>OU383773.1:17462522-18957522 GCA_910950805.1 Acrocephalus scirpaceus scirpaceus
CAAATTATCTTGGGAGAAGGTATTTCAAAGACCCAAAAGGGCATTGTTGGGCTTTTGGGACAGCTGCTGTAAAGCCACAGGAAAATAGACAGCTAAATACCTTGCCTAGTCTCACAGAGGACCTTTCTCTGTGGGACTGCTGAGGTTTGAAGAACATATACTGGTTGCTGCCACAACCGAGCACGATCAACAATGCTGCACCAACTGGAATACCATCATCCCCATTCATGACATGATTTGTGGACTGGAGAGCCGGGGAGTGGTCAGAAAGACTCGGTCTCCCTTTATGAGTCCTATATGGCCAGTGCATCAGTCCAAGGGAGAATGGAGAATGTCAGTGGCCTGAATTAAATCACACCACCTCTAAGTGCTGCTGTGCCGGACATGCTGAAGCTTCAGTATGAACTGAAGTCCAAGACAGTAAAATGGTGCTACTATTGACATTGTCAAAGCATTTTTCTGCATTCTTATGGCAGCAGAGCACAGGCTATAGTACACGTTTACACAGAGGGGTGTGCCCAGCAGCCCAGGGGGTGGCAACACAACACCACTATTTGCCATGGACTGATCCAAGCTCCACTGGAAAAGGGTGAGGCTCAGAGGTGATTGGCACTGAAGAACAGATCCTCCTGGCACCCTGACTGCCAGTTCTGGGTTGGATGCTCAAAGGGAAAATCCCCTTCACATCATGCCCCTGATGCCAGATGGAGCATTTGTATCTCTCTGATCACACAGTGAGCTCAAATATGAAATCCCAATTGCTCAAGGGTCTTGGAAGTCATCACCAACTGGCGTGAAGGCAAAAATTTTGGATTATCATCAGAAGAGGAGGAGGCTGCACCATATAATCAGCTGCCAGAAAATGAAAAGCAATATTCTCTTCAGTGACAGCTCCTGCCATATCATAGAGATACACTGAAAATGGAAAGGTGCCATAGGGAGTCCTACACAGCAAGTCACAGGAGTTATTGAAGGACAATGTGGATCAGGTTAGGTTGCAGATCTGAAAATGATCAGCTGGCTTTAGATATCACTGAATAAGAGAACGGCCTGGCGTTCTCCTTCTGCACTAACTCCTGGATGGTAGCAAATGCTCCACATGTGTGCCTGGACCAATCAAAAAAGTTCTAACTGGCAGTGCAGAGGAAAATCCATCTATGCTGCTGAATTGTGGCAAGACATGGCTGCCTGGGTAGAGAAGTTGACTATGAAGTATGTCCTGTAGATGCACATGTAGATTTGGGCTTCTGAAGAGCATTGCAACAATGGACAGGTGGATCAAGATGCCAAGACTAAAGTATCTCAGGTTAAACAGGATTGGCAACATAAGGGTGAATTATTTCTGACTCAGTGGGCCCATGACACCTCAGGTCACGAGGGAAGAAATGGAACATTCAGATGGGCTCATGATTGAGGGATGTACTTAACCATGGACAGCATACCCCAGGTCATCCATGATTGTGAAACGTGCTGCAAGGAAGCAGGCCAAGGAGTTAAAGCCCCTGTGGTAGGGGGGCAATGGTTGAAATATAAATATTGGGAGGCCTGGTATATTGATTTCATTACACTCTCACAAAGCTGCCAAGACAAGGTTTTGTCTATGTGCTTACAATGGTGGAAACAACCATTGCATGGCTGAAGATACAGCCTGTGCCTCAAGCCACTGCCCAGAACACCATCTTGGACCTTGAAAAGCAAATCTTGTCATGACATGGCACACCAGAAAGAACTGAGTTGGACAACAGGACCCATTTCAAAAACAGCATCATAAATACCTGGATCAGAGAGCATGAGATTGAGAAGGTGTGTCATATTGCCTCCCATGCACCAGCCACTGGAAAAATTGAGTGGTGCAATAGACTTTAAAAACAACTTTGAAAACTGCAGGTGGTGTGACCTTCAAACATTGGATCTACATTTAGCAAAGGCCACCTGGTTAGTTAACATTAGAGGCTCTACCAATTGAGCTGACCTTGCCCAGTCAAAACCTCCACATACAGTAGAAGGGGACAAAGTCTTCATGGTGCATATGAGGAGTGTTTCAGGGAAGTTTGGATTAATCTTGCCTCAAGCAAAGGCAAACCCATCCATGCAACTGTTTTTGCTCAAGGACCTCGTGCACTTGGTGCATAATGCAGAGGGACAGGGAAGTATAATGTACCTCAAGGGGATTTGATTTCTGGATGAGAGCAGTCTGCAATGTTGAATTGTATATTTAATATTGGTTGCTGAATGGCAGTGCCACTGTATGCCATAAACACCATAGACAATGAATACGGACTGCTCCAGATATACCTGTTGTGAGCTCCAAATGCAGCAGTTCATGGGTTTTTATTTTAATGGAAGCACTAAATTAAGGAACACTATTCCTAAACCATTGCACTCGTGAACCCAGACATTTTCTGAAGCACGTTAACATTCACTGGCGGCAGCACATGACTTCCCAGTAATGTGAACAGCTCAGACTGTGCTAAGTTCACTTCCACCCCTGCCATCTGTCTGTGGTCTGTGAGGAGCAAGAGTTGTGTCATGAGTCTGGGTGCAGATGTTCCATAGCAGTGTAATCACAGCAGATGTGGATCCAGGCTGTTGATACTGTACTTATTCAGGTGTGAGATTCAAAGGACACATCACCCTCTGAGCTGAACTGCAGAAGGCAAACCACCTTTGTCTAATGTCAAATATTTAATGTGTTTAGTTAATGTGTGATGGCTGGTTTGAGAAACAGATTTCCTAACCTTACATATCACTTCTGCCTTGAGAAAGCTGCCTGAAACACACTGAACAAACCATCTGGTGTTCCACAGTCCCTGGACCAGAAAAGGATAGGTGGACACATGCAGTCTTCTCTGCATGACAGTGTGATTTAGGCTTGAGGTAACTTGCTCATCCTGTGGTGCACACTGAACCAGGGAATATGTAACCATGCATTGCTCATATTTGTCTTATCAAGTGCTTTGGCAGGGCAAAGATGTGGGGCTAATGGTGGTCAAAGGATGTCAGACTAGGAGTCTTGTAATAAAGCATCTCAGAAAGAGGACAATATTTATTGCCAGCTGACCTTCAGATGAACTTTCTCTTTTGCTCTTTTTGCCTTGGTTCTGTCACAGTAATCTTGGCAGATATTTTGCCAGGAAAAAGGTAAAAAAAAAGAAAAGGATGTCTTGCAATCAATACCAGAGAATACAAACGTCATAAATAATAATGTAATTATCCATATATTACTCTGAACACATGCAAAGTTGAGTAAAAGAGCCTAAAAGAGATAGCCTTTTTTCATGGTGGATAAAAAATTAGGTTTTAGAAATACTTCAGTTTATGCATGATTTTTCACTTTCTTACACAGGTTTTTTATGCATAATTTTGAGTGACTGTAATAACTCATTGATGTCTACAAATCACATTCTGTGTTCTCTCCTATAATTGCAATAGGCAACAGCCTACTATTTTTCCTGTTAGTCTCAGAGGGAGGTAACTTACTATATGGGCTA
Source organism: Acrocephalus scirpaceus scirpaceus (assembly GCA_910950805.1). Taxonomy (NCBI): domain Eukaryota; kingdom Metazoa; phylum Chordata; class Aves; order Passeriformes; family Sylviidae; genus Acrocephalus; species Acrocephalus scirpaceus. The sequence continues at coordinate 17,466,014 of OU383773.1, forward strand.
ATTGGTTAATTAGGTTGAAAACATTATTCATCTAACCTTAGCAAATGTAAATTAGATTGTGTGTGTGGAAAATGGAGTAATATTTTGCTCCTGCATAGTACTGTGCATCTGTACTTCTCAAAAAAGGAATAATTTCCATTTAATAATATTCTGTTTTCTTGGAGCCCACATTTTCTGTGAAAGAATGCTGGGATACCTTATTCCAGTAGGGCTTGTGCTCTAGGCTGAGACAAAGGAAAAACCTCCTGTCTTGAAAGGAGAAAGATTCAGTGTAATACTGTCCATCTTTACATGAATCATTCAGTACAGACTTTGGATAATATCCCTTAACCTGAAACTTTCACTGCAGATCTGTTTTTTGGTTATCAAACCACATCTTAGGAGAAAACATAAATTAAGGGAATATTTTTTTTCTGCATGCAGGAACTACAGTGGTGTCCAAGTTGGAAATCTGGATGAACTTTACACTGAGAATACATACTCACACATTGGAGTTTTTTTTCTTTTTTTGTGTCATTGTTATTTTTTTAATTCATCATTTTAAAAGTCTTCTAGCCTTATTTCCTCTATGGCTAAGGGTCAGCATCCTTCCTCATTGCCTGACTGAATTTGAGTTTGTACAGTTCCTCTACACTTGACTTTTATCTCTGAAGCTTTCTAGCTAACTCTTGCTTATTAGTGAATGCATTTGCTATTATTAGTGAATTCATTTTACTATTGTCTTTTGTGTCAGAAGAACTTTTGTTAAAATCTCCAATTAGATGTATATATGAGCATCCAGGCCCTACAGCACATTAAACAGTATAAACACTGTCATCCAAGTCACTCATCTTTGAATTACCAAATGAAGCTCTATAAGAAAAGATAAATTACACTAGTTGCTATGGAAAAGACAATTTATCTTCACTCTAAATGTCTATAGGTGAATCTTAGCATGCTTGCAGTGTTACTTTTAATGAATAAGAATAGTGCTCCAATTTTGGTCTACTTTCAGAGCCCTGGAGCCTTGATTTCTCCAACTATCTATTATTTTCTCCAACATTCATTCAGGCAAGCAGTTTTCAGCTACCACTGTAACCTGTTTCAATATCATATTAAATGCAATTAATCCAAATAATATTTTATCTGTATTATCAGGATTTTTTTATAAGAAGTACACTTTTCACTCTTGCTTAGCCTTTACATTTTCTTTTAAAATTAATGAGGAATTTTCTTTAATTTCACTGGCCAGATTCAATCCTGATATTCTTTTCTTTTATGGGAAATTTTAACACTTGATAATACCAGTAGGATGAGGATTGGTATTTCATTCTATCTGAATTGGTGAAAGGACAATACTACTGATAACAATGCCTGCAATATATCACTACGAAATGGACTACCACTGTTATTACAAATTGCTAAATCACAAATTCTGGTACAGTTCCTACAAGCAGAATCCTAATCTGTTGCGATGTGCTTTGTATTTTCATGTTTTGTTGCTAATGTTTATGGATTTATCTGTTTATTCTATGTAGGTTAAAGAATGGTTTCTCCCAAGTTCCCCCCTGTATTCTTCCCCATTTGGTATATCTCCCGCCTTGGAAATCCCCTACCTTTGTTCTCCCCAGATACTGTTTTATGTCAATCATTGGTTGCTCCCCTCCCAGAGCCTGCCAGTCTCCGGGAGGCCTCTCCCCTCCTTCCAGAGGGTTCGGAGAGACTCGGTCCCGGATTGGAGCAGGCCTGGGAAATCCCCCACCCCTCAAATTTGATTTGCTCTGTATGTACCTTCCCCTTTACCCTCATTGGCCCTCTGACCTGAAGCCACTCCTTCCCTTTCCCCCTTTTAACCTGCTGTACAGCCCTGTCAGCTGCCTTCGGTCAGGAGCTGCTGCAGAGTGCAAATAAACTCCGCTCTGTTGCACCCTCACCGAGCCTCCTCCTTCTTACCTCGTCATCGCCTCGCTTCCAGCGCTCCGTCACCAGACGGCCTTACCCACCAGGGGAGAGTTGTCGGTCTGCCTGCAACTCTCTAAGCGAGGCTGGGACGGTTCCCTGCCAGGGCTGCCGGGTCAGCTGGGAAGCCGTTCCTCAGCGATTCAGGGAACACGCCTCACTAATCTGATATCTTGCTTATACTCTTCTCCTTGATTAATCTAGGTAGTTCAGTAAAGACAACACAGATAGACATAATGCATCAAAAAACACTCTTAATGAGTTATAAGACAGTCTTTTGTTGATGTACAGTGATATACAGCCATAGAAAATGGCTATTAATGCTGTACATTGTGTCATGGTAATTGAAATATCCACATCTACATGTGTGCTTAGAAGTGTAAGTGTACTGCTCAATCAGGCTTTCTTTGCTTTTCTAATTTATCATCCTCACATATTCAGTTCTCATCTCTCTCATGGGGACCTGGACTCATAGGTATCCATGTCTGTACTGTGAACGAAAATATTTTTGCTCATTTTTCTTGTTTCTTATTATTTCTGTCATACAGGAAAGATCTGTGAAAGGCCCAAGCACATGGTCGGTCAGCATCTTTAATTAGGTAAGGCCTCAATTTAGGTATGATCTCATATCGTGTTTGGAGCAGTGAGCACAATTAGTCAACAAAGTAAGTCAGTAGGATAGCTGAGGATAACCTTACTCCCAACACCTCTTCAAAGTTTGAGCGTGTCTATAGCAGACTATGACTCATGGCCCACATGCCCTCTAGAATAGGGGATGAATGTTTTGGCTGCAAATGATGGCTTGACAGCAGTGAAACTGTTGCCTACACTTCAAATAATAACTACATCTCCTAATTCTTCATTAGAAAATAAGACAAAATAATTCAGTTTACACCCTGCTTACAAACCATCATATCAAACCACTCCCCAATACCTAAATTTATTTTCTATTTGCATTGTTAAGAAGATTTTATCTGGTTAGAGCTCTTGTTTTCACCATGAAGTCAATGGGAAAGAAATCCAATTCCTTTTATAGTTACTGAAGGCTTCAGAGAGTACATTAAAAAACACCCTACAAGCCTCTGAACAAAAAAGACACTAGAACAGCTCAGACACACAAAATAAACACTCCTGTTTCATGTAGCTATTCAGAAATCAGATTAGGAAACAAGAAAATCAAAGATCCATATCAAAGTACCCTTGCTATAGGAAAACAGAGTAGGGCAATAATCTGCAGGACCTCCTGCCTTACGTCACAGCATTTATTTTTCCTCTCAATGAAAGATAACAAAATAGTATTAACAAAATTAACAAGTGTGAATTTCCAGAGTCTAGTGTTTTCAATGACTCTTCATAGTGATTTATTTCCTTTTAAGAGTTACTCATAAGAAAGGACTCGTAATCAGAAAAACATCAGTTTTCACTCTCATTTTTATTCCAGTGAAGGTCCTTTGCACTGCCGTGTATAGACAGCTTTTATAATTGTTTTTACAAGCTAGACCAAATGTAAGCATATTGTCCTTTTTTTTTCCTCTTGTTTAAGAGCATCTGCAACAGCATTTTGGAGTGAAAAGTTTCCAAGTCATTGTATGAAGATGTTCAAAATACAGACAGTGTGGCATTTTTAATTTATACTCCAAGCTGTGTAGCCCAGGCAGAGGTACAGATATATGGTGAAGCAGGGAGGGTTGGTCTTGGGTGACCAAAAGTCAAATTGTAAACACAACTGTCTTGTTTAAATCCTAGATAACATATTTTGCCAAATGTATGCCACTGTGCAGAAATGTGGATGAGTCACTGGGTCACAAGAATTGCAAAATACAGGCTGTTACTCCCTCATTGGATGACACATTTGTGATGGGGGGTTCTCAATACTATTTCCGTTACTAATCAAATATATAGGTCTAAATCTACATAATGCTTATAAAGGGCATAAAATTGGTCTTCATAATTGTCATCCCTTCCACATAATTCCTCTGGGCACAATGAATCTGGTATTTCTGCTTCTGTTTTGGGTCCCTCTGGATTTTATCTTTTCCTTTTTAAGGAAATTAAAAGCTAGGAATTTCAGAACTGTGACAATAAGTCATTTAAAGAGCTTTGACCATTAGTGTACTTCCTACTGTAATTGGCTGATTACGTCTTTGGTAGGAGTACTAAAGCCATTTCAGGAAGAAAAAAGTCCAGGCTACTTTAAGCTCTTTTTGAATTTATCATAGTTTATTTTTTTTCTAGAACAAAAGTGGAAGAAAACTATAATAAAACTGTATCAGTTTTGTTTCTTAATGATATTTAATTAAAATAAAGCCAAGCTTCTCATCTAAATAAGAAAAAATGAGGTTTTTGTTAAGAAATATATGTTCAATTCAGAGCTCTCTGAATTTGGTTTCTTTTTAAAAGAACTCCCAATAGCTAATGTGAAAATATTTATGAATGCACACATATTCCTGTAGAATTATGCCCTTCTTTGTGCCTAGAAGACCTCAAGAATATGCTTAATGGGACATATGCTCTTACCAAAGACTTGCAGATTTTAAATGGCAGTGTACAGTCAGTTGCAGCTGAGTATGTTAAGGGAAAGACATGAAACTAGAGTTTGCTCACTTCTCAGTGCAATAACTTGACTTTTTCTGGGATTTTTACCTTTCTGATTCACTGCATAGCTGAATTAAATGACACTAGTTGATTTTATTAGAGGAGATATGAGGAGATGCTATGCACTCCATTTAAGGTTAACAACACTGAGGGCTACCAGAAAGGTAGCTCATCTACTTTCACAGAGATTTTTGTATGCTTCTTAGAAACTGGCTTTTATTTCCTTAGAAACAGACAGTTCTCAGTAGACTATTTCTGAAGTCAGTCAAGTAACAAGCAGTAATCTTTACTATCTGATCAATGGTATTACATGCCTATGCTTCTTCTGGTTTAATTATCAACTTATGTATTTTAAGCTTGGTTTGCAACAAGTTTGCTCATGTGATGAGTTACAGTCCAGATGTGAAAAAGGAGTATAGGATGAATTTTGCTAAACTTTAAGATTCTCCTCAATTTCAGCTTCTCAATTCTGGTAGGATACTCTGCATCTGCTCCTTCAGAGAGCAGCTGCTGCATGCTGCAGTTTTCAGTTCAGAGGGGATGTTCAGCATCTGGCTGTCCCCGAAGAAGATGAGCTGGCATTCTGCTTCCTGCGGAACAGACCTCAGCAACATTACCCAGCAGATCTGGATGAAAATTAACCATGGAGCTTCAAGCTAAGGTTTATGGAAAAAGTCCCAGAAAGTGCTGATGAGGCTGCACTGAGGCATAACATCATGGCACTCTCTACAGAACATTAAGGTTAATTACCTCCTAAGTGCATGCTAAACCCTATTTGCTTTCTTCAGAAGTTCAGTTTAAGCAGCCATAATTTTATTCTTAAATTCTAATGTAAAGCTGTTTCTTGATCTTGACCTCAGGAGAAATTGCCTTATTCATAAAATACATTAAGGTCTCAGCATCAAAGCAATACAATCAATAATGTAATTAGATAATAATGTGAATCATGTGAAGAAATATACATGAAATGCCCAGCCTAAGACTTCAAAAATCTTCATTGCACCATTCCTGAGAAAGAGTGAAAAGACCACAGGTAAAATGGGGTCAGAAGTACATGAGTTTTGCCCCACAAATCTCTTTACTGACTTTGACTGCTTTCAAATTCTAGCAGGCCTTCATTCCACACTACTCAGTACAGAGGGGAAATATTTTTAAGTGCCACTAGAAGCACTGTTAATGTGTAGAAACATAGAAAATTACAAGAAAGGAAGTTAATTTTTCTCTTCCTTTGGTTCTAGGTTCAGAGGTCCCCTGAGCTTCCTGCTTTTTCCTTCTCTTCTGTATATCCCTATAGATAGCATCCAAGTAAAGCCAACAGAATGTTTCTTCTGGAGATAAGACAAACAACATTCCATCTCTGTGTCTTAGCTGGAGAAAATCACAAATGAGGGGTAATTCAAAGGGGGAAATAATTTTATTTATCAGTCAGAATAATCTGTCTCTGGTTTAATACGGATTTGCCACTGGTGTGACTGTTAGTTGTGGAAAGGATGTCCTGCAAGGAACCACAGATCCCAGCTATCTTTCAAATATTTAGAGCTAGAAATAGTCAGATATTCTTACCAGTTTTCAGTCAAAAAGTCCTAATAAACCCTTGCATTGTGATGTCTACAATTTGCCTCTTCCCTACAGAAATACAAAGAACAATAAACATGTGGGAATGCTTAGTCTCACTAAGGAGGCTTTGGTTTTTTTCTCCCAGGTGTTTAATTATTCAACATAAATCTTACTAAAATTTTTCATGATAGCTTTGTCTGTTTCCTGAATCCCACATTTTAGAAATGGTCTTTCAATAATTAATCTTTAAGATATTTTTAGGACCTGAAATATTTTTAGTAAGCAAATTAATTACACATTTGAAATAGAAATGTTCTGGAGTTCTGACATACACAATTAGAGATAGCATTTGAGTGGTACTTACATCCAGGATGTGGCTTTATCTTTGAGTTCCTGCAAGGCTGGTTGCTAAAAAAATACTGTACATCTTATTAATGAGTCTCATATTGGGCTAAACTGAAATATGTAGTAAGAATGACATTAATATTTGGAACTTTACCCTCCTGAATCCTTTATGCTTGAAAAATATCTGCTGGCAGTAAATACACTTCAATTAGAGAAACTAGATTTGACCTTGCAGTACCCTGCAAATATACCAGAGGTGCTTTCTTCTTCTTGCTCTCTTAAATAAGGCTCTAAGCACTTGCTGTCACCTCAGTATTTTTTTGTTACCAGTTAAAGTGTTTGTACTGCATGAAGATTCACATCTGTAACAGCAGCTGAGAAAATGTTTTATTTTTATCTCACTGTAATCATTACTCCTTCAATTAATACTATGAATTAAGCAGGCCCCTCAAACTACCCTTCCCATAACAGTTTCCCCCTAGAGCCCAGCTGCCTCATCTCTTGCTGAGGGGATTTTTCCTGACTCCAGGGTCACATCAAATATTTTGCAGTCTTTAAACAAACTTCTCTTTTGTTCTTTGTGTGAAACCTAGATAATGGTGATTTTGCTCCTGAACATCAAAATATGAAAGTCTGTCTATCTTGTTTAATTACCGCTTATTTGTAATAGAAAAACATAAAACCTTTTTCTTAGATTAGCCCCTATTTTTTGTGTCAGCGTCTTGCAGCCATAGGTACTTTCTGTTCTGTACAAAGTACAAATTGTCAAGACAAATCCTAGAAATCCTTCTCTTCAGTAAACTTTGCAGATATTTATAGACACACTTGAAGCCATATTTAACAGCATTGTGCTTGTCACATATTTAATATATCCAACCTAGTGCCAGTCTGTGAGATGACTGAATGCATTTCAGCTTTGAGACATTATTAGGACATAATTCTATTTTGCACTCCTCCTGCAGATAGCTGATCTAGGTCTTTCTCAGGACTAGGGAAGAGAAGTTCATGCACTTTTCATGTCAGAAATGCCCTCTTTATCCTGTGACCCAGCAGCTGCACAGATGTGCTCATCATGTGGCCAGTTATACACCCGTCATGCAACAAAGACGTCGTGTTTAAACGAGAGGACAGTGGGTATTGGACTGCAGATTATATTGCTCTGTGTTTCGGGCTGAAGGTAGTCGATATATGTTGGGTGCCTAGCTGAAAAATAGCTTCTATGTATTTACTACTAGGCTTATTAATGTCAAAGTCTCACTAAAACAGTCAAATGTGACTGTGTTCTTTAACCATTAACATGTGCCCAACATGATTTTGGTTTGTCCCACCCAATAACACTACCAGAAAGGAATGTCTGAGCATCTTTCAGGGGATAGCTTGAAACACAAACCCTCCCCACTAAGCTGTGTAAACCAGGTGATCCTCTTATAAGGGGATATCATTTAGATGAAAATATATTGGCTATACAAGGCTGCTTGCCCCCACAAGCGAAGGATAAAATGGGCTGCATGATCTGCTTGTATAGAAGAAGCCTGTGATAAATAAACACCCAAATGGGAATGAGCTATTATCACATAAATCAGATTAATTATAAAGAATTGTATTTCTTATTTTCCTAAGTGGATACTATAGTTTTTAATAGAAGCAATTGTCCTGATAAATGCAAATAAATCTTAACCTTACTCTAAATAAGGGCTGGGACATTTGTGGCACCACTACAAGAACCTCTTTGCAGTCAACTAGCTAGACCTCCACTGACTGTGAACAGTTTCCAATATCTAGCCTTTTAGTCATATTATATGGTGTTTCTGCTAACAACCCTTCCCATGTAGACTGGTGTTTGTCAGTTGTAAGCTTTTTAACCCCCTAAATTTTACCTATATCTGACCCTTGCCTTTTTATATCAGCAAAAATTAGCTTCTGAGAGATAGTGTGAGTAAAATAATAATTGCAAGGACACTTCCACTGTAGATTTTTAACTTCAGTATCCCAGAGTAATTGATCAAGGGAGTTTAGATTATGCTAAATGCTGTGAAAAGGTGACAAAAGTTACAAGTTTAAAGCCACTGCTGTATGACTTGCCAGAAGCAGCTAACAAACTGAACCTGTAAAAGAATGTGAGAATAGCACAAAAGATACTGTCACTTACAGTGGCTAACTATAGTAAGTGTCATGACAGCACGTCTCATGTTTGGCTAAACAGCCTCCCTGAGTGCTCTCTAATCGTAAAGCTGCCTCTCTGTCCAGCTTATGCTGCAAAGGGAACTCATGGGGCTGGTAAGTGTTGAAACAAATCTTTGAGTTAATCACATATGGAAAAAATGGTCCTGAGTATTTGAAGTTACTGAAGCCTGTCTTCCTACAGATGATTTTTTTTAACCTAAAGACTGAAATATATGTACATTTTCCCCACATCTGAACTCTCACAATTCTCCTTTTCCTCCTAACTCCCAGCTGATTCCAACTATGCCCATGGTGACTGACTTGCCACACGAAAATGCTGAATGACTAACTTACAAACCACAAAAGAAATATCTGATGAGTTCAGATTTAAGCTTTTTTCTCATCAGAGACACTAATTTTATCTCTCTCACTTCCCTGTCATCATTTTTATCAAAGTTTTGCGACTAGAATAGCTCATTAAATGACCGAAATTAAACTGTAGATTTAAAATCTACCACAAAGAAGGGAAGTAACAGACAGAGAAGTCCCATAATAATCTTTCTTTTGGAAAACAACCTAGAATATTCTTTTTCCTGCATGCCCAGGAGGGATAAATTCCATTTTCTTTTCTTGGCAGGAAATCTGAAGTGCTGGAACACATTGCTGTTGAAAAGCCATGAAATTGATTCTCAATCAGCTCTTCTGCTGGAACATTTTAGTTATAGTCCTGGTATTTAAAAAGTCATCAGGAGGATATGCTTTGGCACTAAGTCAGGTGGACATGACAACATGAAATGGCATTGCCTGGCTTTTTCAGGATTGATAAAATTGCACAACTTTTCACAGAAGAAATGCCTCATTGCATATCATATTTGTTTAAATCTCAGTAGAATGTAACTACTATCAGCAAGAGTCTATACAAATGGCTTCAAAAATCCTGTTTACTATACAGTGCTTGGGATGATTACTAGTATTAACATTTCAATATTCAGTATCTGGTATGAAAATTATGTAGGGTCTCAAAAATCAGGATTTCTGCCTCAGTACTCTGAATCTCTCTCATAGAGGGCCAGAAAGAAGGAGACTAAGAGTAGTGTGCTTTCATTCTTGACATCAGTCTCTAGGCAACAAAGAGCTGAATTATGGCTACTGAATAACATATTATCATAAAAAGCTTAAATGTTAGGAATCACATAAATACTGTATGCATACATACAGGTAGGTCATCTATACTCACAATACATATATGTATATATAAAAGTATGCAAGCCTGTATAAAATGTGTGTGTATATATATAGATACATATGTATATAAAGATACATATGTTAGTGTTATTCTCATATGAAAATGCGTCTATAATACATATAGGTACAATATGTATATTATATGCATAACATGCATATACTAGAACAGATATTTCATGTGGCTCCCATCATATGTGTGCATATAGATAGAGATTTGTTTTCATGTCTGTGTTCATATATATATATACACCTAGATACCTATATCTGCATGCAAATATCATTTTAGATGACTGTTAAGTGTACCATGCTTGGACTACAAAGATTCAGACCTCAAAGAAGAAATATCATATAGTCCTGGTTTTTTTGGCCAAGCCATTGCAGACCAATGTCTTATCTGTTTCAGTTTCTTGCAATGTCCATATCATATGGCATCTGAACTACCAGAGTGTGTTTTGAGTCATATTTTCCCTGCTATAAATGAGCATGGTTGCAAATAGGAGCAAAGGCAGCAATCCTGGTATTGGTAGGCGATCATACCCTGACTTGAAGTCAGAGCACATCCAGCATGGCCTAAAGTTTGTTCTTTCTTTGGGGATACAAGGGGATCATCTAGGAGATGCCATCCATCTCATTTAAGAACTCTGAGGATTCTCTGACTTCTCCTCCACTTGAAAAGGCAAACATTTTTCCTCCCTGACTGTAATCGCCCAATTTAGCTAAAATAAACTTTCCTTCACAAGAGGGTAAGTGGGAGAGTTGGTGGTTTGCATGGACTGAGTCACCACTCTTGTGGAGAAATCCCACATGAAATATTCAGGGAAATAGGAAACATGAAAGAGAACAGTCAGAAAAGCATGCTCTTTATGGACATCTATAGATGGAAGAAAGCAACACTTCTTCTACTCTCCAGTATTCACTGAGCCTATATTTATTTTAACAAACTGTTTTATTTCCAAATAAAACAGTAACAGTTTCCACAAAACCATCTATCCTTCCATATTCTTGCCCTTTCACTACAGTACAGGAAGGTAAGGCAGTAAAGCCTGTTTTGAGGACCAAGAAATTACATCTGTTTCAAGCTAAACATTAAAATGATTCCAAGGCAGCCTAATAGACAAGAAGGATAATTCTGCCATCATTCTCCAACTCTTAATCTGAAGGGCTTTCTGTCAAAACATCCTTAAAACATTTTTAACTTGTTTGCAGAAAGGTGGACAGTCTTTCATTATTTCCATCAAAACTTTAATGTTCCTTCAGAATGCATCCAGCTTCCTGAGGAGCATCTCTGCATGGGCTCCTTAAATATGTTCAGATTTCAGAGAGAGGCCAAGCCAAGAGAACCTGTAGAGTGTGCACTGGTTATTAAAATTATCAGAGAAATCACTCTGTCCAAATTAAGGTTCAAATGAGACCATATGCTGAAGTCAATAGTGCGGATTTTTATTTAACCGCAAATGTGACAGAGCGGGAGAGATAGAAAAAATAGGAAAAGAGAGTGGGAGGAGAGAATGAGCGTGACAGAGAGACAGATTAAAGAGAAAAAATATCACCACCCCATGGATCCTGACAGTATCCCATTGGTCTTCTTCTTCTGGTCTTCTTGGTGGTGAGGGTCCTGGTCTTGATCCGCTGGGACTGGCAGAAGCCCATGAAATACAGAGTTCACTGGTTTTATAATTGCTCAGGTTCAGGTGGGAACACCCAGGTACTTCTCCTAGGGCAGGAAGTTTTATACTGGATGATGTAATACTTTGGATCATGGGACCCTTTAGGAGTCTTTGATGGTTAAGATGCCTCTTACATCAGCACAGTGGAGTCAATTCTGGACCATTATGTATTCATCAGCAGAGATGAATACTGTCAGGCTGCATGTGAATGCCCCAGTACTTTTCCAGAGGTGAGTTTTCATGGCTGAGCCCCTTGTATAAGGACCTATCCTAAAAAGCACTATCCAACCTCAAAGGATTTGTCTCTTATCAGCCTGTCCCCTTATCTTGCTCAACATCCAACTATAGCCTCTGGTGACAGGCAGTTAAGTGGTTGATTGTTTGAGCAATCAACCAGTGACAGTCCAGTCTCTCACCCAGTGAAGATACAGAATGGGGAACAGGAAAGTGTACAGAGCCAAGGATATAATGAATACATAATTATTTACAGATAGCAGATCAGCTCAATTAGACAAGTCTAAGTGACCTCTCCAGCCTGGACTTCTGATCACTCTGCTGGGACATAAAAGACTGCTCTAACTTGCACTTTGCCTGGTTGGAAACAAGTGTCAAGCCTCCTATGTGAAGGTGGGATCCATTTTCCCAGCCAGACTACATGTGCCAACATGGGTCATCCCTCAAACTGTCACCAATGGACTATTTAGGACTTACTAGCTAAAATCAAAAGCTTAAAATGCTACTTGAAAGCGAGGAGGCAACAATCCCAGTCAGGAAATAATAGACTAAAATAGCAATAGGAATATCAGGTTTTGTTATAGTGGAAAGGGCAGGAGGGCTGTCTTCAGGACCCAGGGCCAGCTCAGATTTAGAGCAGCTGAGACAGCCCTTATCCCACTGGGAATGCGTGGCCATAACCCAGCCTGGCTTATGGCAGCTGCTTTTCAACTGGGGCTCTAATGGCTGAGCTACAGCCCACAGAGCACCACAGCCCTGCACTGACCAGCCACAGGGCCCACCTGTGAGCCCATGGCCTGGCTTCAGCCCATCCCAAATATGCCTTAGTTGTCCCAAATATGGTTCTACCTGGTGTTTAAAAAGCCAATTCACACATGGAGTAGAGATGTTTGTTTATTAAGTCTGCACACATTCTCATAATATTAGCTACCTGCTTTTACACACTTCAAACAATGAAGAATCAACATTTCCCATATGAGAACCAATTTAAAGATAGAGCAAGAGGTTATACATTCCTTCAGCTCCATTTTACAATGCATGGTCTGTGGAGATGGGGCTTACGTGAGTAAGGGGTGGTTGTAGCAGGGTGGGTATTTCACTGTGCCAAAGACTAAGGGTCAGAACAAAGTTCAAGTAGAATTCTCCTTTGGCTTTGGCAGTAGCTCATTATAGTGTTATCTTCTTGCTGGATTAAATTTATAGTGTCATCTTGCTCTTGTTCCTCGGGTCATGGCTCCCAGTTTTTACCAGATATCCAGAGCTGAGTGTCTGCAGGTGTCAAGTGGCCACTTGTGGTGGGTTTAGTGGTTTCCAAATGCCAGTGCACTCACTGGAATTATTTACTCATTTTTTTGCTTTGAGATAAGGATAGAAAAATAATAAGAAATCAGAATAAACCTTCAGAACACTTCTTCTCTCCCCAGCTCTTCCTCCTTTTCCCACTGACAATGCAGAGACAAAAAATTTAGTGTTTTCTGTCAGTTTACCAGTTCTGAAACAACCTTTCTTCGGTTCACTTAGGGATGGGAGTCTCTCCTGCCATGCCATGGAGACTTTTCCACAAGAACCAATTATCTCGTGATTTTAATTTTCACAAATAGCAGCCGCCCAGAAATCTGCAATTGTGAAGACCCTCCCATGGTTTGGTAGTCTTCCTACAGCTACCACCATGGGTCATCTTAGCTTATTGGGGTGCAATTTTAAGGATGAGCTGTTCTAGTATAGAAACAAAATATTTTTATCTCTGGGAACAGAAGTTTTCTTCTTCCATCCCTGGGGCAAGGTTTCTCATCTGTCTCATCTCTCTCTGTTCAAGCTTCTTGGTGGGTCAGTTATTTCAACACCTGCTTTCTTCAGGTGCCTCTGCTCATGGCTGTGGTTAGAATGCTACATCCCCCAATGCATTCCATGAGTTACAGGGGAAAAAAAGGGTTTGATGTATCAAATATATCTTCACCATAGCCTTACAAAATAAATTTCAGCCCAATACTGAGGCATCTTCTCATTCTCCTCCCATCTAGGATTTGACTTCTTCACTGACCTTGGTGTCTCTATGTTTTTTCTCTCCAAGTGTCTTTACCCTTTCATTTTCTTTTACTCAAGTTTCATCTGTGCACTAAAAGAGTTAATGTCTCACCTGGGCCTATGGATTGGCAGTGTGATCTCTGCCAGGCAGACGCTGCTCTGGCCGCATGGCTGTTTTCCGGCCCCTGCCGCTGTCAATTCCAGCTGCAGGGCTGCTTTCTGCACAGGGTGCAGGGCCACCTCTGTTCTCAGCCACATGATTATTCGGCAGCCCCAGCAGGATGGCTCAGTGGCTCACAGCCGGAGCAGAGCTCTGCCCAGAGCTGAGCTGGAGCCGGCCTGGCCCACGCCTAGGCCATGATTGGAACCCAGCAGCAGCAGAATCTCAGCCCAGCCGCACTGCGGGCTGACCTGGCCAGAGCAAGCCCAGTCTGGGCAGTGCTGCAGCAGAGCAGCACTGGCCCAGCCAGTGTCCAGTAATCTCTTCAAAAGCCAGAAGCAAGGGAGTTTTTCCCAGGGTTTGCTCATTTTTAAATGTGATTTCACAAATGCATGTTCAGCTTTCTTAAGTGGTTTAACAGGGTGTCAGTATTCAAAACTAGCCAGTTTATTGGTTCTGTTGGGTCCGGAGGAAGCTGTTAGCAGTCCTCACAAAGAATCACTTCCATACCTGATGGATTTTCTCTTTAACTAAAAACCAAGCTATGTTAAACCACAACACCACTACACCCACTTCCCCCACTTCTGCGCACCACTCATGCTGAGGACTGAGTGGGACACGAAGACAAGGACCCTTGGACAGGGCCTCTTCAGCTGGTGGACAATGGCTAAAAGCTGCTCTATTTGATTTTCACTTGTAATTCATTGGGCCTGTGCTGGTGCTCTTTAGCTCCTTGCTACAGCACAGTGTATTTGTGTCATTTGTACATGGCTTATGTTGCAAGGTGACAAATGTGCACGGACCCACTACACCCTCTCAAATAAACACTCAAAGAAGCCCTGGTAAGTCATGAGGCCAAATCCTCTGACTGGAAAACTGACTTGTTCATTGCTTCCAGGACTGTTAGCGAGAGCTGTAACCACTTAGCAGAGCAGTGGCACTTTGCAGCTGCTGGTGAGGGCTGCGTGTGGCAATGTGTATGGTAGGGACCTCAGCAGCCACTCTCAGGGCGCCCAGAGCTGCTCAGAGCAGCAAAGTCTCAGCTTTGGTGGGAACATTATCTGCCCCAAACAGTGCAGAGCCCAGGAGCAGGAGAAGATTGCTCAGGTTTTTGGTCACCAAACAAGACATAGTTTTAAATTTGGGAATAATAGCAAAAAATAGTATTAAATTAGGGAAAAGAGAATGGCCTGTGATAATCACATACTGCATCAGGACAGGGATTGCATCCTGATGGGTACATTTAGTTGAGATAATAATGAAAAAAAATGAAAAGCACAAAATCAGGAAAAAAAGGGTTGGTTATAATGGTCATACTCTTACTTTAGAGTCTAAAATGCATACCTATGAAATATACTTCTTTTAAAAACCATTATTATTATAAAAGCCAGAATGCTACTTGACTCTTGACATCTTTAGTCTCTGAGTTATTATTATGCTGGTTTTTCAGTGTCAGCTCTGTCCTGAGTGTCCCCTGCTTCCCTTCAGTACCAACGAAGAAATTTCCTTTGTATGCTATGGAAATCCCATTGTGGCCCGGAAGGTAAATGAATCACTGCTCATAACCATTATTTGGCTCAAAGGTGAGGAGAACCTACAGCTGTGTAAATCCCCTCCCTGCAGTCTTGCCTTGTTCCCCTCTGCCATCTTGTGGCCACAAAAGTTTAGTCTAATTAAAGTCCCAGTCTGACATGCAGCAAAGCACTAAGTCATTCCCCATCCCACATTTATGAGGTTATTCCCTCTCAGTGTTCAGAGTCACCTTGTGTCACTGCCCTGGGAAGTGTGGAATCACCATCTGTGAAAGTATTTAAAAGACATGTAGATGTGGTACTTAAAGACATGGCTTAGTGGTGAACTTGGCAGTGTTAAGTTAATGGCTGAACTGGAGGATCTTAAAAGGTTTTTTCTAACCTAAATGATTCTGTGATTATGTGTTAAGAAAACACACGGTAACAGGTGCTCCATCCATTTCCAGAATTTTGTGACAAGTCTGAAATAAAATGCTCCTGTCAACAGGCTGGAAGATGTTCAGACTGACAACAGGAGACTGGATTAGAAATATGTTTTATGGGCAATGTACCAATCTCGAAATTAAATCTTGTCTAGAATAAGTGATTTTTTTTCCTTCTCTAATTTTTTTTAAAGGGAATGATAAAGTCATATAAAGGTGGAAGGGATAATGTCTAGTGAGGAGAACCCAGGAGCAGCCACAGGCAGACTTGGAAACACTGAATGAGGATCAGCAGTGATAAAAAAGAGCAATGGTGCAAGACAGGAGCCGAGTCTACCCAAGGCTTCACAGCAAGTAGGAAAAAATTGAATTTCCTCTTTCCAGTATGAGGACAGGACACAGCTGTCATGGAGAACAAAAAGGCAGATGGAAAGGGCTGGAGCAGCAACAAAGAGCTCTGTCCCACTTCCAGAAAAGAGTCTTTGAAATACACCAGACATCACACTAATGGCTGGCACTGGACAATAATGTGCTTGGCCATGCAGGGAGGCTGCCTCTTCTCAAACATACCACAGCTACAACTCCGTATTCTGGCTCCAGCTCAGCCAGAAGAAGTATGGAACATCAGCAGAAGATATGTCTCTACAGTTTATTGCATCCAGCAGCATGCAATGCTACACACCAGTCTATCCCAGCTAGAGACATTTGAGATCCCTGGAGAGCTTTTTTCGTCAGAGCCACACATCTTGCTGACTTGTAACAGTCAGAGCTTGCATCATCCACACAGGCCAGTGTTAGCAAAAATTAGTGAAGAAATCTTTTTCCTTTACAGGGCAGGCAAAGACTGAGCACAGCTCGTGTTTTAGGGGCTGGATTCATGCACACAGTGCAACAATTCATGAAACCAGAAGTATGTAATGTAAAAACTTGAATGCTTTTAAGATTAACATTCTAGTGAGAAAAAGACAAGGAAGAGAAATTCCCTGAAGTCTTTGCAGTCAATTTAATAACTCCAACATTTGCACTCATCCTACATGATAGCATGTCTATCAGATGAAAATATTGCTAATATTATATTCCAGGCACCTGGAAATTAGGAAAGGCAAGCGCTGAAGCATAACAGAGTTATATGATGGCATATTTACTTCTGAGCAATTTCCAAGGCAATCATCATTCAGGCCCCTTATGACAATAGGAAGCTGTTCCTTAGATCAGTCTTCCCTCACTTTTTCTGTAAGGCAAGAACTGTTCAATATTTAGAAATATTTCTGCAGACCAACAAATCCACAGCAGCTTTAATTTATAAAAACAATAAATGGTCATTAGGTGTTTTATTTTTAGCCTTGTTTCTGGGGACAGATGTATTTTTTTTAATAAAATATCTTCATGGTTTATGGTCTAATATTTTCTCATATTTTACAGCCTTCCAGACTGATTGCATTTCAGGCTAAAAGGTAGTTTTGTAGGTTATTCTTACCTCATACTACAGAATGAGATAAAATGATGTCATGATGTATGTAACTCGGTCTTCCCTTATCTCTGTCCCAAAGTGGTGCTAAGCTAACGAATTAAATGAAGTTTTCTGCAAGTAGTCCCTAGTCCCATGCTCTTCTTAACATGTAATATTGTTGTGTGAATTCAGTCACAGATTCGCAGAGCAATTCAGGCTGGAAGGTACCTCATGATGTCTCTAGTCTGACCTCCTGGTCAAAGCTGGTTTATACAAATATTAACCTGAATTACAGCTGTAAATATGTAAAAATGTTCCTCAGAAGCCATTCTTGAAGTTCCTTTTGATATGCAGTGTTCAAATTTGCACGAGCCACTGTACAGTGTTACATTATCCTGCCTCTGGGTGTCAGCATTTGCCCTCATTTGGAGACATTTATAAATTGTCCTTAAAATTGCTTGTCTCTAAGGAACCATGAAGCCAGACAGATTCCAGTTCTCATTCTGAATTTGTCTGAAGAGTTTGATCTGACTTATGAGAGTTTTCAAGAAAGCTGGAATAATGAAGCTAAACCAGAAAATTATACTCTCTATGCGATTGTGAAGGGATTTTTTTTTCAACATTTCACTTCTAAGATAAAAGGGAAAGGGAGATTGAATTCTGAATTCATCTTTTTTTTTTTTTTGTGACATTCAGACTGCAAGCCTGCGGCAAGAAGAAACAAATGAGAAGAAATAGAACAGGTTTGAGCAGCTGCTATGCAACCCACTTACAGATCATACACTATCAGATAAGCAAAAATTATACACAGCATTTCATTTTAAGCTAAAGCTTACCTCAGGAGACAAGATCTGTATGAGGCTGCATTACTCCAGCTATCATTATGGCCAGGTGGTGGAGACAAAAGCTAGAGAAAGACCATTTTTCCCATCACCAATGTAGTCAGAGTCAAGGCCATCATGGGGAGGAAGAGCAGCAGAGTAAAGAAGGAGGAGAATGGTGACTATTTAAACAGAACAACCATAATGCCTATCTGATGCAGCAAACCTTCAGTCCCTCTCCCAGTGCACACAGTAAGTTCTCAAACCCTGTGGGGCACAGCTTGGCTTCTGCAGGCTCAGTCTTAGAGGGTTCTTCATAACACCCAACTCTCAGAGACACCCAAAAAGGTTTGAAGGAGCTCAACAATTCATGGGACCAGTTCTCTGCTTTCCTGCAGGAAAGCTTGTGGTATGTGAGCTCAGAGGCATTGTCAAAATTTCTTGAGATGCCAGGAACTGGGTATAAGCATATCCTGTGGAAATCTGTCTGCCTAGAAGATTTTGCTTATTATTTTGACACACTTAGACATATAGAATAATAAAATATTTCAGGTTGGAAGGTACATCAGGTACATAAGGATCATCAAGTGCCATTCCTTGCTCTTTGCAAGACAAGGTAAAATTTAAAAATATGACTAAGAGTACCCTCCAGACAGTCCTTGGACTCTGGCTGGCTTGGTGCCATGACAACAGGGAGGCTGTTTCAGTGATTGACCACTTCCTCAGTGGAGAAACTTTTCCTAACATCCAGTCTGAACCTGTGGGGACACATCTTCATTCCATTTCCTTGGGTCCTATTGCTGGTCACCAGAGAGAGATCAGCACCTCCCCCTCCACTGCCCTCCCTGAGGAAGTTGCAGACTGTGATAAGGTCAGCCTTCCTCAGCCTTCCTTTCTTCAAGCTGTGCCAACTAAGTGACCTCAGCCACTGCTTGTAAGTCCTGCCCTTGCGGACTTCCACCACCTTTGTGGCCCTTCTCTGGACACTCTAAAACTTTGTAGTGTGGAGCCCCAAGCTCCAGAGCACACAGAGAGCACAAGAACTCAAGGTGGTGACACACCAGAGGGAGAATCACCTCCCTTGACCAGATGGCAATGCTGTCCTTGAATCCAACAGTATAATGGATAATCCAATTATTTTCAATGTAAAAAATACCCAACCAAACAAAGAGACCTAGCCAAAAAATCTCTGTAAGGAAGTTATTTAGTTAAGATTGAATTTCCTGACAAAAGAGAAAGAAGTGATAATTTGTGCATGCAAACCAGAATGGTCCTGTCCCATGTGGATTTATATTCATACCATTATGCATTAACAAGTTCAATCTGACAAACACAGTATATTGTTAGAATGCTGCCCCCTGAAGCATGGCATACAGTTTTATGCTGGAATTAATGAAATTTTCTTCAATTTTTATTCATTGCATTCAGATGTGCACTAAAACAATAAATTCCTTAGAAAGAGTGAACATTCAAAAGCCCCTGTTATCTTGTGTATTGAAAGACATTTGTTTTCAGATCAGATTTAATGCATGACATTTACTGAATAACTCAGTCAGACATAGTTTTGTCTACATAAATCTGCCAGAAGAAAGATTCAAATTAAAAAAAAAAACAAAAAAAAAAACCAAAACCCAAACCAAACAAATAAGAAAACAAGCAAACAAACAACCCCCCTCCCCCAAAACACCAAAACCCTGAAATTTATATAAGAGGAAATCCATACCAGACTAAATGTAGTCTGATTTAAATTAAAGATTGTGGAGCAGTATTATTATAGCCCAATTTGCCCCCTTTCAATCCTTCCTTAAGCTGGTTTAAATTTACAGATGCTTTTGTAACTCCCAAGTGTAATGAAAATGGTGTAAATGTTCCCATATGTCCTAGGTTACAATGTAAAATTGTGCCCAAGGTTTGTATTCTATCCCCATGAGCCATTGGAGCCAAGGTGGGGCAGTGTTTTCCTTATCTTCTGTTAATGAGCCTAACAATGCCTTACCACATGACTCATAGATAACTCCCTCCGGGAGTTAGCTCTGTTTAATGGGCCATCAAGGACCCACTGCATGACTCATAGAATGAGCTCATCCCCATTGGGAGATGCTCTGCCCAGGGGGAGGAGCCAAGCATTTCCCACCTGGATAAATCCAGGGTTTGGGACAGCACAGGCAGCTTTTTATTCACTGGACTCCCAGAGGAGACAAGAGCTACCAGACCTTTCTACAGGATCACTGCTTTGACAAGACCATCTCATCTGGACTGCCACTACCACCCTAAGAGGGTGTCAGGTTGTATTCTGACTCTGTCAGTGGTTTTTTGTACTATTACTTTTATTTTACTTTCTTTTATTTCTTTTCTTTTCCTCTTATTAAATTGTGTTTCTGACTTTGGAGTCTTTCACTGGTTTTGCTTTCAAACCAGCACACCATATTAAGATCAACTGTGAAGATACTTTCCCACTATGCAGCTGTCTCTGACTTTTTGAACAAAATTAGTGATCACTAAAGAAAAGTGGGTGTAAACAAGCCTATAGAACTATATGAGATGGGTTTGTGGGTACAAGAGCTGCCATTTGCTATTGTAAGACCAGTCTAAGTCATCATTGTAAGGTCACAGAAGTTAGGTGAAATCCCCAGTGACTGTAATAAAGGCAAATGTAGCACCCATCTTCAAAAAGCAAGCAAAGAAGCTTGCCTGTTTGCCTAATATCTGCCCACAGGAAAATTAGGTGGCAAACCTTCCTGGAGGACATTTCCAAGCACAAATATTTGAGTGGCAGCAGCCAGCACAGATACAGCACAGATACATCAAGGGTACCTCACACCTGACAAGCCTGATAGGTCTGTATTATGAGATGAATGGGTCATAGAATAGCTGAAAACCTGTTTAAGTGGCTTTAGCAAGGCCTAAGTAGTCCATAATAACCTCACAGCCAAACCAAAGAGGTAGACTGCAAAGTCAAGGTTGCTTTGAACAGTTCTGAAGATCTGCCTGTAGTCATGAATTTATTAACACTTTCTTCAGTAGCAAAGGAGCATCAATGAGAAAATTAAAGTGAGTTATTGAATTCTGGTGTTCCTCAATGCATCACAGTGCATGAAAATACAGTCTGCCCCCATGACAAGCTTGAGGAAAGTCAGACAGTCTGAAAAAATGGAATCTGATTAGGTGATTGTGACCTTTGCTTACTGTCAGCTACTTCTGTCTTCCATTAAGACTTTTTAGATTATGGGGTTAGGGGTGGGACTTTATAGATATATTTATGGTCTGATAACTGCTACCCTACTTTTCTCACATTAATTGTGAATGTAAGAGCAGAAGTGCGCAGCATTGAATTCAGAATAACCCTATATCAAGGATGGCCACCACATTATAATTTACTGTCGCACATTTTAAAATATACTTTAGTCTATTTATGCAAAATATAAATAAACTATTTATTTATACTTGAGTCTATTTAGGCATATCATTCTGCAATTAATAAAATTGCAGATGATATCCAGAATTGATATCCTTAAGAGTAGAAATAGAAGCGCTGCTGAAACAAACCGTCTGTAGACAAAACCAGCTTGGAAGAATCAGTAAGATTCTCTGGGTGAAGGTATCTTTGGATCAGCTCACACAGTAGAACCCACATCAAGAGTTACCAGGTTCAGAGGTCTCTGACTTACACAGCACCTGAACAAAAGGGTTTAATGAGAAGAAAGAGAGATACACATCTATGATTTTTTTTATTTTTCAGTAATGAGTACAATGGAGGTTGCATGAGGGTAGATCTAGAGATTTTCATCACAGAACATAGACATTTTGTAGAATGATGAGAAGATAAAAAGAAAATACTTGAAGAGTTCCTGCTTCCTGTCAGTGGAGAAGGGATGACGAAATCTTATGGAAACATTGGAAAAAACAGCAGGCAGTTCTATGGCTTTATTTTCACTGTGGTGTTAGAAATGGTTTTGATTACTGAGATGGACTACAGTTTTTGCACATAAGTAACATCTTTGATCTAAAATGCAACTGCTGACAGGTAGAAAGTCTGATCGGTGTTCAACTTCTCTCACTTTCTTTTCTCTCTTTGTCTGGTTTCTTTGAAGTTCAGTAAAATACTACTAGCATGCCATCACCATCACTTCATATAAAAAGCACAGGAATCCAGACTAGTCATGATAAATTATAGATAAGCTAAACAATATTATCTTTCAAACAAACTGCAACTTGGGGCACAGTGTATCCATCCACCTGCCTGGCAAAAATGTACATTTATTCAGCTTTGTATTTTTCTAACCTACTCATAAAATAGTAGGGAAAATTTATTTCCTGACAACGCTCACAAAGTCTCACCAGGACTTCACAGCAGTATTTGGCATCAGAGGAAAACATATACCACATTTCCCTTAATTCTAAAGGGACTGGGAAAATAGAAGGTTAAGTAAACTTAATGTATCATTGAAGAAAGGAGGACCTTTTTCTCATTACTTTGGTTCTTAAGTTTACAGTAAATACTTGCCTTCTTTGTATGATGCATGCACCTTCATTAAACTCATAACATTTTTCACATGTTGTTTTATGTTTTGTGCTTTATGGGAATTTAGAACATTTTATCTCTTATTTATCTTATTTTAAATGTTTGGTTACAGTAGCACCTAAGTTCACTTTGATTGATTCATAGAAGTGCACAACTTCTAAATTTGATAACAAAAAGATTCCCAACTTTCTTAACAAGCAGTGATTGAAGTATCTAGGAAATCAGGTTTTCTTTTTTTCTTTAGTGTGTAAACAGTATAAATCCACTCTAATGCTGAGACTGACAGCTGGAAGCTGATAGGAGCAGCTGAGGGAGCTGAGGGTGTTTAGTTGGGAGAAAAGGAGGCTCAGGGGGACCTTATCACTCTCTACAGCTCCCTGAAAGGAGGTGGCAGTGAGGTGGGATTTGGTCTCTTCTGTGAAGTAACAAGTGATAGGACAAAAGGAAATCACCTCAAATTGTGTCCAGGGAAGTTGTTTGATATTAGGAAACATCTTTTCCCTGGAAGCATTGTAAAGCATTGGAACAGACTGCCCAAGGAACTGGTAAGTCACCATCCCTGGAGATAACTAACAGACGTAGGGACATAGTTTAGGTGGTGGACTTGGGCGTGCTGGGTTACTGCCTGGACTTGATGATCTTACAGGTCTTTTACAAACTCAAAAATTCTATGATTCCCTTTCAAAAGAAATGAACTCATGGAGCAGAAGATCATATTCCAAATGTTGGTAACATCAGCTGGGATCTGAGTCAAACTGAAACATAAAAGCTTTGCAGGGCTACTACCATCAAAGAGGTATCAGATGCAGGTCAGTGGATATGAGACATGGGAACACATATCAGACTGACGCTTGTTGAAACTGAAATCCTGGCTCTTTCTCTGAAATATAAGGTAAGCCATTACTGGGGAAACTTCTCACAAGCATGGTTCACTTATCCAAACAAGTGAGCCACTTTGGTGACAAAAGGCAGTTGCTTATGTCACCTCCACTGAGATTATCAGCAAGTGTGTCTGTGTTTTATCCTTTTTCTCTCTGTCATAATACAAGTTCTTCTGGTACTGTAATAAGCATAGGTGATTAATTTGTTTTGCTTGCTTGTTCCTTTATCTTCAGTTGTTGTGTTCAACCTAGAAAGTTAAATTACTTCTTACATTCTTTGAACCCAAGTCTTGTAATAGTTTGAAAACAAGAGACAAATGTTTTAAACTTGGTGTGATTTTCTATGGGAAGTCAGCACTGAGTTGAAACTTCTTTGATGGGTTTGTAACACCCATTGCCACTAAATCCATGGTGATATGTACCAGCTGGAACTTCCCAACTCTGGGGGCTTCAGGTCCATTGAATGGATCATGGAACTACATCAGAGCTGCAGAGAAATTCACAGCAGAAAAATAGAAGTCAGCTGGAAATGGTTGAGACAATGTCAGTGAAGAATCCAGCATTGATCTTCACTAGGGGACTGAATTAGGCAGTCACAGGCAGACCATTCACCAATTACCATCATAGGCAAAAGAGACATGACTTCAGCAAAATTAATTTTATTTATTGTCAGTGAATAACAATAGGAAAGTGAGAAATAAAAACAAAATTAAAACCACCTTCCCCTCTACCATCCCTTCCTCCCAGGCTTAGCTTCACTCCTGACTCTTTTACTTTCTCTGCCCCAAGTGAATCAGGGAGATGGGATGTGCAGGTTGGAATCAGTTCACATAACTGATAACTCATAAAGATAACTCTTCATTCCTCATGAAGAGGAAGGAACAGCAGACACTCATAACTTTGTCTTTGCTGCTCCTTCCTCTTTATGCTTTTCCACTGCTCCAGCATGGGGTACATCCTACAGGATGCAGTCCTTCGGAAACTTCTCCAGTGTTGATCCTTCCCACAGAGAACAGTCTTTGGGAACAAATTGCTCCACAGGTCCTGCCAGAAATAACTTCTCCCGCATGGATCCTCTCCCTTAGACCACAGTTCCTGCCACGAGTCTGCTCCCCTGTAGGGTTTCCATGGGCCACAGCTGCCCTCAGGGGACATCCCTCTCCTCTCGTGTGGGGTCCTTCAAGGGCTGCAGGGGGACAACATCCCAGCACCACAGTCTTTCCCATGGCCTGCAAGTGAATCTGTGCTCCAGTGCCTGAAGCACATCCTACCCCTCCTTCTTCACTGACCTTGGTGTCTGCAGGACTGTTTTTCTCACATTTTCTCACTCATCTCTCACAACAGCTGTGCAGCACTTGTTAACCTTTCTTAAACACATTATCACAGAGAAACTGCCAACAAAGCTTAAAAGACAGCTCTGGACAGTGGTTGTTTTGGAGCTGTCTGGAACTGGCTCTGTCTGACATGGGGGAAGCTTCTGGTATCTTCTCACAGAAGCCACCCCTTCAGCCCCCCGCTCATAAAACCGTGGCACATAAACATACATACCACTGCTAATAACATCTGGCTTAGAGATTTATTCTCAAATGCCTTATTCATTAAATTCTCAGGCAAAATTGCTGCCTATCTGTCCTGGTTATAAGCCAGCACAGTACTTTGAATAGTAGCAGATTTTCTCTTACAAGAAAAAACTATCCTATTATTAGTATTCCTTTAAAGTCATCATAAGGTGTTTGCTTCAGTGAGCAACTGTGATCTGTGCACATTTTGTATTTTATAAAAAATAGGCTACCCTCTTTTCCCATTGCTGCATGGAGGCTGCCTGAAGATGAGACTGGCATAATAAGGTCAGCACTGCTGGGTAGTGTAACAAACTTGTCAGTAAATGTTAGTATCAAAAACAGCATCTCAGAAACCTTTTCTTTATTCTTCTTAAGACATGCAGTTTCATGTGTCACCACTTGGTACTTTCAGAAAAAAAAGATTAAAAAAGAAAGGTATTTTAAACATTTCATTTAAAGACAGAAAAAGATTCAGAATCTAGTCATTAGAAGGAACAAGTCTAGGCAGCTCTACATACTTAATTTCCTGTGCATATTAGCAAAAATGTCTTTTGGGTGAGTTTCTGACATATTTATCACCATCATATCTAGGAACTATAGGTTAAATCCTTGACCATGCATAAATCCTCTTTTGATGCTTCAGTGGAAAATTCACCATTACAGAAAAATGCTATGCAAATCAGATTACATTTTCCTGCCTTAGGGATTCCAATCCTTCTGCCCCTTGGCCATACCAACATTCTCTATATAGACATAGTAGGAAATCCCAGAAAAATAATCAATAAAAATAGTAAAATAATGAAAATTTTACAGTACACACAGAGAGAAAAGAGAGTATTTTGCTGGGGAAATAAATGAGAAATGTGCCTATAGAAGGACAAAATCTGGAAAAAATATGGAGATGAACTAGTCACACTTCCACGTATTCTAAATATAAACATTATATTCAGAATTATAAGCAAAGAGAGAGGTCATGGTTCCTGCTGTGGGGTTTTGCATCATGTTCAGCCCTTGGTGTGTGCAAACTTGAATCTCAGGAATGTGTTATGTGAAACGTGGTGCCTGCATACAAATTTACTGCACCAACCATGGAACAGAATGTATGAAATTCTTTGTGGTATATCAGCTCAACTGTCCATGGTAACACTGAGCTCACATTGTCTGCACCCCAGAAGTTGTGGTGAGCATGACAATAAATCTGTGCTATAAAACATGGATGAGAGGTGCACCACTCACACTACTGGGTACTACTTGGCTTGGAGAAAAGTGGCAAAATCTGGTGTGTGCATAGAGCAGGCTCAGCCTGCTGACGAAGAGCCACACAGATGTACCCACCAATAACCAAGTTCCAAACCATTGGAGGTTTTAAAAATATTTTTTAGAAAATACCTTTTCCCCATTGATATTTTCAGGTAGTTTAATTTGAACCCACTTCTGCTTTCCTCTTTGATGAAAAAACAACAGATTTTTCCAAGTGATTCACAGAGGTGTTTTTGGGTAACATAATGTCTAATCCACCTCCTTTCACTGAGAAACTGGAAAATTTACAGCTGAGCTTCCTGAGTAGGGAGGGAACAGAAGGAATCTAAAAGCATGTAATGTCACCTAACTCCTTATTCAATAAGTACAGTATTTATTCCACAGTCTCTTTAACAAGTACATTTATGGCTTTTACATTTGTGGTGGCTTAGCATTCCGACATAAATTTTGCCTTTTGCCTCAGTCTTGACTAGCAGTACAGGATTGCTCTGCAATTTCTGTATTTCCAGATGGTTTACGGGAAAAGAAAGGTTCTGTTTGGAGAAAGCACAGAAAAATTCCTGAGGCAAGAGGTT
Source organism: Acrocephalus scirpaceus scirpaceus (assembly GCA_910950805.1). NCBI lineage: Eukaryota > Metazoa > Chordata > Aves > Passeriformes > Sylviidae > Acrocephalus > Acrocephalus scirpaceus. The sequence goes on from OU383773.1 coordinate 17,492,968, forward strand.
GCATAGCAATAGGAATAGTGCATGCTCAATACTGAATCGTCATCCCTGCTGTTCTGTTACTATGGAGATGGCATGTCTGCTCCACTGCTATCTCCACAGCTGCAACAGGAGTTTTGGTGGGGTGCATGTGCACTGCTCCTCATACCTTCTCTGTCCTTCACAAACACTACAGGACAAGCTGATTATCGTTCAGTTTGTGCTGAGATCACGGCTTGTTAAAGTACCCTATTACTGCTGTGTTTAAGAATATCTGTGTCAGTGAGTCCTAGGACTGTGTGAAGCTCAAGGGAAAAACCCCCCACATTCTTTAAACACATGCACCTCTAAAAATACTACTGTGAATTATCTCATTTCTGCCTAAAAGCCTACAGACAGGATATCTTATCCACTCATTTTTGAGAATGTCATATATATATTCAATTTAACATTGGGGTGTGAAAACCATTATAATTAATGTACAAGCAAATGTACATTTATCAAGTATTTTGTATTCTAGGGCTACAGTGAGGAAGACAGGGAGGGGAGTCAAGCAGCTGATGGCTCCAGGTATGAAAAAGATGCATACGGCAAGGAGCCAAGGAGCCATCTTTCTCATTGTTGTGCCAAAAGCATCTTAGCTAACACATTGAACAGAAAAGCAGGTCATAGGATGATTTCTTTTCATGCACAGAACTTGACAAGCTTCACTTGTTCAGAAGTATGTCTGCTGTTTTGAAAACCATTTCGTATTTCAAGATGGGAGAAGTAGCTACAACCCCATGTATAAAAAGCCAATTTAATGTGCATGTGAAAACTTCAATAATAATATCAAGTACTGCTTTAAACACACATAATCAAGACCACTTATTCTTAACCAGGACTGCTGTATATTCAGTTTTTCTTTCCACTGACATATCTTGCCTGTATGGATTTTGAAGAATTGCCCTTTTAAGTTTTGCCTGAATAATACTTGAGTTCAGATGAAATGGCTCAAACTACTCTGCGTGTGCTATATGACAGCAATGAGCTCTGATCTTTCATCAAGAGCCAAAATCTAGCAAGCATGAAACTCAGGAGATTTTCTCATGGATGTGCTCCACAGCCAGAGGTAAATGTGCAATAAAGGCAGAGCTTTTGAGAAAACATCAGTCCTTCTACCAATCTGCTAAGCAACAGAGCAGCACTGGAATTATCCAAGAAGCTTAAGAAAATTATCTGATCAGCTTGAATGTTGTTTTGTTGTCTCTGTTGAATTGTGTTATTCGCCATCACAACTGCTGCCATTTGCTATATAGACTCAACCCTTTAAACAATGTAAGGTGTAAATAATACTTGCTTATACTTTCTTATTTCTGCAATTCACACCATCTACCCTGGAGTGTAAGTTTTATGAAGCACACTCTCTGACTCATCTAAGTGAAATACTCAGGCTATGTCACAGATAATATTTATCTAATGTAACACTGAGTGGACCTCGGTGTATACATAATACACTTTGCTACGTTATGTGTCTTCTGCTGTTTCAAAGCCCTCTCGACTTTACATTCAGAGAAGGCAAATCACTCAGCTCTTCTATTCAGGATGTCCAAGGGTGAGTCCACTTCCCATCATCATCAATCATGCTCCTTGCATAAGCGCGGTTCCCGTAAGACTGGAGTCTGGTTTGGAACCCATTAAGACTAATGGCTGTCGCATGCCTCCCTCATGCGCACTTCCGAGCAGTTTGGCCTGGGCACCGCCCGGCTGCAGGGCGAGCTGCCGGCGCCGCTGCCCGCCCGGCCCGCGGAAGGGGCGCAGGCAGCGGGGGCGCTCCGCCGGGCGCTGTCCGCGGTGCTGCGGACCGAGCAGGCACCGCGGCAAGAGGGGAACGCTTTTGGCAGTCTCTCGCAGTATTAAAAAAAAAAAAATATATATATATATATATATATTCTGGCCGAACATTAATTCTTACATAAGCATCTTTATTGCCTCACATGGGATGGACTAGGTGATCTTTCAAGATCCTTTCCAAACCAAAGCATTCTATGATTCCATGAATATTAAACCAGATTAAAACAGTGCTAATCCCTTTCCAAAACAGACCCCTTTTGATATCAATGTCCTTAGAATAAATTCTGCAACAAAAGTGAAGGCACCTACTGCCATGATTTCTCCCAGTGATTTTTCAAAATCTGCTGTAGGTTTAAACTAAATAATCATATTTACATTGTGGATCAAGTGTCAGCAATCAGCTGGTTTTAACAGTGCACTTCAAGAGATTCCATGAAAACAGGACAACATCGAGGCTGAACTGAAGAAGAAACCCGGATTTCAGGTGATATTCTTTTCCCTCTGGAATTAATAAAGTACTTCAAAGAGATCAGAGAAAGCCAAGATCAAACACCTGAGTCAAGGAAGCACTTAAGACAGCAGCTACTTTCACCAGGGGATTGTGAGTCATTTATATATGGGAACCCTAGGAGTTTCAAGAAGACACTTATTAAGAAGATAAATGGGATATGAGAAGCTGTTCTCTGGCTGGCAAGTGGCCAGAAAAGAAGGACATGAATGAGATTCACATTAAAAAGTGTAATAAAGCAGTCACACACACAAGAAGTGCAGAAAAGCACTCCTGAGACAAAGAAAACAAGATGGAAATCCCCCAAAACAGAAAGGGCTACCTAGACTGTAGACATGGAAAACCCCCAGGGAACTGGGGTAGATAAGAATGTCTCTAGAGAGTAGGATAGCAATTAACTCCATCGCTATCCTATGATTTAAGTGTTACTTTTCATACCTTTTTACCCCCCATTACTTAGGAGATTGTGAATATTTACGAAAGAGTGAAAAAAGCTAAATGTCAATGTAATCAACTTTCTACTTACAATATTCAAAGCGTGGGAGTAGATTCATTAAAAGTATGGATATTTTTCCCCAACCCCAGCTGTGACACTTGCCATGGGACAGATGGCACTGTCCAAACCAGAATCCACTGATTTATGCCTCATAGAATTAAATTACTCAAATACTAGCATGGACTTAATGAAAAAAGAAAAAGGAAAAAAAAAAGAGAGAAGTGTTTCTAATTTTACATTGTATTGTCCTTGATTCAGATCATATCCTTACAGCCGTTTTTACACCTTTTTCATTTTAAGCAATCTATGTTCTTTACAAAAGGGCTATAGTACTCTAGAAAAGGACTGACATGTCTGATTCACACTGTCTTCAAGACAGCCTCAATGGAGTTGATAGAAGCATGTTAAGAAATGGATAGAATTAGTCAACAATCAAATCGTATTTCCATTGCTTGTATATCCTTGCACAATAATTTCTTGGAAGGGCAACAAACACTACCATGCACTACCATGACCAAGGCTTTTATATCCTTCAGCTTCATTTATTCATGCCCTGAACTGCTGCCGATTTCTTCCCACATTCACTCTGAAAGGTTGCAGCACAGTGGGTCTGATTTTATTAACAGAGTATTTTTTGCTAGAAGCTCTTTGTCAGATCAAATGATTGTTCTGCAAAGTAGCAGGAGCAGTGTAAGTAGCAGGTTTTCCATTAGCATTCCACCTAGAACAAAGATGCAGTTCAGCAAATAAGGATTTAGTGCATCTCTTTGTTTCTGTTTGGAAAGGGTGCAACAGCTGCATGCTAAGTGTATTTAAACAGCTTTATTTTTTGGATCCACATCAAAAAGGAAAGTATCTTTTACCAGTGTGTCCAAGGCAGGGTTCTCTAAGAAGAACACAGCTATTGCTGTGCTATCTCTTCTCTTCTCAAAAGCCAAATCTTTTATTGTTTAAACTGTGAAGGAGATTTATCGTTCCTATTGTGCTGACACTGCTCGTCCAAGTTCTGCTTGCTTCCCTGAATCAAATCAACAGGACTTGTTCCAGGAAGCAGCACTAAAACGATTAAGAAGATAATGCCTGTGGGAGGGAACTAATTTTGGGAATTCTTCATGTTCATAGCTCAAAATAATACAGCAATCAAGAAATCAGCATGTTTCACCTCAAAAAGTAACACTTAAATCTTAATCTCTGACTGTTACAATAATCCTTAAAATATATTTTTTATACTTTTTAGCCGCTAGAGATCATTTCATACTAGCTGATTTTAATAGTCTTTATCAATGTAGGCAGAATTTTGAGACGAGTGAAAAACAGCCCAGATATGTTGTACAATTCAGCATAACTCTTCAGTGTCTGACAGACAAACAATAGTTATTAATTTGATTTCAGATCCCTTATATATATATATTTTAAGGATTACTATTATTTAGCCTTAAAATTTTTCAGGAAGTGAAAATTTTATTGGAAAGGTATGGCATTAAAAAAATGGGTGTAAATTTTGCTGAGTTTTGAAGTGTATAAAGAAAATATTTCTTTACCAAGAGGGTACTCAGACACTGGAACAGGCCTCCTAGAGAGGTTGTGATACCTGCCAAGGCTCAAGAAGCGTTTGGACAATGCCTTTAATATCCTTTGGCATTTGGTTAACTATGAAGTGGTCAGGTAATTGGATAAATGATTGTTGTAGATCCGCTTCAACTGATCATGTTTAGTCTGCTCTAGTCTATATAATTATTTTATTTTATGTAAAATTTTTTTTATCCTTTTCTTTTTATAAAATCTTGATATTTAACATCAAAGTGTTAAATTCAAAGTATCTCAGGAGGTCAACATGTGTAAGTGGGAGCATTAACTGTGCTCAACTCAGGAGGCCCAACTTTGCCTAACTGCCAAGGCAGCAGGCTGTCCTTTGGAGATGTGGGCTTACAAGCACAAGCTCATCATTTTGTGTTTGATTCCAAGCTCTTCATGGTGCTTAGCATGCACTCCAGAAGAGCAGCATGAGGTACGTGCTGTTCTCTCTGACTTGATCTGTTGAGAGTATACACTGAAGCTCATGACTGTTAATTTATTCCTTGATGTTAAGTAGTAAATATGCTAGAGGGCGGAAAGGACTAGCAACCAATTTTTATGGGAAGAGCCTATGATCTTGAATAAAATGTAGGCAACACCACCACAGACAGGTGCTCTAGTTTTTGCTGTCATAAGCCTGCACACAGGAATAGCCAGGTTTCCTTTTCTGTGCTATCTTCCTAGGAAAATGAAAGCTGAAATTCTCACTTATATTTTAAGTTCCCTATGCCAAGGATGCCCACAGCCATGTGCTTCAGAGAGCCACACTCACATTCTGCTGCACTCCAGTTAGCCCTGCTGAAGTCAGCATAAATAATGTACATGACATTGAACGCCAGCTTTTACTCCAATGTAGATACACACTGTCTCATTTGAAATTTACTGGAATTATCAAACTCATATAAAGAGTTCATATGGAGTTTCTGTACAAACAAGTTTTTGGTTCTGGATGCTATAAAGAATGGATACCTCAATATAGCTAATATCTGTGAAAAAAAATATTCTCTCAATTCTTCATTGTTTTCAGTTTTGTTGCAAAGTCACACATAAACTTTGCTGTTCAGAAGACCTTAGGAAAAGTTTTCTGTAGATTTTTTTTACGTACATTGAAATTACATAAAATGAGTTTATTCCTCATAATCTGTGTTTGACAAAACTTGTGATTCTCAGAATCAGTTAAGAAAAAATTGTTTCTATAACAATTTATATTATTATAAGCAATATAAGCAATAACTAGGCTAGGGATTAAGAAGGGAAAGGTGTTCCATCTGATCTGCTGTGCTTATTTTCTTTAAATTCCCCTAATAATTCAGGATAATTTTTCACAGTCAACAGTCCACAGGGAAAGCTGTAATGCTGTTTAGCTCTATCATCAATTCCACACTTGGAGTTTGAGCGCACAGAATAAGAAACCATACAGCATTTTTTCCACAGTAATTTTCCACATGCCCTCTTATCTCCTAAAGAGTGTGAAGTAATTTAAGAAAGCTTACCCTTTGTGTATTGAAAGGCTCTTCTCCATTCATTTGAGAGAAGCAACCAATTCCAAAGCCAATTGCTGGAAAGCTACAGATGTACAGTAGCTGGTTGATGTGTTAGTTCACCTTACAACATCTTCTGCATGGAAAGGCTTAAGATAAATTGTATAATCTGGGGTACACTGAATCACTGGTTATATTTTTCAAGTTTTATAAATATCAGAATTTTTTTTACACTCAAGATCATTATTAGATTTTAAATCTCTACAAATATGAAGCAAATAAAGCAGTGTGCATAAGTGTATAAGTATAAATTATCATCACTCTTTTAAGTGATGAAAGGTTAAATTTAATACAGAGATTCTAAAGTATCTTAATTTATTGAAGGAAAATGAAAACAAAATATTCCATACAAAAAGGCAACTGAAACAAGTGTTCAAATTTATCGGCTGAATTACAGGCTGAACTTTTCTAGTCTGGCAGAAGGGTGATGAATTTCAAATAATTTTGACTTTGCATCTCTAATAGAAATAAGCATAGACCTCATCACTATAGATCAATTAACGCAATTTAGCTTGCTACATTATAGAAGATTTGTGCCTGACTCCTTTCTTTTATTAGGATCATTCAAGGACCAATTTTAGTATATGCATTATTTGCTTCATCACCTGAAGGAACATGACAGTAATTTTGTACAGCTGTGCAAACACACACAAGTTTGACAGTAAGAAGATTCTTTCTCTGATTTTTAGCCTGTGCTGACTGTAGAATAGAACAAAACATCAGGCTGTGAAATTATAACTTTCCTTTGCACCTGTACCAAGTGCATTTCCATTGCACTCTAGAAAACATGGTTAGAACAGAACCATGGTGATTTCACTGGAATCAGTCTTTTTTGCTTTTACAAGTACATATACTCTTAGGTTTGAAGGATATGCAGTTTTTGAGAAATTTACTGATTTTTGATTTCTCCATAGCAAATACATTAGCCTGTAATAAAAACTAATTATAAGGGTTGCAAAATAACTGTGAGAGACATTTTACACATTTGTCTTTATTAAAGGTTCTACATTGCAAAAATAAATTATTGCATTTTCACATAAACTGTGCAAGGGAACAGAGGTGTAATTTATTATGAACTTTGTTAAATTGCTTTGTATAATGACAAAGAAGATCACTGGCAACAAATATATCCTCTTGGACCAAAGGTGGTTAAAAAGATAATTCACCTGATGATAATGGGCTTTGAGATTACAAATGTTGGTTATTTGCTTCAGAGCTTGCTATTTCTCATTGAATTAGCATAATAAAGTTATCACTTTTGTGAAAAAATTAATTATAATTACATTTCTCTAAGATGTGCTGAAAACATGTAAAGCTGAGCAATTAATAAATATCATGACTCATTTGTGTATGCCATGGATTCAGAAAATGGCAAAAGAAATTTTTGCCTCTAATTTGTGTGTATGAGGATTTTGAGTATACAGAAAAATGCAGAAAAAAAGCAACAATAAACATTATCATAGAAGAGGTAAATTGATTAAAATTGCACTAACAACTCACTAGGAGACCCTGAGTGCTCCTGTGAAAAGTTGTCAGATAATGGGACAAATTTGTTCAGTTCTCTAGTCATGGAAAGAATTTGACCCTTAATTTTTAATCTTCTTCAAGACAATAAATAGCTTGGAAAAATAATTTTGGAAATTATTGCTGAGTTGTTCAGACAGGCAACGCTTTTTCTGGCTCTAATTAATATTTTGCAACTGATTGAATGGCTATAGCAAACAGGCTGGGAGACCTCCACCTGAGAATTACCAAAGCCCTCAGGTGTTGTCCTTTCCTTGGCTGTGGCTCAACTCCTCAGCTGAGGTAAAGAAGGTTCTACCACATCCAAGATAATGTTCTCAATCACCAAATAGGCACTTGCCCAAGAGGCTCTCCATACTGGTGTCAGTAACACACTTGTGTGAGAGAATCTAAATTTGAAGCATAGACAAAGAAGCAGGAGACATCATATTTTTATATTTATGAGTTTATTTTCCACTGTCCCTTCCCTCATTCACACAGGCAAGTCTAAAGGCCAACCAGTCTCTTATATTAGATACTGAAGAAGCATTTAAATCAGACACATGGATATGAAACACTACTTCTCTTATCAGATTCTCTCTTTCTAAACTAAATAATTTAAAACATTTTAGATCCCAATCTCACTTGCATTTTTATATAAATACTAATAATAATTGATTAGCAATTGCAAATTCTGTTCATATATAACCACTGTCTAATTGTTAACAGAGCACCAGCCCTAGTACATATTCAGCAAAACCTTGATTCTGTGCTTTCCTCAAACAGAAATAAATTCTTTTACGTGCATTTCAAAGGTTGTATGGCTCATGTTGCCTGAAAGAAGAGCAGCAGAATGGTAAATTAATTTTAAATTCTTTAAGATCATTTGCACAGTAAAAGTATTTAGCATTCTGATACGATAAATATAAATTGAGATTTTACTAGAGATATACTAAGAATACTAGATATGTAGAATACTAAGATTTTGGACATAAGTTATCATTAAATCCCAATAAACACAGAATTGAAAATATTATTATTAATTATATTAATATAAATATTAATATTTCTGAGCCTAAATAATAATAGTTATTTCAAGTTATATCAGCCACAGTGGTGCTATTCTGACTTGGTCACTCAAATAGTGCCACTTCAGTGAATTGGTATAAAAATTGGGTTTGGAAACTTCTGTAATACCAATAAATTCTGTAAAATTGGATGTAGCACTGCTTTTTTCCTGACCTACTTTCCTGCAGTATTTCTGGAAGGTGTTAGTGCATTTGGTTTGAATTCAGATGTGGAATTTAGAATGGAAGTATAAAAGATCTGATAGTTATGTTTATATTAATTCAATCATATCACTACAATTTTTACTTAAATTTCATTTTGGTTGAAAGTAGATTATCTCAAAACTAAATGTTTTGGCAAATGAATGTTAAATATTGCAGGAATTTTTTGTAGCAGTCTAAGATTATCAAGATGATTGCCATTATCTATACTTTGTTCTTCATTTAAAAGTAATTATTATGCTCATTTTAATCAGCAAAAAATTCTAGCACAATTCATAGGATATTTCAGAGTCTATTAAAAGAATTAAAAGTGCTTTTACCCACTAAAAACCATCAGTTCAAACAGTCTGGATCTCTGATGAAGCCCATGAAGGCAGAGATGTTGGGTGCCAAGGTTCTTATGCAGAGCTTCACTGCTACTGGCTTTGTACCTTGAGACCCCTCTGTGATTCACAGGTTGGATAGTTGCATTTTTCTGCCCAATATTGGAGCAAGTAAATCTTTTAGGGACTTTCCCTTCCCCTTCACAATTGCCAAAAAATGTCATTTCTCTAAAACCCTAAAAATAGTTGCAAATGAAAAGAAGGTGACTGGTCTGGGTCTGTGTCCAAGCACGTGAGAATGCAAATGCATGATTCCACCTGCCAAATGAATAATACTTTATGACAAACACCCCACTGCAATCCTGCAGATAGGCTCATAGTACCTACAGGAAATATAAAAATAATTTTGTTTCTCTCATCCACTTCATTTCCACTTCAACTTTCTATTGAAAATGTAGGTGTAGTCTGTCATTTCTGCTTCCCCAAAAGACCTGGCACTTTCCAAGGCCATATTGCCACTCTTGAGCCAGCCAGGAGAGGGTGTCCGAGAACACAGTCTGCAAACAGCTCCCTGGGTAGTTTCATTCCTCAAAATGCAAACCAAAGCCCATTAAAGTTATTACGTTTTCTGTTATCTCCTCCTTAATTCGTTCCCTTGCTAATTGAAGCTTCTTGGTATCTGCTCTATTCCTTTCAAATGGCATATTACAAGTGCAGACAAATTATACCCAGATCTTTTCAGGTCTGGAATTTTTTGTTTAGATGGATTTGCCTGTTATTTGGAAAAGATTTAGCATCCTCTAATCTTGAATCTGAATTTATGTCTCACCTGTGTACCAGTTTAAAGGTTATGTATAAAATCATAGAACCACAGAATGATCAAATCATTTGGTTTGGAAAATCTATCATAATTTGAACAGATGATCTTTAAAGATTATCTGTCCCTCCTATCATGGGCAGGGACACTGTCCACTAGACCAGGATGCTCTGTGGATTGTGGATGCCCCATCCAGTCTGGCCTTGAACACATCCAGAAATGGGGCATCCACAGCTTCTCTGGGCAACCTATTCCAGGGCCTCACCACCCTCACAGTAAAGAATTTCTTCCTTTTGTCCAATCTAAATCTATTCTCTTTTAGTTTAAAACTGTGGCCATCCAGCAAGCTCCTCATCCATCAAATAGTTTGTCCAAGTTCCAAAAACCAAATTTATTAATTTTCTTAGCCTGCAGCTCAGAATTAGGAAACAGAGGTCTCCTGGAATGGGAAGTATCTAGATAAAATACTGCACTATCTCACCTTTGAAATGACAATATTTCTGGTATTTTTAGATGCATGTACACTAGTACGTGGTGATCCTACTTTTATAAACGTTACTATGGTCCCCTAACCTCCTAAACTGACAAACAGCAGTAATAATTAAAGAATAAAAACAAGAAAGATGGCATTACATTCAGGCAGACAAAAGATCCAGGCTAATAACTATTTATGACAAGCATGGACATTATATGAGCTCCATTCTCCCATGCTTTAATTATTTGCAGAAGCTTCCACATTTACAGTCACGTGTGTCCTCCAGCCTTAATAGCAGAAACACCTTTGTGTGACATCCATGAAAGCAAACAAGAGAATTCTTTGCCATATTGTTAATGCTAATTGCATAATGGTTTTTTTCTGGAGTCAGTAATTTACTCTACCACTTATGTAAAACTGTTTTCCAAAGTTCACCTGACTTTTTTTGTTTGTTTTGGTTTGATTTTGTTTTTGAATTTATCCTTGCTTATTTTTAAATGTGTGTGAGTTTTCAAATGAAGGAACTTAGGTCACCTGGTCTGCATCGAGTTGGCAGAACAAACTCCTAACTGAAGGCAATAAGTATAAATCATTGGTTCAGTCACAAAAGGGAAGAAAAACAACAGCAAGGCCACCTTTTTAGTGTACAGCTCTGGGAACGGAACAACAACTGCAACCTTCCTAAGGCACCTTTTCTACCCATCATGCCTGAGTCTACAGGACATGCAAACATCCTTCCCCCAGAATGCCCTGCCTGGCAGTGCTGCAACTTGCTTGCAGGAGCATCCCAGGAACGTGCCAGCAACATCCGGGGACAGTCTCATTTTTTCTTTGCTAGAGGTAGGGGATAATTAAATAACATCATTAAATTGATTTTGATGATTATTTTATTTTTTAAAGGCATGCATATAAAGTTTATTCCTAGATAAATACACTTATTATATTACACATAAGGCATGCAAATATATATAGGTTTATGTTATTTGTTTTCATCTTCGACATGCCCACTTTCTGGAAAAAACCAAAACACCAGACGTCATTTTAAAATGTAGTGAGATGAATATAGCTATTAAGCTGTCACATTTTAGTGAAAATAAGCACTTGAGCCAACACTTCAATAAAATTCACTCTAAATAGGCTATCAGATAACAGATTTTAACTTCAAGACAAAATTATTGCTCTCATACAAGGGAAAAAGAAAAGTGATTCCATGGACATTTGAAGGACTTCAATCATAAGAGAAAAACTTGAACTGTTAGTCTGCCATTCAGTGAGTAGGAACAAACCATGCTGCCAACTTTCATTTCACTAAAAAGATCACTTGCCAATCAAGTACTTACCACTGGTGAGAACTGTGATAGATTTCAGTTTTGAAAAGGGATGCAAGAGGTTAAGAAGAATGAAGCTGCATCCCAAGGAGTCAAATGAATGTGCCAGGAACCAGTCCCTGGCACAAGGGCTGACTGGCACAGACACAGCCTGTTACTAACTCGCAGGCCAGCAAGGATGCTTGCTGCAGTCTGGAGGGCAGCTAGGGTGAAGAGTCTAAAGAAGTAGGTTTTATTCTGGTATTATCCTCTGACATTCAGCTGACAGCTACCCATGGTGATGGTCTCATCTCAATTCCTGTCCCCTCCCAGTTTGAACCAAAATGATAATTTTTCTACACAGTATCTGTAGGCATCCGGCAGAAAAGGAGATGACTAAGAGTCAGTGTGGATTAGTTAAGAATAAATTATGTCAAGCTAATATAAATTCCTTTGTGACAGGGTCACAGGCTTGTGGGTAAGAGAGAAACAGCTGAAGTCATATATTTTGATTTTAGTACTTGTGACACTGTACTGACAGTGCATTCTCAAAGCAAACTAGGGACACATGATAGAGGTGTAACTATCTTTTACTAGATGTGAAACCAGTTACAAAATACTACCAGGAGGGCAGTTATCAATGGTTTATTGTAAAAATGGCAATGTGTATTTCAGTAGGGTCCTCAGGGATCCATCCTGGGTCTGGCAAACAGTTCCATTAGTGGCCTGCATAATGAAATAAGGACTATATTGTAAATGTGCTGACAACTCCAAGCTGAATGGGACTGTGAGAGCTTTGAAGAATGGTTAGAATTTAAAATAATCCTAACAAGTTATATCATCTGAGTATAATACAATGGTTGTTTTAAACAGAATAAATTAAAATAAATGAAGGAATCATGCTGAATCATGCAGAATAAGGAAGAACTGAGATAAGCAGGGGGCAATATTCAAGTGCATAAAAAGCTGCTAAAAAGAGTGCACTCTGTTCTTCATGACTGTGGAGGACAGGACAAGAAGTAATGACTTAAACACTTTAGCACAGAAAGTTCAAACACCAAGTAAAGATAACTAAGAGTGGAAGAGTAATGTAGTTGGGAAGATTATGGAAACCATTGCCGGAGACTTCTAAGAGCAAGTTATACATATATCTACCAGAATCAATATAGGTAGAGTTGAAATTCTTACCCCTAGAATAAATTCTATTACAGTCTAGAGAACATATTTATTATTTGATATATTCAACAGAGGAGAAAGCCAAACCACATACAGACTAATGATAGGAAGGTACCTGATTTGTTACATTCAGGAACAAAAAATTTGAGTGTCACCAGATAAGCATGCGCCGGAGCCTCTACACAGCCTGGGGGATGCACAGGCACACCACTGCCTCTGCAGAATCAAGGCTTCTCTCATGCTGTTCCAACACTCCCGTAGGAAGCAACAGAGTAAGATGCCATTTTACCACTTAGAACATTTCAAATGCATTTATAATTATTACAAAGACTGATATTTGCCAAGATCCAGAACCTACAGGACAATAATAAAAAAATTCTATTATTTGAAACACTAAACCGACTTCCATGCAAACTTCCTAATTACTCTGAGGAATAAGGTACCATTTAACTTCTTCACTCCATAGGACAGAATTCAGGTTTATTATTGCCATTATTTCAAATATTGAATGAGGTTGCACTCTTAATCCAGAAGCACTTTCTGAGCGGGAACAATTCCAAGTATGATTTCATACTGTTCATATTTTTTCTAGTCCTATTTGGAACTGAATAGTGGCTTCTAACAAGAAACCGGAGAAAACCCACAATGTCTTCAATAAAAGCAGGCATAAGTGATCATTCAGAAAAATTAGAAAATACATCCCTAAGAACTCTAAGAACTGTGAAAAAGCCAGGAGTAAAAACAGCATTTGTGACACATTACTATACAAAACCAGTAAGAGATGTAATTACTCTCCCTATGTCTACAAAACATGAGATTCTAATTGAAGAAGAAAGAAATAACATCACCTCTGCTGATGTTATTAGTTGTCTGTCATTGAAAGAGGGTCTGTCAGTGAATGTTTCCACCTTACAGAGCACAAAAAAATCTACTAACTTCTGAAATCCCTAAATGTTCTTATCTTAGATTAAAACAAACTTCAGATTTCTGAACTAATATTTCTCACATATTGAAGTAGACAGAAGATGGAAAGAGAAATTGTACAGTACTTAGGAGAAAATTAATTAGGGGACCCTGAAAATGTACTGAATGGTTTGTTGAATAATACAAAAAATATAGCAAATTACAGAAATTTTGGTGAGATTAGATTGTGTAGGATTAGTGATGTGTAGATAATTTGGATTCGTGATAGACTGTGAAAAGGAAGTTTTGTGAGGTCCAAGGCAAAGGTGCCTTCCAATATGCATTTGGGGCAACAAATAAAGCAATATACAGACTTTTGAAAAAATATAGATATAAAACCTAGAAGTACCTGTATTTCTGTTGAAGCATTGCTAAGCCTATTTGTGAAGATTCCCAGTTGGCCAAAACAAGGGTGTCCTTAAAAAAAAAGTTGATCTCAGCTCTGAAATCAAAATTGTTGTCAGTATGTTCTGGCAACCTCTAAAGATAAAATGCCCCTTCATTACGAAGCCCTGCATTCTCCAGCCACATCCAACTTCATCTGCTGCAGTGGAGAAGGGAGTTTCTCTGGAGGTCAAGGTCAGGTCACAGATACAAACTGTTTGCAAAAGCACTGGAGTATTTGATGAGAAATTGCATCAGGTCCCTGAAGCAGGAGCATGACATCCCACACCAATCAACAGCATGCAAAACTCAGTATCTTTGGGCAAGAGTACACCACAAGTTGTTGGGTTTGGCACAAGTCCCTCACCTGATGTTTTAAGTAGATATAACCTCACTACTTCAGTGGTGTCCACTGAAATCCATTTATAAACTCAAAAGTGTTGCCATGTACCAGGCATAAACTGAACACTAATCCCCTATTTGCTGCTTCGTTGCAAAGAGCAGATGTTACACCATAAATTCTCACAATGAAAAGTAAAAAAATAGTCTGTATATAGGATCAGAGAAGCCAACCCATATTTAAACTGTAAGGACAACTAAATTCTTAAATAACAACAGTGTTTCTAATATTCCTAAACAGGATTAGAAAGCAGTTCTGATACTCGAATCCATTTCTTCCTTATTAAAAACCAAGCCTTTAAAACTCATTTCTGTATTGGATATTTGTATAAACAGTTTATGGTTTAATGGCCTTTTTTGACAGATGATTGCTAGCCTTATTCATGGGTGTACCACTTAAAAACACTGGTGACATGAATATGCAAGCCTTCTCTTCCTATTTGGTATTACTTTTAATGTGAAACTAACATAATTGTTTGGCACAGCTTGTGGTATTTGCTTACAGTGGGTTTCAGCAGGCTATATTTCATTTTGTCACAAGTTCTCTCTTGAGTCCAGGCTCAAAGTATGTTTAACAGTAAAAAATTAAAAAGTAACACTGAGTGTTATTTAAATACTGTTTACGAAGTTTTTAAATTACCTTACAGCAGTGATGCGATTTTAATACTGATCCAAGGGCAGATCCTGCAGACTTGCCAGGAGCAGAATGGCAGTCCTTGCATCCAATACTGCATTTGTGGCATTGTGTGTTGATGGGGGTGAAATCTGCCTTCCATGAAAACTCAAGACTAGTGTTCTGAGTGGGTGCTCTTGACTGCTTAAACTTAATTCAAACCCACAGTAAACAGTCATGGTAGTCTCTCATAATGACTTATAAAATATCTATATTAAAATGAAAATGACAAGAAAAAACAAGATGTTTACGGAATAGTAAAGGGGATCATTTACCATACTTAAATACATTCTATACACTTTTCAAAGGAAAAATTAACATTTTTGAAAGTCTCAATCTGCATTGGTTACACCCCAAATAATTTAAAAGGCCCACTGACCACTCAACATCTAGGTTAAGAGAGCAAAGTACAAGGAAAACAGGAAAACAAATGTGTAGAACAGGTAATTTTTAATAACATATGTTTTTACTAACAAGGATTTTCAATCTTCTGAAATTCCTATCACCAGTGAGTGTCCAATAACTGTATTAATTCAAGTCCCCCTTAGTATCTACAGCAATTCCTCAGTAGGTGATTTCAAAGCTTAGGCCTTACTTTTGGTAGGAACTACAGGGCAGAACACAACCTTTCAGCTGTGCTGGTAATTATGAGTATACAGGGACTGTGGGTTTGAATCATACTTCAGAAATATTTGAGTCCAGTCCCTTAGTCTTTCCTGAACTAAATCTTGCTCAACACCATTTTGTGCTGCAGCAGGGAGTGCTGAAATCCATTAGTGCCAGGTGGCACTGCACCCAGGGCAGCTCCCAGGGGGAATGGGATATGAAATCAGCTCTGACGGGATTCCTTCCTGTCCCTACACTTACACAGATGCCCCTGCACTCGAATTCTAGGAGGCATTTGTTGCAATTAGCAATTAAATTGAGCCAAGGGACTGGGTGTCAGACACGTGCAGCTGGGGATTACTGGCTGGGCGCCTCCAGCCAGTTTGGAACAACACAGAGAGAGCCAACACATATCTCAGCAGGAGCTCTGCCATCGCACCCGCCTACAGCCACAGGGCCTCGCCCAAAGAGAAGGGCACTGCCTGCAAAACACAGCTGAGTCTCAATAAATAACTAGGGGGGGATGATGTAGTCTTGCACTGTTACCCATAATCCATGGCTCAAACTGCATTCAGATCTTTCAGCTTAATAACAACACTATAAATCAACAGTATATATGACACGGTCAACAATTCATTATCAGTAGGAAATATTTTCATGTTTATCTTGTCTTCTTTTAGAGAAAAATGAAATAAAATTACAAACTTAGAGTGTAAATAAAATTATCAAAACAGATGCAAAATTAAGATTAAAATTCTCATTTCTTCTTCTTGACATATTATAAACATTAAAAATCTTCAGCAACCCTACAAAAAGACATGTATTCAGTGTTCTCAGAAACTTCACAAGGCTTTGAATCAAAGCAGTCTCACTGTTATTTACTGACAATTGTGGAAAATGTGGTATTGCCATTATCTGAAGCGAATGCCTAGATTAAACAAAAAAACAAAAAAACAAAACAAACAAAAAAAAACCAAAACAAAACCAAAAAAAAAAAAAAAAGTGTGGCATTTGCCTTTTAATTGCCCCACACATCTCATTGAAAGGGAATGAGATGATGTCAACAACATACCTTATTCACATGTTATATGGGCGGATGTTATCAAGCAGAATTTACCTGTCAGGAACCATACACAGGTTAGTGTAATTTGTGAACTACAAACACACTGCTCCAAAACACTTACACCAGTGATTTTGAACCTATTTAGTAATCATTCCATTTGACTATTTAAGAATTTGTAGCCCAACTGGCATCCCAATCATCTTTCTGAAGTTGAAGTAATTAAGCTTAATCATTTACTCCTATTAATACCACCATCTATTGTTTATACGAAGCAGCATTTCAGGGCCCTGTTTAAGATCACATTGAAATAGATTCTGAGATAATAGATAAAAAAGCCTTGTCCCTGTTCACAATTCAACCTCCAAACCTTCTCAGAGAGTGCCTATGGACAACACGGCTGGGTAAATGTCTAGCCAAGAATGTCAGTAACAACAGAAAGGAATAAGGGCAGGAGGAGGAGAGTAACTGTGTTATGCTCCTTGCCTTATATATATCAATGCTATGAAGCTGATAGAAGCCAGACCAGGCTCTAAGAATAAGATCAAAATACAAATACTATAACATCAGTTGAATAAATAAAACCCCCATATTTCTGGTTCCTCTTCTGAGCTATTCAATTTTTCATGAGGTAGTTTACAGATGAATACTCATATATTTATTTCTACTTGTTCAATACTGAACTTCAGTACTGAAAAATTCACGCATATCCCAAATCTTATTATTAAGGCAACCCCTGAAGGACTAATAGAGTGCTTAATAAGAAGATTAGGATAAAGCACTTAGCAAGATTCTTAGTTTTTATGGTCTGCTTGGTGGTGGTGGTTGTTCATATTTTTGTCATTTAAAAGGACCAAGGTAAAAAGGTTCTGCTTTGATCATTCTTCTGCTGTTACCTTTGAAATATGGTTAAATTCAATTTAGTTATCCTAAGTTCAAATTACAATGCTCTGCTAATACAGCTTCTGCTCTTCTCTGAAGCTGGACAGCTACTGACATTGGCAATTACATACAGTTTATGCTGCTTTTCTTACTTCAGTTGTAGTTGAAATGGATTCCTGCTTCATTTATGGAGGATGGGAAATTATATTATTATTTGACCAGCAGTGCCTCAGATTACATGCACCCTTGACATCCTTTCCCCATTGCCTTGTGTGTGCCTCCCAGGAGCTTAGAACTGATTGTCACCTCCTGTATCACATCTCACTTGGCTACAGCACGTGCAGTGCTTTCTGGCTCATACAGAGGAGCCTGTGGGGACATTCTAGATGCCATCTCCTTCTACACCATCATGGTATCTCATTTTGCCTTTCACTCCTGGGTGAGTGTTTTTATAAACTGATTAAATTTGTACTGGTTCCAACCATTACATTTTGGCAGAAGCATGTGGTAATTGGCAAGGCATTACTTTGATTCAAAGGAGAGAGCTCTTAAGAATCATGTTAGACACCAGGTCAGTGAGCGTTAATACTTTTAAACATATTAAATTTCTTCAACTACTTTTGAGGTCACCTTAAAAGCTCTTCAAGCGTGTTCTTCGATTTCTGGGAAACTTTCTGATATACAGATTTCACTACATCCTTTGCCTTTCCCACAGCGGGGAGGATTCAAAATCAGACTCTTCTCTACCTGCATGCTAAGAACAGAATAAAAGTAGATCAGAAATAAATTTTTTACCCAATAGAACATAAAAATCCAGTTAGGTCTACAAGTTAAATGAGCAGACACGTCTCAGACATCTCTTTTGGGGTCATAAAAATCCTTTCACAAATTACACTTGTTTCCAGATGGAACTAAAAATATCCAAGTTGCACTTCAGATTCCTAATCAAGTGCTTTTTCTGTCCACCCTGTGATGCAAGTGCTATATACTATAAGCCTCTCTATATCTCATAATTTCACACATAAGGTACTGAGGAGAATAAAGCGAGATACTGAAATCATTTCCTTGATAACCCTAGGAGATGCAGCACTGATAAAGAATTAACTCCTGAATAACACCACTACTTACTTTCTCACTTATTCTGACTTAACATAAAAAATGTCTCTCAAATCCACCCTGTCTGTATCTTCCAGCTTAAATAATGCTTGGCTGATACCACTGAGCCAAGAAAAAAGTGAACACTTGCCCCAAAGCAGAAAAGCTTTCAAAACAATGTAAGAGCCATTGTGTGTGTCTATCTCTGACCTGTTTCCCCTAAGTATTCAGGTTTCAGCAATATCATACCAAAACCTAAACCAATTAAGGTTGAAGGACTCATCTACTAAAAATAGCTGCACACCATCATCTTTCAGGACCTCACCACAGCTGCATCCCAAGCTCTACTGCAAATCTCTAGAGAATTTACATTATATAAAAAAGCCATATGTTGCAGTAGGAGACAAATATTGAGCTTAGATGGTTGGATTTTAGGAATCATAACAAAGCCATTCCTAATCTTTTACACTGGACTGTGCAGTAAGCTCCTCAGAGATAATCAAAATACATATCCTGCTACGTATAACCATTTCATGAATTAGAAAAATTGGACCTATATAATAATACCAGATTTTGTTCTGTTGCAGCTCAGGCACAGCTGAAGTCTAAAATACAGAATATTTCCATGCCACTTAGACTGCACATCTACAAACTAACAAACTTTGATGGGAGTGCCTGTTACAATAAGTAATGGTAATCATTTCTAGATAGATTTTTTTAATGGGTTTACACTATTTCAAAAGCAGATCAAATCTGCACTTTAACCCAAATTTCACATATTTACCAAACTGTTCAGATGCAGAGCTGAGTCATGAGTTTTGGCAGAGCTCTGGGACCCCTGGGGAGAGAAACTTAAATCCAGGCAGTTGCTGGCCACAGATCCTTCCTTGCACCTCCATCTCCAGTGTGGGCACAGGCAAGATGTGCCTGCTTGCCACAACTCTGCCTCTCTATATCTCATAATTTCACAGAATAACTCCACATGCCTGAAGTCAGACAAGTCAGCCCAATTCCTTTCTACATATATAGGCTGCTTCATAAACATCTGAGAGTGCACAGTGCTTTAGGTTGCCTTCTGGCTTGCATTTCACTGAGTGGTACTGACAGAGATCTCTCTAGTACAAACAGATCACACAACTCTTATCAGAAGTCAGATTAAATAAATGTCTTGCAGAAGGTAGTATATCCCTTGAACTCTTTCCCAATAGCACTGAACACACTGTTCCAGCAGACATCTCACACTGTGTACACAGGCAAGATCCCTCCCCTATTTCAGCTAAATATTCCACTTCTTCTGCATTAGTTCTCTTAACCACAGTCTAAGAACTCATACTGAGATGTTAGCAACTAAAGGGCTCAAAGTATTTTTCTCAAATTTGCTTTCCAAAACAGCTTCCCCTCCTCTTGGCAGAGCTTCATTATTTGTCCCAGATGGTTTTTTTCTTTGAATTTGGCTGTAAGTTTTAAAATGTCACTATTCACTCCAATGAGCCTTTCTTACAAGATGTGCTTCCTATAAAGATGTCCTGATACCAATTACTTATATTTTTAACCTATGATCTGTGTTGTCAAAGTCTTAATTTTTCTATTATTTTGCCCAAGATCAACGTGACTCAATCCTTCCCTTTTTCTGTTTCCTCTGTCTTCTAATGATATTCATAGTCTTCTCGTCTTTCTCTCATTTTCTAGTATTTCTGAAAGAGGATGAGAGAATTTTTCCAGGTAATTCTCTACTGACCTCTAATGTAAACTATTGCTATGAAAATGGTTAGCTCCAGCTGGTCTTCTTTTTAGCATTTGTGAAGCGTTTAAGTGAGGTCTGCTGATATTATACAACCCATCTGAATAAAAAAAAACAGGATTGACACATTTGATAAGCAAATTTGTCTCAGCTGGCAAAGTACAGATGCTTTCTAAGTCACCAACAGAAGCATTATCAGCTATGTGCCTGCATTAATGAAATCATATAGTCTTGGGATTACAGGGCCCAGCTCTGCCCTCTGCCTCATTCATCACTGATCTCAAAGAGTGATGTAATTCAAAACCAAAACGTGGCCTATGGCCAGTACAGGTATTGCCTGCACTTTGTCAACCTGTGAAAGCCCAGTGCAAAACATAAAAGAAAAACTCTGACCCATGAAATTGAATCTAGAGAGATTTAGGCACCAAAACTCTCCAATTCAAAATAACTTTGCAAGAAAGCTATCTAACCCTAATGAGCATAAGATCACAAAATGTGTCTTTGGTTTCCATCCCAAATGTCCACAGGTACTTTCAGAATTATAAAAAAATGAAACAGTCCTGGTCTGAGCAATAAGCCAGCCTGGTTTTGAACCAGCACTCTTTGGGTGATAATCTAATCATTGGGTGAGTGTGGAAGCTTTCACTTCTCCACAAAGTCAAATTTTGCAAGTATATGCAAATACCAAATGACGACAGCATAAAAATAGCAAAGGTGCATGAGGTGACTATTGAGTAAGAAATCACATAAGGCTGGAATCCTCATTCAGCCTTTTAATTATTTCAATTAGTGCACACACACACACACAAAAAAAAAAAAACCAAAAAACAAACAAACAAAAAAACCCCAACCAAATAAGTCCTGCTTGTTTCCATTTTGAAGGACTGCTCAAAAAAAAGTGAGGAGTGGAAGCCTTCTTGCTGACGCTGAGCTACTACACAGAAAAGGAAAATTCATGGAAACAGAAAGAAACATTAAAGGCTATACCACAGAGAAGGTTGCAGTTGAGGCTTGGTCTCTGCTGGCAGCATGAATAAACCACTTGTGTGGAATGGTGCAAGGATACCCTTGTACATACTGCTGAGCTCTAGGTGATTCTCCCCTGAGTATGTAATGGGTTTTGCTTATTCTTCTGAAGTGCCCAATCCTGAACTGAGATATTTGGGTACTTAATTAGGATATTGAGACCTTTACTGTACTGCTTTCCTGCTGTTATTATGGCACATCATGAGCAAAACTACCAAACTGCAAGAGGCAAACTGGAAAACAGCATTTGTGGATGTCTCAAAACAATATACCATCAGATGGAACAAATAAACTTAGAAAAACAAATTTCACAGAAAGCTTTGCAAAAACATCAGGTGAAGCTTTTCTCTCAGCAGTTCAGATGTGGAAGTGTCAATGCAATAAGGTCCTTGTGACTGTGCTAATGGTTCCTTGTGGCATCTAACTGGTAGCCTGCAAAACTCTGCTGAATTAAAATCCCATTCCCCCTCCCACTGAGAAAATTCAGAGGCAGCAGCAAAACATACTCTGTGATCCTCTGTATTTCACCGCATCTTCTCTCCCCCACAACTTTCTTCTGGAAGAGCACCCTACCAGAATGAAGAACTTGCTAGCAAAGCCTGGAATAAATACTGCTTCATATACCTTGTTCCCCTTTCAGGAAAGTGTAAGGTCTAACCCCAGGGCCTGGCGCAGCGCCCAGCTTCCCCTGGCAGCTCCTGGAGCCCAGGAGCTTCTGCTGAATCTGCAGCCCTCTGCAGCTTCCTGGAGAACTGTTATTTTTCAGGAGGGAGTAAAGCAAGGAAAGGCTAAGAAGACACTGTGTTCTGTAGGTTTTCTGAGGCCCTTATGAATGCATAATATTTTTTCTTTCCAGCAAACACAGATTTCTTCACTTACACACTGCTTATAAAATTAGTTTTATAGGTAGTGCAGAGATCCTGCTGGTTTGTAAAAGATGTAAGAGAGGAGTAAGCGTGATATCACATGTTCACATCAAATATGTGTTCCTCCCAGTACTGATTATTAACTAGAGCAAAGTAAAAATATTTTAATAAGTGACTTAAAAGTGAATTAATTCATCAATTACTGAAAAGTGACTTAATTCCTCAATATTTATAAGACATACATGATTGTAAGGGGGAAAAATGTTTGTTTGAAAGTTAATTATTGTTTTATGATTTATGATAAGGTTATAAATCTCTACGCCAAGAGGAGAGAAGATCAAAGGGAATCACATCCCATTATGAATCCTGAGGCAGCCTGAAGACTTCACTTCTCATATCTTGTTTCTTGGTAAGGCAAAAATTTGAGCTTGAAATGAAAAAAGATAAAACAGGCTCTGACAATTGAATCAGCAGCAGTAGCTCTGGAGCTGAGTTACTATGGCAATGACAGTGCTGCTGCACAGCTTCTCCTAACTCTCACTATTGGTACAGCAGCTTTGCAAATGTACGTGGGAAATATCCACCCCACATGTGCCACGGGCGGCTTGCAGGGGAAGCCCACGGTCTCAGGAGCCCTGATCTCTACTGAATGGAAGAGCAAATATGTGTGATTAAAATATGCAATTTGCAATTTTCCATGGAAACAGTCTTGGAACAGTAGAGAAAGGTCTGGAATTCTTCTTCATCTTTTGTGGCAGGAAGGTAGATGCCAGGGCTTAGAAGACATTTTATAAGCGAAGAATTTTTATTACATGAATTTTAGGCTTTTTTTTTTTTCAGCTGTAACTATCTCACGTCTCTGAATTATAGATGTCTTGTCACTGCCAAGGAAGAATGGTATCATCTTTTTGGCAGAGCATAGCTTGCAGCTCTACATAAGTAATGGATCTAATTCTGGTTCCAGGTTAATAAATTAGTAATTATGACTCTTTGGATGTACAACAATCAGTGAGTCAGTACTCACCAGTGTCCTCTTTCCTCTTCGAGGTCTACATAAATGCATCACCTTTCTTGCTACTGATGCTATGCTCTCCACGCTACACATTAAAGGCACATTTGCTCTTAATTATTTTTGAGACAGTACTTAATATTTACAGTCTAACAGCAAACAGAAGTTCCCAACAGAAATTGGGGCACTTTATAGGTGTCATGGCAAAATTAACTATATCCCAGCTGAAAGCAGGACAGTAGGGAGCATAAATTTAAAGGGAATCATTGCCTAAAAATATGATTGCTGAAAGTACAACTTCTGCAAACTCATTAAGTCCTACAAGCAAACATATATGTGGAACTTCAAATGAGTTTCATATTGAGATTTTCATCATCCTTTTTGTGGAAAAGCACATTTTCCACAGTCTGGGCTATAAGCATGTGCACACATTCACCCATTGTGTGCACATGCTTATAGCCCAGACTGTAGTCCTGCTAATGCTTGTTTTTAAAGTAGACACTCTCTGGGGAGCAGATGAACAAGGTTACCACATGTGCATTAATCAATAGGAGGGTCAACGACAATTACCACAATGAATGGTAAGAGAGAAAATATCACAATTAAAGATACAATACAATGTATCATCTGAGAATCGAGTACATTTTTTACGTCAGAATCAAGTAAGGTTTTGTCTCTACATGTTCCATAAACATGTTACTGAAAAAATAACAGGAAGAAATTCTTTACTGTGACGGTGGTGAGACACTGGCACAGGTTGCTCAGGGAGGTTGTGGATGCCCCGGCCGTGATACTGTTCAAGACCAGCAGGGAGAAGGGCTTGAGCAGCCTGGTCTAGTGGGAAGTGTCCCTGCCCATGGCCAGGGAAGTTACGACTAGTAAATTTTAAATGTCCCTCCCAAACGCTTAACAGTCTATGATTCTATGACTGAGAAGAGAAATCTGACGGTGCATTTTGCTAAGTGCATGGCTATACGTCTACCGTACTTGTACTGGCACAATTTGCCCTCTGCCCCTGTTTCCTCATGCCCGCGTTCCTTTCCGCCTGTCGCGGCCAGGGCCCGGCAAGCCCGCTCAGACGGCGGGAGCCGCGGCCGGCAGCGGGGCCGAGGGGCTGCGGCCGCCCGGGCCGAGGGACGCGCCCAGCCCCGCACCTGCCCGGGGCCCGGGGGCGGGCGCGGCGCGGGCGCTGCGGCGGCACCACGTGTCGGGGCGGGGAGCGGCGGGGCCGGGCCGGGCAACGCCACCCCCAGCGCCGCAGCGACAGCGGCAGCGCAGCCCCGTCAGCGCATCCCTCTCGCCCATGCCAGGTGCCTGCTCCCGGGTGCGCCGTGACTGAGGAGCGATGGGGCCTCTGCGGGAGAGCGGCAAGGTGAGGGGCCGGGGATGGACGGGGCGGCGGCGAGCAGGAGAAGCAGGGGCAGGGAAATCGCGTCCTGCCCCCGCCCTGGGGTGGGGGGCGGAGGGGCCGGGATTTGCCTGCCCCTGCCTCGATGATGGAAGGAGGAGGGTACATCCGAGAGGTTCCTGACGGGGTGTCCCTTGCCGAGCAGGAGCAGAGGACGCAGCTGGAAAAGGAGGCGTCCCGCAGCCGCATCCCCCGCCTGGTCCTTCGGCCGCAGCAGAAGGTATCTCCCGCTTCCGAATCGCCCTTTTCGGAAGAGGAAAGCCGGGAATTCAACCCGCCCAGTTCCTCCGCGGGCTCCGGCAGGACTATCAGCAGCAACAGCTTCTGCTCAGGTACCGCAGAGATATCCCCGCCAGCCTCGGGGTCCCTGGGGAGCACGCTGTCCCTGCGGAACACGGCCACCCCCGAGGCTTCGCTGTCATCCCAACCGCAGCATCTGTGTGTCGGGCTCCTATCGAGCCCGCATGAGCAATCCGTTTTACCCATGAAGAAGGGCAACCATTGATTTTTCCAGGGAAATCTAGTATCTGTTCTTTTAATATGTGTCCGTAAGTGACACCAGATGTTTCCATTTCGACTTCTGCTATCCACTGCTAAAAAAGTTGGCGGTTTTATTGCGGCAGAAGTGTTGCTTTAAAGAGAAAGATTTGCCTTAACAACTGCAGCGTGGTATTAAGGCATTTTGAAAAACCCTTAAATCAAAAGTCGGTAAAACAGGGGAGTTGCTATTAAGGGTATCAGACTGCAAGTCCTTTTGGTTTTTTGACAGTGATCTCCATGAATTGGAATCAAATGAAAGGTGAAGTCTTCATTATCATATTGAAATGAGTTTTGTTTGTTTCAGAATTCAGGCTTCTACTGATGAGTGTGTCGCCAGATATGAGTTGAGCATGATGGCTTCTCTACAGAGAGGGCAATGGATGGGTGATTGATCAGAAGTAAATTATTACTCTGCAGCTGTAGACGAAAAAATGTCATTTGCTTTTCAAAATATTACATGAGGGACAACTTGAAAACAGATTTCTTTTTTATGTTAAATATTTGCCTTGTGTAGAGTTTAGCACAATTTAAATCCCTCAACTGGCAGTGAAAGACTCAGATGCCTACTAGTGGTGAGTAATTTTTTAATTCAGGGAAGCTCTTCGCTGTAATGACATTAATTGAGGGTCACAAAATTGAGGGTCACATTATGAACACCTTGGACTCTATATGCCTGTGGTAATTTAAAAGGTATTTTTGGTGTGGAGAAATTAGTTTTCAGTAGTCAGTTTTTTGGAAAGCGTAACATTTTCAGTGGTGGAATTTGAAATGCTAAATGTTTCTATGATTCTGTGATTCTCTATTTAAAAATCTGAATTATAAGAAGTTTTTTTGCAGTAATTTGTATGAGAGCAACTTTCCAATGTTCCTTTTTTTAGTTCATATTTTCAATTACCAGAGGTGTTCCTGGGAATAGACAGGAACACTCTTATTTATCTTGGTCTTTACTACAGTGGATTAGATTATTGTTATTACTTTTTTAATTCCTTGCATGAAAAACAGTGTATTGAACACAGTGTACAAGTTTTCTTAGATGAGAAACACAATATCCATGTTTTGAGTCTAGCTTTGCCAGATTTTGCAATTCAGGCCCAGTGGAGTGATCTATTTGGTTATTGTTTAATGAACAATGCAGAGCGTTAAACAAACATCATAGGATTGTAAGAATGCTGGAGTCTTTTTCCCATGCCTTTTTAATCCCTCCACCTTACCTGCTTGAGTTTGCATGTTCCAAAGAAATAAAATCATTTGAAGCTTTCTAGAAATATGTTATTTTTATGATGTCTCCCAAATGTCTGCTTTTCATCCTGATTTTTTTTCCTTCTGTCTTGACAAGTCTTTCATCTTGATCACTGACATTTTTTTCATCCTTTGGGTTTGTACCCTGTTGTTCAGATCTACTCAACAAGTAGCTGCCACTGTCATATACCCTTGCTGTCCCACTGCACTGCACAGGCTGTCTTGAGTCCGAGCAGCACGTTGTTTTTATTCTGGGTGTGTCTGATCTCATGGTTTGACAGTTTTAAGGCACATTTCACAGAGTTATTGCAGTGTGCAACGCTGGTCTCTTAACCTGCATCTTAAGCACAACTGCTCATCTCTTATATTTATTTTATTCATCTTTTATATTGTTTCATGAATACTGCATTGATTTAGTTTGATTTTTTTTTCTCCATGTGAGAGCTTTGTGTTTCTAAGGCTGCTTGCAGCCCCCATACAGGTACACACTATGTGGTTTGCTGCTCTGAGTCTTCAGACCTTGCTAAGCCATGGATCAGCCAAGTCACTGTCCTCCATCCCAGACCCTGGTTCAGTTGTTGCTAGGTTTGATGGATTTTTCACTGGGATGCAGGTATGACAACAATCACTGACTTGATTTCCTCATGCTCTGACTTCTCTTTCCTGTCTTCCACTTATGATCCTTCTCTATCATAGTTTGTCTGATTTAGAGTAAAATCCCCCAGGGGCAGCAGGTGGCTGCTAATTCCTGTTTCTGGGGAGGGGATGGTGAACGGATGTGTGGAGAGGTGAGTGGAGGGGCCATAACCCCTAACCTGCCTCCCCTGATGCTTCTTCTTAATTGAGCATGTGCAAAAGGATATTTCAAGTTAGCAAGTAGTACATTTGGAAGAAGAGAGCAGATGGGAACACTAATGTAGCAGTATGAGAAAGCTCATGAGCATTTGGATAGATGTCTCTTTTGTAATTTCTTTTGAGCATTAAACCCCAAAGTGTTCTTGATAAGCAGCAGATAGTATGAATTGATCCTGGAATAATTCCTTTCCTCTTTACCCTTCTCTTGTCAAGTTTTTCGCTTCCTTTCTTCCATTATTATTGACACCAAGTAGTTGTGATAGGTAGATTTCTTTTTAGCCTAATAGAAATTTTTTTTTCCCCCTCATCCATTAAATACATATTTTTTGCTTGATTCCCTAGAGCTTCTGATGTTGTCCATTTTTCCTGTGTGCTTAGACTGGTCTCAGTGCCTAAGTGAAGGCTTGGAGTTCCTTCTCTCTAAATGAGAGTAGATCTTGTAGGTATTATTAATGTTGGTTTTGGGAACCATGGCAGTTCTGCAGGCATGGTGGTAACAGCAAAAAATACCTCTTGGCAACAGAAAAGAGACAGATCTTGTAATGCTTAGTTTCTTTTGAAGAAGTTGTTAGTTCTGGCTGTGATAGCATTAAATCTGCAGGATCAGCTCCCTCTTTGTCTTCTGTGAGTGAATCAGAGCCTCGCTTGATCATGCTGGTCAATTACTTGCAGTTGACTTTATGTCAGTTTTGCTTTGTAACTCCATATGAAACACAGTGGGAGTGCTAGTCATATCTGTGATATTCCTGATAAAATGTGTATTCAATATTCTTTGTTTCTGCGAATGTGGATGCTGTCTGGATGTTGTGTAGGCAAGCTGAGCTTTTTGTATCTGTATTCACCATGCGCAAACCTTTTTTAAAACCTTGGAGCATCTGGGGTCCTGGTTGTCATTTCATATGGGAGCACTTCTTCGCCTTGGATGTTGGCCACAGAGCTCATATGATGTCAAAGGATGGAAAAACACTCTCCCAGCAGCTTTATGTGGGTCAGCTGCCACTGAGCATTTGCCTGTGTGATGTGTGTTTCTCTCCTAAGTTGCACTTGGCTTTCAAGTGGCACCTTGTCGGTTGGGTAGAGAATGTGATGCAGATCATCTCAATCAAGCCTCCTGTTGACCATGAATCCATGGAGGAGCAGCTGCTGGGTCTTTGGTCATTCCAGTTAGTGTTTGCTTTGCAAGAAATACACCTTGGGCGGAGCACTGTCCTTGATTTTGGTGTGCATGTCCTTGGTTTGAAGTCAGCCTGTGCAAAGCTCAGTAAGTGTTTTCAGCTTTTCTTTTCAAAAGAAATTTAGTCTGGGATATACTTCCTTTTCCACTTTTGGTTTTTGAATAGCTCCGCTTTTCAGTTTCTCTGCATGAAGATGACTTCTTACATGGTACCTTTACAACAATGCCCAAGATCTCTTTCAGCCTTTTCTAGGATGCCAGCTGCCAGAGTTTCGGTATGGGAATGCAGTGAAGCTTTGGTAACCAAGATGCAGCTTTGCAGGAAGCATTTGTACATTTAATATTTAGTTCTGCAAAGGAATTTTTGAGCCAGAGGACTTGGTTTCTACCCGTAGCAAACAGTTCCTCTTTTCTTGGGCTTACCTATAAATCACCTTTTTAATTAGATTGAATAGTCCTACAAGCTATTGAAAACCAGCAGTATCTCTGTACATCAATAACTGTGACTCACTCCAACGCAGTCTTCAAAAATAGGAGTTGAAGCTTTGTTTTTGCTTTTTCTTTAAAATTTCAAGATCTGGTTCAATGCTTATTCAAGTTCAATCCTTGTTTCATAACTTGTTCTTTTCTGGGGTAAAGATTTTATTTAAATCTTGTCCTTTGCACGTGTGGCACAATAAATGTGCACGTGCACAGTGGCTGAACAGTAAGCCTGGGGTGTGGGTGCTGCAGCAGAAATCTCAGTGTTGCCATTCTTTGCTCACTTGCTCCTATGCACACTCCCCTTGATCGCAGAGATTATTTGCCAATTGGCCCAGCCATTGCTGGATGCTGGGGCTGAGTTCACTGTGTGTGTCCAAAAAAGCATGTAGGCTTTAGGCAGGCTTATTAAGTCCATGTGAATGCACAACCCATTTTGCTTGCCACAGACAAGATGAGGTTGTATACCACTACTAAAGTAAAAAACTGTACTTTCTGGCACTCCAGTAGATAATTTCTCTATTAGAGCATGGAAGCAGATTGCATTATAAAGCAGCTAGCCTTAGAGACTACACTAAATAAGTATGTGTACTGAAATATATATTCCTGAATAGTAATA
Organism: Acrocephalus scirpaceus scirpaceus; assembly: GCA_910950805.1. Lineage (NCBI taxonomy): Eukaryota > Metazoa > Chordata > Aves > Passeriformes > Sylviidae > Acrocephalus > Acrocephalus scirpaceus. Next base: position 17,522,806 of record OU383773.1, read on the forward strand.
GATACAGAAAGCTAAACTTTTTGTATTTTAACGAGTCAACAGATTGAGGCCAGACAGTTAGTTTAAATTACTGAAAGTAATTGCTCTATTATTTGTTTGTATATATGTATATATTACTATGGAAACAGTGAGCTCTCTCATTCTTATTCTTTCTTGTTATAAGAAGAAATATTTTGTTTAAATAGTTCCCTACTGGTTTATGTGCTTGATTTTTCTGAGTTACTGATTCAAAGAAACATGCTTAAAAGTTGTCAAGTATGTTATATTGAAAGTTAGATTCTCTTTCCTGCAGTCCTTTATGCTATGCTTTTCCACAGTCATTTTGCCTTTTTTTCAGACTTCTGGAGGTCTTTTCTAGCAATTTTGTTTGCAGCACTTAAAAGGCAGTTCAGTGATGACTGTGACATTAATTTACAAAAACATTGAAACAAAATCTGCTTTCAAAAATACACATATGGCCTTTTTTCATGAGGGTGACACTGGTGACATGCTTCCTTTTCTCACTGCTGCTTCCCTAGAGAATTTCCTGCTGGACCAGCTTACATGCAATAATTTATTACTGCTTCATACTGTGAGCCACCAGTTCTGTTTCTGTGGCACAGAACAGAGATCTGTTCCAAACCTGGAAATAAGAAAAGTGCCTAGGTACTAAAGAGCAAAGTCTGCATGTTCCCCAGTTTTTGGCCTTTCCCTGCTTCCCTTTCAACTTCAATATTTATTCCTCCAACTAAGTAACAATCCTTTTGTTCCTCTTGCCACACAACAACATCTGGAAGCCAAAATATTTGACCTTTTGGATGTTTTTTGTCACCTTTTAATGTGTCTGTCAGTACTGTGAACCTTTAAAACTCAACCCAGAGCCTCCTGGGGTCAGTAGGACAGTTCCCATTCTCTCTGGAACATTTTGCATGGTGTCCTGAGAACAGTCACCCTTTCTACTACACCTCAGCCTTTCTACTGCCCTCTTAGTTGTAGCTTGTTGTGTACTATGGGCTGAATTCTAAACAATATCCAGGACTTTCTTCACCACAAATGCATAATCCAATGCTTTTTTTTTACAGTGATTTTCATGCAACTTTCTATTGAATTGAATATTATCATGCACTCTGAAGAAAATAACAACTTGTAGAAGGAATGAAACTTCAATCAGAAGTCTTGGATTTACTTTGTGTTAAAAGAGAATCTTGGATGTTTTAAGAGAAATTCAACATTACATATTTTAGTCCTACATTTATAGGATTAGTGTATATATCCATGACATTTTCAAACAGTATTTTGAAGTGTATGTGACTAGATTCTATGGTGGTGCTAAGTGCCACTCTGGGCTTGAGGATAGTTAAAAGAAAAGAAAAATATGCATAAAACAATAATGTATAGAATTATTTCCTTCCATGAGAAGATAAGCAGGGCAACCTTATGAGGTGATGTTGAAGCTGTGAGAACCACAGTTAAATGCTGTTAGCCATGGAGGCAAAGCTATATGAGACCAAACGAGTATAATGTGTTGCACCATTTGAGGAATAGGTAAAAATTTCTTTGTGGTCTGTTGAAAATTTTTATTTTTTATTTTTAAAAATGGTACCTTCAAAACTGTAAAGAATATTTCTGATTTCTTTCTTTGCTGCATAATGGAATAAACTACATAAAATGCTACAGAAACCCATCTATATATACATATATATTTCACTTAATGTTAATATTATATGCATAGTATTTCTTACATTGGAGGTAGTCAATGCTTTCCCACCAGAGGTATCAGCAATGGTTCCACTTCCAGCTGCTGTCCTCAGAAAAGATTAATGAGGTCTACTAAATTGCTTAAACCCATACCAAACAGAAAATACTCCTTGTCTCTTTTTTTAGATTCTTTGCTGTCCTTACATTTAGTTTGAATTTTTCTATGAAATTTTCAAATAGATTTTTCAGTCTTTTATCAGTTTAAACTCCTTGTCCAGATGTTTTCTGTGATGTGATAATGAGACTCCGGGAGCTGTGCTATTCCTGACTGCAGCTCTCCTAGTAACAGCACTATTTTTATTGATATTTTTTCTAGTAAGCCCTTATGCTTCTCTTCTGTAATACACCATTACTGGGGCTATAAATGTAATGACAAAGCCAGTAAGCCACAATTATATAGTCCTCTTTTTTTTTCATATGTTTTGACAGAGCTCATTTCAGTCCTGTTTGTAGTAGATTTGCTGCCAAAATCAATTAAAATTAGCTACTTCAGTATGACTTAGCTATTGTACAGTCAGACATCAAGAGCAGATACCTATAAAAACATGTTTACGTGAAATCCTGCATTGCAAAAGATGCCCAAGCTGAGGAGCAGGTCAGTCCATCTTTTTTCACCTTCCTCTCTCCTCTTCTATATAATCTCAGTCTGTCAGCATTCCTACCATGCTGTGACTGAGCAGAGAGGGCTTCTTACCAAAGTCAGTGAGTAGCTCTCATACTAAATTTTCAGCAGTGTTCAGCCTGTGGGTGTGACAGAAGCTAGCTCAAAGGGGCTGGTAAGCAACAGGTGTAGAAGTTGCCTCATTATCAAGTTGATACATTGATGATCCTCAGCAACCAGTGGAAGATGTTTGGTCTTGGTTTTACTGGGTTAGATTTTATGACTAGAACATTACAGTCAAAGTTCTAGCTTGAAAGATGGACTGTGAGTAGCAGGGTGTTTTCCAGATGTGGAATATCTGACAAAAAGAAAAGCATGTTGGTTGTAGGGACCTGTGGAGATAATTTCATCCAACCTCATTTTTGAAGCTGGACTGTTCCCAGCACATCCCAGCAGACATGTATTTTTTTGTTGGAGTCTAGAAACCCTTCAAGGACAAGAGTTTGTACAGCCTCTGTAGGGTGACCTCAGGGAGTGGTGGAGCTCCTAGCCAGCCTTTGTTCACAAAGCAAAGTGGAGCACAGTTAATTCCAGTTTTGCCTGCAGAGACACCAAGATTAAATGTGGAAATTATTTGCAAGGCAGGATTTTGCAAAAGTAGGCCTCCTTCTTTTTCCCTGACACTGCTGTAGTTGTCCTTGTACTTCAGCTCTGCTTTACTATGTTTGACTTTTGGTAAGAGACTTGCCTCACAAGTATGTCAAATTCTGAGAAATGTTCTTAAATACCAAGACAAACAGGTCTTCAAAATAGTTAAGAAATTACTTTTAAATTGATCAGAACGACCAAAACTAATAGCATTTTTAGGACTCTGCCCATAGTGAAGTTAATAAATATTGCTTTCTACAGTCTGTGTGATTTAGTAAGTGACACATTGTTACTAGCAAATTATTAAACTTACAGAGTACATACAATCACATACTGGAATGGCCTCAGTAAAAATGAAAGGTTTAAGTACAATCAGGAGCTGATGTTAATATTCCCACTTCTTACCTTAGGCTGTGCTCCCTCAGTGGTTGCTGTAAAGGTGATGGTGCCTCCAGAGGTATGAGGTAGGATTTATGCCTGTTGAGACCCTCATGGTGTGAATATGCTCCTACCTCTGCCTTTCTATGTGTACTACTAATTTTATACTATTGTGTTTCATCTGCTGCTTTTACTGCATTAACCAGTTTTTCCACAATGACACGCTCACTGGTTCAGTTGCCCAGGTCAGAGCAGTGGTTGTGTTAATCCTTGGAGAGAGCTGAGACCCTTCAGGCAGTGACTCAGAGTCCTGGGATGACTTAGCCTGAATAGGGCTGTAATTCTGACTCACCCTCCAGAGAGCCTCTTTCTCTCCTTTTAATACAGAAAGAGACTTACAGGTGGAAGGTAGGTGCTATATTCCCTTCGGTGTCTGTCAGCAACTTTCGTAATTGCATAAACACTCCTGTGCTACAAGGCTAGCCATGGTGAGAAGACCAAAACAGTTCAAAAACTGAGGGTCAAAAAAGGTGAGGCAGACAAGCAGGCTGGGAGATTACCCTGCAAAATTACCCTTTGTGGTACCCTCACTGCCAATAGCCAGCTTGCAGTGCACCTTCCTGGCAGAGCTGTGGCTACCCAGGCTCACAGGTCCTGGGATGAATGGAAACGTAACCACCGGGTAAAAGCCCGGAAATTGTTTTTGTCTTGGTACACTGAACACTTAAAATTTCATTAGAGCCACATGTTTAATTCTGGAATCCACATTTCTTGGTGGAAATTCAGACTATGTACAGCCTGAACACTGGCCAAGGGACCCTTAGGAGGAGACAAATGCTAAACAGTGAAATAGGGATCAGGCAGGAACTGGACCATTCGGTGTGACAAGGAGTGCCTAACTCGATTTGGCAGCTAGGAGTGAAAGTAAAAAGAAGTCAGTGCTTCCTCAGCGAGAGCATCATTAATTATTTAGATGTATTATATAAGGAGGTTGGATATTCAAAGTTTCTTGAAACATTTAGGAAAAGGCAGTATTTTTTAAAAGAAGGTTCTAAGGCATATTCCAGTGAACCTTCCAAGATACCTGTCCTGAGAAAATCATCACATCTCAACATATAGCCTAAAAGTCTACAAGAACAGTATTTTTGTCAGTTGTTCAGAGTATTATTATCTTTAATACTGTTGTTTATATTTCAACTTTATTATTTAAAGGTTAGTCAGGGCATGCAAATGTCAGAGTCCTCTGAGCAACTTTCCTGATGGTTTGTTTGCGGATACACTGTCCCGTGCTTGGCTTTGAAACTTGGCAAGCTTATCTGATCTGGGAGAGGGCTTAGAATTTCAAGTGATGAAATCCAGCTGGTGTTCAAAGGAAAAGTCTACTCCCAGAATGCTCCTAGGAGGTCCCTGTGGAAAAAAAAGACACTATGAAAGAAAGCAAGGGAAGTTGTGTGTTATAAATTCATGTGATTTTACCTCTTGTGCAAGTAAATTCAGGCAAGATTAGAAGTACAGGCTTTCACAGCACTATTTACCAGCTTTCTCTTTTTTGTCTTCCTGATGCTGATGTGCCTGAGAAGATAAATCAGGTCTGCCTCTGTTCACGAGGTATCTAGGTCTGAAGTCTTTACTGGAGCAAAACTGCTGTTGAGTTACAGGATTGAATCCTTAACTGACCTTGCTGGAAACTATATGCACATCATACCAGAAAGCAAATCCCATTGTTCATCTGCTCCTGTTACTCTCTTTTTTGAGAGAGATTCTTTATCTTGGCCCATTTCTGAGCAGGTGGTGGTCTTCACTTCCTTCCATCAAAGTTTCTAGCAATGTTTAGGAGGAGCCTGCAGGTCTGGGGAAATACTGACCACACTGTGCTGCAGTCACATTATGCTTGCAGGTGGGGAGCAGAGGGTCACTGCAGCAAGCGTGGTCAGGCTGTCTGGAGATGGAGGGGGAATCAGCTGCATGTCAGGTTCCACGGGGAAGTCTGCTGCTCTCCTGTGGGGAGTTCACCTACCGTATTAAATACAAATAAGTAGCCTGTTAAGGTTTGAGTAGCAGGAAAGATGAAGGTAGGTGCAAGCAATTTGGCTAGCACTAAGCAGCTAAAGAGCAGCATCTCACTCTTCACCGGGACTTTTCCTTGTGCAAGAAGGGTGAGTTGTGTGTCGGCCGGATCCCCACAATGTACAGCAGAGCTTCACCAGGGTTTCATAGGCAACTCTTCCATTCTGTGGTAGCAAACATTTTGATTATTCAAAAGGCTGACACAGAAAAATCTTTCTCTACAGCTTGCCCTAGTTCTGGAAAATTTATAATTTTTTCATGTTTCTGGATAATAGTTGTAGAAGGATTACATAAAAAATAAACTATCAAAGAAGAAAGAATACAATAAAATCATTCATTTACTGCAGCTGGAGTGGGAGTGCTCACCTGGTTACTGGTGTATCTAAAGGTTACAAGGGGTATGAGTAGAGAAGAGCTATTCTTCTGTGTGCCAGGCTTTGTTCTTTTTAAAAATGCCCTGTTGCACTGAAAGCTGAAGTTCTTACCAGTAAAACAAGGATATGTAGGTACGACATAATCTGATGGTACAGTGTCACCAGTGTGGTATCACAGGCAAGGTTGGGGGGTGGTAAATAAAACATTTTTCATGCTATTTTAGTATGTATTCTTTACCTTTTTCCTAATTGTAGTTAGTTTTGCACCTTTGGGGTTTTTAATGCCCCCATTTTTAACTCTGTAGTTTAGTTCGTTCTTTGTGTAAAGTTTTATCAGCTCCTGTGGTTCTTCCAAGCTGCATCTCTATAGCTTTGGGAGTTACTTCTACATAAATTCTCCCTAATAAACAGATCTGTGAGGTTTGCAGAACCTATGCAGGTATTGCAGTAAGTGTGGAGAGATTGGTGGAGAGATGAGGTAAATAGTTTCTTGTGGGTTTTGTGTGGGAGGTTTTGGGAGGGGAATTAGCTTGGGTTTTGGTTTTTTTGTTTTGAGGGGGTTTTTGTTTGTGTGGGGATTTTTTGTTGTTTTGTTCTAACATAACGTTTGAAAACTAATGCCTCATACAGAAACATCTAAGTGGAAAAGTCATAATTTAAAAAAAACTGCGCAAACTGTCACTTATTTCTGAATATATTTGATAAGGATGTATTTGAAGATAAAAATTAAACTAAAGTCATGTGGGCAGCAATCTTGCCTTAGTCAGGATGAATGTAGGGATAGGCTGAAAAGTTTATTAGCAGTTTTTTCTGTTATTTTACTAGGAACTAATTCTGAGTTGCAGAAGGCAGCAGCAAGGTGGCAAAAAGAGATGCTTTTTGGCTTAATTGGGATGATTTGAAAAAATTAAATATGATTAAGCTGGGTTAGGTACTTTGCACTGTTACTGCCCTTTGTGCCCTGGGAGGTGTTTCTGGCAGTAGGCTGGGATGCCCCTTGGCTTGGCATCATGCCTGGTACTTGGCAGAGGCCTGGGATGCAACACCTCAGGCTGCTGGCTGCTCATACAGCCTAATGCATGCAGCTTGCTCTGGACAGTCAACATGTGTGGGTACCTTGCTTGGGACTGAAGGCAGGACATGGAGAAGTGAGAAGCAGGACATTGCAATAGATGAGTGAGGGTAGAACAACTGCCCAGGCATGAAGGAAAACACATGAAAGGATGAAGTTTTTCTACTGTATTGAGGGAACCATAGCTACCAAAAGCAAAAGCTGTTCTTTCCTGGGGAGGGGAGGTGGGCAGAAAGGCATTAGATAGACATGGGGTGTCCCTTCTGCCTCATAAACACGCAGTCATGCACTGACTTTTAAATAAATATGCCCATGTAAAGCTCAGTGCAAAATGAGCCTTGACCTACATTATGAACAAGGTGGAAGAGGTAAGTGCAAAATGGTCATGCAAATTATTTGGCTCAGTTGCAGGTATGTCTTTGGGTTTCATATTAGCTAAAGATAATGCATCAGGAGAAGAATGCAATTGCATAATTTAGATAGCAGCTTTCATTTTGTCCTTGGAAAGAATAATTAGATTTCTCCAGGAGAGTCAGTGCAGTGTGTTTGGTTCTGTTGTGTATCAATTAAATCACCATGACTTCTAGGGGAGCTGCAGTTAGTCCAGATTACATGGAACATGATTAGATGAAGTTGGGATTTGATATGTGGATTTCATTCAAAATCAGTCTGCTTACTTTTGCATTCAGTTGTTAAGAGCTGGAGTGTTTGTCTCCCTGGGGGTCAGGAACCGGGGTCTGTTCCCAGGGTGGCTGTTGATGCACTGGAGCACTGGTGTGCCCTCAGATTAATTCAGCTTTAAACAAAGGCAATCTATGTATAACCCACTCTCTTCAAAACCAGGTACCTCACAGCCACATGCAAAGAATGGAAGAGTCCTATGATCATGGTTGCTTTCAAAGGAAAGACAATTTTGAGGAACCTGTGTTAATTCCAGTTACATGAAATTCCTGACTTCATGCATGTGAGCTGTAGGTTGTTTTATTGTTGTTCAGATACGGGAACCTTGCTTGAAGGAGAGCATGTGGCCCATGCTTGCTCTGCAGCCAGTGTGTGCTACACAACATTTGTGTCTCGTGTGTATCTTCATGCTGCAATATTCCCTAACGTTGTTAAACGAATTCATCTTAGATAGGAATTTTCATCATGTAGCCCCTGATTTTGTATTTTGTCAGACTGAGTAAAACAAGTACTTGCCCTTTTAGCTTGCCATAAGGTATTCAAGATTTCTTCACAAAATGGGTGAAACAAATAGCTTCTCACTAGGTTTCAGAGCCAAGGTTGTACATATCACTTACCAGTGATACTAAGTAGTAATAATTGTAGTTCAAACACTCTTTCTTTTATTCTGCTAACTTTCATATACTTATTAGTAAGAAATTTTGATTTTTCCCTTTTCTCCTCAGATGACACTGGATGTCCTAGTAGCCAGTCAGTATCTCCAGTTAAGACTCCTTCTGATGCTGGAAACAGTCCAATCAGTTTTTGCACTGGTAGCGATGGAGACTTCTCCAGGAAAAAATTCAGTCCAGGATCAGTGAGTGAAGGGAATACACAGCTGGCTCGATATAAGAAGGAAACAAAGACAAGCCTTGTAAAGCCCGGTGAGTATAATTCCTTTCACTTCCTTAATTACACTTTCTAATTGACTGGTATATTTGCAGGTGTCTACATACATACAGTGTTGTGCCACCTGTGATACCACTAATGCTGGTAGTAAATAAAATAGTTGGCTTCTTTCTGTGGAGCCACCTGAAGGATATGAAAACACTATCGTTATTGTCTTTTTCATGGAAATTTAATCAACTAACATCTTCACTTTCTTTTATGAGGCTCGATGATGATGTCAAATAGCTGAAATGGATTTTATTCTGTTTCATGGTAATTATACACATATTTCAGTGCCCAAAGATAAATGATTCTTAATATAAGAAAAAAAATCTTGTGATGTCTTTAAATTTCTTGTTAATCCTGCCTAAACTTTGTGCTGCCAGGCTCTGATTGATAGCTCTAGTTTGTCAAACCAGACAAGATGTCAGACCAAGGCAAGAGGACAGGCAACCTGTGTGTGGGAGTTGGGCAGATTTGGACCTGTAATGCAATGGCTGAATCAACAGTGTATCTCCCAGTGCTTTGGGCTAATGGGCCACCTCAGACCACCAGCTAAATCAGCACCTGCTTGTCACACATCCAAGACTAAATGCCAAGATGTGCCATTGGTTCCTGTAATTTTAGTGAGTAGATATAAAATACTTTATATTGTTTGATTCATGTACAGGCAGCTCTTGATTACAAATGGTCAGGATATTTCTGCTGCTGTTTAATTAATCATGGAGCCAGAGTTGGCCCTGTACATAGCCAGCTGCAGAACTGACATGGTTTATGAGCTCAGGTACGTCCTGGCTATATTGTTTCCAGAGTCATTTTACCTCTGGAAGCAATTTAGATACTTCCATGAAAAGCCAGCTCAGATTTGTCAGCACCATGTTTAATCCAGAAACAGTGAAAAATCTGTTGCAAAATCTCTTCACTGGCTTGGTCATTGGAAGTGTTGATTAAATCTGATTTACTACTATCCCTGCAAGTTCTTTAGCTCACTTCATAGCACCATGTTACTTGAGTGTTCCCAGTCTCCCACTGCTGTGCATAATGGGTGATAGGTAATATTTTTTACAAGGTTTGCAGTGAATGTGGTATATGACAGTCAAATCTGCAGCTGTGGCTACAGCAACCATTTTGTTTGTGAATAGGAATGACACTTAGCAAAATGTGAATAATGAATGCGAAAGTTTTTTCCTAATGAAGAGTTCTATACTCACGGAGAAGAGTTATGCACCTTTTTCAATAAATTAATTCACTATTTTCAGTTTCACACTTTAATTGCCTTATAATACGATGTTACTAGCCTTTTGCAATATTTAGCAACCGGGTCTGTTTTACAGAATACTTCTAAGTTCCTCCTGCCAAATATCTCACACTTTTTTAGTGAAAAGCTGTTCAAAATCATGTCAGTGTGAGAACTGACACAAGTGAGGGACATGTCAGACATGGACATCAGGGAACAGCTGGAGTTCATTTCCTCAGCATTGGCTACAGGGGTTAATGGGATTTTCTTCCATTGCTGTCTCATTCCATGGCTTCATGTGGACTCAGTCTCTTCCCCATGACCTACTGGCACATGAGTTTCTGGTGACTCAGTCCAGAAGATGTAGCCATTGTGCAAAGAGGCGGCATCACCGTATAGCAAGACACACAGAGAATAACAAGGGATCAGTAAAAGGGAAGTAGGATATGTAGGAGAATAACAGCAACATGTCCTTGTCATATATAAAAGATACTGTGTGTTATTTTACCAAAAGCCTTTCTTGATTTCTAGAGATTATATCTACTTCATATTAATCTGAAATGGCTTGTGACAATGACCACATAGAAAGAGTCAGATATATGAGAGACAAAAATCCAGCCCACCACTACTTTTTATCATGTCCTGCATTTTTTTACACAAGTACATCAATCACTGTGCACCTTCAAAATTCCTGTCATTTTGGTGAAATCTGTCTGTTTCCAGTATTGTTTTCTGGGAACATGCTGAATCTCAAAAGAAACACACAAATATTTAGATAATTCAAGAAATGTCAGAAAGAGATAGCACTGAGAATGAACCCTGGGACATTTTTGGGCTGTTCCCAAGCTCTGATACTTTTCTGCTTCTCTAGTAACATCACTTCATCCTTCTTTTCTGTACTTCTAAATACAAAATACATACAACCTTTTTTTCTCTCAAACAGCCTAAGGTCTATATGAGTCTAAGCCATCTTCACCTTTTAAAGTATTAACAAAATAGATTTGGCTATCATTCATATTTTATGTAGTTTGCATAGAGAACCATACATAATCTTGGAATGCTTTTGCTAAAGCTATAAAATATTTATAATCATGGAGAAATTATTCATTCAAGAGAGACAAAAATTATTTTTATTGTACATTAAATTTGAATCACAGCAGTGTAGAAGTGAATTTGGCTTAAAACTTGTGCCTGCTTTGCCAGGAAAGGATGGAGAGAACAGGAACATTAAGGAAGATAATAGAACATCCACTCTCAGAGATGGCTACAAGTCTTTTAATTTCTGGGTTTTAGAAGCTGGCCCTTCATGATGTGATTCATTTATATAATATTAAAAGCAATACAAAATGTGTTGCAGAAGATGCCCTCACAAAAAGGCACAAAAAGACTTGATTAACATTGGTCTTAGTTTTGTATCAAGATGCTGTACCAAATCCTACAGTTTTTGTAGTTGAATAAACCGGACCATAAGCACTTCTACATGCTCACGCTCTTGTGTAGTCCTCCTAGAAAGATTCCTCCTGAATTCCTGTAGTTCATGTTCACATCCTGTTGAGAACCGTGGGAATTGTTTTGCTTCCTTTGAGAAGTCTTTCTCATCTTCTTTTTTGACTTCAATCAGAATGCTTAGTGAAAAGATTCAAAATCTGCCTCTTTCAAAGACAACGATAAAAAAGAAAATCTTTAGCAGAAGTTGTGTCAGTAACTTTTAGAAGTCTTCCATGTTTAAACTAACACAGATGTATTTAAATATCTGTGAGCATCCGAATTTGAGAAAGGCATCTGATCAGCTGTGTTCAGCATTTCTGTAAAGTTCTGGTCTTCTTGCTTTTGGTGTTATGGGCACACTTTGGACAGTTTACTGAATGTTTGCTGTTGAAGCTGTTTCTTAGAGCCCATGGAATTGCTAAAGTTTCACATGAAATTATTAAGACTTAAGGAAAAGAAATTAAGGCTGTCCCAGACCTTTTAGCACCTTCAGCATCCTGCAGAATAGAGGTGTAAACACCATTGCACAAAAGGAGTCCTAAGTGAGCACCAGTTAGGGTCCGCTCCCAAACGTTGTAAGGATTGGCTGTCTGTCATTCACATCTTGGTATAAAAATAAACATTCCACGTAGCAGAGGACTATGCAAAAAGGGTTTGGGTTTTTTCACTGCTAATAAAACATCTGGCCATTTATTACTGAATCTGGGTAAATAGCAATATTTTGGATTTCAGTGTCATTGAACTGCTATGTATTATGTTTCAAGAAGGGTCATCACTGGGAGTTTGGACATTAAAACTTTTTTCTGTTCAGATTAATGGGAAAATCTCAGAGGTTTCCACCACATAGAGCACCTACATTTGTTGGACAATAGGCAATGAGCAGAAACTAAAAACATGAAATTCCATCTGGACACAAGAAAACACTTCTTTTTGTCCATGGTCGGACACTGGCACACATTACCTGGAGAAGCTGTGGAATCTCCATCCATGGATATAGTCAAAACTCAACTGGATATGGTCCTGGACAACCTGTACCAGCTAGACATGCTTGAGTGGGGGCATTGGGCTGAGTGGTTTCAAAAGGTCCCTTTTACCTCCCAGCGATTCTGTAATCCTGTGTTGCTGGACTTTTTTTGTCCTTTAAATAGTGTATTAGCCAGATCTGTAGTTAAGTAGTTGCAAGGCACAATTCGTGTTTTTCCTGCCCTTTCTTGGCCACTTATGTTCATAAAAATGAAGGTATATTGAAAAAAAAAAGTATATTTTAACAATCACTATTGAACTAAAAATATTATTTAACAAATAGTGAGTACAAGGCAAAATAAGTAACCTTGTACTCAACTTGTGTTTCCTACTTTTTCCTGGTGAATTTATAAAGTTACCATAAATGAGCCTTGGGATAGGGTGTCCCAGTCTGAACAGCCCTTTGAGGGCTTTAGGACTATTAGGGGTTTTAGGAAGACAGGTGGAGCAGAATGTATTGCCCTTACTTGGTTGTGAGTATTCAGCAGGTACAGGTGCTTTTTTTGTCAGTGTTTTGGAGCTGATAGTGATCAAAAAGGAGGCAAGGAAAATTACCCTAGACAACTGGAAATATTAAGACTAGAACTTAAATAAGCCAAGCAGATCAGAGAAGAAATGCAAAGTGTTAGCTGCAAAATATGTTTTATCTGTTAACAATGTCTAACTGTTAAAACATAATGCTTTTCTGGAAGTTTGGGGGTTTTTTTATTCTTTTTCTAACTGTCTGGTGTGTGAGGATTAGATTCCCAGGACAGTAAATGTCCAGGAACTTATTTCTGGGAGCCCCCTGTGGAAGCAAGGAGTAGTGACTAGTTAATCCATTAGTGTAAAATTAGCAGATAAATTAATCCATATTGTTACTTTACTTCCATATCTGTCTGTATTCTAAAGGCAGTCGCTTTGGTTATTTTAAAAACAAAACATAAAGGTTTTGATTTAGGTTATATTCATGACGTTTGGCTGTATTATTTTACAGATCTTTTGTCAACTCATTCCCTCATTTCAGTCTGACACTGTGGGAATAGCAGTGTCTGACTCTGATGTATGTGTATGTGCTTCACTTTGAAAACATGAGTTGGTGTATAAGTTCTGTGAGAGGATTGTCTTACAGGTAATTCTGGAAATTTATTTCACTGTCAAGAACTTCCTTCTGATTGCATCATTTTGCAATGATAGGACTTTGTTTTATCTTGGAAAGTTTGATAAAACATTAGAAAAACATGTTCTACTGGTACATTTATCCAAGAACATTGTATCTGGTATTTGTGTGACTTTATTCTCTGTACCAAATTTCTGCAAGCAGTTGGAAAATAATAGATCTGTTGTCCCTGTTGCAGGAGCAGCAGTACAGAATACAAAAAACAACTTACAGAATGTGCTAACTTGAACAATTCTTATGGCACACAAAGAAATTCATGAATCTTTTTAGCTACTGGCTAGGACATCTACCTATTATGTTGAAACACTTCTTAAAATGCTGGTGGTGTACTGTGTATTCTAACACAAAGTCACACTGTTTGGTTGTTTGAAAAAAAAACCCCAAACCAAAACCAATGGAAAACCTGTATTTGGAGATAGCAAAGTGCCTTGACTGATCCTTAAAAAAAAATTATATTCTTTATTCCATCCAACAAAGATAAGAGCAATGAGAAGACTGGTGTCTGTCTTTTCGCTGTAACTTATTTAACAGCATTTCATAACCCATATTCCAAGACTGCCTCTTTTCTTCGGGGAGGGATAATTTAGAACAAGGGTATGTCAAAGTGTGCTGGTTTGAAAGCAAAACCAGTGAAAGACTCTAAGTCAGAAACACAATTTAATAAGAGGAAAAGAAATAAAAGAAAGTAAAATAAAAGTAATAGTAAAAAAAACACTGACAGAGTCAGAATACAACCTGACACCCTGTTAGGGTGGTAGCGGCAGTCCAGATGAGATGATCTTGTCGAAGCAGTGATCCTGTAGAAAGGTCTGGTAGCTCTTGTCTCCTCTGGGAGTCCAGTGGATAAAAAGCTGCCTGTGCTGTCCCAAACCCTGGATTTATCCAGGTGGGAATGCTTGGCTCCTCCCCCTGGGCAGAGCATCTCCCAATGGGCTGATCTCATTCTATGAGTCATGCAGTGGGTCCTTGATGGCCCATTAAACAGAGATAGCTCCCGGAGGGAGTTATCTATGAGTCATGGGCAAGGCATTGTTAGGCTCGTTAACAGAAGATAAGGAAAACACTGCTCCACCCTGGCTCCAACGGCTCATGGGGATAGAATACAAACCTTGGGCACAATTTTACATTGTAACCTAGGACACAAAGAACATTTAACCCAGTTACAAATGCAGTATTTAATCAGTGAACACCATATTCCCATCCTGTAACCAGTGATAACCGTACTTGAGTGGTGAAATTGGAAAATTCATGCTTCCATTTCTAGGAATATTCAGTTACTTAGATATGTGGCTGATGTCACATGCATAAGATTGCTGAAATTAGGAAATGAGCTGCACCAGGTTCAGTGCACTTTAAATAATTGGTCATAGAACAAAAAAAGATTTTGAAGATTGACCCAGTGAATTGAGTTGATACCAAATGATGGAATATCTCGCCTATGACTGACCATTACTTCTTCCCTTAAATTACTTGAATTAATAATAAGGAATCTCTTGATCTGAAAATGTTTATTTATAAGTGTAGAGCATAAAATCTCTGACAGGTACAGAGGAGGCTGCAAGTGAAAAGAGGAAGTGCAAAAGCCCATGTTCCCTGAGTAACTTAAACCAGATGAGGAGGGCTTTAACTTGAGCATTATATCTTTAAGCCACTCTATATTTGGCAAAGAGCAGAGACACAGTGGTCAATTACTTGTGCTTCTGGAAGACTTTTGATCTGTTTTTTAAAACATCACCTTGGCAATAAAAAGGGAGGAGGCATCTTTCCCAGATATAAGCACATAGTTTGAATGCTTCACTTTTATCCCATACCTGACAGCAGCTGTTATAACCATCCTGACATTCAGATCCAGCTGTATGCAACATTTGTTCCTGTACAGTTTTTGTCACACTCTTCTCCCTTTCTAATATGTGTATGTCATAATTTCTTTTGTGACACTAAAGTTTCTGAGACCTTTTCTAATACAGAATCTAACAAATACAGTTGTGCCAATTTTTGACCCTATTCATTTTCCTCAGTTACTTTTGCTTTTCTTCTTTCTCTTCACCTTCCATTTTGCACCCACACAGAATAGCCGCTGCTGATTTTCTAAGTAAAAAAATGTTTCTGAATAATAATTCTGTATGTGCTGAGTCCTCCTGTATATTTTACTGCTTTAATTTCATGTCTGTTGCTATGGAGCTGTGCAGATTTGCTTGCCTCACCTGCCAGCACAGGGAGCTACTAAGGCCTCGGTTCCGCAGGTCCCAGTGGAGCAGAGCGTGCTCTGAGGGGGATGTACATGCACGTCTCACCATCCAGGAGTGAGGACAGTCTGGGTTCCAGCCCATGCCATCCTCAGAGCTTGTGTTTCAGAGCTGAGCCCAGAGGAACGTCACCCTGCAGAGGTTTGGTGGTTGTAGCAGTCCTTAAGGTCTGGAAGGTGGCCAGCCTGTGAGGTTTGGGGGATGCTGATGGAGGTGATACTGCTGAGGGTCTGGCATTTGCAAAGCCCAGCCTGCCTCGCATATTCCGGGATATCCGGATTCTTATGACTCCTTTGAATATTTCCTTCTAATTCTAGACCCAGCAGAGCCAGTAGATCCCGTTGGGTGGAGCTCCTCTGTCTGGCATAAATCTCTCACCTTCCATGACTCAGAAGAAGTGAAATTTTGATCTAATTGTCTCCTTAGAGAACCTTCAGTAGCAGATTGGGCCTGACTCTCTTTCTGTGGTCCAAGCGACTGGTTCCATTGCTCAAGGGACATGAAACAGCTTTAACAGGTGAACCTGCCATTTCCCTTCTAGGGGTTACAGGAGCTATTTTGGAGGTGAGGGACATGTGAATTCATGGTCTTCATCCAAGATGAATAGAGCAGAGATGGCCCCCAGTTTATCTGACCTCAATTCTCAATTTGTAGTGTAAGGATTAATTATCTTTGCCTGCATGAGTGCACTAAGGTCTTTTTTTGGTTTAGAGGAGGTAGAACGAATGATCCCACTGTATCTGGTGTGTGATCTTTCTGACCAAATATTAAAGCATTTACTTTAGGATTCACTGGTTATGCTAACAGAGAATGGGACTGAGGTTGACTCAGGCATGGGAGACTGCCATGTTTAGTCAGATGAATTCTGCCTGCATCTCCTGTGTCCTCATCAGGCCTCTGACACCTCTGCTGTTTGCTCTTACTGAAGTCAACCACAGTCTCTGTGATTTTTCTTTCTCTTTTTTGGCTTCTTTATTTTTTAATGGAAAGGGAAGTTCTTAGATATTCAGTTGTGGAAGAAAGTCTGTGCTTGAAGAGCACACATGAACCTTCAAGTAAGCTCTGATTAGATGCTTTTTCCTCTTCTGTTCATCCCTGATAAGCTTAGGCACTCTCCATTTGTCCACTTTGTGAGGACTGCTGCCCAAGCTGCCTAGCATTGCAAAGGGAGATTCTGAATCCCATTTTGCACTATGGATTCACAGAAATTAAATATTTTTAGGACTAGCTAAAGTCCTAAAGCTAACTAAATCACACTGAAGTGAAATAAGTGCTCTGTAACTTCTGAAAAATAATACTGGAATATAACTAGAATATAAATATTTTAAGCAAAAGATGCTTAGAAAGGTAGGTAAAAATTATTAGCATAGCAGTAGGTTTTTAGTTTAGATTTATATTTATTTTAAACTTTTAATTTAAACAAATTTGCTTGAACTGATGTGGAAGAACATGTTCAAATACCCAAATATTTCTTATAAACTTGAATAAGCAAAATAGAAGCTACAAGTAGTGTGTCAACTTCGAAGTGTTTCATAGTATTTAACACAAATCTACAAATTCCTGTTAAAGTGGCATAGAAAGACTATCTTTTAATTTGGTGTCACAAATTTTATAATCCAACCCCTTCTAAAAAATTATTTCAGATGTTGCTTAGTAGAGACATAGGCCATTAGTAGGTAGACCATGGCCTCTCAGGACATACATTTCTTTGTTTAGAAGACTCTTAGGCTGCAAGAAATGCCCAGATATCACAGCAAAAATAGAGGATTTAAAAAAGAAGCCAGCAAGTTGTAAAGGAGAAATTAGCAAGTAAAAGCTGAAGCCTGAGTCCCACCTGTTCTGCACAGTGACCTGTCCGGCTCTGGGCTGGTGGCAGAGGCCACCTGCGATTCAGGGCCTTGGCCAAAAATCTGCAGTTACGTACCTCCTTCCTTACAAAATAATAAATAAATAAAAGGATGTCCTTGTTGCTTAGTTCAGTAAATGGGAAAGAAACTTAGATTTCGATTTCTTTGTGTGTCTTTTGGGGGATGGACTTAAACACAAAGGAGAGGAGTGCCCTAATTCAGAGCCGCCGAGCAGGCTGAGGGGATGCAGGGTGTCTGCTCCCAGGGAGGCTGTTCCACTTTAACTCGCTTACTCTTTTACTGGGGGTTTGGAGCTGAGTTCCCAGCAGCCACATGGTAACTCCTTTGTCTCTCTCTCCCTGGCCCATTAATTGTGCTGCTGCTGCTCCAGACACACAGAAAGTGGGACAGCCACTGTTGCAGGGGGATTGTGGCCTGAGGACGCCTGCGGCCTCCAGCTTAACCTTGCACTTGGTCCACGAGAGAGCCACTGCTCTTACTGCAGATCAGAGTGAGGAGGGGATGTGGGCATGGGGCTTCTGGGATGCTGCACAGGATGAGATCCCTGCCACACAATACATCTTTTAGACCCAAATGCCTTTTGATAGAAATGAAGGTCTCCTGGGGCTTGCGGGGACATGCTCCTGCATCAGGAAAAGACAGCTAGAGGGCCTGGCATGAGAAAGACCCTGGGGTTTAGAGGTAGGTATTGAAGACGGCAATAGCTGTGATCTTTAGTAAAAACAATAAAATTCTTTCTGTATATTCAAGCAGCTTTGTTTGGGTTTTTTTCTCCTCTGCTAATCCAGAGTGGAATTTGAGCCAAAAAAGGAGAAACCAGTGCTAAACACACTGCACACTCTTAAGTGTTTGTTTTAAAATGTATGTGAGGTCAACACAGAACATGCTTTGAAATTCGTATTTTTACTGCTTTGAGTTTTATGTGCCTTGTGGTTGCTTTCTCTGGGTTTCAGTCCACTTCACAGAGCGGAATACTGTGCATATGAAAGAGTCCAATATGAATCTTCCCTTAGGAATTTTTTTTTATCCTCTGCTTTTAAATTAAAATCATTATTATTTATGCCAATGTTTAAAATAGCTTCTTGACTTTCCCTGGTTAAAGTATTCTAAACCTACTCCAGATACATTTTACTGTGTACAACTCCCACTCACTTGAGTTTTTATTTCAAGTAATTCTTCATGAAATAACATGCATCACAGCCAGAACCCTGTGTTGCTGTTACATAGTTTTCTTTACAGTTTTCCAGCTGTATTCCTCCTCCCATGATAAACTCAGTTGTCAGTATGCATTTTTATCTTAGAATAAACAAATTGCATTCCCTTAATCTCCCTTCATAAACAGTGCCCTGTAATGCTGTTATCATTGTTGTTGACCTTTTTTGGAATTTCTCCAGGTTATTAATGCCTTTTTAATGAGAATCATGGGATTTAAAGTGTTTTCTGAGCAGTGTTTACTCAGGAATTGATAGATTATTTCCTTTTCTATTTTTCTTTTCATCCACTATTCCTTTTTTGTCTGACATCTTACTATGTTCAAAGCAGAGCTACGTAAACAATTGATTTGGGAGTTGCTGCCAAATAAAACATTAAAGAAAATCTTTGTTTCAAACTGAACAAAGGTCGTATTCAATCTAAAATATTTTGAATTTGGAGGGATTTATTTTTATTTTTTACTCCATTTTTAAAAGAAGAAAGGCATTTATTAGTTTTCATAATTAAAGCATCATTTCAAACAGAAAGTAGAAAAATCTGATTTTCCATTTTTCTGGCAATGTTTGACTTCAAATCATAAATATTTTCAGTGTTCTCTGATCTGTTGGTTTTTTTTTTGTGACCAAATAACTACCTAAAAGACTTGTTTCCCTCGGAGTCATTACTTCAAATACTTTTGAACAGTATTAAGTGGATAAGCCTGAATAGTCCTTGTGTTTATATATCTGTATTTATTAATAGGAACGGAAAGCTATTTTAGTCATGCAAATCTCACTTTTTTAGATTTCATTGTCGAGTAAAGACATTGGTGAGAGGATGGTCACTGGGCTCAGAAGTGGAAGGTCAAGCATAAACAACTTATTGGATCTTTGCAGATAGTAGTGTCATTTTAAACATTTGGCCTATTTAAGCAGTGGTATTTTACTTGCTTTTATGTACCTACATATCTAAATCTTAAATGAATCTGTGCTTTAGATGTCTTCACTCTGTTTTGGTTCTCCCTTGAAGTTAAGAATTCTGAGCCTGGGAAGAGCCTAGGAGAAAGGAAAAACATGTGTCCAGTCCCTGTTCCAGTAAAGAAACCACAACACTCATAAAATAAAACCCAGCAACCAGAAAAGCTAAATAAAACTTGCCCAAGTTTGCTAAAACTTTAGGTTGTAGATTGCTGAGTTTTCTCAGCTGTGTTGTGTGCAAGGTGGAGTCTCTGGATTGAGGTGGAAGCTGTGGGAAATTCAAGCCTGTATGGATTTCTCCCATGTAGCAGGGCTTAATGAAGATAGGCATTCCAAACTGGGTGGTTTTATGGGGGAGCTGGAGAAGGGCATAACAAACTGCAAGGATGGGATCTTATCTCTTTATCAAGTTCTTGTTGCTGGATGCTGTGTTCCTGGGGGTGTGATGAGGAGATCATGTGCAGCATCCTCCCAGTTCAAAGCTAAGCCTGGCCCTAAGAATCCCAGGTGGAGCCTTTCTTTCCCCAGTGAAGCAGACAGGATAAAAGAGCTGTCATTGGGCTTGTTTTATGTGGATCCTGATTTATGTGGTGTAGTGTGAAACACTCACCCAGGACTTTTGAAAGAGGCACCAAACTGTTCATCACTTTTTAAGGTGACCTGCTTCCAGGCATGCACAGAAACAAGAGTTTGGCAGAGCTGAGAAGTTTTTCTGAGTGAGACTGGTGGGAGGTGGTTCCCAGTTGAGATGGCAGGCAGGGAGAGAAGAGCACCAGTTCAAAAATTCCCATAACTCTCCCAGGAGCTGGAGACCTGGCCTCGTTTTTTACATTCAGTCTCCAGCCACTGCAAGGTGGACATCACTTCCCCAAGGAGTCTGAAATGTACTGCCTTTAATGTGGCATAAAAAAAATAGCAAACTTGCTTTATAAAAGTGTACTTTATGTACACTGTTACATAATATATATTTAAAAGAAATGAAAATTTTGCCAGGTTTGCTTCATATTTTATTAGTATTACATTGTCTTGCTTCCATGCTGAGGCACTTCATTACAGGTTGGTGTTCCACCTTTTTTAGATTCTTTAAATAATAGTAAGCTGTTCACTTTTGAAATCCGGGCAAGCTGTTTCTGTTTGCTAGAGTTGGTGGAATACAACATGACCACAAACCCACAAGGATTAATATGCTGAAAAAACACAGGCTTCTTGACTGTCATTTTTGCTTCTTAACAATAAGAGTGAAAAAAAGCAGCAAATGATGGCAGTCATAATGCATGAAATGCATTGGCCTCAGACCTATCTTGGATTTGTTACTGTAAAAACTATAGTTTATGCAACCAAGTGGGTAAGGTTTTCATGTTCTTCTCAATAGATGGCACTTGAACTTCATTAGTTTTTTTGTAATAATTTCAACATGTGTGTTACAGTAAATATTTGATTAGCTTACAACAAATTTTGCTTTTCATCCTGGGATTGCAGGGTTGTTTCATCAGTTACCTCCCAGAAATGTTTTCCTTCCAGTATTTTTCCCTTGCCTGTTGAATGTCAAACTGATTTAAAATGTTTTATGCACATTATAATGAAAACCATATGTCTTATATTAAGGATGACTATGCAAAACCTGAATTAGGTTTTGCATGCAATTTCAAGCACTTGCAGATACACTGTGCCCGTGGGCCTGTGCAGCTCCTTGCTGTGCCCCAGACAGCTTCTCTCCTCCTTGCACACTGGAACCAGATTTAGGAGATGTGTTGAAGGGGCCTCTGAAAGCCCTTTATTAAACTTCTGCCACCAACGTGACAGGAGGGCTGGGATCTTTTCCCAGTCTGTGATGAAGCTTGCTGCCTCTCTGTGTACTGCTAAGTTATCCCTGCCAAAGATGACATTTTCCAGTTCCTAAAAATACTTCTGACCAACTTATCCATTTCCCCTCAAACAGACCAAATAGTATTGCTCGATACATAAAAAAATCCCCTGAGGTGATACTGCATGGTTGCTTATAAAAAATACTTGTCCCTAGGTGCATTAAAGATAAAATCTATAAAACTGTCAAGTGCAAATTAGCATTATGTTCTACAACTCTCAGTGTATTTTTTGAACCTCCAGTCTCAATGTTTGTATTGAGGTTGGTGTAGGAAAGCAGCATCCTCCCGTCTCTGATAACAAAGAGCCTTTTTGTTTGAACATGAAGATAAGTTCCCCAGACTGTTCCATGAGCATATGTTCCCCCTGACAAAGGTCATTTCAGGCTGAGAAGAGTGAAATTATGGGAGTCGTTTTTAAGGTGTTGTTAGAATGGCTCAAGCTCCATATAGAAGCACAAAAAAAAATAATTAGGTCAGGCTGACTTCTGTATGACAAATACCGTTAAAAATACATAAAGCAGCAAAAACCTCCAGCTTGTAATGCTCTTTGTCTATTCCAACATCCACTTTTGGCTTCTCTACAAATCACTGAATTAGAAACAATTAAGAAAAACACAAGCCCAGATCATAGTGATAGGCAGAATATGCATGATGGCTCTCAGCCAATGTCAGTAATTATTTTGTAGTGACTGTGTCCTGAGAGAAGAGCTTGACTGATTGTGGTTTCACAGAATACATAAGTTACATTATGTATTCATGTTGAGATCTGCAGTGCTTATAATTTGTATTATTGTGGTTCAGATTACTACTAAAACTATAGTACTTAGATCAGAAAACTGCTTAATGGGATTAATTATTTGATAACAATCCCTCTTTCAAAGTAAAAAGAAAAATGAGCGAAAATCAGGATAAATAATCATTTGTAAAATGGTATTTAGATCCAAACACAGGGAAGCAGGATCTGTGTTGCAGTCCTTCCCCAACGTCTGTCTGGTTTTGAGCTGGAAGTCTTCTTGCCCAACATGTTTGAACGATTTATGGAGACCCACACCCAAAGTTTTGCTCCACATGCCCTCTGACTGTGTCTGCCAGGTGCCCAAGTTGCCAGCTGTTACTGGGCCAAGCAGTCAGCTGAAATTTGACCACAGACCTGTCTGCTGAGGGAGCACTGTTGAGCAGTTGGGTGGATGTCCACCCAAGAGTGGTGGCTTCATTCATTTGCTGGTGCAGTGGATAGGGAAGGGATGCCTGTTGGTACCCTTAGGATTGAGGATGCCAGACACTGCTGTACCCAGTTTCTTGCCATTATTCATGGAGCACAGTTCACAAATATGAGTTTGATGACTAAACCTCATATAAAACCGGAGGGTTGATTAAGTACTAAAATCCAAGATTCACAGCAGACAGCATGCCAGACATGCCCACAGGAGATGCCAGAGAGAAGTGCCCATCTCCCAGATCTAGTCACCTGCCTGTTAGTCCTGGGTGTGCGCACGTGCATGCCTTGGATTCACTGTGAATCTCCATACCAGAGCCAGACCATCTCTGTGAGTGCAGGCATCCAGCAGGTTTCATTCCTCTGAAATATCGGCAATGCTGTCAGTCTGTGCTGGGTCACACCTGAGTAGTTGGAGGTTGAGAAAAAGGTCTGAGTCCAGTGCCCTCTTTAGACCAAAGGAGCCCAAATCTACACTTCCCCTAAGAATTCCTGAACCAATGCAACCTACTGGGCATCCTCAGCTTCCTCCCCTGATCTTAGACCTCATTATAGTGGAGAGTGTGACACAGGCAGAGGCGCAAAGCATGTGGGAGCAGCTTCTGTCACCCAAAGATTACAGCAGTCCACATGGAGGAGAGTTGTGTGACCTGTTCCTTGCTCTCAAGGTTATATCTGCTTTTACCTGGTTACTGTTCAGTGTGAAATATAATAGTTAAGTCCAAAATAAGAGTCTCTCATACAATAATCCTAAATCCAATAAGTAATAAGTCAAAGGCCAGGGACTGGAACCAAAACCCACTGTCATCTGTGGTCTTGACACTTTGAATTCAGGACATTTCCCACTAGGAGATTTTGCCTTCAAAATGGGTTATTTTAAAGACTGTTATCTGAAGAAAAGCCTGAAATGTTAAAGCAAGATTTCATTGCTTTTTTCAGCTTTTTTTTTTTTTTTTTTTTTTTTTTTTTTTTTTTTTTTTTTTAACATATGTCAGTGCATGTGAGCAGTGTGGTTTTCTTTCCTAGGTTGTTCGTGGTGTACAAAATCTATCTTGCAGGAACAACTCCATAATAAATAGGAAAATAAAAGCAGCATTAGTGCTTCCTGGAAATATACTGCTTATGCTGTTAAATATTGGAGTTAGAGATGTAGCTGTGAGTTAAAGCTCTCAAGATAAATTGAATTAAATCTCTTAAAAATATAGGTCCTTTCATTAGTGGGCATTACAACGGAATTTTCTCTCCTTTTCCAGCTGCTTCTAATGATTTTGCTGGATATTTTTTCACACAGTCAGGCCCAAGCTCTACCCCTGGGGTCTCCAAATCAAGCTAGCTAGGGAGATAGCATGCCACTTAGTCCTCAAGTAGCTACACCAAAGCGGTTAATATGTATGCATATTTTCATCACTTTACTGTATAACAGAGTGCTTTCGAAGGCAAGAAAGCTCAGCAAATTTAAGAGCTTTACATTTTAAGGACAAGCTGTTTCTGTTACCACTGTTTTATTTACAGCTCTGTTTCACTGGCTATACGCAGAATCTACTTCAAGACTGATACACACATAAAGAGGTCGTGTTTATGGAGTCAAAAGATAGCTAAGCTTTCTGGTTTATATACCTGGTAGGCCCAATGTACCTGATGTGTTCCACCGGTAAGAGGTGTGAGTGCAGTGTGTGTCACACAGTCGCTGTCCGGCTGCTGGCCTGGCACTGTGGCTGGGGCGGTGCACAGGGCACAGTGAAAGGTGAGGCTGTTCTCAGCAGGGTGTGGGCGCGGTGCTGCCCCGCGCCGCTGGGATAAACACGCACTGGTGCCAGCTGGAGGCGTACCGGCCCTCGCACAGGCAGCTCCTTCTCCCGCTTCTCAATCCCGCCCCCAAATCTGCAATTGCATCATATGCAGGATGGGAAAGCTGCCCTTGAGACATTCCTAAGAGACTCCCAGTCGATTCCCGTGCTGCGACAGGAGAGTGTTATCTCCCCGAGCTGTGGTGGCAGCTGCCGCACGCGTCGGCCGGACCGTGGTCACCCTGTGTGCTTGAGCCCGGGTTGCGCTGGCAGGCACACAGGCAGCACAGGCGCGGGCTCCCTTCTCGTCCCTCGGTGTCAGCCGAGCCAGTGACTGTCGCGATGCTGTCAGGGCAGCAAGGAGGAGAAAAGGCAGCACAGAGCGTGATGCTGCCTGCAGAGCGCTCTCAGCTCGGCGCCGCAGCCCACCGAGCGGTGAAGTGCAGGGACAGCGCTGGGCTCTGCAGGATTTCACTCTCGCTTCTCAGATTACCCATTCCCGACAAAGAGCAACCCTGGAAAATGTGACGGTACTTCGTTGGCCATCCTTGTGCTGTTCCTCCCCTTGCACACAGCAATGCAGAGCTCTGCTCCCATGGCGTGGGCGTGCTGCTCGAAGCTCGCTGCCAGCCGGGGGGAGGCCGGAGGACGAGCTCCCCAGCAAGGACACCAGGCTGGCTCCAGGGACTGCGACACTGATGGCTGCAGCGTGGAAGAATATGAAAGAGTGAACTCCAGAAGACATACTGCTGAAGCTGGTGACTCAACGTGTAGCATCTTTTGCAGCAAGGGGTTAGTTAGTAAGATAGTCCTTTTAAGAGGAAAGTCTCTGATTGGAGCTAAACAAGTGTTACAGCCAGTTAGGACAGAGGGATGCGGGGTTGAGAAATGTCAGTCTCTTTCACAGTTAGCACTACATTAATGGGCTGTTCTAGTGCTTACATGTATGAGCTTTTGTCATTACATAGTCACAGTGACAAAAGTAGTCAACAGGCATCAGTCTGGAGAATGGTGTTAGGAGAATGAGAAGCCGTGTTCAGCTTCTGCCTGCACTGCTGCTAGACAAGGAGTTTCATGTTTTGTTAAGATATTTGTAAGACAGAAGACATTCCTACCTAAGAGAATATGTTGCAATGGGTATTTTATGGATAGATGCCATGTTATTTTGCTCAGAGATGTCTACCAAATGGGAGAAGATGTTTTTTAAAGTCTCCTAATAACATTGCTGTCAAGCTCTGCTACACACAAAACTGGCTTGAGCATCATTTATACACTTGGAACCATTACTAGCAGTGACCCCTTTAACTTATAAAATGTTCTCTAAGATCCTATAAATAGCCACATGCCTAATTTTAAACATAAGTAGTCTCCTGTGCTAAGTGTTAAGCTTGTGCGTAGCTGTTATTAGAACTGGGGCCAGAAAGGTTAGTTCACACTTTGCAGACACAGTTCCTGGTCTCAGATGCAGTTCAGTCTTGCAGAAAGCTCTGCTGATGGTGTGGTTGTGTTTTCAGGCTCCGCTGGCTCTTGCCAGCAGTGCCCAGGCCTGCAGCTCTTGGTGCTCCAAGCCAGGCAGGTCAGGGAGAGGCAATTGTTAAGCCTTGCTACTCGGCAATGCTTTCGATAGCGAGATCTGATTATGATGTGATCTACTTACCCAGAGATGAACCTTGGCTAGGGCTCCTGCTCTCTGCGCCACAGCCAGGACTTGCCTTGAGAAAGCTGCAGGTGTCTTGCAAGCACAGAAATGTTTTGGGAACCCGAACACCAGAGGTATGACATCTGTGTGATGAGTTTGCCTGTTTGGATCTTGTTCAGAAAAGTAGTTTTGGGTGTAGAGTGATATCAAGAGATTATTTGGAGTGCATGTTAGTCTTGTAGATGGGGATATTTTGTTTTTCAGGAGTGCTCTGTTGCATCTTCGAACGTCATATCCCATGATCATTTTGCTTCCCCAGAGAGAGGGTCACTCACATTTACATCTGTAAACATGATATAAATACTCTGTGAAACCAAGTGGCTTTGCTGCTTTCTTTCCCTCCCCTTGCAAATTTGCACGCAGCTCTGATCTGGTTATGGCTGTGGTGGCTTGGGTCTGATTCTCAGGGGTGTTGTACTGGGTATGGAGCAGGTTAGAGGTGCTAGAACTGGGATCCCCTTTTGAAGTGCTAAGCTTTGTATCTAAGCACTTTGAAGCTGGGCTGAGGAATATCCTGGGATGGGCTGATGCAGAGGTGCAGAGAAATGGAGGCTGGTCTCAGATGTCATGAGGTAGGGAAAGTATTGGGTTAAATCCAGTCACACATCCTAAAGCCAGTTGCTAAGTGTTGCCAGATGGCAAGAATGGTTGCTGGCTGTCTCAGCCTCTTTAAGGCTGTGGAGTCAGGCTCTGACAAAGCCTTTTCCCAGTCTCAGATGTTCAGGGTGAAAGATGTGCCCTTCAACATCAGCTCTGTGAAGAATTTAAGAAATATTGAGGACTAGAAGATCCAGCTGCAACAGGAGGATGATGGTGGCTGCAGCTGCATCTCCCCTGTTTGGAAAAGATAGCAAAAATGGCAAGTTTGCAGCTGCTGGCTTGGGGCTGTCTATCCATAGGATGACACCCAGAAATTCTCAGGTGAGAAATGCTCCCCTTGGTCAGCTGCTTAAAGGATGTTGGAGAGTTATTTCCATCCCCTCAGCTAAAGTCACCATTCATTATTGTGGCTCTACAGCATGAGAAGTGGGTATGGCATAGAACATTTGCCATTGGACTGACAGATTTGAAAAAAATTATAGCTTTGGTGTGGTTTTTTTTTCCCAGAGGATAAGACTTTCTTAGCACATCTGTCTACTACTGACCTTAACAAAATGAGAGCAGTTTTCCTTGTATATGCCAGAGCTTGTGAAATAAAAGCTGTGATCCATAGAAAGTCAGTAATCAGACAGATGATTTGGTACCTGAGAAGCACTTGAGACCTACATGTGATTACTGGATTATTTTAAGGTTATTAGAACTGCCTGATTATGCTTCTGTATCACATGAAAGCCTGCATATGCATATAGATAAATATATAGATATACCGTCAACCTGTACAGGTTTATACCTATAGAGATGTACATTTATCTTATCTCAGAAAACAAACCAGAAGCGGCAAGCAGTGTTTCTGTATGGTTTCAAGCATGAGAAATACCCAGTTACAGTAGTGTGTTCCTAATCACTGTGCCCCTGAAGGAGCCATGTGAGCAGCCTCATTCATCTGTTGATGACTGTGAGAGAGCAAACAGGTTGTCACAACAAGTGTTCCTGTCTGAGACCTAAAATGGCTTCTGTAGCATGAGGGTTTTGTGTCCAAATGTTTTTTCTGCTCTTGTTGAAGTGCCAGTTCTGAAGAAATGTTGAAAATCTGGAACAAATCCAGCTCTTGTCCTCAGGGATGTTTGAAAATCCATGCAACTTCTAAAATTCACCCAGAACAGACAAAGGAAGGATGCTTGTGATTCACTGTTATTTTGAAAACAATCTTTGAGTTAAAATTTCCATCATGTTTTCACTCTTTCCTTTTCCTTTCCAGGCAGTGAAGCCGATTTTAGCTCTTCAAGCAGCACGGGCAGTATTTCAGCACCTGAAGTCCACATGTCGGCTGCTGGAAGCAAGAGATCTTCTTTTTCTCGCAAGTAAGCAAAGCAATTTTTCCTGAATACTGCTAGTGCAAAGATAGACTACTGTGTAAGGTCTTGCATTTTAAAATGATCAGGTTAACACAAGGCTTTTGGGTAGCACACTGGTGAGAACTGCAATATAAGAAAGAAAAAAAATGCTGTATTCAGTGCACAAAAATTTTCAGTATGCCAGATCAGCCAGCTGTTGGGGGGTTTTTTTGTTTGTTTGTGGCAAGTATGGGAAATACAATCCAGGCATTGGCTGGACTGGAGAGAGAGCTGGGTTAGTTAACAGCAGTATTTCTAACCAGTTAACTTAAGGGTTAGAACTTAAGGCCTTACGTTAACTGGTTAGAAAGGTCTTAACTTAAGACCTTTTGGTCGTAACACTTTATCTCTCTCATAAATTGTCAGCTCAGCTTACACCTTTCCAGATCATGACCTTATATTTTGTTGTAAGAAGTAGACAGAGAAGTAGACAGTATTGCCTTTGATGATGTTGGATTTTTTTTCTGAAATACCCTTGCCCAGCCTATAGGCAATTTTTCAAAAAAATTGTATCATAGTCATCTGTCTAAATGAACCTTTCATGAAAGATTTCTGTAGATTTCTCCGTGTCGTATGTGAATTGAAAATTCAGACAGCTTGAGAACACAGGGGCACTGGGATGGAGCAGTGCACGTTGTGTTCTGCCCACGCAATCCCTGCTGGTTACATTTTGTGGAGCAGGAGGAAGGAGTTCAAATTGACAGGACTGGTTTCCTGCCTGTTATGGAAGAGCTGGCAGGCAGGCTGGGAGCGGCAGCAGGATACCCGTGTGCTTGAGTCACACAGGCGTCTTGAAGGTCGCCATTGCCCCGGCCATACAGAGGTTGTCAGAGTGAGGCTTTGAGAGCACTTTCCTGTCTGCACCATGAGACTGTTAGAAAAATAAACACTGCTTAAATTCCCTCTAGATAACATCTAACAAGCAAAGTTACCGGCTGTGGGAAAAAAATGGCACTAAGTGTAATATGAAGCCCTAAAATCACCTTAATTTCAGTAAGATTCTGTATAATTTCATATACTACTGTGCATTTTAGTATAACTTTAAGCTAGAGCATACTGACATCCTTCATTGGACAGAAGTCCTCTATAATAAGGCTCCTTCAGATGCACTGCTATGTTAAGCATAGTGTCTGCAATTCTGCCACACACCAGAGTTGATGATACACTGTATAAAGTGGAAAGAGATGTCTCCTTTGCAATATGTTCTTTTTTAACTGTTTGACTTTACTTGCTATGAAATACTTCAGTGTTGTCACAAACCACAGTCCTGTACTTCATTGTAAAATAATTACAAAATCACCCAAACCGCAGCAGTGTGATGAAGGTTCACAGCAGCCACTCAACCATCTGTTCCTTATAAACTGTTCCATTTGCAGAGAAGGGAAAAAACCAAGTGAAACAATTTAAAGAAGAGATGTTGCTTCATAGTTCTGTGGTATTTGATTTTTTATATTCAAGCCTTCTCTTTTGCTGGCTGGGTTAGCCTTTTTCTGGTATTTTTTGTTTGGGTTTTTTATTTTTATTTTTTTTTAAACCTGCCCTTTCATTACCATTTAGAAGAACAACTTTGCTGGGAGAATGAAGTATAGTAGTGTAGGATGACAAACCAAGTGAGCAGGAGAGGGATACATCCTGGGAAGCTGGCCTCAGAGCACTCCAGCCCTTGGACAGCTGTCAGGCAGGAGAGTACCAATTGCTTTCAAGCGCACACAGTTGACAGATTCTTTAATAAAGAATGGGAAAGGAAAGGTAAATACGTATAGAAAAATGGGGAGAAAAAAGGAAAAGACTGTGTTTTCCTTTTTCTCTTGTAATACTATGTCAGCCTGCTCTCCGTGGGGTTCAAACTATATTGAAGTGAATGAGTAGCTGACCATGACAGATGAAGCACCCAGTAAGCCAAAAGCAGAAAAGAACAGTGGCCCAAACAAAATCTGTTTTCACTGCCCACTGTGATCCCTCAGGCTGCTTGCCGAGGACCATGAAAGCAGTCTTAGAGCAGCGCTCCACACACAGGCACCACTCTGCAGGCCTGGCCAGGCAAAGCTGGAGTGTGGTTCTTTTGGCATTAGTCCAGACCACAGGCCTCTCATTACTTAACATAGTCAAACATGGAACATGGATGATCTGATGGAGTCACTGGGAAGTGTGCTGTCCACAGAGAGATCTAAAATGGTTGAGATTTCCTTAGAACACATAATTCAGACTGAGAGCCCCCTGCTAGTGAAAGAACATGCAATGGCTGATCATGTCAGAACTTCATTTCTTTCCATCCACTCACAGTTACCTCTCTGGTTTATTGTTTAGAGACCTTTGTGTGTAAAATAAGACACATAATGAGTACTGTAATGAGAATAATGCTTTCACCATTTTGGTTCTTTTCCAGTCGCGGTCCTTATGGCCGGAATAATGGACCTTTATCCTACAAGTCTGGAGCCAGTCCACCTGCTTCACACGGAAAGGATGCTTCATCAACACTGTGCAAAAACCATCTGAGTCCTGCTAACATCCATCAGAGTTACAGGGCTTCTTCAGCCAGCAGCAGCAACTCGGGCTCATACAAAGGAAGTGACAGCAGTCCAGTGATGAGGCAAGTCTGTGTTTCAGCCTCCTGATGTTGGGTACATTGACACTCTCTCTGCACTGTAGTGTGGGATCAGCTGGAGGAGTTGCCATGAAGGTCATCTTGCTCCTCACCATAGTTGTGATGCCTTGTATAAGTGACTTAACAGTCAGCAAGGTTCTTCATACTATGTAAAAGCCTTATTGTTTCAGCATTGTAAAATTCAAGTTCACTTTAAGTCAAAGTCCTTTGCATTTGGTTTTCACTCCAAAGCAGGCTATTTCGTGCATTTTCATGCCATCAGTTCTCATGAGGATGCACTGGTTTGTTTGTTGTAGGGTTCTCTTCACTTTGAAGAGTTGGGTGTGGTAGTGTAGGACACATGATACACTTGGGTGAAAATTCACCCCGCCTAGCCTTACGCACCTCCCTAAGGAGTGCAGTTTCCTGTACAGGAAAGAACACAGATACCTGCCAGACCATGTGACACATGTTGCAGAGAAGAAATGGCCACCATGCTGCTGCTGTTGCACTCTGTCCCAGACAACTTAGCAGCCAAGCATGTAAGATACACACCCAAAGCTAGACATGATGAGTGTAGATTTCAGTGTGCTCAGCTTTGTAACTTCTGTGTGGAGCTGATCTCAGTCCTTGGGCTGCCTTGCCTTGCTGTCTGTGGATGGGTGCCCTTGCCCTGACTGCTCTTGGGTACTCCATCCATTTGGGGTGAGGGGATGGCCAGGTATTTTAAAGTTAAAAACCTCATTTGATGTAATGACACTGAAGCCAAATACAATAAATAGTAAATTTTTCACTGTAGCTACAAATCAGCTGTTTCCTCAAGTACTTTGATTTGCAAGGTGAAGTAACTTGTGTGCACGCTGAGGAGCCCCAGATGAGTCAAGCTTTGCATTGATCAGTCAATGGGATGTTTTTCATTTTATCAGAACATAAAAACTGTAAGAGTGATGTTATGTGATGGTTTGTTTCGGGTTTTTTCAGGCGATCAGGGAGATACAATTCTTGTGGTGACAATCACAGCCTTAAGCCACAAAATCCAGAGCAGTATTTGACTCCTCTGCAGCAAAAAGAAGTGGCAGTACGGCATTTGAAAACCAAGCTGAAGGAATCTGAAAGCAAACTTAAAGAAAGGTAAACCTCACTTTAGAAATCGGTCAGAAGGATTTATTTGGGAAGATTTAGGGGTGAGAATCCTGAGTGGTTTTGCTCATTTCTTGATCAATAAAGTTTCCATTTAGAAATCTGAAACATGATTAGTCTGATCAGGTTGTTTTCAGTATTTCAGATTTCAGAGTGTACTAAGGGGATGCAAACAATGAGTTTATTCATAAATATAGCTGTCTCTTCTTTTTCTTTTTGGAACTTTCACAATAGAATACTTTCAAAGGACAACTTTTTACAAGTCTGATTTAGATAGAGAACTTTTATACATAGAACAGTTTCTACCTGCCAGCATGTATTACCTTAGTGTCCTGTTCTACCTCAGTGAAGTAGGACTGCAAATGTCCCCCCTTGTCCCCAGTGAAAGAAAAGTTCATACCCAAACCACTGTGCCCATTTGTGGTTTTGTCACTTATATACTGAATTTTTCACAATAGCCCTTTGTATGGATGCTGAGCAAAACAGGGACAACATGCAATACACAGCAACAATGTCTCTTTTACCAAAGCTGCACTGTGAGAGCTGGCTCTCCAGCACGGACAACCCAAGGGGGCACAAAGGGCTCTTTGAGTGGAGCCCAAGACAGAGTTCCAGGGACCTTGTGCTCTTCCTCTGCACCTGCAAGGCCTGGGACTGACATAAGGAGTCCCCTCTCCCCCACTTGCTCCCCATATGCTTCCCGCAGCCTCTGGGTCCCTGCTGGGGAAAGCTAGCCATGTGCCTGCAGACCTGAGCTCCCTGGCTGCCTGAGGCCAGCATTGGCTCTGGTAGTATGTGGCAAGCTGCTGGCAGGCACTGGAGATGCATCCAGGCAGCTGCTTCCCATTTCTTCCAGGACAAGGCAGTAGGGGAGATTTAAGCACTGCACTGGTTAGACCTGACCTAGAGGTCACCACTTGTGCCTCAAATTGTCCAGGATCATGGCACAGCCCAGAAGACTGCTGGTTTTGTGGTCAGGTCAGTGACTCCCACTAGCAATCAGCTGGCATATCTTGGCTCTCTCAGAGATGGCTACAAATGGCACCTGGAGAAATTTGCTTCCTTCTTGGGGCATCTCAGCAGCAGAGCCATGGCTGTGTCGTGGGACCTCATTTTGACTCTAACTAGCAGTCAGCAGAAGTGTTACATCATTTTTATTTTGCTACAGGGAAACAGAAATAGAAGAGCTTAAAGCTCAGCTGGGACGAATGAGGGAGGACTGGATTGAAGAAGAGTGCAATCGTGTGGAGGCAGAACTGGCCTTAAAGGAAGCAAGAAGTGAAATTAAACAACTTAAGCAGGTTATTGAAAGCATGAAAAACAGCTTGGCTGAGAAAGACAAAAAAATTCAGAAATACTTCATAGACATAAACATTCAAAACAAGAAACTGGAATCTTTGCTGCAGAGCATGGAGATGGCTCAGAACCACTCTGTGAGGGATAAGCAGTGCCTGGAGTACACGAGCGACTCAGAGGAGAAGCTGTTAGCATTGTGTGCTACCCTGCCAGACAGCCCCATTGCAGAGGACCAAGGTCTGGAGGAGATGGCAGACAGTGATCTGCTTCTTAGTGAGGACAGAGCTAACAGGACTGATGCATCTGGAGAGAGTTTGACCACCACAACCTCTGAGTTGAGTGATGCAGCTCCCTTCAGTGCTGCTGTAAATAAAGAGATGCTTGAAATCATTCTGGATGGAAAACTAACTTATTGCCAGGAGGAAGAAAAAAGCAACATGACGGTGGAACAGGCCATCCAGACTGACGTGGTGCCATATAGCTTAGATGTGGAGCAGCTCATTCAAAACATCTTCAGAGCTCAAGACACCTGTCCTCTTAGCCCACCTTCTTCACTGAAGGAATTGGGTGAATTTTCTCTTGGAAGCTTCAGTGATTCTGGTATCATAGTGGACTTAACTCCAAGTGATCCCAATTCTGCCATCCTTTTGTCTCCTATGGAGTCTCCATGCAGGAAGGTGGAGCACAGAGTTAATGAAAACCGTTTCATGAAAGAACTTGATTTTACAGAAACTCATGATGATGAAGCCTTTGAGTATGTTCATACAGGAATAAAGAGGAGATACTGGAGCAGCAGTCTCCTCGGGGATCTTCTGGCTGTAGCAGCCCCTGTTGTACCAACTATTGTGTGGGCTTTGAGTACTCAGAGAGGAGGAACAGATCCTATTTACAATATTGGAGCATTGCTTCGTGGTTGCTGCCTGGTGGCCCTGCACTCTTTACGCCGAACACCCTTCAATATCAAAACCTAAAGTCTGCTCTGTCCCTGGGCACCAACTAGCTGAGGCAGAGAGAAAGAGGGATGAGGTAGATCATAAAAGGTTATTGTATATTCTGGCAGAGTCCATAATTTGCTTTTGACTATTTGATTTGCACTATATATCAGTTCAAAAATATGTTCCTTGTTTCAAAATTTAAAAAAAAAAAAAAAAAAGCAAGCTGAACCTCTTACTTCCACAAGATGTTTTTAACAGTACTGCTGCTTACAGAAAGAGTCCTCCTGCTCGCAGGCACCATGTCCCTCCCCTGTGCCGGTGACTTTCCGGTGCCAGTGCATCTGCCAGTGCCAGTGAACATAACCAGGGAAATCAGGAATTCGAGCCCGGTGCTCTTTCATGTTCCCCTGTTGGGCAAGGATTAAGCTCAGTCACTCTCCCTGGATGGTTCACTGAGTAAATGTACAAGCACTTTGCACTGGCTCAAGGGTAGTGTGAGATGCACGAGGGAACAAATGGCCGGAGAAAGGTGGGATATTTCTCTAGACAGCACTAATCTCCCCTTAGGGTATCACACCTCTGCTCCAGAAAGCATGCTAGCGCTTTCCATTTGTTGTCCCAAGTGTCAATTAAATTTAGAGGTAAAACCCGTATTCCCCAGGCAGCTTCCAGCACATTGTTTGTGCCTGTCTCATGTAGTGCTCTTCTCAATTGTGCAATTGCTTGAGCATTTCACTGGTCTTGTGCATATACAGGGACTGTAACCAAAAATGTACATTGTTGGGAGTCTTAACACTTGTTACAATGGTAAGTATAGGCGTGGATACACTTTGGCTCTTAATGTTGTTTTAAAGTCTTTATGTATTGGAACTGATAGTCTTTTGAGCCCTTTGAAATACTATGTATAAATGTATTGTGTTTTAACTTATTGTTTATTTAATTGCTTTATTGTAAATTACCTTTATAATCACAAGTTCAGTAAAGCATGATAGAAATGTCAAATGTGTGAGTGTTTTACTGTAGAAAAATAAATACCCCATTCCAACTAAGCTGTCAGGTATAGGCCATGCTAGTGGAGGTGCTGTGTTGGGTACTGTTCCAGGAGAACAGAATTAGACTGAGAAAACCTGAGTACAGTTCCAAGTGTAAGCACTCGCCAGGCTGATTAAAGGCTCCAGCTGAGCTGCAGCTGCACACACAACCTGCTTTGCTGCCTCACACTGCATTCACAAATGCAAGTGACCTAATCTTTAACCATTAATCTTTAATGCAGTCATCTAGAAACCTGTAACTCCTCCGCACTGCAATCTCAGAACAGTATCAGTCTTTCTATTTAACCCATCTGACAATCATGGTCTCAGTGTGCATGCACACCGTGACCATCAAAACACAAATTTTCCATGTCCAATACCTAAGATCTGTGGATAGATCAGAAGACAGCAATGCTACCCAACAGGCAAAACAGTAGGGTTTGTCTGGCTTCACCCCAGCTTTCAGCCACCTCTGGCCATTTAAACTTCACTGGCCTCCTGTTTTCCCCTTCAGCAAAACAAGTGTAGTATTTCCTCGAGTGACCCAGAGAAAAAGGGATCCAGGGAAGCCTGACAGTGCCATGTATTTCTCTGAAGCTTCTGGCAAGGAAGTTATGAGTAATCCAGAAAGGAGTATAATTGGCCATGTGTGGGGAGCATTTGCAACACTCAAGAGGTTGATGCTGATGCTTACAGATGTGACTCGCACACCTTTCATGTCCCTGTGATACCTGGGTGGTGAATTACTTTGTGTTAGCAGTGGAGATTCTAGAGGCTTCATGAAGCATTACATTAAGGAAGAGAACTCTAACAGGTAATTTGAAGTAATATAGTCCCCATCTAACAGAGATGGACATGAGAGTATCTTGCTTGCGTTGCCGTAACTTTGTCTTCCATGCTCTCCCACGTCCTTGGGTGCCTGCAGCCATCTGGCTTGCCTTGTGACACTGCTGCAATGTGTATTGCTCAAATGTCACTTTCAAAAGCTTTTGAATTATAGGGACACTATGGCCAAAATTATCAGTTGAAGGTATTATTAATGTAAGTTTTACACAACCATGGAATTTCATAATTCCTGAATATCTCCTCTTGAGACTGAAATACATTACAGAAAATTGTATTCCTACATCAAAATATGTCTGTACAGGGCCAAGAGAGCAGTATTTTATACCTGATGTTACCAACTTCAGTACAATGTTAGATTTTTCTTTCACAGCCATTATTGTTTAAGTAATCTTTGTTTTGAGTGACAGTGAAATGCACTATAATTTAGAGGAAAAAGTGATCTTCAGTTCTAGATGCAGAGGTGACTACGTGGGGGGGTTTTGCAGCAAGAGGCAACAAAGCGGCAAAAACCTTCACTTATGTTTAAGATGCCAGCAGGCCAATCTCATAACCAGAACAATGTCAAAGTTTCTTTCTACCCTTAAGATTCTTCAGTCAGTTCAACTCTCTTAAGGCGTTTAACTACTGTGCTCAGCAAGAGGTGACAGCATTCCATTCACATTCCTGATAAGAGCCTTTGCTCTGATCTCTGTCCAAAATTCAAGCCTCCACCTTTCTTCCTCCATACTGCAAGGACATAGAGATCTCAAGGTGCCCTTTGTTAGAATACACCTGAATTACTATAATGCCCAGTCCCAGACTTTGGTCTTTGTTCCAGGATCCATAGAGGATATGTCAGTTGTTGCTCCAAACATACCAGCTTAGCTTTTTTCCCCTCTAATATTACACCTAAGTCCTAGTCATGTCTCACCTGATTCTCGCCGGTGCTGTACACAGCTAGGGGAGGATCATCAGCCTCCTAACACTTCAATAAAAACTCCCATCCTTTTTTTCTGAGTTTAGAAAATGCACATACCCACACCCATACCCCACTGGAAAAGTCTTATCTCAAAACATGCAGGTGAGGAGGACATGCAGCTCATACACTATGGGTAAAATTGTGGATGCTTGAATTCAGACTTATGGCGTAAGAACCAAGTCAGCTCCTTCCTGGGCTGAAGGGATGCATGTTCATAATCCCATTATACATTTTCTTTCTAATCCAGGAACAAAAAAAGCCTTTCTTTCACATTCAGCTTAAGAGGTACCCAACATGCTCTGCTGCTGAAAATGTTGAGGCTCAGGCATTTGACCCCCTTCCCACCAGAGATTTATCTCTGTCCTGTTCACAGAATCACAGAATTCATTAGGTTGGAAGGGACCACAGTGGGACATCTGGTCCAACTTCCCTCCTCAAGCAGGGTCATCCCAGAGCACATGGCACAGGATTGCATCCAGACAGCTCTTGAATATCTTTAGGGAGGGAGACTACAACCTCTCTGGGCAATCTGTTCCAGTGCACATTCAACTGCACAGTGAAGAAGTTTTTCCTCATGTTGAGGTGGAACTTTTTGTGCATCAATTTCTGCTTGTTGCCTCTTTTCACCCTTGCTTATGTCCTTTTCACAAGGCTGTTCCTAACTTAAAATTACACATTTCTTCTTCCTTTCCTTGCAAATCAACTCTCTCTTAATCCCAAACTCCAGAAACATATTAAGCACTGCTTTACATATGCCTTATATAAGAAGTGAGCATTTTGCTCCAAATCCCTTCAGACAAATGAACGCAGGACCTGGCAAGCATGAACAACTACAGCACAGTCAAGGAAAGGATGATTTTTCAGCCATCCTGGCAGGTCAATCCTCCACAGTCAAGAATATCACTGAAAGCCATCAAGTCCAGCTTTCAGCCAAGGAAGGAAAAAAAAAAAAAAAAACAAAAAAAACCACACATGGCCAACAACCAAAAAATGAAAGGGAAAAGGAGGAACATATGGCACCAGGAATGAAAGACAAGTGTACACAGGAGTGTACAGAATCCTCAAGAAACTCATACTAATGGAAAAGATAGTATCAGAGCAGCAGCCTCAGTAAGTTTAGCAAAAGTGTTTTCATATTTATCAAGGATAAAAATCAAGATATAGGAAGGAGAAAAAAGAGCACAGGATAAAGATGAAACTGATAATAATGCATGGGTTACCAGCATTCAAGAGACTTCCTCCAAGAGCAGTGTCCTGGCACCATGTCAACACAGGGCAGAGATGGGAGGAATCTCTAGAGCAGCTGTGCTCAAGTTTGGCAGGTAGATGGAAGGAAGAACAGCAAAGCAGTACACAGCAGGAGGGAAAAGCAATGCAGGAGACTTCCAAGCAGAAGGTGGCAGAACTCAAGGGTTTTTAAAATGGTTGAAGGCTCAAAGATCAGGTGTGCTTTCATGATGTATTCAAGGGCTTTGTTTGCAACTTAGTAACTGCCCCACCTGTTAGTTTAAATAAATACAATTGATGTACATCTATTTTATATTGTCTCAAAAAACCCCCCAACTCATTAATTTTCTGAAAAATGAGACATAGTTTCCAACAGATTTCACTTAAAACAGGCAGTAAATAGCCAGCTCCTTGTCCTGTCTCAGCAATAGTGAAAGAATTGTGGCTGGTACCTCTTTGCTTCTTGAGTGCTGTTAAAAGGACAGAGATTGCTATTAAAGCTTATTTATAAACTTTCTCATCTCCCATCCCTTGTCAGATACTTTGTAGATGTGTAGTAGGAGCAGATTTGCTTGCCATACTGCTGCACTGAAGTCTGCACTGGAAGTAATCTGTTCTACTCCAGCCAGAACACTTGTGCAGAAAACACGCATGGCAGTATTGGCTTCAAAATATATCTTAAAATTTAGCATCTGAGAATTGCTGTTAAATCATTTGACTAATTCAAAATTTGAACCTATATGACAAGTATATTTAACATTTAAAAAAACTCTTCTCTGTGACCAAAGCCATTCCTACTGTCTTGTTTTCTCAATTACTTATACTCTAAGCAAAATTTGTGCCAGAACCTACTAGAACTTAAATACAAATTCTATTTTTGTAGGCAGGAAAGATCTAGTCACACACCCCCTCTTCCCCTTCCCATTTTTTTACAACTGACACTTCCTGTGCTGTCCCCTGGATGAACAGGAAACAAGTCTCATGTGCAAAATGTGCTGACGTCACTCATCTATCACAGGGTAAGAAATCCATACACCACATGAATCCGGGATAATAGCACCCACACAACAGAACCTGGAAAAACATTCACTGAAGCACTGGGCTGGACATAGGAAGCACTCAGACTCCTCCCTCCTCCCATCCACCTCTTTCCAGCGGATACTGAACTTCATTAAAGCACTGTTGCCTTCTACGGCACATTTACTAGTCACACTTCACCAGGGGAATTACAGAGTAAACACATACAGTAAGTGTGCAAAAACTGGAGTTTGAAAAGTGCTTGTAACTGAACTGAGTATTATTACACTAGCTTTATCAGCAGGAAGACACCAGAAATTTTTTTTCTCAATTACACTACCTATGCAACAACTATAAGGTGTGAGGATTCCTATCTGTAGGAAGTATAAGAATTTCTGCTAGAAATACAAATTTACCAATACAAGTAAGTGATTAAAATGCTCCCTTACATTCACATAAGCCTTTGCAGGAAAGGTGCACCACTCCTGTGTAGTGATGCCACTGCTGTCATTGCAGTGTCACATGTAAATGGGAGCACAGGAAGCTGCAAGTGACAGAGTAACAAGAAACCCACTTTCAGTGTTCAGCTGCATAACCCACCAGGAACACATTTTGGGCTGCAGGTCATCCATAGTAAGTTATTTTCTTCTACACAGGTCAATATGATCTCCCATGGAGAACTTCCAAGTATTTACAAATACTTTGATAAAAGAGCAAAAGTAGACTTTTTTATCAGGCAGGAAGCAAAGGGTTCTTTAAAAGTGTTTAATTACATGTTTCAGGTAAGCACAGACAATACAGGTAGATTTCCACCACTCAATATTTACATTCTTTTCTCTAGGCTTGAGCTGTTCATCAAGAGTGTTTTTCAATCAACATCCTTGTCAATCACTTTTGCTGCAAAGAAGGGTGCTGGAAAAGAGCTATTGCAGGAAACATTCCATCAAGGCATGATTTTCTGTGGGGCTTTTCTCCTTTAAGAACTATGTACTAGTAGTTCAAGATATTTTGGGAAAATCCTGGCTTCCAAGATGACCTGAAGAATGCATTGAAACCAAGCAGTGTGTTGAAGTCCTATAAATAGTTAAATCAATACCAATACATATGTTGTGGAGCTGAAATTCTTTCTTCACTGGCACTGCCATTGCTGCGTGGTTTCTGTTATGACAGTTTTACACCAATTTTGTTTTGTTCCTTTTTCATTAGCCTTTGTGCCTCTTTCTCCATTTTCTTTCGCTGTTGTTCTGCTGCTCTTTTTTCCCTTTCTGCTATCTTCTGTTGTCTGTAATTAAAGAAAACATGAATTGCTAAATAACACATATTCAATTTTCAGCTTGGTCATACCTTAAGTTCCTGTCAATACATAGGTTATTATAACTAATAAAATCAGAGCTTCAGTCTATTATCATTAGGCTTGGAACACTCAATTCTTTTACTGTGCTTAAGTTATTTTTTCAGATTAATCTAAAATTGAAGAATATTCTGAGCTAGAACCCACAAAGATCAAAGTCCAACTCCTGGCCTGCACAGGACCATCCCCATAAATCACTCCATATGTGTGAGCGTTGTTCAATCAGTTCTGGCAAGCTTGGTGCTGTGACCACTTCCCTGGTGAAACTGTTCCAGTGATCACCCTCTGGGTGAAGAACCTTTTCACAACATCCAACCCAATCCAATCTAGTTTTAGGCAGTAATATTTGTTCGATTATTCTGCAATTTAAAAGCTCCTAGCTCCTCAAAGATTCAGAGTAAGTGAATCAGTGAGAGTATATGACAGTTGTAAGACCTAGAGCAAAAACTAAAAAATTTATCTAATGCTTTAAGCAGCAGCTCAAAAGTTTTGAGTTTTTGCTGGTTTGGGGTTTTTTTTGAGATTGTCACCCATTATTGTACATTCTATCTGACAGAGCTGTCAGTCTAGCAATATGCAGAGTAATAATATTTGCCACATTACAGCGGCAGATTTTTATATTTCCCACACATCTGAACTGATGCAGAAGGGGAAGAAGTGCTATGCACACTAGTCAATGAATGGAGACAGTAAAGTTCCAAAAAGCCACACGGCGTTAATGCTGCTGTTCACGTGCAGTTCTGAAGGGAGGGATCGCAGCAGCTCCTGTTTCTTTCCCCGGGATAACCCGCAGGACACGGAGCTCCTGCGCACAGCAGCGGGTCCGCGCCCTCTACAGGCTGGGAACCTGCATTCAGTTCCGCCCAGAGAGAGACCTTCACCTCGCTTCAGACACAGCAACAGGCTAACAAAAACACAAACAAGTATCTGCTATCAACTAAAAATGTGTGAGCTTAACTGCTTCCACTGGGATAAAAAACCTCGTTGGTAATATAAAGTCTGAAGTTGAAGATAGGTATCTAAAATTTAAAGAAGAAACTAAATTCCAACTAACTCAAGTTAACTGAAAATGCAGTTTATTATCTACTACACCAATTCATCACTGACTGGAAAATTTCAGTGCATCCCAAGCCAGAACCTGCTGGAAAATGGGTAAAAAGAGATTACAGGAACTTCTTAGGCTCTGATAGCTTACTCTTCGGCACTGTCTTTCTGCATGCCTTAATACCAGGGAGCATTTGATTTACTGTATGTGCTCATTTCAACTGTGTTGAAACGTGTTACGTATAAACTGTGTTATGCTTGTACATAAATTCACCAGAAAGGCCACAGCATAATCCACTGCTAATTAGCAGGACACAGCCCATTTCTGCATGACTGATGACCACTCCATTACTACGCAAAAATTATTCTGGTCTTACTGAGCACCAACAGGTACCAGACACAGCAGGCTAAGGTAGACCCTTACATTTTCTGCACTCATTTCATTCTCAAAACGCACCACTGGACTAGTCAGCATAAACACTCTGGACCATTAGGGGGACTCTGTCCTCTGTTTGGCAGTCTGAAATACTTATGCATTAGGTCACCAGAGTGGCCATAGGATCTTCAGATCATTTTGCAGACCAAGATGCAGCCTTCTAGCATTAAGAAGAGACTTCATAGCACTTCCTTATTACACTCTCTTGAAAGCAGAGCCAGGCCTGTTCAGTACTATACTTAAGTTTTATGTTAAATGTCAAATGTTAAAGACACCAGGGATGTCTACTGCAAGAGAAACTAAACTCAAAGTATTTTCTATCTTGCTAAAAATCAGCCAGGACTTTACTCATTTACAGATAAACATTA
The DNA here is from genome assembly GCA_910950805.1 of Acrocephalus scirpaceus scirpaceus. Taxonomy (NCBI): domain Eukaryota; kingdom Metazoa; phylum Chordata; class Aves; order Passeriformes; family Sylviidae; genus Acrocephalus; species Acrocephalus scirpaceus. The sequence goes on from OU383773.1 coordinate 17,565,274, forward strand.
TTTCTGTGTCATGAATAAAACAAAGGTTTTACTTCACCCAGCTGGGATACAGCTTACATAATGACCAGCTGTACTGAGGTAGCCAACCATAGCTGGGCAAGTGGTAAGCCATAGACGGCTGGAGTTCTCATCATGTTCTATCTACTGGAAATACTTAGATACATATCCTTCTTATAACAACTACAGTTTGGTACTTTTTAGTGAGGCCAAAAAGAAATCCTATGAAAAATAACCATTTGAGTTGAACCCTTTCAACAGTAAAGATGATACACTGAAATCTTTAGGATAGGTTCAACCTAGTAACATGATACTTGGAAAAATTAAAGCTTTTGGGAAACCCCACTGCCGTCACCTTGTAAGAGATCTTTCTTCCTAAGTATTCTAGAGCATTAACTTGACAGTTGGCAAACAATATAACTTTGACCATCCTGGAAATACTGGACGAATTTTACACTCCAAGAATAAACTGGCATATACATACACCAGATAATTTTTAGTAGCCAATTCATATACAAAAAAATCCCTGCTTCAGAAAGTTCAAGTATTACTTTTGATAGTCCTAACACCATCTGTGATAGAATGTGGCAAGGGTTAAATAAATATAATGCAGCCTCAGCAGTTAGCAAAAGTAGCTGTTTCATTTCTCAGTTAAAAAAGAAAGAATATTTTCACTGTCTTTAAGTCTCAGAAACCTGCACTCTAGCTATTAAAGATCTTACTGAGTCTACTGATATTCTTTATAGAAAAAAGTACTATCTGTGGAACAGAAACAGCCCAAAAGCACATTATTCATATCACAAAGTTTGTACTTCCGTACAAGACCTCAAACAGTAATGATGTTTTAAAAAAAAAAAACAAAACAAAAAGACAAGCAAGGTATTGACCAGAATACCAGATAAAGTTTACAAAAATATTTGCATTACAACCCTATTCTCACATGCTAAGCTGCTGCAGAGTAAGACTGACAGAGACAATAAATTGAATCAATTCAATTATGATTAGCGCATTGAAAATGAGCTGGTAATTTCCCTCTTGTCTTATTCGACAGATTGAAAAAGTACATTTTTCAAAACTTTAAAATAAATATATGATCAGAATCATTTTTTCTTTTTTTCCCCACAATACCTACTTTCCTTAGAATGATTTTTGAATATATCATGTCTTTATTTCATATTATCACTAGTGGACCATGGAAGCCATGTACCTGTGATTTAGTGAGTACAATTACAACAGCCTAGGAAGCTAAAGCTATCTGAGGCTGGTTACCTGATGATGTAGCAAGCAATAAAGTTTGATACAACTGTAAGTCACTACCAGTTCAAACCATAAACTTAATTTGCATCTCTTTATCCTCCATACCACTTAAAGGAAAGAAAAAAAAAGAACACAAATGGAACAGCTGAAGTAGTCACACTAACAGCGCAAGACTTTTATTTTACATTCAGCCTTATCAGCTAGTTTATTTAAGTCAGAAAAGCCTAGTTCCTATAGGGATTCCAAGCATAGAATCATTATCATTTCACCTTCTATCCTGAACTATTTTTACCTTAAGGACACGATTATGATACTTTCTATAAGGACATTAAGTGGTATTTTACTTAATCAAGTAATGTGATCTGAACGTAGTAGATTGTTGGGACTGGTGGGGCGCTGGTGGGGTTTTTTTAGCACCTGCATGCACATGTGTTGATGTGTTGTTCCAGTGATTTTCAGATTTCCCCTACTATCTCATCTACTAAATTAATTAGATCCAAAATGTCTTCTAGTACTAGTTACACAGAGATTAGATGCATAAAAATAATTTGTCTTAAGAGGCATTTAACAATTGTTCTGGCACTTATCAGAAAGGTGTCAAATAAACAAATGTGATTCTTTTACATGTAAAACCTTTAAATAGTGTTATATTAATTTCAATTACCTAAGAACTTCTTCTGCTTGCCAAGCAGCATCTTCCTCTTCTTCCCAGGCATTTGTATTTTCTTGCCAAGTATCCAGGTCTCCCAGTTCAGGCTGAAACAAAAGAGAAGTTCTAAGCACATGTAAAAATTACATAAAACACTGGTGTGTGACTGCCAGAGTGACTCCTGGATGACAGCCAACTTTCCTTAACATTTATTTTTAACCTGAACACTTCAGACTTACAGAAATATTGAGGTATGGCAGTGTTTCTCATCTTATTGTCCATGTTTTTTCCCCTGCTGTAATACTGAGTCTTTTCAGTTGTCAAAGGGCTTTTTGGATAAAGGCAGGAAGGAAGTAGTGCATTTTTAGCAAGAGGAAGATAAATTGAGCAGATTATAGGAGGTGATAGTATAAAAGATATCTGGAGGTTGCATGGACAAACCAACATCCACATGTTTTGATGTCCAGTATCAGCTGAGTGACACTTTTACTCACTGGAAGTCCTTTCCTGAACTATTTTCATAAAGGACAGTGCAAGGAGGTGGTATGACCATTCTGTACTGCTTCCTGCCCGTAGCCTTTTGTGCACAATGTCAATCAAAGGAGAAGCACTGTTAAAAAAGGCAAAGGGCAAGGAAGGGAGAGCATCTCCTGCTAACTGGCCAGGCTGTTAGGCAACTGGACAATTTTTACAAAGGCTAAAGAGCAAAAATTAGTGGAGTGCTACATTACAATCCCTACAGAAAGGGAGGGAAAAGCAGAAGGTTAAAAATGGGTCCAAGATAATAAAGCAAAGGTAACTCAGAGGCTTTCAAAAAAGCCTTCTACTCTTTTGTTAGTAACTTACTGTGTAAAATCCAAAATTTATAGTTCATTGCTTTAGCAGATTTGCAAGCATGTAAGTATATGGAAGCTTCTTAACCTTTTATCACTGATCTGTCAAGTTTCTCAGCAGAACATATTTGACTACTTCATTCTTCACTCAATTTTTAAACAATTTACATTATTTCCCAACTATTCCACCTATTCCCCACAATACACACTTTAGGAAGACTATTCCTTTCCCTACAGAACATCATTTAAGTAACAAATACAAGATCAATACTTAAAGCATACTTACAGATTGGTGAATAAAAGGAATATCTTGTGTAGCTGCTAATCTGCTAGAGAATCCTGTGTTTCCCTCTGGAATCCCAAAATTTAAAGGCTCTCGTTTTTTAATAACTATCTGAAAATATTAAAAAAGGAACAAAAAAGTGGTTTATCAAAGCACTGCACAGATTCCTTGGTGATCATCTAACTGTGCCCGTGAAGGTTCAGCTACACAACACCTCACAGTGTCTTAAACCTGGTCAGGTTGTGAAAGCTGCACAACCAAATGAACTTGCAAGTGAAAGATGTTAACTGCAAAAGACCTCCTCCTTCCCCCACTAGGCTTCTTCTTTAGTCACATAGAAACCTGTGACTGTATCAAGACAGAACGGCCACAAAGAATCACAGATCAAATAGCCACATCTCCCAGCACTCATAAAAGCTACCAATTACATGATATATTGCTTGGAGAAATCCTGCTTCTGTGACAGGTCAGTTTAAGGTACTACTTTTGAGGACAGTGCTGTCTGCACAGTTGTACTGCACTGCAATGTGAGCTCTCTCAACTACTCCAAGAGCATATCTGTGCAGTTTCAATAGTTGCCAATTCTGCCAACATCAGCTAGTAAAGCTCTGTACTGGTTTGGCTGAAAAACAGTGCTTTTCCCAAAAAAGGTGTTGCCAAGATCACCTATCTCTCTCACTTGTCTTGACCTCAAGTCACAAATTTTGTTTAGCCTACTTTGAGTCTCTGCTGTTTCCCAGCGAGGCAGATCTACAGTTCCACTGCCTGTATGCTAGTACCAATCCAGGAAAGGAAACAGGACTAGACAGTCTTACTGAGCAATGACAGACTGTTATTTGACTGAGGTTCTATTTCCAAATAGTTGAGTGTAGATGAGTGACAACATGAGCAGACTGTACCTCAAATATCAGGGTTTATATTGAGACATTCAGTGGAAATAAACACAAATTCATCCTAAATGGTTTTAACTTGGCCAAGTTAACAGGGATGTTCTTTACCGTGCCTCCAGTCATCCCTAGAGATATATTTAAACTAAACCCAGCGTACAGCACTCAAAACAGCATTGACTCTTCCTCAGTTTTGTTCTGAACCTGAAGCTCATTCTATTAGGCAAAAACTGTCAGTAGATATAAAGGAGAAATCTACCTCTCCCTAGTCCTCTTCTACTCCTCAGATTTTGGGAGATCAAAATCCTTAGAAAAATTTAGTCCACAGGATACTGTAGATCCTGAATGTACAGAAAGCTGACACCAGTGTCACCTCCAGTTCATAAGACCACAGAAAGATTCAGGTTGGAAGGTGCCTCAGGAGGTTTGTAATCCAATCTCCTCCTCAAACCACTGTCACTCTAAGGCTGATCAAAGTACTTAGGGCTTATTCAATTGGGGCTTAAAAACTTCCAGAGATGGAGGCTGCACAACTTCCCTGGTAACCTATTCCAGAACTTGTGAGGCTTTTCCAATTGACTCAACGACCTGTAAGTACCCAGCTGAAAGATATGCACATAGAAAAAAAACCTGCAATCACCAGATTTTAATCAGCATTTATTTACAACCTTGATGCTCCTGTAGAGATGCCTTCCTGTCTTGTCTCCACAGTAAAAACTGGTATTTGAAGAAAGAGCTATTTTGAAATATCAGTTCCCTAATTCCAGCCTCGCCAATATAACTTGGTGAAACAAATAACCATTGTTTTCTTAAACAGAAGGGCTGCTCCCTCAGACTTCAGCAGAGCAAGACATTGAATGTCTTTGTTCAAATAAGGATATGAGCACAAGTGACTGGAGGGTTCTCACATAATACTTCCCAGAACTTTTAGAGTATGAAACTATTCATAAGTTTCCAATAACATGAACACTAAAGATATAAATGTGTGATAGCATCACATTCGTTAAGATCTCAAAGATCTTAACATTGAACATGATAGACTACGCCAGCATCTCATTTAGCAACAGCACCTTCTTTAAGTTGCCAATTTACCTGCTTTTATTTTAAAGCAAGGAAAACCCTCCATAAGTATAGTTGAAATTGTAATACTTACTTTTTGAGTTTTCCTTATAGTTGGTGTCATATCTTTGAAATAATCAGGTTCCATTTGCTCCAACGAATTTTGCTGAGGAGCCACACTACCATTGCCACCTTCAACCTTCACACTTGTAGGTGCATCTTCATCCCATGAAGACCAGTCTTCTACTTCAGGCTGAATATAAGAATAAGGTACAAGCTAATATTATCTGCAGTTATCTACAAGTTAATATTGTTTTTTATATCTTGCTAAGATATATACTTAATATTATATTGCATATATAATAGTATTATATCTTTCCTGGATATATACCAATCCAATATTGTAGGACTTGTATAATCACCCTGTTAAGGGATTAAGTCACTTACCACTTTAAAAATTACCTGCTTAGGAACAGATGAATAATCCACTGTGGTTGGCAAAGTTATTTGGTCTCCACTTAACTTTCGCCCTCTTCCAGACCTGAAAAAAAAATGTAGGATTCCTCCAAGCTCTGAAAACATGAGCACTAAGTTTAAAAAAAAAAACAAAAAAGGAAGTCTGAGAACAGCACTACTGAAAATAACCACGGCTAAAACATTTAGTGCTTCAATTACCTTTCTATTAACTACTGTCAGTAAAAGTCTGCTAAGCAAAGGAATTTCATCATGAATTAAAAGTTGTGTTCACATGAATATCAAGGTGCAATTTACTTTTCTAATTGCAATGAAATAGAGAAGAAATACTTCTGAGAAATATAAAAATGGACTAACTCATCTGCATAATTCAGTCACAATTTTTAGATTGTCAGTGTTTATGAAGCAAGCACTAGCGATCTACATTTGCCAAAGAACCATTTCTACTGTAAAATGAGAAATTTTTCTAATTCTCTTAAATTTTAAGCTGTGTCTAAAAAATACCTTTCTGAGCTGCTTGATTTGAAAGCCCCTCTAAAGCTCTTCAAAGTCTAGAGAGGTAGTACAAGATTATGCAAGTCAACAGCTTCAATTCATGCTTCTACTTAAAGAGTACTGTTCCAATGCATTTCAGCAACTATATAAAATAATTTTAATTGAAAACAACATTAATGCACTGCAAATAAACCACCTAGATATTTACTTCATGACAACGTTCAAAGATCAGAATAATAATTAACATTCTTAGCTGATATTCACTCTATTTTAACACCTTACAACACAATACAATGCAATTCAGGCTCATGCTTATGTTTTACCCAAAGAATGTAAGCTCCTACAGCAAAGTAGTCATGTAGTTGACCTTATGTAGCTTGGAAAAATTAATGGTTTTTTCTTACTACTGATGAGAATAAACTGGGAAACTCCAATTTCTAGTTTCTATCCATTAGTTTTATTATTAGAGAACATACTATCAACTGACTAGCTGAATTGCTTGTAATATCACCTCTACTGTATGCTGATGAGTGACTAGATATATATTTTCTACTCTAGATCAAACATTCCTCCTTAGGAAAGGTCAGGTGCTATCAACGAATTTTCAAGTTTAATATAATTTACTCTACTCCCTTTATAAACTGTTCCTTCAAGTTAAAAAGCAACAGAGGTAAAGGGTAAAGGAAGGTGAAAACACTGTTCCCTCAAACACATTAGAGATTTTTAGGTTGATGAGAGTTACTTGACACCTCTAAAGGAAACCCAAGCTTGGAAACATCCTCCTTCAGACCTCTACAACACACACATCCTTAATACTATTTGCATTAAATACTATTATAAGCCATCACTACTGCACTGATTTTCTCTATGTGACCTAGAAGACTAGCAAGTGGCTTGTAACAAACATTAATCAAGTTAAAATGGTTACAGTAAGAAGGTTGAAGGTAGGAGAAGAGAGCGTTTGTCACCCAACATTGGAGAGAGAAGCACTGAGGTACACAGAGAAGCACTGAGGAAGGCTACGGATCTGCAGCCTTAGGAAGGGAATAAGATGCTCACAGGAACAGCTGCTCCACAGCCATCATTAGATACTGATCACTGCTCTGAAGGCCAAGTGCCTCAAGAATTATTGGATTTGTTTCTCCTTACTAATAAGCAGCATCCAGATTTCTCAGCTGGAGATAACTAGAAATTTTAAATGGAAGGAATTTTAATCTCTTTTTATACTTACATGTTTTATTTACTGAAAACTGGATTCAGGCAGTCAAGAAAAGATTTGTTGAAGATAAATCTTTGTTTATCAAGAAAAGATTTAACTAAAGAAAGGATTAGTACTATATGTAAGCTCTATGCTGCCTAAAAAGTTGCACAATCTCTACAGGCACTTGTTCAAATGAAAACCTAAAGTAAACTATGTAATCTAAGTAAGTACTAGCTCATATCCATTGAATTAAAATTACATCACATTTGCTGGTTATTAGACAGTTATATGGAGGAGTGCATTACAGGAAAACAAAATTTATCAAACTACACTTTCCAGCTGACAGTGAACAGAAGAAACATCTGTAGTTAGTGGTCTAAATTAATGTGATCCAGTGACTTGCTTATGTGAAAGACTTTAACAAATTGTTATTCAGCAAAGAAAGGGTTTTCTACTTTTTGTACTCTGAAGCAGTTTCTCATCTGTTCATTTCAACATTACAGTTCATCCAGAAGTTGGAAAAAAGGATGAAAATACTGTCACTATACTCAGAAAAAAATTATCTGCTTATAAAAAATACCTTTACACTTAGAGAAATGAAGGATCCACACAATATAGAAGTTATGATCAACTTAGTGTTTTAACTTCTTTCAGAATTTGAATAGCAAGTATTCTTAATTTAATTTGAAATTCATATCACAGAACTAAGGTTGACATCTATATAATTTTATGCAGCATTAAAATGTATCTTTTTAATGCTTCACTAGATCTGTAGTGAATTTACCAACAAGTCAAGAGCTTCCTCTTATTCTTGGAATAAGTAAAGGTGAAAAGGAAATAAACAGTTATTTTGTGGCTATCACATCTTCTGCATATGCTTTAATCCTCACTGGGAAAGTAGTTATCACACACAAAAAGAGAATACATTTCTCTAGATTGGTATTTGTTTATGTAAACAACATGCTGCAGAAGTGGCACAAAGCACAGTAGTTCATATGGCAGCACAGTGCCAAGAATTGCCTCAGGTACTCTATTACTGTATTACTGGAGTCCACTACTCCACATGAACTCTTGAGGGTTTTTAGACTGCTTCTAAGTACTACACTGCAGCATTCATGAGTCTACAATTAAAAAGAACCCCACATATGACTTAGAGTAAAAAATAAATTATTCTTCATCATTAAAAATAAAAAAGAGGTTCCCTTGAACTTCAATCACTGTCTTCCAGACTTCTGAAAGAATCTTCAACAGGCAGAAGAATCTGAAGTCTCAGGCAACTGTTTTTTGACAAACAGGATGAGAATTGCTTACATTTGTAGTGACAGCCTACTGACTGGTGACACAGTGGATGCTCCCATTAACTGAATCTCTTAAAACACAAAGTATCACTTGCTAAGTACCTTTCAAAAATGTGCAGGACAGCTTTTCTTCAATTTTGACGTGGAATAGTTTTAAAAGCCATTTTAAAACCCTGTAATAGCTGTTTACAAAACCTCATTCAGCTACCATACAACAAAATACACTCACAAATACACTACACAGACTTTTGGAACTCTGAACAAATATGTAAATTAAAGCATTAATTCGATTTAATTTTCATCTGCATTGATTGTTTTGCAATTAGTAACTGGTAAAAGTGGTGGCTGGGTGCTGGGGGAAGGGCAGAAGTGCAAGAACCTGTAACTGAAAAATTGGAAAAGAAAAGGTAACCAAATTAAATAGGACTTGTTTACCTGCATATTAACTTTTTAATGAAAGAAAGCACTGCTGCCAGGCAAGTACAGACTTTAAAGAGTCGAAACTGTGTTATGGCCATGGTAAGAAACCCCTCCTGCAAAAGAAAAAAGTTAGATGCAGAGGATTATACATCTTTATACAGTACTTAAAGGCAATTACCTTAGTTGCTACTAAGCTAGGAGCTGAAACTGTGAATGTGAAACTGTATTAATGCAAGGAAAAAAAGCAGGCACCTGGAGCAAAGATGCTACCTACCTACTATCAGGATAATCCACTGATGTAAATCATACAAGTATCTAATACATATGGTCTTTAAAGAAACAGCATAAAATCATACATAAAGTCACAGTTAAAGACATTCTTAAAGAGGAAGCACAGGCAACCATTTGCAGTGCCTGTGCAGCTGATCTGTTTCAGACACTACCAGTGGCACTAAGCACTGGCAGTGCAAAATAGAATAATCATCAGAGAGAAGCTCTTGCTTCCTTGAGCATGTCTTGCATACACAAATTATAGATTTAGTCATTAAGTGAAACCCCAAAATTAGCTGCTTAAATTTACTTTCCATTTGGATGGAAATGTATGATGAGAACAAACACTGCTTATTTTAGAACTAGTCTCACTGAAAAATCATCATCAAAGAAGGAGTGTTCATCCTGCGTGAACTACTGCACCAGCTAACCCACAGAGCTACTGATATTTCTATGCCTGACTAGATCATGATAGCAAACATAGAGAAGAAAAGATACATCTTTGGCTGAAGCCACTCCTGTTTGTAGCTTTTTTTTCAGTGACAATTTGATAATCTAAAGAATTTATACCCATCATATCACATCATTCCAACACACCACCTTGAATTGCTACAGACTGACTCAGAAAAATCTGCTGGAATTCAAGGATCCCTTTTCTCTTCTACAAGTTAACATTTCAGAGTAAAGAATAAGAGATTAGGCTTCACAAATAGGTTTTCATTATATACATCCACACTCGTAATAATACTTTCTTTTGTGAGTTTAACATACCTCCTGGTGAGAAGAGAAGGCAGCCCTGTGACATTTTCCTCAGGCCATGAGTATTCCATGGAAGGATAGCTTGATTTCAAATATGCTATGGCATTTAAATCACTTTTTATATTCCAGGTTTTTAAGTTAGGAAGAGTCAGGAAGGTGGATCATTAGGTAGGCTGCTCCAATACTGTCCTAAGGATTTTATTAAAAAGGTACATAATGGGATTTGTGAGCTTCACGGAGCATAGATGTATTTTTATTGGTGCTCATTTGCTATGTAACATAACTACTATTAAACACTGCAATAATATAGTACTGGAAACACTGCTTTACATATTGTCCAGAACAGGACTTTCTGCTACTGAAAAAAACAAACAGGCCCTTTTACTGTAAAATGGAAGGCTTAAGTCAGTAGTAACCACCAAATTACATATTGCACTACCGACCTGTAGCTCAGGAGAAAGGCTTCACAGGACACTCATCACCTCTACCTCAACATTTGTGTTATCTTATTTCATTTCATTGGAGACTTAAAAATGTAGAGAACTTTATACAAGGTTGGATTGGCTCTTCATCTAACAGAATTAAAGAGCAGTCAGTTCCCACAAACAAGAACAGACATTGTCCGACATATTCAGCCTTTAGTTTAAAAGACTGCACCATCATTTCATATTATGCTCAAGTACTTCCTTACCTTTCAGAATGAGCCATGTTGATAATATCTATCTAGACAGAAGAATGCATCAGTCAAGAATTTGAATGATTAGGAAACAATGGAAATTAGTGAAAGAAGAGTAAACAGTAATAAGATGGAAAGTTCTCTATCCTAAAGGTAGAAATTATTGCAAACTAACACTGAATTGGTGAAAGAAAATGTTATTTTTAGGAGAGGCAGCTAGAAGTTATCTGCCTGGGATTTGAGGCATGAAGAGCACATGACCTGAAATAATTATAAAGGTACATCTTTTCTGAAAGGAAGCTTGTTTAGAAGCTCACTCCACTCTACCAGAACTCACTCTTTTATCAGCTTGGGGGACAGGAGGGAAGGAGTAGAACAGTACTCAATATTAGCAAGAGTAAAGCTCTTTTCCCTTGTTCAGGCTATCTAACCACTACACTGGGCAGTACAGACAGACCCTAAATTTAAAAAATTCCTAACTATCTACTGAGAAGGTGGTTTTAGAAAGTCACCAAAAATCTTTGCAGACTCACCATTATTTATGCCTAAACTCAAGGAACTAGAAAGATTACTAAGTGTGAAACTAAAACCAGAACAACGTTCAGCTGTGTCAGTTACCAATATATATATTTATATGTGTACATATAAATGGGCTCAGTTTTCAACTCATTGCCATTTTTTCATATATCAAATTGTATACTGTATTGAGTTCTCAATATAAAGTTAAAGAACTGAAAAAAACAAAATCCACAGGAACTCTGCTTGCAGAGTCAGTGGACTTGTGAAGTCCACTGTTGACAAGAACTAATCACCAAAAGTTAATCCATTTCCCAGGTCATTCCCATGTGAGAGTGACTAGACTTCCAGTATCAGCAGTGTGCCCGTTAGGCTGAGTTCAATTACTATCATTATTCCCCATGACAATCAGATAACTTGCACCTCTCCACTTTCCATGTGTCAAGCAGAGATTTCAGAGTTACAATGAGACATACAGCCAGTGAACACATTTGTGACAGAGCTGCATTTCATTGCAGCTGAGCTAGAACTAGGCCCTTCAAAGGCTGGACTTGATGATCTTGGAGGTCTTTTCCAGCCTTAGTGACTCTACGATTTAAGACAGTAAGTACTGGCTTGCCCACCCCTTTTCTGAGCACCAACTGCAGTCTTCCCAGTTAAGGTCCGTACACTATGAACTGTCAGATGCACAACTATAGTTTTGTTAACAATTATCAGCCAGCCATAGTAGTGTTAGCAATCATTTACCTTTACAAAGAACTTTCCTCAATGTATCTTATTTTTATACTTTTATTTATGCTATGAAGCAGTATATATGTATTATTTTTTTTTTCATAAATTAATTTAAAACGCAATCTTGAACCAATTACTGTTTCAAGGTAAGGACAAGTCAAGCATTTTCCCCTCTGTCTGAAACAGCACTTGAAACGCGCATTGTTGCTCTAAGAACAGCACTACCTGAAAAATTAAAGGTTTGCTAAAGGTTTTGAGTTTTGTTTGGTGGCTTTTGGGGTTGGGTTCTTTTGTGCTTGTGAGATTTTTTATGTTAATTAAATTTCTCAAGATAAACCATTTTATATTTGGAAGTAGTTGTATGAATACAGATGCACACAGAACCTTAATTTTCCTCAGATCACTGCAAACTTAATTCATGCAATATTATACTAAATCATTATACTAAACTTGTTAAGTGAAACAAGGTGTTCATCCTTTTCTTGCCCATCTCCCTCAGACACTGGAAAGAAGCACAGCCACGTATGTTCTCTTTCTCCTAGGAAACAATACTTAACAGTGTAATGCTAAATGGCAGGCCACAACATTGTCTTTCTTTTCTTAAGCCTTTCCTAGATAAACAATCCCAAAACGAACTACAACTGTATCAGCAGTCAATTATAACACACGATGACAGAGACATAATACAAAGTTGCAGTGCTACATCAAGAATCCTAAAACATTTCTTAGTAGATAGAGGCAAATGTGAAACACTGGACTAAAATTCAGAAAATCTGCTAAGAATTGTCTGCTGGCCTGATACATCTTTCTGCATATCACACCTCGTGCATCAGCTTCCCATTCATAAAACAGGATAGATTTCCTTCTCCCACTACTGGAATTGCTTTTTTACATTTATGAGACTTAGGGTCAAATGAACTTCCATTACAATAGATATAAACAAGCAAATAAATCAAGACATGAACCCTATTGAATTTAATACTCGTGGTCAACTCAACAATTCTGTAACAGACACCAAATTTAGCTGGAGTTTGACTTGTGCATCTCATACTGCCTTCCACTGGTAAAAAGTCACAATAGGTGTTCAAATGAATATGAGCACAGAAAAGACTAAAAGACAACAGCCACAAGATGTTAAATATTTTAGAGCCAAGTCAGAAGAATGAGGAAACTTAAACAATTTAGGGACCCATAAAGGAAACAGAATGAAGGGAGGGAAAGTTCAGAATTTTAATGAAGAGTTTTACTTTGCTTACAGCTTGCAACTCCTGGCACCTCTGACTTCACTGACAGTAGCCAACATAGTCCACCCCCAGGCAGACTGGTTGGTCAAGTATGGTGCAGTAAGACTCTCACTGTTTATCATTGTGTGATAAGCACACTGGCACCTGGAGAAACACTTCCTCTTTCATGTCTAACTGTACACACAAATATCGCTCTAACAATCACTACTACAGACAGAGTCAATTCTAAAATAAAGTCACTTTGGGGCACTAAAATTATTTTAGAAACTTGTTTTCTCCTAGTGAACTTATCTTTTTCTATCACATCAGCTTTCTTTCACATCAGCTCTCTTGTGACTCTGGAATGTAAACATGAACACACCTTGGAATCAGTGATTTTAGCCTATATTAAGCACAGCTAGATAAATAACCAGATGATGCCTAAAATAATTTGTCTGAAATTGAAAGGCTCCCCTCCAATTTACATAAGGAGACACAAAAAAAGCTTCACCCTCCTAAAGCAAAACAAGAAGTTCATTTCCTAGTACAAAAGACTAACATGGCCTTGAATGTTTACATTTGTCAGCACCAAAAATCCATACTGGTTCAGTAGTGCTTTTGTGTTACCACTAAAACAGCTGATAAAACCCTGTAAGAGTTTCAGTGGTAAGGAGAGAATTTCTTAAAAATTGATCTTGTATGAAGTTCCACATAAGTAGAATGACAGCATCAAAGAGCAAAAGCAGGCTTATAGAGAAATGGAATTTTATTAAAATTAGTAGATAAGAGATAAAAAAGAAATTAAAAACCTGTTTTCAAGCACACAAACCCTCCTCCAAATCATGTATGTTACAAGATGTATAAAGACACTTTGTATTTTAAAAAAGACAATGATTCAAGAACAGCTTTCAGTCAAGTACTGAAAGACAAAACCAGCACTTCCTGCATTTCAAAGACAGCAACCATGACTCTTGCCTAATGAGAGGTTCCACTGCCCTCTTCCTGGTTGATTTGTTTGGTTTCTTGGTTTTTTCATCACTTTACACAGAAACATAATATTGGGAACACTTTTGTGTGGAGGGAAAAAAATCCTGTCTTGACCACCGAGTTTGATAAATACTTTGAGTATGATATATATAAAGCATATATTAAATATATAGAAGTATATATTATATATATGCTTTGAGTTTGATATATATTAAGTGGCAGCATGACTGAATCTTAAAGCCATGCTATTATGGCATTAGGGACAGAAGCGGAATCAAAAGGGAAGATCAGGAGGCATCTCCCCTGTCTAACTGTAGGTGATTGTGGGATGTTTGTAAAGGTACTGTAGTTTCAACACTTACGTTCCAACTTTCGGTGCAAATACACTAACTAGGCAGTTGAAGTAGCTGAGACAGAAGACAGCTCATTTACATTAATCATAGGCAGAGTAAAGTCATCCAAGGCACTCAAATCCATAAAGAGACACTATCAAAAGCTGCAGAAGATACTGAAAGTCAAGGCAGAATGTCTGTCTCTGTAACTAAAGGCAGCAAAAGCTGGTGATTGCTGGCAACTCCTGAGTTATTTCTAGACGCCAAATATTCTGATATACAATATACAGAGTTTCAACTCTTTTTAAAACATGTTACTCCCAGAGTCATAAAACTTCTATAGTAATACCACCACATCTCACCCCTTTCTCTCCAAGAAGCTGATAGCTACAGCCTCACTAATGTGACCTCCTGAAGCTTTTTGTTCTGAATTAGGATGAATTCTACTCTTCAAGACAATATTAGTTAAAATAGAAAGTTTACATCCACTGAATGATCAGTTATTCTTTGACAATTCCTTACCTATATATGCCACTGTCTTGTGAAAACCAGCATACATAACACAGCTCGAAGTAACACAATCTTGTGGGACTACACTACAACTTTATTCACTTTTGCAACAAGTCTTTTACATAATGCAGTAATTCACATGACTCACTTCACAAAACTGAAGTTCTTAGACATAGAACCAGAGTTTAAGAAACCCCAGTACTGTTCCAGTCCTTATCTGCCATCCTGAACCCGAGTCTTCTGTAACTATATGGAATGCCAGAGACAACAAATTAACATACGCACAGTAACTAAAACAAAATCATCTTGCAATACCTATCTTGATGAGAACCAGCTATTTACAAACAATGGCACTACAAGACGGCCTAAAAAAATCTCTGCAGTGCACACGTGTATTTCCACAGAGCTATAAAGCAGTAAGATACGCCATTTTCCATTAGATATGCAACTCAGGCACTTACACTGTGAGTTCATGACCAAAAAGCAGTGCCTTACCATTCTACTGACCAGCCAAGCCTCGGATATTATTAGACAGCACCAAAGCCAGACAGTAGCATCTTATTTTTCTGTAAGCTGTTAGAGATTCATAAGTATTTAAGAGTAGGCTAAGAAATTTTTACACTATGTATTATTAAATTTTCCCGTCAGCATAAACAGCAGGTAAGCCCAAGCAATGCCGTCCCACCACGAGCTCTGACAGGACGTGTGCCCTCGCCCTTTCCCACAGGGTGCCAAGCCCCTCAGTCCCCAAACGCTGCCTATCTACTGGTCCGCCACTTCACGTTCTTCGCAGCCCATGAGATCCCCCCTAACTTCGCTCCTAACGGGGGCCGGACCGGGCAAAGGCCGTGGGCCTGGCGCTCCCGAGCCCGCCGAGTACGCGCCACCGGGCGAGGGCTGTGGAGTGGCGGCCACAGCGCTGCGGGGCCGGGCGGGGCGGGGGCGCTGCCGCGGGAGAACCACACGGGCGGCTCTGCCCCGGGAGGGAAGGCGCCGAGGCCGGGTCCTGTCCAGCAAGGCGGAAGCGGCACCCGGCGGCGCAGGAACCGACCCTCCCCGCTCACCTGCCCCGGGGGGGAGGCCTCGCCGGGGGTCGCGGGGCTCCAAGGGCCGAAGCGGCCGCTCCCGCCCCCTCCGGCAGCCCCTCATCCAGAGCCGGGCCCGCGCCGCTCTTCCGCCGCCTCGCGCGCCGCCATCTCGGCCCCGTCACCCGGGAGACGCGCCCGCCCCTTCCGGCCGCGCCGCCCGCCGAGCGCCCCGCCCGCCCCGCTCGGCCGCGGCCACACGTGGCCGTCCCAGGCGCCGGAGCACGGCTGGGCCGGGCTGCCCGCGGCCCGCCCCGCCACCGCCTGCGCCCTCCCCCGCCCGCCTTCCTCCCGCTCACACAGTGGCTGGGTGGGGCTGAGCTGGCTCTTTGGCCCTCCGAGGAACTGCGAGAAAAAGGCCTTAGACTTTAACCGTGTCGGGTTGCTGCGCGCGTGGCAGTAAAGGTGTTCCTCTGTGGTCAACAGGATGCTGAGCTGTAAATTTCGATGTTACTAAAAAACAAACCTTGCTGAAGTTGCTTCTGAGAGGTGCAGCCCCAGTGTCCCGGTTTACTTGTCCATTTTAATGGCTGTTTAAGTGATGTTAAGGTTAATGTAAGGCATTCCAGAGCTCTATGTAAACCTCCAGTTCTGTTACCCTCGGTAGGTGAGGTAAAGGGGGTGTTTGTCTCTTTCTTCCATGGAAATCTAGTCAGTTCTAGAGCAGCACTAATACAGCACTTCTTTCAACACAACTCCGAGCTGTAGCACTCACTCCTTTGTGTGCTCTCTAAGTATCTTCCCATAAAGACTTCCTGTTCTGCCACTGGACGTACTCTGCTGCTGTCTGCTGTATGTGTGTCAGGCAGTGAGGAGATGGATGATAGGACGATGGCTCTTGTGAGGAGGCACTGGTATCAGAGTTCCTTCATTTCCCTTTTCCCATGTCCTAAAAGACGCCATGACTGCATTTCCACAACTCTTCATCAGGAAGCAGGCCCCAAAGGGACAAGGAGCCAAACATGATGTATCTAATCATGGGGCAAGGACCCTGCCATCCAGGACACGAGCAGGGTGATCTGGGGGCAGCTCAGAGTTCAGGCTACCAGGCAGGTTTCTGGTGATGAGGCAGATCTGAGGACAAGCCAGTGAGTCTGCACTGGTCCAAGATGAGAAGAGTCCATAGCAAGGCAGGACACGGTTGTGGCCAAGCTTAAGGGAAACATCACTCCTATGATGTTGAGGTGGGGATTGACACCCTTATGCTTGCAGAACCCACCTTCAATAAGAGAAACCCATATGCAATGCTGATTTTAATTTTAAAACCATTTCAAAACCATTTGTGTAGCAGAGGTATACCTTTCAGTATTACTTTCTATCTAAAGCAGAAACTAGAAGATAATATTCAGCTGCATTCACACAGAAATGCAAAACTGCAAGCATGACACACTGGGAAAGGTCAGGTTATGAAGATAGCCAGTTACATTTCTTTTGAGACCACATTCAGGTTTTGGCATTACAATCTACATATTAAGTAGGGAATATGACACAGTGAGAAGGAAGGATTTTAACATATGCATATAAACACCTACACTTAATATAAAAACTGCCAGAAGGACTCACCCACACTATCCTTCTAAATGCACAACAGACTTGTGTGGCTGTTGCATTAACAAAAAAAAATGCTGGAAATTGGCTGACCACTTATGGAAAATAAATCTTCTCTAAAAACATAATTATGCAGTTTCAAAATTAATAATATAAACATATCTTAGTTTCTAAAAGCAATGTTCACAGGGATAAATACTTAATTGTTCAAAAATGTCATTAATCCTCAGCTCTGAAGTTTTAAACTTGGAGTCCTTTGGCTCAGTTAATTTTCCTAAAGAGATCTCCTGAAGTCTTGGGTATTTCATTGCCATATTGAATGTAGTACTGCTACAGTAAACTAGTAAATTTAGTTAGAGAACTATATATTTTTAATATCTTTTACAGATATTAAGACTTAAACATATTAAACCACATTACCTGACAATTTGCAAGTGTGCTAATGTTACTTCTTCTGTGGCAATTTTCATCACTTCAAAATTTGATAGTTCCATTAGCCTGATATATTCATGTCTACTTTATAACCTCATTCTGTCTGTAAAAGTGATACAATCTCTCTTTCAATATGAATTCTTCCTCCTACGGGATATGTGCTTAATTTGTTTGTTTGTTCTCTCAAGTGGTTTATTAAAGCTACAGATAGCTTTTAACTAAGAGTACCTTTTCTCAATTACACTCCTGATGCATTTTGTAGTAAAGTTTTACATTTACGGAATAAATTTTACCTTCCACAAATGCTTGATTCTGGTCAAAGTAGAGTTTTTATAGTTCTAACCACAGCAAAATTGCAGGCTTTTATTGTAAAATTCAGAAGTAATTTTATACACTGCTGCTACAAATTTAATCATTAAAATGTCTTGAAAGTCCAGATGAGAAAAGGCAGTTCCATAGTTAGATACGTTTTCCATTCCTGTGTAGTATTCCTAAGCACATATTTTGGGTAATATCTAAGTATTGTCCAAATAATTTGCTTAAGTTTAGACAAATATGTATCCTAGCTTGTGTGAAAATATGACCCAAGTAAGTAGCCAAGTAGTCACAAAAGCCCCTTTTCTCTCTAAAAGTCTTCCTGGTCGAAGCTGTACTCTCCTCTGCCTCTGCCAGCATATCTTAAATTCCTTCCCTTATTCCCACTAAGGCTTGATATACCTTGTAGAGGAAAATTCCAGACCAGTGATCTTGGTAAGAGGCCTTTGTAGGAAAATTCAACAAACTGACTTTTAGCAAGAATATAATATATAAAAATAATATTTGTAACTTTGAAATGGAGCACACTCCAAGCAGCTTTTTTGGAAGCAATGGTCAAAAGAGGCCAAAGAGCAACAGTGACTGCCTAGGTCACCCTGAGCTCAGACAACTGTTTAGGTCTGGTCTTCTGCTAGACTGGGCAGTTTCATTGCACCCCTGAGAATGTTTCAGGGGTTCTCTTTCCTTTAAGCATTTCTCTCTGAGGCACTGACCTTCACACTGGAGCCTGGCCAGCTGACAGGGCCTTTTACAAGGCAGAATCCCCAGTCAGCCTAGAATACCCACCTCAGGTTGAAACAGGCAGGCTTTTTTTTTCAGTGTTATAAGAACTTAGAGGTGATAAGGAATGTGTGATTTTAGTCTAGTGCTGAGTAATTTCCTGAAGAGACTGTCCTGGGTTCTCCTCTCTGCTGACAGCGTTGGCTCCTTCTTCCTAGGATGTTTCTGTATTTAATATGATGAGTTAATATGCAGAATAGATGGTAGGAGTGGTACCAAAATCAGTTTTCCTTGTACCTGCAATATTACTTATATTTCTCAACTAAAAATTTGGGAGAGGATAATAGGACCTCTTTTTTTATACAGCTAATTTATCACTTCATTACTAAACAGAAAATCTTTCCATCCTATCATATCCAGCCATTAAGTAATCTCAGCCTGTCTTTTGTTCTTATAAGGTAAAAAAAAAAAAGCATTAAGTTGAAGTTATCAGAAACTGGATCCTAGGCGTGATGTTGAATTCAAATCCTCTAAATACGTGAGTATCTAGCATGTTGCTTTATAAAAATATTTATTTACATGGATGTGTTTGTGTGTGCATGCCTGCAAATGTATTATTTGCAAGAAAACAGGAGAGAGAGGGCATAGCATAGAAACATAACATCATGATTTTTTATTGGAAAAAGCATTTAGGAAAGCAAAGGATTTTCTTCCAAGGGTTGTTTTTGGTTGTGGTTGGTCGTTCGATCGGTTGGTTGGTTGGTTGGTTGGTTGGTTGGTATTTGAGGGGAGAGAATAATGAAGCTGTTCTTTGTTTCTTCATACTTTAGCATTTGTTAGAGGAATTTCTACAAATTTAGAAAATGCAAGTTCCTTTAATTTGTGCCCTTTGCCAGATCAAATGGCCTAATTTCAAGCAGGATTACTCTGAAGTTAGGAAAATAACTTAATAGAAAAATATTAATAATGAATCCTCTCTTTTCCCATTTTAAAACAAATCAGCTCAGCAAAAAAGACCTATGTTACAGCCCAAAAACTTCAAAGCTTGTATTCTTATATGAACACCAGTGTGCCAATACCAAGTGGCTGTTGGAAGTGTTGAGTTCCCAAAATTTGTCTAAAACAATGCCAGCTTCAGACAAACCTTACTGTCCATGTAAAATTTGGACTGGGAAACTAGGTCCCAGTTTTGATATGGGAAAAAATCAACAGCTCATTTTGAATATAACTGTGTAAAATCATGTACAATCTTAAGAAGAGAGAAATCAAAGAAGGGATATGAGGAAGTAAAACAAATACATTTTTTTATTCGTTATACAACTTCCTTGTGAGGGGAAGAGGAGGGGCAGACACTGATCACTTCTCCAAGGTGATCAGTGGCAGGACCCAAGGGAATGGCCTGAAGCTGTGTCAAGGGAGGTTTAGGCTGAACATCAGGGAAAGGTTCTTCACCCAGAGGGTGGTTGGACACTGGAACAACTCCCCAAGGAAGTGGTCACAGCACCAGCCTGAGAGAGTTCAAGAAGCATTTGGACTGTACTCTTGGACACATGGTGTGATTCCTGGGGATGGTCCTGTGCAGGGCTAGGATTTTGACTTGATGGTCCTTGTGGATCTCTTCCAAATCAGCTTATTCTATGATTATCGATTATCAAGTTTTCCTGTTCACTTCATGATAGTGGGGAAGCATTTGAAGCTATATGTATCATTACAGCAGTCAGTAGGCTGAAACTAGGCTTAGATCACACTCTTTTGGATCTTTATTCAACAAAGGAGGAACAGTCCTCTTCAGGGGAACAGGGCCATTGACTATTTCATGAAAGTTCTGAAAAATATGCATCAACAGGTATTTTGGAATGTAAGCCAAACAACTCAAATATTAGCGAATTGATCCACACTTTGGAGAAACTTAGAATTAAGTGTGCATGAAAATGTTAATAGATTAGCTAGAGACGGCATTTTTAATCCAGGTTACAAAAAAGATTTTGTAATGCTTCACTTTTTACTGCCTCTTCCATTGTACCTTCCAAGGACAATGCATTCCACCCAGCTACACCTGTGTTTGGGGCTAACAACTTATGCTTGTGTTCAACCAAAGAAGCATTTCTCTTTGTGAAAGTGTTTATTCTGGCTTTCCTTTCTCCTCTGGAAGCAACTGAGCAATGGCTGCCAGCTCCAGGGAGCATGAATAGATAAGTACTGTATGTCTAGAAAGTTTGATTAACTCTGAACTAAAGCAGTCCTCCCTTAAAGGCATGTTGTACTCAGGAAAGCATTGAAAAATGAAGGATCCACCATACTTCTTCACTGTTTGTTCTAGTGATTAAGCAGTTGTTCTTTTAAATTTTGTCATCTATTTTCATGTACTCTTTAATCCTTTCTCTGTAAAGTTTCCTTTGTTTCCTTTTTTCTCTCTGAGAAGATTATAACACATCACAACCATATTTTGTATCAGCTTCCTTTTCAATAGAATAACACTGGGAGATTTTCAAGCTTAGCTAGCAGAGCTACCCCTTGATAATTCTCTTTTGTCTTTCAGTGCTCCATTTTTTTTCCCATTTCCTTTCAAAATTGCAAATTGAGCATCAGACTCACCATTGCAGCATACAAAGCTAGGATCAGTGTTACACTCATCTCTGCTCATATGTATTCAAAGAAGCCTTGGAAGCAGATGCTGAGTTTTTCCCTACGATTTCTAGTGTCATTGCTTTCCAGAGAATTGTGTTGCTTTTGCCCTGAGCACTAGACACAAAACCCCAACACTGTGCTGACTTTGTACACAGACAGTGAATGAAAGCCAGGCTGCAGAAGAGGCCAGGTTGCTCTGCCCTTGTCAGTGTTCACCCATAGGCTGCCAAACACAGGTTGGATCAACAGCAACTTTATATCTTATCTCAGGATCAGTGATTGAAAGAATGGAACCTCTGTCCTAGTGACTCCAACAAACAGAAATTAGCAGGGATTTCTCAGAGGGAGATTTTTTATCATCTGTTACTAAATCATTAGTTAAAAGCTAAGCATAAAAAACATTTTTAAGGATAATACTGTTCAGATGGAAAGCATCATGGTAAATGTGAAATACACTAAAGTGAGATTAGGCCTTTTGTTATTCCAAGCAGAATACCAATTAACTTATTTATTACACTAAGGTAGTGAAATATAAATTATTTATGAGGAAAGGAATTTGTTTTTCCTCATTTTGATCTCCAGTCATTACACATTTGGCTCTGAAGCCACAGCTGTTTCTTTTTTGGAAAATGAATAGCTGAGAAAAACAGGCCAAGTAGAACACAACTCTGATTTCAATTGCAAATACTTAGAAATTTAAATAAAGCCAAAGAGACCCAGCAGGTAGAAACACTGGATATTTTTCATTGCTCCAATAATAGCTCAATCACTAAGTTAAAGCCAAACTCTCAAGGTGCCACAATTGCTACAATTAAACATATTCCATAAGATGATGGCATGGATGAGATAGTGCAGAGCTGTTGCCTCAAAGGACCCTCCAGACAGAAATGAGAAGCAGCAAATATTTTGCAATAGCACTGATGGAATCTGACTGGATTTAAACAGACTTCAGAGGTACTTGTTCTCCAAGTGATAAAGGGCCATACTGAAACATTGTGGCAGTAAACAAGAATGAAGAAGGAACAGGGAGAAAAGAAGACAAATAATGACACTCCCCTCCCCCCCCCCAAAAAAAAAAAAAAAAAGAGTAAAAGTTTGACATCCCAGCAGAAATTATTGGTGATGCCACTGGCTTGTAACATTTTTTGACTGGACTATGTCAAAATAGAGAAGTATTCATGAGACAATTATTATCAAACAAATTAGAATCAAACAAATTTCAGCGCATTGTGCATTTCAGACACCTCAGAGCCTGATGAAGGGATAGACAAGCTAACTTTTTTCTATTGGCCTTTTATTGACAGCAGAACTATTCAATTTGCTATCACATGGAATTTGGATTAGTGCACATCCAGAGCTATACCAATTTACTCTAGCTGTTATCCAACCCATTATTTCCATGTCTGTTTACAAACTATTTTATTTTTTGCAGACTTGTGTACAAAAAGATGAAGCTGAACCAGCTACTGGAATGTATATGCACTGGGCCAGCTAAAAGAAATATATTCCTACAGTTGAGGTAATTCACATCAATCGTGAATTCTCACTTCATGGGTGTTTAGTTCTGAATGCTGTCTGCCTTTGAAAGGAATCATGACATTGAAAATGTGAAAATTTTGAAGAAAAATTAGTTAATGCATCTATCTGTTTGTGTATGCTAGAGGTATACAAATCATTGTATTTTTCAGTATGGGAAAAAGAACCTCAGCAGGACAATGCTCTCACGGAATCCTAAATGTAACTGTTTTCAATACTCATACAAACTAGTAGAAACTGAGACTGTTCAAGGAACAGTTTGCAAAACAAGGAAGCCTATGCATCTGAGAATAAACCTGCAGTTAAAATAAAAATATGAGGCCACAAAGAAATCATCTCTCGTTGCTGATATCACTGCCAATCTAACTTCATCCTTAGAAGATCCATCGAGATACCTCTGACCAGGACACTCCAGTCTAATTTGGAGCTGCACATGTTGTCCAACATGCTTTTTGCCTGGCTACTTAGTGGAGGCTGCACTGGTATGATTAACAGAACTCACGTGGGAAACAAGTGGTGTTGGGCTGCTAACATCAAAGAGCAGCCAGTGGTACCCTGAGACAGGAGCCACTGGTGTGTCACTGGAATGCAGTCACTCTCCTCTTCCTTCTTGGTCTCTGAACACTCTTGCATTTTAAGCCACTCTGGGCAGAACTTTACAGCTTTTTTTTAGCAGCATGTGAAAGAGCTTGTTGTCAAGCCTTTAGCTTCAGGTTGGTCAGCACAATGTTCTGAAAATTTGTACAGCGTTCAGTCTTTATTCTGTGCCAAGTATGAGCTGACTGCAGAAGACTACATTGCACTTACAGCAACTGCACTTCAGCTGTCATGTTCCAGGTGGAGCTTCAAATGTTTACAGTTGAGACAAGTCTTCAACAGTTGAGTGGATGAATACCTTAAATCTGGCCCTCTCCCACCACAGTGAAGGTAATCAATTGGTAGCTCTGGAGCCAGTTAACTGTGTGCCCATGACATGCTGCAGCCATTCATTAAGCGGAGACTTTTAAAGTCATGTGTAAAATATTGAAGAACATTAGCAAAGACCTCTAAGAACAAAAGGGTAAAACTACTGATGGTATTTTACAGCTTTGACATACATAAAACATGCTCAGTAGCATATATTCTGCTAGATTGTGTGAAGAAACATAATGTACTCCATCAAGTACTAGCATGGGGTATATCAAGTCTGGAATGAAGAACTCGTAATAATTATACATGTATGCAATTCAAATAGAACATACAGCAAATAAAGTTACAAACATTAAATTAACATACTATGCTAGTTTGGCTGGGATGGACTTAATATTCTTCATAGTAGCTATTACAGGGCTGTTTTCAATTTTTTACAGGCTGTGCTCAAAATAGTGTTAAGATAGGTGTGTTCGCATTATTGCTGAGCAGTGCTTACACACCGTCAACACCTTTTCTCCTTCTCACCCCACCCCACCAATGAGGGGACTGGGGATGCATAAGGAGTGGGGAGAGGAACCATCAAGACAGCTGGCCCCAACTGGGGGTCAGCACATAAAGCTGGAGGGAGAAGGGGGGATATTTGGAGTGGTCACATTTGTCTTCCACAGCAACTTAAGTGGGATGGAGCCTTGCTTTCCTGAAGGTATCTGAATACCTGCCTGCCAGTGGGAAGTGGTGAATGAATTCCTTGTTTTGCTCTGCTTGTGTGCCTGGCTTTTGCCTTACCTATTAAACTGTCTTTATTTCAACCCATGAGTTAGAAAACTTCTAACTTTATGCTTCTGATTCTCTTCCTTATCCCACTGGGTGTTGGGGAGTGTTGCCAGCAGGGTTTAATCCATGATACATACTGGATGCAAAAACATTTTAAAAAACAAGATGGATCTTTAAGTGAAAGAATTGTCTTCTTTCCGACCGCCACCATTATTTAACAACAGAGAGGCAATGACATACAGCAAACATGCTCAAACTGACATGAAGGTAGATTTAAAAACAGCACAGGCAAGGCCCTCAGGAGGAATATCTGCAGCAGATTCACAATCCTGGCTCCAGTTTCCGTCGTAGCAAAAACTTGGACTTGGTAGACAAAAGCTGTTCATGACCAGTAACATCTTGTCCCATGGATGTTGGTATTGCCCTTTTTATACCAACTCCTGTCTACAATCAAATTTCACCTTTGGCTGCTGCCAGACCTCTCTCAGACCTGTTCCCCGTCTGAGCAGGCACTGGCGTTGTGCTCCGGGCTGAGCGGCAGCGAGAGGAGCCCTCGCTCACTGTGCTCTATGCCACAGCACCGCAATTCTCTCCCCGCAGGCCAAGCGGCTGCAGGCTGGGATGGGAGCGGCCAGCACCCTCCCCATGCGCAGGGCGCGGGTGCCCCCGAGCGGCTCCTCAGCTGGGAGCTCACAGCAATGATGGAACAGCACAACCCACTGGCATAGGAATGACTTTCTAAGTGACAGCTTTTACAGTATTCTTCTAATTAGGAATATGAATATTATGCTGAGTCAGTAATTTTTTGTAATAACCCACCGAGTCTCAACAGTATCCGATTGCTCATTCAGTTTCTGCTTATGCTTCTGCTTCTCCTCCACTTTATAGCCTATTCTAAACCACAAACAAGATGAGAAAAATTAAACATTCTCACTTCAAAGCCTTTTTCTTGATCATCTCTATTCATCAAATTTATTTTTGCAGCTATGTATAGACCTGGCTGATGTTACACTTCCAGATACAAGTATTAAAAATGCATCATGTTAGGAGACATACGGTGGCAAATTATTGGAATATACTTCAATTTCAAAACACCCCAAAGATCCATATAAAAAAAAAATACCAGTAATACGGGCAAAGCTAGAAAACAGTAGCCTTCAGAATTAGAATAGCAGCTCAAAGTAAATGTGAAAAGAATTGCTGATGAAAGATAAAACTACCTTTTTCTTGAAGAATTCAAATTATTATGAATTACTGAGTAAATACTTGCAACCCATGTCAGAGACTTCAAACAACTCATTCTCTAGAAAAGCAGTGCAAAAGGAATTTCACTAACAGTTTCACATAGTCTTAACTTTCTCCTGCTTACTCTGGGAAAATCAGAAAGGCTATGCTCAGCAGTATGTCATATTCCATTTCCCACACTTTTTTTTCACACCTTTCTGCATTTCTGGTCAAGATACTTGTTAACTGTGCTTCTTTTCTGAAAATATTTGCAAGGTTCCACAATTGTATAAAGTTACGGATTATTAAAAACTGGAACAGGTGATACCACATTATAGTCCACTGAGAGAGAACCACCTTAGAACCATGTGTCCACAAAATTTTTTATTAAAATAACACCAAGTTTAAGAAATCGATGCAGTGCAAAGAAAATTTAATGATTTTTCACCCTTAAGTATGTAAACTGTATTCCAATCCTGACATGATTTATGTAATACAGGAAACTGTATCCCAGATGAATGTCAAAATTAAAGACTGGCATGCTGAGCAAGAAAGGTTCTTATTCTTTGCAAGAGTTCTTTCTTTACACTGTCTGGTACCAAAGCTGAAACACAAGAAAACAAAAAAGACAAAATAAAAAGTATGCTAAAACCATACTTTTACAACAGCCATTTCTATTCTTTCATTGTTCTTGCAATTCTGTTAATACCTAAAGTAACTGAAACAACTTGATTTTCATATAGCACATCTATATTTTTCCCATTTAAAACAGGCTAAAATTGGGATCTATTGAGAAGAATGTTGTTACTGGGTTTTTTTTTTGTCCATTCATAGTTCAGAAAATTGGAAAGTTTGAGGAAAATGATTATTCAATGGGAAACAAGATATAACCACCAGAGAAAGTGTGATTATCCTAGCTTTTTTCTTCACAAATTTAAGACCAAAAAAATCTCAACCCTGGCCTCTGAGTAAAGGTCTTGAGCAAGCTATTTTGAAGGCCTATTTTTATTTAGAACTTAATGAAATATCTACTACTAACATCAAACTCTGCTAGAGAGCCCAAGAGGAATAATATAAAGAGGACTGCAGTTTCCTTTGAGTGATTTCATTTTCTATGCTACGTCCTTTACTCTTCCCATTCCCATTACATTAGAACTGTTAGTTCTGATTTTCCATCTTTAAAGATTTGAAATTTCAAAACATCTGTGTTGCATACACAGCTCGAGACCATTAAGTCGATTATAAAAATGAATATAGACTTGACTAAATAATGTAATCTGCGAAAGTCATCTGAAGGCTGCTACACAATACAAATTCCCTGTTTAATTTGTAGTTAATATCAAGCTATTAACATTTTTCCTTGAATCCAACACAGGCAAGCTCATGATGCTGCTTTCAAAATATTAATGAAATAGATAGAGGTAGGTATGTTTATTGATGTACTAGTCCATCCACACTTGCACTTTCTTACCTCTGCCTTTGGGAGTGATTTCTGCCACCAAATCATCAACAGTAACATGCTCTAATCCTTTTTCTTTAATGACATCTGCGGAAGACCGAGACCGAGATACTTTAAGTCTTTTAATCCATTCATAAAATGACAAAACCTCTGCTGGTGATTAAAAGACAAAACCTGCCTACATAGTCATGAGAGAATATGAAGTAGCATGGGACCTAAATATAGGTTATTAGCTCAGTACCTACTGCATTGTACAGTGGATTTTAGTCTCTCACTCATGCCATAGGTTTAAGAATGGGAACTTGTCACTGCTAATGCATGTTGATCAGCTCATTTTAAGACAAACATTAGAACATTTTAGCTCATCTGAGCATTACCAGATGTGCCTCTTACTGGAGTGTTGGAGAAGTTCACAAGTTGGCTCACTTATCTCTTCAAACACATTATTTACACAGTAGTAAGAAAGGTGCAGCTGGAAAAACACTTTGGAACATACAATAAGGAAGAACACAGACAGTAAATCCTTACTATTCTTCCAACTGGTTTAAACAAGATTTCTATACATATTTCAGGCAAGTCAAAAGGTATGTCAGAGAGAAAGAAATATATCTATAGCAAAATAAAGGTTATTATTAATACACATCAGTATTTAAACAACTGTTTACTTATTGTGCCTTGCACACTACTGAAAAATGCAGAAGGCAAAGCTGAGAAGTAATCTCAATTCAGCAGCATGTTTAAACATAAACGTCAAGTTGCTAGGGATACATTCCTCTTGCCCAGGTCTTGTTTAAATGCCAGTAAAGCCTTCATCTGGGATTTTTATTTGGCCAGAATCTCAGCTGACTACAAAGGAATTCAATTAATTGACCACTGTTACCTTTGCAATGTGCCTTCAACTGATCCTTCCAGCCACATTCAATTAACTTGGCTCTCAGCAACTCTTTAAGGCTGTTAAGACAATATAAAACTTGTTGAAACAGCAAACATTCCTGACAGCTTAAATATGCTCCAGTTTGAAAGTCAAGCCTACAATTACTACCCAAGAGCTCCCAGACCAGCAGCAGAAATGGCTGAACAGCAGGTGAATCCAAAGCCAAATGAGTTCCAATTTCAGTTTACCATGTTGGACTATGAGGATTTGGTGCCTCTGGAGCTAACTCACAGAACTGCTTCAGGCAATGTTGATGCAGCAGCCATGGAGAAAAAGGTAGAATCCCTTGAATTACTGAAACTGACTGAGTCTACTCTGGTAGCAGATGTATGCAAACTTTCAAAATTGGAGTACTTCACCTGATACCAGGTCTTTTAAGTAAGTAAAACCTCCCTCACCTTTCGGGAGGAATTCTGCACTACTTGACTGCAGGTTTATCTCCCCAGCTACACATTACCTCGTTCTGAGTGAAAATGAAAGATCCTATATCTTACCTTCCTAAACATGGTTAGCTATGTAAGCTTAAGAAGCAAGGATTCAGCCATTAATGGAAAAGACACAACAATCTGCCACAATGAAGCATCTACTCCATATGTCAAAATAGAATATTGAAAGTTAGCTAAAAAAGTGAAAATTAGTACTAAAAACAGAAGGGAAAATGAAATTAAGATATGATAAATAACTTTCATATCTCTTATCCTTTTCTCCATTAGCTAGCAAGCCTGCTTATCTTAAATAACTATCCTAAATAACTCTAGCAAAACCCTGTTTTTATGAAAGAATTGTAGCAAGAGGCAGAACAGTGTAGGTCTAATCCCTTTTACTCAGTGAATTGTGTAGAGGGCAGATGCACTGATGACAAAAAGCAGAGTAAGAATACAGGTGAAATTGGCTGCCTTTGGATATTTCTCAGTTCAACCAATCCAAGTGCTCTGCCTCTGATCACAGTATAGCTCTAATAAAGCTGTTTTAAGATAGCTTTTGGTGTTCTGATAAAATCTTTCCTATTCTTAAATTAGCATAAAATAGATCTCAATACCATTTCAAGAAATTGCTTGCTTTGCTGAAGCTCTGTGCCATCTCCACGGGGATGGTCACAACCAGGAAAGATGTAGACCAGAGATATCTCGTCAGGCTACAAAATGTTACACCAGGTACAAGACTATGCCATGACTCAGGAAAAAAATTCTTTTCATATATGCCTTTAAAAATGAAGGAAACAGAGCTTTTTTGGTGCATGGTGTTGCAAGCACAGTGAAATGATGAGGAGGGAAATGTCATATCACTCTAGTGATATGTAAATACAACATCAATAAAACAGACTGAAGAGACAACAGTAGGCCAAAAACATTGTGCAATTTACTTGTTTGCCTTTATTGGGATCTCTACAATGACTTGCACAAGTGCTGCTTTATGTATTCTACTATGTATTGCTTTACCTAACAAGAGAAGACTTAGAAATACATGAAAGATTTAAAAGCAAAAAGGAAACTTTTGACTCACTTTCCTTATCAGGAAATAAAAAGATTTAACTGCAACAAATGGTATGGAACGATGATTCTTACATGAATCTAGGGCGTTCCAAGACAAAATAACTGCATAAGAGAAAGCTTTAGAGTTCATAAGCCAATTACCCCATCTTTTATTTCCCCACTATCTCTTTTTAATTGGAAAACTACAGTAAAACTGTTCAAAAGGCTTTTTTAAAAATAGTTTATATAACACTCACGACTTTCATGTGCAAGCATTTAAAGAATTTAGAGTTGAGCTTACTTTATTGAGTTTACTTTGCTTCTAGGTGTAGCACAGGTTTGATACGTTTAAAGCCTCTCACCGGCATGGAGTAGGAAGTCAACTTACCGTTCCCGCTCTCCTGTTTCTATTAGCTTTTGGTTAATGGTTGCTCTCATCTGCGCATCTTTATTCATTTTGGAAATCTAGGTTTTCCACAAACCTACACAGAGCAAAGCAGAGTTTCGACAAGTGCTGGTGTTATTCACTCAACAAAAAAGTCACTAAAACAGAATGACATGCAGCGTTCTGTCCACTGACACATCTCCGCGGTTAATGACCGGAGCACCAGTGTGTGACCGGCTCAGGAGACGTTCCCGGCACGGCACGCACCCGGTTGCCCGAGCGCCGGACACCGGCACTTCACCGGGCCGCCTGCGCGGGCACGGCCCACCCTCTCCGGGCGCGGCCTCTCCGCAGCCCGGCCCTCCCGCCCGGCGCCCCCGGTGCTCGGCCCGCCTCGCGGCGCCCCGGAGCGAGGGAACAGCGCGGGGAAGGTCCGGCCCGGTTCGCTCCCGGCTAGCTCCCGCCTCACCGCCCGCCGCAGCCCCGCCGGTCCGTGCAGCAGAGGCGGAGCCGCCTGCAGAACGCGCAACGCGCCGCCAACCCCGCCGCTCCTGGGCGCGGGCATCGCCGGGAAACGTAGTCCGGGCTCGGCGACTACAGCTCCCGGCGCGCCCCAGGCGCACGGCTGCCGCCGGGCCCGGACTACGGCTCCCAGCATGCACTCCGGCGGCCGGGCACCCGCGCAGCCTCTTCCCGTGGTGCTCCGCGGCCGCTGCCGCGCGTTCCCCGAGGGCTCGCGGAGTTGCCGGTAGTTCCCGAAGTTTTCCCGGAGCTGCGGGATGGCGGGCGCCGCCCACTGCTCCCTGCAGGCCAAGCGCCTGCTGCTGGACCCCAAGTTCGAGGGATACAAGCTGTCACTGGAGCCGCTGGCCTGCTACCAGCTGGGGCTGGACGCGGGTGAGGAGCGGGCGCGGCGCGGGGCTGATCCCACCGGGCATCCTTTGGGCAGCGCGGGGAGGACGGATCACGCCCGCGCTTCCCTTCGTCCCCTCGCGGTGCTCCGAGGCTGGGCGGCGGCCCTCGCTCGCTCCCCGAGCTGTGGACAGCCCGGCCCGCAGCACCGGGAGTCCTGCGCCTCTCGAACGGCGGGGGTTTCAGAGACCGAGCGCTTCGTCTCGACTTTTCTCGTTTTAATTGCTGCAGTTGGCCAGGGGCGTCCGTCGTCCTCCCCGCCAGGTGGCTTCGCGGTGGATCGAGGTCTCTCACTTGACAGACCTCTGCCTTGCAGCTGCCTGCTCCTAGGGCTCTTAGTTCCTAAATGAGTAAGGAAACTTGTGTCCTAAATCTGGTCTTGCTTGTGCAGGCAAGGTGAGGCTAGATGATCAGCTGAGGTAGTTCAAAGCGAAATGTGAATGGAGCACCTGCGGTTTAGAAAAATACGTACGATATTAACATCTTACACAAACTTCAGCAAATTAGTTGTTTTTCTTTTTTACTCTGCCCACAGTTCAGAGGTGGATCTTCATGCCGTGTATTCCATGCCCTGCTTTCTCTGCCAAGATCATTAATTAGTATTTGAGATCCTGGTCCATTAACAGGCTAATTCATTGAGGAATACATTAGCACAAAATCCTCTTTGATATGTGCCTACAGTCTTAGCCATGCTCTGAAATATCTCAGCACTT
Organism: Acrocephalus scirpaceus scirpaceus; assembly: GCA_910950805.1. Classification (NCBI taxonomy): domain Eukaryota; kingdom Metazoa; phylum Chordata; class Aves; order Passeriformes; family Sylviidae; genus Acrocephalus; species Acrocephalus scirpaceus. Next base: position 17,597,181 of record OU383773.1, read on the forward strand.
TTCTCACTGATTTGTTAAATTCAGATCTTTTTGTAAGGTGGATGAATTAGTTGGGTTTTGTTTGTTAAGCTGAGACAATAAACACAACTTGTGTGGACTAATCTCTGTCTCTATATATTTGCTGAATGATATACCTGTCTACATAGTTACCCATTACATGTTACTTTAGTTTTGTGTACAACATAATTGTATTCATAGTAGATCAAAAAGGTATGTTTGCCATGTGGAGTTGTCAGCAGTAGGAAGGAAGTTTTTAGATAAATTTTGTATTGAAGGTCAAGTGAATGAGGCTGTGAGTGTATCTGTGGTAGGACTGGAAAATTTAACGAGTGACATTTTTACCGTCAGACCGCCTTAGGTGTCCCCTTTCAAAAGAGCCCAAAACGCCGGTGAGTGGGTGCATGTTATGAGTGTGCTGCAGTTGTGTCAGAGATAGCAACAGTGTAGCATTGACGCATTCCCTTAGCTTGTCTCTTATTTTCTGATCTTCTTATGGTCAAGAAACCTTTGTGGTTCTTGACTAGTCAGTTGTGCACCTGTTCTAAATAGGTGAGGATTACAGATCTTTGTTAAAATACATGAACAGTGGAGTTGCTAGTGGAGAGATGGATCTATGTGGTTCTCCGTTCAGATATTTTACATAGTAGGTACAGTAACTCGTGTAATGGAGGATTGGTATGTGTGACTGCTCTTTTCTTTCCCCGCTTCCCACAGCACAAAGACCCCAACTCATTTCAGTCTTACTTACTCGACTGTCCTACAGAGTCACTAATACTAACTCACCTGCTCTGTGTGCACATATATAGATATAGATACTGGTCCTCTGGAGAGGGGAAAGCTTTTATTGTTGTTCTTGTGTTTTGGAGTTAATAACAGGAAATGTATCAGGCCTTGTATCTGTCTTCCAGATGTTTTGATTGCAGCCTGCAGTTTGGCCATACAGCTGCCTCTTTCTCCTTTCCGGTTTTCTTTTGTGTCCTCCAAGGCAGTTTACTCACAGGGCAGAGGTGTTCTGCACCTGACTTTTGTATATCCCAGTGTCAGTGGTCTACACATGTGTTAGATTTAGGGTATCCTTCCAAAACTTGATTTTTGTGTTGTATAGGAGTAATGGGTTGAGTTGTAGAGAGTGTAGATGGTGTGTAGGCTGTGGCCTTTTCAAATTACTTCATGGAAGAAGAAACTGGTATTGTGTGGGAAGGCCAAGAACTTCTGCTTTCCAGCACACTTATGTGCAGATTCAAAGCCTCTAGAACATGATGAAGAGCTTGGTATTTATTTGATTATTAAATCAATATTTGTCACTGTGTGAAGAATTTGATTTCATTTCCTCAAAGTGGGATTGAGTGCAATAAATTGGGTGAAAAAATATCAAATGTTTAGAAACACTCTCAGTATAATTATTTCTGATTTTATTCACAACTATTTGCAAAAATATTGTAGTAGAATCTGGAAGATTAATGTAAAAAGGCAGTTGATTTTTGTGTTTTACAGAAAAAGATTTATGAGTGTTTGTCTCAAATTTTTGACCTGAGATTTGTAATTCTGCTTGTGTGGCATCCCAAATTTGGTGGCAATTAAGAGGAATATGTGAGTTTTAGAATACTTGTAATACATGACAGTAAAAAGAAGTTACTGCTTGTTCATAAGTAGAGCTGAGTTTCAGCTCAGCTGTATTTGAAGTGTTTATGCAGTGTTTTTACAAACTTGCGTAGTGAACTTTAGAGTATCAATCTTCTCTCAATATTTTTATCTCTGTTTTTATATTTATCTATTTTCATGAAATTCACTGCTAGCTATAAAATAAAATGACAAAAATAAAATTGCCCTATGGAATTGATGCAGACTTCCGCCCCTGGAGCAAGTGGATAGCAGCATGTGGTGTTGTGTGACAGCTTGCGGTGGTTGTCATGTTCCTGAGGACTAAAGTGTGCTTCATTTTCTGGCCATCATCTAAAACTTAGTGTTCAGTTCTAATATGCCTTCAGCTGGTTGACTATGTTGCCAGGAATTTGCTATGGTCGGATGTGCAGCTGACAAAGAAATACATTTTAAGAAATTATTTATTCTTAGATCTGTGACAGAAGGTGATTTTCCTAATTTTTTAAAATGTATGGCCACAATGAAGAAGAATGAAGGAAGTGCAATTCCTTCTCTTTTAAATACTATGATTTGCTTGTTCTTCTTTTATTTCTTCCTTATTCCAACCCCTTCTGTCCTAGTTAATGCTAAACTCTGACAGTCATTTGTTTTCTCATCTCTCCTCCTGGTAATATATTTCAACTAGTAATGAGTCCTATATTGTTATGCTTTTAATGCCTAGCTCTTCATTGTAAATTTTGTCTTTCTCTTTGCTTCTTTTAGTTTATTTCCTTAACTTATTTTCAAATGTTTCCTTTGCACTGAGTTTTGTAATGCCTTTTTATTAGATCGCCAAATGTTTAGGAGGGACAAATGAGCATATTGTCTGTGGTTATCTCTTCTGCCCTAATCTGATCTCAGCAGAGTCCAAAGCAGAGATTGTGGGGCAAATCCTTGTCTCCAGCAGGGAGCATGTCCAAGTTGCACAACGTTTTTAAACAATCAAGACCTTTGCTGTTTACTGGTTAGATGGCTCATAATTCTTTTTCCTTTCCAGAGGCTTCAGATTCATTCAGATGTGGATGTCCATGATCCCTTTCCTCTCTATCTTGTCTGTTTGGCACGACCATTGTACATATAATGTAGTAGTGGATGCTTTTCAATATAGCTACAGCTGGAAGGCAGGTGATGGAGCTCAGAGATGAAGCTGCTGTTGCGAGCCAGGAGAATATGCAGAGAATGCATTCCTTTGATCAATTTATCAGTTTTATCACTTTTTTTGAAAAATGGTGGTAAGGCATGCTGTTTAGAAGGTCTGCTTCAGTGAAAAGTTGCTCATTAGTAGTGCTATATGGAAAATATATGTTTGTGACTTTTTATGGAGCAGAAGGCATTGGTATGTTTCAAACAAGTACAGAGCTTTTAATTTGACTTTTCCATTTGCATTTGAAAGATTTAATATAAACAAGTGTTTAATGTATGGGAAATAGTAAGAAATTGAGAGCTTTTTCAGACATTTGCAGCTGTAATTCATAGAAGTTTAGGTTTCAGGCACATGTTTACTCAACAACAACGAGGTACTGCCTTTAACAATAAAAACATGGTCTTTATAATTAAAAGAAAAAGCATTAAGGCAGGGTTAGAAGAATCTTTGAATACTGATACTAGAAAATAAATTATCTCTTCCACTAATAGACCAGTGTATCTGCAATACAGAATTGCGTCCACTGGGTGGCATTGCAAAACAAGGCATGACATACAAGCATATCATTTGATGCCACAAAATACGCTGGGAATATTACTTTGCATATTTTGCAGTAAAGTTGCTTTTGTATGTTCAGGAAAACATCTAAAAATGGAGGAGCTCTTTGGGGATTGTTCCTCACCCTTTTCTTCCTCTACCTTTCTTTTCCCCCCAGTTCTGCTTCATAGTATTTGGTGGCAGATGTAAGACCTTTCCATTCATTCAAAGTATAAATTCCTTGACAGTGTTCTTTATCAGAAGAGAGGTGGTTTTTTTGCATTGCAGACTAATAAATGTAATAATATCCAGCTAGGGATCTTATAGTAACAGGTTAGGGATGTGTTACTTCTGTTGATTCTTATGAATTACTTCATAAGAGTAATATGATAAATACTTCTTATGGATTACTTTGTACTTAGTGCTATTACTTTTCAGTAAAGCATTGTGAGTGCAAATCTTTTCTTTAATTATGTTTAAACTATTTTGAGTCAAATTATTCTTTTAAAGCATAGAACTAGTAGAGATAAATACAATTCTAGAAAAGTTGCATAATTTTCTTTATAGTGGTCCAAAATATCCCATGTAACTAGGGTTGTTGGGAAATCATATTGAAAGCTGAGATTTAGTTTATACATTCTGTATACTTGCTTTCTTTTCTGGTATGAATAGCAGTGTATGAATCAATGTTTACCATGGTTACTGGGTTACCATGGTGCAGGTGTATTTATCAGAAATTTGAAAGAGACCATGTATCTTTCTGTTGAATAGCTGCTGTTGACTGCTGCTTCTTCATTGAACCCAAACAGACTAGTGAACCCATTGAGACTGGTGAATTAGTCTGACTCTTAAAAATCACATAAACAAAAAAAGAAAAAGGAACAAAAACCAAAAAAATGAACAAAAAAAAAAGGCAGGAAAAAATTAAAAACTCTAATACAAAACAAACCCAAACCAAACAACAGCAAATCAGAAAAAAATCGTGACTAAACAACCAAATTAAAACTCATAAAACTGTAACTGTGAGACTGAATAAGATGATGACCTGGTTGAATTATTTCTTCTTCTCCATTTTTTTAAACTTACCTTCCTCTGAATTTACTTTATTAAAAGTAAAGTAATTTACTTTATTAAAATTTACTTTATTAAAAGTCTCAGTTTCTCTTCTCTTTTCTCCTTTATTTTTTTCCACTCAGCTCTATTGGTTTTCTCTTTTTTTCAAAGGACCATCAAGAAACCTTGAACCTTGAAGGCTGTAGAAAGGAAGGAATGAACTTCACCCTAGTGTAGAATCTTCTATAAACTGTCTAAGCACATGGTATGTGATAGCAGATGGCAGGGGTGCACAGATTTCACTTGGTCACAGTATAGATTTCAATTAATGGAGGATGGAATAGGTTCTCTAACTGCTTCATCTTGGCAGAGCTACACAAATGTATGATATGTTCTGAAAGCAGTTGGCTACCTCATTTGAAGTGTTTCATGTCAAAACAGTACACATTTGTCAGATTTCCTAGTTTAAAATCACCTATGAATTGTATAGTTTCTGACTTCTGTTTATGTGGAATTAATTACATATTGCAATAATACAAGGGATTTGGATCTCTTATTTCTGGCCCCCTTTATTATTCAGGTCTTATCAGAACTACAGTCTGTAAAACTCAAGGACAGAGAATTCTTGTTCTTCCAGATTTTATAGAGTTTATCACCTTACAGTCAGCTAATCAATTGTTTATCGTTCCAAGAATTTTCGTGAAAAGTTGTACATTTACTTTAGGAATCATCTAGTTTGGAGTATTTAGACTGTTTATTCAGTTACAGTTCTGACAGGAGCAATATAACCAGGGGAGTGAGGAGGGAGAAGTAGAGAAAGGAAGCCTTACCGTTTTAGGTTTTTTGTGCTAAAAAATCTTTACATGTTTCTACATGTATATTCTAATTTCATAGGATCAGCTATACAGGAAGTAGATGATAATGTGGTTGGTTTCACTGAAAATAATTATCCTGGATTATATTTGGTTTGGTCTTTAATTGTTTACAAAACACTCATGTCATCTCTTGTGTTAAGAAAAATATCTCTGTGATAAAGCTTGGTTACATAAACAGCTTTAAAATGCATTTTCACAATATATTCTATTTTTTTTTACAATGTTATTTGCAGTAAAATATTCTAATTAATTAAAGTAGGAATTAGAATGGGTAGCAGTCCTTGCCATTAAGACAGGTGTATTTTCTTGTCACTCATTTGTTGATATTCTAGCTTGTTTTAAAGGGCCCTAGGTTGTGGAACAGTAATTTATTAATTGCAGAGGTACGGAAATCCCTCCTGTGCGGTGAATGTGAATAATGATTTGATCTGGGTGGAATGAAAACTGCTGGTTTGCAAATATCAACAGTGATTAGGAAAATAATTGCTAATTATGCTGTCATTTTGCAAGCATTTTGTATAGTATGACTGGATTTCTTTATTAATCAGGCAGTATAATCTTGCAGTTTCCTAAAGCTACTTTTGTGTTAATAGCCGGTGTCTCTAATGTGGCCTGCTCTGAGCCATATAGTGATTGTCTGGTTGTTGAGTTTGTGATAGCTGTGCAGTGATGTTGATGGCACTGCCAAATAAACTGCTCTTTGCAGGAGTTGGTGTTCTGACACAGTAAACTACTTCTGCTGCAGTAGGGTTTAAGTAGATCCTAAAGAAGAGTAAGAAGCCTCAGTGCTGCTGCAGAGAATTGTGAATGGTCCCTGTTATGGGGTGGGATGGAAGTGAAATACTGGAAGTGGAAGTTAAAAGATTAGGAACTAAAATAACTGTGAATTGCTGCTATGAGAAGGATTAGCCTTGAGGTGCTTTCCCTGTACTTTGGGCTTGAGTGATAATTATCATGGACTGACAGAGTTTACTTGTAACTTTCTAAAGGATGTTTTGTGTGTGAATTTCAAGATAAGTTAGTTCCCTACAGAAAAGCTAAGAATCCTGGGTTGACTGTACTGGAGAATGAAATGGAGTTCTGCTCGATCTGAGACTATTTACAGAAGGAGGGATTAGACCTCTGCTAATGTATTTTGAGATGTTTGGACTACAGCTGCTTCATCTCTGTATAGATATGGAGTAGGAGGAAAAAAGCTGCACCTAATTTAAATAAAAACCTGGTTAGTCTGCAACAGATAATCCAGTTCTGATTACTGGTAGTGTTGCCTTTTTCTCAACCTGGAAATGAAACTCAAGATCCTTTTAGTAAGAATGTAATATAAAGGGAATCTTTATTTGAAGGCCTTGAAAAGCAGTTATGGAAAGATAAATGTCCACAAAAGCCCTCAACCCCCCCACCCTGGGTGAATATATTTTAATAGGTTTTAGGAAATTAGCATAATTGATAAGCACCAGTTCAGAGGACAAGTGGTGGTGCAGTTCCTCCCCAGGTCAAGCCCCTTCTCTGGAGCCCCACTTCAGCACTAGTTGTACTTTGTCCATGAAATGTATCTGGAAGAGTTGTTCTCGGCCTTGGTTCCCAGGAAGAACCAAGATAGCACAGAGCCTTTTACCTCATAGAGCTTGGAGCTCTGGAATTTGTTTTGCCTTTCTGCTTAGGGAAAGGCCATGGAAAACTACTGGGAAAACTAGTTACTTATACAATAGGCTACAGAGCTACAAATACATGTGTGAATAACAAAGAGAACATATAAAAGAAAAAAAGGCAAAACCCAAAAGATATAATTTCCCCCTTTTTTTTAGAGACTAACAAGACTCCATCTTGTCTAGTCTCTACTCCATATTTAGCCATACTACCAGTTTATATAATCAGTCATCCCACTGGTTGTTACACAGATGCCAACTAGAACTACAGCTACTATGAATGCTTTTTTATCCAGGCTCAGTTTGGTAACCATGATGTGAATGTATTGAAGATACTCAAGGTTCAGTGAGTTCCTTTGAGAGCTGCATGGTGTAGAATGAGTTTGCTTTCAAGTTTCAACCAAATCCTTAGCAATTCTTTCTCTTTGATCTGCATAAGAAGAACAACAACCAGTGTTGCTGATTTTGTGGTTAGTAGAAAATTAAGAGCCATTCTGTTTTGTCAATAGCCTTAATGTGATTAAGTATTATATTTGGAATCACAGCCTCATGGACACAGGCCTGATCTTTATCTAGGGGCAAAACCTACCAGGCCAAATTTTCATATCTAATACCACTCTGACAAGTTGTTCTTAGGAAGAGTTTTTGGATACATTTTGAGAGCTACATGCAAAATTTTAGGGCCAAATTTGGAATTATGGTTACCAACTGCATGGGTAAGAGGTACAAAAGAACGCTTTAAATCACATCATCTTGATTTGTTTCAGTCTTTGTCTTCCAGTTGTCTCAAGAGCAGAGGTCTTTTTAACTCTGAGGCAGTGAATTCAGGGTTCTCTGCTGGCACTTCTGGCATCAGTAGTTGATTACATGTTTTCTGTTTGGAAAAATCTTGCACAGGTGAATGACTGTAGGTAGCATGCTTCTTGCCTTGAAGAAGGTAGCATTCTAGTGAACAGCCAGTCTTTGCAGCCTCTTTTAATTAGAAAAACAGTCCGAAATTTTGATGGTCTCTTGGGCACTTCTGGAAATTTCAGCCTCAGTGAGAGTACTAAGAACATGGTGAGGTGTTGTTGTTTGTTTGCTTTTTGTTATTTTGTTTTGTGCTTTTGTTTCTGGTGGGGTTTTTTTTGTAATTACTATGAACTAATTCTGCTTTGTACTGTTTTAATCTTTTGCTTTGCAAGTGTTGGTAGATTAGTTCAGAATTTAAGACTGTGAAATCCATGTAGTTATATGAAATATTTCTTTTGGCTGCTGTTTTCCTAGAGTTACTATAAAGCAGACTTTTTCCCCTTACTGTAATACAATGTAGGTTTGACATTGTAGTTGCGTATGTGTAGCTGTGTGTCTTATCCTGTGAGGGTTATTGATAAATTGGACCTCAGCACATGCTGGTGAGAGACAGGGAGGTGGTGGAGGTATATTGAGTTTGCATGGCAAGGCTTTGGTAGCAGGGGGCTACAAGGGAGGGCTTCTGTGAGTAGCTGCTGGAAGCTTCCCCCATGTCTGACAGAGCCAATCCCAGCCAGCTCCAAGATGGACCCAACGCTGGCCAAGGCTGAGCCCATCAGCCACGGTGGTAGCACCTCTGGGTAATATATTGGAAAAGTGAAAAAGCTGCTGCACAAGAGCTGCAGCCAGAGAGGGGAGTGAGACTGTGTGAGAGAAACAGCTCTGCAGACACCAAGGTCAGTGAGGAAGAAGTGGAAGGAGGTGATCCCAGTGCCAGAGCAGAGTCCCCTGCAGCCTTTGGTGAAGACCATGGTGGGAAAGGTTGTTCCCCTGCAGCCCATGGGGGCCCATAGGGGAGCAGAGATCCACCTGCAGCCTGTGAAGGACCCTATGCTGGAGCAGGTGGATGCACTTGACTGAGGCTGTGATGGCATGGAAAGCCCATGCTGGAGCAGGCTCCAGGTAGGACCTGTGAATTCATGGGGAGAGGAGTCCACACTGCAGCAGGTTTGCTGGCAAGACTTGTGACCTCACTGGGCACCCACCCTGGTGCAGTCCTTCCTGAAGGACTGTGACCTCTGGAAGGGAGCCACTGTGGAGCAGTTTGTGAAGAACTGCAGCCTGTGGAATTAACTCATCTTAGAGAAGTTTATGAAGGATTGCCTCCTGTGGAAAGGGCTCCACGCTGGATCAGGGGAAGAGAATGAGGAGGAAGGAGAAGCAGAGTGGTGTGATGAACTCACCTCAACCTCCATTCCCTGTCTCCTGTGCCACTGGAGAGGGGAGGAGGGAATGACCAGTGGGAATGAAGCTGAGCCTGGGAAGAAGGGAGGGTTGGAGGGGAATGTCTTTTAAGATTTGGTTTATTTCATATTACTCAAGTCTGATTGGCAATAAATTAAACTAATTTCATCTGATTGAGTCTGTTTTGCCTGTGACAGTAATAGGTGAATGATCTCTCCTTGTGCTCATCCTCCCTCATGAGCTCCTCCTTCATTATGCTTTCTCTCCCCTGCCCAGCTGAGGAGGGAAGTAGTAGAGTGACTTTCGGGGGCACCTGGCATCCAGCCAGGGCAAACCCACCACAATAGGCCACTGTAAATGGTAATGGTGATGAAAAAACCAGAGCAAATGACTGCAGTGGCCTTTAGAGTGGATGGCTTGCTTTCCCATTTTATGGTGAGATTTTAAACTATGTATGCATGATGTATTTTTCTTCAAATAAAGCATATCTATGGAATGAAAATGGAAGAATTATTTTGAAATTATTGGTTTGAATTTTAAATTACTAAAATGTAAATAAATAATTGTTAAAATAGTCTTTTTCTTTTCCCTCCAGCTGTAGCAGAAGTGCACCTTCGTGATGATCAATATACCCTTGACCACATGCGTGCTTTTGGCATGTATAATTATCTTCACCTTGATTCCTGGTACCAGGATAATGTCTACTATGTTGATCAGTTTGGAAGGGTTATGAATCTGTCAGTGACTCTGGTAAGAATAAAATCTTTTTTTTAAACCACTGAATTGGAAAAGATGGGAGCAGATGAGATAGAAAATATTGCAAGTAGGATCCAAATGCAAAAGCTCAGGGAAGCTATTGTCAGGAAGACAGGTTGGTCAACAAAAATGCATTCCACTGGGAAGAATAAAAGGATTTTAAGTGAGGTTTCTGACTTCTTTGTGTTAATAATATTGCATTCGTGTTGCAATAGTGTGTGGCATCCCACCCTTAAGGGGACAGGAGCACTCGGGGGTTGAAGATGCTTGTGGCCAAAAGGGTTCACAAAAGCTTACAGAGTTTTTTTAGTGAGTTACACATTTGGCATGGAAATCGAAATGTTAGTCCCTGATCTCCTTGTACAAACACACAGCAGTGGGCTGATGGGATGTCCCGGGTCCTGGAGGTGCTGCCTGGGCTTGGTGGGGGTACCTGTTTATGGGTCAGTTTGTGCACTTGGAAAATAGGTGACTCATTTTCTATACAAGTTAGTTATCATGTGTAGTTTGTTCTTCCAGTCCTTTCTGAAAATGGGTTGGAGGGCTTAAGGGACATCTGGTGGTCTTGTTCTCCCCCCTGCAGTCCATGTCCACATCCACTTTTCCACATTATTCCTATATGTGTCCTGTACTGTGCTGTGCTTATCTCTAGGAACCAGAACGTTTGTCCCAGAAAAGTGCTGTCCTACCTCTGTGTGGCCCCCGTCTTCAGCTACACCCTGTTCTTTCTCACAGTGTGTTATTGCCAATAAACCTTGGTTAAGTCCACAGCCTATGGCTGTCACTCACACTAATGTGTATCACATACACATTAGGTCTTTTCTTTTAGGCTTTTGCATAGTGTTACATCTGCTTCCATTCTGGGCAAGATGGACATTGACAAGAAGCTGAAGGAAAGGGAAGATGGTTCTAGTTGCTTTTCTCTTCCTGACATTACACGATGTTTGTTTGCTACCTTGAAAACCCAGTCTAACCCATGTTAGAATTAGAAATGCTTAATCTAAACATCATTTGTCGGAGGCAAAAAGATGCTGGTGGCCGTGAGGGAACTTGAAATGGTGTAAACAAGCTAGGCCAAGTCTGAAATTTCTCCTTTTATACTGGTGGTCCTAAGTAATCAAACTTTGTATTTCTTTTGAGCCATTTTAATGCACGGATGTTTTAGTTTTCTGTACAAAACTATACTTCATTTCAGAGAGGGAAGGACATGATTCTATGGACACCATGCGTCTGGCACATACAATTGTAGTGTGTGGGCATTAAGGAAAAAAAGACTCTGTGGAAAGGAAAATACCCATTGTCATACTACCACAGAGTTTGAATTGTAACCCTGTCAGACAAATGAAAACACAGGGCTATGTGTGAGTTTTTGAGGGCATGTGGCTTAGCCTGTACAAGGTTCTGGGGACAGAAATTACTAGGTCAGGACTAAACTAAGGAAAATTCTGAAATTGTAATTTTAGATTTTCAGGAAATACATGTTTCCAGTGGATGATAGGGTGAGAACTGAAGCTGCAAAATAGTTCCTTTGCTTTTCATAGTATATAGCAGTTGGAGACTTTGGCGGACTCTTACTTTGACAAAATAATCTTCTAGGATTTCTTCCAAAACTTTTGAGATCATCTGGATTCCTAGTAGAAACATCTAAAAGAAAGCCTGCTCTTAACAGTGGCTTGTCACAATCTCATTTTTTGTTTTATCCTTGAGGTTGGTTAATCCTGAGTTGCTGCTGGACGCCCACCCAAATACTCTCTCACTCTCCCTATTGATGGTGAGAAAAAATGAGAGGAAAGCTTGTGGATAAGGATAAAACCAGGGAGATCACTTACCGGTTTCCATGACGGGCAAAACAGACTTGACTTTTGGGAAAATTATTTTGTGTATTGCCAATTAGAACTAGTGTAGGATGATAAAAAAGAAGGTCCCACAAAGCTTGTACCAGGAATTTGCTCCATTGTGCACTTTTCCATGGGCAGCAGTGTGGATATCTGTCCTCCATGGGTTTCAGGACAGCCTACTTTTCCATGGTCTGCTCCAAGGGCTGCAGGCCAACCTCTGTTCCACAGCACTGTCTTAGCTGACAAGCTCAGCTCTCTCTGATGGAGAGTCCAGTGGAGCGAGCTGGATGGGGCAACCCCTCCTCACTGAGGCCACCCCTGCAGGTCCCCTCTGCCTGCACAACACAGACAGCCAATAAATTCCTTTATTAGGAGGACACTATGTGTGTAAATTGATTTCTTAGCAGATAAAGGATTTTACAACAGGCTTTAAATTGACATAGGAAATATTCTTCCCTAGGACCTATTTCAAGATAATGGCACTTGATTAATATCTGGTCACAAGTTTTGGTTCCACATGAAGGAGGAAATAAAACTGATTAAACTGTGAAATAAATAGGCACCATCTTGTGTCCTAATACATGATACCGTGCTGTTTTGCAAAGGAAACATGTTTGCATATGAATAAAAAGGAATGTGCGTTCAGAAACATCAACAAGGTGTCTCATTACAAATGTGCCCAGCCATATATTAGTCAAATGTATATTAAAAATAAGATTGGTTTTGGCCAGGTACAGCTTACAATTGAAATGAATGTCAGTCTTCTTTAAAACAGAAGATGGAATAGGGTAATGTGTTTATCCTAAAATCAGAGTGGAAGAATACATAGGCTTTCTAACACATCATTATTTCTAGTTTTATTTCTTATTTTAGTTGCAGCTTTGATCCTAACATGACTGTGTGTTAGTTATCTATATATCATGAATTATCCCTGCAACTTAAGTATTTAAAAAGATGTCATCTAGGAAGGAAAAGAAGTGCTTATAACACTTTTCCACTTGCTCAAAATCACACATAATTGAAAAAAGAAAGGGAGTTCTTTTGTTTTCATCAGCACAAGCAGTTTTTCTGTGTTGATGGATGAGAATTCAGGTGGGTTTTTTATACCAGGAAATTGTTACTCTAACTTAGCTGGAAATACTGTATAATAGCTTTAACCTTCTCCTATTACAGCTGTTGGACCTTTTTCATTCAGTATGCCAGCAGCAATCAGTATTTTGCTTTAAACACCCAGTGGGTAGGGTAGTGACAGGATTACTGACTTGAGATTTTTTAATTCGTCAGGTTTTTTATGTCGGACTCAACTTTATTGGTTGCTCGCTGTTTGTAGCATTCAAACACAGCTGCAAAACATTCAAAGTTTTATCCTCTAACAGCTGGACTTGGTTTCTTGACCTTAAGCTCTTCTTGCAAAGACAACTTGGTTTCTTTTATGCTCAAATAAACAATCAGTTGAAAAATTGTGGCGGTAGTAACTCTTCTCACACTGAATTAAAGTCTTTAATGGTAAATATATTTTCATCTTTTTACTTTCCAATAAGAATTAGCTATGGCATACTGTTTCTGTAACTTTCAGTTAACTTCAATGCAGAACAACTGTTAGAGGCACCAGACACAATATGGGAATTCTATTTGAAACAAGTCAGAATAAGAAAGCAGATAGATAACAACAAAATCTTTCAGTGTTGTGTTTCAGGGTTTTAAATACTTGTCTCTTTGTTATTCAGAATGCTGGGTAAGGGCATTTTTTCAGTTAAAGATATGTGTCAAATGCCTAGGTATTTTGATTTTTCATAAAAACATAGTCTTGTATTTGTTATTTCCACTTTGTAGGAATTGCCATATGACTCATAACTTTTTTTTCCTTTCTTTTTTATTCCTTTATTCCTTCTCATTCTCTGTTATTGCCTTGCAAAAAATAATTTTTATTTTAAATCTTTTATAAAATATCCCATGTTTGTACAGCATTGTCATTTAACCCTGGCTAACAACTAAGTACAATGCAGCTGCTTGCTCACTGCTGCTCCTCCATCCCCAGAAAAATGGGAAGGAGAGCCAGAAAAAGGTAAAACCCACAGGATGAGATAAGAACAGTTTAACAATTTATAGAAAGCAAAATTTAACAATAATAACAACAAAAATAATAATGATAGTGAAAAGAGAGAGAAATAAAACAAGGAAAAAGAAGTGATTGACAATACAGTTGCTCACCAGCACTGACCAATGCGCAAGCAGTCCCAAGTTGTTTTAGCCTGTTCTTGGTGGTATAATACATGACTACAGATTCTCATCATCCCCTCATGCTTCTAAAGCAGGGAGTTACTATCACCCCAGTTAAACACCTGGTAAGAAGAAACAGTCAGTCAAAATCTAATCTAACAGAGGGGGATTGAGAGGAGATTTTGTTTCATCTTCAAGGAAGTCCATCCTTTCCATTGTCAGAATGAGATTAGAGACTGTTGTAATAAATGCCTGAAGTTAAATTAGTGAACAGAAAGGTCGTGAATAATTTCCTTTCTTGCTTTTTGAAAGAAAGACTTTGTAGTAAAGATTATTTTTCATTTTTTCAGGACATTGGGTTCTGAAGTTCCTGCTCAATGCTGATAAATCTAATGTGAGCTTTAGAAGATTAAGTAGTTGATATTTTTTTATTTTAATTGCGTCTGAAACTATTTGAAGCATACTGTTAAAATTCACTTGAAGGCTGACAAAAGTGTGGTCTTCTGTAATGTTATATAGTAAACCCCTGTAAGGCATTGTTAAGAGGAATGATGCTTCCTCTTTCCATGATAAGATACACAGGATTTTGACTTTTTCCTAGCCCAATAATCATTGCTAGTTACAATGGAAAACTTTTCTACTTTGTAGGGAAAAAAAAGCCTTTCAGTGAAATCTAAAAATTAAATAAAACATGAGGAAGCCAAAATTCATTGTATCTAGTGATTGTGTGATATTTGTTGGGTTGTGGGTTTGGTTTATTTAAGTTTTTTCCTTTTAATTCTTTCATTCTCCCCTTCTAAATGTTTTATAAATTAGCAGAATAGTCTAAGGGGTGTAGTGATACAACTGACTCCAGAAACTGACCCTGAATGCCTCTAGTAATTAAAAACTCATGAATTTTCCATTGCAGGTTTCATAATCTTCTTGTAGCACTAAGTAATTTCTAATATGAATTTAAGTAGACCCAAAAGGCAAGCAGGCTATCTTTTTGTTATCTGGCCTTTTTTTGCTGTTACTTATTAAAATGGTACTTACCCAAATGCAATTTCTCTTGCTTACCTTTCAGCATGTGCTAAATGCACATCTGATTTTACGAACATCTGGAAAATGGGAAGGATTTGAAATCCCCTCGAAGGTGGGATTCTCAATAAATGAGGCCACTGCACGCTTTGCATGCACAGTGTGCCCTCTCTGTATTGCATTCACGTGCCAAAGTGCAAAGGACTCTTCTGGAGCCAGTCCTTTGTATGTATATTTTTGACTGCCTTATTTCACAGGGGAGATTAATAAGTTTGTTTTGCTAGAAGTAGATGATTCCCCCCAAGCTACTGATTGTTTGAGTAAAAAATAGAAGAACAGACGTTTAAATGATTTGTGGCTGAATATTCAAGGTCTGTAATGAGACACAGTTTTAATATTGAATGTTTTCACTGCTATTTCTTAGTCTCAAGCTTTATGACATTAAGGATGAGGCTAAGAAACATTTTGTGTCACAGAATCTATAATTACTTGTTTCCCACCCAGGTTGTCCATACAAAAATATGCTTCTGTTTGTGCCTCCTTTTACATACTTGCCAATATCTTCAAAACTGTCTCTGTAATATTTTTCACTATTTGTTTTTCTTTTTTTACAAATACATTTCTTTGTAAATATATTTTCATCTTAGTGACAGCAGTGCTGATTTTTAGTAATGAGGGAAGAATTTCCCTCTTGTTAAACAGAGGTTTCTGATTTTTAGACCTTCAGAAATAATTGTAGATCAACTGACTGGAAATGAGCCTAGAGAAATAAAATAAAAAATAGTTTCCTTTGCTCTATAACCAACATGGTTCTCAACATGGTCTATTTGTTGTTGGATTAAGAAAATAGGTTGGGTTTAAAAAGGGATGATTTCTAAAGGCCAGTCAGGCACCTCTTTTTTTTCTGAAATAATTTTGTTGTTCAAATACATGTAGGTACACTAGCTTGTAAAATACCTATGAAACCCATTGTATCTAATTTTCTTTCATATATGATACATACGTGTGTATATATATATATATATATATGTAAAGCTCTCTGTGAAACTAGGGGAAACGACCATAACTTCCTGAGACATGTTCCCCTAAAGATACAGAAAAGAACAGGAATTGCTTTTCTGTGTTACTACTGTAAGATGTCTTTGAAGACTGCAAATCAGATTCTGCAGTCTGTGAACTTGTAAGAGGGACAAGGTGGTGAATATGGCGTGGGTTTGGATTTTTCAATTTTTTTTTTTTCTTAGAATCATAGAACAGTCCAGATGAACAGATCTCAAAAGAACATATAGTCCAAGCTTTCATGGCAAAAGGAGCCTAGATGAAGTTATCTAGCACTCTGTCCAGTTCTGTCTTGAAAACCTCCAGTGATGGAGTTTCTGCCGTATCCCTGGGGAGGTTGTTTCAGTCATTGATTGTTCTCATTGTAAAAATTTCTCTTACGTCTAGGTGAAACCTCTCCTAATGCAACTTTTTGCTGTTGTCTCTTGTCTTCTCTACGTGACTTCTTGTGAGGAGAGAGCCCCTGATCTCTTTGTGGCTGCTCTGGAGTACTGTGATGAGGTTTCCCCTGAATCTTCTCCAGGGAGACAAGGCCTAACTCCTTCAGTCTTCTCACATAGGGGAGATTCTCCAGTCATTTGATGGTGTTCATGGCTGTCCTTTGCACTTTTTCCAGTCTGTCCATGCCTTCCTTCAACATTACTCCAGGTGGAGCCTGACAACCACTGAGTAGTTGAGTGGTAGAGAGGGATAATCACATCTCTTATATCTGCTAGCAATACTTCTGTAGGATCCAATTTACCTTTGGTGCTGCAGCGTTGCACTGCTGACTTATGGTCAGCTTGTTATCCCCATTGGCCTCAGGTCCTCTTCATCAGGGCTTCTTCCTGCCACACGGATCCTGGCCTGTTCTGAGCTTCCTGGTTGTTCCATTCCAGGTGCAGGACCATGCTTGTCTTTGCTTATTTTCCCAGCGCTTTTGCTGCCCCACTCTTCCAAGCTCTCTGGCTCTGTGTGCCGCATGGCGTTCCCTTGTAGGTACACATCTACCTCATCACCTAGTTTAGTGTCATCAGCAAATGTGGTGAGGATGCTTTCAAGCCCATCATCTGGATACCTTGTGAAGATGTTCAGTGTGTGGGGCCTGGTATCAATCCCTGAGGGACCCCACTTGTGACAGACTGCCAGCCCATTTTATATAACAGCTTCTTGGTTCAGTTGAAAAACTTCAAATTATTAAGTTCTATTTCAGTTATTTGAAAGATTATAGAGATGTGACTGCGATGTTCCTGAATCTCCAATTTGTATTTTATATTTTTCTGTGAGAATATTTTGTTTGTACTCTTAATACTGCAGCCTTATCTACTTCATAAGTAGCTGATCAAGCTGTATTGCTGATAAAGTATGTCCTGACTGTATTTTAAACTGTCATGCCAAATTCTTTTCAAATCAGAAAGATTTTGTTAGAGTTTTCTTTTAACCTAACAAGCCTCTTGGGTATTCAGAGATTACAAAAAATGGAGGTGAATCTTAGTCCTAAGCAGGCAGTAGCATGGCTGATATTCCATGAGCCAAATAATGAGCAGAAAGTCAGTCACCAAGTGTTATTCAGCAAAGAAAAAGCTGTATGTGAGAGTGAAGGCAGAAGATAAAGAATAATGACTAAAAGATATGCTGGAAGACATGCTGCTGTACTTAATGAAAACAGTAGGAAATCCAATTTTCAGCATGAAAGCAGGTTTTTTCTGTTAAAATTAGCAGGAAATTGAGAACACAACACAGAACTAAAGCAGGACTTAAGGGAACAATTACTAGAAATATAGATGAAATTGTTAATCTTACATCCATTTTGCACTGTTATTGAATCAAGCTAATTTGTGAAAAGTTAACAGAGCAGGAAATAATGGAATTTTTGGGGGGGAGTAAAATGTAGTGGTATGCATAATTTTTAAAAAATCTGTATGTTTTGCTTGTTCACTGAAGAATTATATCATCTGTGCAGTTTGTTCACCATAGTGTCTCTGTTTATTCCTGCTCAAAAGCTATCTGTAGTTCAGTGTAAAAAAGAATGCTGTGTGGCACTGCGACAGGATGCTAAATAAACTTACCCTGACACGTAGTAGAATCACAGAACTGTTTAGGTTGAAAAAGCCTTTTAGGATCATTGAGTCGCACCAGTCACCCAGCACTGCTAAGTCCTTCGCTAAATTGTGTCCCCAAGTGCCATATCCACACATCTTTGAAATATATCCAGGGATGGTGATGGCACCAACTATCCTGGGTAGCCTGTTACAGGGTTGTTTCCTTCTGGTGAGTACATTTTTCGTAATATCATCTAAGCCTCTCCTGGAGCAACTTGAGGCCATTTCCTCTTGTCCTGTCACTTGTTATTAATGAGAAGAGACCAACCTTCTCCTGACTACAACCTCCTTTCAGGTAGTTGTAGAGAACCATAAGGTCCCCCCGAGCCTCCTTTTCTGCAGGCGTAACTACCCCAGCTCTCTCAGCTGCTCTGCCCCTCACAGGGCTTGTGCTCTAGACCCTTCCCCAGCTCCATTGCCCTTCTGTGGACACACTTCAGCCCCTCTGTATTTCTTCTAGTGGGAGGTCCAAACCTGAACCAAGGACCTGAGGTGCAGCATTACCAGTGCCCAGTAGAGGGGGACAGGCCCTTCTCTAATCCTGCTGGCCTCGCTATTTCTGTTCCAGGCCAGGATGCCATTGGCCTTCTTGGCCACCTGGGCATACACTGACTCATGTTCAGCTACAGCTGACGAGCACTCCTGGTCCTTTTCCACTGGCAGCTTTCCAGCCACTCTGCCCCCAGCCTGTGGTGCTGCCTGGGGTTGTGACCCAAGGGCCGGCCAGGCCCAGCACTTTTCCATAATGAACCTCACACCGTTGGCCTTGACCCACTGATCCAGCCGGTCCAGATCTCTCCGCAGAGCCTTCCTACCCGCCAGCATATCAACACTCCTGCCCAGCTTGGTGTCTTTTGCAAACTGACTGAGGGTACCCTCAAATCCCTCATCCAAGTGATTGATAAAAATATTAGACAGGGCTGGCCCAAATACTGAAACCTGGGGAACACCATTAGTGACCGGCCACCAACTGGATTTAATTCCATTGTGATAGAAAAGTTATTTGAAAATGTGGTATGAATTAGCACAGCTTTTCTTTGCTGGCTCATCATAGGTGTTACTTCTTTTAACTTACTGAATGAAGTGACCACTCTAGGAAAGCTGAGAAATTATATTTTCCAGTTGTGCAACAGAATAGCTAAAATTCCTTTAAATTTACAGGTGAGTTGTATGTACTAGTTTGAGTACAATTCTGTGACTTTCATTTCTTTTTAAGTGTCCACATTTTTCTTGGGACTAGAATTATTTGAGGTAAGTGATTGTAATATAGGAATGCTAGGGGAAAATAAAAACCTTTGCTAATGCAAAATATAATTACTGTTTAAAATTGAAGAAAAAAAGTGCTGAAATAGCAGTTAAAAACACTTATGGAAACCAGTCTGATGAATTTCCACATATGTAGAAATTATGCTTGCTACCTATTTTTTCCAAATATGCTTAATGATGCACAAAACTGGTATATTGCTACTGAGGTTTATTATTCTTAATTTGCCTATAATATCTATTGAAATTAATAAATACTTCATAAAGTCTTAGTTCATGACTGTTTGTTTATAGGACACTGCTCTACAAAAACCAAGAGAAGTTTTCAGGCTACCTACAGACTTGACTGCGTGTGATAATCGCCTTTGTGCCTCAATGCATTTCTCATCCTCCACATGGGTTACCCTTTCTGATGGTACAGGAAGACTGTATTTAATTAAATCAGGCAAGCGTGGAAGCAGTGCATCTGAAAAGTGGGAGGTATGTCCTGCAATAACGTATTCAAGAGTTGTACATATATCTCTATCAAAGTGATCTAACTGCATTAATAATGATATTTGTTACCCTGCTTGCACGCAACAAATATAATTGTTACATTTCTACCTGAAGCTGTGAGTCTCATGTTCTATGATAATTTCCTCTTTGTTTATGAAAGATGAATCTGGTAAAAAGTGTCTGCATTTTGCATCTATTTTCTTTATTAGAGGGTAGTTTCCTGAGAAACCACAGATGTTTTAGTATTTGCCGAAATGTAGGTGATATACTGAAGTGGAAGATTTCAATGTGATGAATTAGCTCCTTTCTCTACATCTTTTGAGAGTTCAGTAGAGGAAATTCATCATCCTGGTTTTAGATGCTTGGTAATAAATACCATCTGTTTTTTATTCTGTTCTGTGTGAGAATGCTGACACATAAATAAGTTACATTGAAGCTGTCAGTGTAACAAAAATATGAGATTTATATCTGAGATTTTCATTTAAATTGACTTGTTGAGTATGTAGAGCACACAGTGGTTTAGAGTTGTGTTAATATTACAACCCTATAAATCCTCAAACTATCAGGTTTCAGTTGCAACGGCTGGATTGAGTCTAGTCATTCAACTGCTGCAGCTTGAATTCTTTGTAATTTATTCTTTCATTTGTTCTTTCATTTTCACGTGTTAATCTTCTAGCAAATAATGTTTCTTTTCTTTGTTGTTTTGATTAATTTTGTTTTTATCTTCTTCGGTTTTTTGCTGAATGAGTATTTTTTGATAAAAGCAGCAGCACATGATTTTTAGAATTACTATAGGTACGAAATGTCTCATGCTATAAGATATGGAATCCCTCTATAAAATTGATGAAATAGTTTTCATATTATGTAAATAATTTTAATGAATTAAAGAAATTTGTAACTTTAAGTTCATAATTAATGACATTTTATATTCACAGTGATGCTTATTAGCTTTTCAATGTGACAGTAATAGAATATGTATTCTGCCTACCTAGTCACATTCAAATATTGGATGGGCTTTTCCAACAATAACTTCTAACCCTAGCCTCTCCTAAACATGAATATTATTCTCCTTCATTTCATTATAGCTTTTTGTTTCTTACTTCATAGAAGAGGAAAATGGGATCTCTTTGCAAAGCTAAATAATGGCATGTTTGATGATTTGTTCCTGATTTGATGGTTTGATGAACACTGGCAGTGATGCTTTGGACCTTTATGTCTTCTTGTTTTCACATGTCAAGGTCTGCAAAGATTTTCAGAATGTTGAAGTATCTAGAGAACTAGTGAAGGTCTTGGGGAAATGCCTACATTTTCTTGAGTGTGAGACTGTTTGCCAAGTTGATAGGCAGTGTTTATGGACCCTCTTGTTTTCATCAGTTGCTGTACCTCTGTTTTATTGCAGTGCTAAACAGCCACAATGCTGACAGGTTTGGGGATATTTGTGCTTTGTTTAATGGGCCCTTATAATGATTGTTCAATATAAACAATAATGTTTAAAAACATTTCAATACAGTAGCTTGATAGCCACAGAAGGAGGAACCAGAAATGTGTGACATTTGTGGGTTCGTACTGGCAGAGAAATTTGTTACTGATTTGACATTCACTGAAACCCTTCCCTGCTTTGTGTAAAAGAGCAAATCTTCCGGCTTTAACTGTCTGACTTTTTATTACATTTTTGTTTTCTAGATCGTGTTTAATGAAGAACTAGGAAGTCCATTTATTGTAGCACACAGTGTTTCGTTTGTAAAATCTGATGCACATTCACTAGCTGTGCTGCTGCTTAGGGTAGAAAAAGATGAGCTGGACACAAAAGGAAGTGGATTTCATGTTACCTTGGAATGGGTTACAATTGCAGAAAGAAAAGAAGGTAAGTGTTTTACATTACTGGTGAGTAATGTTTAAAAAAAATAAAAATCATGTTTTTATTCTTTGTCTTAGAAGTTATTTTTCCACAGGTTCTGATATTTCTTTTCCGCAGCTTACATTTTACATAGGTCATTTTTTCTTCTATTTTGAGATCAAGTTATTGTTTATAGCCCTAAATTTTGACAGACATTTGGAAAGCAGGAAGTTTTGCACCTGTGTCATTAAGATAATTAGAAAACAAGATAGCACTTCACTTGAATGTTATGAAATGCAATTTCTGTTTAGCTTGGTCTTGTAAAATTGAGGTTATACGGAACTATTTCTAACTAATGTCTCTTGTATTTTTTACAATATTGTACAGCTGAATATGGATCTTTGGTTATGTTTTTGTTGGTTTTTTTTTAGCTTCCAATTAATGATGTAGTGGGATTGGAAATACTATGAGATAAATGTAGCATAAGAAGTAAATACTGAATATTCTAGGTTTTCCTGTAATAGGAGTATGAAGTTATTCCATTAATTTTAGACCAACACATTGAAAAACATATTTGTTAGTATAGTAATACCTACTTATTAATATTTTATCCTAACAATGTTTGACAAATGATACTTTATATATTCAATACAACCATATATATGTACATTAAATATGTACCTATATGTATGACTATATATATTTACATTAAATATGTATGTATATATGTACATTAAATGTCATGATTTACATGAAGGAAACAAGACCCCATGTGTCACTGTCTGATTTAAAGATGTGTGGATTAAATTAATAGACATTGTTGGAATGACTGTGATATAATCTTGCTCATTATATTCCAAGAAATAAAATTTTGATACTGACAGAAACTAGATCTTTAACTAGTTGAACCAAAGCAGTTGAGGCATACTGTGATGCTACTAGCCAAATGTTCTTCCATCTCCTACATATATAGTATGGATAACAGCATAGAATAGAATAGTTCATTTGGAAGCAACCTAAAACTGTCATCTCGTCCAACTTCCTGACCAGTTAAAGCCTGTTGTTAAGGGCATTGTCCAAATGCCTCTTAAACACTGACAGATGGGGATTTGACCATCTCTCACGGAAGCCCGTTCCAGTGTTTAACTACCCTCTCAGGAAATAAATCCTTCCTTATGTCCAGTCTGAACCTCATCTGATGCACCTTTGAACCATTCCCACATGTCCTGTTAATGGATACCAAGAAAAAGAGTTCAGCATTTCCATCTCCACTTCCCCTCCCTAGGAAGACTGTAGACAGCAACAAGGTTGCCCCTCAGCCTCATTTTCTCCAAACTAGACAAGCCTGAAGTCCTCACCTAGTCTTGACAGGACATTCTTTCCAGCCCTTCCACTGGCTCTGTTGCCCTCAGTGGCTTTAGTTACGTTTTCTGCTTTTGAAACCTTGGATGATGGAAATGTTTCTCAGAAAGCCACATGAGACCAACTGCCTCATGCTTTTGTGGCCAGCTCAACAAAAGAAAGAAACCCCTGAACATCACTGTTTATAGCTTAGAAGAAAAACTAAATCAGTAACACTGCCAGTCTAGAACTGAAGACTGTTACTCATGAGAGCACCAACACAGACTTTTATTATATTTTTTAATACTGTACACTTTCATAAAAAATTCTTTTTTACATTGTGTGTTTTATAACTTATGACAATTATTCTTGGAATCTCTAAAAGTGGATCTAAAAATCTTTCAAAAAGTTTTGACAGTTCTCCAGCATTTCCAGGGAACAAAAATGTTCTAGGGAACATTTCCAGTAATTTTTGAAATTACTGTCAGTAGAGATGCAAATAACAAAATGCAAAACAATCTTTAATTATGAAGAGAGAAATAAATTTTGATTTCATTTGAACAAACATCCCACAAATCAGACTGATGTATGAACCAGTCTCAAAGATAAAAACTGTTTTGAGGAATTACAATACTTTACAATCTCTTTCATCAGTCGTCAGTTGCTGTTGCTTGCCTTTCCTTGAAGCTGTGTCTGTGGATGCAGTTTATCAAATCAGATTTTAGTAAAAGTAAGTAGTTAATCAACAAGCCATTTCTTAAGTTATCAAAATCTGTGCTTCATCAAAGCAAAGCCTTAAAACATGGTTATGTCTGTTGACACCAACAAATGTGAGATCTCTGCCCTGTTTGGCAGTCTGGACAAAGGGATCATACTCACCACTATTGTGTTACCAAAGAACAGAAAAATGGAAGCATGCAAATAAATCAAACTGGGGGCAGTGGTTAGGTCTTTTCATATCTTCTGTGGTACTTCAGAAGATTGAAACAAAGGTATACCCTTTCCAAGTTGGTTTTCTTTCATTAACCAAACTTTTAGGAATACTTGCTGTAAAAGCTTGAAATGAGGAACCACCATGCTGCCTTATGAGATTCAGAAAATATGACATGCTTAGCTTTCTTCTGACCTTCTATACAAGAAAAAAATATTTGTACAGAGGCTGTGCTGGGCTAGCTGTGATCAGCAAAGACATCATAAGAACAAAAGGCAGTCTTAGATTAATCGAGGATAACTCATTGGAAAACCATGGTACTGTGATTTAAGAGGTAGGATTGCATAGTATTTTTACATGTAATGAGTTCCTTAGATAATAATTTATCTTCTAGAAATATATTGTGACTTTTTTAAAATTTTATTTTATAGGTGATCATAGATACGAAATCATTAAAAGGAGAATTTTGCAAGGAAAATCAGTCCCCCATTATGCCGCAGTAGAGCCAAGTGGGGATGGTCTAATGATTGTTTCCCACAAACGGTTCACATTTATGCAAAGTGAAAGTGACAAATTAGAAGAAAATGATGATGCAAAGGTATCAAATGAAAAGAAAGGTAAGACTTAGTCTGACAGATTAGACTCTTTAACTTAGGATATAACTTGTTAGTTTAACATTTGATTGGAAACCAGCAATAAATGTTTTAATATCTATCTTCTGGACAGATCGACTTTGTTTGTTTGCCTTTACTGTTGAAAGTTTTATTGTGCATGAACCTATATTAGATGCTTTTTTTTGGCTAGGAGACACTTAAAGACTTTTGTTCTCTTAAGGAAAAGGATATTTTGCAGACAGATGTATAATACGTTTTTGTTATTAGTTGGATTGCTAATGCCTAAATTTAGGCATCTGTCTGAAGTACTCAAATTAAGAAACCAGTCTTCCTAGAAGGGTGGGGGGCATAGACCTCCCCAAACTGTTATTCATCAGAAAGCTTTTTGCTATGTAATTTATTCCTGCCTTTCTAAAATATAAATAATTATTTTGATAAATCTTTTTAAAGAATGAGACTCCTGTAAAAGATTCTTTTTTCTCCAGTGGGAAAGCAGTTCAGAAAAACTTGAACAAAATGCATTCATACATTTTTTTTTCTTTGCAATCAAAACTAAGTATGTAAAAACCTATTAATAGACATATTTATTCCTAAGTATCACTAAACTCTGTAATGTCTATGTTTATGTAATTATGTTTGATTATTTCACATTTGATTTCTGTTTCTGCATATGAGGCATTGGTTAGCGAACAAAATCTAGCTGAAGGATAGCAGCACAATCTTTGTTAATAGTGTGAAAATCTTTTTGGAAAACAATACAAAAGGATCAAATTTCTGGAATGTGTTAATGATAACTGACAACTGTGATATTTTACATGTAATTTTATTAAGAATAGTCTGTACATATAAATCTTGAGGCAGAGGAGTTCTTCAGTGCACTGAGCACCATGATACAATTGCCTTTTGCTAAAAGTAATGTAGGCTCTAGTTTTATTTGCACAATTACATGAAATTGCACGCATAATGGACTTTTAATATCAGATAGTTTGTGTCGGTATTCAAAATTTTGAAGGCTGTCATGTCTCAGATAGTAATAGTTTCTGGGCAAGTATGATTGTAGCACCTGTGACTGATCCATTGCAACCAGGGCAGTTGTGGCAAAAAGCAACAGAGAAAGAATCCTTCCAGAGCCACAGTTGCTGGTATGAGGCTTTGATCAGTGGAATCTTGGGTTGGATTGTGGCAACTTGAGAGCTTTCAAGGGGAACCCATACCTTACTTTTTCTCAAAATAGAATGGTAACTTGTACAAGATTGCTCTATAGGAAATATATTCATCTGTATTTGTATTTTCTGTGCATTACCCTCTGATGCTGTCATAGCCTTCCTTTTTTATAAACATTTCCCTTAAAAGGCCATTTCTTCTAGCAGTTTAGTAATCAGACAGATTCTAGACACAGTAGAAAAAGTCAATCACTACCTCTGGACAGGTAGTTTTATTTCATCTCCATTAGCTGAGGCACATTAAGACTACTTAGTCTTATAAAATCATTTCTATTGAGTACTCAGCATAGCTTCTGGCAAAATATATAGGAAAAAAGTGTTCAGATCTCTAAATGGCATGTACTTCTAGCATGCAGTAGCCTGTCAGTGTACTGCACCTGATGTCTCTTTAACCAAATTATTAATCATTAATGTTTATTGTATTTAAGTACATTTTGGGTTCCAATTTCATAATGCTACAGTAAACTTATAAGAGTAATAGTTAATGCCCATTATGTTACTATCAGCATGTTTGAGTATAAACATGTATATAAATTACTTTTGGAATAAGGGATACAAATCAGCTTGATTGCTAAAAAGGTGTTTCTCCATTGTATGATCAGAATATATCTTGTGTAAATTTTTCAGAGTAAAATTTAATTTCCACTCTTTCAAAACCACAATTTCTTTCACAAATCTCCAGATGTCTCAGCATTGAATGCTGTGGAATCCGGTAATCCTGGTAATCTAGTTCGTATTTTCCTGCATGTTTCCAATTGTAGACCCTCTCTACTACTGGCAGCAGACTGAAGATGATGTGACAATAACAGTTCACCTGCCTCAAGACATCACGAAAGATGATATAAAAATAAGTTTTTCCCCTGATAATATATGTGTTACACTGAAAGACCAGACTCCTTTGATGGAAGGAAATCTCTATTCATCTGTGGACCATGAAAGCTGCACATGGATAATTAGAGAGGACAAAAGGTATTGTATATATTTTTTAGTTTTATTGATAGGCACTGATTTCAAACATACACCATATCTGATTTCTGACCCTTCTGGAATGGTCTCATTTAATGCTATACCCCATGTCCCTTATTGCAAGAATGTCTCCTCTCCTGAAAACAGTTCACTGGCTTTTGCTGTCTCAGTACTTTTTCTTTATCTAATTGTGAAAGTAATCCCTCCCTTTTGCAGTTATTTTCCAGGAAAAAACCCACCCAGTATCAAAATGTTGAACATAGATTTGTAAGAAGAGTAAACTTAATTGGTTCAACAATTTTTTTTTCACTATTTTTCAGAATTGATTCATCTGAATGTACCTTTGTGTTGTTTTCTTCTACTTTCCACAAACAAGCATTTTAGTAATAATTCAACAGGAATTCTAGGCTTGACTTACAAATTCCTAATTATTTTTTCCTAAAAATTTATATAGTCTGTGCATTATAGAAAATGAATCTGTGTGAACTTAACATGCTGTAGACCTCAAATAGAAATGTTCCTTCTTTTATTTGAGAAGTAAACTTCAGGGGATTTTTTCATTCTGAAATAAAAATATGAAAGAATGAAGAGGGTACAAAAAAGAATTCAGAGCTCCCTAAAACATAGTCAGGTTTTTCTTGGCATGTTGTCTAGTTTTCACACTATGGCTTGGCTGAGCCATGTATTCACTTAGCCACCTTGGTCCGGTTATCTCAGAGATATTCACACTCTGTAATGAACTCAAGGAGAAATGTGTACACCACCAAGTGATCCACTCAACATCTCATAGCTGTTTCTCTAAAACAAAGGCTACCTTCAAGTTGTGATAAGGTTAGCTTTTTGCAGTTTCCAAAAGGTTAACTGTAAAGGACAGTAATTCTCAAAAAGAAAATAAGAGGGACTAATATTTTCATATAGATTATACTATTACTGTATATTAAAATTTGACTGTGATTAAAATGGGTGGGGTTGTCGGTTTTTAGGTCTCACGTTGAAAAACAACTCAGCTGAATAACTTGATTTTTTTATTACTCATTCAAGTGAGAGTTATTGCATGGACCTCAGGCTTCTATTTTATTGAAAAAGTGTAATTGCATATTTCAGTGTACTAAGTTGCACTCAGTTTTTAATGTTCATACTGCAGCGCCACTATAAATCTATTGATTAAAAGTCAGAAACTTGCTCCAAATGTCTTCTGTAAAAGTATGCTGTTCCTAATTACCAGTGTGACTGCTTTAGAAACTGATTCAGAGTTCACTAAATAGTTGCTGCTGTGGTGCAGTAATTAGTAACTTAGAGGGTTTTCTGTCAGGAACACTACAGCTGTCATTGCTGGAGAACCTGTAAGTGTATCTAACAAGTGAGTATAATAAAACTGACTTCAGTTTTATCATTATGGCTGTGTGTTTGTCCAACACAGTATTTAAATGGATTTACTATTTGGGTGCATCAGGCTGTGTCTTATTTTTTGTTTACTTTAATTAGTTTTTCCCCATAGTTAAGTGATTATACTGGGTTCTCATTTTTGTTGTTGGGGTTTTTTTTACGTTACAGAAATCTTATATCTTCTGAGATATGACTTTAGATAGACAGTATAGATAATTAATTGATGTAGTACTTCTGAGGTCTATAAAATACAATTTTTTTGTTCCAGATGTTATTTAGAGGTAGGGCACACTTAAATAGGCCCTAAGAACTAGTACTTATGTTTCAAATAAAGCTCTGTAGTAAAATCCTGTCAGTCTTTGAATAGATTGCTTTACAAGTTATTTCCTGCCATATTTTAAATATTTTAATGAGACTGCTTCAGGGTAAACTACACATATATTGAAAACCCCGAGGTTTGCGTTTAGGCTATTAGAAATCACATACTTGGTCTGTTTTTCTTTAGAATATTTTTTGTTAGTATAGTGTATTTTATAATTTGAATGCTAATGGTTTCTGTGATTTTCATTATTAATTCAGTTTGAAGAGAAGTGCTCTTATCTACATTTAGAGCTTTTTGACTAATCTGACAAATGGATGTAGTGTTTTCATGTGCTACTCTTTGTCTTCTCTTTGCATTTTAGTTTGGAAATCTCTCTGATTAAGAGAAATGAGGGATGCCGGTGGCCAGAGCTAATAATTGGTGACACAAGAGGGGAATTCATTATGGACCCTTCCCAATGCTCTGAAATAGCTGAAAGCCTGATGCATCTTACCTCTGAAGTAATGGTAAAGAGTCGAGAATCACTTAAAATTCTTACATTTTTGCATGTTGTCTTTTCTTGATACCCTAATTTGCACTGCATTGATCCAGCTCATCAGTTAATTTACTATTCTTTCATTTTTAATTGCAGCTGTAAGCTAATGGCACTAGAGTTGTGAATGTACTTTGAACAGTAAAACCATCTTCAAGGGGGATTGAATTTAACTTATATGATCAGGCACCAAACAGAAGCCTGATTTAACACTGAAAGTAAACTTTGTTCCCACCAGTTAGGATGTGCCAGTTTGTTTTAAAGCAATTAATTAAATGACTTTGAAAGATGTCTGTTTCTTGTTTATCAATATTTTAGCAAAACTTTTATACTGTCTTCCTAGGCATACTGTACTTGACCTACTGACTGTGAGTGTAAATTACATGTTTAAAAGGAAAATTTAGGAAACTATAAACATAACTCACGAACTTTCTGGCATTTTTGTTATACAGGAGGTCTACTTAAAGTAAAATGTAGTTTTTAGCTGCTATTTGCTTGATACTTGGTTTAATTAAAAGATGGCATCTCATCTGAAACTTGTGAAGTGTGCCTTCCTGTGGCTTCTGATATATTTGGATTTGGATGATTACTTTGTCTTTAATAAGGCTGAAAAGTGTTATTAAAATTAATCCTATTTAGTACTCCAGATTGATTTCCCTCCTCTCTCCCTCAGTATTTGTGTGAGCAAGATATTGTAGTAAATCTTTTGACCATAGATTTATTTGGAACTTCAAATTTCTTTTCTTTTGTACTTCATACTGAGCTTAAACTGATGTTTTTTTAATCACATTTTTTCATTAATTTTAAATAGATTTTAATAAATTAAAATTATTATTAGAAAAACTGAAATGTGTCATGTATTTAGAGCTGCTTATAAAACAAATTAATCCATTTTTTTAATAGCATTATTGATGGCAAGCTGAAACAAGCTTACACTGATGTATGTACATTTACTAAATGTGCATGTATTTTCAGGATTGTATACCTTTACTACTTAGAAAAGGGATTTTATTGTCCATGTTTTAGTGGCTTATGTACCTTTCCTCAAACTGAAATTGATTTTATTGTTCCTACCACTTCTGCAGTCCTCCTCAGCAGAAATTGTTCTATTAATTTTGAGTAAGTACACAATAGCTTAATCTTTCAGTATGGATGGATATGCAAATAATTCTTCATGTTAAGTTGTTCTTTGGGGTTTTCTTGTGTTATAAAAAGGATTCATATATTATTTTTTCAATAGTTTCTATTTTCAGTGTAGTTCATTCTTTTCAGAATCCAAACCCTGAAAAGGAAAACCCACCTTGTAATGCCCAAGAGTTAGAGGAATGTGATGCTTTTCTTGAAGATGGTGCAAGCTTGTGCAGATTTGATGGCGATACCTTGAAAGTCACTCACATAGTAAGTACTGCAAGTTATTACAGAAATACTTAAAAACATTTTTTCGTTTGGAATTTGACCTGTATTATCAGTGCAAAAATCTGTAGACGGTTGAAATCACATAAATTTCTCTCATAATATCAAATCACAGTAGCAACAGAAATTGTCAATCCATATGTGTCCTTCAATGTCATTTTAGTATAAAAACAAAGCTCCTTTTGTTCTGATTAAAAAAATACATATACTTTCACAAGTGAGCCATTTAAAAAAAACAAACTTACATCAGAATAATTATAAGAAAAGGGTCTTTTTCAGTGGCATAAAATCCTTTAGATGACTTAGTTTGCATTTTCCTCAGTAGTTTTTCAGACAGCCTGGTAGAAACCTGACCTTTTTTACTAAGAAGGTGGAGCACAAATCACTTTATAATACTTCTTTGTCAATCACACTGAAAATAACAGACTAGGGGCAAAATGCTTCAATAGTGGGCTTAATCTGTTTTGTAAGCAACCCTGACTAACAGTAAGCTAGGATTTGATCTGGTCTGTTGCCTAGAGTTAGAAACAACAAAATCTTATGAGAACATTACAGATTAATTTGTCATGGGGTTGTTTTTTTGTTGGTTTTTTTTTTTTTAATGTATGAAAGCAAAAACTACATCATGGTTGTAGCATGGTTTGAGTTGCCTGATAAGTTGTGCAACCTCTGTATTTGAGATTTTCAAGACTAGAGTGGATAAAGTTCTAAATAACTCAGCCTAAAGTACTGCTTCTCATACTGAAGGGCAAGAAATGCCCCAGAGACCTTTCACAGCTCAGGAGGAACATAAGCTCATGGGGTCACAAAGGGCTGCTTTCTAGCAGGCAGCAAGACATTGTGGAGCAAGTTAAAATGAGTGGTATAAAAGTAATTCAAAGATTAATGTGTTTTAAAGCATTATAGTCAAAGGACAGTTACTGTGGGTAGGAAATCGTAATTTCAACCTCTTCTATGGGAACTTGGGGTTTTGGTCCTTGTTAGAGTGTGTAGAAATAAGAGTATTTCAGTATATTTTTCAGCATACAGGAATATATTTTCACTTCGATTTAGTTCTTCTTTCAGGTTGTTTGGGGTTTCTTGTTAGCAGTTATGTGGCCTTTTCCTTCAGAAATGGGGCTGGTACAGCTTTTTAACCACAACTCCTACAAAAATTTTTATTTAAGAATGTGCTAATCTGAAATTTAGTAATTACCTGATTATGAGTAAATTAGAAAATATTAACATTTCGTAATTTAATATTCTAACTAATCCTTGTTTCAGTGCTTGCCAGCTTTTACCTGAGAGGGACAGTATTTCCTTTCCTATTAGCCTTGCAGAAAACCAGATGTGATTACTTAAATGGAATCTTTTCCTAACATGAGAAGTTGTAGGTTAGGATCTATCCTAGAAAATAATATCTACACAAAACACATTCCCATTTGCTTGTGTAGTGGACATAATGTTTCTCTGAATATTACTCCAACAAACTTAATTGCATCTCCTTGAAATGTGTAAGGCACCTCTGATGTATTGAGCTGTTGATCACTGGGATAGAGGATAACGTATTCAAACATTTTGTCAAGTAACAAACATAAAACAGTTGATCATCTAACTCTGGCAGTAGGTGTAACAGAATCTGCTATTTGTGCTTTGAATCAATATTTTGTATTTGTTTTGTTTTCAGATTAATCTTGGAAGCAACCAGTATCTTTTCTCAGTTGTTGTGAATCCCAAAGAAATGCCATGTTTCTGCCTGAGGCATGATGTTGATGCTCTTCTCTGGCAGCCTCACTCTGACCAACCAGAGAATATGTGGGAACACATTGCAACTTTCAATGCTTTAGGTAAGAAATTAACTTCTTTGTCACACACCTCTGAGACTTCTCTATCTGAATACTTCTCATAAGGCTTATGTTGATACTTCACTTCTTAAATCTGATTTGAAAGTTATTATATTTCTGTTGATAGCAGCAGCAGGGTAGCTTAATTTTAGAAATAGGAGAACATAGAAATGAAATATTTATGCCCTGGGAGGAAAACAAGCCTTTTCAGACAATGTATAGGATGTAAGCACAGAACTGCATAGTAAAAAGGAGAGTTCCTTGGATAAGTGACCTTGAGTTAGAGACTGAAAAGCATAATCACCACCTTAACAATCAGACATCATCAGGACAATAACTGCAGTTTACTGATTATATGTCTAGGTGTGTGTAATCTTATGGTAAGGTTTTTTAATAAGTGACTTTTAGATCTTTCCTGCCTTGTTGATGCATATGATAACCATTGGCATGTGTTTTTAATGGAAGTGAAGGAAATACCCTTGCAGAAGGATGGTAGATCACTTTGCAAAGATTGTATCTCAGTTCTCTTTACAGAAGTGTGAAAGGAAATCAGTCTGAAATGAATCTATTTGATACCAGAGTCCAGTAATGAAAGTGGAGAAGGGAGGGTTTTTTTATTTCTGAGTGAATATTAACAGAAATTACAGTGTGTTAAAAAGTAACTCATTTTTTTTTAGGCAATTCTAAACAGAAGACAGGCTTTAAGTGTCTGTTCAAGATTAGGTAGGCTCAGAAATCCTAATTTTTAAGTGTAATTACACACTGGGAGATGAGGAGAGAGATTTATTCTACTTAGACCACTAATACTAGGCCAAGATTGTTCATATGGACCATGTCTGTGGCCTAATGACCCTGCTGAGAAAATGAAAGACTTTGTGAGGCAGAAAAGAGCCAGATATGGGAAGAGTATCTTGCTGTACACATGTATCCAGAACACCAGTTAAGATGAGGTACATGAGAATTGTATATTGGTATTAAACTGGTTAATGTATCCCTTCAGAAAGTACTGGCTTGTATAATAAGAGTTGTTTGGTGGTTTGGGGTGGTTTTTTTGCTGTTGGGTTTTGTTGGTTGGTTGGTGTTGTTGTTTGTTTCGGGGGTTTTTTTGTTACAAATTGCATATTATTTTTTAAGTTAAGCTTGGGTTTTTATCAGCCAGTTAAAGTTCTGTTGAAACTCGTATATTACTTGGTTTTGGACTGTACAGGTTATGTCCAAGCATCAAAGCAGGACAAGAAGTTCATGGCTTGTGCTCCAGATTACTCCTACGCTGCTCTTTGCGAGTGTTTGCGACGAGTTTTCATCTATCGCCAGCCGACTCCTCTGGCCACAGTTCTCTACAACAGGAAGGAAGGAAGACAAGTAGGACAGGTTGCTAAGCAGCTGGTAGCAACCCTGGAAGCCAATGATCCTATCTTAGGCTTTCAAGCTACGAGTGAGAGATTATTTGTTCTCACAACAAAAACCTTGTTCTTAATAAAGGTGAACTCTGGAAATTAATTATTCAGTGTGCTCTGCTGTAGTTTGTGTTAAGAATTTGTTATAGAAGTGAATAGGTAGACAATCTGAGAAGTTCACTACAATTTGCTGAAAATCAAAAAGGGGATGTTACAGGAGAATAAAGTTTCTTCATGAGAATTTTTCTGTAAGAAAGTGAGAATTTTTTGACTTTGCTGCCATCTTTTTCAGAGATATGGGAAAATGTCTTCTGCATTGATACCTTTGTCAGAGTAATTGTCAGATGCTGCTATTGCATACATGAATAGATTTATGCATTGCTTTTTCCAAGTGACATTATTTGCTATACTTCTGAGTTTTGAGAATTCACTACTGTTTTTAAATGCCACTGTTTACCTATGAAAAAAGTAGTCAGATAAAGAGTTACAAGCATATGATGTGCAAAGTAGCATGTATCATAAAGAAAAAATCTCCAGTTCAATACTCAGTTCTCCTCAATACTGTTGACCAAAAAACTGATTTGATATTTTGACATTCAGTAGTTTTGAGTGAAATGTGAGTGAAATGAATGAGGTATTATATTTCTGATAGAGGTAATTAAATGGAGCCGTTTTACTGTATGTGCACACTTCAAATTATTGGTTTGGATCTTACTTATACTTGCAGAAAAATCTCTTCACATTTCTTGAATACATTTTAGTAGCTTTTTCGAGAAACAAAGTAAGGGTCAGTGTATAGCTGGCAATTGTACATCCAGTGCTGTTAGTTAAGGTCTTGTCATACTCTTAGCTGTGCCATTTTCATTTGACTTTATACTTCATTTCAAGTGACTCATTTACAATAAGAAAATGTAACAGACAGAAAAAGCACCAGTATTGTAACTTGGGATGTGACCCTCAGAGCTGCTGCTTCTGCCTCAGATACCACTGTAAATGCTGCATTGTCACTTGACTGTTCTGTCTGTGATGCCTAAGTCAAAACTTGGTATATTTGCAATGTAAGTGTACTTAGGCCAATGAGGATGGTTTGGTTTAACAAACTGGTATGGTTAATTGAGTTGAATAGTTGTATCTGAGGATTTCTGTTTCTTATTTTAAATTGGCATTGTCAATACATTTAAACCAAAGAGTCAGTTGTGACAGCTCCACCCTGGGTTGGGCTTTTTCACAGTTGGCTTACAAATCCATAGCAAAGAATGCCTAATATGTTGTGTACTGGCAGGAAAGCCAGTACCAAAGTACTGAGAGACACAAACACAGGCGGCCTTTTGGTTTACATCTCCCGACCAATATTATTTCAGAACTCTATAAGAATCTGAGACCAGAATAAGGGTTTCTTTAGTTGTGATTGTTTTGACTCTCCTGTAAATTCTCCAGACTTGTATCAGAGAACTGATTAAATAACAAGAGGGAGGCAAGTTGTGGCTTGCAAAAATCCTCCAAATGCAGAAGCTTTTCAAGGAACCTGAAAAGTTCTTCTCATAGCAGGATTATATTGTATATCCAATATTGAAAAGCTTTTCTGTATCTGAGTAAGTTAAAACAGACTGGATTTGTAAACCTCTTTTTATTCTATCCTTTTAAAACTGTCTTGAAAATGCTTTTTGGAAAGGCTCAGTGAATGTATTACCATTGCATGACTGTTTTGTATCTAAATTTTATTTGTTGGCCAATAATGTCAAACAAGGTGGTAGAATTCCTACAAGTGGTTCAATAGAAAAAATTATGTAGCTT
The DNA here is from genome assembly GCA_910950805.1 of Acrocephalus scirpaceus scirpaceus. NCBI lineage: Eukaryota > Metazoa > Chordata > Aves > Passeriformes > Sylviidae > Acrocephalus > Acrocephalus scirpaceus. The sequence goes on from OU383773.1 coordinate 17,632,584, forward strand.
ATTAATTTGCAGCATAAATTAAGTTCTTTTAGATGTATGTGAATATTACTTAGTAACCTGAGGTTTAACCTTTGGGGACACAGTAAAGAATGTGGTATTTGGGAAATGGAGAAATGGAAGAGTAAAGGAATCATACTCAACATGCCTTTGTCACCTCTGGTCTACTGCAAGCAGCTTCACTATAGACGAGAATTTCAGCTGTTCTTTGTCAAATTCTTCTTGCTGTGAGTTACATGTTTGGAAACATGCTCTCCTGTCTCCTGCAACAGAGGAAACAAAGTCAAGGAACATGGTTATCTCTTCAGAGACATGACAATATGCAGTGACTAGAACTCACATTCCAAATGTTTGTCTGCTTCAAGGCAGTTCTTGTTTGCATCTGAAAATAACTGAACACAGGGAAAAGATTCATCCCTTTTCCATGTTACTCATCTGTTTGTAATCATGGTTCCCAGGAATGATGTATAAAGTAGTCTCTCTTATTTTGCTTCTATGATAGTCAGGTGTATTTCATTATTTTAATTATTTTTTACCTTGAGAAACCTGGAGTGCTGTTGCACAGCAAGCTACTATACACCTGAGGCAGGGCAACCCCAAGCACAAAAGCAGGATGGGCAGAGAATGGATTGAGAGCAGCCCTGCAGAAAAGGACTTTGGGGTGCTGGTGGATGAGAGGATGGACATGGCCCAGGAATGTGCACTTGCAGCCCAGAAACTCAAATATGTCCTGGGCTACTTCATGTGAATCATGGCTTGTAGGTCCAGTGAGGTGATTCTGCCCCTCTGCTCTGGTGAGACCCCACCTGAAGAAATGCATCCAGCTCTGAGGGTCCCAACATAACAGAGACATGGACCTGTTGGAGCAAGTCCAGAAGAGGGACACGATCATCAGAGGGCTGGAGCAACTTGTCTGTAACAGCAGGCTGAGAGAGTTGGGCTTGTTCAGCCTGGGAAAGAGAAGTCTCTGGGAGACCTTAGAGCAGCCTCCTAGCACATAAAGGGGCCTGCAAGGGTGTTGGAGAGGGGTTTTGGGCAAGGGCATGTAGTGGTAGGACAAGGGGAAACAGCTTTAAACTGAAAGAGGGTAGGTTTAGGTTAGATACTGGAGGAAGTTCTTTACTGTGTGAGTGGTGAGGCAGTGGACAAAGTTGCCCAGAGAAATAGTGGATGCCCTGTTACTCAAAGTTAGCACCAGATTGGATGGGGTTTGAGCAACCTGGCCTGGTGCAAGGTGCCCTGACGCATTCACGGGGAGCTGGGTATTACAAGCTCCTCGCAGGTGTGTCACCTCTGGGTTTGGCCAGCAGCCCCAGAATAATTTTAAGCCCTCGCTTAAAATATTAGCAAGATGGCATCATCGGAGGTGTTTGAAAAGCAAAAATGTTTTAATTAAGATGAAAATAACAAACCATACAGAAAAAAAAGCCGTGTCAGGTGCTACAACACCCTGAAAATGCACTGAAAGTCTGTGCAGTCTCTTAAGTATGTAACGAGGCGGGATTCTTGGCATTCTGCCCAATAGAAATAGTAACAGGGCTTTGAGGTGCAGCTTCAAGGATCCAACAGGTGTCTTTTTGCTGGAACACAGCCAAATAAGGTATCAAACTCTCTGGTTTTTTCCTTATAAGTGAAATAAAGAATGAAACCCAAATCCTTTCCTAAAATGGAAACCCCTGCTACTGTGGGGGTGCAGACCCCGCCATGTGAGGTTTGCATGCTTACGGTGTCCCTGCTCATGGCAGTGGGGTTGGAACTAAATGGTCCTTAAGGTCCCTTTCCAACCATTTTATATTAATTAAATGGCTGCAAGCCACCAGGAGACACTCCCTATCAACATTTCCATTTCTGTATTAAATTACTCTTAAGGCTCATTTGTTCAGCATATCCTAAATAGGCTTATACAAAGTATAAAATATGGATATTTAAAAGAGAAGGTTTTCTGACAACCATGCTTCAATTTTTCTAGGATTTTGTTTCTTGAAATCTTACTTTTTAGACAGTTCTTCCTGAGAGGTCCCAATCACAATCTGTTTACAGAATTTCTGAGAAAATATCTGACTATTAGAGGCTTACTTTGCTGTTACTGCATTGTTTGATTTTAGTATTATTTTTCAGTGCTTTCCTTGACTGCAAGTTTGGAATGCATAACATATTCTTCCACAAATTTAAATAAATAGCAAAACAGTTTAAAATTATTTTAAAGGATTTATATAATTTTCAAATGTGTAGCCTTCCTATGCAACTGAAATAAAAAAAATAGAAATAAGAAATTCCTTAAAATAAAACTTGTGTTAAGGAGTTTTCTGCTAGGGCGAAGTTCTAGCAGATGTCTGCATTGCAGGGCCAGGCTGTTGCCAAGACATGAACTATTGCACTCCTTGTTTATCTCTTTGAAATCCCCTGTACAACCTTGCTAATGTTCCATTTCTGCCAACACACAAATTTACTGAGGTAGTTACTGGAGGGGATAAGTATTTAGGTGTATTCTTGTGTTAAAATGCACACTGTGCCTCTGATCTTGTGTCTTCTTTATGTACAAAACTCAAATGATCTGGACAAGCTCTTCTAGATGCAAGAGAGAGATCTGTCCTTCCTTCCTCTCCTCCTACCTCAACCTTTTTGCAGGAAAGTAAAAGGAAAAAAGAAAGGATTTGGTCTGTATGTCTGTCCTTTGTCAAAAAGTGGCTCTTTGTTAATGAAACAACAGATCCTATGAGAGTAGCAAATAAGGTTAAAGCTTGTATTTTATTTTAGGTTTTTGTGCTTTGTTTCAATAAAGAGCCACTAGAACGTTTTCATTTCCTTGCCTTCTGTCAATTTATATTTTCTATTCTCATTATGCAGATTAGATGAACTTGAAGCCTGCAGTCAATCTCATATTAGCCATGTAATAAAAATTTTGGTTTAAAATTTTGTGCTGTCAGTCCTATGTGTCTATATTTCTGGAAGTCTGGTGAGATTTGTTTCCCCTCCTCCCTATGCAATATGTGTTCATTTGTGCTATAGATAAAAATCAGCAAGGTCTAAAGATAACTTGACATCTCTGATGTAGAAGAGCCAAGCATCAAGCAAGCCTTTTCATCAAGACTATTGCAGTAATTTCAAACTCAAGGTATAGTCCCTTTTTCTTTGAGAAGTATTTGCTGGAGTAATAGTTTTTCTTTGTAAATGGTTTAAGATCCTTCTGAAAAACTTTCTTTACACAAAGATCTTTATCATGAAGTGGTAGCTGGATATCAATTAAAATAGATCTAATTAACAGTTTCAGATGCAGACCTGGAAAATGCTTGTCATAGTCTTTACCAATTTAATGCTCTATGCAAAGTATCCTTTATAAACCATTCCAGTGCATTTTTGCAATCTAATGTCAGTTGCAAGGAATTCTCAAAAAAAACCCCACAGGAAAGTAAATTTTAAAAAATTAATCATCTTAGAACGTGACTTTCATTATGCTATGATGAGTATATACTTTCTATATACGGAGTGTATAGAAAGTGGCGGAGTGGCTTTTGGAGGGGAGAATCTTTTAACTTTACTGACAGCAAAACTTGGATTCTTTATTAACATGTTCATGAGTCTGCCATACATGTGTTGTTATATCATGATAAGTGTATCATGTGAAAACATCAGTCATGAATCTTGTGCTGGTTTCCTCTGCTGAGGATTAAATATGAGATATCTCAGTATTTCATTTTATCCAAACTTAAATAGCTTAGAGACCAAATATTGAGTAGATGCCTCAAGTTGGCAGAATTGATGCAGAAGTAAGAAGCATTTATTTTTACCAGGACAAGTGATATTTAGAGGGGAAAAAAAGTAAGACTCACTGAATACTAATTCAGTCACTTTTAGAACTGGAATTGCAGCTGACTGACCTTTAATGATTTTTCTCTTTGAAGTTACTCATTCTCTCTGTTGCATGTGTCCCCTCTAATAAATATGGAGCACCTTATGGTAATTTAAGGTTGAGGAATTTATGGGAACTTTCTGAATAACTGAATTATGCTTGCATATGTGGTATCTAAAATATGGGCATGAGGTACAAGATGGATACACACACTCACAAAGAGACCAGCAACTCAGGCTCTTGATTTGATCTAGGGCTGATGACCATCTGAGCAGAAATAAAAATGGATGCTTTGAAGACATTTTCATGGGTTGCAATTTCAGATTCTAAAAAGTGTAAAAATGTGGGAATTTGTGCAGAATCATTATAGAATTGTACAATGTTTTGGGTTAGAAAGGACCTTAAGGATCATCTAGTTAGAACACTCCTGCCATGATCAGGGGCACCTTTCACTAGACCAGGTTGCTCAGAGTTCTATTCAACCTGCCTTAAACAATTCCAGGGATGGAACATCCACAGCTTCTCCGGGCAGTCTGTTCCTGTAAGGCAGTCTGTGCCTCACCATCCTCACAGTAGAGAATCTCTTCTTAATATATAATCTAAACCTGCCTCTTTCACTGCATGTCCTTGTCCAAAGGGCCTCTCCAACTCTCTCATAGGCTTCCTTTAGGTACTGGAAGGTGCTCTAAGGTCTCCCTGGATCCCTCTCTTCTCTGGGCTGAACACTCTCTGCCTGTCTTCACAGGAGAATAAGCTTCCTTAGGCAAGATAAAACATACACAGTCTCCCTTTTATAATCTAGGGATATATGCAATGCCCTATTCAAAGCAGCTGGATCAATCAGAAAGAGAACTTGTTTGTTACCGAGACCTCTTCTGTTGTCATTTTCTTCGCATGTGGCAAGGGTAAGGTATCAGTAAAACTGCCTGGATGCTGGTGTGATTGGAGTCACTTCTTTTGTCCTGTTTCTTACTTGGTGTAGCTCCAGGTGGTTGCTGCTGTCTGAAAAATTCAGTTAATAGTCCGATAATACATAGTTAACAGTTATATTAACTATAGAAATAACTATATCTATAACTATAATGATATATATATATAATTATAGTTCCATAATATAGAGTTAATAATAGTTATAAGCTCTAAGAATTGGCTGCTGTTGGCAGCACAGTTCTGAGTCTCTTTGCATCCAATGTGACATCTGATAAAGTCTGCCTTTTCACATAAAACAAATGAACAAAAAAGAACAAGAAAAAAACCCCCAAAGAAACTAAAAAACCCAAATCAAAAAACCCAAACAAACAAAGAAATACACCCCAACCCCCCCAAAATACCTATAACTCAGACTGCTTTATTGTTTCACCTTTTTTTCTGGGAAGTACACTAATGTTTTCCTTTCTGCTCTTAGAAATGTTTTCCTGTGCTATAAAGAAAGATTCTGTATCCTCAAAGTTTAAACCTCATAAATCTCGTAATTCCGTGGGGACAGCAGGATATCTGTCACTGATTCAGTTGCGTTTCGGGGACAAATTAGCCTGCAACTTGGTTAGACTAACAGCTGTTCCCTTAGGAAGCGGGGAAAAGTGAAGTCAGGTAATTTTAACAGGTTCACTGTGTCTGTTTGCATGGCTGCACTCTCTGAGGTCGATATAATTCAACATACTGGAAGGTTTGGGTGCTCAAACAGGGAGCTGTGAGCACATTTCACTGTGTGAACCGATCTGATGTATCTACAGAGTTTGGTGCTCTTACTCAGTTACCTGCCATCTCAAATTACTTTCCATTGTCTGTTTTATTTGATAACAAAAATAATCCAACTTGCTGACTGTCTGTAGTATCTGCTGTGGAGGGAAAGAGCACACAGTAGATTCTTGAAGATATATTTCTATATCTAATGTGACTTACACCATGACAAATCAGTTACATGGTTTTGACTTCAAGTTGAGTAATGTTTACAATTAATGAATTCCTATAACTCACATTTTCTCATGGAATTATTCACAGATTTGTAAGCAAACATATGAGAACATTAATGCAGAACTGGAGATAATTAGCACTTCTCATTTAGTTTTCTGTTGGTGTGCTGGTTTGAAAGCAAAACCAGTGAAAGACTCCAAGTCAGAAACACAATTTAATAAGAGGAAAAGAAAAGAAATAAAAGAAAGTAAAATAAAATAAAAGTAATAGTACAAAAAACCACTGACAGAGTCAGAATACAACTTAACACCCTGTTAGGGTGGTAGCGGCAGTCTAGATGAGATGATCTTGTCAAAGCAGTGATCCTGTAGAAACATCTGGTAGCTCTTGTCTCCTCTGGGAGTCCAGTGGATAAAAGCTGCCTGTGCTGTCCTAAACCCTGGATTTATCCAGGTGGGAAATGCTTGGCTCCTCCCCCTGGGTGGAGCATCTCACAATGGGATGATCTCATTCTATGAGTCATGCAGTGGGTCCTTGATGGCCCATTAAACAGAGATAACTCCCGGAGGAAGTTATCTATGAGTCATGTGACAAGGCATTGTTAGGCTCGTTAACAGAAGATAAGGAAAACACTGCCCCACCTTGGCTCCAACGGCTCATGGGGATAGAATACATACCTTGGGCACAATTTTACATTGTAACCTAGGACAGTTGGTTATTCTGTCTTCATTGTATGAACTAAATTTCTTGAAACCTATAAGAACTAGTTCACTGTGCAAACTTAAGTGATACTGACTAAAAAAATGGAGCTTTGCCTCCTAAGTACTGGCAGTGTTCAAAGTCCACAAGGCCAGAGAAGACTAAGGAGAACTTCATGGTGCTTTAAAAGCATCCTGTTAAAAGCAAAGGGAGTGCAGATGCTAAAATCCCACCGCTTCTGGGTACTTCCTGGGTTCAGCAGCCCTCATTGTTCAAAGCAAGATTATAACCTAGGAAGAAGCATCCTGCAGAACCCAATCCCTCCTGCTTTACAGCTTTGCAGAGATTCTGACTGTGTGAATTAAAATAATAATGTGTTTCTAGCAGTGATGTAGCTGTGTCCATACCCATAGCACATTCCTCTGAAATGTGTGTGGTTGGATGTGGGTTATAAAACATAAAAAAGTGGTCAGGCCAAAGCTCAATCTGCCCATCTCTCATTTCCCTTAAGCAACTGCTTTTGTGTGCACAATTCCTTGTGCTTTGTCATGAGCAAACAGGCAGACAGTGCTCTCCTGCCTGCAGCCCTGAGCCCTTCAGCTTTAGGCTGCTGGCTTTGTAGCCAGCTGTGGTGCTGGTACCAAATGGCACATCTCTGGCTTTCCTTATAACCAGGTTGTGCCCAGCTCTTGGTGTCTGCCATTCAGAGGAAACTGCCATATGCTGGGACTTACAACCACACACCACAGCCAGGGCTTGCCTTTGGTGGTTGTGGCTGTCGAGGTTTAACAGAGCAGGGAGCTAGACACCACACAGCCACTCCCTCACCCCCAACTGCCAGTGGGATGGGGGAGAGAATTAGGGGAAAATAAGTAAAATTTGTGGATTAAAATCAAAATGGGTTAAAATACAGAAACTGAAGAGAAAATTAATAATAATATTAATAATAACAACAACAACCATATGTTGTTTTTTTGTTGTTGTACAGAAAAAGTGATGCAAAATGGAATTTCTCACCACTCACTGGCCAGTGCCCAACCAGTTCCTGAGCAGTGGTGCTCTGCCAGATTTCCCCCTGATTTATGTGCTGAGTGTGACACCATATGATATGAAATATTCTTTTGGCCATTTGCGGTCAGCTGTCCCTGTTGTGTCCCCTCCCAGCTTTTTGTGCATCCCCCAGCCTCCTTACTGTCAGGATACAGTGAGAAGCTGAAAAGTTCTTGCCTTAATGTCAGCACTGCTCATCAGCAACAAAAACATCAGTGTGTTATTAAAGTTATTATCATCCTAAATCCAAACCACAGCACAAACAACTAGGAAGAAAATTAACTCTATTCCAGCCAAAACCAGGACAATGGCAATACTGAGCCCCCCTGGGGCAATGGCTTTGTGCATCCTAGGCACACCCAGGCAGTGGGTGTGTGCTTGAACAGCCCAGAGGAAACTGCTGAATTGCCCATTGGGGGATTGCTGGAGGATTTTCCTGTCTACATGCACAGGTAAACTCTAAACATGTTTCCAGGGGCAGGGTAGTGAAGGCTAAAATATGAGAATGGGTTTGAAGAGTTGTAAGATCAGTTTAAAGGTAGCATGATAGGTATGAGCAGGTCTGGTCCAAAGGGTTTCTGAGAGAGACAGTGCAGTTTTGTGACCCATGGCTAAGCTGTGTTGTTTTAATGTCCCTTTTGAGCCGGCTTTCACTTCCTTCTCTGTTTTAATGGTGGAAAGTTTTGTGCCTTTAGCTGTGGTGTGGATTAGAGTTCCTGTGATTACAGCACAGAGCCCAGATTCAGGGAAATTCTTCAAAAGCCAGGCTGAGGAAGCTACATTGTCTTTTAAGCTGTTTTATATTTTTCCCATTAAAATGAGTGGAAACAGGGTATATGATTAGTGCTAACTGAAAAAAAATTATTCAGAGGAAGACAAGTGTATTTTAAATAAATTGAGTATCATGTGTTTATATGCATGCAAGTGTGCACGGAAGTTGAGGAGAGAGCCATATGGCAGTGGGTTACAAACGGCTCTAGTGCTCAGGGAAATTAATAACTCTAAGCTTTGATATCTATGAGCCTGCTGGGGTTCAGATGTTCTCATGCTGGTGCTTTAAGAAACCAGCTGAATCAATAAACAAACATTTGAAAGACAAAACACTCAGCCAGCATCCAGCTTAAAATTTCAGAGAAGATACACTTAAAAAGGACTTAGAAAAAAGGTTGGGACTTCTGTTAAGACTGAAATACACATAAGATTAAAATGAGCTTGTTTATTTTTATATATTGTGCTGTTCTGTAGCTACTGTACTAAGTATAATACATACTTAGTATGTTTTCTGCTGTTTACAGGTTTTTCTGTCTTAGCCTCTAAAAATATTGTATTTATATCAATATTTATAAACATCTTTAATTACTGAATCAGAGTAATTAAAAGAATCCTTTAGAGACACCAATCACTTTTAGTCAAAATACAGGCTTTCCACCTTCATAAAAAAAAGGTAAAATTTTGTATACAAGATTCCCTCCTTTCCTCTATATTTTTGTCAGAAGACCAAACATTTATCAGGAAAGACATGCTCTGGAAACTGCACAAGGGTAAATTCTCCACAGCAGAACATAAACAGCCAGCCAAAGCTGCTCAGTAGTGGTTTCTTTGCACTTAGGCTGAGATTTTGCAAGACCTATATGCCCTAACCCACATGAGTGGGACTTCTTAATTTTATGCTCTCCTAGGAAAGAAAAGGAACAGGCATGGTAAACAGTGACTGTGCATCACATGGTTTGTGTAGATTTACTCTGAAGGAATATTAAAAATCATATCATATTCATGTGAGACTGGAGAGCAGTATTGCTAAACTTATAAGGAGATGTAATCAGATATTAATTGACAACCAGCAGCATTCAATGTCACCAGCAACCTGTAGAAGTCCAAGCCATGAGCAGACAGCTTTTCCAGGGGAGTGCTATTGGAAGTGGCATCAAAGGCTTTTCTAAAATCCAGGCAGACAAATCCACAGCCTTTCCCTCATCCACCAAACAGGTCCTCTTGTCACAGGAGATCAGGTTAGCCAAGCAGGACCTGCCTCTCACAAACCCACACTGTCTGAGTGTGATCCCCTGGTTGTTCTGTTGTGCCCTGTGATGCCACTCAAGATGATCTGCTTCATGACTCCCTGGCACTAAGCTCAGGCCTGTAGTTCTCTGGATCCTCTTTCCCAACCTTTTTGTCCCTGGCTGTCACACTTGCTGACCTCTAGTCAACTGGGATGTCCTGGATTATTCAGGATTGATGGTAAACCATGGAGAATGGCTTGCTGAGCCTCTCTGCCAGCTCCAATTTGGCCTGGATAGACTTGTGTCTAAGTGGTGAACGTGAAGAATGTGCTCTAGTCTCGATACATCACCCAAACCCACTGCTGATGTGAATGTCAATAACTTGCCCTCACAAGCAATTTTTTATATATGTACATCATCTGGCATTTACATGTTTTTGTTTCTCTTGGGGAGAGGATAGGAGATGCATTTATCTTTAGATGAAATAACTGCATATCTGTTCTGACTTCCCTTTCTACCTGTATTCTTTTACATCAGGTTCTGAGTTGTCCTGTTTGCAAAGACATACTCTGTGGTCATCCTGTTCAGACACCATCTCCTGTTTTTCTTGTTTTGGTTTGGTTTTTTTTGATTTTTTTATTTGTTTGTTTGTTTTAAATTGCTTTTTTTACCATTTCAGCTGCTTGGTAACATGCGTGGCAGGCTGAGGAGTTCCCAGCCAGGCTAAGTATCACAGCATGGGTCTATATCACCTTCTGAATTTCACTGTAATCAAGAGAGAAGAATGTGTCTGGCTTCACCTGAAAGGCAGCCATGTATCGTAAATCATCAAACAGGGACTGCAGTAAGTCGGGGGAAAAAAACCACAAAATGTGATGTCCTCAAAATTCAAGGTCCTTTGGTTAGTCAATAAAAATATGAGTGGGAGTAGAGATACTGAAACACGTTCTTTGTTTCTTCAACTTTGATTTTTTTGCTTGTGATATTACTAGACAGATTAATTTTTTGAGCTGTTTTGTTTACACTGAATCCCAGGAACTTATGAACCCAGTGATTTCCTCAATGAACTAAAGACTCAAAATCCATAAAAAATCTTCAGGTTAAGAGTGCATAAACATAGGCCAAGATTCAATATGGGTAGAAAGCTCTTGCTTGTAAAGATATGACATAAATCATCAATTACTTTGTTCCATTCTTATTCTGCATATGGATCTCACTTCTTTTTGCTGCTAGGGATTTTGTCTGGCTTTCATTTGCATGCCAGAAAGTAAATATTGGCAAGTTCAGACTTTACCATCATCAGCTGTTTGGGATCCATGTATTTGTCAAGTACTCTGTACACCTAGCTCTATATACAAATAGAAATGATTTAGCTACCACTTATTGAGGATTAATACTTAGGATGAATTATATTTTCACACTGTTTTCCAATTGACTGCCTAAACTAGAGGATTTAGTTATTCCTACTTATGTAGAGCCATTTATTTATGGTGCTTGCTGATAAACATGAAATTGGTGTCTTGCTTGGCAGAGCTTGTTTGTTTCTTCTCATTTTAAGGTTTTAAACACAATTTTGTTGAAACAGGTTTTCTTGGCTGGCAGGGGTGGCTCAGGTAGCACCTGTTTGACCACAGCTCTCATGCCAAATTGTATTGTGCTGGATTATCTCTTGGGCTCAAATGCTATTGATAGAGGGTTAAAAAGTGATCCCAAAGGAAAATGCTAAATCTTGATTTTTTCAATCTGCTCTGGTGGTGACTGAGATGAGCAGTGTGTAAGTGCTTGTGAGTCAGCTGGAGAAATGGATACATGGGTTGCCTTTTCCCTGGCATATGCTGGCTTGGACACACCTAACACAGGGTCGTGGCCCAGATTACAGCGCTTTGCAACTGCTAGAGGTTCTCCTTCCTGGGGAGGATTCAGACTTAAAGGATTCAGACTTAGCCTTTCTAGGATGAGGCCAAAGGAGCACTAAGGAACTGGCTGTAGGTCAGCACCATTAACAGATGAGTTCTGGAGTTCATCTCTGCAGCCGTATATGAAGGAAAGAAGGGCTGTTTGACAAAAGCCAAGCTTTTGATAAAGCTTTCTGCTTCCTCAATAAATTAAATTTATAAAGGTCTTTGATTTACAGTATTAAACATTTCTTAGTCAAGCAGTTGCTCATGTGGAGAATACCCAAGTCCACCATAAATGAAGTTGTGCTAAAATTTATGCTGTGAATGGATGCAGGAGAACGTTCATCCCACCTGGTTCTCCTAATGGGGTTTAGGTGTTTCTTTATGATTTGCTCCGCAGTTAAGTAGCTGTAAAGAGATGGTGGTATTCTCCTAGAAAGCCCTGAAAGTTCACAGCAAAGTTTTGTTGTGAGAAGAGTTTAGCAGTACATTTAAACCCTTTGGGTTTTTTAGTATTTTATTTGAAATCTGAAAATGCAGTTATTCTGGAAAGCTCTCCTTTTCAGTGTGTTGTTCTCCCTGCACGGATTCTGACCTGTCCCTGCTGCCATTTGCTGTAGACTCAGGGAAGTTCCTCCCAGCTCTGTCCTGCCCTCTGAGACCCTCACTCAGAGACCACCAGGTCTGCATTCATTTCAAGGGGTAATTCTCTGGTAGGTGAGAATTTTTCCTTTTCTGCTGCCAGAACAGAACAAAACAAGAGTACCTCTGCTGTAGTTAGTACTTGGCTAAACGCAGTGAAGAGGAACTGCAGCACCCAAGTACTCTTCACTCATTTAGATGGATTGCCTTTATTTTCTTAGAGAGAGAGTGGGTTTGTTTAAGCTCACTTCCAGCAGTGATGACAGGAAGACATCACAAATTATCATGGCTAAAATCTAGCTAATTATCTGGGTTTGAATTAACTAAACTTCTGCCTTTTCAAGTCCTGACCCAGATGCCTGTTGATGGTTTGTTGGGTTTTTTTTTCCTTCCATGCTGCTCATATCTGTTTTCTGTCACTTCGTATCTGGATGTTACATGCTTTCTCCTACAGGTCTTGGATGATGCACTGAACTGCTTTGGAGGCCTCCTTCCCTACATACACCCACCCTGCCTGATGACCCTGTTTTGTGTCTGAAGTGCTTGGAATTGAAAAGCACTCCCACAAGTACCAGGCACTGCTGATAAAAATTACTAAGTCCTCCATTACTCTAATTGTTACCGTGACTGAAGCAGGTGCACCTAATTGTGTGGATTTATTTTTAATGTTTCCTAGCTGAAACAGATGGAATCTCTGAGACAGCCACTGTTTCAGAGATATCTTCCCCCAGCTTTGATTACTTTGAAAAGCTGAACTTCCACTGGCAGAAAACAAATCCTAATTCAAAGCCTAGATACTTATAGGGCTCTTTAGTTCTTTCTCTCTAGCTTCACGGAGGATTCAAGCTGCTAATACTAAAATATTTTGTAAATCAGGCCTTGACTATCTCATTTTGCACAGGAAAATATTCCATTTTAAGTATTCAGCTTAACATGAAAGCATGTCTAGCTCTAAGCAATGAGGCAGTTTGCAGCTCTGATTAGCCACCCAAACATAAGCATTTTGCAGCTTTGATTACTGATCCAGTTAGGAATAGTTTAGTTTTAATACAGAGATTATATTTGCAGGAATCTTAGCAAATATTTTCTTTGAAAACAACTAACTTATGTAAAATCAAGGATGTTCCTTGATCAGTCCTCATGCTGATTTATTCAAGAAGCAGTGGCAGCTGAAGGGAGGGAAATGAGCTGGAAGTGGTACATGTTGTGATGGACTCTGGTATCTTTAACTTTAATCTTATCTGTTATCTTTCTCTCTGGTTCATGTACTTGTCTCCTCAATTTGCAAGTTCCAAACCATGTTCTTGATATAAAATCCAGATTAAAAAATATTTCTTACCAATTTTTATTCTCCAATTTCATGTGGCATTATTAAAGGAGATACAGTGTAGTGCAGTCTTGTGGTGTTCCTTGGTCCAACACTGCAATCCTGAAACTACTCATTCTGAAAGTCAAATTCTGAGCTACACAAGCTTTTCACTGCTTTCTTTCATTTCTATTATCAGCTGGATCAACAGTCAGAGTAATTAGTCTATGCATAATTAATTAATACTCTATATTTCAACCAACTTGAAAAAAAAAAAACCAAACAATTTTTGATCTATTTCTTTTTATTGCTGGGATTGATGGTAACAGATGTAGAAGCAGAAGGTGTTTTTGTCTGGTCCTTCCATTCCTGATCAGTAAAACATGACAGTAATCTTCAATTAATTCTAATTAATTCTCAATTAATTTGCTCAAATGATGAACTATGAAAAATGACATTCTGAAGATTGGAGCAATGATGGATTAGTTTGGTACAGCTCCTAGTCATGCTGACAAGGAATGATTCATGTGACATTCTCTCTCCTTGTCACAAAAATTAGGTTTTGAACCCCTCAGTCATTCTGTAATAGACACCACAGTAACATACTGCTTCAACCTTCACAGTGGTTTATAATTTAATTAAAGAGAAACTTTCCCCTTTCCACCTCAGAACCTGTTTCTCTTTTACAGAGCTCCTTGGGGAAAATAAGCAAGTGGATCTGAACATTATTTTTATTAATCCGTTGTCAAACGAACTTTGGAAACTTCAAGTACTCAAACCTCAAGAAGACACAGTACCTGGTAATGCTAAGAATGTTGCTTAGCCACATATTTTGCAATTCATACATTAGCCTGTTCCAGACTCAATACTGGGGAAACAACAATTAAACAACTTAAAAAACCAAGTTAAATAGAACCCAGGACTATTGGGTCTATAGACCGCTCTAAGCAGCAGAAACTGAAAATGAATAAACAAACTGGGAGGAAATTTCTGTTGGAAAAAATCCCAAGACATTAGGAAGATTGGAAATTTTAACTGCAAGAAGAATTTGTATTCCAATACAATTGCCTCATCCGGCATCAGGAAAATTCTCCAAGAAGATTGTTTCTTCAGTATCTTTGCACAACACTTCAGTGCTCCCTTCACTTACCCCATTGTGCAGACCTGTGTCAATGCCTCAGCAGCAGACTCTGCCCTGCAGCACAGGTCTGAGGGATGGGGGCAGCCTGACCACTGCAGCCTTCCCCGTGGTTGATCCAATTTGGGCTGAGCATGGATGCAAGGAGCTGCCTGTGGGTCTGGCAGCCAGGAGGGCCAACCCTGTCCTGGGGGACATCAGGCAAGGGATGAGTAAGAGAGGGGATTTTCCTGCTCTGCTCTGCACTGGAGCAGCCTCACCTCGAGTGCTGGGAGCAGTTTTGGGTGCTACAATATAAGAGAGATATTAAACTATTAGAGAATGTCCAAAGGAGGGCAACGAAAATGGTGAAAGGCCTTGAGGGGAAGATCTATAAGGAGCAGTTGAGGTCACTTGCTCTGTTCAGCCTGGAGGAGACTGACAGGACATCTCATTGCAGTTACAACTTCCTCAAGAAGGAAAGAGGAGGGGCAGATACTGATCTCTGCTCTGTAAGCAGTGACAGGACCCGAGGGAATGGCCTGAAGCTGTGTCAGGGAAGGTTTAGGCTGGAATTTAGAAAAAAGTTCTTCACCCAGAGGGTGACTGGGCATTGGAACAGGCTCCCCAGAGAAGTGGTCACAGCATCAAGCCTGACAGAATTAAAGAAGTGTTTCAAAAATGTTCTTGGGCACATGGTGTGAGTCTTGGGGATGGTCCTGGCAGAGCCAGGAGTTTGACTCAATGATCCTTGTGGGTTCTTTCCAATTCAGCTTATTCTGTGATTCTGTGTTTATAAATGTATTGTGCCTTCATCATGGGCATAGTCTCAGCCCCTTTCTGCCTATCCAGTGGCAATAAGTGCAGCCAAGACCATGAGCTTCCCAGAAACTGTGATAACCAGATTACAAAACATCAGAGCAGCATTTATGGAAATCAGTGCTCAAAGACACTTTTGCATGGGCATCCCCATTAAGACTCACTCATTCTTACAACCATTGTGGTAGAGAGCACTGATTGCAGGATAATGCCCATGTGATGTCCTCACTGATGCCAGAACTTAAGGATAGCATCTTCAATGAACCTGAGGCATGGATTTACCAGAGACATGTACCTGTCAGGTGTAAGCCTTGTACAAAGTCGGTCTCTCAGAATAGCAGCTCCACAAAGCAGATGTTCTGGAGAGCAGAAAGGACACTTGGACTGTGGGGACTTGTGCTAATTTTAATGTCCTAAGAGTTTCAATATTTTGTTTTAGTGAACAAAGGAAACCAACTGAAGTCAGAAATCAAACTTTGACTTCCTCCCAGCCAAAAACCATCAAATGAGATTTGTAGCATGAACAGCACAATTAGGGATAATAAATGGCCTAGAGCAAAGGGGAAAGGATGCATGAGATAGTATCCTTTGGGGGAAAAATAAAAAATAAATCCTTCTGAACAGTCTGGAGAGAAAAATATCTTCACCCAGAAGTCTGGAGATTGAATCTGTGCTGCAGAACTCAGAAATTACCTGTTTTTCATTTCTCTTACTGATGTCAATGTATGTGGATTACACCCACTGTTAATAAACAAGGTTTTAGTTGTTAGCCGTATGAGATATACATTCTAAATTTACATTTAGCTGCTTTGCTGATGGCAGCTGTCCTACATATCCACGGTGTTCACTTGGGTTAACTGAGGGATATCCCTTCAAAGAGTGTCTTACGAGTATTGAAGTAGAAAGAATTAAAAGAATGTGTTTCCCATTTGAGGTATTTTTTGATGAAGTCTTTTATTCCCCACTGTGCATTTAATATGCTTACGTAGACCTGCTGCTCCTGGCACAGTGTTAGAGATTAGGTTTCTGAAATACTGACAGAAGTCCAGCTATTTTGCTGAAACCATAATCAGAAAAATCTGGCTTTAGACAGCTCTCATTAAATGGGAGAAGATAATCCATTCCAGTGTCTTCTTATGTAAAAATAAATTTATAATTAATTTGCCAATGCTGTTCTGCAAACCTTTAAGCACACAGAGGTCACCAAGAGTATATTTGTGTTTGATGAATTTGGTGGTAGCACTTCAGCATAAAGTCAGAATCTTTAAGACAGGCACTTACAAAACCATAATTATCTAGGGCTGTAATTAGATGGCATTTACCCCTTCAGCACTGTTGTTTAACCATGTCTGGTTGTTTTTTCTTTGTATCATAATATTCATTTCTCTTGTCCTTCCATTAGCCTCTGGCGAAAAACAACACAATTTGCAAACACTATAAAACACTTCTTCTGTGAAAAGCTTAATTCCATATTATAGTAAAGTTTATTTTCTTATTCTTGTTTATAATAGAAGAATAATAATTTTAGGGAGAAGTAGTATCTTTTATCTCCTATCCTGACATTCCAGGCAGGAGACTGTGCACAAGTCAGTTTCAGATCTGGATGTGAATAATGAAATTGCTGGCAGAAAACAAAACAACTGCTCTGAGTTTAACTTTGTTATAGAGACTGGGTGGAAACCTTTGGAGAAGAGGAGTCATAAATAGAGGATAGTAAAGTCCATTAGTTCCCATGAGGTAGAGTGGCTGTGCCTATGCTAACACTCAGACTAGACCACCATCTGCTTGCCAGCTCCAGACCCAACAGGCACCACATGGTCTGTGTCTGTATCATATAAATTCCTTTAAAGAGGGTGGCAACACCCCAAGTGCTTATTGGGAGTATTGCCAGGCCAGGCTATCTCCTTGTGAAAGTGTCACTTTGCTGGGGACAAGATGTGCTCCAGGGATTGAACAGCAGCTTGACAGTGTTTGGGGCAGCAGGACAGTGCCCAGCCTGAACTGCTGCTTCATTCACTACTATTCACTAGGGGCAAGAATGGCATTCCTTAACATCAAAATATTTATTTTAAGAAGTCATAATAGAAGTAGCCAATTGAACTTCAGCCTGACAATCCGAAGTGTCATAGCACTGGGGAGTGCTATGGAGAAGAAACTAGATTTTGTAATGTAGAAAAAATGCAGCCTTATTATGTAAGCTCAGCCCATGGTACCTTATGTTTTCTAGTACATCAGACACAACAGTCTCTTTCAAGCATCTTGTCACATGCTATTTTAGCGTAACAGCAACAGCTTGTGAAGTTTCTTTGATGTGCAACTTGTTACTAGACATGATCTCTAAAAAATTACACTAACCATTTCTCACTGAAGTAGACGTGACCATCTGCCTCTCCCACACATCCACTGCATCCTCTCACAACCTCGTTCACGCTTTTAATTGTTCTGCATAAACAGGGTAGGATACAATGTAACATTTTTAAATGTCATGTTTACATTATAAAGAGTCAATTTTTGAAGACACTTTCTCCCATCAGAGCTGTCATTTCCTATTTCCTTCCTAAATGTGTTTCCTATGTGTTAAATAACTTACTAACCCTTCATAATTTCTGCTCATTGTTCTCCTGAATGATAATGTCTGCCTGAACATACTACAGGCTGCCTTTTAAGATACCCTAGATCTTTCCATAATTACCTTCTAAATGTGCTTTGCTGTATTTCAGATATCAATCAGTGGCATGTGAGACAAATCTGTTATCCCAATTTGCTGTCTGTACTTTCCCCAGACACTGGGAGCTGCATTGTGTTATTGTTTGTTTTCTTTTATACAGTTATTGTCTAGAACTTGAAAGAAAAACCTGTTTGTGATCAACAGGGATTTGATCTATTATTACAGGACCTCTTTCTGCTGTGGAGCTGGCAGTAGAGTTGCATAATTACATTCTGAAATTACTATAAGCTCAAGGTATGCCCATCACAGATAGAGCTCATCTCAAAAATTGTACTTGTTGGATGGGTGACACTCATTTTAGACACTACCTGTTTTCTGTGTTTTATTTTATTAGAAGCTATGAGTTAAGTGAAGATTTTGGCTGAAAGTCAATTACCATAAACTTATTTTCATAATTCTGTATTTGTACATATCCAAGCTATAGGATATAAATGGTTGTTAACAATGGGAAGGAGGATTTATCTCCTCTACACAAAATAGAAGTTTATCATATGAGGTTGTTATTATTTTCCATGGTTTCTTGTACTTTGTTTTTTGTCCCATGCTTTGGCCTTGGCAGACCAGGAGCTTTTCTTTTCTGCCTGTTTGGATCCAAAATGTGTGCAGGGCAGAAATACCTCCCTGTCTGATGGAATACTGTGCACTCAGCCTACAGCTGTCTCAGCACAGATGCAACTTTGTTTTCCCTTAACTTTTCCCCACTGAAATCTGAGAGTGCTGAGAGTGACTCCAAATGCCAGCATAAGCCTGAAGAGACTTGAGGAGTTCTGATGAAAGAGGAATGGTCCATCTGGCAGGTGTAATAGGTGTTTGTCAGTGCTGCCCTGGTGCATTTCTGTAGAGTGTTGGGTGTTGTATTATATCACAATATTGCTTTTGGTAACAGCATCCAGTGGTAGGTGTAAGCACATGTATTTCAGGAGGGGAGCTCAGTGAGTTGGAGTTCCACATGGCTGAAGAATGCTGAGCCCCTCTGGGCCCTACTGGGGCTGATGCTCTGTCAGACACCAGTGCCCTGCCCCATGAGCACTTCCTCCCCACCAGCAGCCCAGCACCCTCAGCTGAGACCAGGTTGTGCCCTCTGCAGTGTCCTGCTTAATTCTATACATCAAACCATCAATAAGAGCACACATATTATAAACTTTATAGAAACTCTCAAAACAAGCAGAAAAATTAACTCTTTCACTTTCAGTAAGAGAGAAATGCAAGAGGAATAGGACAATTATGAATGTTCACCAAAAAAATAGTTCATCTTAGTGGGAGAAAATAAAAAGCTGATACAATCTAGAGCTGTTAGGGAAAGCTGAACGAGTGAAGTTTGTAAGGAGGAACTTAAGCTTCACTTGATAACATCTCTAGGAGATATACTCCAGTGTTTGACCATGCTCACAGTAAAAGGCTTTTTCCTAATGCTTAAGTGAAATTTGCTGTATTTCAATCTGAGCCCAGTACCTCTTGCCCTGTCACTGAACATCACTGAAAAGAGCCTTGGAGCTTCTATCAAGTATTTATACATGCTGATAAGATTCCCTGAACCTGCTCTTCTCCAGGTTGAAAAATCCCAACTCTCTCAGCCTCTTCACACATGTCAGATGCTGCAGTTCCTTCACCACCTCTGTGGACCTGCACTGGACCCATCCCAGCATGTCCATGTCTCTCAGGTACTGAGAGGCCCCAGCACAGTATCCCAGATGTACTTCCCAGGGTTGAGCAGAGGGGAAGGATCACTTCCCTAGGCCTCCTGATAATGTTCTCTCTAGCACAGCCCAGGATGTTCCTGGCTGTCTTTCCTGCAGGTGGTTTTTCTGCCTTGTGGTCTCTGTGTTCACCAGGATCCACAGTGCCATGTGTCCCCAGAGCTGTTCTGAGGTCAGCCCCCACCACCTACCTGTGTATGGGGTTATCCAGCCCCATGTAGACAACTTGGGTTGGGTAAACATGAAAAGATTAAAAACTTATTATCTGAGGTTTACAAAAGTCAGCAAGACCTGACTGGAGATTGAGCCCTCTGTCTTTAGTGGTAGAGCATTTACCTAAGAAATGAGAGGCATGAATTGGGCTTTAGACTAGCTCTAGGAAGTTTAGCCTTTCTGTATATCCTGATTCTCAGGAGACTAAATTTCCTATACATTACCTTGAGAAAAATCAGAGCATATCAAGTAATTTCACTCATCCTCTTGAGGCTGGGCTCAAGCACAAGTGGTTGACATCACCAGAAAAGCCATGGAGTACAGGAACCAGCTATGCTGATTGTAGAACCAAGTGGCTTCTGGTCTCTGCCCCTACTCCCAAGATGTGAGGGTTTTGTTCCTTTATTATTTGTTTGGTTATTTTGCTTAATGCTGTCCAATGTAAAATACATAAATAATCCTTGTATCAGGGTAAGGATTCATATGAACACCTTCCCATTTAAGCACTGTAACTACTACTAGACTACTGGCACACTGTTCTTCCTTCAGGAAAAAGTGACTGCATTTTTCAGGCTCTCATTCCCTTACAGATGAAAAAGGATGTTGTTACATTTTCTGTCCATTCCCAAGAGGAGCAAGGCAAAAGGTGTGTATTCAAGTGGTTGTTAAAAAAATTAAATTGCGGTATAATTATCTTGCTCAACATTTTATTAGAGTAGCAACAAAAATCCATTACAAGTTAATCCCCACAGTAGCATGCATCCAAGAATTACAAAATGCTTCTTTTGAACAAAAATTGTTCTACATTTATCAATAGTACATTTCTCTGAACAATTTCACAATATTTGTAATAAACATATAAACCACCTGAAGTGACAGAATGAAACTAGAATTACTCTGGGTAGATGAAGAAGAAATTCCCTCTAAACCAGCTGCTCTTACATAATTTGTTAGAATTCAAATTTCCAAGATTCATCTCCCAGATTAATTAATTCAGGAGTCCAAATCACTTTGGTTGTGACAATTCACTGGCATTTGCTGTATCACTGTATCCCAGTAGTAATGAAAGAATCATGAGAAAACTAACTCCTATTGAAAAGAACGAAAGGGCAAAGAAACAGTTCTGTCTGAAGAAGATATAAAATATAGAAAGATCATTTTCAAATTTCACTGCAGTTTGTAGCAAAAGAAACAACTGTACACGCACACAGCAGAGAAATAAATAAACACAGACAGGATCGTTGAAAGAACAATTTCACATTCTTGAAATAATGATTTTTTTTCCCCCAGGGTGACAGTGCTCAGATCTGGGGGGTGTGTATTTATTTATGTATGTATGTATTTATTTATTTATTTAGAGAATAGCTTTTTAAAAAACAAACAAACAAAATTTCCAACCTTCAAAGTGACTGATCCAAGTGACTGATTCACTGTGTAGCTGGAGAGATACTGCAGCAGTTCCTGATGTAGAATCAGTCCTTCAGTCCATTTTGCTGGATAATTTCTTTTGCAGGGATGCTAGTGAGATCTTTATCATTTGACTTGTGTCATTCATTTCCACAGGAGGATCATAAATCCTTTTACAGCACATAGGAGCTTCTTTGGTATATCCTTTACTCTGAACTCAGGGAGGTTGTGTGATAATAAAGTGTGTTACAAATACACCTGACCTTTTTCAGCTGCACATTTTACCTTCACTGAAGGTTCTGAAATCCGCATTTCAGAAAGGAAGTGGCATGGCTCCCCAAGCCAGATGCAAAAGCAGCACCTCTTCTGTCACATTCTGGATAAATTTCTAAATAAAAGTCCAATAAGAATGCAATACCTTACATAAAAGATGTTAAATAAGGATATAGGCATGGATTTCAATATTGCTACCAATCAGACAATTCTTTCAGACTAAATGTTGCAAAAGAGTTTGCTATCCACAAAATAAATATATACCAAGATAATTATATTACTGCAGTCAGTAGTTGACATCCAGCCACTTTCACTTCTAGCAAAAAAATTTTTATATAATTATCAATAAATTTAAAACAACATAATGTCTTAAAAAATACATGCTCACATATATGATTTACAACATCTGAGTACAAGAAAAAAGATTGCTGTTTTAAACAGAAGGGCAAACAGAATTAGTCACATTAGCATGATGTCCGAAAAAGTTTTGTAGTGTTATCTGTATGTCAGTATAAAATTAGCATGGATTTCACAAGTAACATCTATAAAGATACAGTCACATCACATTATCAGTTAAAATCACACCTTAGCTTAAATATGCAGTTTTAAATATTGTTGTTTTGGATGCAATTATGCAATCATAATAATTTCTGTTAGCACAAATAAATATCATAAAGAAATAATTTTATTTTTGTTATTCCCAGTGATGATGAATACAAACTTACCTACACAGATTTTAGTCCTTGATGAAGCACCACAATGAATATGGGCTTAAATACCTCACCTGAGCTCCTGATGGAGCAGAGGCTGAGAAAGCAGATAGTCACTTTTTGAGCAAAAAGGCAAATAAAGGAGAGAATCCACTTCTGGTACTGTAGGTCTATAAAAGCTGTAATTCAGTCTGCACTCTGAAAGTGTTAAGGTGAAAGTGTAATTTTGTATTACTGTTATTATACAAATACTGAGCTCAGTTTTTACCCAGCCATTGCGCTCCTCACCAGACAGCCAGGTTTCCATGGGATGCTCTCTTTGCCTGCTGCTAGTCCTGCACACCTCACTTTCTCAGTAAGAAAAGCAACTAGTTCTAGCACCCCTGGAGAAATTCTGGAAAGTAGTGCCTTCTGAAAAGAGTATGTGAAGAGCAAAAGGATTTCCAGGCATCAGCTCCAGCGGTGGCCACTCCACAGCCTCTCTCTCCAGCTCAGACCAGGAATCAGCTCTCAGCAGCTGCAAGCAGTGCTGCCTTCATCAAAAGGGTTTGTAAAGTCAGACAAAGACTCTGCTCAGTCAGATGCAGGAACTTGCCTTTCCTTTGAATGTCTCTTGGATAAGCAACCATAAATTCCTGTGTAAGATTCACAGATAATTTAATTTCTCTGTGACAGGTGCTTTGGAGGAAATGTTAAACAGATTGTGGTATCTTTCCTTGACTTTTCCCTTAAAGTAAACTGTAGCTTTAAGTGAGTGTAAGCAGCAAAATGCTATAGAACTCTGTGTTTTCACATCAAGCTCTACGAGGGAAAGGTTTACTCAAAGTGTATGTCACAGCTACAGGATTGTATTTATGAGATTAATTAATTGATAGGTACTAATTTGAGAATATATTGGTATCCTTCTCTGACTCTTGAGCCCTAGCCAACTTTGCTTACTTGGCTGACACACGGCTTTGTCATTTTAGTTCTTCCTTATTATTTTAAAAGCAGTCTGGACATTGCCCTTCCAGTCCTGTGAGAGTTCAAACATCTGCACAGAAATAGACCCCACTGCATGTGCCTGCCTGGTGGCCTGTGCTGCTCAGATAAACAACCTGGCAAGCTGGGAAATGCAGAGGATTTGGGAAAGATTGCAACATGGCCTGCATGGGTCCCACTGCTGGCTCTGCTCCAGACAAAGCTCTGTCAGCTTCTGGAATTTTGTCACACCTACGCTGCTGGTTAAAACCTCCTTGCTGGTTAAAACCTCCTTCCATGCCCTGCCATCACTTTGCCAAGCTGGAAAGTGCCTGTGGAGCAGGCAGGGTAAAACAGGAGATAAAGCAAGGATGCAGACGGAGCAGGATACAGACTGTTTGCAAAATCACAGAATCACAGAGTGAGTAAGGTTGGAAAGGCCCACAGTGGGCCATCTGGCCAACCTCCCTGCTCAAGCAGGGTCATCCCAGGGCACAGGACTGTGTCCAGACAGTTCTTGAATATGTTCAGTGAGGGAGACTCCACAACCTCTCTGGGCAATTTGTTTGCTTCCTCCTTGCCATGTAGAGAATGTCCAGTAGACATTCCTTTGGATGCAGCAGACACAGGTCTTAACATTCAAATCTGAGGTCCATCAGGGTACTTTTAGTTCTCTTTCAGTTTGTAAATATAGTTGAATATTAGTGAAGGTAGCTGTGTAGGCAAAAGAATACTGGATAGGAAAGCCTTACAATGCTGTAGAGGCTACCTCTTTCACTCACACTGGGCAGGTTTGTGACTCTTGGGGATGGGGCTGTGCAGATCTGCGAGTTGGACTCAATGATCCTTCTGGGTCCCTTCCAAATCAGCTTATTCTATGATTCTGTGGATCACATTTTTTACAGGTTTTTAAATGTCATGTACAAGAGCTGTGCAAAATGTTCACGACAAACATGAATACACAAGCACTTTCCTGGGCTTCTGATGCACAGAAGTGAGAAAATGTACTTCTAGTAAGAACAAGAGCTGGTCTAGAGCAAAGCCAAAACAATACATGATATTTTGTCTGCAGCTACATCAGGGAGACTATGGCTCCAGGCTGCTTTTCACAGGCCTGTATGGGAATAGCAGGGAAGGGGCTGTGGTGGGAATAAAAAGCCATGATGACTTCTCTTCTGACAACACTTTATGTCCTAAAGTATTCTAATAGATAAACTTTGAGATAAAACATTTTAAAAGTGTAATTTTTCTCTGAATTTTCTTCTTTTCCCCAGGTATTATCAATATTAAAGCCCTAAATCCCTTCTAGCACTCTTAGACACAATTGGTATTGAACCAAGATAAAAGGAGCTGCAAAAGCCTGTTGCATATTCTTCAATATCTGTCAAGTTCCAACAGGATTCAGTAATAGCTGAGACTTACATTTAAAGTGGTACATCTACAAACATGATTGCTGAAAAAAATAAGATATTTTAAATGCTTCCTCCTGACTTTTTAATCTGTTTGTTCCCTGCTGCAAATTCATTGAACGATCTTCCTATTTCACACTGCTCAAGGTAAAAATAAACAAAAGAAAAGGAAGATTTCCTGCTCTTTGCCAATAGATACCTATTTACTGAAGCATGCTATGATGGCTGCAATGAGATTTGCACAGAAGTGGGACAAGGGAGTCACTGGCAGGTAATTACTGCTATTAGCAGCACTTTCGGCTGCCATTGGAAGGTCCCTCGGGTACTGCCCAGCACAACCACACATCAGAGCAGCTCCTCTCCTCACCCCTCACCTTCACAGGGACTGTCATCCACTGCCTGCTCTGTGTGCATGGACACGTCCTGGCAAGCCTTACTCATTCTGAGATCACAGACCACTCTTCAGTTAATGGGAAGTAGGATTTAGGTATTCTACTGAAGCCAACTCACCTGCCTAAAGTTAGGTTGTTTTAACTACTTCATTCAGTTAGCCTCAATAATATACTCGTCTCATTCCCCAAGATGCTGCATTTTCTTGTAGGGCAGAGGCAGTTATGTAAAGATTTATGGTAGTTTCTGGAATTCTGTTAGCAGAAATGTCCTTACAATTCATACAGTTGGTGGGAACAGAGCATCCAAACATCATATAGGGCTGCATATTCAGAACAAGGTGAGCCTCAGGCCTGAAAATAAGGCGAGAAGAAGCAAATTGAGAAAAAATATTTTACACTCTCCTATCATCTGCAAAAATAAATGAAAAATAAGCCTCTTTGTGAATCATCTCTATTTTTAAGATCTAAAATGTATGGGTTCACAGACAGTATTTAGGTAGTATTGCGTGAAAAAGCATCATGAAAACAGTAATGTGCATCTTCAAGAGAATTGGGTTAAAGAGACGTGCTACATACACAGGGATGCTTGCAGGTAGCACAGAAATGCAGGGGGCTTTCAGCAGTCTCAGAACAAGAGTGCAGGTATGTGGGAGAGCCTCTCAGCACACACCTGTGTGGTGGCACCAGGCTAGTTAACCCCCAGCTGGAGTCAAGGGGGAAGGCACAAGAAAATGCCCCATTGCCCTCTCTGCAGCCAGCCAGAGCATGCCCAGAGGAATCACTGAGCTCAGACACCAGCATCAGCCTCCTGCCAGACGTGTACATGAGGCACCATGCCTGAGAACCACTTTCTGATGCTCCACTAGAGCCCACTGTTCCTCAGAAGAGAAGGCTTAATCTCACTGTTTCTTCCCATCCTTCCCCATGCTTCCAATACTCCAAGACCCATCATGCTTGGCACTTTGAAAACATAACCTTCCGGAGCTGGGCTGTTGTCCCTCCCTGCTGTGCCCTGTTTGGTGCATGGCCTATCACTGTCAGCCCTTCCCAGCCCTCTGTGGTGCTCCCCTGGCTGGAAGCCACCCCAGCACAGCCCCATGCCCAGCAACATGCTCTGGTTCTGGAGGACTTCACAGCAGACACTGAAATGTATTAACTATTACCTTAGATGACAAACACGTATCACCAATGGACAACTTTGTGGAGGACAGGTAGGTATTGGTAATATCTTCTAGCTCAGTGCTGAAATGATCAGAATCCTTGATGACATTATAATTTAGGGCCATGCTGTAACTGGAAGGTTTCTTCTCCTGTTTCTGCTGGTAGTTGCACAGTTTCCTGAAGGCTGCTCTGAATTTCTGTGACATGAGATTATAAATTACAGGATTGATGGCACTATTTAAATAAATACAGATTCTGCAAAATAGCAGGAACCAGTTTTCTTGGAAGGGTCTGGAGAGAAAGGAATTGACCACAACCAGGGTGCGGTAGGGCATCCATAGGAATGCAAATAGGATCACAACCACGGCCAGCATCTTGGTAATCTGAGGGAACACAGAGGGAGACAGAAGAGGGGCAGAAGGTTAGTACTCCCCTTGGAATGAACAGGTGCATTCTTACACCTCTAGGGCCAAACCAAACTCTGGACAGATCCTTCAGTAGGAATTTCTGATGAATATTTGATTCAGAAAGCTTTTCTACAGTAGGAAGTACAAAAACCTTAGCTTCAAATTCTTCCTAGATTTTGTTAAATTACTCTTTTTAGATGATACCCCAGTAAGCTAACTGTTGTAGACCTTAGACAGTTCCACTTCTTACGCTGGAAGGGGGTGTTGAGTCAAATGGGAAAAAAGGATAGAAGGTTGTTGTTTTTTTTCCCAAACATGAGATCTCTTCCTTTAACTAATAAAGTTTGCAAAGCCAGGAAAAAAGGATTATAAAACTTGATAATTATAAGAATTCTATTCTGTTATGTAATTTTCTTTTGAAAAAAAGAAAGTAACTTTTGGGAATACCCAAGATAGCTGAAATGAACAAGAAATAATAAAACAGTATTTAGACCCACTTTAAAATAAGTCTTTCTTTTGTAAATAATTTAATTCTAATGTAGACAGTTTTCAATAGTCTCTACATTAAAGAAAGTTTGAAAGAATAATAAAGAAGGTAGAAAGTACACAGAAATGTGACATGGGATGGTACGGTGGCACAGTCTCATGGAAGTCAGGAGATGACTTGGTTAACTGTGTGAAATAGAAAGTAAATCAAATACAGCTCACATTTTGGTGAGCTACAACTGTTTCTTTTGATTGTAGATTGAAAAGTCTCGGATCCCGGGCTGGTAGCCATCCGAGAATTGCGGGTAAAGTCCTTTTCTCCAAGCCCCGTGCCAGAAGAAAGAATCAGGACGCGTCGATTCTTTTATCAGAGTTGTTTATTCCATCGTGTTCTTAAATATTTTTCCTTCAGCCGGCGTAGATGTCACCTACACCGCAGCCGAAGGCTATCTGCCCCGCTCCTGGGCGGTCCTAATCTTTTATACTAATTATTACGTCCCCATTGTTTTCATTACTATACCAATATCTACTGCTTTTATTAAACTGTGCACTTTTACACTAAACCAATAAGAAAATGCCACCACCTTACCCAAAGATGGAGGACAAGAAGAAGAAGGAGAAAGACAAGGGACACACCCAAATCCCTCCATCTTGTCTCCTTGAGTCCCCTTTGTGAACCCCCAAAATCCATATTAATACACAAAAATAAGTTATTTAATATCCTAACTACACACCTGTGACTTGTAATTCTTCATATAATGTTGGCAATCGCTCCCAGGGGCTAAAATCAAAGGCACTGGTGTTTTTATTGCTGTTCCAGGGTCTCTGGACCCCCTCCTGGGGTCTCGGACCGCCCGAGACATCCAAAGGGATGTCTTGGGTTCCGACAAAAAGAGTTTCAAGAGAAGATAACTTCACTAAGATCATTCACAAACACATGCTAGTTTTAGAAGTGGGTTTTAGTTTGAAGCTGTGAGTATATAATTCTCTTGTCTTCTGACCAGATAAGCTCATTATATAAAAACCTGCCCATCACATTGCCTAATGAATGTATTTTCTCCTATTTATCTAGAAAGACACACATTTAAGCCAATTTGTTTGATTTGTTATTGGTATTATAGTAAAGAATATGATGAAAACCAAAGTTACTCTACAAATCCATATATCTTTATCTATTTATTAGTCTTTAAATGTACATATTCTAAGGCTGCAATTTGATCTTATAGTTCTCCTCCCCTCACCCTTACTTTTGATTTCTACAGCTCTGTTTAGTGGAAGTAAAAAATAAGACTGAGAAATACTATCTCCTTATTTGTCACTTGACTGATACATTTCATTATTATTTCTAGACTGTTTTTTCCTAATTTTCTGCACACAGTCTTTGTAATAGAGCAAAATACAAATGTGAATGTTCCAGGTAACTCAAGGGATGATCTCTCATTATCTCCACTTCTGAAAGGGCCATTCCTGTGAACATGGTGGGAAGGAGAGAGTTGATCCAGTACTGACCCACTCTGGCTCTCATCCTTCCAGTTCTGCTCCAGCTTGTGCCTGCACACTGAGCAAATCCATGCAGTGGAGAACAATCGTTCACCATAGAAAATAATACACATTTAAAGGAGGAAAGCCACCAGTTGTGGATCCTGGGTGAACAATGGGACAGAGCCAAACCAACAGATGTATTCCATCACCTCAGGCATTCGGTACATAACAGCCTACACAGGCATCAGAGTACTTTGCTACCAGAAATTCAGCAGGGCACTCCATTATGGTACCTACCAGTCATTGGCAATTTACATTTCTTTTAGGAAAAATTGCTCAGAGGATCATTAGCAATGTTGCAGCTATCAGCTTGAATCTGGACTAGAAGTAATTTATTCTTACTCTCAGGGAAGGGGTAGTTCAGAGTCACACAATTAACACTGTACAGCAATGAAAAAAGACTGTTACTCTGCAAGGGACTGTATCCCACATACCGCAAATACATATGTATGTATGTATGTATGCAGTGTGCAAGTTATTAGCTGCATTTATGTATATTGACATTTGGATGCGCATTTTTTTTCTAACACCACAAGCTTCCACTGCTGGAAACTAAGCACTCTGTAGAGCTGGTTTTCATTTTGCTCAGGCCAATGAACCAACTCATGTACTCATATGCCTCCACAGAGTCTTCATTCAGTGCAAGAGAAGAGGCAGACCCCATGGTTGGCACCTCTATGGTGGCATCTCTTGGTGGTTCAGTCCATGCAAGACAATGAGGAGAATTCACTACAATTTTAAACTGTCTGCAGTACATATCCTTCCAAAGTTGCCAAAAATAACAAACCTCTCATAAGATATCTATTGCCTGTCAGAAATTTAGTTTCCTGATCCATCTGACTAGTTGTGGTTGTCTCTGAGACACACGATGAGGCCCTGAGTTCAGGTAGTTATTTGCTCATTGGTAAATTCTCCTTGAGCTGGTTCTGGAGTGGTTCCTCATGCTCAGCAATCTCAGACCATGACCTGTGTGCAAATGACAGCAGCTCTCAGGAGGTGCTCTGGCAAGGCTTGCTTTGTCCCAGCATTGGGGTTGTCACCCCACTGCAGGGTGAGGCACCACTCAGGACTTCCGACACAAATTCACCTCAATTTGCTTTATAGGTGAACACATTATCTAAATACCTTACTGAGGCCAAAGCTGTATTCTTATCTACACCAGAAGCCTTTATTGCTGAACATAAATTGTTTAGAGGAAAGTTTGGTCCTCTTTGTTTAAGTAAAATGCCATATCCTTTTTCAAATCACTTCATATGAAACAGAACTAAACATATATTGGGAGGAGTCTAATTATTTGACATCAGTGGAGCGCTAAGAGGACAAATTTTAGAAGAACATGTTTGTATTACCTGTAAGCATACACCAAAGCTCCCTGAAAACAGCAGCACTCCATCCTCAATTCACTGCTCCAGTGAAGGCAAGCATACACTGATTGCTCTTTTCTTGTGGATGTGCACTGTATGATCTATGCTCATGGTACAAATTATTCTTAGTTAGAGAGATGGAAAACATGGTAAAAAGACTTTGAGCAATTTCAGCCTAGTCCAAATTTCAAGTGTAGTTTGAATGATAACAAAGTGCTTGAGATTGAATATGGTCCTGGCTGCATACAAACATTCTTCAAGCCCTATCTTTCTAGTTCTGAGGATGTTCTAAAAATATTTAAAATATATTTTACTAAGCAGAGTCCCAACATTTTAATTCTGAACTAGTCCTCCTTTTCCTTCCTGCTCCAAAACCCTCTTATTCTAAGGAAGTGTTTTTATTAAACATTTTCATTATCCTGGTACAAACAGTTTAGTATTGCTTCCTTCTCCTTTGGGTATTAGTCTTTTTTACACTGATAGATAGAAGCAATAGTCATTCTGGTGTTTTAAAGCCATGTAGTAACATCTTTCTTCTTGTGCCCGGTCATGTTCATTGCAACACATAGAGACTGTACATCCCAGTCCATGATTTTGTAATCAAAAAACAGTTGTGCAATGAGGAGGAGGATTAAATAAATAGAAGGATTAAGG
Source organism: Acrocephalus scirpaceus scirpaceus (assembly GCA_910950805.1). NCBI lineage: Eukaryota > Metazoa > Chordata > Aves > Passeriformes > Sylviidae > Acrocephalus > Acrocephalus scirpaceus. Next base: position 17,663,279 of record OU383773.1, read on the forward strand.
TCTTGATATACTAACACCACAAGTGAAACAAAGTGATAAGATTGAGGATTTCACATAAGCCATGCAAAATTTATCTTGCAGTGCAAGCTGGAATCTGTGCTTGCTCTGCTGTGAGAGGACAGAGGGATTTCTCTGGTGAGCAGGTCATCACAGACTGCAACACTGTCTAAGAGAGGACCTTCTCTAGAGAGCCATCTACCTGTTATAACTGACCATGATAGCCATGATGACCTTAGATTGGATTAATCAACTAACAATGTGAGCAATAACACACATACTGTTAAGTGAGCTGGATTCCATCTCAAGTATAAACCAACATGTTTGCTATGTAAGGCTGCATTTGTTTTTTTCTGTCCCCTTGATATCTGAAGAAAGTAGAAATTCCTTTGGGGAAAGTATGAAACCTAAATGAAAATGTGTAATTCAGCATTCATATTATGAACGGAAAAGAAAAAAATCTGGCATCTGTGAGCTGCAGGACCCAAGCTGAAACAGAGGGAAAGGTTGAGAAGGAATGAGTGACAAGAGACCAACCTCTGCAACCTGATTGCAACACTCTCTGTGCCCACTCTGCTGCCTGCCACAGGGAAGGGGCTGAGTGTAACTTGTGGCTATAACAACAGGTAATAAATTTGCAATATTAATTTTCCCCAAGTCGAGGCTGCACTGCCCATGACAATAACTGATAGTTTGTCTGCCTGTCCTTGTCTTGGATCATGAAGAATAGGAGCACTTCCATTTTCTTCCCCATTCTCAGCTGGAGCCAACTCCCTACAGAAAAATTCATACACTTAATTTTATAGAAATGTTCTTGGATAAATATGAGAACTGAAACAGAAGTAGGAAGTGCACACCACATTTTCAGTCACCTTTTCTACAGATCACATGCTGGATATTCTACACTACTCGATCCCTGTAATGCAAACACAGGTCTGAGAAGACACAGAGTTTCACATTTCAGCAGGACTCTGTCAGGCCAGACTATATTGTCAGCTATACATGTCCTTGTCAGCGTGGCAGGAAATTTTCCCTTTTGTTTCCTACTAACTGTTGAGATTCTAGATTTTTTTTAAAAATGTACTTGGTTTTTTCTCATTTTACACCACTACCTATCTTTTGCATGCTGCTATCATACAAAAAAATATTAGTAATTGTGCCACGCTATCCTTGCTTTTCTTCCTGAGTTGTTCTAAATCCAAATTCTAGCTTTCCTTATAATGAGGCTGCTTTAGCAATCAGGTTGCTTAGACTTTTGGAGAAAGTCTTGCTGTCTTTATAAGACATAAAAGATATCACTTCACTTTTTGGTTCCATAATATAACTGTCCATATTCATCAGTGTTCAATGTAAAAGATTTGTCTGTTTTTTAACTGATAGCACATGTAACCAAGCATAAAGTGATATTAAGAACTTCACGAGCAGATTATCTTCTTCTACTAATTAATGGACAAAAAACCAACATTAAACACTTCTTATCTGACTATTAACTATAATTGACAACATAATTAAATATAACCTAGCCCACGTAATTCTGTTGTGTGCTTCCAAGCATAGCTCTAATGCTCTCTGAGAGTTCAGTGCTCTAGCAGGCAGCTCAGTTGACTTTTGAGGTCTTTGCCATCTCTGTGATAAGAGAAGATGGTTCCTCTCACAAACAGTAGCAATTGATGGAAAATAAGAATAATATAAAGAATGAGAAGAGTATCCCCAGAGCCAGCTGAAAACCCTGTGTTTCCCATCACTGCACCAGCTGTGCTACCTGCTGCACACCATGTGGTTTACTGCAAATAGCTAGCAATTAATCTACTAGCTATATTCTACTGGTATTATTACACACAGCAGCACACATATTCAACAAAATAAAAAGAAGCTAGTCAAACCTATGCCTCAGTTTTGAGCCATCAGTAGACAAAAATATTTTTTTGAGAGACAGGGTAACAAGGATATTTAGCATTTACTAAGCAATTTATATACAGATTTGCTTAAACAGACATTTCACAGGAGAATTAGAGACAGAAAAATTTACAGCTTGACTGCATTTGCTGAGTGACATAGTGCCTTAGCTGGGACTCAACCTCAGGTCTCCCAAACTCCCAGGCTAGTTCCTTCCCTTCAAGTCTCAAAAATAAATCGAGTCACTTTGTATATTTGACAAGACTATAAGCTATAATATAAAGAAACTACAGTTTAAAATGTTACATTCATAATTGACACTTCCTAATTGCTTTCTTATATAGGAAATAAAATACTGCTTCTTTTTTTGGTCCTTGCAGTGGGTAATAATGTACAGGCAATAAAAAATATGTATTTTTATGTATATAGGTATCACTGATTTCAAACTTGACTACTTAGAAAAAAGGAAGAATATATTTTACCTCCTTCTACAGCTTCAGACAAGTGAGCTTTAAAACAAGTGGTTTCAGAAAGACATTTCAAATAGTTGATCCTACCTGCCTTCGAGAAGCAATAGTGCTATTGAAACTCCTGTTAGTCATCTTTGAATTCACAGGCTTGCTTTGGTGAGCCACATCATTCCCCCAGGTCTTAGAGTTTTCTTTTGGGTCTGAAGGGATGGGGTTCAGGAACAGTATTCTAGCGATCAGGCCATAGAGGACAGTCGCCAATACCATTGGCACAACATAAAATATACCAAAGTCCATCATGTAGATAGGAGAGTAATAGCTCCTGGAGACCTTGTAGCCACAGGACACAACAGTAGTCTCTTTGTAGGCTACTGTATTAAGGTCTAGCAAGAAAAACCAGAGCATACAGTATATGGAGGTAAAAGCCCAAACAAAAATAATTATCTTTTTGGCTCTTGAAAAGGTGCATAGGAGTTGAGCCTTGATTGGGTGGCAGATGGCTATGTACCTCTCAATGGTGAAGGCAGCGATGGAGAAAGAAGAAGCATTGATTCCCAAGTACTGGAGATAGGTGATGCAGAGACACCCAACATAGCCATACACCCAGGATCTGTATAGGCTCTCTGTGATATTGGGTAGTCCTGCAGCCACAAGCACCATGAGATCTGCCACGGCCAGGCTCACCAGATAGCAATTGGTGGGAGTTCTCATGTGCTTAGTTCTGAGGACCACCAAAACCACCATGATGTTGCCCACGATGCCCAGCCCACAGATGACGAGGACCAAGAGGATGGTAACCACTTGGTATTCAGCTGTAATGCTTTCCTGGCTTGATAGAGGCAGCCCAGTCTGGTTCTGCTCGTCTCCTGTGCCATTCTCCATCTTCACCAGCCCGCTGCTGCTTCTGCTAAGCACTCGATCTCAGCATCTCTCCATGGTCCCCTGCCAAAGGGTCAGTGGAGCAGAGTGTGGGTGAGCTGCAGCCCCAGAACACGTTCTCCATGTAGTCACAGTCTCATTCCTGTATTGTCCTCCAGTCCCCCTAAAGCACCTGGACTTCCAGTCTTTGTAAAGTCAACTATCAGATGAGTTAATTCCTCTAAGACTCCAGCTCACTTGCACAGGCTAAGAGGCCGTTTTCTCACAGCTGGTTTGAGGCATCCATGAAAAGCCAGCCTGTGGAGGTGGGAGTTTCCTGCCTGCAGCGGCAGGGGAACAGAGTCCCCCTGCCCTGGCAGCTGCTCAGCATCACCCAGGCTGAGCTGATCCAGTGCAGCACACTCCAGCAGCGCCGCTTGCCAGGAGGAGCCACAGCACTCCGAGGGTGGAGACAGCAGCAGCAGGTGAAGCCAGAGGGATTTGTGAACTTTTTCTGCTTCACGCTGCTCCCCCTCTCTGCTCTCAGACAGCTATCATGACAGCATCGATCACATTGATCCACACCGGCAAACAAAGGAGAGCGCTGACTGGCAACAAAATTGCACTGATTTTTAAAATTCTGACTGCCGCCATGCCATTGTGAAAGTAACGGCGATTTACATTTGCCTCCCGCTTTGCAAAAGCTGTAATAGTCTCTTCAGGGCTTTACAGAAACAAATGCATCCCAGCTTTTGAAAATAGCAGGAAAAAATGTAGGGGTTTTTGGGTTTTTTTGCTTAATAGAAAATTCTGTTCAAAATCTCTATTGCTACAGCTCTCATCGCTCCTGAGTCCTTTCAACTCTTTTTTGAATTGCAGCAGAGCAATCATTAACTGATCACAACACAAATTGCTTCTTAACGAGATCAGTCACACACATGCGCACGTGTGCATGCACACAACACACACAATGTCACTAATCTACCACTCTTTCCTCAATGTAGATTCTCCTCTGACTGAATAAACTCCTCCATGGGTCAGTCAGGTTGTGTAAAACCACAGACAAATCAAAGACTGGTGGAAATAACTGTATTGAGCAGTGCAGATGAAGCCCTACTGATTCAGTAGCCCAGCTGCACCAGGTTTCCTGTCTGACTTGCTATCTAAATGCCTTAGTGAGAGAAACAATAGCAAACCCTTCTGTAAGGCTCTGTGAAAGTGCCCTTGTCAGCTCCCAATCACAGTCCCTCAGCCCACCATTTCTCCATACACTATTGCATTAAAAGTTTAAAGAGCGAATTTCTTTAAAAATCCCTTATTTTTCTGCAATTGTTTTTGCTCTTTGCCCAAGAATGGTTCAACAAAATAAAATGTTGCACAACTGAGGAAAGGCATCTTGGATTTCAAAACAGACTGTAGTGTTTAGCACTGGCACATGTTTGCAAATGAATTTTAAATAGACTTAAACAACAGGTGGTGACAAAAAGAAACTATCACCTGAATCAGAGCTGAAAATGGGACTCAAACAATTTCAGAGGTTAGAAGCCACTCAGTTAAGATTTCCAGTCATTTTATTCCATTTGCCTTTTCATATTCCTGTTGTGATCACATACTTTTTATCTGTAGATCCAAAAAATACCTAATGAACTAAAGCAAACATCATTTTACCTTTTTAATAGATTAAGAAACAGGAGTGAAAACAATTAGATTGTTTTGCCAGTGGTCTTGCAGTGGCCTGTGTGAAAATGCAGGTTGCTGATTACTTGACCAAAAGTGTATCAGCAGAAACATATAATTTTGATTGTCCTCCATACCATCTGCAGATGCTGTTATTTTGGATACAGCTGAAAGAGGAGGAAGGTCAGCACTAGTGTAATGCCACTAGTGTAGTGCCACAAAAAAATATTCCTTCCAGAAGAACCTACCTTCCAGACCCTTTACACTCCACAACATTTTGTCCTTCAAAATGGACAGATTTCCCCTTAGGAACCCATGCCTTTAAAGCTGTGTGACTATAGTGGGGTAGCCCCAGATGTTCAAGCCCATAGCATAAAATGCACCATGAGGGAGCCCAGGGCTGAGAGATCACAGTGTCAGCACTCAGGGACCCAGCAGGGATCAAACTCAGAAGGGCCCTGAATCAAAGATGCAATCCAGCAAACTGAGTGAGATGGCACTGTGGATAAACTCCTCAATCCTCAGGGACCTCAGCTGAATGACAAGTTTTTGGCACCTCCATAGACTGATTTCTCTTTAAGGGGTGACTGTTGCCTTTCTGCCACACTGTCACACCATGAAGTCTTGCTTCTCATGTTTCTTGCTAGCTTATGTAAGCAACGTGCACGTTCTGATTTGGCTTGAGAACTAGCACATCTGAGAGCATGTAAGTGTTTGCAGTGCAGGAATATTGCAGTGCAGGAAGCTGTGGAATATTTAAAAGGCCAGGACTTGGAAGTAAATATTGGAGCGCTAGAAGATGTGCAAGACATGTATTATTTGATGCTTGCCTCATTCTTCTGCATCTGCTACTGGTCTGTGTCAGGGATAGGAGAGACTGTCTTGTCTCAGTCACTTTTTATGACTTTTTATCAAATGTTGCATTCTGGTACTGAAAAAGATATAGAGTTTTCACTGTATGGCTATAAGGAAGTAAATCTACAATAGGCATTCAGAGGATTTTGTCAAAATCAAAATTTTAATATTTTATCAAAAAGTAAGTATTTTATCAAAGTATTTTATGAAAATACTATCAGTATTAACACACTGAAACATTAACATATCATCAATATTAACACAAGGAAACATTTCCCTTTTCTTTTTGTAAAATACTTCCACAACCTACAATGTTTCTGTAAAACTTGCAGTAACTGCAGAAGGAATTTCAAGACTGGAAATATATATTCTGTGTAATTAGAGCATCTGGTGCTGTGGATTTCACTGAAACATCATATGATGCACTTCGCCTGATAACATTCAAATTATCTTTTCAACATGATTATCAGTCAGAGATCAGATACTGAATCTGGGAGACAGTAAAAGGCCAATTTTTCTCCCAGCTGATGCTTTGTTAATGCGCTTCTCAAAATACTCTGGCTAGTTTCAAAAGCTCTTCAGCAAGAATACATGCAGGCCCAGCAGCTGTGTCAGGGAAATTTTGACAGCAGATGGACCAGAGATTGCTGTGAAACCTTTACTGCATATCTGTTATTCCATTTTATACCTGTACCTGTTGGTCCAGCATCAGTTGACACTGCCTGTAGAAATGAGGATAGATGCAGTTTTGCAAGTCAACAACAAGAAGCAGAAAAACAAGCCCTGGAAGCATGCTCACTTTTGCCAATGCATTTCTGTTAGTACAACAGTTGGGGTAGGAAGGAGGGGAAGGCATGTTGGCACCACCTGTTCTACATACACTTAGCCAACAGTATTCTTGTCCAAATTGTTTTCCCATTTGTCTCAATTAAAATGTGTCTCTGCTCACTTGAATCACAACTAGCCCATAACAAACTGTCTAATAACATTAAGTGCACACTGAAGTGGAACAGTGAATCATTATAAACAGTTTACTCCACTAGTTATAAATTATTCTTAATTCTGTTTCTCTAACTCAGATCACTTCCCCAGTGGGCCTTTTCTCTTTTGATAAACAACTCCAAAAAAAAAAAAAAAAAAAAAAAAAAAGGCAATTTCATAGTCTATTACCTCCTGTACTCAGGGTTCATAAAAAATCACAGTTAAGTTGGATTCTTTATTCTGTGTCCACCTCTGATGGAGTACAGAGCACTTACTGCTGTACAAATATTTTCAAGGCTGCATTTTTTGAGAACAAAAGCCATCATTGGTAATTGCATTACTACCATCCAGAGGCTGGCTTTTAAAGTTTGTAACTAGCTACTGGGGTGATCAGCTCCAAATGTGTTTGGGAGATTTGCACTTGACATGGTTAAATATTGTAGCAACTGTGGTTAATTAGAATTTATTGTCCTACACCTGCTGTGCCACATAGCTGTGTTTTTGTGCTAATGTAATGAACCCATGGATATGTGTTCGGTTTGTGGGAGAAACCTGCACCTGGAAAAGCCTTTTGCAAGTTAAGATTGTGAGGGAACCAAACCTATCTTCTGTGAGATAAACCTCATTACCCAAGGCAGGGATCCTTCTTTCTAACTTATTTTTTGTTGCCTGTCAACGGAGAACACTGCTGAAAATCCTGGGTGGGTATTCCAGACATGCTTATGTGGTTTAGGACTTATGAAGAGTTGGAGATCATAACCACAAATCCGACAAACGTTATTTGATTTAAGGGCTTGTAATCTTCATGAGAGTCTAAATCATGTTTCAAAGGTGAGGGGTTTTGTATAATTTTTTTTTTTTTTTTAATCTTGGACTGATATTGGCTCAAGGCAAGTGATAAGGAATCTTTAATTCACTTGTTCTGAAAAAAACAATTGTCACAAAAAGTATGAAAATGGATTTAAGCAATCAGCTGGCTCACATGGGAAATTTAGTTTATCTCTTGCCTGTCAACAAGGTCACTGGATACTGTGCTTTGTTGAGACAGATCTAGGATCATGTGGCAAAGGAGGCTGGAAGAACTTTAAGAGGGCTGCTCTTTTGTTTCACTAATTTCTATCAATTCAGGCGGAGATAAAGTGTACAAGAGCCTTATAAAGGAGAAGGAAACTTGCCAGAATAAATATAGAAAGATTGCCGAAAACAAAAATTAAAAATGGATGAGGAAGACTGTGTTTATGGGGGGTTTTATCACTTAATTATTTGCATTCCCTTCAACTTAACATCTTAAGGGACAATCAGCTAAGCCATAATTATCACTGAAAGGTGATCCGAAGAAAGAGGAGGTGCAGTTCAATACAGAAAATCACATTACACAAAGTGGTACAGTTTGGCAGGAGCAAGCGAGTCCCCAGTTCTGTAGAAGCTGTTCATCAGACCCCAAGCCATGCAGCGTCAGTACGAAGGTTGATGAGAAGCTGATGTGAAATCCAACTTTCCAAAGTGTATCAGCAGAAGCTGGGCATTCTTCTAGCTTATATCATGTCTTTTCATCCTTTAAACACAACTATTAATGATATTTGATAATGCATAATTTCAGAGAAGAAAACGTATACTGTCAAAGTCTGCTTTATTTCATATATGTACTTTGGGTATAAGTTGTTGCCTATTAAAAAAAAAAGACAACACAGGTCTTCTGTGATTATGGACAAAATTTAGATTATAATTCCAAATTCTTAATAAAAATAAAATTATTTTAAAATTATGCTGGAATCTCATTCTTTAAGGTTCAGATTCTATGAGCACACTATGCTATAGGCATTAAGACCAATTGCCTAAAGAAGAGATGCAATATTTGAAACAAATGAAAAACATAATTGCCTAAAAGATCAAAGCAGAGCTCTTGTCTTTGGTGGTTATGAGGTTTAGATCTCACAGATCCCATAGTTTTACTTCAAGGACAGAACTTTCTAGTTCCTAAGTAAAACCAATTTTCTGTCATCCGTTTGTGTCTCTAGAGAGCCTCAAGACAGGAGAATAAACTCATTCTACCATGACCCTGAATAGAGCTTTTTCATAAAGAATATAGTTGCTTGTCTATTATTCTAGCAGATAAAGTAATGAATGATCAGACAGAATTTCAGGATATTAATTTAAATTTGTAGTAGAAAGATTTGCCATAATTCAGCACAATACTGGCTTTCTATGCTCAGAAGAAATGCAACACAAGGATATTAATTCACTCATTAAAATACTATATTTCTGATAATGTTTAATGCAAATTCTTCCTAGCTATGAAAACTACTCATGACACCTAAGTACCTTGATCACCAACAGGCAGTTTGGCATATCTGTAATGAGATTCTCAGTCGGTTCAGCATGATAATCTAGGAGCTGGGAGGGAGATTAACTCACTTGGTATTGCAAAGCAATTGACAGCTAAGCACTTTTTTCTTTGATGAATTAATAACTTGAAAAAATCTTAGAAAAAAGTAACAGAAAAAGTGTATCAAGGACAGCAACTCTTAGCTCATGCATTATCAAGATGAGTCCGGACCAAGCACAGTCCAACAGCTCCCCAAGTATGGAGGGAGAACCACAGATCAGTGTGAGCATTCCGGGTCCAGATCCCTAACTGATGTACAACTTGGTAACTTCTTCCTAACCAGAAAAGAAAGACTGAATTATACCAAAAAGCATGTAAGCATCTGGTGTTTGACTAACCAGCTGTTTGCTGTTAATCCCTGTAACCATGGTAGAAGATGTGAGTTCACCATGTGGAAGTTAGGAGTTGTGATCCCAGTGGTGTCTTTACTACAACATGGCAAAAAGTTAGGAAATGTTTCTGTCAGTCTGAGATGGTCAGTCACGGTGGCTGGTTGTTTTAATACAACATGGAGCAGACTGAAAGCTGTTACTTCAAACATAAGACTAAAATATGCTGTTGTACATCCTTGGCTCCATGTTGTGTGACTTATTATGCAAAGATAGTGGAAAATTGGTTTATACCCTGATTTTTTGCACATACCACTCCCATCAATAGATTGGAGCATTGCTGGGAGGGCACAGGACTACTGCTATAGCTGAGTAAAGGGATGTCTAGGAATGTTTTGTGTAGAAACAAATACAATCAGGATGACTGAAACAACTTACAATTTTTTTTCAATCCTAGTAAAGTACTTTTGTTGGGAAGAAAAAAAAATCAGCAGTTGCATACTGTCATTTCAAAATGTTGAAGAATTTTTTGTAATTCAGAAAAAATCATGTTCCACAGTTGAAAATGTAAATCTACTTGTTCATAACTTCTGAGCTTCATAAAAGTTTTGAAAACAGCTGGTTTTTATTTCACTTCAGTTAATCTTTCTGGGCCTGTTTGCTTTTTCATGCAAACAGTGAATCACAAAATCACTTACTCCTTTATATTTAAAAGTAGAACAAACAGTAGAACTGGAAATGCAGTAGAGTAGAGCTAGAGAGTGGTTGTTGTTAGAATTAGGATGAGTCCATGGCAAAAGATGCAGGAATGCCTTCTCTTGGGCCTGTACCAAATTAGAACTTAGCCTGCTGATTTTCCTTCTGGTATGAAAAAGGAGTGAGGCTTGTGCCTCTTCTGTTCCTTTGTTCAACCTCAGAAATTCTCAGAGGCTTTAATGAACTTCTGATATATTTGACAGAGAGGTTATCAGTCTCAAATAAATTAAGCCTGGCAAATATTACAATTATGTACATAAAGGACAAAAGATCACAGATGTGTCTGGAATGGAGTAAATTTGGAACAAGGGCATCAGGAAAAAATGCAGGGAAAAACTATTAAAGACACCATAAAATAGAGGAGAAACTTGGATGAGAGTTCATGCCTTGTTAGATACCAGAGAATTTAACTAAAAAATGCATTTCTCTAAAGAGCCAGATACCTTTTTTCTGTTGCTCTGACAATTGCGCTCTTGATTTTGTAGGTGTAGGTTTGATAAATATGAGATGTGCAATCTTAAGGTCAGTGCAGTGAATTATCCATGTGAAACAGCTAATTAAAACCACCACAATGATGTCAGATGATCGGAGGAAAAAATGACTGAAGTTATTAATTAGAGATGAGAAAATAGGTCTGAATCAAAACCCACTCAGCAGTAATTCTCTGAGATAAAGCCAAAAAAAAGCTGTTTCCTTCCTGGAGATTTGATTTCTCTCTTTTAATCTTTTATTACTTAGAATGCAGCAGTGCAAAAAATGATAAGTTTGATCCTTTTGGACTTCATTAATTTCTGCTGTAATTGTATTGGAAATGAGTGGTGAACATATGAAAATAGCTTTAATTCATTGTATTACACCACAGCTATAATAATGTTCTTTATGCAAGGTAAATATCTTCATTAGAAGAATGCAAGACCACAGTTTTTGGACCCATTCGATATATTTATATACATCATTATGGAATTAATAATTAAAAGTTGCTGCATTAATTTACCAGTCTGTAAAAACATGTTTTTGTTAATGGATAGCGCAGTTTGAAAGATAATTTCCTAGCACACACAACTCTTTCCCTCTGCTCTTCTCTCTCATCCTTCTTTCTCCATAAACCCCTTTATGACTGTGTGTGGTACCACACACAATTCCATGAGGTTTCCCCCCTTGCCCTTATCTCTATAGGCCTTTTACATTTTGTGAACATTTTTCATAATCACTTTAGCAAGGAGGATCAGGGGCTGCACTGTCAGAGACACATTCACAGCTGGAGACCTGTCCCTGTCCTCCAGGTGTTCTCAGCTCAGCAGGTTGGAGCAGAAGGGGAGAAGTCTTTCATTGTTTCACCCCACACCCACTCCATCAACCCCCCCCCCCACTGTGATACAGTCAAAGCTGTAACAGGCACATGGGGTTCTCACCTATTTGGTTGCAAAGCTGAAGACAGTGAACACAGCAGGGAAAAATACCTGCTGAGTTGACTTCAGCCTGGTATCACCCCCTGTGGAGGTTTAGCTGACTGTAGTGCTCTCCCTTTTGTTTCCAAAGTGATCAGTTGAACAGTGGGGCGTTGGAGGCTCTGGTGTAGCTTAAACCCATCAACATGGAAGGTAAATACAAGGCAGCAAAACATTTCAAATGGGACAGAAAGTGAAGAAGGGCAGATCTAAAGCTCAGTACTGAAACGAATGAGCATCAGTGCAATCACTAGCAGCCATTCCACTAATTTTTATAATGTATGGAGATTTGAGAGTTCAGTGGAGTTCAGTTCAGTTCTATATTTGTTATCTCTTGGTTTTTTATCTTCAAGGTGAACTGCCAGACTCAGCTGTCACGTGTTAGTAACAAGTTATAACCAGAAAAAATTATGGTAGACTAAAATCAACTCTCCATAAATACAAACAGGGCAGTAACAGAGAACCGTAGACTCTCCCTGATGCTGCTTTGTACTTGCACACTGTGGATGTTTAATGAATGAGGTTATGAAAGCATGTATATAGCAGTTCCTACTAGTATTTGCCAGTATCTTGGGAGAATAAATGGCTTTACTGAGAAAAAGCAACCATGAAGAACAGGTTCAGAAGGTAAAACATATCACAGAAGGGATGTTTCACACTTCAGATTATTACTTCACGTGTTAAGTTTAAAAGGGTCAGTTCCTGAGGACAGAGAAAAATGGGAGTGGAATAAAACAAGGCAGAAGGACACAAAAAACAGTGAGTGAGGACACAAATTAGCAGTGATAATGGATGTAATAGTCTGAAAGAAATGCTAATCCTGTGCCTGGTTGATCACTAAACTGCTGGCAGAGCACTAGCCAAAGCTTTTACTGTAGAGCCCTGTGAGAAGTCCAGCAGAAGCCCCTTGGAGCAAGGCTGGGAAGGATCCTGATCTCCCCATCATGCCAGAGAGTACTGTTCTCTTGTGCTTATATATAATCCAGTACTTCACTTCCTCCTGCTTTTCGTCCCCCTGGAAATCTGGAAATGTTTTACCGATAGGAAAGGACTGCAGGAGGAGTCGCTTTGCTCCACACCCTGCTCACGCCTTCCTGCTCCGGGCTGCTCGCTGGCAGTGCAGGACACAGAGCGGGACACAGTGCGGGGGGACACAGCACGGGACACAGTGAGTGACAGTGTGCTGGTTTGAAAGCAAAACCACTGAGAGACTCCAAGTCAGAAACACAATTTAATAAGAGGAAAAGAAAAGAAATAAAAGAAAGTAAAATAAAAGTAATAGTACAAAAAACCACTGACAGAGTCAGAATACAACTTAACACCCTGTTAGGGTGGTAGCGGCAGTCTAGATGAGATGATCTTGTCGAAGCAGTGATCCTGTAGAAAGGTCTGGTAGCTCTTGTCTCCTCTGGGAGTCCAGTGGATAAAAGCTGCTTGTGCTGTCCCAAACCCTGGATTTATCCAGGTGGGAATGCTTGGCTCCTCCCCCTGGGCAGAGCATCTCCCAGTGGGCTGATCTCATTCTATGAGTCATGCAGTGGGTCCTTGATGGCCCATTAAACAGAGATAGCTCCTGGAGGAAGTTATCTATGAGTCATGTGGCAAGGCATTGTTAGGCTCGTTAACAGAAGATAAGGAAAACACTGCCCCACCTTGGCTCCAATGGCTCATGGGGATAGAATACAAACCTTGGGCAAAATTTTACATTGTAACCTAGGACACAAATGTATGACTACTCAGGACTATGTCCCATTACAACATGCCAATAGAAAAAAATTATCTAGTAATAATGATACTTCTTGTCCCAAATCTTACAAATAAATCTCACTTGTTCGCATACTAAATTAATCTAAAAAGAGCATTTTTTTTTTCAATTTGTATATAACGCCAATGTATAAAGCCCTGGACTAAGAGTTGAACCAGATCAAGAAACGTTAATTCACACACATCATGACCTAAATAAAAGACTTAGCTGTTCTATGCCTTGGTATCCAGTTATAACTGCAGATATTATGCCCTACTTTTTGTCTCAGTTGCCTCTCCAGCCCACTGTCTGGCAGGTGTTCACCATTATTGTATGTTAGTAAAGCATCAAGAGCTAAGAGGGGTTGCTCTAAGAGTTAGTCTAATGAATAAAAAATAAAAGTGCAAGAAATTTGCTAATTAAACTGTGTTTTGGAAAGTGGGAAGGACCACATATTTTCCTCTATCTTAAAAATGTGAAAATGTAAAGCTGTTCTGTCCCCCTCTCTTGAAAAAGCAATCAATTCTTTCCAAACCAAAGACCCGACACTTACCAGTGTAAGAAATTTGCATAGCAGCTATAGTGATACAGATATTGTGAAAGTCCTTTCTAGTCCAGCTCAGTGTTGCCAGTTTTTGGATTCACTTGCAATGAAAGGATTTTTCATAAGGTCAAGGTAGAGACCCATGTCAGAACATGCACCTTCTGCAACGGGTTCCTCCACCATAATATTGCACTGCCAGTTTTGAAAGCTTCAGGGAGTTTTCTCTCCTTTATGCTACATCTGTGTGGAACTGATAACAACACATTCTTCCAAAGTCATTCTATACTGCTGACTTGTTTAGCAAGTGAAAAAAAAAAAAAAACAAACAAGAAAAATATTTCTGCTTTGCAGATAGAGCAATTTCTTGTTAGCTCATTTGTCTGAAAAAATTATTAGTGTTTCTGAGTCTCACCTTCATTCCAGTGACCCCTTAGGGTGCAGCAAACCATGCAGGTGTGGTGCACACGGCGCACATCAGGCACGGTAGGCTGCAGGTTAAAGTGATCTCCTTCTTCCACTGTCAGAAAAGAAGCTGGCTGGCTGGTTTTGGAAACCATTTTCCCTGCTGTTCTTCTGCATGGAGAAGAACACCAAGTCTGATTCCTACCCTGTACTCTTCATAATACCTTTCCCTCTTGGGCTGCAAGAGTGTGGCAAGCCAAGTGCTCAGTTGCCATCCTGCTTCACAAAGGGCCTCCCAGTGATGGCTCTACCAGCTGCAGAGGAGGCTCAGCCATACAAGGTGGCCTCCACCAGCTGGTGCTCCTCCGTGCTGGCTGCCAGGGCAAGCAAAAGTCCATCTGCTCCTCCCCCACTCTAGATTGCTACAGATGAGGGAACCTGGGAGAGTGAGTGGCCTTCTCTTGGTGGAGACCAAATCCCTACAGACATATTTAACAGTCTGCCCTGGCCAGTGGGTCTTAATCTTCAGAAAAGCAGCTTTCATCCTTTTCAGCTTTCCCTTTCTTGGATATGATATCACTAGCTATTATGGCCAGAAGAGGTGGGCAATTCAGCCTTGTTTTTCCTACCAAATTTGGTCACTCTCTTGGAAGCACATCCTTGCATACCTCACCACCAGAGAATTGTGAAGCAGCAGTCTCTTCTAGCTCCCAAAAATAAAGTTGACAAAGGTTTGTTCTGGATTAACCTGATCAGCTTCAATTTTGTGTAAGCTCATCCTGGGTCCTTTATTTGGCATTTCTGTTGTCATTGCTTGGTTGTGGCAATGCGTATTTAGGAGTAGAGCTGATGCCTTATTCCCAAGAAGCCACTCCAGAGAAGAAGATGCTTGGAAAATCTCAGGCAAAGCAATCAAGCTCCCACATCCACATGCACACCACGCAGCCAGCAGCACAGAGAGGCAGAAGGCCCTTGGTCTGGAACAGTTCCAGCAGTTTATTTCCAGGTGGTGCTGAAGGGCTGTCCAGGTGCCCAGAGGGGGTGTTGGGGGCCAGTCCTTGGCTTAAGTAAGGGTTACAAGAGCCAGTGACCTTGAGGCACAGGGGCCGTGCAAAGGGCAGGTAAGGTCAAGGTCCTATAGGAGGAGAGGGTCAGTCACCAGGGAGACACCAAGGGATGGGAGAATCTACAGGGTAGAGGGGACCCAGGGCAAACCATTGTACAGAGCACCATTGGGAGGTCCTGTCTCTCAGGCCAGGCAGGTGATTATAATTCATCTTGCCAGGGCAAACTCCTAGGTATTATATCAAAAGGTTGCAGGGATTCCACACTTAGTTGATTCAGCTCTTATAATTTTTGGAGAATTGGGGTAGAAATGTTTGGTTATATAATTTACCTGAACTCGGAGCCAAAGAAGGTCATCCATTCTAGTGGATAGTGCAGACGATTTTAAGTGTGCTTGGAAAACAACAAAAGCCATTATGAAACCGTAACTGTTCTGTGCAGGAGAGCAAAACACTGGGTCATGAATTCATAATTATTATATTAATGGACTCCACTTAAATCGATATATCTAGCCAGAGGGAGCTCAAAGCATCATTTGACCTAGCAGTCACATTTCCCCAGGAATACAAAACACTGTAAAATGTCCTCACATTCTGCACACCAAGGATTATTGTGGAGCCCTTGGAGGGAGGCAAAGGGCACAGAGAATCAAGAGGATGATAAGCAGTGCAGCCTGCCTGAATTCTGGGCTGCCAGACTCCAGCCCTCATCACAGCCACAGTACAGAAGCAACCCCTCATGCAAACAGCCACGGACTCCAAGCAGTTTAATGAGTGTCTTGCTCATCATTCTCAGGTGTGGAGGCCAGAGAAGGCACACATGGGTGCATCATAGGTCAGAAATATCTCATTATGGTTTCAAGTTGCCATGAAAAGCAGAGCCTTACATTTCCTTACATTTCAGATTATTCTTTCAACAAACTGAGCTTCAAGGTATCAACACTGACAATTATACTTTGGAGAAAGTATAATGGAAAAATCACTGATACATTGGACAGTTCTCTCTCTAGAGGAAACTCTATTGCTTCTTGTCTTCCAATACAGCCATGCTGCATTTAAAACTATAATGACAGACTACTCTCAATAAATTGAATTTGTCTGTGAAGCTACTAGGCATTTAAATAATTCTGCTCTTTTCAAACTACACCTGTAGTTTTTGAAGTAATGTTCTCTTCCACTGCTGAGGATAGAGGTTAATCATACCAAACATAAGGAGATATTTCCCTTCATCTCTCTAAATGTTCAGGTCATCAATTTCATCATGTTTTGGGGAATGCAGGGGAGGCAAGTAGGAGGTGAGAAACAAATCCATCATTTAGGACACTAGAGAAATATTTAACAACAACTTAAAGATTCAGGAAAAATCAGTATTCTGTAACCTTGTTGGCTTGGTTCAAAAAAATGAATGAAATAATTTAGACAAAACGTGACAAGAGGAGGTGTTTCTGTGAGCTGGAAGCACATTTCCTCCACAACAGAAATATGTGTGCTACCTAACAGGGACAAGAGAGACATGTATGCTGCCTGAATATGTTGTGCAGTACTTATGTGCTGGACATTGAGCTGCCCTGTAAAGAACATACACTTTTGCATTTGCTCACTAAAGCAAGTCCCAAGCAAAGTTTTGTGCAAACAACAGTTAGAGAGGATTGCAAAGGGAAATGGAGAGCAGAGAGCATGAACAAACAAAACTTTTGATCATTTGAGATGACATTTTATCTGACTTAGCAGTCTGGCCAGCCTGCTGACAGCCTGGGGACAAATGAAAGTCCTTGATAAAGAGAAAGACACATTTTTTTTTGCAAAACTTCAACATGATCAATACCCTTCCCCTTTCCCTCTTTTAACCAGTAGATGATCAATCTCCACTCCTTTGCACGTGCTTTGAGAGGGATGCTGCAAAACTTGCCAAAAGCCCTTTGACTAATGGCACACCTGACAGTTAGCTTGCAGGTGGTAGAGTTTGCTTGCTTCAAAAGAAAGTCTCTTGAGACTGTAAAACCAAAAAAATATTAATATTTCATTTTACTAGCTGACAGGTTTGCCTGTAGTGTAGAACTGCAATAGCTCATTTATTGCACAAAGATAGGATAAGCTGACATAGCTTATTATCACAGAAAAAAAAATTAAAAAGATTTTTGGGGGCTATAGTTGTGACAATGGCTCAGTAAGGGATTGCCATGTTTTGTAGCCAACATATGCTCCTCCCTGCCTTTTAAGAATTGGATTATCTGTAATTAAAAATAGGACTGCTTTTAGCGTAAAAAAAATAGATAAAATTCTAATAAATTAGAATACCAATTAAGTATATTTGGGATTTTTATTACAGAACAGAATGAAACCATGACATCATTATTCATTTTGCTAGTGAAACATGGGTGTGAGTCAGACACACCACCTGAAAAGCTGTGCTAGTTTCAGGCAGCCCAGCACTGCGGTTTTCAATGCCCCTCTGCTGTAGGTCATTTGTGCCTCTGACCTGCTGGCGAGACATCCATGTGATGGGAACATATCCTGCTCAGCTGAGGGCACACTGCCCTAGCACTCTGCTGGGTGAGTCAGCAACACTTCCATTTGACCATGTTTTCCACGCTTTGGGAACAGTTTTGGAGTGCTGAGTTCTTTCTGTGTGAAACTGATTCCATCTGGATGAAATGAAAGCTGAGACACACTCCAGGAGTGCAGCTACTGCTCTCCAGCTGCCTGTGGGCGTTCAAAGCACAGGCAGGCACACACTAAGGCAAAGCCTCCTGACAGTCTCCTGTAAAATTAAGATGTCAGTAATAGCCACAATAGGCACTTAATGAACTGCTAATAAATACATAAATGTCAGCACCCCATGTTTTCAGGCTTGCATGCTGCAGGTATGCATTGTCAGAGTGCTGCTGTCCTCTCGCTTGCCAACTGGACACAGGCACCCCCAGCACCATCAGGAACGGTGCTGTCTGGCATGGGCAGAGGTGTTGATGTTGGTGGGGCAGCTTCTGGCTGTGTCAAACCCATCTCTGGTTTTACAACTTTTTTACATGCCTTTCGTATCTCTTTGCTGTGTGACTCCTTTGTGTCAAAAGTCATGAATTGTTGCTGCCTAATCTGACTGATGGCCATCTCACACATCAACACCATTAGATGGGGCCTGATGGCATCATCCCCACTCAAGGGATCAATTTTGGGCAAATGCCCTCAGGGCAATGCTGTGTATTTGTTGCACACACACTCTCCATATGCTCACATTTGTGTCCCAATGTGTGGTGTTTTCCAGGCCAGTGCTGAGCATTCCCCAAGGTGCTCAGGCAACAGGCACAAGGCACAGTCCACAGGGGAACCAAACACACGGGAACACTGTAAAAGAAAATATGCAGGGGCAATGCTGCAACAAGGGCAGCAGAGAACAACACACCCTTGAAGACAAAACTGCTCACCATTTCAGAGCCATCTTGAGGGCTATAAAATAAAATGTACTCCACCATGGGACACTGCAGTTCTGCTTTAGGACTTCATCTTCTCCTTTCTATTCCAAAACCTAGAAAGACAAGTTAATCAAAGCATTTCACTGGAAAAGGAAAAGCAATGGAAAATAAATCTGGAGGGCCAGTCTCTGAATGCAGTGTTAACTGCAGTAGGTCTTCCAGGCATTCAGCTCCCTGACAGTCTGCAAAAGAACTATCCACATGCCGCAATAGCCACAAAGAGGTCCCAGACTCCCTGCCATCAAGTTTAGGACACTGACTGCAAGTGTTACTGATAATATTCCAGTGTTTCCACCTATAACTTCTCAGCCAGGAAAGCTGGAACACAGGAGTCCACAGGTCTACGATGGGAGCTGGTGCATTTCCAATTAGGGTGAAACCCACCTACCTTTCATCAAAAATAAGAAGAAAGAGCTGAATGAACCATTTCACCTTGGAACTATCTATCACCCAAAGAAAGCAGTGCTTTCTAACAAAATCCAGTTTTGCTATTCCAATGCAGGCCAGCTCCTAATATGCTTTAGGAATCTGTGTGTCAGTCTCGTGTCTGAGAGTAAAAGGCAACAGGAACACAGTCATGGCTAACTCCCCTAATTAACTTGACCTGTTTGGTGGTTTGGTTTTTACTTATTATGTTACCTGGATCTTACAATATGCATCCTTCCTCAGAGGAAAAAACCTCCAGACAAAAAGTGGTTTTAATTTGTAAATGAAACATTTTGTCTGAAAGATAAACCTGCTCTACCCTCAAGTTCTGCTATCCCCAATCTCCTGCATATCTGTCTTATTTGAGATGTCAACAGCTGCAGAGGTCCCTTGTTGATACATTTTTCAGACATGAAACATATCTCTCATGTTTCACATTTCAAGAATGTTTTTTGCATTATTATCTGTGAAATAAGATCAAGGAGGGAAGGGATATCAGAGGTAAGAATCCGATCTATTGGCCAGAGGAGGAACATGATAGCCAAATGCTTTCTGAATCTCAAAAATTTTCTACTATGAAAAATTATAAGCAAAGAAAAATTACCAGGAAAATTAATTATCTAAATGCTAATAATGGATATTAGTAAAGGCTAAAAATAAATTCTTTTAGAATTCCTTTTCTTCTTTTAAAGAGAAGAGAAAAGGAAAACAACTTATTTTTTAGGATAAAGAGGAGGGAATTTTTGTTGTCATTACTTTGTGTATGCAGTTGGGATTGTTTCTCAGGAAACTGTTTCTGGGGTACAGTAATTTTTAAGTAACTGCTATTGTTTTACCTGAGTTTCAATTCAGGAAAATTTAATCAAAGTAGAGACAATTGCGGTCAAACCCACTGCATAAATATCATGGTGTGCTGTACCTTGGCCACTCTCACAGGCCATGGCTGGGTCTCTGCCTTGAGAGGAATGCCTGTTTCTGGCATGGCCGGGGGGAGTCGTTGGTGCAGGTGCTCTCCCATCAGTGCCATAGGCACCCAGAACTCCTGTTTTACACAAATGGTCTCTTCTGCCTCACAGCACAGATACAGGATGTGGAGGACAATTTAAAAACTCCTATTTGATCTTACCTATTCATTAGAACCAGAGTAGGAAAAGGCAGAGACTGACTCATCTAAGCAGTAAACTTGGTCACAAAGATGTAGTTGTAACACTTTCCATCTTAAAAGCTGTTGACTTACAAAAACATGAATGTTTCATGGTGATGATGAAAAAGATCTCCAAAGTCTAAAACACTTTGTTTTTGAAAAATTGTAAAACAGGGCTAGCAGCAGCCTGTTTAGTACGATTTAGTACTCAAAACAGGAGATTCTGCATTATGGATCACTGGTATCTTCCTAAGCAACAAGGAACAAAATGTTTTCAACGGTAATGAAATAGAAATGTGTATGCAGAATAATGCATTTAAAAGATTTAAATATGTATTTAACTGTGGGTTGACCTCTATTTTTCCATGAAAATTGCCATATCTGTTTTCTCCAGAAGGCTTATTAAAATCGCATCTTTCTTGGAGAAAGACTACATTTGCCCTTATCCTGATCGCATATCAGGTGATGTAAATTGATATAAAATCTAATGTTTGGATCAATACTGTGATAATAAAACTAAGAGAACTGAAAAAATGGATAAAAGCGCCACTCTCCACAGAAATGTTGATTCACTGACCATCTGTCTTATTTCAGATAAGTGCTTTACCACTTTAGTTTGGCATTAGACAAGTCAGTCAATAAATTAAATAACTGAAGTCACACTATAATTCTTGGCTACCCTGCTCTATTTTTAAGCTGTCAACATCTAAAACGTCACATGTATTCCTTTTCTGAGCATATAGTGAGAATGTGCCAAGTCCTGTCAATTCATCCTAAGCATGAACACACACAGGTAACTAGCAATTACAGTCTTGGTTTCTACTAGTCACCCAACTGCCATAAAAACTCTTCAGTGTGTAAATACATGCCTTAACTATATTTCTATTTATTTGCTTACCAACTTATATGAATGAAGTTTGACTAAAGGCATTATACATACTGAGAAAACAAAAAAAAATTCACTTGACATGTTGAAGCAAGGTGCCCATATTTTGCACTCAGACAGCAAGAGAAGCAAAAGAACACACTAAGAACTTTAAAATACCACAATAGAAGGTTCATTTTTACAGGCCATTAGAATTCCATTAGTCTCATCTATTCATTTCCAGGCTGCCCTCAGACTGAAAAGTGAGCATCTAATAGGATGCTTTCATTAAATTAAAATGAACAACCCCCTCGCACTCCATCACAATCCAATACGATTTTAACAGAGAACATGATGGGTGGCAGCTCATCCAACTGGAAGGCTGAGAAGAAGCTCAGAATAACATTCACTTTTTTTTGGGACAAATTTAAAGCATAAACAGCTGAGAGCAACATCTAGGATAAACAAATATTCCTGTGATGTGACAAAGGGTATATATTGATTTTGGAGTAACAGTAGCTGTCGACATATTTGATACCCTCATTGTCTGCATAAAGAAGCTATACCTAAATACAGGAGAAAAAAGTTTACATTATTTCCTAGATGACAACATTTCCCTGTTGATCACTTAAACAACATCAACACATGGTCTAGATCAGATGCAGAAATAAAAGTTAAAAAGCTCACTGCTGGAGACACCAAAACCTGTGACTCCAGGACAGCAAAGAAAATAAACAGCTGATTTAGAAGGCTGTCAAGTTTAAACTTTCTTGTCTTTAATAAGACATATGGGCCTGTGCCTGGTGTGTTCTAAGCGTGCTCCTGCAATTTATCACATGCTCAAAGAAGCTGGTAATACCTGCAGCCAGCAAGAATCCCTGCAGCTGTATGAGTCCATGCAAAGGTGTTCTGGAAAGAAGTGCTCTTTTAGAGCCTCATCTTTCTCCTCTAAGGTGAGCCTGACATCCTCTGGGTGGAACAAATTTCTCCCTCTAAACCAGCACAAGTATCTACATCTCCTCTTGAGGCCTGAGGACCCTGCTGCTGCAACAGCTCTGCTCACAGGCTGAGTCCTATGTTCCTCAGCACAGGACAAATGCTGTGCTGGAGAAAATCTAAATGGGCCCAGAGAGTGAGCACTGCTGTCCTCTGCAGAAAAGGTGTTTATAGGAAGAAGAGGTAGAAGATTCTTTTTATTTTTTAACATATCATCTGAGTAAAAATCTGTGAGCAAATAAACTTTCAAAACCATATTGCAAGATAATGGGGGGAAAAAAAATCCAGAAACTAACAGATTTTTGGAGAAAAATATTATGATTCAGCACCAAGACAAAAGAGCTTAGTGGCTTCCCAGTAAAAAAATTTAAATTCCACATTAACATGATATATTTTTTTTTACATTTAACTGATAAAAACATTTTTGTTTCTACTTTGGTAGCCATAATAATTCATATAAGGTTATTCCCATGCAAGAGGTTTCAGTGTTTAAGAAAGAATAGTGAGTGCCTCAGTATTTATGCTACTGTATTATGCACAGTATTTATGCTGTGTCTAGAAAACAGTAGGTTTACAGAAAAGACTGCAGACAACCCCCCTCTCATCCATCAGCCCCTGCCACCCCCGAACCCTCCACCACTCCCACTGGCCGCCCCTTTTCCCCCCATGGCTTATTTCCAGCTGTGGCAGCTGTTGTGAAACCTGGCAGATTGTGACACCTGGCGGTAGCCCAGCAAGTCTCTGGCCTTATTTTCTGTGAGATTTTTTGATTTGATAAGCTTTATTTTATTTTTCAGGAGTGCTTGGGACTAACATTGATGTAAGGAACAATATTTTTACTAGAAGTTCGAAAGTAGGAAGCATTAACAGTGCAAGGAGATTAAGTATACAGCTGAATGTCACTCTGGGAAAAAAAATGCCAGGTAACTACTCCCATGCTTAGAGAGGCTGACAAAATACCTTTAAATGCACTGCAAAATACTTTAATCTTAACAAATTTTAAAATATCACATATGCATTTTTAATATTTCCTAAATCCACAGCTTTTGACCATAAAATCTATAGTCTTTGAGCAGCAGTCTGTATGATCCTTCCTGTGTTCAGAGCATGGTATTTAATCCTGTAGACCTCTTGACTGGAAACACCATGTTGTATTTTGGGAGTTTTCAAACCATTTCCTACCCTTGTCTGCAGCATCTATCTGTAGCAATTGTGATTACCAAACTTTTGGGGCAGATCTGCCCAGTGCCAGTGACACAGCACAGTGTATTTGTCCACTGGCTTCCCATACAGTCCAGTATAGCAACCATACATCATGCCTGTTCATATCAGACCTAGCATTTGTTTATCTATGGATATAAGTTACACTCCATGGATACCAAGCCATTCTGCCTGCTAACACTCAAATTTAATCTGCTGCTCTGCATTAAACTTTTAAATACTGTAGAGAATTAGGACTTTACTTCATGCTTTTAAAAATGCAAAGAGAACATAAGTAATTATTGCTCTCAGTACAGCACAAACTTATTTGTTCACAATTCCTTTAATTTCTAAGAGATTTTCAGTTTTCATTATTATTCATTGTCTCGCCAGTTTTGTCTTTATTAGGTATTCATAAAAAATACCTCATTATCATCTGTAAAACACAGTTCATTAGCATGGCTGCTCTGTGAAGACAATTGTTTCTTCATTAGCATCAGTTCCTCAGAAATTCAGGCCTTTGATGCTTGTTTGAATTACTTGTATCTTTTCATTTCCTCAGTTGTGTTTCTGAAAGATTTCACTTTTTTTCTACGGCTATTTACATTTATGAATATCCTTGTAAGTCCTGCACTTCTAATTTGTGACGTATTTTGCTTGCAACTACATTAGCTGTTCATATAAATGCATTGGCATAGAGTTTATTCATAGCCTTCATCCTGCATTTATTCATAGCCTTCATCCTGCATTTATGAGTGCTATTAACTCTCTTTATTCCTTTAGGCAGGAATGAAAACATTTGTCCCTGAGCATGCTCCAGAGAAGGAGGAATACTTTTGAGAGCCCTACGCTTTCACTGCCTTTCACTTGGATGCTTGGCAAAACTTATATCATGAACTACACATATATGGGCGAGAGACAGAGATTGCATTTTATAAATATTAAAAAATAATCAAATCAAAAGACTGCAGAATGATTAAAACTTTATTTTTCTCTGCTTGAATGTCACCCTTCACATTGCTCAATGGTGACCCCAGGCACTTCCCCTCCTAGGCTACTGGCCTTCCCACTTGGTTCTGGTGTCCAGGTGCTCCTCCTACTTCACTGTCAGTGGGAGCTGGAGATAACCTCTGGAGCCAAAGAGGAACCCCAGCATAACCTGCTGCATCACCAAACTGCCTTGGCCCCAGCTCCGACCAGCCTCAGCCTTGGTCTCCAACTTGCCAGCCACCTTTCTAATCTTAATAAACCATTTGGTTTGTCGTAAATGATAATTTCCCCAATATTTTCAGTTAAGAAATTGTGAAATTCAGTTAAGAAAAGTCTGAAATTGAGTAAAAGCCATAATCAAAGACAGCTCTGACCCCAGGAATCAGATCTGGGCAAACCAATTAAGGACACAGCCTCACCGGACTGCTGCCCCTATCCCTGGCTCACGTCTGCCATCTCCCCGAGTTCAGTTTTTATACTGTTTTTATGCCTTAAGGCCAGTTTATTGCTCAGTCCAGTCTTTGAATATGCAGATAGGTTTTCTTCCTGCCAAGTGTGGATGTAGAATAGAATTCTGGTGAGGTTGATCTCATCTTTGAGTTTGTGCATGAATATTTCTGAGGTTCTGGGAAGGTAAACCTGTCTTGAATACCATTTTCTTGGTGGTTGTCAGCATTCTGGGAAAACAGGAAGGTGGCCTGATTGGATTTTCTCTTGGCCAGTGAGGATGAATGCTGCTTGATGGGTGCTTGTGATTCTTATCTGGGTGGCATTCCATTCCCCATTGTGGAGGCTATCTATTTCTTCCAAGTATTGTTCCACCCCACATTGATGTGGTGGTTCCATCTTATTGTTTCATCTAGTGGGGAGGAAGGCATGCCTCCCGTCCACTCAACCAGGCATAGTTTCTGTACAGGGGGGTACCTCGGAACATGGTTTGCTCTATACAGGAATTACATGTTTTTAATAAAACTCAAATTAACCACACATTTTTAACAGGTTGCAAATAAAACAAATATTTTTCTGATCAGAAATCCCTGATCTGATGCTGTCTGGAAACAGGTTCCTTTCGAGAGCTGCCAAACTCGGGGAAATAGCCTGAGAAATGTTTTTGAGTGTATTTGTTGTTTCCAAGTGTATTTTTCTTTTTGTTCTACCACTCTTTTGTTATTTTTAAAGGTTTGTTTCTGAAATGGAGAACATTTCTTATGGGACAGATGGTTCAAAAATTTTAGAATTACATAAACCAGGGAGGACAGATTTGTTGAACCTTCTCTCTATATGCATCTCACTTTTTATGAAGAGCCTAGGCATAGTTACAGCTCCCCACACACACTCTTGAGTGTGAGATTGCTCCTCTTTTCTCTACTACAGTGGCATGCAAAATACGTGCTTGAAGCCAAGGACAGCCAAGGCTGAAGGATGTTGCCTTTGTCCTCAGCATATTACAAATATTTAATATAAGGTCACACACACACATACACACATATATATATTTATATACATATATGCCCACATTCATTACAATGCAGGCAACCTCCACACAAACAGTTAAAAAGAAATACAAGCCTTGTACTTTCACCACAAACTCAGGCCAAGGTAAAAATCCCAAAGCCAGCTGGCCAGCTTTCAAGAAGAGCTGACTTGCTGGATGGAAAGAAAGAAACCTTGTTGACATGGAAACCTCTAACTTAAATATATATCTATAACAGATAAAATAGCAAGATGAAAGAGAGCTTAAAAAGTCATGATCAACTACAGTTGTGAGAGAATTTTTAATACCCAAATATTAGAGGGGAAAATGTTAAAACAGCAGCAAGGAAAGTGTTAAAACAAGTTGTTGTTCCAAGCAATTGTTAGAAGGCTCAATGGGAACGTGAGAAATGAAACAACAGTAATCTCATGCTGGAGCATGTTTCTGTATTTGTGTTCCATTGCTGTTATAAAAAAAGGACCTTCTTGTGGATTTCATCTATGCACATTCAAATGAGAGCTGCTGTCCTAAAAGTTTCAATCAGAATAGATGGCAGAGAAGGACAAAGGGTGCAACATTCAGAGAGGTGCAGAGAGGCAAAAGAGGCAGCCTTGATACAAATAGAGAGGGTGCACATTCACAGTCATATCTGACGACCCATGAAGACATTGAAATTCCAAATTGGGAACAATCCTTGGGACAACATGATGGTAAGAACCCTTTATCATCAGACAAATCCATACCAGAGGTGACCTGGACTAGGTGTAGGGAATGAAACTTTCTGGACATTACTGTACGTGACAGAAAGAATTTTTCCACTCTGTATTTATATTTTTTCTCTTTCTGGGGCATTTGAAGGCTACCAAACCCCAAGTAATTGTACAGGATGGTTAGAGCCATTGTGTGCCTTATTAGTTCAGCTGTTAATTGATATCAGCTCAGCAGTAGATTTTATTTCCCTGTAGAGAAACCTCTGAATAAGTATGTGCCCCATGCATCAGTCCAAAAAAGAAGGGCACAAATCACTAGATTTATTTTCACATTCAGAAGTGACAGGCTCAGTCCTTCTAAAGAGAAAAATATTCGTTACACAATTATCTTTGCTTAATATTTGCTCTTAAAATAATTTCTGTTCTTGATTTCAGATGTTCCACTAAAATATCTGGGCATGCATCATCTTTCACAGATAGACAAGCACTGTTACAGGGAAGGGGGAAGAGATCTAATTAACTTTTCCATGTCCCATCTGAAATAAGAAGGTGGAGTTCACAGCAGGCTTCATTTATGGTAGCACTATCTGTAGTGCAACGTAATTTGTATTTCTCCATTTGCCAAATCTGAGGAGAGATGGTGACAAAAAAATAATACAGAAGAAAAGAAACCATTAATTTGTATGTAAATAAAGCAAGCATAACAAAGACTAGCTGAAGTCACCATCTGGTGCACAGCCTCTTCACATGGAAGTAGTAGACAAATGAGGGTAATGTAACTCATCTTTTGGTGTTTGATAATTATTAGTCTCCTCATTTTTGCAAAAGTCATTGCAAATTTGAGGCACTTTAAAAGTTGCAGGAATCATTTATTTTTTTCTCTCCATTATGTGGATACTAGTGAGAGCCAAGGAAGAAGAAAAGATATATGTTCAAGATCACTCTAAGTATAATAAACCCCAGGAGTTAAATGACAAGATCTATTTTATTTTGCATCTTTTCATTTTTAACTGTGCCTTTTTAATATTCTTGCTCTTCTATTTTGTAAAATACAAAGGGCCAGAGGCTCCCTCACTGGAAAAAAACTAAGTCCATTGTAACTGGATTGCTGATCTCTTCATTATTTATGGGCCCTTGGAAATTGCAAGGAGATAAAACTGTAGGAAAAAAAATAACTGCCTTCCTTGCTCTCTGTGCAAGTGCTGATCATCAGGAAATAAAGGCACAATTTGCTGCATATCCTGTTCCCGAGCTCATTACAGACCCCCAAGCTGTGAATCCCTGGGCCAAAATGTAGGCAACTGGCAGGTTTCTAAATGTGGAGGGTGTTTTTAATACACGTCTTACATTAAGAGAAGTAAAACCTAGGGGCATAAATAGATCTTTCTCTTTCATATAATTTAAGCTAGCTGAATGTTTCTTAGTGTTCAGTAAATATAAATGTATTTTGCCCCAGAGCTAGGAGATGCTGCAAAGAAGTATTGTTCTGCTCAGGATGAAAACCTAGCATGGATTTCAAAGTCTTCCTTAGACAGATAGTCTGTGCAATTGGCAGAATTTATGAGAAGCCTGGGCACTTTTCGGCCTTGTCATGTACAAGATTTCTAATTGTGCAGCTTTGGAGGCTGTTGTCACTTCAGCCACAAGCTCTACATATTACATAAAGGTTGTAGTCCTTGAGCTGAGTCATGAAAGTGGTGATGGGATCAGAAGGAGAAGACCACTGGCCTCATGCTCCATGCTGGGCTTATTAAACTCTAATTGTGGGCCTTCATCCTCCTGCTTAGGCATACCAACCAGCCTGAGCATCAAAAATGGCTCATTTGAGCTAAAGAGGTCAGAATCCAATGGGGCACATCCCAGGCTAAAACCTGAAACAGTAACAGCTTGTTCTTTGGTCATTAGGTATATCTTCTGCTAATGAACCTTCGCTAATCATTGTGCCTTAGAAAGAGCAGGTGTTTTAAAGTGAATGTGGCAGGCATAGGTGAACATGAACAACACAACTTCTGCAAAAAATTAGCTGTATTCGCACATCACAAGCACAAAGGTGATAGAATCCTGTGTCAACTTAATCTCTTTTTTCACTAACATGACAGTAATTGGTTTGTTGTGCCATTGGGACTCCAACAACTGGAACAGGCATGGACAGTGAATGGTGTCAGGGCCTGAACTACAGTGCATGGCTCAGGCCATCTCTCTTAGAGGCAAATGAAGTGAAATACCACGTCCGTTTTCTTTTCTTACACAGACAAATGATTCCTAATGAAAATGTTAAACTTCACTGTCTTTCAATTGGTACATCTGAAGCCACCCCACTGCTGATTATATGGGTGTGAAAGGGTATTTTGGGAAGTTTGGTGAGTTTAGTCAGATGGTGAAATATGCTGAAATAAATTTTAAAAAAACCCATCTATTTCTTCAGGGCTATTTTTTTTCTGTGCATATTTCAATACTATAAATACCTCAGAAAAACATCCTTTATATTTTCCCATCAGAATCATTCCCTTTGGCCCTCACAGGAAACATATTTGGAGCCTGATCACATTTTTTATCCTTTTTATACTGTTTTAATTAGCAAAACTGTGATTGTAGATGCCTTAAGAGTTGGATTCTGCTTATTCTCACTGATTTCTAAGCCATATTACTGCCTCTCCTATTGATCCTGGGGACACCCCATACCATGTGCTGCACAGCCCATACCACAGTCCCTGGCTGGGGTGGCAATCCTTTCCTCTTGGAAGCTACTCATTGCAGCAAGCCACAGGTCATCCTCAGGACAAGCAAAATGAACTGAGGATACAAAAGAGAACTATATCACCCCAGCATGGTTTTTACTTAGGCAAAAAATACATTAACGTCTTTTCCTGATCCATCAACCACCATCCTTTCTGTCACAGGTTTTTCACACCCATTTTGAACTGTCACCCTGAGTGCATATTGATAGGCGCTGATGCCAATCCTTTCCTTTAGAATCAGATATAAAGTAGTTTGCCTCGAAGGGGTTATCTGAAGAGCCTTTTTACTTAAGTGTCCATTGTTGGGAGTTAGGTTTGTTTCTTGTTTTGTTTTTTTTTACCTATAGAATTTTTTCCCAAGAGTTATGAGGCAACTAACTACTGGGTACTTATTGGTACTCAGGTGGGACAAAAGGATGGCTACACTACTTGGCTACACTTTTTCTTTTGTCTCCGGGAGTTTCTCTCAGAGGGGGGAAGGTCACGCGAGGTTTTGGGGGCAGGAAAAAGACGGGGCTGGGGGCAGCTTCACTCTCTTACTCTTGGCATTGGAGAGAGACCGGTCAGGCTGCTGCTTGCTGTGGGAGGAGTTTTTCACTGGCATCATCGGGTCCGATCCTGAGGAAAGCTACCATCATCTGCTCGTGTGCCCAGGAAATCCTGAACTCTCCTCCTGCTGCCCTGCTGGAGCTGGCCTGGCCCTGTCCCACCGCCGCTGCATTCTCGGCGCTGCTTTGAGCCTTTTCTGCTACGCTGTGGCCCTGCACTGCCCTGTCCTGCTGGGACATCCCTGCCCTTCCAGTGACCACCGATGGAGCTCCTGATATATCCGATCCACCAGCCCGGGGTCCCTCACTGTTCCAGACTGGTGCTTCCACGGACTCCCAAGAGATTGCACTGCTCTGGGTTTTGTGAAACAAAGCCGCCCTCAAGGTCCCTGGTTCTGTTCACTATGAATGCTGTGGTTGTGTTTGTTTGTTTGCCTTGTTATACGTAATAGTAAAGAACTGTTATTCCTATCCCCATATCTCTGCCTGAAGGTCATTTTAATTTTCTAAATTATAATAATTTGGGGGTAGGGGATTTGAATTATCCATCCCAAGAGAGGCCCTGCCCCTCTTTAGCAGATACCTGTCTTTTCAAAACCATGACATCCATCTTAGGAGCTGCTTCAGAATGTGTTTTCATATACAGATTTGGAGTTTGATGAAATAATCTCTGAACTGGTTAGCAGATAGACATTTCTCCTTGCCATTTGAATTATATTTCCATCTCCTTATTTTTTCTTTTTTTTCATGGACTATCTCAGGATAATCAGTTTTATTTGTTTATTCATTTGTCTTTATGCTAGTTTATTCAGAATTCTCTAAGTCCCATTTTTGTGTTGGTGAAATATCGATCAGGTGCAGATGTGGTCCATCCGTGAAATGGTCATTTATATTGGGTAGATGGAGAGGAAGAGAGGAAAAATAGTACTATTTGCCTTCTTTCTAGAAGGACTAGAGAGAGAGAATAAAGAAGAAGGAAGTTTCTGCTGTAGCTGGGACTGGAAGTCATGGGTTTGGGCATGAGTCATCCTGAACATGTGATAGTCATGTTTTGGCATTTTCTGATTTTGACGAAAAATGTCAAAACATTGCTATTCTAAGTGATTCTGCAGAGTGACAAAGAAAGACTGTATTGAAAACTGCACTGAAAATTCATTTATTTCTAGCTGTCACAGAGAGTGGCTATGCAGAGGGCTGAGTTCCCAAATATCTTTGTGCATTCAGAGAACAGCTTCTTTTCTGTGAAAACCCCAAACCAGAAATGTACAGCAAAGGCAGCTAAGGATAAAAGTGTTCACTAATGGTATGAGGCCAAATGCTCCTGCTGTGGCCCTTTTCAGGAAGCACATAGACAAAATTTGCAGCTCATGGTTATACAGGATTCTATATGCATGTTTTGCACATTTATCCCAGAACATATATTAAAGTGGGCTTGGTGCTTTGCTCATCTGCAACTGCTGCATCAGTTTATGATGCGAAGAATCACAATGGCACCCTAGCAGATGGGTCTACGCATGTCCATGCCAGAAAATCAGCATGTGAAGTAAGTTTGAATAAGACAAGTAGATAATTTGAAGACCGATATGAGCCTCTTGGTATCCCCTGCTCAATTACCTTTGAAAGTAAATGCTGCTGCTAAGATGTGCTCTGTTTAAGGTCCCTCATGCAATTCAATCAATTCCAGCACTTCCAAGGTTTTCCGTAGCACAGAAAGGTCTCAATAAATCCCTCAACTAAACTAAGTTTTTAATTTCAGTGCTGTTCAGTTAATTCAGTCACGCAACACCTGTGTAACTTAGGCAACTTAAAAAACTTCTAGCAATTGCTAGATGTTGTTTTGGTTTTTGACTTGGCTTTTTATGTCTATCTCTGACATAAAATTTCTGTCAGAATGTATGAACCTTGATGGTCATAAAAAGTGTTAAAAAATTACCTTAAGAGAGAGTTGAAGTACCAGGTAAATTCTCTGAAGAATCTAAAACCATCTGAAGGCTGTCACTTAGAAATGAATACACAACCCAGCTACAGAAAATAACCTTTAGCTGTGACAACTTTGTCATCCTTTTTTTTTTTTTTTTACAAAAAGATAAGTGTTATTTCACAATTTTCTATGATAAAAATGTTTCTTATCCCCAAAAAACCCTTTAACTTAACTGTAGATTTTGCCTGAAGAAACATATGCATATATATGTGTAATTTCAGCTGATTATACTAAGATCTTGATTTCATTGCAGGGGGGTTGGAATTAGATTACTTTTAAGAGTCCCTTCCAATTCAAACTATTCTATGATTCTGTATAGACTTCTTTCTCTTTTTTAAAAAAACTGAAAATTTTTATCTGGAAATATCAAAAAGGCTGAAACTACCATTGATTCCCTTTTGCAATGACTGTAAAGTTTGCATTTGGACACCATGTCACAAGTCTGAAGGTTTTCAGGAGAGGGGAAAAGAATATTCTTTTGGCATCGGTGGCAAAACCTATAAATCATGTCTCATACTGATTTTAATAGAAGAATTTCATTACCAATTTATTCTTTTAAGGCACCATTCATTTTTTTTCAGTGAACTACCTATTACTCACTTGAAGTCATTACATTTTTCAGGGGAAATCTATTTATAAGTACTCATGAAGCAAACTAATTGAAAACATAATTAAAAAGAGGCCAGAATCTTAAAAAAATCACAGATCCTTTCTTCATCGATTAAACACGTGAAGCAGGCAATGCTTCTTACATAACTTTTCCAAATAGTCCTGTATTATCATTTTACCCTGGACACTGACTACTAAAGCCATGTCACCCTCTGAGAAAAAGTAGCATTTCAGTTCTGCTTGGAGGCAAGAGGAGAACCCATCTCTACTGCAGCTGATGCTGGCCCCTGGCCACTGTGGAGGTCTCTGCAGCCCCTTGCCAGTCTCAGGCAGTGCCAGTGGGGACATTGGCTGGTACTGGCTCACACAAGTCACTGCACAATTTTAGCATGCAATCTTGAAAGCCTCCCACCCTTAGTTTTCATCTGGTTGTCATCTGCTTAAAATAATTTTTAATGGCAGAGTTCCTTGAGATGGACTCGGGATAAGAAAACTCCTCCAGCCCTGAGAGCAAGCTTGCCATGGTGGCACAGAGCCAGCACCAGATGGCACACTGGGGTTGGCACAGCCCACAGGAGGAGCAGTGATTTAAGGAGATGATGGCTGGGAGTGACAGATTCCAGGATATGAAGGCTGGGAAGGTCCTTCCCTGCAGATACAGTCCTGGGATCTGTGCAGGATCCTGCTCTCCTCACAGAGGCTTTTTGGACTGTGCAGCCCTACACTCCCACTGCCATTCCAAGATGGTTGGCCACACTCCTGCCTAGGTCTGCCTGCCCTCTGCTTTGGCAGTGTAAGGACTGGTATTTAGTATTTTCTAGAATAAACACCAAAAATATATAGTATTTAGTTAAGAAACGTAAAACTTTAACTAATTAACTGATTATTATTTTTACTTAGTATATTAACTAATAAATGTAGTATTTTCAGCATTTATTTGCTGCATTTCCCAATATTTTCATTGCCTGTACACATTGCCTGAACATTCAAGTAAGTAACAAAGGCTATTTCAAATAGGGCTAGCTTTTTAAAACCAGCTACTACCAAAGCCCATCATTAGCTTCCTCAGCCTGCTGGCTGAGCCATGGTAGCACCCATTAACTTCAGGCCTAAATGGTACTGTCCAACATGTTGTACGTATCTCTCAAATATCTGTTGAGAAGAACCTTTCCACAAATGACATGGTAATGCTGCCTTATCAGCCACTTACTCCAGAGCCAAGCTCTGAGTCCTGGAACACCAGATCTGCTGCTGTTGCAGTGGGACCAGCAGCCATGTCCCTGCAGAACATTTGTGAGAACATGGAGCACTGTGCAGGAGCTAAAGAGTGACAGGGTCATAACATCACCTCACTCCAGTATAAGTGAACTTTTAAACCATGCCCCTTCTGAGGCTTGCATGAGTATACCCAAAACTGGCAGAAATTATTGTAGCATGTGTTCAAAATGGCACTGTCATCTAGAATGCCCTATATCTCCAGCTGTTCTATTATTTTGTCCTTATAAACTTAGGCTAAACAATTCTCTTCCTCTCCAGTTAATCCAACATGAACTGTCTCAGGACAGTGTTGAACAATATTGGGGCTTTCCTTTCCACTTCAGATTGTCCCTGCTCAGCACCACAGCTCCTCCATACAGCTGCGTGTGCTGCACCCCTTCCCCAGCACACAGCACAGCGTGCTCCTGGCAGAAGCTAAGGCACACAGTAAACCAGAGTCGTGTCCACCAGGCACAACAGGAACAGTGGAGACCAGATGAAGTCAGCTGAAACCCTACCAAAACACCAGTATTTACTGACTGACTCTGAAAATGAGGAGGTATTTGCAGGCAGGGGGGAAAAGGCTTAGAGACAGAACCTGAGCCTGTGTGTGCTCAGGATCCTCAAACCATTAGAAGAAAGTCAGTCTATGATGTCATTGTACAGAGGTCCTAGGAACAGAGCCCATTTTCAGAATCTCTATGGAAAAAAGAAAAAGCTGCAAGCTTTAAAGTATGCTATTAATTCTCAAATGTCTTTGAGATATTGAAAAATGAGCAGGTGGACCAAATAATCTCTTCACTTTGTCAAACCAGCTTCTTATTTTCCTGTGATGCCTTGGGATTGCTTCACAGCACAGACAACATCCTTAAAAAAACTTCAAATGTAAGTCACCCTATGATGAAGAGGAAGGTCATACTCTGCACTTTACAACAACAAGATTATCAGTGGAGCAATGTTCATGAAATGGGGTGGATTTGGGGATTAGAGGTGTAGAAGTACCACTATTTTAATGTTTCTGTTGCTCAGAATGGATGCCAACAAGGCATGTTCAGCTTTTCATTCTGAGCCCATTCAGAGCACCCAGTAACTGAAAAAAAAAATCTTCCTCTGTGAAAAACTTACACTTGTCAATGCTGAATTAGAGGTTGGCAATAACAACATTAGCAGACGTTTGGTTTAGGGTTTTTTTAAATTCCATTCTACCTTCTGTCTGACTAATTTGCTACCTGAAAAAATGTCAACATGAAATTTTCTGGACTGGAAAAACTCCATCAACACTAAATGGTAGTAATGACATCTCTTCTTCAGTGGAATAACATTCCCTTACATGTTATAAGCATAAATGGCATTATAAAGGCTTAATGAGGATGAGGACAAGCACATAAAAATCAAAATGTGGTTGAATCATTGGTTGTTTAACAAACAGTAAATGTATAGATTTAAACATATAACTCAATGGCTGCAGTGAAATAGTTTGAATTTATATTTATACAGAATTAGAACTGGAATCTAAGTTTTCTGTTAGTCATTTGTTTGGGCTTTTCTATCCTGATTTGCCTTCATTATACTAAGTAAATTACAACCAGAAATCGTCACATCAATAGCATTGCATAAAAATTACAAAAGCCAATGTACTGCATCTAAATTGGCAGTGACATTGGGATGACCAAAGAACATTAAAATACACATCCACATTTAATTCTTCCTTTTTAGAGGAGTAGAAAAGCAAAGCAGGATGATTTTTTGTGAAACGTGCCACTGATATCAGACACAGGCCTAAAGTCAAATGAAGACAGAAATGAGGAAAACATCAGGGTCTCAGTAAGGGTGAAAAGACCATTCCCTTCTACATCATATTGATCCCTTCAGCAATCACATGAATTGCTTCCTTCTCCCCTTTTTCCCATTCTACCCTTCTCCCATCATCTCAAATCTGCCCAGCTGAGGTATCTCCAGTCAACAAAATCTAACTTTGCCCTGGGTGAACTTCTGTGCCATCAGAGAGCCCCAGTGAGGTTTTCAAAGCCACAGATTTTTGGATCACCACTGCCAAAGATCCACTGGGTTTTCTCTTTTCCTGGAAGCACACAGGGCTTCTCTTAGCCATGCAGATCCGCGGAAGCACATTTCGCTGCATCAAGTAATGGTGCTCTTGGCTATCCAATGCATC
Organism: Acrocephalus scirpaceus scirpaceus; assembly: GCA_910950805.1. Lineage (NCBI taxonomy): Eukaryota > Metazoa > Chordata > Aves > Passeriformes > Sylviidae > Acrocephalus > Acrocephalus scirpaceus. Next base: position 17,699,267 of record OU383773.1, read on the forward strand.
TTCTCCAACAGGGATTTTTTCCCAGTCTTTTGCAACACTGATAATGTAAGGAGACCTTCACATCTGGCTTCTGGCTGACCTCAACATCACATGCTGTCCTAGAGGGTTGTGCCTTGTTTTGGGTAAAAATGTATCATTTTTTCACTTGGGATTTATCATCTATTAGAGGATGGTAACAGTTCAGATGGATATTCTGCAGGGAATTTTTTCTTGCCTTAGCGTAAGAGGCCAGTATGACATTTTGTGAGATTACTTACACTGCTTTTTCACATTTATTGAAAAATCATTTTGCTCCATCAAATAAGGTAGTGTTTATTTATTCCCATTTAAAAATTCCATGCTGTCAGACATCCAGTGGGTTTTCTAAATGCCATTGACAAGAACTTAAAAGCACAATTTAAAAAATTCATCCAAAAAACCAGCAGCAGCAGAAGTTGTCATATCTGTTCAAACTTTCAGCTAGATTAATTCCTCCCTCTTAGGCATGCTTTGATCTTTCACTGCATCAGTCCACCAAGCTGCCCAATAATTTCTGAGCATGTTTTGCTTTCTCCTTGTCTTATACTAATTTAGGATTCTTCAAGGAAAAAGAGATCTTTGCTCTGTGAGCAGAATATGAGCCTGTTCAGGCACTCAGTCACAATGAAAAGGGATGCTATCAAGGCCCCTGGGATGTTTTGCGTCACTGGTTAAATTCATCTTTTGTTTCAGAGCCTCCAAACTTCCTCCAGCTCTTCAGACAATGATAATCATTTTGACACATGATTTCAAGAACTTGTTTTTACCTCGACCAAAAGAGATCTCCAGGTTAAATGTGATTTTTTTATCTACTTAAATCTCTTTTCTAAACTGGCATTGGAATTGTCTATCAAATCAAGGTAGGCTCTCTGGGCGGGATTCAGTTGCTGGATGGATATCTAGTGCCATTTTGGATGCTTTAGGGTGTTACACCTACCTGTTGTTCTAGACACTTTGGGTTTTGCTGTCATGACTGCTATTTGGTAGCTAAACCAACACTAGAAGTCTGTATTTAGATACCTGAATGCTTTCTTCTGTCCTTTCCTTTAACATCACCTTCAGAGGTATTTGAACATCACTGTGAAGCTATTTCAACCCTGTATCTCTGTATGGCTGTTCTCTTTCTTCACTGTTCAGTATTGATCCACTTGATTTTCAGCATGCCTCTCTGTGAAGGGTAAAAACCTGGTTAGAGTTCTCAGTGGAACTCTAACTGGAGAATGGTTACAATTTCCCTCCCTTATAAAATATATTCCTCTTAACAACATCAAAACATCAGAGGCCCTTCATTAAATAAATTATTTATTATTAAACATCATAAAATTTATATAAAATAACTTTTTATCTAAGAGGCTTGAAAGAATCACAGTTTACCATCTACCAAAATATATGATGAATATTTCTGTAAGTTTCTACAGAAAGTTATTTTCTGAAATCTCAATTATTCCTCTAAATTACATCTCCTGCCTCTAGAGAAGCATCACCTAAAATGAAGAAATCAAAGATAGTGGCTTAATTTTATATTGCAGTTTTTGCCAGGTTGCAATTTTAGAAATAAATTCCTACAATTTATAAAGACTGAGAACAACAGCAATGTCCTCAAACAATATTTAGATAACCTCATGGCCTCAAGATCAGCTTTATTTAACAGCATTTTTCCACAATAGCAGATGAATTTACTCTTAAATGAAGAATGGATAGACATTACACAGGGTAGAGTGGCAGAAGAGAACAACGTAACTACTTGCATACCTCTACTTTCTAATTATGAAGAATTATTTGCAAAGTTAAATTCAACATCTGAAAGTAAGGCTATTTTCTCCAGTAATTGGTATTAGAATGGACCCTGCAGACTGAAGTAAAATCAAGCTGCTGTTTTGCTGCAGTCAAAGATACAAACAGCACACATTGCAATGAGCAGTCATTTGGCATTACCTCCAGACTTGAAGAAAATGAAGTGTTTGCATTTCCAGAAATGCATAAATCATCTTTGTAACACCTGCACAAAAGTGAATGCACATTTCAATGCACACCAATATTTATGATGCAAGATCATCTATAACAAACTACTTTCACAATGCACACTTTCCAAAAAATAATTTTAAACATTTTCTTACATATCCTTGTCCAGTATAATCTGCAAGATGCTTGCATGTTTTCAATATATCTAGATTAAATCACCATTTGTCCATACATATAGAAAACTTCAGATCAAGCTTCAGTATGGCCTGGGCAATAAGTAAGTTTTATGTGATGCTGACCCATCAATACATACTCATAATTCAAAGTGGTAATTTTATGTTTTTGTTATGGGGAAAAAAAAAAGCTAAATTTGTAAGCAGAAAAAAAATTGTTAAACAGAAGTGCAATTTAGTATAAGAATATACATTTACTTTGAAATGTAATTTCTAGGCTCATATCCAAAAGGCACTATAAACACATAAGTAGAGTGAAACTATACATATGCTGGCAACTATACATATGTTTTAACACCTTGTCTAATTGGCAACCTCCATTGTTTAATGCTCACATCTTCAAAATGGCATCTCTGCACCTGCATAAAAAATCTATTCACTCATTTTTATTGCAATAGCAAATAATGCAAATTTATAGTCACATGTGACTTTCTAAGACTATTGATCGCATCCTTATTAGCTGCATCCATGCTCTGCAGAATAAGGATCAAATATGAATGCTGAATAAACATATATATAGAAAGAGTAAAGTAGTCAGGTAACTTCTCTCTTTCACCCACTCATCCATCTTTTAGAGGGGTATGTGGATGATGAGGTGATGATGAACACAAACCCTACACTTGCTAAGGAATTTACAAACTCAACAGTGGAACAACAGGCAGTGAGTTGGACACAAGTCCTTGGTCGATAAAATATACTCACTACTGCAAAACAGTGAAAGTGCTATTTCTTATGCATAATTCTAGATTCTAGAGGAAGTGCCATGTACCCATTTCACCATTGAATCACAGAATCATAGAATGAATCACAGAATGTTAAAGGGTTGGAAAGGGCCTTGAAGATCATCTAGGTCTAACACTCCCTGCCACAGACAGGAACACCTCCCACTAGACCAGGCTGCTCAATGCCTTATCCAACCTGGCCTTGAACAGTGACAGGATTGGGGCACCCACAACATTTCTGGGCAACTTGTTCCCAGAGGGGTGTCTGACCACCCTCAAAGTAAAACATTTCTTCCTAATAGCTAACCTAAATTTCCTCTCCTTCTGTTTGTACCCAATACTCCTTGTTCTGTCACTACAGTTCCAAACGAAGGACTCTCCAGCAACTCCCTTCAGACACTGGAAGGTGCTGTGAGGTTCCCACACAACCTTTTTATCTCCAGGCTGAACAGACCCAACTTTCTCAGCCTGTCTAAATAGGGGAGGTGCTCCAGTGCTCTAATCAGCTTCATGGCCCTCCTCTGGACTTGCTCCAAGAGTTCCCTGTCCTTCTTATGCTGGGGACACCAGAACTGTATGCAGTACTCCAAGTGAGCTTTCACAAGAAGACCTGGTCTCTTACTTAAAGCAATATTTCAGATATTGGCTCAAAATAGATTAAATTTAGCAAAATATCTGTCGTGCAGTGGTGGCTCATAGAGGTGAGGTGAGAAAATTCCCTTTTCTCTATTGTAAAGTCATATTCAACATATGAGGGAAGCACAGAAGAAGCAGAGAGGAGAACAACAGGAAAAACCAGTGATCCATGAGGAAGTGAAACCAAGCTATGAGAGAAACTGAAGTCACTTCAACATCTAGATCAGGCATGGGATTGGAAAGCCTTACTAACAAGGAGGCAGGCAGCATTTTTAAAATGAGATTTTTATCATAATCCTCTGAAAATGAATTATAACTACCCAATTATGGTGGGATTGATCTAAACACATCTGTCTACAGTGAGATTGACAGTGTGTGACAGAGCAACATGAGCTCACATTAGGTGCACTATTCATCTAATTCTAAAGTAAGTGCCTACACTTGGTCAGATGAATCTCATCTTTAACTCTGTTGACTGTGTTGATCTCATCAGTTACAACCATTGTCAAGACAGCTGGTTCAAAGTAGAAGTCTGTGTCCCAGCTCCACATTTAGTCAGATGAAGTGATTATTACTCCACTGGATCCAGATAATTTTTGAGGTTGAGTAGTAGAGCAAGTCAGGAAAAATTCCACAGTTAAAAATACAGTCAGAAAATTTCAGCAGGAAACAAAGGACAGTGTTAGCTGTCTGCACAGAATGCAGATGCCCAAAGAGGTAGGAACTTTTGGAGACCACAGAACATCTTGCACTAATCCATAGACTACATTTCAAGGATTTTAACATGCTAAATAAACACAATGTCATTTTCAAACTTGAATAATATTAGAAATAAATTTAGATTTTTCTCCTGAACTCTCATTGTCTTTGTGCTTTAAGTACATTTCCTAAATTTAGACTTTGCCATAGATGCTTGTGTTTATTAAGTAATTTAAAGAGTGGTGTTAGTGCAGAGTAAAGAAATATCTTCATGATAAAAGAAGTATCAGTCCTAATCTTTTCTCCTTTTGCTCCAACTTCTAGTCAATTTAGGGAGTGATTCACTTTGAGTCGAGATGTTGCCTCATGCTGAAATCTTACCATCTTTTACTCATGTTGAATCAGTTAGCTCCTGCTCCCAATGGGAGACATATGTTCCCTCCGCCTTTGAGTTCACACTTGCAGAGTTACTGGTTGCTTGTTTCTCCTCTAACATGAAAAAAATTTGCATCATTTCAGTTTAACTGTGTGTTGCAATGTTATTCCAAGATCTTGAAATCATTAAAACATTAATAAAATTGTTACAGAAAATTGTGAAGAATGAAAAGGACAAGAGAGGTTTGTAGCAAGGCACAAAACCACCAAATTTTAATCCAGGATATAAAAACACCCTCTTAGATTGGAACTCATTAAACAAGTTTCAGCAGACAAGAAGAATATGTGGATATATACGGACATAGAAGGATATATCTGTTCTGAGACAAATTGAATAAAATCTTTCATGGTCACCAGTACCCTTTGATTTCTCCTATCATCCTAAAATGGGGATTTAAATGCTACTGGTTTAAAAATATCACCAGAAAATCAGATGAAGAAGCAGATCAGTTGTTAAAAAGTGACAAATTTCTCAAAGATTGAAAAGCAACGTGATTTAAATAGTCTTCATACACTTTGTATTTCAAAACTTCAGAAGACAGGCAGGAAACTCAACCTCCAGTTTTACCATGTTTTATTACTGTCTGATGCTCAGGTAGCAAAAAAGGGTGATTGAAATATAAATGGACAGATACCTAAACTCCTATTATGTGCCCCAAAACAGAGTGATACGTCCTCCGGTGTTATCATTATTACTTTATGAGAGGGAAAGAATCCCTCACTCAGAATATACACAATTATATCTTCATCTACTTGTCATTATCCTTTTTTGCTATCTTTTCTTAAAGAAAATAGAAATGTTCTAAAATAATAAAATTAATCAATTAATAAAACTAATAATAAATGTTTAAAATATTTTTTCTTAGTCTGATATCTTTTTTATATACTCATGTTAAAAGCTCTTTATTAATCCTTTGGAAGTATAACCATTGGTATATTTTTCCCCTGCAGGATTATCTCTTTGAACATGAAGAAACTGTTACTCCCTCTGTTAATTTTTCATTTTCCACATTAATTAAAAACTTGTCCAGATGGCACTGCACAAATATCTTCCAAGAAGATTTCTGGCTTTGAAATGCAGCTACCCACCTCAAAAAACATCATTTCCGTCTGCTTGGGAAAATAGTTTTCCATGGTTCATTTTATGTATAATATTGTGCGGGGGAGAGTGTGTCACTTGGAGTAAAAGGAGTGGAAATTCATTTCCAGATCTCCCATTCTCCATGAAAAACTCCACATAGCTATTTGTGAATACCTATGTGCATATACATAGGATAAACATATGCACATAGACATGGATGCCTCAGAAGTAAGATTAACCACAGAACTTCTATTACCTCAATATAATGTGTACATATAATTCTCAGCCAGGTGGTTAATAAGAACAGAAACCAGTATGATCAGTGTATTTGACATCTCTTGAGGCAAATGATTAAACCAAGCTTAATCCCAACTCAAGAAGTGCCAGAAAACCACATGCCCTTGTTAGGTCTGATTTACCTACTCAGGAGGACTCTGAGAAAATATACAAACAAATAAATCTTTATTCAAGGAAAGATAAAGCAATAATACATTTAGCATGCAGTAAGAACAAATCCTCCTTCCTTGCTCATCCACTGCCAGATGCCCATCGTCCAGGAGAAGCTATCTATCTGCAAAGATCTCTTTGCACCCACAAGCTGCCTGCTCAGCCTGATCAGGCACTACCCTGATCAACCCTAGGGACTCCCCCAGGGGTGCCTAGATCACTACTGTCCTTTTCTAGGGTCCTCCACACCAACACTCCTGTTCTGACACCATTCAAGGAGGTTTCATGCCAAGGCATTTCTCACCAGACACTCAGCTACACGTCCCTGTCTCACACTGAAATAAATCCCATTGCAATGGAGAGAGCATTCAGAGCTCTGTAATAGAGACCTGTTTTCTCAGGAACCAGACCTTTGCCACAGTGTTAAAAATTATCTTCCTCTTTTCAAGAGCCAACCTTCCTGCAAAACCCAACCCATCTGTGGTGGCTCCCCAGGCACTGCCAGAGGAAGACTTGGTAACTAGCCAACATGAACTAAGGCCTCTATGGTCTTGCTTTCTGCTTTTCACTAACAATGGAATAGAGACATCTTTGTTTTCCAGAATGGATAGATAGACGTGTGTATGTATTTATTACAAAAAATATTGATTTTCCATAAATAATGTATTAGCAGCTCTTCAACTGCTCAGGTAAGTGACTGCCTTTTTTGTCATACTGTGCCTGCAGCCCTGCCTGCATGTTGCAGATTTTACTATCATTGCAGTTCTGTTGCATGCATAACATAGAAACCAGATAAAATTTACTCTGATGTGTCAAGAACAGAAACATGTAAAACATTTTCTTTAGCAGCATGTGACTCTCTAAGACTTCTGTTTGTGAAGGAGCCAACACAGTGTGCTGTCACCATTTGAATATACGGCTTCAAAACACACTGCAATTAAAAGCTTTCAGAGAGCTGGTTTAATATAGAGCATGACATCATATTTCCTTCCATGCCTCCTAACTAAAATAAAACCAAAACCATCAGGTCAGGTTTTATTTCCCACTATTGATTCCAGATACCTCTGTTAAGCTCAGCCTTAAGAAGAGAGCCTTCTTCCAAGGCTGTCAAAGGAGGATAGCAAGTAGAACCTCTTTAGGAATATGAACAGTGGCTACATGACAAGAAAAAGAATGTTAAAAGCCTTAACTGTATCTGATGAATTAAATGTTTATTGCTCTGTGGGTATTTGGTCTGCAGTGCCTGCCACTGACATCAATAGAGGTCTTGTTTAAAACCTCTAGCTGCATTCTCAAAATTCAGGGGACAGGCTGGACTTAAAAGGTTTGACTGTTTAAAAAGATCAAATATTTTTCCTTCCAGTTTCAGCCTGATCACACTCCCTTGGAAAGTAAACAGGATCAAATCACTGGACGTCAGAGAGGAAAATGCATAGATAGATGGTCTAGCTCATTCAGGTAGCCCTGATTGCTTCTTGCAGTTTATTTTGTAGCCCTTTGTTCACTGTTTTTCAGTATTGTAGAAGAAATGTTGCCCTTTGGAAGAGCCTGGCAGATCTGTCAGGGCCTGTATTACTGTGATTAGTCTTACTTTTCCCATTTTGTTCATCTACCCCAGGTTTTAGCGCGTTGTATTCCACCAGGGTTTTTTACAACTCCTTGCAGACACTGTTTTGGAAAGAACCTCAATATTATTAGGAGATGAGGAAGGACAGTAAGAAATCCTGGCCTGTTTAAGGCTGATTGCAAAAATGCTATAGAGATTGTGATGGGGCCAGGACTAGACACATGGGCAAGGCTTTTCTCCACACATAAATTCAGCATGATAGTCAGCTTAAGGGACTGTGGAAGAGGAAGAGGAAGAGGAAGAGGAAGAGGAAGAGGAAGAGAAGAGAAGAGAAGAGAAGAGAAGAGAAGAGAAGAGAAGAGAAGAGAAGAGAAGAGAAGAGAAGAGAAGAGAAGAGAAGAGAAGAGAAGAGAAGAGAAGAGAAAGGAGAGCTCTGCCTTGAACTCTCTCAAATATGGGCTGCTATGGCTGCTAACTTAGACACAAATGCCCCCACCAGCAATCTGCATGGACCCAAGCTCTGCTTCAAAACCCAACTGATACTCCTTCCTGGCATATCTCTTATGCTGTGATTTATGAGCTTAAAATAGTTCCACATCTCTCTTCTCTCATGCCAATGGTTCTCCCCTTAGGTATGAAGAAAATAACTGAGTTCCTTCCTAAGTCACTGCTTGCTCTTTGCTGTTGGCTAAAACAGGTGAAATGAGGAACAAGGCCCAAGTCCCAATTCTTTCTTCTTAATTTTGGTGCCTTGATTTTGGTTCTGTGTTGCCTGGATTGTAACAAATTACACAAGTTTCCCATGTCTCAGCTTTGACTTTAAAATGAGAATACTGATTTCAGCTTTTTAATGTACTTCATAGTATGTGGACATAAAGCATTACCAAGAGAAGAAGGTTTTACTATTTTTTTATGTTTAGTCTTTTTAATACAGGTAAACTCCATAAATTATCAGCATTACCTCTCTAATGTGAACACATCTTTGGTGTTTCTGTTGAAGAAACTCTTTAACACATGCTGATAATATAGAATCCCTGTGTACTATTCCTGATAATTTCTATAAAACCTCATTCTGTCACCAGCAATATATATATTACTGAAGACTGTGTGTCCTTGCCTTGTCAGAAACTGCAGCCTTCACTTTCTTCTTTCACCCATAGTTTTATGTGTACTGCAACAGCTAAGAGTAATTTTTGTTCCCAGATTCAGTATAAAACATCCCCCCCCACCACACAACTTTATGGGTCAAGCTATTTTTCCTCATATTATGCTGCAGTCCTCTTTTATTTCTGCATTAATCTCAGTCCTTTATATCTCTTGCTTAAGATCTCCTTGGTGATTTCTTTATTTCTCTCCTAAGCAACCTCTGATTTTCAGCTGGGCTTCCCTCCAGGGTAGCCTATTATCTCACTTTACCTTTAAATTCCTTCATTCTATAATTAGTATTTTTAAGTCTGTCTGTGCTGAATAACTGGGGGACTACATCTCCCAAATCTAATGTGTGATTACTGGAGGTGATTCTGTCTTTCCATGCAAGTATGCAGGAAAGTGAAGAGAATAATCATCCAGGAAAACACCCAAAAAAAGCAATGGCAGGAGTCAGTCATGTGCATGACACCTGACACTCAGCAGCCACAGAGGGTTCAGGGCTGTAGTCTTCAATTTGTGGGGTGACCCAGGGAGAAACATGTCCTTTATGGCTCACGTATGACCACGGTGAGAAATAAATGGCAAATTTGGCTCTCACAGCATGGTGACAGCACAGTGCCGGTATTTCCTCATCAGTGGGCAGACACCTGTGGGGACATGTGGCAATCCCAGGCCCACAGCAAGGAGGAGCTGTTTGGGCTCTGTCAAGGCTCCTTCAGATCACACAGCTCAGTGCTCAGCATTCTGGAGGCACACAGGGAGGCAGAAGGTGTCTTCTCCACGCCAGTGTCCAAAGCTGTGGCACTTACAGTGGTATCCAGGTACCTGGCACTCCGCAGTCGGTCTGCTCCAGGCACAGCAGGGCCAGCTCAGCAATGTCCCACTGTGCAACCTGAGCCCAGACTGCTGAGAAAGCACTGTGAGAGTCAGCAGGACACTAGAACAATCAAGGCAGAGTCAAGGATAGGCCTACTCACACAGAGGTGCTCAGATGCTTGGGGATTCGGGAGGGAAAATGGCTGAGTATGAGCTCCTGAAGGGGGAAAGCAGGGAGGCAGGATCAACAGTAAAACCTGCAGCAATGAGGTTGGCCAGGTTGCCAGCTTGAGTCACTGGTGTGGGCATAGCTGGTGGGAAACAGCAGCTCTGAACATCCAGAGCCGGCCCTTTCCCTCCTGGTGAGTAAAGGCTAGCAAAGGCTCCACAGGTGCTGCAGCAGGGAGCAGACCTCAGCCTGACAGCTCATTCATTCCTACCTGCCCTTCACTGGCTCCTGAGTGGGGCTACAACTATTGTGTCTTCCAAGTGGTCAACAGCCGCTTTGCTCCTCCAGATGATCCCTTGCTCTAAGACCGTGACTCACTTGTGTTTTGTTCACCCTCAGGAGCTCTACTTACCCAAACCATGATTTCATATGTTCAGGCATAAGAAGCATAAGGCTTTATCAAGGATTTAATCTACCTGTGGCAATTCCAGAACATCATATCACACATCTATGGTTTCTCGTATCTCTGTGGAATTATTTACTTATTGTGTCTTTTATTAATGCACAATGGATGTGCATTAGTGAATCAACCAAAGCAGAATTAAATTGCTTTCCAGTATACTATGCTTTATAAATCAATAGATCTGTGACAGTAATGTGTTTTAAACACACAGAAATGCTAGATTTTTATTTTTATAATGAGTTGTACAACTATTTGCTTGCTAGCCTCAGAATACTTATATTCTCTAAGCCAAAAAACAATTTTATCACTTTCTTCTTTTGCACTTTATATTTAAACTTAGCTTCGCCTCTTCATTTCCCTCTATTACCTTTGTTATTTTTCACAGACCAGTGCACAGGTCCATGTATTTCTCTAATAGGTTTTAATTTTTTTCTGCAGTCCCATGTTATTGGCTCCCTAGCCAATTGCCTTTACTCAACAGTATGATCTATTCAAGTGGAAATGGGAAGTTTATGCAATATTCTCTCTAGACTTCTCTGAATGTATTATTCTCCGAGCCACACTGGCTGGAGTGCACCTTTATTTTAGAAGATCTGCAGCCTTGCAACACTTGCACAAGGACCACTGGAAACCCAAAGTCCTGTGACTGTGTGAGGAAACGAATGGAAGATTCTGTGAAAACAAGATCATTGAAGAACTCTGTATACATGTTATAAGACAGAAAGAGAAAAAAAGAATAAAAATGTTTGGGGGAATGCTTCACTGAGGATCCCATATAACACTGGAAAATTCCCTGAATTGGTGATGGCAAGTAAAATATCTCAAAACCCATCCTCTACCAGACCATGATGGAATGCACTATTCAGAAAACTTGTTCCAGTTTTGCCTGGCTCCTCTGAAGCCTTCAGGTCTGGTCAGGCCCTCAGTGAAGCTTCAAACAGAAAGTATGAAACAACTTTTAGTTCCTCACAAGCCTCCTTCCAGTTTTATCATGACAATAGGTTACTGAGAACGGCAAAAAACATATACATCTAGATCACATACTCATTTATAGTTGGGCCAACTTGAAGAGAGCTTACAAGATGCTCCAGAGCATGGTTTAAATTTAATTGCACGTATCTCAACTGAGACACCTTTATCAGCCTACTGTCAGATTCCATATTATCACTGCGTTGCTACCATAGCCCTGCTCAGTGTCTGAAAGGGCTGTAGGATGTGGTAGGCTGCAGCAGAGAGAACAAGGCTCATCCACTCTGACAGTCTACTCTACTTTACTCTTTTATTCCTGTCCCACTGTGTGTCCATCACTTTGTTTCTTAGCTCCACATAGCCACTTTTTTTCTATGACATTCTTACACCCGCCCTTACTTGATTAATCTTTTCACCAGCTGTACTTGTGTTTGCACAGTATGCGTTGCTATGCATTCATTTCACCACCTCCACACCTCTGAGCATTGGCAACAATCACATCCCTTACAAGAAAATGCTGTTAACTCATTGCATTCAAAGTTAAGAAAATGAAATGTCAGTAATATGAATTGTGTCTAGACAGTGATTTTACTCTAAGAGTGAGTGAACTTTACTAGGCAAAGGAGATACAGCACCACATGGGAAGGCACATAAGAATAGAAAACACTTGGCTTGACAGAGTTGTGGTTCCCTCTGTTTGCTCCATAGTTTGTGGGACTGCAATTATCAGCAACAAATTAATATACTTGCCCAATACATGCTAGCACAAAATGGGGAGGAGAGTGGGTGGCAGAGCAGCAAGATGTTTGTGTGGTTAAATAACAAGTAACTAAGGCTCTAGTAAGTGCTCAAGAGTACATGCTGTAACTCCTGGGGTTTGAAAGAATGACAACATGGCCATTTGTTGCGTGGAGACAATTTCCAGCCTCTGTATCAGCTGTCAGAAGGACAATGCCCACCCAAAGACTTGGTAGGCTGTGCTGGGGCCCAGGAAAGGTGTTCGCATTCTTCCAGGCTGCATTGCCAGGGTTGAGCACCATATTTTTTCCTGTCGGTCATTTAATTAAGATTCGTCTATTGGATGCGGCAGGTGCAGCTTGCAGTGTCAGTGCCCAACATCTGTATGTTCCTATCCTGCTAATTCCCAAATGGAAATGTACAATAGACTTACAGAGAGTTTGTTTCTGTCTTTACTTTTACTTGAAAGTATTTGAACAATTTAAAGATAGGCTTTTTTGTTTCTTTGATTAGGTTTTATTTGCTCCTTTATATTTATCTCAAAAGAGGGCACTGTTATTAAAAAGCTCCAAGGACAGCCTGTGCCATTTTCCCAACTCCATAATTTTCTCCTTACATTTTTTCTTCAAGGAGTGAATAATGCACTATTCAATGCATTGAAACTGCATTTTTTTCTAATGGAAACACCGCCTGGAGCTGCTTTGAAATTATATCCAAAGCAGCCCAGAGCACTGAGCAATCTGTGTGACGGGCACTGCAAGTGCCCTACTGTTGCCATGTCCTGGCAAGTAATTTTGACATTCATGGGAGTTATTCCCACAAAGATTTGAATCTTCTGTGCTGGGTGTTTTGGGTCTCAGCAGGATATGTCTTCAGAGCGGATTTGATTGCCTAATGCATTGCTTCAAAACTGGCAAAGAGTCCTTACAGAGAATCACCTTGTTCTCTGATGTTAGGACAACTCCTTCAGACAGTCTGTGCTTGTTTCTTCTGGTTTCTTCCCAGCTCACTTTCCATCTTGAGCCTCTGCTTTTCTGCCCAACAGCCATGCAGGCAGGTGCTGCTCACTTCTAATTCCTGCGTGCATCCTCATTTCAGCTCCATGACAAAGGTCCCTCTGCCCATGCTTCCTTTTTGTCTCCCCAGAGCCTGGTCTTTCCACAACAGCACAGTATTCACCTCTGATAAACCTTTAGTTCAGACTACTCCACACTTTATTTTCATATTCTAGTTTAGCACTGGCAAAGGAAAAGCACTGGCAAGAAAACTCAGCGAAGGTTTATACTGAAAATGAAATGGTCATTCATTTATTATGTATTTTTTGGCAACATTCTTTTTTTTTTATTTAACAGTCATTTATGCCGGCCAGAGGAAGCGCACGGACAATCTGCCAACACGGGTGAGTTCCTAAGATCTTCCAGTAAGTCTTGTGCAGGAGAGTATGTCCCTTGACGTCTCATCTCCAGCAATTCTGGGATCATTTGAGAATCTGATTTTATCTTTCCCAGGAGTAAGTCGTGAGCTCCCATGACTATGGAAAACAACTCCGGGTGATGACTGAGCTAGACCCACGCATAAGGCTGCACGGCAGCTCCTCTCCGGACGCGTGCCAGGATCCGGGGGCTCGGAGGGGACTGTCCGGTGACAGCAGCCCCGGCAGCCCGACCCGCACAGCCAGCGGCCGAGCCCCCGGGGGCCGCGGGGCGGGCTCGGCTCCGGGCGCTGCCGCAGCAGAGCAGCCGCCGCCGCCCAAGGACTACAGCTCCCGGCGTGCCGAGCGGAGCCCGCCCGCCCCGGCACTGCCCGGCTGGGCTGGGCTGGGCCGGGCCGGGACGGGCCGGGCTGCTCGGGGTCGCTGAGAGCAGCGCGGGCGGGGGCGCGGCCGGTGGCGGAGGCGGGCGGGAGGTAGGTGAGTGTGTCCGTGTGCCCGTGTGCCCGTGTGCGCGTCCGGGGGCCGGCGCCGCGCCGGGCAGGTGAGAGCCCCACGGGCAGGAGGAGGAGCAGCGGGAGGAGGAGCAGCAGCGGGAGGAGGCGGCGTGCTCCTGCCTGCCGGGGATGCGTGTGTGCCCGTGCGTGTCTGCGCGCCGCTCACCTCGCTATCGCTCGGGTCACTCCTGGCGGGTGGATCCAGCTACTCCCGGCGCCGGCGGGAATGGCTTTTCCCAGCGCGGCCGGTTCTCGCTGAGGTCCCGAGAGGAGCGTGAGTGAGCAGCGGCTGTGAGCGATCACGTATGTGCTAGAGACGCACATGTGTTTCCTACGCATGCAACACATTTGTCGGGCTGCAGGCTTCGCCCCGTGACACCGGGCGGCCTCGAGGGGGATGGGGCCCAGGCGAAAGGGGTAATAACGAATTAATTGCAGATGAGAAGTAATATCCGTCTTTGAGTCATCAGTCTTTGAGGCATAATTTCATTCCAAAAGCTCTTAGATGGATAGTGGATCTTTTATAGGAAAGCACTGCTTTTCCCATAGGATTATCGGATTTCCACCGGAGAATACAGATCCTGGATTATTGAGCTACATGGGATTTGTGTGTTTCTTTCTAATTAGTCTGTGAATCTGAGTGTAAAATTCTTTATTAGGAAGGGAGGATGGGAGTTATATGCTTCTAAAAGAACAGACATATATTTTCTCTGACATTTTACACAGTTTTTCTGGTTATCCCGTGCTCTGTGAATACTTACTGCCTTAATTGGATAGTGGTGTCAAAGGTTGATTATACTCCCTAATAGATTTTGGATCTGCAAGAAGATTGCAGTTTTAAGTGCGTGGTTAAAACAATCGTGTTTGCCGTTTCCCCTCAGTTGAGAGGAGGGCTGATGTATTACATTTGTGTTATCTTCCCTTTGGTTTATTAATGTATCATCGTGAGGTTGTCGGGTTCGGTTTTGTTGTTGTTGTTTTTTCCCCCTCTGCTATTTCATTTGCAGACTGAAAAGAAATGAATGTCAGAGAGGATTTGTTTAATCATTTAACAGCTGACACAAGCCATGTCCCTAACAAAGCGTTGGTGAAAAAGTAGAAGATTTCTGGGATACAGCAGCACCAGTACTGTGAAGCCGCTTCTGCAGGTCAGGAGCAGCATTTGTTGGAGGATGCCGTAGCCCACCCAGGAGGTGAGGCTCATAGAGACGAGGTCGATGGCTTGCATGGAGCTTCTCTATCTGGCCGAGAAGAGCAGACAGGTGCCCCCGGGCACTGCGACTGGCTGGAGCCTGCCCTCCCATCCTTACGAGCAGCAGCAGTGTGAGGGGGTTGAGGTGGACCCCAGATCAGCCTCTGCCGTGGCAGCCCTGCACTGTGAACGGCACTGCAAGCCCTTGCAGAGGGGTCCTGTGGCTGATCCCTGCCTGGTACCCCAGCCTTCCTCCAGGGGCACCTCACCCCAGGAGCACCCTGCACCCTCCAGCACCTCCCAGCCCTGCCACCCAGCCGAGTGCTTGCCCAGGGATGAGAATGGAGGGAAGAAAGCCTGCTGCTGTGCCCAGGAACTCGAGACATCTTTCACCTATGTGGATGAAAATGTAAATCTGGAGCATGCAAGAAGTCCCCCCACTCCTGCAGGTGGCCAGGATGCCCCTCTGCAGCAGCGTTCCTGCAGGGCGCTGCCACCCGAATGGGTGCACGATTCTCCTTCCTTGGTCTCCGACGAGGACGATGCTGCCTCAGAGGCAGCAGCTGGGAAATCCATTGACTATGGATTCATTAGTGCCATTTTGTTCCTGGTTAGTGGCATTTTGCTGGTGATAATTTCCTACGTGGTACCCAGAGATGTGACTGTGGATCCCAACACTGTGGCTGCTCGGGAGATGGAGAGGCTGGAGAACGAGAGCGCAAGGATCGGTGCGCACTTGGACCGCTGTGTTATCGCTGGGCTGTGTTTCTTAACCCTGGGGGGTGTGGTGCTCTCCAGCCTGCTGATGATGTCCATGTGGAAAGGGGAGCTGTACCGGAGGAGCAGGTTTGCATCCTCCAAGGAGTCTGCAAAGCTGTATGGATCTTTCAATTTTAGAATGAAGTCTGGTGCAAATGATAATATGCTCGAGCTGTCATTAGTTGAGGAAGATGTGCTTGCCATAGATAATTAGTGTGGTCATGATTTTTAAGGCAGCATTTCTACAGGAAAATATGTTTCATTAAAGAAAGCAGATGCAGCTAAAGATAGCTGGTGATGCAGTTTATTTGTCTGACAAGAATGGTGTTATCTTAAGCTCTATAATCAAATGTTTGCAATATATGAGTACTTGTTGTAAAGAAGAACTGTGCCAGATGAAATGCAAATGATATAAAATAACAAAAACCACTGAATAAAAAGAGATTTCTGATAAGTAGGTTCCTCAAATATTCGTTTATCCTAATATAAAACATTCCACTGATGTCTTGCCTATATAATTTTCTTATTACTCCCATATAGAACAAGAATGACCTTGACACTTTGGAAGCTCTTAATTTTTGAAGCCTGCAGGATTATTAACGGTCTATTTGCCAGAATGCTAAGAAGCAGGACCAATAATCAAATAGCAGGGCTAATATTTCATTAAGAGATGCTTTTTTTATTCTTTAATTTTTAAGCAGACCTCTTCAATTAAGTGACAGCTATGGGAAGAAAGAACACTACTTGGTCATGACTGGCCACAAACCTCCCATATTTTCAAACAATTGTACAATTAGTGATGATTATTTAAAATATAAAATAAGAGGCAAAGGGCAGGAAACCATATGGGTCATGGTACTGGTAGGAGACAAAAGTCTCTTTCAGCTTGAGGTCAGTGGCTCCATTTCAGTTCAGATTAACAATGATTGATAGTCATTAACTTCTGATAGCTATAGTGACCCATATAAAGGAAGTTTAGTTCCTGTTGGACAGATGTCTTTGTATGAAAACTGCCATAACATGAATTAACAGACCTCTTGTGTGGAGTCTCAAAAGACTCAAAGACTGAAAAGCATGGAGATGCTGAGACTGGACACTTCTCCTTCAGTACACATGCCAGAAGAAATTCAAGCTCAGATGCAGGGCTTTGCTTTTACTGGGGTTGTCTGCATCTTATTAGTCCTTTTTGAAACTTCAGTTTTATGTCACTAGGCTGTCAACCTTCTCATAACCAGCAAGGAAAGGTCAGGAAGGAGCTCTCTGCAACTCGTTCAATAAAACCCAATTTATTTGTAAAGAATAAATCATCAGGAAATACAGAGGTTAAGTATCAGGCAGTTTACTGGCTGACATGAGACTCACTTAACACAGGGGATGATCAAGGGTACATGTTGCTATTAATCTCAGTTCTGTGGCACTGTAGCCAAAAGCCTGTACCACTGATGCTAAGTGCTTTATTACCAGCCAGTTTCTGGGGAACATTGATGTGTTCTTGCAGTGCTGGGAAAACCAACAGAAATTGTTCAGTGCACCACTGTCAGTTCTTATGGAGCAATGGTTAGTACATATATATATATGTCTTTTTAATATGTATATGTGTGTTATATATGTATGTGTCCTTGGCAAAGCCAAACATGGGTGAAGAGCTCTGTCTGCGCAGTCTCTGACTGCAGTCTTAGAAGAAATGTGCTTCACTGTGACAGCCTTCTCAGTTGTGAGTTAACTCTAAAATATCAGGAATATGCATTATTTTTAAAATGATACTTTTTTTTCCCACTGTGACACACAGGAGAAGAGTTCTTCTGGGAAGGGGTGGGAAGATTTCCTTTATACTCCGTTTGCCCAGTAATATGTGGCAGCACAAAGTTCAAAATAACAAGTGGATGGTGGAAATGTGGGTCCCTCACGGAGAGACTGAATGCTATTTTGCCACTTGGTTCTTCATTCCACTTCTCTGGCTGTTTTGTCTGGAGACAAATGCAGCACCCAAATCTGACTCAACTAGTTCAGTCCCTTATGCTTGCTGGCTGCAGGTGCTGGCACAGGTGCCTGTGACCAAGGGCCCAAGGAGCTGCCCTGCTCCATATTCGTGCCTTTGGTCAGTAAATTCCATAGTGTGGTACCCAGGTTTTAACGCTGGCCCTGTAAAAGAGATCCCTGCATCACTTGTTCTCTGCTCCAACTGCAGCTTTAGGTCAGTGTTGCTGCGTAATTAAATGAGCTACCTTATTAGAGGGTGCTGGTGCCCAATAAACAATTCTCCTAGTTTATGTTATGATACACAGCGTGTTCACAGGCAGTACTCGGCAGTGACCAGCATCTCAACAGTCGTCTCTGAAGAGCTTACATCCTTCTGGCTGTGTCATCAGGGATTCCTGATTGAATCCCCAAGATAAATACATGAAATTTCTTCTTATATCTGGAAACTACCTCAACCTGTTGTGATCAGTACAAGTGAGGAAGGAACTAGCCTGAGAATCAGGATGCAGAACAGGAAGGTTCCTCCTTTGCTGGCCTTGGCCAGCTGGTGGGGCATGTGGATGCTGCCTGCAGAGCTTGACACTTTGCTCAAGGTGGGGAGGTGGGAACAGTGCTTCCTCTCATCCTGCCCTGAGGATGGGAGGAGGCTGGCCGTGGCCTCCACAGGTTCAGGGAAAGCCCTGCCAAGCAAGAGGGCAAATGTTGCTGAGCTGAGGTCAGCAAGATGGTGTGGGGCAGGGGACAGATATCTCGGGGGATGAAAACCCTTTCACCTGCCTGGGCCCCCTCTGCTCACCTACATGACAGAAGCTCTAAAACTGAGGCTGGTGGTTTTGATAGCTATTATTTTTATTTTTTAATTATATATATGCATGAAATTGGAGTACATTCCATTACTGCAGAAAGATGACAGCTTAAGCTGTACGGATCACAGATTTCTTGTAGGAACCATGACATGCCTTAATGCTGATTATTAGTGCTAGAAAAAGGAACGATTCCCTGGCTGTCAGTATGTTATTGTCAAGTGAGAAGTTTTCTGACACTTTGTAAAATGCCTGTCACAGATCATGAACCTGCAATACTTTAATGAACCCTGAAATTTTCCCTGAGCATTTTAAGGAAACATCAGTCAACCTAATAATCTAAATGTACACTGCAGAAGTGTGGGGAGTGATAAAATCTAAACAACAGGGCTAAGAGAGTTTATTTTGGTGTGTGTACTACGAACGAGGTGAAGGAAGGCCTTCAAAGCACAGGAATCTAGCAGTTAAAAATGCTCAGGACATTTCTCTGATCACGTGTAGAAATTGCAGCATGATGTGAGTTAGCGGTGCAATATAAAACCTCTGGACTCTCAGGTTCTCATGCTGTGAAACCAAACACAGACAGAAACCAAAGCACTTACTGTCTGGTGGCTGATGGTGGAAATGAATGTATGAGCCCACTAGCCAGTGGACAGGCCTTCACACCATTCACCCCACATGAGATGGTACCAAAGGGCGAGGCCAAGGCACGTTTATTGCCCCCTCGTGCATCCTCAAAATTTGGCTTCCCCTGCTAAAAATTTTAATCCTTTTAAAGGTACAAATGGGAGAAGAGTTATTGGTGGTTTTTTCATTGCCTGGGCTGAAGCTGTCACTTGATTCGTTGGAGAGCTTTTGCTTTTTTGGGGAACTAAATTTTGGCATATAACGAGTGGGTTTTAGGTGCCCTCTAAGCATATCTGTATTCTGAGTATGGATTTCTGAGTACCCTGGAAACAGAACAGGATTTGTGCCCTTAGTTAGTTTATTTCTGACCAGCCCCCACTGCCAAATAGGACTCTTTCCAATTTCTACCTCATGACACGTCTGCTGGCTGGGCCCAGCCCTGGCCTCTACCTTCCCACTGGAGGTGTCCGTGCTTCCCTGAACTATGGGAATGGAGGCTTCCCGCAGCAAGGTGACAGCTGCCATTGTCCCTCCTGCTCCCTGCAGCTCCCTGCTGCTCAAACAGCTCCCTGCTGACCGGTGTTCTCAGTTCCTTTTTCTTGGTGTGGCTGTGGCTGAGGCTGGACTTTGGGAGCTGCATGGCATCTGCTGGGGGTGCTGATCAGGACAGAGGCTGTCACCGCATGGTCCCAGCCCCCATGATGCAGGTACCCAGCGTGTCTCCCACCAGCCTCACCTGCTCCTCCCAGCCTGAAGCTGGCCCTGTGGCAGAAATGCCAAAGACTCTCCTAGGAAGCTACCCTGGGTTGTTGCTGGGTTTTTATGTGTTTACAATTTTTTAGTCTTTGTAATTCTTTTAAAAATCTGTCTGCAATGAATATAGAGTTTACTGACTAAGAAAGCAACTGATTTAATCTTGTGAAATTCTGACCCACAATGGGGTGAAACACCACCATCCATCATGAGCTGTTCAATAGTGCATTTGATGCCTTATTACAATCACAGCTGCTTTCTGTACAGTTCAGGAATAAAAGTCTAAGAAGCTGTGCACTGTCATTGTGGGCCTCTTCGCTGATTCCAGTGATTAGCTCTTCCCTCCATGCTGTGGGTGCAGTCCCCAGTCCTCAGCAGCATGGAGCCCATGTAGGCAGCGGGTCCACCTGGCAGAGGTGGTGCTGGGTTGAGCTGTGCCAGCCCATCCCCAGCTCACCCCTCCATCGTGTCCCTGCTGCTGGTCCTTCCCAGACAGAAGTGCCAAGCAATGCAGTTTCAAACCCTGCTGCACTCATGTCCCACCCCACTCCACACAACCAGAACAAAAGAGGAAAAGCGGGTGGGAGAAGCAAGGGCTATGTGAGCAACAGCTGGGCAGGTGCTGTGTCAGGAGGTGAGTGTTGAGCCCCTTCTCACCATCACCACATGCATGACCACTTCAGGATCACATCCTCACCTTGGCCGTTTGGCCGTGGGCGGGGCAGGAGGGCAGAGAGGTGATGATGGGTGAGCATGCGGCTCCCAGAAAGCACTGGAGGTGATGAGCGATGCAGGGAGATGCAGGACCTGTGTTCCTGGAGGTCCATGGGCTGGGCATTGCCACCTCAGTGTCAGCTTCACCTCTCCCTCTGGGAGAGCTGTGTCAGAGTGGGCAGCAATGGGAGGGTGCTGGTGTGGCGTCAGCAGCGACTGGCACCAGCAGCTAAGCAGGACCTCCAGGGAGCCACAGTTTTCTCCTGGCTTTTTTTGTTTCTCAGATCTCCAGTGTATGCCAGTTAAGCACCTTAAGCACTTTGACAACCTGTACTCCCTCCCAAACGTGATTTGAAGGTATGCCCCACAGGTTATTCCCTGTAAGGTCACTTTTCATTCTGGTGTGACAGAATCAGACCTTTCCCTGCCGCTGTCATGTGAATCACCATGTGGGTGGGAGTGCTGTGGTGGGGTGTGTATCCAGGCTGGAGCAGGGACTGTCTATCCATATTACCTCTTACCAGAGAACAGAATACAACAGGGCCCCAATTCACAATTCAGGTTTCAGGCTGTTCCTGCTACAGGAGTAATAAAGGTGTCCCCAAGGTGGCCAAATTGACTGCAGTGACTGCACTGAAGCCAAATGCAGACTGTGGTGTGCAACTGATGGTTAGCAAGAGGTAGATGCATTTATAGATATGACAGTCTGTCATCTTAAAGAACCAGGAGGCTTTCTAACTGAAAGCAAACACACAAATTCATTTTTACTCTTTTTACAGACTCCTTCTTAATCTTACCATTTTAAATTTTAAAGGGTTCAGTGTTATGCACTATATTCACAGGGAATTTTTTTTCCCTGTGTTTATGAGTTCTGGCAAGGTCAATAGTCCTCTGGACTGCAAGGAGGTGAGACTTCTCTGATTTTCTTATCAGTTTAAATTAAATTGTGGATGTTATAAATCTGTATAAAACCAAACAAGGCAAGAACCTAATTTGAAATGAACCTGTTTAATATTTGTTTGTGTGAATGTAAATGCAGTGCCCATGGTAGACACTGAGACAAATAATGCGTGTTTTAATTAGATTTTCAATAAGAAATTCATCATTAAAATATTTCTGCAGACTTGCTGTATTAAAAACTTGTAAAGAGTTCTCTGCTTATTTTTGTGTAGATTGGCCTACTGTTACATAATGGTAAAAGATGCTGAGCTATTGCCATTAACTGAGCTGTACCTCATGGGCATTTGTCCATTGTTTTGAATGAGGGCATTACAACCTAAGAAGTGTGATTTTTGTTCACCTGCACCCAATGTGTAACCCGTAGACCTCTGAAAGTTCTTAAATCTGCATCGAGAAATGAGATGCTGAGCAGCATGAAACATAATGTTCTCAAAAAGTCTCCTGCACATAGATACCAAAGAGAACCACCTGGAGAGCTGGAGAACCCAAGGCTTCTTAAGTCCCAGCACTGCAGAAAAGGCTAAATTAGTACAGAACCACTAGAATAAATTAATCTGAAAAGGATCACAGATTTTTTTTTTTTTTCTGGAGGATGACATTTACATTTAATTTGAAGTACAAAATAATCTTTTAAAAAATCTCAAAAAGTCAACCTAAATTAAATTTGCTAATATTTGGAGGTATTTGGGTAAGGTTTTGGACATTTAAGGGATTTGTTGGTGTTTTTTTTTAAGGCATAAAAAAATCAGTAGGCTTCTGTTGAAAGAATAAGACAGATATCTTTATATCAGCACAAGAAGCTTCTTTTTTCCAATGATTGTTTCTGTTTTGACAGATGTGCATGCAGGGAAATTTAGCTGTTGTTGAATAAAACATTTCCAGAAGCAAAATTGATTAAGTCCCTTTTGCAGAGAAAAAAAAATCAATTCTTCCCATTAGAAGGATCTAAAACATGTTGATCAGCTAGAAATGTAAATAAAGTTCTGTAATCACTATTCTCTAACTGCTGTGTATCCATCTACATGGGATTGTCTTACCTCTTTATAGCTTAAAATAAATTTGGTTGAACTTCAACATGAAGCAGCTTCTGACAAACTAGCCAGAATAACTGTGCTTGAGTGTAAATAATATCAAGTAGCTATCCTGACATTTTGGTATTGCTTTTCTCAAGGATTAGCTGTTCATTAGATGAATGTATATGTGATAACAATATATCCAGGCTGGGAACAAAAATATATTTACTGAAAGGCAGAGCAATAGAAAGTATGTGACTGTTTTCAGTTTCTATGTATTCTGATTTCATCTCTCAATAAAGATGGCACTTTAAAGATATCTTCATTAGTAATTGTTGAGGGCTATTAAAGGTCACGGGCGATTAACAGAACGATGCCAAGTCTAGCTCTGTAAGTCCCTAAGCTTCTGATTGCTAAGAACTGAGAGAATGTGCTGGTGTATGCTTGCCCTTCCCTTGGTTTTAGATAAATCTGTAACTGCTGCAGGCTACTATCTGAGCCTGTTTTGTGACAGATGGACCTTTGATTTGATCCAGACTGACCCTGTGTTCTCAAAACTTCGTTGTCTGCCTAAAAGGGCAATACCAAGTAGTTTTTTGCTACTGTGGCTTCCTAAAGCAGGAATTAATAGATCACAGCCTTACCTTTTTTTTTTCCCTGCTTACAGGAATGGTAACCATGGCTGGAAGAGCTCTGGAGAGGTCATTTTCCAGTCTTCTGGAACTTTCACCCTCCATCAGTCCTCAAAGATGACTACTCATGGCTGTGAAATTGCTGCTCAATTTCTCTGAGCACTCTGGGGTGAATTTTATAAGGCTCACATGATTTGCAGATACATTATGTATCTATGCAGCCTCTTTTTCTGCTCTCTACCAGCCTAAGTTCTTAAGTTCTGAAGTCTATAGATAGTCTGAATACTTTTAGATTTTTTTTAATGAGGTAAAGAAAGGTTGAAGCACTTCAGCCTTCTCAACGTCATTTTCAATTGTGTCCTGTCTCA
Source organism: Acrocephalus scirpaceus scirpaceus (assembly GCA_910950805.1). Taxonomy (NCBI): domain Eukaryota; kingdom Metazoa; phylum Chordata; class Aves; order Passeriformes; family Sylviidae; genus Acrocephalus; species Acrocephalus scirpaceus. Next base: position 17,723,098 of record OU383773.1, read on the forward strand.
CTCCCCACCAAGCAGAAAACCTGTTCTTTGTCTTTTTTCTACTTTCTAGTATAGAGCACTTCCTCATGACCAGTTTTCTCTTCTATGAGGATCTCACTTGCACACCTCCCTAAAAGAAATGAAAATTATTATTTATATGTTTTAATTTCCCCACCAGGGAAATTTCTTAAATTTTTAGTCACTGTTATGGTTAGCCAAATCCATGTTTACAATTGTTATTTTTCTTTCACATTTTCACATTTCACATATGGTATTTTGTTTCCTTAATTTTGTTTAAGAATTTGCTACATTTTCCTGAATTTCTTTTTCTTTTAAACTTCCGCTATGTGGGAGCATACTAACTAGTGCTTTGAATTTACTGAAGTTTCTTGTTCCTTGGGACCATTTACCTGAAGGCAGAAATACTCTGTTGTAACAGCCCTATATTGCAGGGGTTTTTTTCAGCTGTTCGCTGAGCTCAGTGAGCAGCCTGGTGATTACGGTCCCCGCTCCTGCCCACCTCCATTCATTCCCCACTCAGCCTTTCTTCAGTGTGGGCAGCAGTGGTCCAAGTGTTAGTCTTGCTCTTTGAGCCAAGCCATGTTGCTAAGGAAAATCCTGGGGGCTTGTCTATGAGATCAAATTACAATGCATGGCTATTGAGATGGGAAATGTCTTCACTTAAATTCACAGTATATTGAAACCAGTCTTAGCAAAGAGGCAAGTTAGAAGCTAAAATCAATATTGGACAATGCTGAAATGCCTCTGTTCAGCTGCTGTTTTAAGTGGCTTGTACAGACCTTTCAAATCACGTTGCCAACAAATGGAGGAAACACAGCTTTTAAAAAGTCAGAGAATTATTAATAGTGTGCTTGACCTCCAGCTCTGCACAGTCTACAAAAACCCATCATTTTTCATATGCTGCTGCCTTATGCCTAATTCTGCAAGCCCTGTTAAAGCAGTTGCTTATAGGAAAAGTGCGTTCAGAGAGTGAGGGTCAAAGCTTTAGATCCATGATGGACTGTGGGAGGGAAAGAGAGCAGGAACAGCTCATGGTCAACTTCTGAACAAAAAGGGAGGGGTGCAGGAACCCTACACCTCATACATCATTCACACGCTAATGGTATTTCTTGTCCTGGTGTGTGAGAGAAGAAAATTAACTGTGCTGAGATTATGCTTGCAGCTTTCCAGCAGGAATAGAGAAGTATGGAGAGAAGCAAATGTCAGATGTCTTCATGAGAAAATGAATGTTCTAGCCACTAACTTGGTGTCTGAGGAGTGGTTGGGGAACCAGCATCTCCAGTTGTGCTCTCCAGCAGGCTAATCTGTTGCACAGCATTTGTAGCACAGAGAAGTAGTCTGAACCTTTATTAACTTTAACCACTGTCTGAGTAACCTAAAGTGACAAACCATCTCTCTTGTTGCTGTTATTAAGTCAGCTTAGGACAATGCCTTATCATCTGCAGAAAAAAATGAGGAGATATAATGCAGACGATTAGTTTCTAGGTAAAATTAGTCTGTCTGAGAAGGGGAGAAAAATGCTGCACACTGCGCTGAACAAATCTTCGCATTGATTTCTGGAAACAGAGTCTTTCTAGGAGCACTGCAAATGCATGTCTTTATTTAGTGCTTGGATTCAAAGAGCTGTCAATCTTCCTCTATCCAGATAACTCCCATTTGTGTTCAGGTCTCGGGTGCTTTAGGGTCATACATTATTTCTGCTTGTGTTGTTCTTGCTTTTCACTTTGATGCCAGCTCCACAGTTCTCTGTCAGCCTCATGCAGCCACGTGTGCAAACACAACCACTCTGACCCCTCTACTTGGCGGCAGTGGGCAGCGTCTAGGTGACACATGGCACTGCTGCATCTCCAGGAGTGCCACGTGTGAGCCTTGGAAATGGAATACTTATTCTCATAGAGAGTCTTAAATAATCATTTAAATATGCATGGAGATCTCATTTATACATTGTCATCTGAGAGCCCAAATCTCGTCTGTCTATCGGCATGCTGTGTGTGTGCTCTGTGGCCCAACAAAGAACTAGTTCCTCCTCTTTGACTGTCCTGCCTATTATCTGGTTCTGTATTCAGTGCATAGGAATAAAAAGGCAATTCTTTTATACCTTCAATTCAGATGGGATTAAGCCTACCTTTCAGCTGGGTAGCTGAGGTAGCCTGAGATAAAATTTCAGGCCAGTAGTAAGTTACTACTCTTGCACACAACAAGAGGAAAGGAAAGTAGTTGTGAATTGGAGATATAAACAGCTCCTGGGGATGCTCCACAGCACTGCAGTAATAGCTGTGGTTTAAAATCCGTCTTAACTCCAGGAAACAGCAGGTTTTAGTACCTTTTTTTACAAAGTGAAGGCTAGAATGCAGGCCATGGAGGACAGACATGGAAAATGTGTACACTTTCAGAATACTTCACTGAAACTACCCCATATCCTATTAAACGTTCCAGGGTACATAACAATATGCTTACATAAATAACTATAGTCACGTATTTACACACAGGATGAGCCAGTGCATTGCAAGTAAGGAGGTCTGTATCCAAACACCTCAGGAGATGAATTTGTCATACAATTACCATCTTTCTTTACCTTGAGCTCTTGTGGAAACCCTAAATTAATTTCTGTGTCCACACAGGATCACATGATGTTTACTGTAATTTATATAGGACAGTGTTTGGTTTACTTTCTCTTTAAAGTAAGGTATTTTATTTAGTAATTTATTTATTACCTGTGCATCTTACTATTTTCCCTTAGTGAACAGAAGGGGGAAAATAAGAAAAGTTTTTTGGTTTTGTTTTGTTTTGTTTTGTTTTTTTTTTGTCAGGGAAAGTATGTGGAACAAAAAAGAAGAAAATGGAAGGGGGGTGAAGGTCTTGTCAGCAAGCAGGTAGGAATATGGATTTCATAATGTTAATAGCTACAGTCAATAATTGTTGTGGAAATAAATTTCACAATTCATACTAAATTGATTGTAGTCAGCTTGATTGATGCTGTTGTAATACAGGAGGCTAATCAAGACTGGGAATCAAAAAAAAGGACCCAAATCCAAAAGCAGGCCCTTACAGATTAGTCATTCTTTAAAATAGTAAGCCAATTTATCAGCAGTAATAAACAGTCTTGATTTTGAAAGCAATGATTCATTTTCATAAAATATGTCCTTTAGTTACATCCAGTGTTTTCAAAGGTTCCTATCTCTTGTCTATTTTAATGGAAGGGATAGTCAGATGCCAGGATAAGTCTTATACACTGTATAAGACCAATTATGTTTCCAGTGCCTTTTTAAAATCTTGTTGCTTTGGACGGACCTTAAATTCTCTCTCATATCATTCTGTTGTCTTTCAGAATAAAAGTTGATTTTGCATTTAATTTGAGAACACTCTATATTCAAGTTTCCCTAAGGGCACAAATCACCTGAAAACCTTAGGTAATGTCTTCATGAACCGCTGAACAAATCCAACCATCTTGTGATGTACCGAAAGGGGATCTTGTTTTTCTCCATTTTTATACTTTCACTCCTCCCCTACCTCCGCCAGCCTTGGAGTCCCTCTCTGCCTTGTGCATCAGCCCCTTTATAAACCAATGGTAGGCCCAGCAGAAGACTATTTGATGATTATTAGCATAATTTTTATCACTTACTTCCATTTTATATGACCCATTTACTTTACAATATATTTCCCTTTCTCATCTTGTTTCAGAACTAGTTTCAGAACTAGTTAGAAACTCATGAGCACCTTGGGGAGAAACTGAAATGCTCCTGGGAACTTTCTCCTCGGGGCATACCTGTGTGCGTGGGGACAGACAGACACAGGCTTTAGAGCTGACTGGATACAGCCAGCTCAGGTCCCAAGCAGCACCGAGCTGCTCTAGGAGGCCACAGTGCCTGAGCACTATGCTGTGCCTCTAAGCATGTTGCACAGCTGTTTGGTTTGTGGAGTGGAAGTGTCTCCTGCAGGCTTCATCCAGGTCTGGACAAAGGTAGCTTGAGTGGAGTGCAATTGCCTTGTATCCTTGTGTCCTTAATCATCACGGCAATTGTCCTCGCTGCTCTGCCAGCTCTGCTTGTATCCTCTCCTTGTTCAGCACCTCCTCTCCTGTTAAATTTATCTCTCTTGTATTACTCACTGTCTCTTTGCTGTCATGAGCTGCATACAAATGCTGGGTTTATTGTTTGAGATAATGCATTTCTGCTATCTCAATGAAATAAGTGTATTCCATTTGTTTATTAGCTAATTAAACTAATCTCTAGAAAACCTTCAGAATGTCTTCTGTTCTTCTGCAATGAAGCTAATTTATCTCTATAGTGCTGGCAGTAGGAAAATGGTCTATATGCCCTGCAGAAAAGTTTGAAATTCATATGTTTTTATCCCAAGTGTTTCAAATAAATAATCTAAAAGTCAGATTTGGATATTCAGGAAACTTTGGCACTGAATTATCTGCAGCAAAAGAAACATATGGGAAGTACAGGCATCGTCTGATCTTATCTCTCAAGCTGACAGATAAATAATTTGGCAAAACAGACATTGCTTAGAAGCTAAAAAATATTTTTTTTTTTTCAGAAAACTGTCACAATGACTATTTGTTTCCTTTGAGCTGATCACTGTGTGGCACTCAGTGTGTAAGGCTGCTTTCAGAATTTCATAAAAAGTGCTGGTAGAGAAGAAGCCATTTCACAGAAGCATGGTAGAGGCTGGTGGACATCTCTGAGCTCATCTGGTCCAGCCCCTGCTTAAGCAAAGTCAGGGAGAGAAGATTGCCCATAGCTCATCCAATTGACTTTTGAATATCTCCATTGAAGAAGACTCCACAGCCTCTCTGGGAAGCATTTTGCAGTGTTTGACCACCTGCACAGTAAAAAAAAGTCTTTAAGATAATTATCAGAATGTTCTGTATTTCAGAATTCATTGCCTCTTTCCCTGTCAGTGCACAGCACAAAGAAGTCTCTGGCTTTGTCTTTTTTCCCCCGGCCCCACCTCAGGCTTTTATACACTTTGGTAAGATCTCCTTGAGCCTTCTGTTCTCCAGGCTGAGCAGTTGGCTGCGATAAGACCAGAGCACTGAACATTAAAGCCACCACATATGGAGGAGCTCAGCTCTTCCAGCAATTACAACTTGTAGCACATTCTGGCTAGGTTTAGAGATCTCTGCCTCTAGACAGATGAAAAGGAAAACACTGTTTCAAGACAGATGTCTCCTAAAGAGGAAAGGTATTTATCCTTAACCAAATCTACACTACAAGATGCTTTACTTTAGTAGGAGTTCTAGGTTTTTGCCTCCTCCCAACAAAACCAGAATATTTAGCTTAGCTTATGTCTGTTTGAAATTAAAATATATGAAATTATAAGCTGGAGCCTTTTGCAGAAGAATGGAAAATGAAATTTTATTATTTTGTGGATTTCTCCCTGTCTGTAGTTCATATAAAACTACTGAACTGCAATCTTTGACAATTTTGCTTCTCATCACAACATTATTAAACATCTCCATCTCAGTTCTGCAGCTATCTGGTGCATTTTGATCGCCTCATTTTTGTGTGGGTTTGATTCATGAGCACCAGAAATAAAATCTGGACGCTGGGCATTTTAACATTTTTTTCAGCTGAAGATAGCAACTTGTAAATTAACAGAGTCAGATATCTGAGGTATATATCAGTTCTCCTTCCCATCGGCAAAGGCATTTCATTATTTTCCCATCTGTTAGGTCATAAATGATGTCATCCACTTTCTTATTTACTTTTTACAGTGCAGGAGGTGACTACGTGTTAAAATTTCCCTCTCCTCTGCAATATTTTTTTCTTTCTTCCTTTTTGCCAGAGGAGATGTTCAGACACTTTCATATTAATTTGTGTTTTCTTAACTTACAATTAAAAAAAACCCCAGTAAATAATAATAAAAATATCCTTCAACTGGATTGTTAGCATGAGTTAAAAATGCAAACAGCTCATAATAACTACAGCATGTGATGAAGTTTCTTCTCTGGTTGTGAATCAATGAGAGCTTTGCCAACAGCTGTGGCCCACAGTCTGCAAAATTCACCAAAAGGAAGAAGTATTTTTTCCATAGCTGTGAAAATAGATATAGCACTAATGAAATTTGATGTTACAAGTGCAATTGATCTTACTGATATGGAGACCCAAGTTGTAGGACAGCATCTGCACTGCAGTGGGAGCACTTTGTGTTTCCTGCCCCTCCAGCAAAGCCCCGAGGGATGTGCTCAGCCCTCTGAACATCAGGATGGAGTAAGTGCTGCTTCCAGCAGATTTATGTCTCATTGTTAATTGAAGCTTTTCCAAAGATGTGGTTGCTGATTCTGCTTCTTTGTATTGTCTGGTGTCTAATAAGGTATGAGCTGTTGTTGTGCTGTTCTCTTAGCTGGAGAACTTAAGAGGTCTCTGTCTCCTATTCAATTGCTAATCTTCACTGAATGTAGTGGCATACACAGTATTTATCTGCCTCCCACCCTCCACCCCAGAAAAATTAGATTGGCTAGACTGGTTAATAGGATCAAAATGTATGGAAAGAAAGTTGCTAACAGAAATGTACCACAAGGCTGCTGGGTAAATCTGTTCGATGGGATCTTTTTTTACTGAGTGGTCTCAAATTTGATCTAATAAATCTCATATTAACCTCCCACGAATTCCATAAACCTCAGTTTCCTATAAAGTGTCTGAGAATGAGCTATGGTTTCATGGGTTGCCTTTTGAACATATACATATAGAGTAAGTGAAGGACCCTCATTTCCCTGTGTGGAAGGGGACCTTCTGACAAGCCACTATCACTAGAACAAACCGTTTTTGTGGTTTTGTTGTTTTTGTTTTTTTTTTTTCCCCTGAATGATTTTGTGCTTTGGTTATAGTCACAGTTCTAACAATTCCGGGTTTACAAAATATTTTAGTGACAATTCTTGGTTATGAATGTAATTGTAATATATAAGAACTGAGTTTTTTATGTGCATTTTCCATTCTGATAGAATATTTGATTTGTTGATAAAACTTGTACAGAGAGAAAGTCTATTTTCTTATAGTAATTACCCATGAAAATTATATCAGTGCAGCCAGGAAGAAAGTAGAGATTAAACAAGGTCTGAAACAAAGGTACTTTGAAGACCAGGTTTTTTACATTAGTCCCTCCTGGGAAATTTATAGGCACATTAATTAATGCCTTTTGCCTCTACGTTCTTTTCCAGTGTAATTGTATATACCCATGGACAAAGATGCAGAGAGGATCTCTGTATTATCCTGTACAGAACTAGGAAAGCAGGGTATACTGTTAACTGCAATTCAACAGAAAATGATACACTGGCCTTTACCAAGCAAGAGACAAAAGGAAGGTCATGACCTGGCATTTTCAGGCAGCACCAATAAAGCAGAACCTTATCAGCAGAGCTCTATCAGCTCAAGCCCTTTGTCATACAGAGTGAAGACCTGTCCTCTGCATTGTTTAAACACAGGTAGACACACACAAACATACAGGATGTTCTTGCCCAGGTCTATCAATACTTACTGCAGACCAGAAATTGATAGTAAAGGGTTACCACATTTAGCAGATAAATTTACACCCTGACTGGGCCTGGTAATTAGGCAAGGTGGAGTAAGTACCAGTGAATACTTTACCAAGGCTTTTGCATTCCTGGAAGTTTCAAAATGAAGACGGATGTTTTTTTCTAAAATGATAGCATTAACAACTATAATAATTATTATAATCATAATAGATGGCCTGTGTGCTGTATAATACAGGAGATCAGAGAGGTAATAAGGTCTCTTGTGACCTTAGATGCAGTAATTGATTACTCTTCTTTGAAGCCTTAGCATGCCTTACTGGCCTGTATCAGAGCCAGAGGATCATCTCATGCAAGTTATGTACTATAACCACTTTGCTTCAATTCTCAACACATACTGTTTTCCTTCCTGTTATAACCTTGCCTCACAGAGCAAGGCTGTGGAAGGAGCAGCCTGTGCATCTTAGCTGGTGTGCACCAGCCAGATGAGCTACTGGGCGCAAGGAGTGGAGTAAAGCTTTCTGTCTGCAGGGAGAAGTACAACATGCATCCCCTTGTTCTCCAGAGGAAAAGGTGCGGAGAGGATCTTTCCCAAGAAGCTGCCTCTGGATAACAGTGTCCCTAGGTTAACTTGGAGCCAGGACTCTGATGTATCACACTTTCTTGGACTGATGGCTAATGAGGCAAATCAGCTGTACATGAATAAAATGTCTGTCAGGCGAAACAGAGACGTGTACATTCCCTCTGAAATGCCCGTGTGTGCCAAGAGAGGCAATCTGCTGGCACTGAGCACACACAGAAGGGTTGTACAAAAGGCCAATTCTTTGCATGAGCAGGGCAGGAGAGATGCCATGTCCCATAAAACAAATTGCTTCTGTTCAAACCCCTGAGAATAGGCAGAAGCAGAGGCTGCTGTTGAGTGCTCTGACTATCTTGCACACTTTTAGGTTAAATGATTGTTGCAGAAAAGGCTGCTTCAGTATTTCTGTAAAGCAGCACTATGAAACACCAGTTTAGTAGGAACAGGTAGTCTACTTTTTTACTTATATCAGAATGTTATTTACTTATATCAGAAAGACTCTGCATTGTTAGGTTTTGTTTTCTTCAAATGGGTGATCCAATTTTTACAAAGTCAAGTGGCATTTGACTCCTAGCATTCAATCTGTTAGGAATGGACAGGAGGGAATTAGCCTAATGTCAGTTCAGAAAAAAATGCTTTTAATACAGACAGAAACAGAAACAGGACTTTTGTACTGCCTCTGCTGCAGTTTCCTGTTAGTTATTTCTTAACTTTGTGGGAAATGCAGAACTTGAACTGACAGATGCCTTTCATTTTATTAAGCATAACTAATATATAACATTAATTACTTATTTTTCTCAGTTCACTTCAGTGATTAGCAATTTCTCCACCTCTTGAAGCAATGTAATAGAAATGAGAACCACAGGCAGCAGAGAACTCCTTCCGGCCTCCCTAATTCTTCTGCACAAGCATTAGCTTGCAAATGCCAAACACAAGCTGGATGTTTTTTCCCTGTGCCTAGTGTGAAATGCAGAAAGGATGAACAGAAGCTCCTTGGATTCATCTCTTACTTGACAAAGAGATGATCCAGCCTCAAACCTAGAGTTCAAACCTATGCTACATTCTTCCAAGCAAGTGCAGAGAGGCAGAGGCTTATGCTGAATATCTCACAACTTTTTATATGAAACTTATCCTGCTATAGCCCCTTTCTCCCATGCTACAAATGCATCTACACCTAAGCTGACACCCACAGCACAGCCCAAGTACTGCTTCAAGTAACAGTGATTCCTCAGCAAAGGATCATGAAAAGATATCAAAAGTAGCCTCTGAGATGCCTTTCTTTGAGCAGTAGGCTGGTTCCTACCCTTGTGCATGAGTGTATTTGATGAATTTCCTTGGAGAAATGAAAAGTAGAAAGATAGTGCTTAGAGTAGACTGAGAGACAAATTAGGAGCTGGGGATGGAAATTAGTGCAAAGGAATTATCAGTAGACTGCTGGTAAGTCACGGGTTGCAGATGTCTCTTACATGAGGAACAGTCCTGCAAGGCAATTACCAGGAACTTCAGCACTTAAGCCATATATATTAGATAAAAGACTTAAGGGAACTGTTTTTCACAGGCAGGAGGGAGAAACATAATCAAATTCTTTATTTGCACTCAAGTGCATCTAATGCTATACAACATCTATTTGTCCAGAGAATTAGTTATACTTATTTACAATTCCATACTGGCCAATTACATGACAAAGCCCTTATAACCCTGCTATATTGTTTGTGAAATGCAGTAGACAGAGAACCACAGAGAACCTTAATATAAACACTGCTAAAAAAAAACCGAAAATGCAAACTTACTAAAAGAAAATACCTGTGTGTGTGAAGGAGGTGATGGTGTTGAGTAGGGAGTTAGATGTCAGAGCATGTCCTATTAATTTTAATCAATTTAACTAGTCTAACTCATACTGGATTGTTGGAGTTTGGGTTTTTTACTGTCCCTAGTTAACTATAATCCAATGCCAACACAATTACTGTAACAGAACTGACCAAAGAAACCATGCCAATATAGTGTTAATAGACATGAAAAATTAAATCTCATATATATATATTCATTACTCTTGCCTTTGTATAAAGTTAGGAAGAAGTCAGGGACATAACGAACTGCAGTCTTGCACTTTGAACATTGAGAATGCAGCAAAATAGTGTTCTTGAAGTGCTACAAAAGGAAATCACCTAATTATGTATTAAGAAAACAATGATTCTGGCAGTGTGAGTGACAAAAAAAAAAAAGGAAAAGAAAAAAAAGAGGGAAAAAAGGAATAAAAAGTATGTAGTAACATGCAAAAAAGAATACCATGTGAGCAGTGTAATTTTCTCAACTTTTTCGTTTTCTGCACAGCTTATATTAAGTTACAGAATACAGTTCATAATTTATGTGATACACATATGTGTTCACACATTTCTGAAGACTGTTCTTTAGCTTTTACACATCACTTCTTGCTTTAATAATAAAGCAAACATCTTAGATTTTCCACTAATCTCCTCAAAAATGTAGGATGAATCTCTTCAATAGTTTGGTGATGTTAGGTCCAGTCCCTTTTTAATGATATTCTCAATTGTTTCACAAACCTTCTGTTAGAAGGGGTTTCCTGGTCTTTCCTATCATCCAAGCCAAAATAATGCATTTCATCAACACATGCAGGTAGTACCCTGTGTTTGAATCATATGAATAGATAGCACTCAAGAATTTATGGTCCTTATCTTGAGCTTTTACTTTGGATATATTCTCCTCTGAGATGTTTCACTTCAGGAACAAAATGTCTTTCTTCTGTCCCTTCACCAATGCTACTGTGAGAGAAAACAGCTCAATATTTGAAGTCATCCTTTGCCATGATTCATGATTACATGGTCACCAAGTATTTGCACTGCTGTAGAATGTCTTATCCTGAAGTCAATTCCCAACTTCTTCCAAAAAGTCAATGAAAAACATTTCAGAACCAAAGTTGTGTTCTGTGTTGCTTCCTTCATCTTGTACTTTAATCTGATCTCTTTCCTCCTTACTATTACCTGTGAATGATAGATCAGGTGGAGGTATTCAGAGTGGATGCTTGGGTTATACAGGATATATGACATAATAATGAAGTCACAGAATTTGTGTTAGCAGGGACCTCTTGCGGTTTTTTGGCTAAGATCTTAGAATTGCTGACTTCAAAGTTAGATTAGGCTACTCAGGATCATGTCCAGCTGAGTTCTGAAGATCGACATTCCCAGCTGCTTCCAGTGTATGACCACTAGACCACATATAAATAATGTTTTTCCTTACATATATACTATGTTTCAAGTTGTGAGAGCTACCTCTGTCCCTTTGTCTGCCTCCCCTCTGATCACCCCATTAGGTAGCTGGAGACAAGTGTTGGGAGCCCTTCTTTACTACAGAGCAGCTCCGTGGATCTAGAAGCCAAAGCATTTACAAAAGCAGCTGTGAGCAGGTCACAGCTCTTCTGAGCTTGGCAGGAGCTGCTGCATTTCACAGGGAAAAAGAGGGTCAGAAAAGTGATCAGTATCATCTTGCCCTCTCTAATGAACACCAAGTCCCACCTCTACAGCAAGGTTTAACTTCTAATTGGGAACAGAAAAATAGAGTTAATAATTTAGAAATAATTTCTGATGTTGAATGTAGGAATCTAGATGTCCAGTGGTGGAACTCAAAACATACCAAAGGCGTTAATATGGGCGTCAGCACAGACCTGCTTTCGTTTTGTCTCAAATCCTACTAAAACACAGGAGCAACAAACTTACCTCAATAAAAGTGATTTATTGTCATGTTCAGAAGGTGCTGTCCTATACCACCACCTCTAATATCTCGTTTCTTGAATGTTTAATACTGATGGAAGCTTGTGAGTTTTCTCTTCTCCCTACTGTGAGCATTAGTTCTGGAACATCACAATTTCCACACCACCCAACTGTTCTTAAAAAAAAAATCTCTGCAGCTCTGTTCTTGATCTTTCTTTGCATTATTTTTCATTTTGATGTGTTTTTGTTGCCACAAAAGAAACAGGAAACAGCTCAGACTGAGTGGCATTGATGTCATATTAAGAGCTATCAGCCAAACATATATTTCTCCTTGAAGATTTTTTGAGTAATTTTATTTAACAATGAGGTTTTAATATTTCAATATTTTATTTGATATCGTATTTTTCAAAATTGATTAAATCTGCAATTAATCTTCTGTAAAAATATTCATTAATTTACAAAGGGAAATAAAAAAAGAAGAAAAAGCAGACAGCTCCTTCTTGTCTGTATTCGGTTTAAGTCAATTCTCATTTCTGTTTGAATCAATCAGTAATCACTTTACCTTTTACCAGATGCTGCTGCACATAAAAAAATGCTTTTGCACATTAGGAAGGAAAAAGATAAAAATGCTCAACTGTTGCACTGAGGGGTGTTACATTAAAGACAAAACCCGAAATAGAAACAGATAAAGACATTAAAGATATAAGAAATTGCTTTCCAGATTGTGCTGGTTTGAAAGTAAAACCAGTGAGAGACTCCAAGTCAGAAACACAATTTAATAAGAGGAAAAGAAAAGAAATAAAAGAAAGTGAAATAAAAGTAATAGTACAAAAAACCACTGACTGAGTCAGAATACAACCTGACACCCTGTTAGGGTGGTAGTGGCAGTCCAGATGAGATGGTCTTGTCGAAGCAGTGATCCTGTAGAAAGGTCTGGTAGCTCTTGTCTCCTCTGGGAGTCCAGTGGATAAAAAGCTGCCTGTGCTGTCCCAAACCCTGGATTTATCCAGGTGGGAATGCTTGGCTCCTCCCCCTGGGTGGAGCATCTCCCAATGGGCTGATCTCATTCTATGAGTCATGCAGTGGGTCCTTGATGGCCCATTAAACAGAGATAACTCCCAGAGGAAGTTATCTACGAGTCATGTGGCAAGGCATTGTTAGGCTCGTTAACAGAAGATAAGGAAAACACTGCCCCACCTTGGCTCCAATGGCTCATGGGGATAGAATACAAACCTTGGGCACAATTTTACATTGTAACCTAGGACACAGATGCAGAAATTTTATCTATTCCACAGACTTTGCTCCCTCTAATGGAAAATTATTGTTAAACTTGCAGGTAGAGCCTGCCTAATATAATCCATTTGTGGATATGGTTCATACCACTTTTTGGAGAATGTCTGGTCCCATGTGGAGAAGAAGTTACCAGGAGTTACACAAGGAATGAGAAGATGAATACTATAGCAGGGGAAAAAAGCTTAGATGGAGCAGGACTCACTGGGCAATGGTTAAGAGAACAGGAATCACAGAAGTGGCGTGAACAAGAGAGACAACTACAAGCATGAGGAATGGCAGCCTAGCAAAGAGGGCAGAGAACACATGAATGCCCACATAAGGGGTTTCACAGGGCAAAAGAGAAGTTTCAGAGAGAGACTTAGGTGAAAGAGAGAAAGGAGTGCCACATGCTCAGTCCCAGTATTTTGTAGTTTCAGGGTACAGTAGCACGATGATGCACCTACTTCTCTTTAATTTTGTCCTGGGCTTTTCTTGGGCTTCAGGAAAGAACATTAGCTGAGTAGTTTTTGGTTTGCTTGTTCCTCTAAATCTGTTTTTGCTGGGAAAGCTCTTAATGCATCATTGGATCTTACCTCTGATTCATCCTTTCCAAACTGACCTCAGAGGAACCAGAGACTGAGACCCAGCTCAGGAACTGTAACTCTGGCCTGAAACTAACAACAATTATAATTTGCTTCCCACAAAACTGGAAAAACAGATCCTCAGCTTTCTTCCATATTGCCTTGGCTGTCTTCCCTTCACTGGGGTACGTCTTCTCCAGGTTTTCTTGTGGGAACGACCAAGGCAAAGCTCACAGTTGGGATCATAATGGCTTCCATGCTGATATTCCACCACTTAGGAAAAGGGTTAAGAAATGAAGCTAGTATTTTAATTCACAGAGAAAGTGTGTTCCAAAGTCCTCTGAAATCAGTGAACTGAATCCCACCAACGCCACCAAGTACTGGCTTAAGGCCTTAGTAAATACAGTACTTATAAAGGAATCATTGTACATTGACAGTGCAAAAAAGATGTCTCAATAATTCAGGAACCACAAATGAGGATGGAGTAGAGACAAAGATTGAGGCAATGATTGCTAGAGGTGAAGGCTGAAAACATACAGATGTTAGACCAAAGTAGGTGTGAAAAGGAAGTTCAAAATAGGAAAGTTGGATTGAAGTTGGTGTGGTATCACCTTCTGCTCAAGTGTGGTGTTGTACTCTGATGTGCTTCTTATTCCTTGAAATATTATTGCCTTTGCAAATTTCTTTATCCTTAGCTGATATTGACTACTGCAGCTGCACTATATACCCTGCTAAATTGACACCTTAGTTCACACAATCTGCTCAAGAAGAGTTCTCCCAGTCTTTTCAGTTCTTCAGTTTGGGTGTATGAACTCATCCAAACACACTGGCACCACAGCTCTTGTGCAGAGAAGCAACAATGGAAAGGTGAGATGAGGGTACTGTGAGCGATGGGATGTAACATCTCCCAGACCTGAGAGCTGTCGGATTCAGATTAATAAGGATATCTCTGTTGTGAAAGTGTCTTAGTACACTGGACTTTCCCATGAGGAGCTAGACACTGCTGCTCTCAGCACCTTATTTGAAGCTTAGTCAAGAGGGTTGGAAGAGATGTTCAGAATTTATCCTAATCCAGTACAGCATTTGAATATATTTTCTACTTAAATTAACCTGCATAAAATGGGTTTGCATGACAGCTTGTCAAGCTAGCTCATCTCTTGCAAATCAGGTCTGTTATCTTCCTATGGCCTGGTCTCCTCTCAGTGAGATCTACCACATGGCCTCCACAGACATGGGTAGGTGTGCTTTGAATAGTTTAAGGACCAGGATCATAATTGCTGTCAAGGTCCATCAGTCAGAAGAAACACTTCCTCTTGATCTGCTTCTCTGCACTCATGTGCTTGATGCAAGATAGGCAGTAGAGAGTTCCTCCGTTCATGAGGTGAAGTGGCTCCCTATGCACCAAGTCAATAGGAAGAGATCTGCCTTTGTAGGTGTGCAAGCCTGCTGGATTTCACCCGAGGTAAAAGGGCAGCTGCAAGGTGATGTCTCCTTACGGCTTCTCTCATTCCTCTCTTGTGATGCCAAGTCCTTGGTAGATGGTGCCCCAGTGCTTGTGGCTCTGACTCCAGAGCTGCAGAAGATCAGCCGAGGAGGGACACTAAGAGATTCAGCAGCACTGCACTAACGCTAATCCTTGGAGAATTTGCCCCATGAAGCACTGGTTTTTAATAGGTATTTGCATTTCCCACCAGCTTCTTTTCGTAAGGAAAATGTCAGCAGACTGCCACGTACCGAGAGTTTCCAGCAGGGAGCAGCATTTATTCATTTGTGAAGGAGAAGCTCCAGCCTCAAAAGGACCAGGATTTCAGCTTTCCGAAGCCGAAATACAGACTCAGAAATCCTTTGCTTAAGAAACAATATTTTCAGATGAATAGACAACCAGCAGTGTGAGAGGTGAAGGAAGGGCAGGTTAAACAGTAGGCACAAGGCTCCCCTCATCCTCTTCGTCTGTCTGATGCCTTTGCATCACCACGGCTTAATATTTAGGACTAGGGAAGTTGGAGGCTCAGAGGTAGTGCCAGCAAGATGAGCTGGATCAAAACATTCCCATTTAAGGAAAAATTTTCATCAAAAATTATTTCATTGTTATCCCTGGCTTAGAATTATTACTTCAGGTGGCTTAGAATTATTACTTCAGGTACTGGCAACTCACTATGGTCTCACTAATAATGCTTGCATAATATTATCACAATCCTAAAAATATACCATATTGTTATATTATAGCACCTTGGCTACTGTCTGTTTTGAAAGCTTTCAGTTTTAAAATTTCTCTTCTAAAAATATTTCTTGCCATGATATGTTAGCAATTTCAAATTCACAGTCTCAGAATGTCACAGCTTTGAAATCAGCCTTCCACAGAGATAGTCAGGCTGCAAACAAGTACAAAAGATAATATCTTAGTACTTGAAAACTAGTAAAAAACCCTGTTCATTACCTAAGCGAATTTCTAATAAAAAATAATTTTATAAAAACCATATACCCCACTGACAGCACTTGTGTTATTGCTGGAATTCTTCTTGCCTATGTTGTGTGCCAAGTCTGTGCAGCAGCCTCCTGCTGCTGTTCCCTAGGATCGACTGTGTCCCAGTGGTGCAGTCACAGAGTGGCTGAATCCATCCATGCAGAATTAGGTAACTACTGCAGTCTGTAGCCGATACCCAAATTGGCTTTAAACCTCGGGCTAGATTACAAGAGAGATAGAACACCATGTGCTTGTGTGATTCTCTTCAGGATCCTGGGACTCTCAGGGTGTGCTACTGGCACCTCAGGCTTTCAGCCCCTGAGTTAAGATGACAGCAAGTTTCATCCTACCTCTAGCTAAAATGTTATATAACTTTCTCGTACCTTGACCTTCCCTGCAGTCAGAATGCACAAATTAGATTAAATTAATTTTATAGACACACTCACTTTTCTTTAATCACACTTTTTCTCTTCAAATTAGGGCAAAAGATTTGTTTTAGTAAGAATGTTATGGACATTCAGTTGTCTTAGGTATGTATTTGCTTGTCTTTATTTGCCTAGATTAATTTTTTAAGTATAAGATTACTTTGTACAAATTTAACTTTACATGCCCTAGATTCATACGGTTTAGTTCTAAGATAATAGCAACATTCCTGTAACATTTTTTTACTCCTCTAAGTACTTTATCCTTTTAGCAGTAATTCCAGATTAATATAGCTTTTTTCACTGGCATCACTTACTACATTTTAGAATAATTAAACTGCATATATGTTCTCTGTATGGGAAGCCCAAAGCCAGTGCCAACTGTTTATTTTGACTAGTTTGAAAACTGGTAGACTTAGTATTAAATTCCTTTTATAGTTCAACTTTGAGAAGTAGATCTGTTGGTACAGAAGATTTTCCAAAAAGCATCAGCCAATACTTCTTAAATGGCAGCAACTCTGGTATTATGAAGTGACCAATGTACCTTGGTAAATCTCTCTCTTAATTTGTAATGTGGAAAACATATACAAATACCTGAATTAACTGAGAGGCCTGTAGTAGGCGAGCATGTGGCTTGAAAGTGGGTGGGAGCAAGAGGCACATCTGTGACAAATGGTGGGAATAACTGGGTGGAAGCCAAGTCCAGCCCAATACTTTGTCTCCATTAGTCACAGATGGAGATTTTGCAGATTTCTGAAGAAGATCATAGGAGCAGCACAAGGATCTAGTTTTACATGCTCAAACATTCTTACATGCACAAGCATTCAGCATCTGATAGCTGGGAACCTTTCTGAGGAAGAGTCGCTGTTCTCTTTATCTTTCATTTCTTTTTTTCTTGAGGAATAGATCCAGCTTCTCCTTGAACTCATGGGAAATACATTCCTGGTCTCTGGTGGCAAGGACTTCCCCAGCTCCCTCACACCCTGAGAAATGAGCTGGTGCCCTTTTCCTGGACCCATCACACGCTAGCTTCATTTGATAGCTCCTATTTTTACACCAGGAGAAGAGTAAAAATGTATCCACCAACTGCTCTTGATCGTTCTCCACCACTCTGTGGTCTCCTTAGTATGCTGAAGATGCTTAGCTGATCCTTCATAGTTGTCCCTCCTGGCCATGACCAGACACTAAGAAAAGGACAGCTGAGGACACTGACTTCCCTCGGGGAGCCATCAGACCTATGACCATGAGCCCCTATGGATCTGCTTGTCATGCAAGAGTCAAGCCAACAGCCTTGAGGAGCCCTGGGAGCCCCACTGCCCAAGCTGCACAAAACTTGTCTTCGCTTGCAGCAGATGCTGCCGTGTGGTATGGTAATGGCTGAACTTGATTTAAATAAACCACAGCCTAGCCACAGCATCACAGAGCCCAGCAGAGGGTAATTTACTCTGGCTCTTAGCAGGGATCCTTAAAGAGTCATGACAGGTCCAAGTAATCTGTCAAAGAGCAGCCTGAGCAGCCAGCAGTCTCTGGATGCTAATCCCTTATGAACAATAGACTCATTATATACAAATTAACAGGAGAAGTGGTGATTGGCCACTGTATTTGCCTGGACAACTGCTCCATTTCAAAGGAACTTTAAGTACCCTGATATCTATAAGCTGAAATAAATGAAATGACCACATTCTGCATCTTTTTTTAAAAACAACCTGGTTTCCTCAGGCAGCTTGTGCAGGGATCCAGTGAATGCTGATGACATGGCAATCTGGACATAGTGCTCAGTGACTGAAATCCATAGGGAAAACAATAATAACAAATCAGTGTAGACACTGAATTTCTTGAACAGCTCTGTTTTTGATTAATTTTACTTCACTATTCCATTACAAATTTACTTGTTTAATATCAGAAAATCCATCTGAATCCAGGGAGTGAGTTGAATATTTGTGGAAAAGATACATGGGTGGTTTTCTGCATCACTGTTTTCTTACTGAGGAGTCAAAGCTGAGCCTGAGGAGCAGGATAGCAACTAGACACTGTCTGACAAACCAGAGCAGGTTTCCACCTTGGTTTGAAGTTAAACAGTTCTGTGGTCAACTGCTTACTGCTTTCTCCAGTTATTTGATTGTGGGAAGGTTATGAGTTTTCTGATGCCAGCAAAGCTGATCTTAATTAAAATATTCCATTGGAAATGTTTCATAAGATAGGAATACAAGACTGACGCCAGTCTGTCACAATTCAGTAGACTACTTGAAATCTGGAATCAGCCTGGCAGGTAGCCGCACTGAAGCCAAACAGAGTCCTGCACAGAAAGCTGCACTTCTAGATGGGTGGTTTTCTCTATTTTTCTATTTTTTAAGGTACACCATGTCAAATGTGTTTATGGTGCTTTAATGTAGATAAGAAACGAGTTGGGTTTTTATGTCCTTGTTTAGCTCATGACAACAACATTTAGACTAAGTAAATACAAACCTCCATAGATGCAGAAATTGATACAGCATATTTTGAAATCAGGCTTATAGGGATCATAGAATCATAGAGCTGTTAATGTTGGAAAAGACTCATAAGATCACTAAGTCTAACTGCTAACCCCTGATGTTTAATGCTAAACTGTGTCCCCACGTGCCACATCCACATATTTTTAACACTTTTAGGGGTGGTGATTCCACCACTTCTCTAGGCAACCTATTCAGATGCCTGCCATTCCTCTCAGTGAAGAAATTTTTTCTGATATCCAGTCCAAATCTCCCTCGGCACAGTTTGAGGCCATTTCCTCTGATCTTGTTGCTCATTACTTGGGAGAAGAGACCAACCACCTTGCTACAACCTCCTTTCAAGTAGTTGCGGAGAGTGAGAAGCTCTGTCCTGATCTTTCTTTTCTGTAGGCTAAACATCCCCAGCTCCCTCTGCTGTTTGTGCTCCAGACCCTTCCCCAGCTTTGTTTTCCTTCTCTGGACATGCTCCCACACCTCAGTGTCTTGTAGTGAGGTGCCCAGAACTGAGTGCAGGATTCTATGTGCAGCCAAGATGTCAGGGATGGATTCAGTTACCCAAATATTAATGAAATTTTCAGCAAGAGTTCCACAGAAGTTGACTCCTTAACTGACCTCTCCCCTTAACAGCTCAAAAATCCCATTCTCATTTTCAGCTGTACTTTGAGGAGACTATCACTCTGACACACTGGAGCCCACTAAAGCACAGCTCATTTCCTATTCCAGCCCATGGATAATGCCCAAAGAGATGAAGCACAAGTGGTGCTGTGGCTATTGCAATTATAGTATACTTCAGGAGTTACAGAGAAAAGTTATCTGGCTGTTTCTTTAGGTTCTTTGTCCTATGTCAGACACTTTCCTAATAGGTACTTTTTGATAATATAAATAATTGATTTAAACAAACAAACATTTTTCACATCCCTCTTCTCTGTGAAAAAAATCTGCATTACTGCAAGGTTCAAGGTACCTGTAGCAGATGTACACATTCATAAATAAAATTGCACCTGTGTTCCAGTTCTGCTCCCAATTTTGAGGATTTTTTCCTATGAAAGCACTCAGCACATGGGACCTCAAGCACCAGTGCTGTAACATCAGTGATGACCATACCATACAGCACATAGAACATTTTGCAGGCTTTTCCTAACTAAGACTGATATTGAACAACTATTTCAGCTGTATACATAAGATAGAGGAACATGACTCAGCAAATATAGAAAAGTACTTTGTGCTTACATTATGTTCTCCTTCCAAGGATTCTAGTGTGTTTTCCAAAGGAATTCATTTAGCTTTACAATATCACTGGGTGTTTACTGAAGAAACAATTTCACCACATTCCCAATAGAAATATTGGCAAAGAGGTAATGGGCCCAATTTTTCAGATATTTTCAGCACAGAAATGTGCATGCACAATGCAGGCATATTGCTGAAAATGATTCTTAATTTCACTAACTACATGTGGAGATGACCAAGCATGTGAATGGTCACTTTAATCCACATCCAGCTGTTATTTGGGCAAAATATGCATTTAAAAAAGTGTATATATTTGTAACCCCTAAACTCATGAACTTCAGGCATTAAGGTCATGAAGGAAATCTGTAGGTCCATTTGATGCAGCCTTGCAGAGATCTTCAATGACTCTGCCTGTTTTACCACCAAAATATGCTTATTTTTCACCAAATCTGTATGTGTTTGGTGAACTACTGAAGCAAGCCTTTAACATAGATCTTTGGTGACACTGCTACTGTCAAGTGCAGCAAGGATCTTTGTGACAAGCAAGAGGCACATGCATTTAGATCTGCCACACTCTGGCAAAGACGTGAAATTCAGGAAAGAATGAGCTAAAAAGACAGATACCTTTTTATTTTCCAAAGTCTCGCAGCAGAAAATATTTTTCCATAGTGCAAGAAGTTGTCTTTTTCTTTTTTTTCTTTTTGCTTTGCTCATTTTTATGGTCTTCTGAGTAATTTCCCATTTAAAATTCCTTTTCTTCCCTCCACAGGCCACCATCCCCAAAAGTATCATATTCATCCTTCTTCTGACTGGATTTTTGAATGATTGTTTTGGAGTCTGGATTTATCGCCCTGGAGTCTCATATCTAGGGATCAGCAAACTGGCTCATACAACTTACAAACTGGCCTGAACCATAATTCAACACTATGGAAATGTTTTGAGGATAAAAAAAAAATCAGTGTGCTTTTCACATTCATACACCTCTCTACTTCCACCTCCTAGAATCAGCTGGAATGCCAAATAATGCCAGTTTACTTGCTGCCTCAGGAGTTTGGATACAGTTTTGAAAGACCCATGGGTTAAAAAAAATCTGTTTTCTGGAGTTCTTGTTTCTTCAGCAAATTCATGGGGTTTTCTCTTTTTTTTTTCATTCAGTTGTGCAATAATACCTATGTTTGAAATCATATGAGGGGCAATTGGAAAAGGACATCCAAAAAGGAATAGGAAACCCAAAGAAATTCATTGAAAAAGAACTCTGTATTTTGTTACGACTCCCAAGTCCACCCCTCATCCCCAAAACACCCTAACAAAGCAAAATCCCCTGTATTCTTGAAGTGTTCACTCTGTCTTGTATCTCTCATCTTTATTAGATGAGAATTTTTGTGTGGTTTTGTGCTCTGTCCCCCTGTTGCAAGCATGTAGAAGTATGCAGTCCTCTACATTTTTACTGAGAGACTGCTAACAAGTACATCTCATCCACTGACTTTCTATATATGTCTTCTGTTTTCACCTTCACATCAGGTGAATCTAAGCTGATGTAGCTCTACACTTCTGGGAAGACAGGGATGCCTCACAGAATAAATGTCTGGGGTTTGCCACAGTGCCACTTCCTTTGATTTAACATGCATCTAACCTACTGTTCTCAATCCTTTAGAGGTAGACTGTGTAAACACACAGTCTTTTCTGAACTTCAATGGAAGTAGTGGAAAATCAGCAGAGTGGTTTTGTGGGGCATATGGGTTCAGAAAACATGAGGTGGTCTTTCATTTGTATTAGTTATGTTCCAGTTAGCAATGACAGTAGTAAAATTTTCTCATTATTCTGTGTATATGTCCTTTTCATGATCCAGTGTTGTTTCATTAACAAAGAACATTTGTAGACACAGTTTCATCAAAACAAAAAGAAATTACTGTAAGTTATTAGCTTTCACTTAAAGGGACGAGAGTTTTCTCTTTGATTTTAAAGGTCACTGGTCCTCAGCTAACAGAGCACTTTTAATGTCTGCTAGCACAACTTTTTTTCCTTTTACCAGAAGTGTGTCTGTTTTCTTCTTAGATTGTGTACACCAAATTGACAAGGCTTATATAAAATGTATAGCTGGGTGGATGTGGTGTTGAAATAACAGATGTTCTAGCAGTGAACTAGGCATCCAAAGGGATAAAATCAAAACCCACTTGTCAACTGAACTAATTTCAAACATGGTAGCTGGATAAAATGTAACCCTGCTGCCTTCCTCTGGCCCTAGCTTTACAATCTTATTAAAGCCTGAGGAAAAAAAAAAACAATTGATGCCCAATGTCTACAAATGATTAAGACATCCCTCGTGTTCCAACAGTTCATCTAACTTAACACTTCTGCTGTCATGCTCATCAGCTCTGTGCCAGTGCTTTCCTTTCTGTCCCATCTGCCCTTAGAGCACCTCCTCAGAGAAGGCACTTGGTAAAACTTTGACTTTTATAGAAATTGGTCAAAACTATTGGGGATGACCTTCCCAGCAGATACAAGGTTAATAAGAACAACACTAAAGTGCACTATTAGTGCACCTAAATGGCTGCACTAATATTGGCAAACTTTTTCCAAGGGTGCAGGTCCAGGATTGGGACCTACTGAATATTCATTTGATGTGACCATTTTAAAATTATCATTTCACTATTTGGAAGTGAAGTTATCTTTTTCATATAATAAAATGCACTGCTTGGTTTTGGCTTTGATACTTGAGGAAAAATAGAGAAATTCACATATTTAATATAACAACCAAAGTGTTTTTCAGAGGAACTTAGATAGTTCTACATTTCAGCAATGTTAATTCAATTAATCTGAAACTAACTCAAATTGTTGAACTTTATTGTCCACAATGGTGGAAGTTCTAGGATCTTCCTTTTAAAGCATTTTTATCTCCATGAATACTTAATGTGAAAAGCTAACTTAAATATCCCTCCAGCAGTTTACAAACCCTAATCCAATTCCCACTGAAGTTAACAGAGCCATTTCAATGACTCCTCCAGTAGGAACAATTTATTATGACAATGTCTCAGTCTTCACTGACCCCTGTTTAATTTATCTTCAGCAACTAGCCTTCTACTCCCACTCCGTGAAACTACTACTGAACCAATTTCCCTCTCTTCACCTATTTTTACCTATTTCATGATTTCTTCTCCTTAAAGAGAATGTTTCATATTGGCCTTTTCTGCATCCCAGCAGTTGATTCCAGGTCAGTTCATCAAGATATAATCCTAAAGTTGATTGGATTTTCAGTCCTCCCAGACCTCCTTCACCCAGAATTTGAAGTCTGCTACAGTCTGCAAGGCAAATACTAGGATTTTAAGTTGCTGGGAGATGAAGTAGAAATATGCATGCAGTCTGGGATTACTGGAACACTGGGAGCTTTTTTTCTCTTGCATATTTGCTTTATGGATGGCAGAAATAATGTAAAAGCCAAAGATGTAATTCACACTTTGAAAAACAGCTGCCTCTGCCAAACATTTTTATTGACAGTGTCACTAGGAGAATTACTGGAGGTGCAGGATGTGAGGAAAGAAGAGGTACTGTATTTCTTGACTGACAAATGGTATTGTTCAATTTGAAATTAACTAAGGACTACCAAAGAAAATGCTTTGGCATGACAACTTAGAAATCACTCAAACACCCTGGTGAATTAGGTGTAACAAATGACACTCAGCTCTAACTCAGCTATAAACTGGAAGGAGTTATAGTGGCTAGAAGCCTATTATGACCAATATTAATTAATAATTTTAGATCCTCAAAGTTCTCAGTAAACAATTGATAGTCTTGGAGTTGCCCATAAATCTGTTTCAATAATTTCATGGATATCATGCTCAGTGTAATGATCTGCTGTGCAGAAGTACTGTGCTTACTTTGAGAACACTGCAGGTTCACACTCATAATTAAAGTGTTCCTGCTGAAGACTTTTACAGAGGCCACAGTGATAGGTATAACAGCACTGCCAATCTCTGTGTGGCGGATAAGAACAGCTGTCAGGAGTCAAACAAAAGATCTGGTGGCCAAACGCTGTCAACAGCCAGTAACAGAGGCCAAGAGAAGAGTCCAAGGGCAGGTCAAGCATATAGTGATGATTCCCCAGCCTCCCCTTCCAGCCTACAGCAGTCTGCAGCTCAGCAACCTCCTTTCCAGAAGAGGGATCTATGTGCTAAATAGTCCTTGCAGGATTTCTTTCTTTTTCCCACAAGTTTGGCTACTCAAGTTAGAAGCTACGTAAACCTTTTGGCATCCACCACTGACACAGAACTATGTGTTCCACAGCTTCTCTAGAAAGGGATAAAAAATCTCATCTTCTCCTTAATTGAAACTATCACTCAGTCATTTAACTTGATGTTTTCTACTTGTAATGTGGAGAGGCAGTGAGCAGCCATTTCCTGCTTCCTTTAGTCATTGCTTTGCAGACATACATCCTATCTTCACTCATTGATCTCTTTTCTAAGCTGATGAGTCCTAGACCATTTATTCCTAATACTAAAGCTGTTTCACATTTGATCATGATTGCTGCCCCCCTGTGATTCTTTATTTTTAATATCACATCCTCTTGAGATGGGACATCTGAACTACATTAACTCCTCTGTAGATGTATCGTACACTTAAACTGTACAAAAAATTTGATTTTTCTTGTTTTTCATTTCCTTAAATTTCATTTGGTTTTGACAGTACTCAGGCTATGGAACTCTTGCCTTTAGTTGGAGCCTTGCTATTTTTACAGTGACATTAAATGATGATGCATTTTTAATGATTTTATTTATTTTGACAGATTTGCATTAAAATAATAGCAAAAAAAATAGTTTCATTTCCTATTGACTGCTTGACTTTGCCCTCTGACCTCCTTGTTGTCCCCAAGTCTCTGACCTAAACTGCCCAGTATTTATTCGCATTTTAACCTCAAGTAGCCAAGAGATTGTCACTCCAAATAAAGAGTGTATGCTTTTCACTGTGTGTCTTCTACTGGGCTCAAACATTTTTGTTTTCTCATTTCAAAAGTTCACAGCAATAACTGTTCAAGGATCTTTTTAAAATACAACATTTTAAATCAACATTTGAAATAAAACATTGGAGACATAAAGATGTGAAAATAACAAGCAGTTGACACACCTAATTAGACTAATTATTTTATGCTTCGCAAGGTAAATTGTCTTGTACATCCCCAAGATTTTAGCTAGGAGGAACTTTTCTGTTCAGCAGGGTTTGGCTGATAGAGACTCTGCCCATAGACTGTATGAATCTATTCAGTCTTTGAATAAATTATTCACACTATTTCAAAGCAGGATTAAATTATAGCAGAATAAGCATTTCCATGTATTCTTGTACATTTACATTCTGAGGGACCTTTAGGTTCAAAACCATACTTATCTCTCAGATCAAAACAAACACAAATTCTATGGATCAAAGAGGATCAGTACAATGCCCTCTGGTGTTACCAACCAAATGAAAACATCTGACAACAGCTGTGGATTTTGAATGATGCTCAGGTGAGCCGCACTAGAGTTCAAACCTGGATATCATCCATAGGTTAAAGACAACACAGCCTAATGGCCTTGCTGTGTTTCTCACCACTGAGCATGAGAAGGGACTGAGGGAACAAAGTGCTGATGCACAGCAGTGAACCTTTGAAGCTGGTGATGAATTTTACAATAGTGCCATCTGGTCTTCTGTTGAGAAAAGTTCTGTCCCACTTACAGAGGACTGCAAGCTTTGGTTTAAAAAGGACTGATGACAGGTAAGGAGATAGTTAAGTATCTTGGTTCCCTCTGAAAGGGGAATTTGAGTATTCAGACTACAACATTTCTAAGTTCAGTTTCGTTAGTGAGATGATGTGTTTCCATTTTCAGCCAGTGGTATGAAGCTTCAGAAGGATGCAGGACAGCACAGGCCCATCTTATGTAGAACATCTCAACTTCTGTAGTCGTTTCACATTCACCTCTGTTTCTGTAGGCTAAGTTTAATGTAGTGGTCTAAATGTTTTTCTGCTGTGAATAGGATTAAGGAGAAAAAGGTAGAACAGGCTCAACTTAAGGTAAACAAATAGATTTTGACACACAAACTAAAAAATGAAGAAAAAAGTTGAAACTTCAAAACACTTCTCTTTCTCTTACAAACTGTTCACTTTCCCACAACCAACATAGAGAGACAAAACGATGATCTTCAGTCAGTTTCACCATATAAACATAATCTTTCATCACTTTGGGAGAGTAGTCTCTCTTAGTGTCCCATGGATTCCACTGACAACCTAAAACAGTTCTCTTGTGGGTTTTAACTGTCACAAAAATAGCTGCCCGGTAAAATCTGCTTCCGTGACCTCTCCTATTAGCAGTTTCCTAAGTTGCTTATAGGTCATGGGTCTAGACTTTTGCATATTAGGGTGTCACCTTTTAAAGATTATTAACTTTAAAGAACAAAGGATTCCTCATCTCAGGGAACAGAGATATCTTCTCACTTCTTCACTAGCACAGAGGACTACTCATCTCTAGCTTTGTTCAAGCATGTCATAAGATCACTGTCACTTAGTCCATCAAAAACACCTTTGTTCAAAATCTACACACAAATTTGAACAACATCTCCCTAAATGCATATCTCTCCCATTATTTGAAGGGATATTTCAGTCTAGTCTCCATGGTTTACATCCAGAGAAGTCCAGTCAAAAATGTCCACTTCCTCAATTCCTTCTTCAAATAATCTTTATCAGTTCTTTCGCTGACTCTGTATCATGCTGTCTCTCTACATTTTAAATCACTCTGTCTTCTATCGAAGAAGAAAGAAAAGGGTTAGAGTTTTGAAAGCTTCATCTTGTGTTAAGAAAGAGTTAAACCTTGCCCAGGCCTGTGGCGGTCATGTGATCTCTGCTGGGCTGCACCTTCTCAGGCTGAAGGATCCCGAAGCAGCCAGGCTCTTTCTTTCTCTCGGCTGTGGCTCACGGTGTTTAATTTCAAAGCCTCACTGGTGATGAGGGGGAAGATCCCATCCTCCCCTGGGCTAGCGGCACTGGCAACCAGGGCCCGGGGCACGGCCCAGCCAGAGCCGGCCCCTCCCTGCTGGCCGCCGCAGGGACCCTGGCCATGACCTGGCCAGGATTGGCCGCCATGGCCCTGAGCTGCAGCCTCCCTTCTTTTTTGATCCCTGCAGCAGCCGGCATGGGGAAATGGGGCCCACTGGCACGGGCCAGGCCTGGCTAACTCTCCCGCTGGCAGCAGCTCCCAGGGCCCGGCCAGGCCCGGTCCCAGCCGCCCAGAGGGCAGCAGGGCCTGGCCCAGGACCAGTCACTGCCCAGGGTGTTACCTGCTTTCCTGACCAGAAGCAAAAGAAAGACTTCTTGGAAATCCTGATATTTAAGCCTGTATGTTCACAGAGATATATCTGTTCTTATTTGGTTTTTTTCTGTAACTTCCTGAAAACTTGCTTCCTGGTCAAAACCACCACACCTTTTTCATCTACAAATGACTTAGCTGGTGCTCTGAATTTGAAAGACGCTCATGTAAATTGAAAATTTACACTTGCTTCTGCTAATATTCAACACTTCCTTCAAATACTGAAGCATTATAAATACTTTTGGTAAAGATACAAATAAAAGTAGAAAAATCCTTTAAAATAGATGATTGCATTTAAATATTTGAATGTAAAGCCAGAGTCGCACCACTACAACTTCCATTTCCTTGTCTGATACCAGGCACCTCTGAGCAGCTCTCATATTAATGCAGCTATCTTCACTGGTCAACCAAATGGCCACTGTTTTTTCAAGAAGCAGGAAAAATAAGTCAATATCTTTCCAGCTCAGGAAAAGGACTTTTCTCTTGGGAAAGTTCCATCTTTCCCAGAAGTGGATCTTTTCTTGCACAGACTTGGCATTGGTTTTCCATTCCTCTACAAGAATTACAAGAGTGAAATAGAGTGGAAAACATCAGATCACCAAGGTCATGTGATGAATGAGGCTATTAGAGCAATTAGATGAGTTTTATCTGTTTTGCTTGGTAAAATAAAATTTTAAGTAGGCTCATCTATCTCATCACACCTGATTACTCTGGAGGTCAAACTTGCAGAAAACATTTATAATGGTAACAGCAGAAAAATTGCACATATGGGCATCAGATTTCTTATAAACACATCTTGCCTAGCCTGTGCAAGGGAAGACTGCAAAATCCTGCAGTAAGGGTAAGATTTGCTTCACCTTAGAAAATCTATCAAATGTTTAGGAGTTCAGTTTAAGCCAACTCTCCAGGCGTATTCTGTAACCAAGGAAAAGTGCCAGACCCTTCCAATAAGAAAAATTTCCTCATAAAACAAGGGTCTAAAATAGGTGAGAAGAATCAGTCTCTGCAGATTTCTCTCTTTCCTCATTGCTCGTAGAGCAAGCGCAGATGTTGAGCTCAGACACACAACCTAACATTTGTTGGATGAAATTATCCCACTCCCAGTGACAGAGCAATGGCACTTAGCATTTCATGCTGATGGTGTCAAGTGTTTCACACTGGAGGACACAACTGGAATTACATCAAATGAGTTCTGCAGTAACTGCACCCACCCTGAAAAGGACCAAGGCTTCACATCGCTCAGCTCTAGGAATGCACAGCAAACCTCTTGCAGTCTGGAAAGCCAAGCTCATATGGGGCTGCATTAGCAAAAGCACAGCCAGCAGATTGAGAGAGGTGTTTATTCCCTTTGGTTTAAGAGGGGAAGCTCATCTCAAGTGCAGCGTCCCACTCTGGACTCCTCTGTGCAAGCAACACCAACAAACTGGAGGAAGTCCAACAGAGGGTTTGGAGGAGATTAAGGAGCAGGGGCAAGGAGGGACGTTCAAGAAGAGGCTGAGGGAAGCAGGATTTTTCAGTCTTAGGAAGGCTAAGAGAAACTATTATTGCTGTTTACAACTACTTAATGAAAGGATATAGAGAAATTGAGCCAGACTCTTCTCAGTGGTGCACAGTGGATGAATGAGACACAAGAGACACAAAAAACAGCAAGGGAAATACAAAATAGTTATGAGGAAAAAATCTTCATAATGACTGGAAAAGGCTGTCTAGAGGGGCTGAAGATTATCCATCCTTGGAGATATTCAACATTCAGCTGAGACAGGATCTGAGCAATCTAACCTATGTCAGGTCTGCTTTGAGTAGCAGGTTGATCTAGATGATCTCCAGACATCTCATCTAATCTAAATCATTCTATGACTCTATGTGATGGTTGTGAGGGGAAAAAAGAAAAAAAGAAAAAAAGAAAGTGAATTGTATGAGTTTTGAAAAAAATGGTATGATGTATGATACTGAAAATGTTGGGTGATACACAAATCCACAGTAGTGATTCAGGTATGATTATGTGTGCAGGATTGATCTCACCTAAATTTAGCTGTCCAAAATGTCAGTGTTCAGCCTCATAATGGAGGCTACACTTTCCTCTGTAATTAAAAGACCAATCTTAAGGATGGGAATTGTCTGAGTTATTTCAAACACATATCTTCCAATGCAGTGAGTTGCCCCCTGGATTTCAGTCTTCCTTTTGAAAGATCTTGAATAACTATCTCACACTATGCACTACCTTTTAGGCAGCTGTAGGGGAGAATAAAGCACATTCTTGTGTTGAACAACAGAAATACAGATATATTCAAAGAAATATGAAAAATAGTGACAAGAGTTATTAAAAGGGAAAGTCATTTTAGGAGAGAGGAGAGTCAACGTAATAAACACAAAGTTACAAAAATATCCCATGTCCTTTAGCAACTTATGTTGGACTTTCAGCAAAACCAAAGAGCAAGATTCAAGATATTAAGAGATATGTTTTCTTCCCTCAGAGTGGAGTTCTTTGCCAACAGGTATCATCAAGCCAAAGAGAAAATAGAAATGAAAATTTAACAACACCTTTTCTGAGATTTTATGTTCTTAAATAATCCCAGAAAAATGTATTTTGTCAATGTTGAAATTAAGACAAAACCAACAATCAATCAAACGCATATTAATATGATAAACTGTACCAACTAACTTTACCAGACAGCAGCATCAAATAATCAGTTTAAGATTATGTACTTTCGTTAATACATCAAACTAGAAAAGGTCCCAGACTAGGTGCAGGAACATAACTCAGCCTCTTCTCAAAAGCCAAATCAAAGAGATAGCAGACTGGTAGTTATATTAAATTACAAGCAAAAAACAACAGCACAGTACAAGCTACTTACTCATATGAGCTAGGAAATTCTTTGCATATTATCTCATAAATGGTCTGCTCTCCAACATATCTCCTACTGATCACTCTGTTGTTAAAGCTAAATACTAAATTAAATAGGTTAAAATTTAAAGATATGATCTACTATAGAAATTGGTATGTTTCTGTGTTTAAATCCTGACGCTGACTGGATGCCAAGTGTCCACCAAAGCTGCTCTATCACTCCCCTCCTCAGCTGGACAAGGGAGATAAAATAGAGGCTCATGAGTCAAGGTAAGGACAAAGAGAGATCACTCAAAAGTTACCATCATGGGCAAAACTGTCGGAACTTGGGGAAATTAATTTAATTTATTGCCAATATAAAACTGACTTCTGTAATGAGTAGGGGGATGCACTCAAAGGAGGCTGTGACCTCATGGGAAGCCTGTGCTGGAGGCTGATGAGGCTTCTGTCAGGAGCTGTGGCCCCATAGAAAGAGGAGCCCACACTGGGCAGGTTTGCTGGCAGGACTTGTGACCCCATGGGGGACCCACACTGCAGCAGCCTGTTCCTGAAGGACTGCACCCCATGGAAAGAGACCCATGCTGAATGAATCCATGATGAACTGCAGCCTGCAGAAAGGACTTATGTTGAGGTAGTCCATTGAGGACTGTCTCTGGTGAGAGGGATCCCATGTTGGACTATAGGAATAGTGTAAGGAGTCCTCCCCGGAGGAATAAGCAATGGCAGAGACAATGTGTGATAAATGGTGGTGGGAGGAGGCAGAGAATTCAGGAGTGAAGTTAAGCCCAGGAAGAAGGAAGGGGAGAGGAGAAGGCATTCTCAGATTTAGTTTTTATTTTTCCTTACTCTACTCTGACTTGATATGTAAAAAAATAAAATAAAATAAAATAAAATAAAATAAAATAAAATAAAATAAAATAAAATAAATTAATTTCTCCAAGTCAGGTCTGTTTTGCCTGTGGCAGTCATGGCAGAATGATCTCTTGCTGTCCTTATCTCAACCCACAAGACTTATGTTATATTCTCTCTCCCCTGCTCAGCTGCAAAGGAGGAGTGGTATAGTGGCTCTAGTGGACACCTGGTCAACCCCTCCCTTTATGTAAGTGGCCACCTGCATGTCCTACACAGCCCGTAGAGAAAGCTGAGCAACGCTACAGGTAAGCAGGATGGTGATGGCATGAGGACCCCATCATAAGTAAACAAAATAACATGCAAAAGAGGCTTCTGCATCACTCACTTCTGCTTGACTTCTGTCTCTCTTCTCCCTGGGTCTCCTAGGCACTTGATATGAAGTTCAGTGCTGCTCAATAACATTGTGCATTGGAACCTTTTCACTATAAGAAATTATTTCAAAGTCCAAAAACAACATAAAGTTTCAATAGTAACAATTTGTTGGAAAAATCAAGTTTAAGGAAGTGGAAAAAAATTTACTCATAAACTTTTACCATAAACACTGTGACAAACTTTTCCTGGATATGAGATTATTCCGATCAATTATTACATGTCTAGGTAGCACTAATAACTGAGGCAGCCTTTTCACTCATCACAAACTTGAAGACCCTCTGTAACCTTTTCTTTACAGTCTGTTATATCCTCCTGTTTTATGCCAAAATTTGAAGAGGAAGCAAAGACTAAGAAATAAAATATGTCTGGGATAATACCTAGTCTGATATGATATTTATTGAAGTGTGCTTTTTATTTTAATAAAAATGGTAGTAAATCATATGTGGTGTCTGCTAAGCATCAGAGACAAAACAAGAGTTGCCTATATAGAATCCAAATGTTCCCTTGTTGCAATTCACACAATAGGTTGATGTCTCTGTGATCTCTGGATACTTTTAAAATATGTTTGTGGGGTTTTTTAAGTCTGACATGCATGTCACAGGAATTTTGCAAAGTCAAATTAACAGGCTAGAATGCTTCTGAATATGTTTTATCTGATGTACAATTCACAAGTCCATGCAACATTTTTCCTCTTCCTCAGCCAACAAGTATGTAAAAATATTGTATTTTACAACTTCTTTTGACTAATAAACATCCATATTCTGTGGAATGTTAGAAATTAAACTCAGACAAATGTTACTTTGGTGCAGTTTTTTTAATATCCTGCACCAATTGAAGCATTCAGATATTGCTGCTCTCCATTACAGAAAATGCTGTAGAAAAATATTATCCACACTTCTCATATTTGTCAACATTTAACCATTTCAAGTAGTGCTGTTTGCCTGAGGTTTTTAAAAAGTTAAAAACAAACTGAAAAAAAGGGTTGAAAAATCCTTAAAACTTCCTGTATTTGACTTTCCATCTAATTTAGTGAAAGGTTTCCAGTAACAAAATCTGATATTTTAAATTGTGAAGATTTGATTAAATTTTAAAAAATTTTGAAAAAAAAACCAATCCAGAAATGAAAATAGAACTTTCTGTAGTGATAATTGACAATGGATCCCTAAGATCATTAACAATTTGCAACCCAGAAAAGAATAGGTGTGTCTGCAGGATGAATATACTCATGCAAGATCAATCCAACCTATAGCAGATAATAAGATAATGAGATCATATAGGTTAGTGAGGAAAATGGTGTATCAACTTTCCAAGAGAACAATACAAATTTGCTGTAGCAGAATAAATAAAAAATAATGTGCCATATTTCTGGAGATATGGCTGTTGTTTAGAAGTTATTTGAAATGAAAGGACAGGCAGGAAAAAGTTTTTAGATACCAGGCAACACTCACATTAAAACTCAGAAACTTGCTATGAATGCACTCTGAACAGAAATTAAAAGAAGGGTTTTGATGATCAGAGGAAAAAATTGTGCCTGAATTCCTAGTAGGAAGTCTGGAAGAAAACCTACCTCCTTTTAAGCTGCAGATTCAGCAATTCAGAATACATGCTGTCTTTGACATTAAAGAATTGTGCAAAATGTTCTGAGGATTTACAATCTTCTGTAATCCTATGAAATGGTACTCAGAAAACCGCATGGCTTAACTGCAGTAAATTGAAAACTAAAACTTTCAACCATTTCTTAGTGCTTTTTCTACAGAAGGAGTAATTTAATGGAAAAAATATGGCACCTAAATAGGACTACCATGATAGCAGACGCAGTCTTGAACAAAATAGGATTATTGAGGTCATTTGCATTGCCACCATTCACCCGGTGTTACTCAGAAAACTCACACATCTCTAAGACATTTGCTTGGGATTCTTCACACATGTAAGTTTATTTACCTGTAGGAGAACATTGTCATGGACTTTGTATCACTGCAGCAGAGATTAGAGTTAGATGTAATTGTAGCTTCAGAGAAAAATCAGTCAGTAAGATACTTATACCGATATTAATAATTCTTGTATGTGAATGTATTGGACCTATTGCTCTGCAATTCCATGTTAGTGCACTGTGAGCATAATTTTTCCTGGAACCAGCATTATAAAGTTCTTTACGAGAGGTACATTCTTAACAATTAAAAGTAAGAAACTGTCACCAGGGAATTAATAAAGTTATTCTGGAAAAGGCCAGTATTTCAAATTATATGCAGGTACCTCCATTAGGTGCAATTAAAAAGTCCAGCCAGTTTGCCTGGGATCTCTGGGCATCAGGAAAAACACATTCAACTCAAGATATCTGTGAAAACTTTGTGGGCAGCCTCATATGCGACTATTGTGTCCGCAAACACAAATGTCACAGCTGCAGATGCCACAGCATAGTTCCCACCTATGAGATGAGGGTGCACTTTGAGAAGATAGCTCTAGACACTTGAGGCAAAAAGGTAAAAGAAGAGATCCAAAAGACAATATTATGATTACAGCAAGCAAAGACAAAAACCCAGGAATCTCCTCCCATGATTATTTGAGAAATTATAACAACCTTTTGATAGGGCTGGGGGAAGATAATGTCTGTGGGCAGGGGAAATACTCTTTCTGGGCCACAAGATACATCTGGACAAAATGGAGAGGCTTCGCCAGATCTGAAACAGAAGAACAAAGTTCAAGTTCAGTATTGGCTGAGGACCTGACAGGACAAGCAGACTCATGTCCACTAATAGAAAGACTTCAAAAACAAAGCACATGCATATAGTCATATTTCTGGCAAACAAACAAAGGGACCAGACTTTCAACAGCAGTATCTACTGAAGGCTGGGCCATTGGGGAATATGGTTTCAAATAATTTATTTAAACAAGACAAGATTCTGATCTTGTTGGACTGGTGAAAATCCAAAGTAGTTCCAAAACCTTCTAGCCTGGGGTTCAAAACCTTAATTTCAGGGGGAAAAAAAAAGGGGGGGGAGATCTCCTTTTTCAATAATATTGACATAAGAATTCTGTTTGATCTTTGTGGGATATGCTTCAAACATTATTTCATTTTATTAAATAGGAAGGGGGTTGTTTTTTTCTCCTTTTAAAACTACCATCTTTATTACCTCTTCACTTTTGCTGTCTCACTATTCCAAATAACTTGGAGTTTTCTATTTTCTGGTTACACCCTTCTCAATGGATTTATAAAAAACTTCATTGTATATGAAGATCAAAGCATTCATCATTAATCTAGCACAATTATCAGATGTGAAAAACAGTGTAGGAAAAACAAATATAAAGGTTTCTTAAAAAGCAGGGTGTGTGGGAAAGATGGAGACCAATTTGGCAGCTTGCAGTGACACAGACTGGCAGCTGCCTTTGCACTAGGGAATACCAGTTACATAAGCACATGCTCTTCCAGAAACTCTGAAGATGTCACGAGCAGTTCCCAGACCCCCCCTGTAGCACCTCTTAGCCACACCAGCCATCCCTTTGTGCCTGGAAGCCATCGCCCCGGCCTCACTGACATACTCCATGTGCTCTGAAAAGTGTACCTGCAAGGCTGGACCCAATCTCTGCTTGCTGGAAGCTCTTTGGCTGCCTGAAACATATGGAAATGTCAGTGCATACACTGGAGCTGGGGAAAAGAGTGTCTGCAGCCAGGCCACATGCCCTAAGACAAGGCCAGGGGCTCCCCCTAGAACTGACCTGGCAGCACTGACCAGCAAAATGTGCTGCTCCAGCCTGTGGCTCTCCTTCCCCACTGTGTCTCTGCCCAGCCCCAGTCCTGGAGCCCAGCCTGTTGGCTCCCCGGCGGCTCAGCAGGCAGGAGTCCCACTGGTATCTCTGACGAGCTACTTGAAAATGAGACAGCTGCCTCTACAAACTCGTCCTCAATTTCGATTGAATGATTGATTGTTTTTAAACTAGTGCATTGTATATTTTGGGAAAGAATTTATGATTTACCAAAAAATTTCTTGCTGAAATAAAGCCAAATGGAGACTGGTCTGGGCCAAATTGCTCAACGTCCATGAACAAGAACATGTTTTTCTTTTTCTTCCTTTCTTGTTTTATGCATGCTTCTGGACTCATTTCATCAGCTGTCAGTAATTAAATACCATTTCAGAAAAGGGTTTATTATTGTAATTTCCTCAATTATTCTGTTTTTTTCTGCTATGATCTCCTGAAACAAAATCAGTCAGCTGAAGAAGTAATAAAATATTTTCCCCTGCTGCTCCTTGCAAAGGGCCTAAGCCTTCAAGGTGCTGTACTTCTCCAGCCAGTTTGTACCTTGACTACCATGACTTTCACCGAGGGCTTTTTCCTGCATGCTCCACTTCTGCTTTGCAAGGGACATCACTGACTTCTGCTCACAGCCAGCTCATGTCCCCAGACCATACACAATGGCACAGCAGTGCATGATTACTAGGAAAGGAAACCAATGAGAAATAAAATTGAAAGAAACAGCCCTTTTCTATCACATTAAAAAAAACCAACAAACCCAAAATCAGAACAGATATAGTAAGAGGTGAGAGCAATCCAGCTTAAATGCATAATAGACAATGCATTAGCTTAAGCAAATGTAGGTATTCCTCTAGGAGTATGTGTCTTCTGAAATATTAAATATACATTAAAATATTTGGAAAATTCTGGGTTTAAAATTGTATTCCTTAGAGGAAAGTAAAACAATTATTTTTCATGAAAGGCTAAGCAGAGCAGAACCTACCCTCTGGCAGAAGGAACAAAATGAGCAAGCAGGGGCTGCTCTGACACCATGGAGATCAGGGGAAGGCTCTTGCTGGACCTCATAGGGCTTTGGATGAGGATCCTGACCATAAATGATGGTGGAACATGACAATACACAACAACATCAGGCAGCCCTGGTGCTCCCTCGCTGCTCCCTTCAAAGCAGGACTGGAACACAATGCGTGACAAAAAGCACAGAATGAGACAGCCAAAAAATCATGAGCCTCAGATGTTTAGAGTGTGACATCTGCTTCTGGCTCAAGAACTTCCTATACTGAATTCAGTTGCCTTTCCTCTAAGACACCCAACAACAGTTAACCTCAATTTATAAGTTCCAATACGTTTATCTTAAGCACGGGCAGAGATTATTTGGCGCTCAATGGAAATGCAACTATCTAAAAATCAAAACTAAGCAAAATCTATTTACAGCCTTGTAACTGCCCTGTGAATTACAAATAACTAGGCCAATGTTTTCAGTGTCGAGACATTCAAAATCATGGTTCAAGCCTTGAAAACAAGCATTTGGCTATAAGAACTCAGTTTTAAAAAATAATAAAATCTGAGGATTTTTTAATTAATTTATCTTATTTTGGCATTCATACCTCTTCAGTCATTAGAACTGGAAATTTACATCTTTAAAATGCAGCTGAGAGACTCCCTTCTTCACTTGGCACCAGAGAAGAGGGCTTTTTAAGGGACAACCAGCAATTTTGAGTCCAGCAATACATTTCCAAGATGAGTTTGTCTTTTCACTACTCCACATGGTTAAGCAGGTACCAAGCATAGAATCTCATATTGGAAACAGGTTGAACAGAAACAGCTCAGTGTTTTGGTGTTTCAGCATATGCATTTCACACACATAACTTTGCTGTCATCCAGAAAGGGGGTAATGAAGTGTCTGTTGAAAACACAGGGAGTCTTTCACTGTCTCAGAGCTTTGCCTCATTCATACCTTATGCTTGAATTTAATATTGAAAATGAATAAAACCCCAATAAATAAATGTTGAACTTTACTGCAAAACCAACAAACACCAGAATTTACAGAACATTTGTAAATCAGCACTTCCCCACTCTGTGCAGTTCTGCACTCCCTCGTTTCCTTTGTAGAAGGCAAATTCATTGAGGCCTTCAAAGGCAGGCAAAACTGTCAGTGCCTTTAGATTTGTTCAGCATCCAGCACAGAGGAGATCTGGTGGGGCTGTGTTTGGCCCACTACTTTCAATTTGCTCTCACCTCTGCACTTCAAGGCTGCAGCAGGCAGTAAAAGCAAATGTGCATAGTCTCACTTCATTTTTAGCCTACCTGAAAGCAGAGGTACCAGGGACTTTCTGAGCTTCCAACACCCCTAGGCCACCCAGATTAGATGAACTGCAGATAAACATCTGAACACTATGATGTTTATCTGTATGAAATCAAATCTTTTGAAGTTCATCTATCCCTTTCTCTAACTGCCATTATCTGTTGCTTTGAGATGCTGCATCCATCCCTATCAAAGTTATGTAAGCTCCCTGTGATGCTCATAAACAGTCCCTCTATCATTTGTAAAAATGCAGCCTCTCATTAAATGCATTTATGACTTCAGCACTTGATGCATACAATATTTTATCATCTTTTTCTCAGAAACACACATTTATTTTATCATCTGATGCTTAAAATAAGTATTGCAAATAAATAAAGAAAAAAAAATTGTGCACCACATAGGAAAAAAAAAAAAACCAAACCCAAATATATAAAAGCTTTAGCTATGCCAAGATTGCTTAATTCTGATTAGCAATGACCATTAGGCAATCATTTATGGATTTTCTGTGAGTGTTCATAGATACTAATGGGTTTTAGAATTCCTTGGGAATCCTCAAAGGTCAAAGGAAGAAAATGAACTATGAAGTGATAAAAAATGTATTAGGTGACTAATGGACAGGTTGTATATAGAATGGTTCCAGCAGAAAATGTTGAATTTTACCACTCAGATTTATGTAAAAGCAAATCTTGTGAACAGTGGCCCTTCCCCACTGATGAAACTAACGAAGAGAAAATTAAAAGTCTTCATGGGAAGGCATTACATGGTGTGCTTTTCCCTGTCACTAAGAATACATAGGAGATGGCAAGGTGACTGATACTAAGTCAAAATTTATTTGATTTTTCTTTAGGTGGGTATCTGTTTTTATTTAGCTTCAAGTTTGTAACCATACATTTACATTTTTTGCACGATTGCACTCTATGCAATTCAAGACTCAAAGCTCTTCCAAATTTAATGAATGTATCTTTATACCACTCAGGTTAACATTCTGGCTCTCTCGGGAGAGAAGGGAGCTGTGAAAGCTGGCAGAGACTGACACATCTCAGTGTGGGTGCCATTTAAGTCCAGCCCGGTGTGTCTGCCCGACCCAGCGCTGCCCTGTGCAGCACGGCCCGCGCCTCCGGGCTCCCGCAGCCTCCGGTGAGACCGAAACCGGCGGGGCACGTCAGTCCAAGTGCTCAACCAACACAGGCTCACGGCTCGCTGTCAGACGCGTTCGAGCGTTTCTGACAGGGTGAATTGGTCCCGGCAGACCCCGGCCAGATCAGATAGAGCGTGCTGGGGCTGCGGGGCCGGTGCCAGCCCCCGCGGTTCCCCCGCTGGCGGGCGGCCAGAGCCGGCGCGCAGCCCGGGCTCACCGCAGCGCCCGGCCCGGGAAAACGCACACGGGGCCGTCTGCAGTGCGGGGCCTTCATCTGCAGTGCGGGGCCTTCATCTGCAGTGCGGGGCCTTCATCTGTAGTGCGGGGCCATCATCTGCAGTGCGGGGCCTTCATCTGCAGTGCGGGGCCTTCATCTGTAGTGCGGGGCCATCATCTATAGCACGGGGCCATCATCTGCAGTGCGGGGCCTTCATCTGCAGTACGGGGCCTTCATCTGTAGTGCGGGGCCATCATCTGCAGCACGGGGCCATCATCTGCAGCACGAGGCCATCATCTGCAGTGCAGGGCCATCATCTGTAGTGCCGGGCCATCATCTGTAGCACGGGGCCATCATCTGCAGCACGAGGCCATCATCTGCAGTGCAGGGCCATCATCTGTAGCGCGGGGCCATCATCTGTAGCCCGGGGCCATCATCTGTAGTGCCGGGCCATCATCTGCAGTGCCGGGCCATCATCTGTAGCCCGGGGCCATCATCTGCAGCGCGGGGCCATCATCTGCAGCACGGGGCAATCATCTGCAGCACAGG
Source organism: Acrocephalus scirpaceus scirpaceus (assembly GCA_910950805.1). NCBI lineage: Eukaryota > Metazoa > Chordata > Aves > Passeriformes > Sylviidae > Acrocephalus > Acrocephalus scirpaceus. Next base: position 17,762,748 of record OU383773.1, read on the forward strand.
GCCTTCATCTGCAGTGCAGGGCCATCATCTGTAGTGTGGGGCCATTATCTGTAGCACGGAGCCATCATCTGCAGCACAGGACCATCATCTGTAGCGCGGGGCCATCATCTGCAGCACGTGACCATCTGCAGCGCAGTTACATGGCCGGGGGAGCCAGCTCAGAGACCTCAGTAATGACTGTGCAGCCATGTGTGGTGCAAACATCCAGCTTGCGAGCGGCCCACAGAGTTTACTCAGCCCTCCTCCTGGCTGGAGTCACTTCGACCATGAAGTATTCTTCCCGGTACCATTGCTCAAAGAGTGATGACAAATCCAAAGGGTTTTTGGAAGGCGATTTTTGTGTATTTTTGCATTATGAATGGCAGTTTCACTGAGCGGGGAAATACATTTGGATTCCTGTTAGAAATACTTTCATTCAGAGCAGCAGAAAGCAATCAGAAGTAAATACAACCTGCAATGTGATATATGTCTGTTACCTACATAAATTCTCAGGGTTGATACCACACTGCATACCTTTAAAATTATGTTATGAAGATGAAGTAATTCCATTGCAGCTTTTGAATAACGTTCCAGACAGGCAAACTTTTACCTTGTCAGCAAAGTTACTAATCTAAATAAAATTGTCCACATATAAGGATAATGAGTTGTGGGGTTAGTTTCATAATTGGTAATTTTCTGCAGAAATCAGAGGTTTGTTGTGTTTGCGTATTTTTAAAAATTAAAGTATACATATATATAGGGGAAGAAAAGCAAGGCAAATGAAGAAGAAGGAGAGGGGCGGGGAGGGGCGGGGGAGGGGAGGGGAGGGGAGGGGAGGGGAGGGGAGGGGAGGGGAGGGGAGGGGAGGGGAGGGGAGGGGAGGGGAGGGGAGGGGAGGGGAGGGGAGGGGAGGGGAGGAGAGGAGAGGAGAGGAGAGGAGAGGAGAGGAGAGGAGAGGAGAGGAGAGGAGAGGAGAGGAGAGGAGAGGAGAGGAGAGGAGAGGAGAGGAGAGGAGAGGAGAGGAGAGGAGAGGAGAGGAGAGGAGAGGAGAGGAGAGGAGAGGAGAGGAGAGGAGAGGAGAGGAGAGGAGAGGAGAGGAGAGGAGAGGAGAGGAGAGGAGAGGAGAGGAGAGGAGAGGAGAGGAGAGGAGAGGAGAGGTGTTGACACCTTGTCTAAACCACCTATATTGATTTCAGAGACTGATTGCACAGGAACAGATGAAACCTGCAATGCTGCCAGCTTCCTCCTTCCTTCTGTTTAGTTCCTCCTGACAGTAAATAATATGCATGTGGATTGTGAAAGACACAGGTTCCTGTCCTCCTGCTGCCTGCTTCAACACAGGGGGTTGATGTGAGGTCTCCCATTCTCCATGAAGGTGTCCTACCTGCTAGACTTGGAGGTATGCAGAAGTGGAGCTGCTCTTCTCAACCTTTTCCACTCTAAACTGCTTACACATTGCCTGAGGGAAAAAAAGCCGTGGTAGATAGTGATGGAGGAAGAAGCTGAGAGAGTCAACACATTGAACAACTACAAAAATGCTGAATTATTTGTGCAAAGGACAATATCTTAATCTTAAAGAGTTAAGTCAAACAGCCCGTAAAACCTTGTATCCCAGTATCAAGTCCTAATCCTAGGAAACAGAGGAGACACTCTTAGACAAGCACCATAAATACTGAGCCACCTATGGGAAGATTACCTCTCACTAGTGTAGTGAATGCAATCTTTTGAGTTTATTAAGTGTGCCTAGAAGTTAATTGAATGTATTCATTTAGTGAGCAAAATTACCTGTTTCAATACTATGCGAAAACTGAGTGAATATTGCTTGATTTGATTTTTAAACTACAATTTATATCAGGAAGGAGGAAGAGGGAAGAGAAACTAACAAAGTGAGTGGATCCAATGGACCAAAGCAACTTGGGATTTACAGCGGCTAATATTATATGCATAAATACTTCTTTTGCAGAAGAAAGATTGTGCTGGAGAAGCTACTTTATTAGACTTCAGTACATGTAGGATAGGAGAAATCTTTGATCAGTTCAGGAAGAAGGCAAGGTGTTTATTTTCTTTAATCTCAGTCAATAGCAATACTCAAATAAAGTAAGACTGATAATAGTCCAAGGAGTCTACTGGATGCTCATATCTGGAAGGAGAACAGAGTGTAACTGGTCAATGGTTGTCTCTATCAAGCTGCATTTAGCTGGGATTTTTCCTTTCCAAATTGTCATGACTGAAGGTAGTAAAAGTTGAAAGGAGGATGGATATCTGCAAGGATAATCGTTAAGGTGTGTGTACTGCTTTCACAGCTATTAGATCAAAGCCCTTTACTGAACTATTTTATTATCAGACTTATAAATCAGTCTCAGTTCATTTTACAAACATTAGTACTACCATCAATTACATGCATTTAGGACTAATGGTTTTACAGGAATGTTAATAGTACAACTTTATTTCCTGCAAGCCATCACAGAAGACTATTAAAAGGTTATTAATTGCTGTATGTAACATGCAGAATTATTTGTTTCTGTTTTTTGACTCTCAGTAAATTGGCACCTAAGTACATTTGCTAACCAGTTAAACTTCATGAATATCAAATTTAGTAAATGCAAAACCATTTATAAGCCATCCTTGTCCAGCTTTCCTTCACAGACATATTCTAAGTACACCAGGACCATTCTCCTCCTGTCTTTCAAAGCCCTTATGGATGTGGTACAGCTCCAACCACTGCCACCACCCCTGCAGGGACCCTGGGGGTTAGGCAGACTGTCCCCAGGCAGAAGCAATTTTACCAGGCAGGGACAAGTGTCAGGTCACAGCCTGTTGACTCAGGTAGAAGTGATGGGTGCTGCACTGAGACCTGAACAAAACAGAAATAGCACAAGAAGATGCTTGAAGAGTGAGGGTTTCACAGGAGAGAAGCTTCCCTGTGTAGGGTGTGTAACCTGTTGTAGCAACGCTTTGGGTCTGGTTCATTCCATACCTCAGAAATTTTGAAGCACGTCCTAGATTTATTCAGGCATCTCCCATTTTACTCTCCAGCCCCCTGATAATGTAGATGCCTCTTCAGATGCACAGATTTAGCTGCAGGGTACATAATAGGAATTGATAGGTATGATGTTCCTCTTTGTGTGTGAAATCAACTGCCTGTCCCATCCAAACCTACCCTTAGCCCATACTAGATGCTAAAGTTCTGATTCTGATTACTAAATAATAAAACAAACAAGCCTCAAGATGTGAATGCTGCACGAGTTCATCTTATCTGCTTTCCCTTTCTAACTGTGTCATGAACCTGAGATCTCGGTTCATTAGTTTAAGAGGCTGTTTACACATAAGAGGAGAAAGGAAAGACAGATCCTTTGAAGCCTGTGGAGCTATCCCAATTTCCACCAGCTGAGGAGACAGTTCCAGGAGACCTGTCAAGCAATCTTAAATGAACTATGTGGTGTGCAAAGCAAACTTCAGGTCTCAAAGACTGCATACTATTCAGTTTCTATTAGGTCAGGTAATTATGATTACCACAAAGGTTTGTAAAGTAGGAGTAGAAAATACCAAAATAAAAATCATTGTTACCTTTCATAACCGCTTCCTAGGATACAGCTTTTAGCTATGTAAAGCCATGAATATACTCTGTTCACAGGTCTTAGTAAATCATGCTGCCTAAAGGAATTAAAGTAAGTTGGAGGTACCATTTTACAGCTGAACGTTTATGTCAGTCCTTCATTCCAGAGTGGTTCAGCATTTCCTTGACCTTCACATCCCCCTTCAGATTGAATCTGTTACCCTCAGTGAGTATAAAGGCTATAAAGAAGCACCTGATCATAAAATCCACTTGGAATGCTTTCTTAAACCTCCACCAATTATCCATTAAAAATTCTGGGGTTTACAGCCTTGCTCTCCTAATGAAAACCCAATAATAATATATCTGCTTCAAACTATTTCTAGCCATCTGGAGAAAAATCTTGACAACTTGGAATAATCATTGATTGATGTGACTAAATAAAATCATCTGAATACTTTAATGAATAATGAGAGACATTATCTCTTTCTTTATAAGCAAGAATCTGATCAAAAATAAAAGATATGGATGGCCTGACAAGCACTTTCCTAGATCAGCCACCATCAGCCTTGGAAAAGAAATATCATTTATATGATATTAATAATATAGAAAAAAAAATTTAATTCAATGGAGACCAAGGTGCAATAAGCTTATGTCTTCATCAGAAAGCCTTTTAATTTGCAAGGAGCTCTTACACTGTAAAGGAAAAACACCAGAACTAGCTGCAGCAGGGTTTCCAGTGAGTCACACTGAGAAAGCTGAGCATAACCAGGAGCTGCTTTGGCTTTGGCAGGCTTAAATCAGCCCAAAGCAGGGAGTTGGACCATGAAAACAAAATAGCAGCTCAGGGGGAGATTTTAATGTAGTTTTGAAGTGTTCCCTTAAAATAGAGAAAAAAAATTATTTTTCTTTGTCATTTTCACTTTCTTCTCTCCCCTCAAAATAAAGTGGGAGCTAATCTCTCTGCTTTTAAAGAACAGCTTATTCATTTCACTTTATTCTGCATTCATCATCACAATTCCTTCCAAGGTGCACTGGCAACTCTGTTTGCAGCCAGTGTCTGGATATTTTTTCAAATTTTGTGGTAGTTGCTCCAAGTGTACCATCCACCGTAGCTGCCCCTGGTGCCACATTATCAGCTGTCTGTGATGACTTGCCTTGGTGAAACCTCTGACCTCATGATCTTCATCATCTTCAACTTACCTGACACTCTCCCTTAACTGATCATGATCCTTTTCTCATAATGTTGGCTTGTTCCACATGCCCCTTTGGGCTCTATTATGCAGAGATGGAACTTCCAAGGCAGTTTTCTCCCCTGCCACACACTTTCAAGTGAAGGAGCACTGTCTGTCTTGCTGTAAGTCATCTCCTCCTGTTCATACGTCGTCTGTGGAGATTCTCCTCAAAGCTTATTCTCAAACAGCTTCAAACAGGCAACTAAAGTGCTTGTAGCTCACTAAATACAAAAGGAGTGACAAGACAAATCACACAACCCTTGGCTGCAACCTTTTCCTCAGTCCTCTCACACAATTTGCTGTTTCCACTTACTGCATTAGTTTATCTACTAATAACTTAATCTGTGTCATGGAAACTCATGTCTTGTTTTGTACAAGAGATCCCAGTGTGAAAATTACGTCGTTTTGTAGTATGTCAGGCTTTTGCACCTCACCCTTTACAATTGTTAATCAAAAAAGGGCAGTCTTTGTGTAAAGCACTTCTATTGCTGCAGGCATAATGTCACACTCGCATTTCATGAAGTATGAAGCTCCTGCAGATCAGAAACTGAAGGATTAGTTATGGCTACTGGTTTCAGACAAGAAAAAAAGAAGAAAAGCCAACCTGAGAGGTTAAAATTAATCTTAGAGAGCAGCACCACACAAAGAGAGGGACAAATTTTGCTTCAATGAAAGACTAAATGCCCAAGGCTAAAGCTGAAATTCAGCTAATACATGTTCCAGGAGGCACTGATATTTTATATCTGCTGCAGTTTCCACATGGCAAAAGGTTTGATGAGGGTGGCTGCATGGTCCTTCTGGGGAGAAGCGAGACCACTTGCTCAGTCCACAGGACCTGAAGAGCAGCACTGGCAGCGCCTGTAGCCTCCCTCTCATCATTTCATTGTCTCACCCCTCCAGGAGGAGAAGGTGCTCCCTCTGCCAGGATGTAGGAGAGTGGACCCCAACTTCTTCTTTTAAACATCAACTGGAGCTAGCCAAAGAAGCAGCCATATTTTGAAAGAAGGGATTGAAGGGAATGACCACAGGCTGATTTCCAGATGACTTGCTGGCACTGATTTTCAGAGGAGAGCTGTAAGCCCTCTGCAGGAGGGAGAAGAGTTTTCACACTACAGGGTGAAGTGAGTGATCTGGGACTTATCCTTGCCCTGAGCATATTCCACTCACAGGGAGAGGGGTCTGCCCAAGGCAATGTTGTCCACTTTGGGGATGCCTATCCTCATTCCATGTTTTGGAGGAGAACCTAGGGATTTGATTGGGGGGTGTTAACATGATTTGGAGATTCTATTACCATCCATCTCATGGGGTCTTTAGGTGAGATTAGTGCAAAAATAATTAGATTCAAAAAGATTGCAGAATCCAGGGGCACCCAAACTGCACTTACAGTTTGCTTGTCCAAGTCACTATTAGAGCTAACAAAAATAGATATATTTTTGGTCTAGGAGCTTTAGAAGAAAAGTTGACAGCTGAGAGACAAAATATATTAATTCTGAGACTAGTTTTTGGCAGGATTGTGAAGACTACTGAGATTGTCTGAAGAGTCTCTCCAAGTTCGGCACTGTCCTAACAACCATGAGAAAGACATTAAAGAGAGCAGATACAGACCCTGTCCAGACCACAAACCCCACATGTACTGATCCCCAGGTCCACTGGGCTCTTTTAAAACAGCTAACATTATTTTCCAGCTTTTTAAATTTCCAGATTTTTAAATTATTCCAGCTTCTCTGAACTGACATAAATCCAGACAGTGAGTTAAGCTTGGAGACAGGAGAAACATACCCAGTCCTTCAATTCCCTATTGAATGCTGTGATGGGACTTGAACTGGCAAGAGGTTTGAATTGAAGCTGCTCCAGATGTTCTGTGAAGCCAGCATACCAGAAGACCTCCAATCCCTAAAGCATTTTTTTTTAATTACAGAACAAAATAACAAGTCAAACATTAAAATTAGTAAATAGGAGAAAACTCAGAATGTCTGGATGAGACCACTCAAGTAAAAGGCTTTAAAGCAAAACTCCTTGTTGTCCTTGCAGGATGGGATAGGTTCTCCAGCCCTGTGCTCCAGAGGTTTCCTGAGCCATGCTAGCTTATGTCATCCCCACTGATGTTCACAGCTCCTTTCCTTCAGGAGCCCCGGGGCCTTCCTTTAATGCAGACACCCTTGGTGCTCCTCACTGAACCTCTAGACCCCAGCTACAGGCATGCTGTTCCACTGCTTCCAGCACTGCCTGGGGGCAGTTGGTAGCCAGAATCCTTACCCCTGGCCCTGGTGGCATGGCAAAACAGTGGCTCACATCTGCTCTCATGTTAGGAGAACTCTCACTTAGCTTCTCTCCGATTAAGCACTGCTGTTTCAAAACAGGCTTATGTGGAAGAGGGTTTAGCTTGCTGTTTCACCAATTTCTGCTTTTCGTCAGAGCAGAATGCACACCTGTAAAATAGCTTGGGACGGGGGAAAGACAAAACAAGCCTTTGGTGCTTCCCAGACCCTCTGGCAACCAGATGACTTTGCACATACATAGTTCTGATGGTCCTGGTACTCCTGATAACTGCAGCCCCTGGTCAATGTCACTTTTGCTCCTGGTGACCTGTGTCTCTTGTCACAGCAGGCAGAGAGTCAGGGCCAACAGGAATGAATGTGTTGGTGGCTCCTGCCTGGTGCTGGTGTCCGTTCTCTGAGCTGTCATCCATGCTGCCTTCAGCAGCAAATGGATCCAGTTAAGGTGTCTTGGCATTAACCTTCAAATCCCAGATCCAATATGCTTAATATAAAAGAAAAAGTAGAAGAAAAGGGTCTAGACTAATTTTCATCCCTCAGAAAAATTACTGGGTGACATCCATCTCTTCTGTGGAGCCACAGAATTAATAAAAGTGATTCTTGAGATGTTTCCTTCCCCCCCCCCCCCCCCCCAGGAAAATAGTGAGGAATGAGAGGAGATCTGTGTGTTTTATAGTACTAGGTTGCTAGTGTTCTCACCTTGAAATCAAGGACACCAAATCCTCTAATTTTGTTTGTATTAGTCATAGTGTGATGAAGCTGGTAAGGGCAAAGAAGAAACAAAGTAGGACTGGCTTTAATCTCATCAGGGAAACTGTTAGTGGAATAAAATGTCATCAGTGTCCAGGCTTAATGTTAATGACTATTTAGCAAAATGATAAAATTGGAACAGTGGAAACATAGAGAAAGCAGTTCTGAGGTAGGAAACTTTGGGTTATGTCCAGTTGAGTAGACACAGGTGTGCAAACCAGAGCCTCATGTCCCAGAAGATGGAATGTCCCAGCTGCAGTGGCTGGGACAAGAGGGAAAAATTTCTTGGGTGGAAGAGAATTATGTGCTCTCAGCAGCACATGATCAGGCTGGGAAAGGCTGGGATTCATCAGGGAATCATGAAGAGGAAAGGAAATGTCCAGTTTGGGGCATGAGAGGTGTCACACAGCCTGGCACAGCACATACTGGGTGAGAAACATCCGACATCTGCCAGGCACTGCTGACAGAGCAAGTTCAAACAACTCTGAGGTGGAATTTAAGCAAGTGTATTTTGGGCTTTAGGTTGAAGCAGCCACTGTGAACTACACTCTGGCTGTGAGGGTGTAGAAAGGCACCATCCCCAGTTACAGTTCATCTTAGAAGAGTTTCTGTGAAAAGATGCACAAGATAAAACCAACCCACTGGCCCAGCTGAGTGGAGGCTTCCATCCCATATCTGATATTACCTCTCTATACTCTTCTGTCAGACAGAGGTGACTGAGAAAGATAAATACAATGTGTATTCCTCTGGCCTCCAAGAGCCTGTGTGCTGTTTCAAGCAACCTTTGTTCAGCTCCTGAGAATTTTTTTAATACACACAGTGCAAAAGCCAGAACTAGATTAAATCCACCATAATGAGTAAAAAACTTCAAGAATTTGGTCTGGTGATCGTAATGAATGGCTGAAGAGTATGTGTCTTGGAAGACATCTCAGGATTACCTGAAGAAGGATTAGTTCTTTGCACAGCTCACACACATCAATCATTTATCTTCTTGTGGATCTCTTAGCGAAGTATTCTTCATGACCCTTGATTTCTATTTTCTGTAAGGATTTATTATCACAACAGAATAATTAATACCAAGCATTATCCAAAGCAACCCCTAAAACAGGAATTCACATATTTGCATCCTTATCAGTATTTCAAAAATCTTTGCAAGCTTTATATTATTTTTCTATAGAAAGAGTTCAGGAAAAATATACAGCAAGTATTTTCTGTGTCATTTGGATTCAGTTTGGTACACTTGGCCTTCACAGTGCAGCTCAGAGCTGTCTGAGGCCATCATGCTTCCTAATGCTTGAAAAGAAATGACACTGTACTGCTTCACAGGGAAACTGAGTATTGAACGAGTAATCAGTGTCTTTTGGGGAAAGAAAATCTGTATATATCATCACAGCAAAGAAACAGATTCATTTTATCCTTACCTCTTACTAATTCAACATTAAAATCAGATGGTTTTATATGTAGTTGAATGGGCTTATTCCTGGACTCTGGAGATGTGAGTATGTGAGGATCACAATCAAACCCTTCAGCTCCAAGAGTTGTTTGAATTATTTCCTCCTTAAGGAGTTGGTTCTAGATTTAATGATTTAGTTGGGAGAGTTTAGCTTATGGACTGCAGCTTCATCTGCTGAATAGGTCATCATTCACAATGGCTTATGTGTGCTACAAGCTAAATATGATGGAAATAGGCACTGTTTAGACTAGAATAGAGAACAGAGGCTGAGTCTCAGATCTTGTTTCTGCTTTTTCCTTGGTTATGTTGATATGATGCAAATAGGAAAATTAATTAAAATGTTTGTAGTTTATGCACTGCTAGCACACTGTCGCTGCTGTCCCATTAAAGCTACAATTCTGCTTCAAAATGGATTAATTAATTAAACTGTGCTATGTGAGAGACTGGAAATCACATCTGTGCAGAACTTTTATGATCTAAAGAAGGATTTGAGGAGTTTGTGATTAATTACCACATCATAATGATGATTTCAGAAAGGGACAAGCAAGTCCTTTTCCACAGGCTCAGCTGTTCACCCTTTACTGCGCCTGCACTGGGCGGTGAGTGGGCACCACAAGCAAAGTGAGCGGCAAAGGCTGAAGCAAAGGAGTGAGAGGTAGTGGAGCTTTGAGCATCCTCAAAGCTTCAGCCAATGCAGCTGAGAGGGTGGGAGCAGGCAGCAAACTGACCCAGAAAAATAGGTGGTGGCAACCTTGTTCCTCCCCCAGGAGCAAGAGGGAGCAGGAACTGAATTGTGACTTTCATTGGCAATTTGATCTCTGCTATGCTCCCAAGGCAGTGAGACCATGCCCTGCCCCTCACCTTAGTGTGGATTGCAAAGTCAGTGCTAAAGGAGATAACCAGCTGTAGGTCTTTCAGAGATCCTGAATTTAATCCCCCCAGTGAGAGCATTCAGTTATGTATTTAGAAAGGAAAAAGGTTTCTACACGGTATAAATCCTTGCTTGATAATCCCTGAGCTAATGGGGAAGGCATTCAGTAGTAAACTACAGTCCTTGGACAAAGACATCTGTAACCAGACCGGAGCTCTATGATTAAACTCAAATTCACAGATTGGTTACATGCAGCTAATTTTATTCATTGAGAATACATGACCCCCCTAAGCGGATGTTTAAATTAAGTAAGAATATTGGTGACAAATGTTCAAAATGTAAGACAGATGTCTGCAACTTTTGGCATGAAATTTGGAACTGCCAAGAGGTTTGGGAATACTACTCTGGGGTCATTAGGAATTTGGATATTCAAAATGCTCCCCAGCTGCTGATCTCTTCAGAGGCTGCTATACTTGGTCCTGGAAAATTAGAAAATCAGTACAGTAAGTGATGCCATATACATTGCTGAATTGGTAGAATGCATAAACTATTGGAGAAACTTTCCCCTTTTTCTAGGAAAAATGCAGTGAGGAGAGGGCTGCTGATTTGAGTCTGAGTTTAAACAGTGTAAAAAATATATACACTGTTGCTTTAAAAAATTGATATTTGAATTGTCTGGATCTGGCTTTCACACTGTTTCTGAGCCCAGGCATGACCACTAGGAGTTCATCTGCATGTTGTGTTGTGTTGTTGTTTCCCACGAGTGCACATGGATCTTCTGTGCTACAGACAAGGCCGCCACTGCAGCCCTGCCCCCAGCTGCTCTGCTGGTACCTACGGAAAAGGTTCTTTCTCAGGTAAATAAACAGAATGAAATCATTAAGAAAAGAGGATGAAGGATTGGTGTGTACCCCACAACAGACACAAGGTAGAAATCCCCAGAGTTAAGTGTGGGGGTTGGATCTGACGCCCAGGAAGTTCAGGGAAAGAATCTCATGTTATTTTAATTAGCTCCACACTAGATCCATAATTGCAATGCTATAAACAGAGACACTTTGCATGGATCAGATGTCAGACCAAAATGGGGAATAGAATCTATGTTTCCTAACTGTACTTTGAACAGCCAGACAATCCTGTTTTTCCTGTGCTGAGTCCCACAGCTCCTTCACCCAGGGACTTGATGGGAGCTCCAGATTTTCCTTAACCATGCCAAGCTGCCATAGGTGGAGCCTTCAATTGCAACCCAACATATATCACTGCTTGCCTAACTGACCTGGGAAAATCTTTCTTCAATTTGTGGAGTTATGTGATCCAGCTACACTAGAACTAGGAATTCTAGAAGAACATTGAGGTGTTTGATGTCTCATTTTTCTGCCAACACCAAGAACAATTTATCCACTCATAATTGTTTCATAGCTGATAACTGGGAAAAAAAAAGGTGTGTGTTTCTAATACTGTGTTTTTCCTAAGGTTGTATGAATGTAGGCAGGAATTACAGAAAAAATATTTTAACTTAATTTTGAGGGGGAAAAAAAAGGGCAAAATGCCGATTTTTAAACTATGAAGTTTAGTTTTCCACAATGTCCACTGGCATCTTTCTCAGCAATTCATTTTAATAGTACACACTTTCTGGCAGTAAAAAGAGAGATAGCAACTAATATAATTAAGACTGCAAAACAACCTCTAAACTGAAATGTGTCTCTCGGCAGAACAAGCATAGGATTGTTCATTACAGTGCTCTCCAGGAATAACAAAAACAATTCCCAAAAATGCATTATTAATGGACATTCCCAGAATTAATGATAAAACAAACCAGATGTTCTCTTACATTTGCCTCATAAATGCAAAGTCAATATGCCAAACCAAAAACCCAGCTTTGGAAAGCTGTAGGCTATTTATGAAGGTACTTTAACTGTATTTGTCTTTACTATAAGAGACAGAATTCCTTATCTATAGTCTAAAATGGCCTAGTTATGATTTTATATCTATTAATGAAGAAAGGGCTCATGCCCAAGAGAAAAGGAGGTGAAACATACAATTTTGCATAGCCTGCCTTTACTATAGAGCTGTCCATTTCAAATTAGACACATTTTTTTAAGAGAAAATCACAATATTCCTACACAAAGATTACTCCACTATCAGAGTCACAACTTTCTCCTATTAAAAATATTTTCAAAATAAGGCTTAAGACTAAAAAATCCTTCACCAAACAAATTTTATTATCTGTATTAGTAGGTAGCAGTTTGATATTTATCCATCACAGAACATGTTTACTCACATGGAATGTATTTCATCTCCCTGAATAAAGGTTGCAAAAGTCAACTGAAGCTGATAGAAAGAAAATACTACTGATAAAGAAAAGTACAAAGAAAATTATACATATGCTAATACCTTAATGCAATAATATCAAACATGGTGGGCCATCTGGTGTCAATCATCTGCTGAAGTCAGTGGACCTGGAAAAATTTGCATCAGATTAAGTTCTTGGACTGGTGTACAATATTTCTGTGCACAATATTTCTTAAGAGATTTTTAAAAGAAAATCGTTATTAAGAAAAATTGCTTTTGAAAAGCTAAAAGTGTGCATCAGGAGTAAAGAGTGAACAGTAATCCAGCACAAGGGCTGATATCAGAAGTTTGGTACCTTTAGTTTGTAAATAAAATTAGAATAACATATAAGATTTTCAAGCAAATATTAGATTCCTGTTTTATATAAATACTTGAGTCTAACCAATGTTATTTTAAATTATTGAACAGTGTGTGGGTTTTGTTTTTAGTAGCACTTCCAGTTGCCAAGTGACATCCAGAAAGAAATGGCAGCATTTATGCTGAAGGATGCTGTAATGACAGGCTCTCCTGCAATGCTGTGTGCAGGGAGACACAGAACTGAAGCCATTGAGAAAAAGGTAGAGGTAATTTTTTACTTTGTGAACTTCACTAACATGCCATAGGTTGTTGAGATTTTTTTCAACATTATCAGTCTAGTCTCTGTCATGATCACGAGATATGGACAGGGTCTCATCCAAAGACTCATAGACTTTTAAAGTCCTTTGCATCTCTTGCAAACCTGCCCTGCAGTGAAGTGTCAGGTGCCCTACTGCTCCACCTGGCTGAGGCACGGTGCTCGCTCTGTGCTGATACCCAGATCAGTCTAACTCACGCTGCACACTGACCCTACCACTAACACTCCTCCACTTGTCAGGTCCATGGAATGGACCACTAGCTTAAGCCTTTCATCACTCCTGGATTGCGATATTGTACCTGGGCAGAGGAGCAGTCCTCTGACCTTGCAGTGCCATACATGACCATCTCCATTACCTCTGCTTTGCAGGCCTTGATTCTGAGCTACAGGGCAGCTCAAACAACATATTTTTCACTGGGGGCTGAATACCACACAGTCCACTTTGGGGTCTCACTGCAAATAGGATCTAGATATACCATCTCTTCTTTCCAGGCCACAGTCATCTTTCCTTCTTGCAGAGTTGGGGCAGGAGAGGCACCAGTACATGCTTGGGTCTTACCCTGACAAGAGGCTGACCTGCTGCCAGATTCCATGCCTGGACCTAGTCCTGCAGCTATCCCATGGTCCATTGCTCCTCATACTCCCTGTCTCTTCACTGGGGGCTGGGATAAGCTGCAGGGCAAATGGTGACTTCAGGAATAGCAGGTCCTGCTGAGTGGCTCTGACCTGAGGCCAAAGATTGTGGATTGCTGCTGGAGAGGAACAACATGCTGTGCTTCTGCTCTGCTTCTTTGGCTGTGAGGCCACATCAAGCACTGAGCTTGCTCAATTTCCCAAAATATTGACAAGGTGAGGCTGAGAAACATCTGGGACTCCCTGAATCCTTTGCAACTCCACTTTTCAAGATAAAACAACTGGAACACTAATGTTTAGCTGTGCAGATGATGAGGTCCTCTTGAATACCATTTTTTTTCTAAGCCTTCTTAAGGCTGTGGACCCTGCAACCCCTGTGTGAATCACAAGCAGCAGCTTTCCTAACAAACAGGTCATTTTCAGCCTTCTTCTCCCAAATGCTACAGAGCACTGTAGATACTCATAACAAATACACACATGGCCTTTATTCCTATGAGTGGGAACGTGGTTGGAAGATGTTAGTCCCTGTGTCTCCAACAGGAGATCAGGGGTTGAAGTGAGAAACAGGGGAAAAGGTGGTTAACATCAGAGCAATTGAAAGTATGTTTGCATCAGTCAAGAAAAACAGGAGACAAAGATAGATGCGCTTCTCAGAAGGTATGTGTAGAGACTGTAAATGAAAATACTGAATATTAAACAAAACCACTTTATCTAAAAAAATAAGTAATAAAATCTTGTTTCTCCATTTCACAGCTACTGATTACTGCTCAGCGCTAACAAAATTTGGAAAGACAGTTACCTTGTCCAAACTCTTGCTCAGAGCAGGGGTTATGCACTGGGGAACATGAGTTGAAGGTCAGTCTCTCCTCCCAGGTAAAAATTGATAGGAAAAGAGGAAACAGCCTCAAGTTGCACCAGAGGAGATATTGGATATTGGGAAACATTTCTTCACTGAAAAAGTGGTCAGGCTGCCCAAGGAAATAGTGGAATCATCATCACTGAAAGTGTTCAAAAAGCATTGAGATGCAGTGCTTAGGGACATGGTTTAGTGGTGGACCCATCTGCATTAGGTTAATGGTTAGACTCAATGATTTTGTAGGTCTTTCCCAGCCTTAATGACTTTATGATTTTCTCTTGATGATTTTGCATGCTGTAAAGGCCCAATTCTCATTCTCCCAGCTGCATGATCTGTTCTCTCACAGGTGACATTATTCTGGTGCTTTACTTGAATCCCCCAGGCCTAGTGGTAATTATTAACAAATTATTTGGCGGAAGCCCAACTTTTGTGATGAAAACTTAAAATGTCTCAATTATTCCATATTGAAAAATATGTAGTCAAAACACTTTTGAACAAAAATATGTATGATTCTCCTTAAAAATCTTTGTGAAGTATTTATGTTAATGTCCAGAGGCGCATTGAAGCCTTCCACTATACCTTCAATAAGGAAGAAGATTTCCTCCTAAGATGGAAAGGGGCAGCAAATAAACTTCACAGGACAAGAAAATCCATCATAGCTGCTGTGGTGGCCACCACAGAAACCTGATCTGATCCACAAGCTGCCCAAGTCCTCGAACTTAGTGAGAACACACAGCACCCAACCTAACCCACATGGAGAATGAGCTTCCATGCACTGCTGCCGTGCCCCACAGAGCCACCCAGCCTCTCTTCAGTTTAAGACCAAGTAATAAATGCAATACTTGTTTTTTCTTGTGTTACTGCTATCTGTAATTTGCAGGCATAGGGAACGGCAGAAGTAGCGAGGTGTTATTTGTCCTACAGTGATCCCAACAGTCTGGTCAGACGTGCTCTGCCACCACTCAGGATCCCCATGATCCCGGCCGGCAGCCACGGCCCCAGCCACGGCCTTGCCTGCGCCTCAGAAGAAGGGCAGACTGCCTGGGCACCGTGCACCCCACACTCTGCTTGCTGTCCTCCAGAACACGGCCCTCCCTTCACAGAGCAGCTGGGGTGGGAAGGGGCCTCAGAAGGGCCCGAGTCAGCCCCTGCTCCAGCACAGCTGCCTGGAGCTGGCTGCGAGCACACCCAGCTGAGCATCAAGGCAGCACAGTCAGGTCAGGGTATAGGCCTTAGTGGCAATGTTCACTTTCCTGTTTTGGGTTACTCTCTAGCAACCAGAGAAATCAAAGCTAGAAAGTACTAGTTTGCACCTGGTTGGTTTTGAGGCACAGTTTTCATGGTCAGCCTTCCCATTTTCTGATTGTGGCCTGCTGGCATATGTTTGATAAACATAGAAGTTGGGAACATTATGATTCCAAGGTCAAATGTCACAGTTCTTTGTAGTGGGCAAACGGGCGTAATGGTTTTCAGGTGCAACTCTCCCTCTGGCCACAGGTAAACCAGGAACCCCTTTTCATTTTTTACATAGAGACTACAAACATAGAATTTTTGTACTCTTGATACAGACTGCGCTATTTTATTGCTGTTGCACGCATTTAAATGTAAGTCTCCAGCATAACATTTTCATTGTCCTGAATATATGATTTCTTCCCCTCTAAAGTGTCAGATAATTCCTCAGTCTCAGGAGTACAAACATATTACACAACCTTGGACTTTTCAGCTTGATAGAAGTAATCTCCATGCTTATCCAAATATTTCAGAGCTCTGTCAGCAAACAAAGAGTAAATCTTCACAGCTCCCATCATCCGGCCCCAAGGCATTAACGAAAGCTCCATCTGTACCTAAAATGGCAGAGCATTTACTGAGCTTTCCCTGGATTATCTCCAGCCATTTGCAAACTTCCACTTGAAACATTGTCCCTGCGGCTGGGACTAAGGAGCAGGTATCAGCTTGGGGGACACCTGCATCCTACAGCCCCTTGGAACAGGACATATTCCATCCTGTCATGTCTGCCCCAGGCCTGTGACACTTCACTCGTGCAGGAGGGTTGGGCAGTGCAGCACAAAGCCCTAAACTGTCAGGGAGTTGCACCACTGGTTCATCCAGTGGCTCCCTCTTGAGATCAAGAGGTGCCAGGGCAAGGGTACAGGAACAGTGGCACACAGGGTCTATCTCATGTTTGTGTTTCTGCTCCTCTCCCTGCCTTACCCTTGTTAGCATCTCATCAGGCACAGTTGGCAGCTGAGTGTCTGTCAGGCAGATTGCACACATGGCACATGTCTGAATAACTTCAAACACCATTCCCAAGCATCTGGAAGAGCTTCTGTGCCTTTCCCTGATGTTGCTGTATCACCCTAGGTGGGCTGCTCAGGGTCTTTCCACAGGTGTTTGGAGATGAAGCATATTCAAAGAAACATCTCATCTTTACTGCTTCTGTCCTCTTTTTGTCTGATGCCAAAGAGTAAAGAATGCAAAGACTGAAATATAGAAATTATATTTATAATATCAAGGCATGTTCATGCAACCATTTGGTAAAGCCTGTGATCCATTGCTGGTCAAAATTCAATAATGTGTATGTTTGCAAAGCAGCATCAGACACAGAGAAGACATATGACCAATGTAAAAAGACACTAAGGGAATTATCAGAGTCAAAGAAACATAAGGGTTAAAATTACATTCCAGTTTAGTGGCTGGAGATGTTACTTACAACTCTGGAATAAATAATTTTATGTATCATCTCAGACATCTAAAGTGAGCAGTTTATGATGCAGAACTCCAGAATGGTAAGTAATTACATGTAATGTGGTAATCTAGCTGAGGAATTTTGCAGTACCCATAATTAAGGAGAGTGATAGCATGCCAAATATCAGATAAGTAACCTTTGGCGGAGAAGCTTGTTCATGGAACCTGAGGAACCCAGTGGTGATCCATCTTCTACACACTTTGAAAACAATAGAAAGGCTTTAACTTTTCCAGATTCTTGTAATGAAATCTTGGACTATGAAAATTCTTCCTGCAGCACACCCTGCACTAGCAAAAATCATATTTGTCAATGCTTTGGAATGAGAGTTAGCACTACAGTGACCAGAAGGAAAGCATTTGAGTATGCAAAAACACTGTATTTGAATAAACCACCAAGAAAAAAAGCAATCTTCAGAAATACCAAAGTTTACCTAAATATTCTCTTTTAGAAGCAAAAAGAAGTACTTTGAAAGGCTTAAAAAAATGCCTCATGGCAAGCTGGCTTTGACTGTGTAATTCAAATCAGTACAGAGGAGACTAAATTGTTGTTAAGATAAACTGAGCCATAGTTTGATTTGACTGGTTTTGGGGTTCAGCAGGTTGTCTCTGCAGATACTGCAACTCCTTCTGCAACTGGAGGGGTGAGCTAGAATAAACAAGCATGGTTTTTAGTCCCAAAAGTGGAAGAAGAACTCCAATTCTTGCTGTGGATGGTAAATGTGGCCCCTGGGGTGAGGTAAGTAGTGGCTAAAACTCTAAGGCAGAAACATTGAATTTTTCAGATGCTTTTGTTGTCAGTGACTGTCTGAGAATACTGTATATGATGTGATGGCTAATGATGCAAATGTGCCTGGGTGTGCCCTCTGGCAATGAGGCAGTTCCACCTGACCATCAAATTCTGGGCTGTGCACTGGGGGTGATATCCAGCCTGTGACATCTCCTGCATCAGCTGAAGGGGTCCTCTAAAATTTTCTAAGGCAGGGAGAACTCTGGCTACAGCCTATTTCACTTGCATAGAGATACCTGTAGACACAACATGCTGCTCCAAAACCAGTGTGGCTCCCCTTTGCAGGCGGCAGTGGTGTGCACACAGGCACTCAGTGCTGGGCAGCCAAACCATCCTTGTTCACCAGTCAGTTCCCTCACAGACGTACCTGGGATAAGGGCAAACAAAGGCAGGATTTAAGGCAGCGTCACATCAGGACTCACACCACAGTCTGGGTGCCCTCATGCTTTGTCTAAGCCAACAAGTGCAATATGATTAAGGAATGTAAAGTATCATTTCAAAATGTGAGTGTCAGAAGACATGGGGCCAGCCAAGGAGCAGCAGAGAGGAGATGTGTCACCCCTTCTGTTCCTCCTCAGTTCTAAGCCCTGTCTCTGTGGGACTCAAAGCAAACACTCTATCTGGGGAAATGAAGCTGGGCCAGGAGCCAGGCTGGAGCTCCAGCAGGCAGTTGTCCACACTGTTTAGCTGGTAGGCAGCTGGTAGGCTGCTCCCACCGCAGCACTCACGCAGGCAATATAAGGTCACACTGCGGGGCCAAGGACTTGTCCCAGCAGGCAGGAGTGTGGGCAGCCTGGTGTCTGCCCTTGGGCTTTGGTTTATGAATGTGTTGTGGGGATGGGAGTGCAAGGCACTGTAACAGCCCTCCTGCCTCTGGGCCCTGAGCCTCTTGCAAATCCAGCCTGGAGAAGAGAAAGTGTTCATATCAACATCTATAAGGAAGCCAACCAAATGTCTTCAGATTTTTAAAGCGCTTCAGCTTGGCTTTGTCAGTTGTGTAGTTCTGGCACAAGGCATGTTTTTACAAAGAAATATGGTTTTTACCAATAACCCTATCCGAATTAGTCTTCTTACATTTATTAAGGCCATTTTCTGAATAAATTGCATTTTAAGCATGACAGAATGTTGGATTTGGGGTGAAAAATTTTAAATTAACCAAATACCTTGGAAATCTCAAGGTGATGAATTTTTTAGTTTTTGGGAGTAAAAACAGCTAAAATTTTTTTCTCCCCTGTTATAAGCCAAAGTTCAAATATTGGAGCAAGGTCATTTTTAAACAGATACATTCCACCCAGTCATTGCTTAGGTGAAAAAAAATGTGAAAGTCTTTGTAGATTTATGCAGTAGCCACCAATGAAATTCTATTAGATATAAATCAAAGAAATTGGATCTATTCAGATTGATGGGGATAGGGGTCAGGGAAGCATGCCCATTCCTCAGCAGTCAAAGTGACAGATTGTGTAGGTTTTCCACAAATCTGACGTGGTTTCTTAATTAGAAACATAAAGGAAGCGGATATACAAATCCCACTGGTATCCGGTGGAAATGAGAGGAGAATGCCAAATGATAAACCAATATTTATAGGGAATGGTTTCCAAGAATTTATTACATTTATACAATTTATTTGTTTTCCGTTTAATTACTTTGGACTGGTCCTATAGAAATACCAGGAAAAATATAAATGTGATCTTCTTTTACAAAATACCAAAGTCCAGTTTAAAATGAGGTGATTAGTCTTACTAAATAAATTTGAGATCTGCTGTGAAATCCCAAGGTTTAGTCTGCTCACAGCATAATCACCTTAGCTGACATCTCTCAAGGGAAAAGTCTGAGCTTTACAGGAAAAGAAAATCTCATATATTATTCCAACATTTATAAATCTCTAAGGCAACTGGTTCCATTTTTAGCAAAATATCATACATATTTTATGATTTGTGGTTCATTATATACATTGAAGAAATCAATTGTAATTGCGAAAGAAGGAAGCAAGTAGCAAGAAACCAATTTGCCACAAAAATCACCTTTTTAAAAGTAACTTTTTCTAAAAGAAATTTTTTGGGTAGACTGGCTCTAGATTTTTTTTTTCTGTCAGCATTCAGAATCAAACAAGAGAAAATATGTACCATTTCCTCTCAGTCATATCTTTGAACCAGATTCTCTTTTGATATTAACTTTAAAAAGGACATCTTGGGAAATTGCTGGAATCAACACCTACTTTGAAATCAGAAATAGTAGTCAAGGGCTTCTATTCCAGATCAACAAAAATATAACAGTACATACAAAACACTGTAAGGCAGCTGAAGATAGGCTATATTTCCTGCAGAATGAAGTAGGGTCAGATATTTTTCCAAGTACTATTATTTGTAAAAATACTCTGTGCTACAATAACAACTTAAGAGTTTATTCCTAGACTTGTCTGATTTAAATAATATACCAACCCTCCTCTAGAAGAATTTAAACTCAAATTCAGAAAAAAAAAGGAGCTTCATATGTCCTATTAAAATTTATAGTTCTGACTAACTTAAATATATTTGCAAACTTTGTTTTTTTAATCAAATTTAAAGCCAAAGGCAATGGCTTGATGTAGATTGGCGAGACAGTATAACTATGAGGTATGTATAGTCAGTGACATTTCACATTAATCTAGTTTTCCACAGGCAGCAGGTAAAATGAAGATGTGCATATGGCTGTAAGGAATGGGGATGTGGATAGAGGACAGCAAGGGAGAGAGCCTGGCTGTGTCTGGCTGAAAACCTCTCACAGGGGTTGAGATGGAATGGAAGGTGGAGTTGATCCTTTTTACTGAACAACGGGCAGGATAAAGATTAAGTTTGGAGAGGTTTTACAAACTGAGAGAAAGGAGCTTATTTTTGAAATGATAAAGAGGGACCAGGGAAGGATTCCAGAGAGAAGTGTCACAGTCAAAGCAACAAGACTGAAGGATGACCCATGCAGCAATATGCTCGATGGAAGCAAAGAGCAAGGCTGCATTCATGATACGTAGAAAAAGCATGCAGATATCAAGACATGAGGTGGTGAAAGCTACAGGGCGAGCTTTAGCCATGCATTTAGATAAGACGAGCCATATCTTAGAGAGGCTAGGTATCTTCAACCCTTCTTTCTCTCTGAAAACTCAATTCTCTTTCCAGGAGTGAAAATTTTGAAAGATGTGAGGAGGTGATGTGTCAGTTAGATGGGTGACAGCTGTGAAGTGCTGTTGTCTGCAGAAGTGATGATTGAGGGGAGTCTCAGAGCCTGGCAGGCTGCTTCATAGTATAAAGGGGACAAGATATCTTAGCTAAATACAGAGTCTCAATGAACAGAATTAGGTTGCAACCAGAGGACAAATTTTGTCCCCAAATGCACACATATCTGTAGCTTATTTTATTGCATATGATGTGCCAGAGTGTTTTCTGACTTTGCACAGCACAGCTCATGTCAATGCAGCTGTACTCTGCCCCTCTCTCCTCCAAGAGGGTGCTCTCATCTCTTCTGGGTTTTGGAATAGTTCCTTGGATGCCCTTTTCCCTGGACTGTTGGGATGTTCTTTCCATGGACATACTTCCATGGAGAAATGATGGTTGTCACAGCCTAGCTCTGGCTAGAAAGTGCTTCTTCATACAGTTACACTGTATGACTGCACAGCAGTGCTGTGTCTTGTTTAGTTTACTAGGAGTTTTTCAGACTCATTTAGTTTGCCAGACTAGTGTTATTGTGCTAGAGCCAGCCTGAAAGCAGCCCTATTGCTGGGGAGAGTGGAGAGGGTGGAAGGAAAGGTGTAGAGGTGGGAGTTTGCAAAAGAAACCTGCTGAACAAAACCCAAGATTAACTAATTCACATAATCTAAAGAAAGGTTCCCCCATGGCGTATGTACTCCTAGTTGGGAAAATTCTACAACAGCCAAGTTTCTGCATTAAGCTGTGGGCCTGGCTTTCCACCCACTGCAGGCTGGGGGTTGACCAGATCCTTTTAACCTGTCTTACAACACTTCATGCATATTAATCGATCACCTTAGTACTAGGGAGACGTGCAAGCCCATCACCCATTCTACTGGACAAATTAGGGCTGGCTTGTTCTGCAAAACTGTCTGCTCATTGCATGGATCCCACCTTAAAGCTCTCCTGATGATTAGTATTTATTGTCTGCACCACAATACAGTCTGTGCACCCCCAGCCTCAGCATATGAGGTGCTATATACAAAACCAGCACTAAAAGATGTTCCTGTGCTCCAATGAGCTTATTCCGATCTGGCTGCTTAGCAATATTGAAATGTTTTGTTGAATATTAAGATTGAATAAGCAGACAAGGTATGTGGCATGTACTCAAATATTTTTTAATGAAAATTTCTAACCCAAATGACCTTTGAAAGGTAGAAGCTGTAATTCCAAGAAATACATAGGGGCAGGTGTCATCTTTTATGGTGCAGAATCTGACACGCTTTCAAAACGTTGGCACCAAACGGGAGACTTGAGGACAATTTTTGGCATAAAAATTAAGAAAAAACATTGCCTAAACATTGGAAGAAACAGAAAAGATCACACCTTTTTGAGAATTTAAATTAATCTGTGGTGCTTCAGGGTATTTTCCTGTAGAATAAGTATTTTGTCTTCTATGGTGCTATACAGTGCATACAGCAGGGAATACCACTTTTGAGAAGGAAAATAAGCCTCATGACACAAATCCTGCTCACTGCACTTAAGCAAACATTCTTCATTTTGAATCCAATAGGACAACTTATGAAAAGTAGAGGAGAGAATTTGGTCCATTATGTGGCTATCAGATTTAAATTACACCAATAACTGAGACACATGGGGTATCAGTGACAGGAATACTGGACCCAGAGTGTGTGATTACTCAATTACTTCAATGTCTGTTGGATGCTTAAAGGCTAAAACAATTTTGGGTTCCTTCCAGTCAGCGCATATCACTGTCAGCTCTTCGACAGTTTACCTTTCCCAAGAAGCTTTTGCTTACCTTATCACCTTCCCAGATCTGCTGCCTGCATTCTCCAATTACTGCACTTAACTGCAAGCCACGTTACATATACTTTACACTTCATCTTTATCTGTTCCATTTTGGTGATGTGATATTAGGCAAACATCTTAAACTTACAGCACTGAGCTTTAAGTCACTGACATCTTAGATTTATTTTTCAGTTTTAACAGGAGCTTAAATGGAGCACTGAGAAAGTGGAGTAGGGAGCTGTAGCCACAAATGTGAAGGCAGTTTGGGAAATTAATGTATTCTTAAAGTGCAAGACAAAAAGAGGTAAAAATCTTCAGTACTGCATAATTCTAACTCATGAAGGAGATCACAAAATTTAAAGTTGAAAAAAAAGTTAAAACATAAGATAGTATGAATCAAAAAGGAGAAACCTGAATAAAGGGGTCTAATTAATGTAGGTTATAAGAAATCTATAAAAGATAATAAATTAGCTGAAAATATTCTTATAACTGTTGTTATTTCTATTTAAAAATCTTAAAGGAAAGAAGCTATTCACAGAGTGAGACAGAAATATCTACTTCCTTCATTAACCACTTTTATCTGATTTAGCTTTACCCTGCAGTACCACTACTCGAAATATAATGGATCATTCAGGGAAATAACAGCCAAGACATAGATTAATTTATAAAAGGAATGTGCTTAATACTTAATATCAAAATCAAAAGTGTTTCTTTATTCTGTTTTGTCACATGGGTCTTGTTTATGCTTGCTGATAAAATTAATTCATAACCAATTTCCATTAATTATACATTTTGAGCATCAGTCATCACTTTTTACAAATTCTCACTAATATTTTCCTTTTATTGTTTGTTGTTTCTCTGAACTCTTTCCTGATCCAAAACTAAAGGAACAGTTGTGTAAGACAAATAAAAAAATTCAGGAAAGACAACTGAAATAAATTCATCACAGTCAATACATGTAGAAAATTCATACCAATAAAGGAAAATACAAAGAAAATCAACAATGACTAGAAAATAACCAAACTATTAAAGTTTCTATATTTTTCATATTTAAATACGTTTGCAATATGAGATAATAATCAATACATTGAAAATACTGTCTAAAGAAAGTGGGTCTCTCCACACAACTTTTTATTTCTTATCCTTATGCTTCCAGGGCAAGGGCTGAGGCTTATAAAGCACAAAAATCCCACAGAGGGCTAGAACCAGGGCTCTGAAAGAAACTTTACAGGCACTGAAGGCCCTGATTTACAACCATCTTTGGGTTACTGACATCCTCAGGGAGGCACTTCAGCATTCATTTGATTATAAGCAAATGCTGAAACAGGGCTGACTCAAAAAATTTGAGAAACGTTCTTTCTTGAGAGGATTTCATCAGCACTGCCAGTTGCTTAGCAGGTCTGTAAATCACATTTTTTAAATCAAGTCCAAATCATGCACACATACCCCACCCCTATGTACATAAACCAAAATCATATAAATTCACAGACTGCCCTTCTCAATAAGGCCATATAAACACACTCCATTATTTACAATTTAAGAAAAAAAACCACCTTTTTATGTAATTATATGAATCATTGATTTGAACTTTGCATAATTCAGAGCTAGTAAACCAAAACCTGTCTCAAATTAGAAAAAAAAATTTATATGCTAGTAGTTAATGTGGAATTCTCCTGATTGAACTATATATCTGGTAGTGTTTCAGATAATTAAATTGAGCTCTAAGTAATATGGAAGGGTACATTTATGGTCAGTTTCTTATCTTCTAGCACTGCAGGGCTGTTGGGACCTAAAAATTATATGCAGGCAGGTTTGGAATGGGTCCAAGGTAGACCACACTGGACTAAGTAACATCTGGTATATATGGCTTAGGTTTTTCAAAAGTGTGTCTGGACAGCTGTAAAATAGAAATTACATACGTCTCTGACTAAAGGCTACATGTAAAGCTGGCAGAGCTAACCGTGTGTTACTTGGAAAGGCACTGTTCTCTTCTCAGAGCTGGGTACAACCATCCTGGAACATGTGCAAAGACATTCCAGTTATGCTGTGAAGAATTTATTTTACATCAAGTGAATGAGAAATACTTGTAAAACTTTCATATTTGACTAACATTTCTCCTACCTCTCTTTCATGTTTAAAAAGTTGAAAATAAGACGAGGTCAAGACTTCTAAGAGCCTGGTCCAACCTCAGGATGTTAACAACATAGACAACATGCAGATGTCTTCAGAAACTGTTACTGTGGTATAAAGTGCTCCAGAAAGCACCTCAGCCATCCGGTGCCTTGGGTGTTACTGCAATGGCCCTGTGTAAGCAGGAAAGAGCTTCTGACCTGGCATAAGCCTAAAAAGGCTTCTCCGTTTAAAAAGAGGTGGAGGGAGCCAAAGAGATGTATCTAAGAAATTAAAGAATTAATGTGTTTGAGTTCAAGTCAGGATTTTTTTTTAAGAAAAATTAAATGGTGCTTCATGATCTTAACAAAAACACCAAAACCACTTTTCTATCAAGTAAAAGGAAGGAAAGCAATCATACATCTAAATCATACGCTGTCTTTAACATAAATTACATATTTAGGCGATTTTTACCATTCAGCAAGGACAGCTGGTTGTTCCTGGGAGTGGCTACAAGACATATGAGGCTGTAAGGGATAGCCTAAACCTCAGCTTTCCAAGATAACTTCCACATCCCAGTTCAATGTGCTGAAGCCTCAGACCTCAGACCTGGTTGCGGGTTTTTTTAGTAGAAGGAGCTGAAGTGCCTCTTGATCAAATTTTCCTTGTCTATGCCAGGATGGAGATCCTGGCTGCTTTGGAGTGACTGTAAGAGTTATGCTGGTCTTCAATGGATGAAGTCTCACTCCACCAAATTTCAGAGTTTCAGCCATTTTGCTGCAGTGACTGGAGGTGTGAGCACAGCATGGGATTGGGCCCTTGAGGAGGGAGAGATACGTCAGTGTGGTTCACATGGAGGGCTCTATTTCTTCACTTGTACAGAAAAGACGAGAATTTCCTCTAAGGATCACCACCAAAAAATAAATTTTCTTTATAATTAAGCTCATAGCTAACCCAAATGCATGCCTGAGACAGTAAGAATAATATATTTTTATATACAAATAAATAAATATGTGAGATGGTGATGCCCATGGGGAGCTCCTGCTCAGAGCAAACCTCTCTCACTTGTTTGGGTGTCCAGCGAAGTTCCAGTTGTGGTAACTAAGTCCAGTCAATACTTCAATAAGATTGATACATTCAACATGCCAAACCACTATTAGTCCTTGGGCCTATAAGATCTGAATCGGTTTTCCTCTTCTTCTTTGTATGCAATACAACACATTTTTCCCAAAGGGATGTCTGAGTGCTGTCCCCTGCTGCAGCCACCCCCCAGCATGGTGAAATGCTGGGCTGGGCAGGTTGGTCACACAGCAACTTCAGCTGTCACTCCTGGCTAGCTGAAAGCCACTTTATGAAGATTTGTGTCCTGTTGCTTTCACAAAGAGACACACCGTAAAACTCCAAGAGACACACCAGGACAACGCACCTGCAAAATTCACTTACTCCAGAAATATTTTTTTCATTTAACAGCATCTGAAACCATTAAGTAAGAAAATAATAGTGTTTCTGAAAAAAAAAAAAAAAAAAAAAAAAAAAAAGCCAAACCATTTTCCTTCCAAAGTCTGAAACATAATTCCTAGGCTATGAGTATTGCCAATTTTTATCCTTCAATTACATTTTTGCTCGTTTTAAATCTAAATCTAATGCAAATGGCAACTGAGATTTTACAGCATATCACCTCCATATTTAAAATTCTGTCACTAATTCCAAAATGTCAGATTTCTTACAACAGGCAAAATACACCTTTAAAAGAAATTGTTTTTATTAAAAATGGCTTAAAGGGCTAAGGAACTCTAGAACAGGAATCCTCATTGCAAAGGTAAAGCAGAGAGAAGTTAGGGTGCAAGGGTTAGAAATAGCATGATTTTGTCTTTAGAGCAGAAAGCTACCTAGCAAAACATTTTAAGTGGCCAAGGTAAAGGATGAGCAAAATTTTACTATCAGAAATGAGACCTGGTTACTGGTCCTGTGGATGCTGAAATGACGGATAAGCAGAGCCCCCTTAGAACCACTATCTGTCTGAGACACAAAGAAATGCAGAGAGGTGAAGGACTGAAAATATGAAAGAATGGGCACACAAAACTTTCTGTCCATCAGTGTCACTTCAAGTTTTATTCTCAAAACTCTGCCTTTCTTGAAGCCATGCTTCTACTTCATAAACTGTTTTGCAGCCATTTCAGTGTGGGAGATGTTAACACCACAGCCATGTAGCAGTGTGCACTGACATGCTGAGCTGCAGTTATTTGCTAGCATTTTACTCCTGCTTCACCACCTTGCACTGTATGCTTATGCTTGATACTCTTAATTCAGATCAGAGTCTTTAAGCAGAGATAGCAACATCCACCATGCTTCAGAGTTACCCACCTGCCTGTTTCTGCAGTGCCAGTGCCATAAAAGACTTCCCTCCAAGCTTCCTTGGCAATAGCTGCTGACCTGAAGGGGAAAATTAATCCCTCCTTTGCGCTCCCTAGATATACACCATCTAAAAGAAGTCATGTTTTAAAATACTAACAGCTAAATATTACAGTACTTTTTCACCTTTGCATGGAAAATACTATTACTTGCAAAGTACTCTCAGCTTTTCTTCTGCATCTGAAAATATTCTTTCTGATTTAAAATACAGGGAGCACAGAAGAGGTCCAGCTGCAAACTGAAATTCAGACAAGCTTCTAAGTAACACCACGGCCAGGGATGGCTTCACACTGACCTGTAATTCAATAACTGCTTGATCAATTTTCATAAGGCCCAAATACTTAGAAGGTCAAGAAAAAGGCAAACATACCTTTTATAATAGATTTTGGAAGTTTACCTACACCACATTCCCTGGGTGACCTATAGGTTCATTCAGGAACTATGTGATGCAGCTGTGGAATACTGGAGAAAAAACCAGCAGACCTCTGCAGCATAGGTCCAAGGCTGTCTGAACCAACTCACTCACCTGAACTTGCCTCACATCCATGCTGGGTGGACACAAGCTAGAAGGCAACTTTTTTTTTTTTTTTTTTTTTTTTTTTTTTAATGACTGAATTCCAGGAGCTTTTGCTCCCTGAGTAGTGTGGGTCTAAGTGTACACCAGCATGTACCCACCACACATGGAAACAGTGTCAGGCAGGCATTTGTCCCATGCTTCCAGCATCCATTCATTTGCTGCCCATGGTATGACATGTTTTAGATCTTATCTCTAACCAGCTTGCATGGAGTAAATGGTTCTGTGTCTTCTTGTTTTTCCAGGCACTTCCTTGCAGTGCTCGTCCAAGTGCTGCTGTTACTCCATCTGACCACACCTTGGCTCCTTCTCCCCATCCCACAAAGGAGAAGGCCAAACACATCCCTCCTTGCTGGTCACCTGGCCAGAGCAGTACAGGGCAGGGTCCCTGTCCTTACAAATTTGCTCCTTCCCAAAAGACAGGGATGGCTGTTTCCACTTCCTACAAGAGGGATTGTAACTTTACCTGCAGAAAGTTACACAAGTCACAGCGAAGCACAGCTACTGCTCCAGTGCATACCTCCAGCCACACCGTGTGCTTAACCAAAACCCATTCCAAGCCAACATGAACTGAACTGAAATCCATGTAATAGTTTACTCAATGTAATTAGAACAGATCAGGTTTGATTTCGCCTTTAGCTTACCGGCAAGTGCTCAGCACCACCAATACAGGCCCCTCCCCACTTGTGAAGGAAGCACTTTGCTGCTGATTCTTTTCCCAGTGCGGCTCTCCATGTGTGCAGCTGTGGTTGGAGATTTCCTGACATGGTTGCTATATGAACAATCTCACTAGATTACCAGGGTAGCTAATGTCTTCGCTCCATCTCCCTCAACATCTATACTGAGAGCGCTGAATAACGACATTTAAATAGAAGCCTTGCGAATGTTCAAAAAGCTTTTACTCTCTGCAAACCTGCATACTATGTGATCAAACCAGCCACATGGAAAAAAACATACAGCAGGTGATACAATGAGAACCCAGCAACATCTCTGACTGACTTTTGCAGAGATACTCTCCTTAGAATTGAAGCTTGCTATTCAATTCCTGCTAACGCAATATTCCCAATAAAAAAGCACAGGAAAAGAGGAGGAGGGTAATACAGCACCAGAAATAATGCATTGTAGAAGCTTGTGGTTGCAGCAATATCTATACAATATTCACAACGAGGTGGTGAAGCTTAGCCCACTTTTAGCCTAAAAAGCATTAGGCCTGTGCTACACTCCTGTTGAACCCCTCCAGTTCCCAGTGAATCTTCTGAGACACCACAAGCAGACACAGAGAAACATCCCTAGCCCAGAGTGCCATCTCTGGGCCACCACGTGTTCTATGTACTCTGACAGGACCTCTGGGGGACGATCCCCATTGGGTTTGAATGTAGCAGAAGGCTGGCAGTCAAAAATATCCTGAGTCTCTGCACTTCACAAACTCATGTGGGATTTGTCCCCCAGACAAAAATCTTCTGTACAGCCTGGCTCTGGGGAGGGCTTATTCACAATGAACAGGCACAGCAAATTTGGATATACTTTACCTCATCAGGTAGATGGTTTATCAGGACTTAAGCCTGACTATACCTCATAAACATGTCCCTTCAAAGAGTCACTCATAAACTGGAAACAACACAACCTGTGAAGGAGAAAGTGCGGCTTACAGTTAACGCATTTATTCCTATCTAACATACTACAGACATCCTGATTTTTACAGCATTACATGTTTTGAACCTTTTCAGTGAAGTGGAGGTTTCTCATTTCAACCTAATTGCTGTTAATCTGTTCCAAATGTTAACATTGCAAATAAGGTCTGGTTGCCATCTCTGCCCCAAGTCGATAATAGGAACAGAGCTGATCAGCATCTGGTTTAGTTCAGAGTACAACTTGCTGCCTAATACTGCAGAATTTGGGTTGGAAGATTGTTGCATTTCATGAACACCACCAAAAAAATTAACTAACAACACTCACATACAGTCATGTGTCATTATTTATTGCTTTACAGGCTTGCTAAAGATAGAATATCACATTACCAATTTTGGCAAATTTCAGCACAAATAAACAGGCCAAAACCTCTTAACATAAATTATACCAGAGCTGCCTAATGACAATTAAAAAAAAAATCAGTCACTTAAATTTCAGACTTGTTATGGAAAATAGTTTAAAAATAAGAAAATTTTTGATCTGTTCCTTATTTTATTATGTACTTTAAACACTTGACTTGTCATGTGCCCCATTCATTACAAGGTATTTGGCACTGCAGCACCTTCAATATAGAGAAACCTACGATTATAAATGAAAATGGTCTAAAAATTACTTACAAAATATAAATTAGTGTTTTAATGGAATATAATATTTGACCTAAAACTCACAACATCAATTTCACATTCAGATCAAAATAAAAACTCCCGCTGAGTTAAATCAGAGCTGATCAAACTCTCAGTGTACAGAATAATTAATTTCAGGATTAGCTGTGACCCCACTAACATTCAGAACCACTTCTCATTTTTTTCTTCAAGACTTTTTCATACTTTATTCCACATCCCTTTATTGTGTGATCTATAATTTTGCACTTGATCATATAAAAAATTCTGCATACAACATATTTCAAATATATTTCTCTTGTTGCTCTAAATGGCAGATTATCTTTTATATAGTTAATGAAGACTACAGGATCAAAAGCTCTTGACAACTACAGAAAATAAACCACGGATAAATTATAAAAGTTTTAGGTTAGTAAGATGTTAATTTATATCCCACAACTAATCATATTGAAGTTCAGTTTGAGCAGAAAAACTAATAACCACCGCAAGTATTAAAAGACCATTTTTAAAAATGAATGCATAGAATGCTTAAAACATCTGGAGCTGGTATAAAATGTACATGAATTCTGCCTAATTTACCCTACACTCTCCTGTCACTTGAAGCACTGACTGGAATGACCCACATGACATAAATTTGTTACCTGTGAGAAATTACTTCTTTCCCCAGACAGATGTAGTTTGTTGATCAGCCAAATAGTAATACAATATTTATGAAGTTAAGCAGGATAAAACTGATAACCAGTGTATTAATTTTGTAGCAACACCTATGAGCAGTGATTTTTTGGGGGGAGCAAAAGATTTCATTGATTGTATTTTACATTTGAGAAATCTGAAGGAAACCCTAAATTACATGAATCGAATCGTGTTGCAGAGCCAAGTCAGTAACAAAACTCAGGAAGTGGGAGGTTGCTTCATGCTGGTTACAGAACTATACCATTACCCACAAGATTTTTGTCATTAAAAAAGATTGAGTAACTCCCACTGGACAAGGGAAAAATAACTAATCAAAGATAATTTCCAGTGAAGTTACCTATTTCTGCATACAGATTTCATCAGAGGTATTTTAAATAACCCATGGAGGGAAAAAAGGAATAACTCCACAAACTGAATGACTCAAGAGACATTATTAATGTAAGAACAGAATTTACAGGTGTCTTTTATAGAAAGATCAGCATAATAAGGAAATTTATCTACTTAACCCTGCTAAAGCAATATAAAAAATGAAAACTCACCATACTTCAACAGGTAAGAAAAATGAAATTATGTATTAAAATCTGTCTTTGCAATGGCATGCACCTTCCTTGCCAGCACCAGTTATGTCACTTGAAGTCTGAGCCAAAGTGCTAAATTAATCTTAAAGATTTGAAGATGCATCTGTATGTCTGAAAGATAATTTACTTTATTCAAGCTCAGTTAACACTTCAGTAGTTTGCTCACACATGAAGTTCACCATGAAAGGAAGGCAAAGTTTGTCTTTTCAAGCTGCCAAGAGAAGCTGTCTCATACTGAGTTCTCCCTTTTTTCCAACCATCTCTGGTCCAGAGACTCACTCCATACATGATGGATAGGTCACTTGCTGGGAATACAAGAAACACAAGTTCAAAGTCTCTTGTAATCAGGTAGACAACATAAACCCTCCCTCCTACCACACAGGGAAATGACTCAGTCATTAAGTTACTGGTAAGCCAGTGTGGAGTAAACCTTGTGGGTATGACTTTTTCAGCATTGAAAAGGTTTCCATTGGCTTTTTCTTTTTCTGTTATGGAACAAAAGCAGCAGTCAAACCTCAGTTTTATTATAAAATGAAATTCTGGCATGCTAGCCAGTCATCAGTAGTATAATTTCCCATCTATTTAGTCTTCTTCATTCAGGGTGTTTGTGCTCACCTCCTTTCTACTCCCATGGCAGCACTGAAACGCTGGTCCCACAGATTTCTTCTGATCACTGGGGTTGCAACAGCAGACAGACAAGACATCCTTTTGACACTTTTGATTTCTCTGGCTCATATACCTGAAATGACCAGACATAAGTGAACACTGCCAATATACGGCAGTCTTCTTGTATTTATTGTTCACTGCCAAGGAACACACTCTCAAGTCTCACCCACCACTGAAAAGGAAACAGGACAAAACAACAAACCACCATCCAGATGTCATCCCTCCATCCTCCTATGTGTTACAGCTGGTTGCAGCACATGGACAGGCACCTGCCCCAAGGAGCTCCCCAAAGAGCTCCCACTAATGGTGGGAGGCAACAGGCAAGAGACTGTGGGAATGGACATGGAGACATGAAGACAAAGGACCATAGGGCTTATCCAGAACCCAGCAGTGCACAGACTTTGTTACATCTTCAGTATTTCAAGCAGACTTCTAACCTAACTCCTACAATTTTCTGTATCTGTAGCCTTTTTTACATTAATTTTGTTTAAAATGTTGATCTTACTGCATTAGTCAGCAATCACTTTCATTGCTTTCTTTCTTTACGTTAGGTGCAGATGGCCGTCTATGAGAAGTTACTCTTCAACTGCTTACAAACACAGAGCCAGGGTGATTCAGACAACTATCTGTTCTGCTTCCACTTAGAAATCTGGCAAATGAAGGACACAAGATAAATTTTTTTAAAAAATGGTGCCTAAATTTAAGAATAAAATCCATGTCTAAGCACTTAAGCACTTAAATATGTGGTCTGATTTAAAAAAACAAAAAAATTGGAATCAAGAAAGTGCCAGCAAGGCCAACTGGGAGTTGATGACTTGGAGAATTCCATCCCTAATTTTGTTGTCTAAATATGAATCCAGGAATAGGGACCAGGATTTCATTTTGAACAAAATATTTGTATGTATGCTGCCTAGAGCTAGAAGGAATAAATTGGATCGCTGATCTCCTCTGAACTGGGAAATCACTGGAATTTTTTTTAAAAGCACTGTTCATGTTATACAGGCATTCAGAAGATTGAATACGATGGTTGGGCATTGAAAAGACACAAGAAAGTCTGTTCTCATCCTCAACACACGTTAGAGAGGGGTACCAGGCCCTACTGCCATGGCACGGAAGGTCCAGGTGTTATCAACCCAAAACCAGCATGAGACATTGCTCCTTGCACTGACCCCAGCCACCTACCAGCCCATCACGGTCACACCCCTGTGTGATCACAGGGTTATCAATTCACTGCTATGTAGTTAGTTGAAACACTGAGCTTCCCTTTTCTTCAGCAAACTTCACATTAAAAAAAAGGGTCTAAAGAAAATCAGATATAAGTCTCTTGCTAGGCCTCTCCATCCAATTCCAATGATGGTATCATGTATTGATTTGCTCTCAAAGATGCTTTCAAATGATCACATCTACATCTCTACTGAGAAGATGGTTTGTATGTGGAAAAAGCCTTGATGTTCTTTGAAACTATAATAGTGTAGTTGTTTCTTTCATATGGCTATCAGGCTCAGAATTACCTGAATATGGGAGCTTCCCAAGAGGAACAAATTATCTGTATTAGCAAAGTCTCCTTGCTAAGTCTGGGTGGTGCCTACACTTAACTAAATCAAATTTTACTTAAAAGCTTATTAAAGCTTTTGGCTGCATATAGACATCACATTTCTGGGAAGTTTTGATAAAAAAGCTTGGCATGACTACAATTACAATATTGTTACAAGGCACTAAATGGTATTGATATGTTTAAAACAGAAATTGTGTTCATTTTATATGCAATTTATCTCAATTGCATTAATTCCAGGGTATTTATAATTTCTCAGTTTTCATCCTCTCTTTGAATCTTTCAAACATATTTCCAGCTTACAATAAAGCCTGCTAATAATGGCCAAGCAGCCCATAGGATAATCATTTAATTAAAAAAAAGGAGTAACAACACTGATTTCAAAATTGAACAGACAGCAGCTATTGAATTTTAATAGACCTATTAATAATTTTTTATGGTTTTCATTCTTGATTCTAACTTAAAAACAGAATGAACTGCAATAGTTGTCCAGGGAAAGAGAAACATTTTTACTGGGTAGTTTTCTTACACTGCTGCCCACCTCGTGATCTATCCACATTTACACGGTTTTCAATGTCTAAACTGAAGCAAACATTCTCAGATAGGCAGTGACAGCTATGAGTGTCCCATCTGCACTTAACGGAATAAAAAACACAAACCAACTTGTCAGACACACCACGGTGTCAAGCTCAATTACCTAAATAAACAGAGGCAATGGTTAATTTTACTTGCTGCTCACTTTTTTGAAAATGCTTCACTGTTGATTTTTGCAGTCTCTTCCTGGGAGGATTACATCTGCCTGGTTTAAGCTTCACTTCCAAACATCATGTCCAAAACCTAAAAGCTTGCTACAGAAAAAATGAATAAATTTGGGAAAAGATCCTTTGTTCTCTTGGGAAAATTAGTCTGGATCCTAAGAGGAATGTTATTTAAGCAAGCCCCATCTATGAGACAAGCAGTGCAAACAGGTTGTGGCCTGCCATGATGGAAGCCCACCAGAAACTTCCCATGTGAGCAGTCACTGTAAATGTGTCATTCTCCACTGCCTTGAGGTAGATGCCTACATGCCACCCCAATGTCATGAGGAACCATAAAATCAAGTACATATTGAAAGCAGTTAAAATATACAGGGATGATGAGAGAAACAGTTTTGCACAACAATTTTATTTTTTTAAACACAACCCAACACCTATCATTGTTTTTGGCAATGCAAAAGTGCAGCAGATTTTGTCACGTTCTACAGGGCAGAGATGAATGAATGTCTAGTGAGTGTCTGCTGACTCACTCAAGTTGAAAAGGTGGCTCGTCCTCCCTCCAGCCATCCCTTTGACTTGGATAAAGAGTCTCTCATCTGGAACTGTTTTCCTGAAGTGATTCACCTCATGCTGTTTCACACACACACAAAAAAAGGGCCCAGGGACTGTGAGACCCAAACTGCAGTTGCCACAGCACCGTAACAGATCTTTCCACCTCCAGGTCATTCAGCATGCATTACATCCACCCTCAGACACTCTTTGTCAAGCACTCACAAAGGATTTGAGCAGACTCAGTCCAAGGCAAAAGCTTACACACTGACCTTTAGGTGTACACTGGTCACTCAGTGCACTGAAGCCAGTAATGTGCAAAACCATTAACAGAGCCAGGATCATTCCAGCAAACTGATCATCTCCACCCTCACCTCCACCCCAGTCCCAAAGCGAAAACAGATCTGCAAGATTCTCCAGCTGTGGAGATGCCACGGGGAGAAAAGTAAAGCAGGACGGGACAGTCCTTAGTAGGAGCAAGATCCTGTGGGGAGACTCATGGCAAAGTGCAGCTGTAGTGGTAGCTGGGCAGAGCTCAAGTGCTGTGCTGGGTCTCCAAGCACATGTCCCTGAGCACCAACTCTGCAGGCTCTGGGTTGTGCCAGGCCAGGCTTATTTAGTCCTTTCCACCATGACTGCTCAGCTCTGGGATCCTGAGTGCATATGAATGGCATGTTCTTTGCAACGTGCCAGTGTAAACCCTAGTATGGCACTGGGTTGAACAGGCCTATGTGCTTCTCCAGCCTTTTTTTCCCTCCTGATAAGCATTGAAAGGATTGAACTGCTTTGTACAGGGGACTTGCACATCACAGGGCAAAATAAATTCACCTATGAAGTGCACTGATAAAGGTTTTTCATTTCACATCTAGCACCTGAAAAACAACTTTACTGGGTGATGGTGGTGGGGTTTTCTTTTTTTTCTTTGGGTTTTTTTCTGGTTGGTTGAGTTTTTGTTTTGGTTGGGGTTTGGGGGGGGGGGTGGGGTGTGTGTTTTCTGGAGGGAGGGGTTGGGTTTTGTTGTTTGGGGATTTTTTTTCAGTTTATTTTTAAGAGGCAGATTAATTACCCATTTATTCCTGGTAACTAGTCTCTGGGTGGACTCAAGTAGTCTGTTCTACTATTGTAGACAGTAGTAGACTACTTGCTGTAGTTAAGCTATAGTCCTAACATTCTATTCATATACTGAGCAAGCACTAAGCAATATTTTGAGAAATACTAAGCCACATTAATTTTCTAGACAAGACCACAGTCAAAAACTGTACTAATGCTCTTCTACTCTGACACCAACTTAAAAGAGGGTATGTGCATATCACATAGCACAGTTTCACTAGAATCTCTAAGGTTTAGATTATAATGGAGCTTTGAGTTTAAAGCTGAATATATAGAAGCTCTTAAATTACAAGAATTATTATTGCAAACCTGACTGCATCTACAGTTGGTGTTCTTGGAAGATGAGAGTGTAAGTAACAAGAAGCTAACAAATTCATGCCAGTAAGTCAAGTTTAATTTGCTTTCCTTTTCCCCTCCCTTCTAAAGCTGGCTTAAATACAAGTTCCACTGTAAATGCAGTGACTAGCAAACATGGATGCCATTACAAATACAGCACTGCCAAGAGGAAGTCCTCCGTTGACTAATAACAGAGTTTCCAATAGCAACTGCAAGATATTCTGGGCACTGAACTGAAGAGATTTAGGGATATATTCTAAACAAGATGTGCTTTTTGCATCTACATAATATGAATTGTATAATATCTGGACAAAAGGTTTTGAAGAAGTCACCAATAATTTGTATCACTAAGGCAGAACTGGAGGTTTTGGTGGCTCTTCAATGACTCCTACCTCATCATGTAACACTGAGCTCTCCCTGTCAAACCTATTACCAAAGTATGGTTGAGAAAACAAAGACAGTTATTGCTATACAGCCTGGCATTGCAAAGGTCCCAAGCTTTGTCAACTGAAACAATATGAAAACGTGGCCTTTTACTTTTTAAAGAGGAGATTGAATGCTTGATAATATTTTTGTGTACCATTTGTCACTGTCAGAGCACAATACAGAACATAATGAAGTTCATTTGTTAATTAAGTAACCCATTCTCTGAAAACCTATTCTTTAATGCAGCACAGCATCTGTAACATTACAAAATCATTTACTAGAACTGGAAAATTACTTGTACAAAGATCGTATTATATGAAAGCTTCACTTCTCAGCAAGCCCTTTCTTGCTGAGAGTGCAGGGCATTTCATGCAGTTACTTCCCCTGCAGAGGATTTTTAAACTTTATTTTTAAATTTGAATATGGAAAATACTCTCAATTTCCATTTCTGCAATTCAATAGTTCTGTCGGAGACTGCCCACACATTTTCACAGGAATAATTTAGTTAACCTTCGAAGTAAACACAAATTTGTCAGAAGTATTTGCAAGGTTAACTTGTAAGCTCTATTATGTGGAAATTTTGCCAAAATACAAGCACAAATCACAGTGCTAAATAGTAATTTCAAAGAGATGCTAAGCAGTAATGAAAATGAGAAGGTGTTAAGCAGCCAAATGACATGAAAATTGTCATCAAATAACTGAAAACAAGAAACAGAACAAATTTCCTTACAGAGGAACTGATATACTAAATACCCAAGTCTGACACTGCTATATTAAAAGCTGCCACAGGACAAAGCTTTATATACAACACATTTTACCAGGAGATGCCTGTTACACAAAAATATTGCACTGCTGTTTTTTAATACCTTGGAGGTATTAATTTTTAATACCTTGGAGGTATGTAATTTTAAATAAGTAATTTAGTTAAAAGTAATTTTAACCTTCAATAGAACTTCCCACCATTTTTAAT
Organism: Acrocephalus scirpaceus scirpaceus; assembly: GCA_910950805.1. Classification (NCBI taxonomy): domain Eukaryota; kingdom Metazoa; phylum Chordata; class Aves; order Passeriformes; family Sylviidae; genus Acrocephalus; species Acrocephalus scirpaceus. Next base: position 17,800,851 of record OU383773.1, read on the forward strand.
TTTAAAATGCAACCAAGTTATACAAGATATAGGCACAACAGAAAAAAATACTAATGTGGGCTTAAAACTCTAGATGGCACACTCATACAATCAAAGACTACAACAGAAATACACAGGACCAACTATGACATGTTTCAACTATGATGTGTTTTCCACACAAAGCATATATAATCTAGCCACACGGACTATTCTGAGGCCAGATTGTTGATTATTATTATAAAAGGATACGTACTATTTCCCCAAGTTAGAACTGGATGATTTAATATAACACTATGCAGTATTTGCAATTTTGTATTTCAACAGCAGTGAATTAACCTATTTTATGATTCCACATACAATTAGTTTTTATGGCATGGCATTCCTTCTGTCATACTTCAACCTACTTCATAGATAAGAGTCAGATCCTACATGTTTCTTGAAGGCCCAGTATCATGGGCCTTCAAAAATACAAATCTTCAAGCTTTGAAGGAAGTTTTTGTTGCTGGTTTGTTTTTAAGAATGAACTCAGCTGTGTTTTATTACATCAAGTCCAGGATCATAACAAAGACAGTTTAATATACAGCCTTTAACCTACTCATCTATATGGATCAGGAAGTATAAAATCTGAAAGTCTAATCATCTGGTTGTAACAGCCATGAAAACAGCACTGCAATACTGGTGTTAGAATTTGCCAAGGGTACGTTGCTGCTGTTATGCAATCTTACTGAAGCTGTAGTTAATGAAATGATAGCTGTGCAACTGAATTGCCACAGACACATTTGAACAACATCCAGAATGATCAGAAGTGCAAAATGCTTGAATTAGGGTGACTAATTATCTGAGTAAACGAACCAGTGTCTAAAGACAAACAGAACACAGTTTAACAGTGTGCTACATGCCTCATGCTGATGGTGTAACAAATCCTATCCCCCAGTGTGCAAGGCAGCCGAACACGCTCTCATGCCACCCTCTCAGGGCAGAACTCTTCACTCCATGTGGAGAAGCCAAAGGGACACAGCAAAGGGGTGCCCACACCAGAGACATAGAACTGTAGAGACAGCACAGAGCCCTAGCTGAAATTTATCATGTGGAACACAAACAAGAAAGGACAAAGAGAAGGAAAGAAAAAAAAAGGGGAATATGCATACACTGATTGGAGAATTATGTGGACATGGAAATATTTGCCCACAAAGCCACAGAGAAGAATGTCTTTGGCCTTAAGCCAGAACAACAGCACCTCTGAAGCAAAGTCTATGAGTAAGTTTTCTCCATTACAGTACTAGATACCAACTCACTATGAAAATCCTTAACAAACTTTCTTTTCTAATAAAGTGTACTCATAATCACTCCTTGATGTATTTTCCAGAAGGGGTACCTCTGTAGCATGTTTTTACTCCTAAATATGCAAATAGGAAAAATATTTAGCATATATTATTAATCTACATAAATTTGTGATTTCCATTTGCAAGTTAAATAAATCACTGTATTTTTTTTATCATTTAACAAGTTTATTTCTACAAATTATGGCTTAGAAGCAGGTACTGTACATACAAAAATCTGAGGAGACTGATGTGCAGCACGTGATTACATTGCTTACGTGGATAAGTTATTCATTTCAGGGGTATTCATCACATTTCTTAAAGCAGCAATAAATAGGGATTTTACTTTTCATAAAATGTTATTTTATATAGCATGTAATCAATACAAAATTAACTTTTAACAGCACTAGAGTAACATAACCCACAGGTCATGACAGGTTCAGTGTGGTATTGGAAAATTTTGTATTAGATCTCTGTGCCAAGCTAAGACTGAGTGATTTGCAGGGTCTCCAACATGTCTTCCACTGCCTTCAAAGAGTATTTAGTTTCTTTCTTACTGCGACCTGCAAACTAAACAGGAAAGAAAGGATTGTTATTTATAAACATATAATAAAAATACCAATAATTAACTCTATTTACTACAAACTTAAAACCACAAAACTAAACCTCAGAATTTTTACCAGAATACAAGCTGTCTCACCTTCTTCTATGAAGCAAAGATAAAACATATAATTACATTTTATGGTTCAAAGTAACTATGAGGGCTGACATTGTACCTACTATTGATTGTAGCCTACTATTAAAACAGCAGTTCTGGAGAACATTTGAAATTAAGTCTGTCTTGATAAGAAAGAAAGATACAGCTTAATTAATACTAGTAATGACTTTAGAAAGGAAGGGGTAGAAGGATACGAAATATTGACCACCCCATGCTGAACTCAAAAGGGGTTTTCTAATGATACTGACAATTCCCGTCACTCATCAGCCATCTCTAGCAGAGGTTGAGCAGGTTGGTCTTTAGTCAAATGAAACTCCTAACCATTTTTAATACACATGCACTAAAAAGTTTTGCATTTCAGGTTGGGAGGGGTGGTAAAGAAATTACAGAAATAGTAACTAAAACTTGCTTCTAGTAAAACAGCCTATTCTCTCTTAAATATTAACATCTAAACACTCAATAAATTTTCAATTTGAAGTTTTTTATTTCAAATACTACTGGTGTCTTGCATAGTTAGTCCTTGATTTATAATGTGTCCCTTCTCTCTTGTAATTAACTTAATTTAGCAAACTCTTCATGACCTGTTAAGAAAGATTAAGTCATCAAACTCAGGTAATATCACACCAGCAACAAGCTCCAGGACCTGTTAACCTGCTTTTGACCCCAAGGCTACAATTTAGCATTGCAATTCCCAATCAGAAGTGAGTTTTTAAAAAAACAGTTTTAGCACAGTAAATGATAAGCTATTTCAAATCAGCTAGAAGAAATTTTGTTACTGTGACAACACTTTACAGCTTAGAGATGTACTGAAAACACCGTATTTTAATGTTTTATATATCCAGGTGATTAACTGTTGTACCAGGTTTTGATCCTAGTAGTATATATAAACCCATTCTTCAGGTTGTTTAGTTTCCATAGTGACATGCAATAGTCAACTTCAGATGAAAATTCAAGATTTCTTAACACATTCCAAGGTGATAGCAGCAACTTTTGCTTATATCTGATTGAATAAAATAGCCTCTCTTTGTTCACATTAAACAGGCACTTGGAAATTCCAAATCCTTTCACAATAATAAGCAAGTTTAAAAAAAACACAAGTCAAAAGTTTCAAGTAAAAAATTGTTTCAAACTCAAAGCATTCAGATATTTCAATAAAAAGCACAGAAGCCTAAATATAGTGTGGTCAAAAAGCACACTTGGCAAGACACACAGGAAGCAAGCAGAGAAAAGTTTCAAAATAAGAAAAATTTTACTTATTCTCGTCATGGACACTGGAAGCAAAATTGACATATGACATTAGTTTAAAAAAATGCTACTTGCTAATTTCAAGAGTGGTTGCCTTCATGATACTGACATGTAGTTTAAGCTGAACAAATAAAACCAAACTCTGCGTCATAACAACCAGAAGCACACTTGGAAATGTAATCACTTCAAATTTGCCCTGACGAACAATTATTTTGTTTATTCCGCCATTACACAGCAATTTGACTGATTGAGCTGGAATCCATTTCTTAAATCATGATTTAATTTTCTGTTTCCCAAATGGTTAGTAACAAAATCACCTCTCTCCAGCCATAAATAACATGTAGATTGCTAACACAGAAGAGTTTAGCAATGTACCCAAGAAGCATGTATCTGGAAAATTACTATGAGTAGGATCACATTAAAGATTTTTGTGAGCGTTAATCAAACTCGCCTGCCTCTGTTGAAATGCTTCTACCAGAGGACATGCTAAACCAATTACCTAATTGAAGAGCTCCAGGTAGCCTTATTTTGTTTCGGTGTTAAAGTAACCGTGACTCATGTCCTCAGTTAGAACAGACAGAAGTTCTTCTCAGGGTCTGCACATATGAAATGATCCAGTTTTCCAGTCACAAGGCAAAAGTAACCTTATAATAATAGTAAAACTAGTTCTTTGAATAAGTAGTACTTCACTAACTTCTGAAATAAAAGATTAAAATTAAATTTTATTTGGGTCTTTTTTCCACCCAGTCAATTAAATTTAAGAAGCCTGGAGCATAATGACTTTTTTTTCAGAGGATGCATTAGCAGCCAGGAATTCCAGCTCCCTACAGCAGCCCTAGCTACAAAACCTTTCTGTCTTCCTGAAGAAGTTTACATTTCTCCTAGATTAGACACAGATGAAAAGTACTAATCAGCACAGACGGTTACATATATAACATCAAAATAAGTATATTAACTGGAGTGTCAAATATCTATGCATTTCAGAATTTTTTTTTAACTATTCTTTATCAACATGTTTTCCTGTAAAGACAGAGCTGCACAGTCTAACCAACACTGGTGAAATTAGGTTATACTATACTCAAACACTGCTTTCTTTAGATGATAATAAAATAAGAAGTTTATTCTGATTCTTTATTCTCTGATTTCACAGAGGCATGCACAGGAAAAGCAAAAATCAAGTGCCGAAGCACACTGCTTGAATGACAGAATAAATTGTAAGAAGAAGACCAGTAAAAATATTTCAAGTAAATTGCATATAAAATAAATTAAATAAATAATTTAAAAGCAACTATAGCCAGCCATTTGAAAAAATAAAAACAATTTTCCAAAACTACTGAGCAAACTGCAGGTAATTCAAGTTCAAATCCAAACTGGAAATGGGGAAAGATCTCACTGCAAGGCAATTGCCCAAAAGTAACTTTTTGCATCAGTAACTTGGAATTTAAAGTCACAAATTCATATAATTTGTATAGAAATCCAAATCAGGGTTCTAAATTCATCTTGGTCTCTAGAACATGACCACTAGAAAAATTTCATTTAGCAGTATGAGAATGTCCAATCAATAAAACAAGTCAATGTCAAACCCAAAAAGCTTTTAAGGCCCTTACTGCACTTTACAGGTGGGTAATACATGGAAAGTGGGGAGGATTTATGGAGATCATATAAATACCTAGCTTAAAACCTGTCTAGACATACCTTCCCACTAAGGCAGGAACACTGTAAGGGCTTCCCCTGGCACAAGTGACCAAGGTTTCATCCTCAGGTCCAAATGGTGACAATTTTCAACTGCTCAGCTCACTGAGGGAGCAACAAATCAACACTGACTCATAGGGAGAACTGCCACCTACTGCATCACCTAACACCACTGGCTGTAGCTCCTGGATGTTCTGAGTCTCTGACACAGAGACTGGAGTAGCCAAACACTTCTGCAGCCCTGTAACAAGGTCAGGAGGGTTGGGCTAGGGATGTCCTGCCAAGCTGTGCTCACTAGAGCTTCTACTGGCTCTTCTGGGAAGAGGAATGGGGGTATTCAACCCATTTACTTGCCAGACCCTGGCTTGAGCTTGAGCACTTTCATGTTGTCAAGAGCTGAATTTCCCCTAATATTCTAATCACACATAGTGTTCTTCACTTTATATCCCAAACAGCTAACAAGAGCAGCTGAAGTAGGCTACATATATACACACACACATATACACATATATACATACATACACACATATATGTGCATATATATCTATATATGTATGTATGTATGTTAGTTGTGTTAACATGGCCTGCTCTGGTAAGCATCAACCAAAAATGATTCATGTAGGTTCCAAAAGAGCTCCACAGAAAAAGTAATAAAAATTTCAAACTAAAAGAAAAAAACCCCCAACCTCCCCAAACCCCTTGCACTTAAAAATGCCCCCAGCACCACACCACTTCCAATAAAATTCATGCTTTATTGGAGACATTATAATGTCAACAGAAAGCCATGTGGAGAGAAAAGAAGGAAAAGAAAAAAAAAAAAAAACAAACGGGCATGCTTATCTGGATGTGAATCAGTTAACTAGAAACTGTCATAATTAAACATCCATTATGTTTAGAACCAGAAGATGCCTATTTTCAGGTCTTCTAGGCCATTCCACAGCCAACACTGGTTTTAAATTTCCACCCTGATGCACCCTGAAAGGAGCTGTTTCCCAGAAGCGCTAACAAGCCTCTACCAGTACTTTGAACTCCAGTCACAATATTTACTTAAAACATGTGCAAATCCACTCTAATCTAAGCAGTTCATTTTACTAAGATGTAAAACATGGAATACTGGTTTTCACTAAAAATCCACACATCTTTAAAAACCTGTTATGTTCTGTCAATTATGAATCCATGTATTCCATTCTTTGATGGTTTTTCTAAGTGTTTGGTTGTTTTGGCTCGATTTGTGTTAGTGTTTTTTTGTTAGTGTTTTTTTCGTTGTTGTTGTGTTTTTTGGGGGGGCTGTTATTTCTTGCTTTTTTTGGTTTTTGTTTCGTTTTTTGTTTGGTTTTAATCCTGCAATACTTGAGTTCTCTATCTGCACTGCACTTACAGTAATGTCAGGCATACTTAAGTTAAAAGAAGCCCTGGTTATTTACAAAACACCAGACAAAGTAGTTAATTCACACACCTTACCATCATGAGCAGGGAAATGGTTTATTAATGAAAAGCAGAGCAATTGAAAGAGCAAAAGTTAGGCACATAAGTTAGGCACATAAGTATGAAATGCTTCTTTATGTCCCCATGGATACAATGCCCTTCACTGTACAGTCAGAAGCTACAGGGCCAATTAGGAGAAATAGAAAATACCTCTAAGATGGAATACATCAAAAATACATCAGCCACAAGAAGCTGCACGCTTGGCAAGGAACTGAAAGGCAGTATGTATTAAGAAAACTGCACTGGCTGTAAAGGGAAAATCTAACTTAATTCCCTAATAGATGGTGCTTGTAAAAAGGCCATTTGGTAGTATTAACTGTGAAACAGTAGCAACAAGAAAAAAATTAAATATCAGGTTCTAATACTGAAACATTGCAGAGAGAAAGAAGTGTTACATATATACAAAGTCTTAGCATTTAATATCAATACTTTTGCTCAAAAAAAGTTGTGGGGAGAACTAGACAGTATGATGTTGATGTTCAGGATTACTTATATATAAACTTTGATTGGCAGATCATTAAAAATAGCTAAGGAAGTCAAACAGATATATCTGGGATACACAGAGAGCAGAGCCCATGAGCAAAAATATGTTTTCATTCACAGTTATAGAAAGAAATAGAGGCTTATAATACAATAGGAAATATAGAAGTTCACACAATTTTTTCAAAAAGTTAGAAAGACTCCCAATGACTTCAGCAAGCTTTGATTATGGCCTACAAAGTTACGTTTTCACAACTCAGTGAGCCTTTTTCTACAAAACTACACAAAACCAACTTCAGTCACAAATATTCAGGCAATTAAATATGATTTTGAAAGGTTAGAGTAAACTCAAGGAAAAAAAAATTCTAGAATTTTCATTTGTTTTCTAATAAAATAAAAGTGGATAACAAAGTCACTATAAGAATTAAGACATACCAAGTTTTACCAAAATAGCTGTAGAACCAAGTCAATATTACAGTAATGTACATTCAGTTAATGTTAGTAGGAAAAATCTGTTTAAAGCTATTAAGTAAGTGATAGTAATTAATAACAGTAAAATATCAACCTTATATTAATTAAGGTTTCCAGAAAATCAAACAGAAGCAGAATATAAAAAAATGAAAGCAGATTATGCTGATTTACATGTCATATTTAACCTTTTGAACAGTAGTGGATAAAAGTGCAAAAAAGAACTATAGAACATGTTAAGAATATCATAAAGCAATGAAGTACTAACCTGGTATGCTCTATTTATTTGGTTTGCTGCCCAGCTGGCATATTTCATATTATCTTTTTTCATTTTTGCACTTGCTTTTGGATTGGAAGCAATATGACTGGCAGACTAGGAACACAATAAAATAAAAACAAACCTCAGAGTAATTATAGAATTTATGTGCATGAAATAAGCTGAGAACTTTCAGAATCCTTACAGTCCAAGCCCCATGAGCAGTGATAGTGGAAAAAGACAAAAAAACCCTTAAAAGTTACAGGCAAGCAGCATCCAGATAAGAATTAGCTAGACTTTTTAAACTATTGTTTGTTCTATTTAAAGCTACATTATAGTTCAGTTCAGTTCTGAGTTAAGAACCAAACCTGGACATGATCAGCTAATCCAATTTGCTTTTCCTGAAGTGAGAGTTATGAATTAGTTTTCCACATTCAATTTGTTCCCACAGACAATATAAAATGCATCACTTATATGTCCAAACTGCCATTAAAAACACAACATTTTTCCTTGTAGCATCAGAAGACACATTTTGAAAGCACGTAAGACTCTACATATGCCCACTCTCACCTGAAAGCAGAAAAAATATTACTTAAAAACCAAAGAGAGTTTTTCCTTATATAAATAAATCCACTATGCAAGGAATCACTGTTACTGTGCTGGTGTTTTTCAGCAGTTCATCATCCTCTAGAAAGGAGCATATCTTTAAATCCTTTTTCAAGGAGTTACCTTCCTGTGCCAACAACCATAGTTCTTTTGAAAATACAGACAAGACTAAAAGGTTAAGAGCATTTCAGTAAGGAGCAGTTTGTAGCACAAAATTATCCATACTCCAAATGTATGTAAAATACTCCGTATTTTAGAACAGTGTTAATAATCTGAGCTATTAAATTAAAAATCACGGGGAAAAAACAAAACAACAAATGGCAAAGGATAATATATATGCGTAAACATATTCAGAATGATAACATGGAAAATATATAATCATGCTTACCATGTAAAGTCCAAATAGAGCTCTCATATTTCTGTTGTTAAGCTTCAGTGCTTGTGCAAAATACTTTCTTGACAGCTCAAGGTTTTCAAGCCCCCCCTGAGTGTATTTAACCTGTAAAAATAGAAAGCTCCTGAAACTTGCATGTCATTCATACCTCAGGTATTCACTCTGAAGCAATGATATTACAAAAATTCACTCCAAGTTTGTTTCACATGCCATTTCAGATCAGGTGATTCTTATTCCAGGCCAAGTACTGGCCTGGGAGAAATCCAAATTCTTCGCAGTATATACAGTTAAAAATATTTAACTGTGGGAGAAAAAACCCCAGCATTAATTTAATTAATGCATTGCTACAAGATTAAAAAGTGACCATTTTTCACCTATAAGTACTTGAAACCTTGGGATTGTCCCTTATGAAAAGTAGCACAAATTTTTAATCTAAATTCTGAGTACTAGAAATCCATACTGACGCTATGTTCCCACAGCGTGCATGAAAACAGTTCACAAAACTGCACAGTGCCTTTCATTATGTATTCAAAATAGCACACAAAGTTTAGAGGATTACCCCATTGTTTTTCCATTCTTTTTTCCAGATATTAGATCAACAAAAAGAGGGAAAAATACTAGAAGATATGCTTTGAAGTCTTTCTATGAGAAAGCTACTTAGGATTTCAAGTTTTAATGTCAATTTTATCCATGTTAACTAAACATATTAAAGCCAGTCCAAGCAGTTAACAGTAAAATTTAGGAAACAAAACAGAATCTGGAAAAAAAGGATGAAATCAAATGGCTAAAACCTTGAGCTAAAACTTCTAACTTTACCTCAAGTTTTTACCTCTCTTCCACTAGTACTCCTTCAGGCAGAATTTGCTATGTGAACTCCAATATCTGAGTCCACAGTAACAGGCTATATATCATAACCTCCTGGGCAGCATTGTTGTAGAAAAGTTTAACTTCTCATGCACTTAATTTGAAAAGTGCATAAAAACTTCAACAAGAAAAGTTCATTCAAAATTAGCTTTTATCTTCATCAATTCCTGCCCTCTTATATTTAGCTTAGTCACGCAGTGACTGCACTGAGTAGGAAAACAGTTTTCAGAACATGTTCAGTTCTGTGAGATGTTAGCATTCTCTGTGAACTCTTTTAAATCTTGTAGGGAAAAATTAAAGAAACCATTTTCACCACTTCTGAAACATAAAACCAGAAAATGTAATCAAACCATTGATTTTTCTGAAATACCTACTTCAGCATATTGTTGACAATATAAGTGGTTGTGTGGATTAGTCATCATAAGCTCCTCTAAGCAGAAGGCTGCCTTTGCATAGCTGAGGAATACAAAAAACAGTGATAAAATGAAATATGAGTACATATCTCTTTGCTTCAGTTTTTTTACAGCACAATAGAAGTCTTACTTTTCCCCCCATAAAATCACATGATTCACAATTAATAAAAATGTTTAATTTTAAAATGATGTTTGGAACCAAGTTACTATTTTACATCAGACAGGGGGAAAATACATAAAATCTAATGGTCTAGGTATAAATGGAACAGCTCATGAAAAGCATTTAATATACTAATCTCTTATTAATAAGTGCCATTTCTTATCAGCCAGAGCGATGAGTAGAAACAGGTATTTGGTACTGTAAGACACAGAACTGAGACTACAAAATAATTCTTTTTTTCCTAATAAAAATTCAGCTACTTGAGGATTCATAAATGCAGCTACTGATCACAGAATTTACACTGTCAATTAACTTTACCTACCAACAGTCAACCACAGAACGATTAAAAAAACCATACTAAGAACAGTTCTAAAATTCAAACAGTTCAAATCTGTGTATGAAAATAGCATCAGATCTCTCCAAATAGACAAATCCTTATAATTTGAAAAGGCTAGTCCTTGAGGTTTTTTAGCAAAAGCTTTCAGAAAGAACTAAGAAGTCAAGCTCAAAATGCAGGTTTATTGAGAAGAACGTTAGCTTCGTAATCTTTCAAATAATAGAATTGTCTGCAGAATTTGCATTGTCTAGAGATATGTGATAGCACTATTGCACAGTTTATGTGATAGGATTCCAAAATTTAGAAATACAAGGCTTATAATGACAGTGTGGGTAGATATTTAATATCACAGTAAAAGCAATTTAGCAATTATGAGACCATATTGAACCATAATATCTGTAAAATCTTGTATCCTAAAATAAATATGTTTTGATTTTCTCCAGTGCATGTTACAATAGTCATGTATCTATATCATTTATTAATCTGGAGATAAAAGGGCAGCCACCTCATTCTCCAAAAGCAGAAGCCAGAGTCTTCACTACAGAACAGGGCAGAACTGAGGACTGTATACACCTTGTGACCGTGTGTTTATGAACAACAATGAGAGCATGGTGATTTCACAAGACCTGTGCCTTGTGACCCTGATAAAACATATAAGCTGATGAATTGCCTTCTTTTTTAAAACTTAACTTTTAGTTGCTTTTAGCCAATTTTTGCCTATTATCAGAATAATAATAATGATGCTAATGGAAGTACAGTGAATTCTTTCCATGAACTGAAATTCTACATACTGCTTTTTATTGGAATTAGAGACCAAAACAAATACAAGCAAAGGGAATTTCTTTCTTGAGTTTTATTGCACAATTTCATAATAAAGATTATAGCAAAAAAACCCCAACCCAATAATGGAATACGTATGTTTGCACCACTCTATCATTCACTTTTGTACTGACAAATTTGACAAGCTTAAATATCTTTCAAGCCAATTTTTTTTTAGTAGCTATTTTCTTGGACAAGTGGCTGGTAGATTTCCCCAAAGAAATGGAAGTTCGGGGACCAAAATTCTAGTTTATTCCTGAAGTCATCATTTAAAAGAGTTTAATAACTATTTTCTTTGAGAATGGGGTGCAAGGACAGGTGACTGGGGAACAATTTTTTTCGTCACAGTGAGAATGGCTATTTCTTTCTTGCCAATTTGATTCTTTTACCACCCTCTGAAAAGGAAAGAAGGAAACAATGTGATATAATTCAGGCTGGGCTGAAGAACCAAAGAAAGAGGGGAAAAAAAGATACGCCTTTGGGTGGAGGTTTGAATTAATGCTGTGATATTAGAAAACTTGCACTAAGGCTTTGAGCTAATCCTCTCACACTGGGATTTCCTCCTGTCACTACAGCAATAAAAAAAGCTAACAAAAACATTAAATATCCAATAAGTAAGTTACTACAACATTCAGCATTCTTGAACGCTTTGGGTTTTGTACCCAGGCGACCAGATGCCTCCAATTCTGAATCCACGTTTTGCTTTGTGGTTTGTTTTTTTTAAGGTTACTAAAAGTTCTGGGAGAGGTAAGCTAAAAGAAAATTGGAGTATCGGTTGCTGTGATCAATTGAGTTTGGAAGTAAAGAATTAAACATCTCTAATAAGTAAAATACATAACTTGAATGAAAAATTATGGGAAATAACGGCTGTTCTCTGCTGCACTCAAACCACTTCTTTTAAACATCAGATTTTTAAAAATTACTGAATCATATGGGTAATTAAGTAAACTCTTCTGTTTGAAAAACAAATGCCTTCTTAAAGCATTTGGTAGCCAAATAAGCTTGGTAATTATTTCCAGTTGAGGCCTAGTATACTGGAAATGAGACAGCATACTTTTTAACACTAGTCCTTAAAAAAAACACTGAGGTTTTTGACTTAGACAGAGTGGCTTTCAAATTAACAGATTTTATGTGGACTTAGCAAACAACTTACTCATGTTCATTGATGTAAAGTTCTGCAAGTTCATGCCAAGCTTCTTGGTCACCAACAAATCTGTATAGAGAATACAAGAGGGAAAAAGGAAAAAAAGAAAGAATGTGCAAGGGATTCTGTAAATGACGAGCACTGAAGCAAAAGCGTAAATTAAATGCAAATTCCACTTTAATTAAAAAGATTTATCAGAATAGCAAAACACAATCCGTATTCTTGTAAGACACTCACTGTTCCAGATACTCATTCAGCTCTCGGATGGCCTCGAGATTTTTCCCCTGGGCTTTTCGAATGGCAATCTTACGCTTTCTTGCTGCCTATGGGTTGACATTAATAAAGGATTAGGCCTCATAATTCCCTGGGTTTTTGTAAGGACAGCAATTTGACTGTGCAAATTATTATCTCAATACCAGTGGAATTCCACTGCAGAGACACTGCTAGGTTGAAGTTTATAAACATTCCCTATGACATCCCACTGAGAGACTGAACAATCTTCTTACAATCACATTATATATGCTTTTCTTTGGAGGCACAAACTGTATGCATTATTTCATTCAAATAAATGACTGTCCAGATTCTGATAATTACAAAACAGCAGGGGATGCTAATCTTCAGCCATTCCAACAACCCCCACCCTGTCATTCACAAGATCCGTGACTGCAGAGGAGAAATGGTGACTGAGTCCTAGAGAACCCCACAGATGCATCTTGGTTTAAGCACGGCTTTCAGCTATTATAAAATATTCTTGTTGGAGTGCTGAACGGCACCTTTAACTAATGGTAAATACACACGAATTTCCGAAACAAGTCCCTCACCATTCTTGGAGTACAAAATAGGCTCTGCAATGTAAAGGGAATACAAAATAGCCATTTCAATGGCAAAAAATGAGCAGTACTTTGATATGTAGGTAGAAAATGTACTTCAATTTAAACAACATAAAAATGAGTTACAAGAATTATAATGTATTTAAATTTTTGAGTCCATAAAAGTTGTCAGAGACCAGAAGGAGGAAAGATACAGAGGACTGTAACATCTGATTATTCTGTAGTTTAATCCAATATTCCAGCTTCTGGATGATGCTGGTTACAGTTTACAGATTATTCTGAGCTGGAAGGGACCCACAGGGATCTCATCAAGTCCAGCTTTGAAAAGAATGGTCTGTACAGAGATCAAACCTGTGACCTTGGTGTTATCAGCACCATGCTCAAACCAACTGAATATTAACGTACACTTGAGGTGTGATTCAAAACAAAGGAACCTTCCCAGATGCGAGAAAACAGCACTTCTCAGCCAGCCTGACAGTCATCAGAGCAGAAATCTGACAGAATGGAAGGAATTTTTTTTCAAAAAAGGAATGCCATCAGCCTCCTTCCTTGCCTCTAATCCCTGTGCTCTTGGGTGACCACAACCACTGTGGTCAGACGTGAGACAACAGACAGTCTGGTGTCCGTGACATCTACATGTACACACACTCTCTTGTATGCTGTATCTCCATGAGATAATATTAATGACAAAAAATATAAAGCACACTTTTCTGGTAATCAAGTCCCACTGTTTATCCCCTTCATAGCTCTCATCCTATTTTGTATCTTATAAAGAGTTTATACAGCCGGGTATCACCTTTCAGAAGCCTTGACAGGACAACTCTTTAACAAAATCTTAAACAATTTTAATCTTTGAATTTCACATAGGTCTGAAATCAATTTCTTCATGATGCATCCTAAGTTCACAGTCACATATACCCTGCAAGAGTTCTGTACATTTACAGCATTTTAAATATAACTACTCTCCTAAATAATTTATCTTTTAATACATTTGAACAAATCAACTGCTTCCAAAACAAGAGACTGGTAAATTAGCTCAAGCACCAAACCCGAAAAGCTAGAAATGCTTTTGACACTAAGTTCATTCTTCCTAATTTATCCCCTTTATCTCCCTCACAAACACATATTCAATGGAAATTCAGTGAAAACAACTCAAGTGAGGAAAAAAAATATTTCACCCTTCTGATTAAACATAACACACAGGCAGAGGGAAGACTCATCAGGGGCCAAATTAGAACACAAGCAGTGTGGTTTCCACTGCTTTTTTGTCAAACTGCAACCTGTTAAGTTACATACATCATTCTATTTTTACTGGGAGAATCTGACTAAAAGCCAGAAATTTTAACTGGCTGACACATTTATCACTGTAACAATAACACTCTCTATTTTATTTTTTCTATTTTAAAAATAAAGATAACAGCATAATTAAACTTATTTTCTTTAAATTCAAAAAGAATAATCCCACATGCTTATTATGCTGCTATAATAAACAAAACCACAAAATAACAATCAAAAAAACCTCAACCAAAACCATGGTTTGCTGTCACATTTTATGGAGTTCTCAATGTGTTTCTATGGTGGGAACCCAGGGCAGTGTTAACCCAGTACCCAAAGCTGACATTATACACAGCCCAGAGATCTGCCCACTGAGCCTGAAACATGAAAAGAGGGAAAGTGGGGGTAACAGTGTGCACAGCCACAGGAATGCACCACGCAATTACAGCCCAGGAACACAGAAGGGTTTTTGCAGGTAACAGACTATTGACTTTATAAATGTAGCTTTTCAAATATAGCCCTTGGATTAATAATTGGGCAACTGTGTTATTTTTAAAATGTAAAGAAATCAAGAGCCTGATTAAAGTAAACCCTTGAGAACTAAAATAATCTATTAAATATATAAAATCAATCAATTCATATGACAACTTAATTTGCAATGGCAAACAGGAACAGTCTATGTGTAAGTCACTCTCCTCTCTGTTTCTAATGCAACTCCTTCAACTGCATCCAAGTCAGTCCTCCAAGAGTCTGGAAAAAGATTTTTTCCATGGTTGCTTTATTTCTGAACCACAGCACTCCCAAGTAACATAAATCACTTGTGCCTCAAGACATTAATTAATGAAAAGCTCTAACTATTTCTAGTCACAAACTGACATTTACCTATAGCAAGCATATAATCTAATACAATCAAATAACAAGGACAAAAGCAATAGACATAACATATTTTGGTGCTAGCACTTAGGAATTATGTGAGTTACATATACATTTGACAGAATCTCCCTGCTGCACCAAACCCATGAAATTTCTTCAAAATTACACTTCTACAACTTTTAAAACTTCCTTTTTTCATCCATCTTCCTCATTACCAAAAATATGGCAGCATCTGGGCTTGGAATCTGCACCTTCTTCACCCTCAAAAATGCCGGGAGATAAGTTTATTTACAGAGAACTCCGAGTTTACAAAAGAGAGGCTCAGCCATTCAAAACAGAGCTGACATCCTGAGGAAGAACAAAATGTTGTCTAGCAGCACAGAATTTCTGAAAGTCTTTCTAAAAGCACTGGAAAGCAGTGAGGATGCAGAGTTTTTTTAAAGCAGATTCTAACTTTTTCCATCACATGACTAAAATCATAAAGCCAAGAGATATGCATAGAGGTTTTCAGTAGATCTGTGATTCACAGGAGTGATATGACAGATGAAAAAATAAAGACATGAAAACAAACTACAATTGCTTTTAATGGTATTCAGACTACTCTCCTGACTTCCTATTCCTAGTTCTTCTTTGAATCATAAAGTCTATCAGCTTTTAAATAAAAATAAAATTCAGTTATTCCAGTAATCAGTACGTTAAGAAAAATATATACAAAAATGCCTGCATTACACAACCAAAACATGGGCCAGTTTGTGTGCTGTAAACTTCTAATTCTTGTTCTCATTTATATTGCCCCTGAGCTCACTGTGTGGGTCAGCTTAAGCGCTGCTCTTTGAGCTGGGGCTCTTTGAGCTGGGGCTCACACACCTTCCTGAGCATCCTGAGGACAGCAGCATAACTAACAACAATTTACCCTCATAGCATCACTTCTTTATTTCCATACAAATTAAACAAAATGCTTTACTGCACAGAACCACTGCCAACACTAATTACCATTTTAGCATATAAAAATAGTTACTTGTTAAGTAAAGCCAGACTCACACCAATTCTACAGAAGCTTTATCTAGCATTTTTATTGTATTTCCAATTTATTACCTGCCTTACAACCAGCTGATAAAAGAAAACCAGGCAATTTCATGTTTGATTATGTTGATGGCTCTCTTTACCAAAAACCTCACATCTCAAAATACAAACTCATTTTTAGGGGACCTATTGCAAGATACCAAAAAACTGCACAATGCAGAGCACAAATCTGTTCAATTATTAATTTCAAGTCCACCAAGAATATTCTTGAGAACTTATCTCTTAAATACAGGGACTTGAAATCATTTTTTGAAGTCTAAGAAGCCTACTAAAATAGTCACAAACAATTACTTTGAAAAAGATTTAAAAACTAGCATTCAAGGGATACATTTCAGTTCTTCACATTACAACAGTAAAACTTTCTAGAACAAGCCTCATACAAAAATTATCTCAATCTTCTTTCTCCTTCCACCTTATGTAAAAAGGAAAAGGCAAAACCTCCAGTGCTGTAACAAGATCTGCAGGATTTGACCACACAGATACTAAGACACAGATTTTCCCCTCAATTTTCCAGAGTTTAAATCAAAACACTAGAATGGTTATTGGCCAATTCTATAATTCCATAATTCTTAATGGAAAGATATATGCATCTTAAAGAAATACTTAGAGAATCCGTATCATATGGACTAAGCTACTTCAGTATATACAAGTTCATTAAGGAGTGAACCTTTCTAAGGTACTTCTTTTAAAGACTAATAATCCTCAATCTGGCATAAGAACTAAACCTCCATTTGTCATGATTCTTTTTAATTAGCATTAAGTAGACTCAAAATTAAATGAGGACTTGAACATTTATCAACTGCATTTCATTAGTAAAACATACCAAGAGAGTCTAGCATTAGTCTAAATTTCATGGCTGTAAAGAAAGTAATAGCAGGAGAATTTTAAGGGATTGAGACCCCTAGGAAAGGAAGAATTTCATATGTGTATAACTACTATAGCATTAAAGACATGATACTTCTCATCTTAAAAAGACATTTTTCTTTCTTTTTAACATATATTAGAAAATGTGTATTCGGTCTAACAGTTTGATACATTGAAACATTTTCCTTCAAATTGCAATATGCAAATCAAAACAGAAGTATAAACAGCTACAGCTAAGATACAGGGAAAAAAATTACACAGATGTTAAAAATAGCACATAATCAAAACCAACCACAATAATGAATTTATTCTTACCAGAACTCAGACTTTTTTCAAAGTTAGTCATGTAAGACAGTTAGATTTTGCAATCCTACGCAGGCACAGAGCTAATGGATTGAAGCTGCTCCTTTAGAGATAATGTCAAAGCAAAACATAACTTTTTGTATCCAATAAACAACCTATAAAGTCTAACACCAGCATAGAGCAAATTGGTAGGAGCTGTACAAGTTGAAAAGCTAAAGCCTGGAACTGACGAACATTAAAAATGCTACATACCAACAAAAAGTAAGTTTACACAGAGGAAAGTAAGGCTTCCCTTTTCTAGTGGAGTTCTTCAAGGAGTCTCTCAAAGATCCATGTCAAAGTCATCTTTGACTTAAAAAATAATTTCAACAAGATATCTCACCGTGAAGCTGAAAGCTCTGAATGAAACTAAAGTTATCAGAGTCTAACAGGGGAAGGTCTTCACATGGATAAATAAGTAAGTCAAAAGATAGAAAATAGAGAAAAGAGTTCTCTGCACTGAGAATTTCAGAATCACCTGTATTAAAAACTACTGCTGAGCACTCTTGATAGGAGATCTAACAGGGAATTAATAGTGATGTTAAGTTAAATGTTGATAAGGACTTATTAAAGAATAAGAACAAAAGACAACAGCAAAGAATAGCTTTCGCAATAATGAATCATAATGTATACTTTTACCAGCACAATAAAACAACCTGTGAAATTTAATCCACATAAATGGCTGCATATATGGTCAAACAATACTAATTTAATGTACACAAAAAATATGTCTGAATTTGTCCAATTTAGAGGGAGATATTCAGTGTTCAGAAACCATCTTAAAAAAATCCAAAACCCCAAACAGAAAATACTGTGATACTGGAGTTATCAGACAAGAACACAGAAGAGATACATCCATGGCATCACTCTGCAAGTCTATAATGTTCTTTTAATACTGACTGCTGTTCAGTCCCCTCATTTCTCACCCAAATATAGGAAAAAGCACAGAAACTACACAGAGAACAGCAGCAGAGCTTTAAGGCACAGAATGGCAACAAGAACAGCTACACATTAGGACTTCTTAGCTTAGAGGGAAGAAAAGTGCAAAAGACCCCTAAAGTCATGAGTATTAATAAAATGAAAACAACTGCTGACAGTAACAGACAAATCCAGAGGCATTAAATAGAATTGTTAGATTGAAGGTGTGGGAAAAGAAAAAAAATCACAACCAGGAGTTTTGCCCAATCCATTAAAAATTACAACATTTAATTTCTCAATTATGTTGTAGATGTAGGCATGGCAAACTTAAGCAAGTTTAAAAATAAATCTATGCAGAAACTTCATGAAGAGCCATTAAAAACAGAGTTATCACTTCTGGCACAGAAAAACTGCAACATGAAAATGAATAGAAACTGGCAGAACAGACCACAGCATATTGTCATTGCCCTGCTTTTAAACACTTCTGGTATCTGCAATAAGTCAAAGCCAGACACGGGACAAGTAAAATGGACTTTGCCAGAACTGCAGTAGAGCTGCTCTTCTGTTCTCAAATACTTAATTTCAAGAGACAAAATCTCCATCAACATTTAGAAGTGCTACAGGGACAAAACATGGGATAAATGGTGGAATGCACTCTGCTCTCACTTCACCGATCATGACTGAACAAGAAGCAAAAAAAACCTGCAATGATAAATGATGCTCTGTCAAAAGCAAAAAACCCATTTTTTAGGACCACATAGTGTATTCCCAGCTTACCCATCAGTTCTCATTGGGAACTAGCTGAAGTAGCAGCTGCCATTCTTCACAACTCTCATCAACTGTGTCAGACAGTGCCAAGCTATCTTTTTTGATTCCCTTTAAAACTACCACTGTACACACCTATGTTTACGTCTAGTTCTGTCTTTCCTGGCAATATGGCAAATATATTTTTAAGGAAACATACATGTCACCTCAGAAAATTCTTCCCATTAGCAGATGCTTCATTTGGTGAGCAGTTTTCCCTTTTGCAACTCAGAGCATCCTGTAGATAATGTGAAGCTGCAAAATCTTCACAGGAGGTCTCTGTTAAAAATTAATTCACAGCTACTGCAGCAGTTATAAGGAATTATCACAGTCCAGATGATAAACAGATATCCAGAGGTCAAAATCAGTGCTAATTATTTTCATCTTATTATGTGGAGACAAGGAGGTAGGGAAAGAAAGGTTACCTATACAGTCAAGATGGTAGTATAGCACAGAAAGAGATGAACTTAGATATATTCATGGTATAGACCTGCTGCCTATTTACATGATACTAAGATTTTGCTCTGAATCCTTCTAACATTCTGGATTCCCAGAGTTCTTCAACTACCTCCTGTGCCTCTTCTGAAATATGTCCAGCTCATCTACAAAAAGAATCTCAAAATAGTAAGAGAAAGGATAACTTCATGTGACCACACACAAACACTTGTTCCTGCCCACTCCTATAAACAACAGAGATGATGCAAACAGTCTTACTATGAAAAATTTAAATTCTTCATTCATACAATTATATTACTAAACCCATGATGGTAATGAGACTATCAACGTCCTAAGCTAAGGAAGCATACAGTGTCTTGCATGAAAAGCTTGGTTGAAAAAGTGGCAAAAAAAAACAGCTGAAGAATTATCCTAATTAAGACTCCAGATTTTGTATGGATTAGAATTAAGGCAGAACTTTGTGCCTTATCTCACTTTATCCTGGTGTTGATTAAGTGCTCTGCAATCTTCTTGATAGTTGAGCTGAATAATCAGGAGAAACTGCAGGTGCACTAGGATGACAGTGGACTGGGTTAGACACCAGCTAAGTCTTGAATACATGAACCCAATTTCCTTTTTCATCAACAAGCTTCTCTGCTCTGCTGAACAGACCACCTCAAGAAGGGCCCATCTGACGAAAAATATTTAGCTGTCTAACTAAAAAGTTTTCCTCCAAAGCAAAACAGGATAAGGATTTCTCAATGAAATACATGAAGAGCAAAAACAAACAAAAAAGCCCTTTCTACCAACACTACTAAAAAACCCAATAACTCTCTTTTGTTCTGAGAAACAGAATAAACATTTTATCTGAAGATCTACAAACCAATCAGTCACTGTTCAGCATCACTAAAAATATTTTCAATTGGACACAACATGAAATTTCAATTAATAAAAGGAGCCCTGTGATAGAAAGTATTATGCAGTCTTAATAAGAGGAATCTGTCAGCTTGACTTCTAACACGCCATCATTACAACCAAAATAGACAAAAATGGAAAAGATTCTAATTCTTACTCTATGCAAGTTATGCATTTTGCAAGAGTCACATTTCATTCATTCAAGTCTTTAGAAAAGAGACTATTACTCAATATCTACATGCTTTGAAAAATGACACAAAATCTCTGAGGTGACATTAACACTGTTCCATTGTCAAATGAGTCATCTTTTTCAGCAAGTAAGCGCAGAGATAAAATTTTGAGATGATCATATTTTAAAAATAAAGATTATTTTGAATTCTATCCCAAGAAATTAAGTACTTAGTAATGTTATCTTAATTTCAGCAACAAAACCTCATACGAAAATGTAAATGTCCATTAAATAATTTGAGTTCAAACTTTACTCTTTATAATCAAAAATTCTGCTATATGTCTAAAAGAAGTCGTTTTTCACAAAAATCTTTTTCCAGGCTACTTTTTGATCAGCCAATGCAAGGTACGATTTTTACATGTGATGTGTGAACAAATGTCTTTGTTTCACTTAAAGCACTTGCCAAAACATTTAATGTACATAAGCAACTCCATGTGTCAGCAGACCAGAAAAAATTTCTATAAAGTTAGGTGAATGCCAAGACAAACTCAGCAACAGTTGCTTTTCTAAAATTTAGAAATATTTATTTTCCTACAGCAGCCACATGTGTGCATGAAAATAATTAACAGGTAAATGACACAAAGAAATTTACACATGACAACTTATCAAAGCTTTTTACTTAACCTTCACTGTTGACATGCAAGCCTTACCCAACCAATTCTGGTTATATAACAAGGAACTTTCCTTTGCATCCAACATTCTCCAATTCTGTTATCAGAACTTAAGAAATCCAACCACACTACTGATCTAATATTTACAACTTATGCTTCTAAATGTAACAAGTTTATGGATCTTTATGATTTCATTACAGAGTAAATTGGAATAAAGAAATAATAACGCATTTTACTTATTTAAATATATAATTTTTCTTTTCTAAAGCCATCCAACAAAGAGATGATGTTAGCTATGTTGAGATAGCTGAAAAGTAAAACTGCCAAAAATGCATACTTTGAAGATCTGTGGTCCACAAAAGTCACTGTAATATGGTGCTCCATTTTCCACTGCTGTCAGCAGAAGGTCATAAAACATGCACCAAGGTGACCCATTCTGTGATTTCACTGCAAATGGGTTCCATATTTGTTCAACATGACTCTGAAGACTTAGCATCTCTGAAACTCTTTGGGCCATGCACTGATAAAATCCACAATTTACTGTGGACACCTATGTATCTTGTGTTCAAAACTTCTTGAACTCAAGCTTCTACTACAGGGAGAGTGAAAAAGAAGAGTGAAGAACTGAAATTGTTCCTTTTACCCTTGCACAAACTGTGAGTTCTATCACTGTTAACAGATAGACTTTAACCTACCACTGTTGTCCAAGTGCTTAACTTGGTATTGTTTCCACATGTGTTGCCTCCAAAATAACTTTCTGGTGGTTTGGGGAGTTTTTTACTGTTGCTGCTTGCTTTTTTATTAGTTTCGTGGGGTTTTTTAATGGCTTACTTAGCTTAAGGGATGGCACATGAAATATCCAGCTCTGGCATACCCTAGTTAATCCCAGTTATCTGTGTTTCCATGGGTTTTCCCCTCCTGAATAGCAGACCACACCAAATAAGCTGACCAAGGAAAGGTAGAGGTTTAACACACATCTAGGAAGATTTATGTGAGAATGCAAAAACATCTGCAATAGCCCAAGTGTAACATTTACACAGAAGTTTACCCAATACACAGTTCCTCAAAACCAAGTAACACTTATACCCTCAATGTATGTAATAATAATTTTTTGACTTTCCAATAAATATCTATGTCATACAAAAATCTGAAATGCCATAGTTTCTTCATATTTCAAGTTTTATCCTTGTGGGAAAAAATATCAATTAAAATATATTGCTACAAGTTTCTCTAGATTTTTATTTTGGCAGCTAATAGCTCACAGTGGCTTTTACAAGCAGTATTCAAAAAATGCTTAGAAGAATAGTACAGTCTGTCTCAGACTTTGTTTTATACAATTGGCATGTTTCATGCATTTTGATTCAAGAGCTAGTAAAGTGTCCTAGACATAAATCAAAATAACTGCTACTCAAGCACTACCTTAATGTATTAATAGTTAATCCTTAAGTTAGATTACACATTAGGAACATAGAAGACATGTGGCAGAGTATATTAGTCTTTTAAATCCTGAATATTCTGGGAAATGAAAGAGTTGAAAGGCCCAACTCTAAACGCTACTAAGACTTCTAGAAAGATTGCTAGTTACAATCTCTCTCCTAAAATCAGTGTTTAAGCAGATATCACATCACACTTTCCCATCGTGAAATGAAGGTAACATTGGTGATTATAGCAGAAGATTAAAGGAAGCAAATACAGTAATACAGACAACATATTTTTCCACACTGAAATAGAAAATATAGTCAAAATTTCAAATAACACATCACTACAGTTTGGAATATCTTTTAAACTTACTGTATTAGTTGAATCTTCTTGTAAAATTCTGTCATATAGCTGGATAGCATCATCATACCTGTACAAAGAAATTATTCACATTTATTTCTGCTAAGACAGAATTTCTGACTTTTTGACTCTCCTTGCAATAGTTAATAACCCTCCTGCACTTTTTTATACTGAACTATAATACACATTTACTAAGCAACCTATATTTATACAAAATTCTTTTGAGAGTGCTAAGTATCAACAGCAGTATTTTTTGTCATGAATGAAGAAAAACACATGGGAATTGCTTCATGAAATATTGTTTCTGCAGCAACTTAGATATTTTACACCCAACATCTCACTCTCCTGCCTGTTCTCTCTTTATCTCTACCCAATAGGTTCAACCACCACACTCCTACTCCCCCTTTCACATCTCCCAAGAAACAAAAACTCCAAAATTTGAAAAACCACCCAAAATAATAACATTCCACTTCACTGTTCTAACTTAAAACTTCATGTAAAGTTCCTTCTGTTCTGACTTTAAAAAGTATAAACAGCTGCACACAGCAAACTGGAAAGATTCATAGAGGAGTGTAGCACAGATAATAACATAATCTTTACAGAAAACGTTTTCCATCATTTCCTGCCTTTTTTATTTGTTTTTTAATTAATTCTGCTATCTGAAGTGCGCTTGAAACAGGTTACTTCAGGTGCTATGAGCACTTCAAACTTTCTGGGAAACAGCTCTGTGTGTTCAGTCAGCTGTGTACATGGCCGAAACAAATAAATAATTCAATTCAAACCACATTTCACTACACAGCTGTTGTGCTATTACCACAGAATTAGGGCATACATTGTGTCTTCATGTGTAGTTTGACAAATACTGCTGACTGATTTCTGATACTCCACAATCCTTAGACATCACCTTAGACACTCATTTACACACTTGCACTGTTCCCTAACCTCTGCTGACAGTACTATAGCTCAGCTGTCCACTCCAGCTACCACAAGGTATAGGAACTGGTGTGAAAGGAAGCACAAAAGCAGAAATGAGTAGAAGGGGACTGCTACAGACTTGAGAAGATGTGCTGTAAAATGCTGTTATTAGTGTTCTCTGTTAGTTGCTGCTTTGTCAAATGAATTTTAGAAGACTGAATCTTTTGGCCATAATCCCAGCTTTACATGGTGAAGTTCCAGAACATTATTCCTTTTATTAGCAAGTATCTACAGTGATGTCTCAGTCTATGGGGATGTTCTTCACTGTTTCCTCTTCCTGTTGGGGAAAGCAGGATCCTCCCTCGATCCCACAAGTCACTCAGAATTTAATAAGAAGTTCACTTCAATTGAAGTGATGCCTGCAGCCTCAATGTTTCTAGACTTCGTTTATAGTCAGGGGAGACAAGATAGGCTCCTCTGGAGCAAGGCTTAGGGCACCTGCAGATAGGTTCCTGTTCAAACCAACCCCAAGCTGAAGCCTCTTTCTACTCTGACTTCTAGAGAAAACCTAAGGACATGAAACTTAAGGTTTTGTTAATTTCTCTGCTACCTGATACTCTAATCTCAATGATCTGATCTGATGGAGACACTTTGTTAAGAACTTTGCTGAGCACTTTCAGAGAACTATGGCTCCATAGTGCTTCACTGCTGAAACCACACATGGTATTTGTGCAACAGTCATCTCCCACAAAGATCAGTTCCCATGCAGTAACATCCTTAATGTAGTCATGTAAGCCTGAACTGAATTATGATCTATTGTACTTCTGAACAGGGTTCAGGAAGGGAGAAAAACTGCTGTCATTCTCTGTCTTCCTACCCTATATAAAATGAAGAGAGCCAAGTTTAATGGAAATTTTATATAGTGAGTGTGAAACACAGAGCATCTGAGTACCCTGAGACAGCTCCTGTGAATGGAGTTCATTTATTCATTCTTGTTGACCCAAGCAATGGACATTTATCAGTGTTTCATATCAAATACCATTTTCAAAGCTGATTTTCCAAGAACGTAATGGATGAAGAACATATGTTAAGTAAGTATCTTTTAAAAAAGCATTTAGAGTGTACTTCCAATTCCTTTTTATCAAGATGGCCCAAACTCACCAACTCTGTATGCAAAACGTGGCATGGAACAGATGAATTCCTATCATTCAAAGTCCTTCTTAACACCCAAGACAAGTGCTATAGAACAGAATGCTGACAACAAAGATGTATTCAAGGAGAAATGTGTACAATACAGTCCATTCTCAAGTCCTGAGGTCATTTATTTGGAAAGTTGCCAAATTTAAATCTGTCCATTATTTTAGTAATTCCTGTTGAACTTAGTATGTTATAACCGTTCTAGAGGATACTTCAAAAAGGTTGGTCTGATTTTTATGTTCTGCCATTCTATTCCATATTTCTTTTATTTTATAAGACTGTATAGATTTAATCCTTTTGGAGTTTATTGTCTCAGTTTGCAATATGTAACCAAAAATATGTATTCTATTTTCCCTCTGTTGAAACCGGTTGGGGAGGTGTTTTTCTTTATCTCTTATATAACCCATTCCTCATAACTCCAGGCAGGAGGCGGCAGGTGTCTTCTGTTAATGGGCCAGCTGTTAAAATCAGGGTAGGACAGTGTTCTTATTTCTTCCACAAACCCATCCTCCCTCCAGGGGGTATCTTCTGTTAATGGGCCGTTAAAGGCTCACTGCATGACTGATAAAATTACATCATTCTATTGTGAGATGCTCCATCCAGTGGGAGGAGCCAAGCATTCCTACCTAGATAAAAACTGAGAGTCAGAAATACCAAGGCAGCCTGTTTACACTGGATTCCCAGAGGAAGACTGGACTCATCACCACTGGACCTTTAGAAGGAGACTACACCCTTCTATAGGATCATCTCTGCTCCAGTAGAACCATATCTATCACTCCAGGAGAACTTATTTGGACTGCATCCAACACCTTGACCAACAGGGTGTCAGGTCGTATTCTGACTCTGTCACTGTTTATAAGATTTTTTCTTGCTTGCTTGTTTTTTTTTTCTTTCTGTACTACAATGTACTACCATTTGTATTTTTAATATTCCTAGTAAAGAACTGTTATTCCTATTCTCATATCTTTGCCTGAAAGCCCCCTTAATTGCTAAATTATAGTAATTTGGAGGGAGGTGTTTACATTCTCCACTCCAAGGGAAGCTCCAGCTTTCCCTGCAGACAACTGTCTTTCCAAACCAAGACATTCATTTACCCACACTCAGGAAACACGGGTAAAGAGCTGCGCCCTGCAGTAATCAGGAGCATAGAAGAACCGGAAGGCAAAAAAAACTCCGGGCACTGATTTTCATATGCTGCCCTAGCTCCCTAAGATAAAACTTACACCTCACAGAATTTGCCAAAAAACTGTGCATAATGACTTATGCTGTGAAGTAAGAGATCCTTCTGATCCATGATCTCTGATGGGAAGATTGCAAAAATGAAATACTGCATAATACCTGCAAAAAAGCAATAGAGACGTCTAAAAATCTTAATATGATCACGTGCACTGTTATTTCCTATAAAGAAACTGCCCAGCATTATTTTGCCATTTTGTAACGGCTAAATGCTTTTTTAAGAAAGAGTAAACATTTTTTTCAGACAGAAAGTACATTTTTTAAAATTCAAGTTTTACCTTTCCATAGCTTCAAATCGCATTCCAGTTAATCGTTTAACTCTGTGGCTCCCAGGAAACTGCCGCCTCAGTTCCTGAAGACAAAACTATACAAAGAACCAAAAATACTATCGTGAATTATAATTACCTTCCCAGAAGCTAGGAGAAGAAAAAAAGAAAAAAAAAAAAAAAAAGGGCCTTGGTGTATAATTCAACTACCTGCCATGCCCGTTCTGAGTAAAAGTAAATACTAAATCTTGAAACAAGCATTAAAATGCATTGATAAAGAGAGGGTCGGAAACTGAAATTCTGTCTGTTAGATGACTGATTTTAAGAAGTATCTTCCGTACAGGGCATTAGATTGTCAGGCCCCCTTGGAAATAGTTATTTGCCCAAAAAATTACACTCACCTACTAAAACAGCTCTGACACTAGTAAAACTTGAATTCTATTTAATTGCCCCACAGTGACATAAGACAGTAAAAAAACCAAAGACAGTAAGAGCTTAAGTGATACCTCTTTAATACACAGATATTTCACAATGGGTCAAACTATGCTAATACAATGCTCTGTGTTTATTTTTAAAATAAAACTTTGAAATCCAAAGAAAATGTTTGCCACTGGCTTGGGTACAGCCTGCTGGTAGCAGAGGCATAATTTTTAACTCCTGAAATCAACGAGACCCCTGGGCTGGATAAAAAGAATTCATCACAGGCAGATTTTTCTGGATTAGCAGAGGATGTTTGGTATAGGGACTGATTCACAACTTTCCCACAGCAAACTACTCATAATCATATAATGAATGTAGCTAAATAGCATTGTAAAGTTTATAACTGACTCATGACAGTGGGAGGCAGGACAGTCCACAGGCACTCAAAACAGACCAGTGGTGTGCATCATGTTAAAAGCTTCACACTGAATCCTCCTCTTCCAGGCACTTATTTATGCAACTCAACTTATAAACTTGTTCTTCAGACCTAAGGTGCTAGCAGAGGCCTATATAATCTGTTCCATCTCATCAAATCCACTTGTCAAAGGAAAAAGTATAAATCAGTAACTATTAGTAGGATCCCTCTTAGTTTCTGTAGATAAACAGGTTTCAAAAACACCTCCAAGAGGAATATTCGCACCTCTCCCAGGTGCTAAGAAATAAAAGAGAGACAAGCAACAGTGACCAAAGTTGTGATGCTTAGCCTCCAGCAAGAACAGACTATTTTCATCACAGTCACCTTCATTTGCAATGAACCAAGACCTTTACAATGCAATTTCACATAAAAAGGCTCGGGTTTAGCACAGAAATTGATTACTGGCACTTTGAGTGATGTCTAGGTGAACTGCTGTTGCTCCAGTAATAAAAAACAACATGTACTTTGCAGCATGTTACATGATGTCTGAACTAATCTCTGACCATTCTTAAGAGGCAAGGAAATTTACGGAACACTCCGGAAAAGTAGATTCACTTCAGCCTTTAAAACCGAGACAACCTTGTAGACTTTAAAAAGAACTTTTGCATACAATAAATCCATTGTGTGGTCCAGTGATCAGTGCACCCTGAAGGACAGTGATTTTCATAGACACATGTACTATTTCTCTCAAAAAAACCAGTACAAATAACAAAAACGGTAACATTTACAATACTAAAGACCAAAATCTGTAGTTGGACTTTTACACCTAAAAGATTCTCATGGACATTATGAAAGTAGTGCTGAAGTGCAGGAGTAATGCAGGACCAGAATTGTTTGTATTAGATCTCACTACGCAACCATTACTCAAGCAAACACAGCAATCCAGGGGCCAAAAAAAACTCCTGTAGATTAGGCTGTCAGACACGATAAAGTGACAAGAAAAGTTGCAAGAAAGTCATGAGCAACTCACTGTAACACAGATAAAACCAAAAGTGCATGAATAAACTTAGATACACCAGCTATATCTTCAAAATGTTCTGGACTCAGCAGCACTGAATGCTCTCTTTTTAAATGGATCTTGTAATCCCCATAATAATTTATTTTATTGAGGACTGGTTTTGCACCATGTCAATAATTTACCTGTAAGGAGATTCTTTCAGAATTCCATCAGTTACAATGGCAAACATAATTTGCATGCAAAACTTCAACTTAATATGCTTTCTGGGTTTTTAAACATCAGACAAAGGCAGAGAAATATAAACCTGGACTTCAGCAGGTAAAACACTGGTAATGCGAGTGCTGCCAACAAGAGGTGATTGCACTAAACCACCTGCATGAACCAACTGGCTGGCTGCAGCAGGGGCGTGCATTACACATGGGGTTTTTCGTGCAGGGCAGAAAGGACAAAGTAATAAATAGAGGAAAAAAAAATTTAAAAAAAAACCAAAGTCAGAGAAATTAATCTGAAAACTATCTCAGCTTCTCATTTGGAGTAGATGATACCTATCCTCCTAAGCAAAATGCATTGCAGCTGTCAAAAGCTCACTGCTAAAAAACCAGAAGTGTCAAAGCTGTTTGTCTACTTTGGAGCTACAGCTGCAGTAAAATGCCACAGATGATGTTGACTTGTTTGAATTAAGTACTTATTTATTACAAATCAATCAAATTAAAAAGTAAAAAGACTCTATATGTTTCCACTTATGCTTTTAATCTCATTTCTGAGCTGTAAATAAAATGTTGCATTCCCTTATCTCAAGATATATTCCTTAAAGGACACAGACACTGAAATTTAAACTCCCTGCCAGGGTTAGTAAAAACAAAGAGTGTTCCACAACTGATCTTTCAACACTGGCTCCGTGAACAATTTCATGAAAGTCCTCTTTAAAAGACCCTGAAAATAAAGATCAAATCTGTTTTAGATAAAAATCAGGACACAGAAATGTATTTATTTAAACAGTAAATGTATTTGTTTAAACAAATAGCTATATAACAACAGTATTTTCTTCTGAGGGACAAAAGAGAGGGAAGTTCAGTGGTTCAAAAGTTTAAAGCCTTGTACTATATTTTCCAGCATATTCCATTTTACCATATATATATACACATATATATACATATACATATATATATGGTATGCCAGAAAACCCTGTCTAGTTCTGCCTACTTGCAAGCTGCCCTTCTCCCAATTTCATCCTCTAGTCTGATCCCTTGCATTAAGTTTTACCCAAATGACATCACATCAACCTCAAAGATTTTATGAGGTATTTTGTCATCTGACAGACAACAAGGCACTGGAGGAGTAATTGCCATGAATGACCTGGAGCCCTGAAAATGGCTTTTTACTCTAAGAATAAGCTCAAAATTGATAGCTTTCTGAGCACTAGCTAAGCCTCTGTTTTCTTCTGACTGTTTTGTGAAGGAGGAGTGAAAAGATTATTAAAATTTTCCTGTAAGTCAAACTTTTGCCTTTTCCTGGTTTTCCCTTTAAAAGATTAGCTAAGCTGACTGGGTTGTTTTGTTTGTTTGTTTCAGTGGCTTTTTTTGTTTTTAATCTAACAAACAGGCTACAGTTCAACATAAGCTAATTCTATCTCAATTGTTATTTATATAATTCAAATTAATTTGCATACAAATTGACAGAACTCAAATATCCATTAACAATATTCTTAGCAACAATCACCAAATAACTTTGATTGCAAGGACTTTTGGAGGTCACGTGCTCCAAATCCCCACTCAAAACAGAGCCAGTTTCCAAGGGAGTGCAGAGCCATACTTTTAAGGATTTCCAAAGGAGATTCCACAGCTTCAATGTGCCATTTGTCATAAAGTATTCACTAAGTTTGTCCTAAAATGTAAGTGGAATGTCCTTTGTTGCAGCGTATGTCCCACACTTGTCTTTTGTTGCACACCTATGAAAATATGTGCCCACCCTCTTTATACCTTCCTTCCCATCAGTACGTATCCAAAAATCCCTTCTTTGCTTTCCTAAGACTTAACACAGATCTCCCAGCCTTTCCTTATACATTATGAAGTCCAGCTTCTTATTAATCTTGAAAACCTGCTCCAATATGTCAGCGACTTTCTTTGATGGCAGCCAACATGACATATGATATATAAGATGGTCATTCTACCTAACATTCAGAAAACCAACATAATTTGAGAGGTTTTCAATAAACACTCTCTGTACAATATGGCAACTTCAATATTATTCTTGACCTTTAGCCCATACCCGAATAGCTGTAAATATTTTCATGGCTAGACTGGAAGAGATGTGATCTGTCTAAACATAAGTTATCCCTTAGAGGAGGTAGGCGGTGGCAGTTTCTTTATAACTGTGTATTTCTTGATAGATATTCTTTCTACCAGTCCAAGCTATGGAGTTCAGAATACCCTGTAACTTCCAAAAAACTATCTGGAAGAGATACCCAGGATGAATACATACAGTGTGAAAGGAAAGTCAGCTTGAAAACTTACCAATGCCAAATCATCTCGACTGCAGTCCAGGGCAGCAATCATCACCTGCTCATAAATTATCCAAACTGGACACAAAGAGACAATAAATGCAGATAATTGGTTTGGGGTTTGTTTAAGATAATAGGGAGCACCTATCATGTAAACAGGATTAATTAATTCTGTCTGTACATTTTTTCCCTTCTACTCCCATGAATCACTGCTGAAACAGAAACAAATTAAGAAACTGCTGGAATTAATCAAAAACTTATTTAAGCAATTTAGCACTTTTAGTGCCAAAGTACTTTCTGACATCTTGAAAGGCAAAAAAGCTCTAATTCTCTATTTTTCCCAACATCATAACTGCCATGTTCTAGACAGACACCCGTGAGGACTTGCTTCAATTTCTGTCACAGAGCTGAAGAACAGAAAACCAGGCAAATAATATCTATGTAACAGTTTCAAATTAAGTTTTCACACTGCAGTCTAAATACTATTATAGCAAACTAATAGTTCTATTAGGTAATTTTTATGGCTGTTTTCACTGCAACCCACATTTGGGAAAGAAATGAGCTCTTGGAATTCTGGAAGTCTATTAGACTAAGAAAGTAATATACATCTCATCAACATCAGCACGTACTGAGAGACAATATAAAGGCTGTTAAATAAAACAGAGACTGAAAAAAGAAAACCAAATCAGACAAGAAAACTTTTAAAATAACGATTGTTTACTTACTGTCATCTCCAAGTTTGGATGCATATTCATTAATTAACTCTTCTCCAACATCCACTATCTGTTCACTGTTTCGGTAGTTTTCTTCCCTCCATTTCCTCATTTTATCACGCATATCTGTGGGCAAAGGGGAGAAAAAAATTGAGATTTTTCAGATAGTAACAGGATTTGAATGTGCATATGATAGCTAAGATACACATCTGAAGAATGGGATTAAAGAGCAACAGAGCTAAGAAAGTGACTTCTACTACTATTAAAAAACTACTAGAGAACAGATCTCTGAAACCTTTTTACCCGAACTGCACTCATGCTCTAATATAATCAATTCAATTTCTAAGTTTGCAGTCTCTCAGGACAATAACATATGCAATAAAAAAAAGTATACCTAGTTATCCAATAAATAATAAAATGTATCCATTATTAGGTAAAATAGCCTACAAGAGATTTCTCTCGAGTAGTTTCACACATTTCCAAACAACATTAAAATTGCATTTCTGCTACAGGTGGACAAAATTTCACTTGAAATTTTAGAAAAACCATTAGAACTTCCACGCTGAAAGGAATCTACACACTCCTAGAGAAAGGAGCTTCAGTAAAGGTAGACATGGATGTGAATGCTTTCTGCACTAGGGAAGTATAAAAAGTATCACTGTTTACGTAGGTAAGATAAAAGCAACAGTTTATTTTATTACTAGGATTTTTGTTTCAAGAGTACACTTAAGATCTCCACGAGAGCAGACATATTCATCAAGTCAGCTAGAGATTACTACCTTGCCTGAGTTTTATTTATCCTCTAGATCAGGAAATTACATAAGAATGTGATTTTTATATACACATACACGTTTATATATGTATAGCTGTTCGATACACAAGAACAAATTTTGAGAAAAGTTAAGGAAAATAGTTTTCATTACTAGATAGTGGCTTTACTAATAAGAATGTATCAGGATAGCTGTTGCTAACTTTTTTTTTAAACTTTACAACAGCTGAAAAAACAAATACATCAATAGATCTAAACACAGTAAGCTTTTCTTGCACTTCAAAACA
The DNA here is from genome assembly GCA_910950805.1 of Acrocephalus scirpaceus scirpaceus. Classification (NCBI taxonomy): domain Eukaryota; kingdom Metazoa; phylum Chordata; class Aves; order Passeriformes; family Sylviidae; genus Acrocephalus; species Acrocephalus scirpaceus. Next base: position 17,833,924 of record OU383773.1, read on the forward strand.
CGGAGTTAACATAAATGAAAGTTAAAAATAAAGCACTGAAAGTTGTTCCATCTACCTGAAGTGATCTCGGATCGCTCATAAGACTGTTATTGTGCTACATTTTGTTTTGAAATTCAACCAAAACCACCACAGGGTTACATTTCATATGCATGGGCAGAGTTAAATGGTTCTAGACATATGATGGTCCCTGGAAATTCAACGTTAGACGGCAAGAATGTGAGTGAACACAAACACTCACAAAAGCTGACAAGCTAAACGCCTAAAAATAAATAAGCTGTCTGATTTCCACCCACTCATTTACTTGGAAATTATCAATGCCTTCATTCCAGTCTGATTCCAAATGGAATAGTGTCTGAATTATGTATTAACAGAAGGTACATCTACCACTCATCACACAAGCACAACCTTTACAGCAATGGAAAAAAACCTGTAGGACAGAGAATAGAACATCAGCTGATGAATGAAGGATTTATTAATTTTAGAAATATTGAATTTTATGTAAAAGGTAGAAGAAACAAAACACTAAGAACTGCAGTAAAATTAAGCAAGGCTTTTCACAATGTCGTCAAACAATGAATTTTTTACTAAGAAATCTATCAAAAGACTCAGACAATAATAGTTTAAGTCTTACTCTAAGACATAACACAAGGCTGGGCAGAAGCAATGAGAGATTTTAGAAGGAAAACGTAAGTAAGGTAAAGAAATGTCTTAAGTTTAATTTCAAGTTCTCTTGTCACCTATAGGCTGGTGCTGAGCAATTGATGCATTTTACAGCTGGGTTTTTCTAAATTGGCACACATGGCACGTGCAAATCAAAACCTTTTAAGTTCTGTGGAACAGAGGCACTTGGGACAATGTTTGCTTTTGCCAAAAACCATTCAAGAAGTCTACTGCAAGCCAAGAGACACAACCTGTGTTTCGGTTTTGTGTCCAGTAAGGAGTCAGTTCATTTGGCCTGAGCAACCAGATATTAAATAATCCTCCTATAATTACCTACACTTCCACTGATTAATTGGGACATAATTTTCAAGTCCTTGATATCTAAAAGCACCTGATGAAATGAAGGAAATCAGCACTTTGGGGCAGACAGAAATTGCAAACTCCAAAATGCCACCTTGGCATACAGCTGCTACCACGGTAGTCACTCAGGGACCCTGCAGCCATTTTATTTCCAGAGCTCATTTGTATATTGATTCTCTGTTGCAGACACCAAATCTTCACTCACAGCCCACCTCTGTGCATTCTCATCTGGCAGGTGCAGGCAGCTGTCACAGATGGGTGCTGCTGCTGATGCCTCTAACCTGGCAACTCCACCAGGATTGAAGTCAAAAAAGCTTCAATTACCAAAAAAGCCCCCAGCATCTCACCTTTGCCTGCTGTAATCCCATAAATCCATATATAAAACCCAGAGAAAACCAATTTGACCCTTTGATTACAACTGAAAATTAAGAATAGTCAGAAGAAAGCAAAGACAGCACAGAACACAACAAAACCACATCAAAACCAGTTAATTGCATGTAGATTATTACAGAGATAAAGTGTTAGACTGTTTCCTATGTCCTGGAGACTTTCCTTACAAACTAAATACGAATTCAGTTTCTAAGTCACAGAAAGGAAGTTTGTCACCTAAAGTGGACTCTAATGACTAGAGACATTAAAGACAGAAGTGCTCAGTTTTTAAATTCATTTGGAATTCTCTCTTTTTTTATCTAGCGTGTTCCCAGATATACACAATTGCCAGAAATATACACACTGTCAAATTTTATCTTATAAAGCATTTCATGATATTTTCAAAAATTGAGAAGGGTTCCTTGAAAAAAGTCTCACATTAGCATGGTAATGAAAACTTTTTAAAGTGCCACTATTGAAGCAGTACAGTTTTTAATATAGAAAATAGCAATACTAAATTAATGTTATAGAGAACTTAATCAAGAGGCATTCAGAGCTCATAAAAATATTAAAAAATACTTCTTTCGCTTTTTCAATTTATATCAAAAGAAAGCGAATTTGAAGAATTTACCATTCCTTTCTCTTTTTCATTTTGATATCCACTGAAGAGAATTACTGACTGAAACAAGAGTTGCTTTGACAGCACTTAAAGATCCCCAAAAAGCTCAGCCGTGACAGCCAAAAGTCACTGCTTCCCTTTAGCAGGGTGTGATATGTTTAACAATATTATGCTGCTGTGCAAGGTTAAGAAAAGAAAACCTGGCTTATTCTGTCCAATTCTGACAATATGTCAGATGCATTTTCTGTGAAAATCAATTGGTATTTTAATAGTTCTTGAACTGCTGCCTGTTCGCCGATCATGCTAATTTTACACATGTGTACTCCAAAAACTGCTCCTAAAATGATGCTAAACAGGCGTTTGCTTTTTTTCGTATTTCCACTCAAGGGACAAATTCATCTTTAAAGTATCACTGAAAATATGATAAATATTTATTCTGCGAAGTTCTACATAGCTTCAGAAAGTCCTAGTAAGAGGCTGCACATTCACCAGGTACCAAGTGATGTGTAAGCCTCCTACATCACACTCACTACTTGGCTACACCCACAGTTTTTGGCTTCCTATCATTCCACATAGCTTCTAATTCTTTTATTTATGAAGGAAGCAGGAAATATGCCATTTTCTCTAGAATAATAAGTACCAGTATTAAAAATAAAAGGAGTACCATATCACCTTTGTCTCAAATAAATAAGCTTTACTGTAAAATATATGTTACATAACAACATATAAGCGTCTCTTTCAATACCGCAGCACACAAACATACACTCTTCAATACCCTGGGCCAAAACAATACAGGGCTAAACATACAGAGACATATCCACAGTGTGTGCTACCCATCTGTGAAAAAGCTCATTTCTCTTCTCCAACACCGATACCCAAGAACAACAGGAAAAAAAACCAAAACAACTAAATTTCTGCATTTTGTAACATCTGCTCAGGAAAAATAAACAATGGAAAATTTTTCAACACAAGGTGATTTAGGGCAACTTCTGTGAAAATCTAACAGTAACACCAGTTATTGATCCATATGATCGCCATCCAAGCTGAGCTTCAAAAGTACTATACCTTTATTCAAGAGATATAAAAGAATGATCAAGGTTTTCTCAGTTAGTCTAATGACATCATCAGGATACAATTAAATACCAAAGTAAAATTATACTGATCTCCAGACACACTGACAAACAAGCTCACTTCTTCATCCTTTTCAATTCAGTTACAGCACTATTTTCTTCAATACCAGCTAAAACTTTTTTCTGATATTAATGGAATTAGAGCCAAAGCCTGAATGTTTAAAATTCCATTTTGCTTTGCTTCAATCCTACAGAAAAAGGTGCAGGAAAGACAGCATGGGCATTGTTTCAATGGGTAAGTTACTAGCATCTGCTAAAACACATCCCATGCAATGTTCCTCCTGTTAGCTACAAAACCAAACTAAGCATTAATTCATAACTGGGGAATTATTCTACTGCTCAATTATTTCTTCATAGATTGGCAGTAAATAAATGAAAACCCAAGATCACACAGCTTCTCTCTGCATTATCTTCTCTACACTATAATGTTTGCAATGCATGGTGCATAGCTAAAGGTTTCCCCTTTATGGCCAAAATTATTATTATAAACCATTCATTTATTCTTGAGAGGAGACTGCAAAGAGCTTGAGTACTGCCTTAAGCTCACATGTGAATACCAGTTACGAAAAAAGAACCACTGAGAACATTGAGTAAGGCTCAGTCGGTATTGCTATATGAAAAATAAATCACCATTATCATCAAACAGACGTGAAAGCTATGAACACCCGGAGGGTGGGATTCTCAAAAACTTTTGTCACTTCAAACCTTCTTGGAGTTTACCCACAAACGCGTATGATCGAGTTTTACTAGAATATCAGGTTCAGTTCACCAAACGATGAACTATGACAAAAACTGCTGACCCTGCCAAGAGACCATTTCTGCTGGTAAGCACTGTACCCAAGGGGAGAAGGCCGGGAGGCAGCGACGCAGCGGCGGCCGCCGTGCCCTGAGGACGCGGGGTCCGTCCCCGCGGAGCGGAGGCGAGAGAAGGCGAAGGGAGGCTGGCCTGGGGCGCTCCGGGCCAGGTGCGCGTCACCGGCCGGGGACATGCGGGCACCGAGGGGCCGAGCGCAGGGCGCCGCTTTTTGCGGCCCTGCCGCCCACAGCCCGAGGCGCCGGGCGGCCGCTAGAACCGCCGCCCTTCACTGCTCTTCCCCGGCCTGGGAACAGCCGCCCGGCGCCGGCCCGGACCCGCCGCGCTCCGGAGCTCCGGGAGAGCCGGCCCCTCCCCGCGGCAGGGGCGGGGATCGGGCCGGGCCCGACCCGTGCCCCGGGCAGGGACCGCCGGCTGCGCGGCGTTACCTTCCCAAGTCACGTCGTACATCTCCGACACCTTCGCCATCTTGGCGGCCGCCCCGTGACGCAGCGCGGTGACGGCCCCGGCCGTCATTGGCGGGAGGGCGGGAGCGGGGCCGGCCCAGCGGGGCAGAGCCGGGGCATGTTGCGGGGTCTGGTGGCGGCCTCAGCGCCAGCGCTGCACGGCCGGGGCCGCGCGGGGCTCCTTCCGTCCCCTCCGTCACCGTCGCGGTGGCCAAGAGAGCCTCGCCCCGCTGGCGGGGAGCCCCGAAGGGCCGCAGCGTCAGGCAGCTGGCGCCTTTGGGCTCTGTTAGTCCTAGCTCGCGTCGGGAGCGCAGTGTGATCCCCCGGCGTGATCCCCAGTCCGCGGCGCTCCCGTTCCTGTCCCGTCCGCAGGCACCGGGGTTAAAACCTCAGAGCCCGAACTGCAGGTGGCACTAAGGGCTGCAGGTTAATTTCCTGTCTTACAGCCCGCATAAACAGGCCAGGCCCAGTTCGCATGGCATGAGGTTGTACGTCTTGAACACACACCGGGCGCAGAGGTGCCCCGTGTGGTTTGGGTTCAGCATGAGAATTGCCAGTGTTTTTCCTGCCCCTGGCATCCTGGAGACAGGCACGAACTGTCAAGGCTGAACCATTGGTTTCTCTCTGTCGTGGCTTAACACCGGCCCATCGCCAGGCACCCCCAAGAGTCGCTCGCTCGCCCTCCCCTGCCAAGAGCTGGGCAGCGGAGAGGGGAAATAAAATATTCACAAACGCTTCATGAGTGAGATAAGGACCAGGAGAAATCCTTCAAGGGCAAAACAGGCTCAACTTTAAGATTGCAAGGTGAGTTTATTATAACAGAATCAGAGGAGGATAATGAGAAGCAAAAGAAGCCCTTAAAATACCTTTCTCCGCCCAGCCCCTCCCCCCTTCCCACCGACAGTGGAGGCAGACATAGGGTGTGCGGCGTTTGGTCAATTCATCAGTGAGATTTTCTTCCACTGTTCCGGGACAGGAATCCTTCCCCTGTGAGACCGTGGGGTCCCTCCCGCAGGAGACAGTTCTCCGTGAACTTCCCCGGCGTGTTCCACCCTCACGAGCAGCAGCCAAACCGCAGCTGCTGCAGCGTGAGTCTCTCCCACAGGCAGACAGTGCTCCCAAAACTGCTGCGGCGTGGGTCACTCTTCCACGGGGTGCAGTCCTCCGAGGACAGGCTGCTCCAGCCTGGAGGCCAGGCCCTCTGTCTCTGTTTGGGTCTCCCACGGGATCACAGCCTCCTCCAGGCATCCGCCCGCTCCGACATGGGCACTTCTCCCACGGGCTGTGGGTGGATCTCTGCATCCCTCATGGATCCATGGGCTGCAGGGGCACAGCTGCTTCACCATGGTCCCACCACAGCCTGCAGAGGGATCTCGGCTCCGGCGCCTGGAGCTCCTCCTGCCCTCCTTCACCACTGACCTTGGTGTGTCCATGTTGTTTCCCTCACATGTTCTCACCTCCTCCTCTTCTGACTAGGACAAAAACCTGACTTGGTTTTGAGTTCCTTGTTATCACAGAGTCGTTACCAGCCTCTGTCATTAGCCCGGTCGTGGCCAGGAGAATGTCCGTCTTCAGAGCCAGCAGGAATTGGCTCTGCTGGACATGGGGGAGGCTTCCAGCAGCTTCCCACAGGAGCCACCTTTGTGGCGCCCCTGCTACCAGAAACTAGGCCGTGCAAAACCAATACACTCTTGGTGTGCCCCAGACACCCCATGGGCAGTGAACCACCACAGTGATAAATTTCTGACCATGGGTCAGAGAAGTCCAGAGGGGCTCTACAGACAAGAGTGGGGCCTCTCCACTATTTACCTTCTGGCATCACAGCTTCTGCTGTGGAGATGAAGTGTTTCTTAGTAATAAGGCTCCAAATTTCAATACTGTATAGTTGGAAAGAAATAGATGTAGCTCTGCTGAAGATATTGGAAAAAAAAAAAAAGTGATGGATTTTTAACTTCATGTATGCCGCCGTCCACCCCAGAAGCTGGGAGCCCGGCGCCGGTCTTCGGGTGCCGCAACCTTCCCCCGACAGGCTGTCCTTAAAAGGACAACCTTAGTGTGGACAGGGCACAGGCACTCCCAGTGATTTTGCTCCTTGTGATGTTGCTGTAGCAACCAATCCCAGGGGGTCAGCAGTGCACAGCTCTGAGCTGCTGCAGGCGAAGGAGAAAAAGAGTGGGAGTCAGGGATGATACTCAGAGCTTCTTTATTCTTCCAAAGTCAAAGACTCCCAGGACCACGAGGGTCCTGGAACAGCAACTTTTATAGGGGGCTTTAGGGGCGTGGTCAAAGGAATGGTCCAATAGGGGAATGGCTTGAGAAGGGAACCAATCAGGGAAGGGATCCAAAAGTAACCAATGAGGGGGTGAGAGAACTAGGAAGTGTAACAACTAACCAATAAGGAACAGGTCATTAACATAAAGGGGTGAGGTAATACATTTTCCAGAAACTTCTCCAGGCAGAGGGCCTGGTTGAAGACTATCCCCTACAGGGAAGTCTTTGGAGGGTGCTGTATTAACTTAAAAAAACTGCTTTCCCTCCATGGCAGCGTTCCCTTTTCTGCCTGGACTTCAACATTCTCCTCAACACATGTATACTAAAGAAACTGAGTTTTAGAAAATATCACTAGAAACTTATTTGTCTGACATTTAATTCTGACAAGATCTTTTATGGGACGTTCCTCAGAATCCATACTCAAAATTATTTCCCTAGCTCCATCAACAAATGAACCTTAGTATCAAGAATGCTTTCTGTATTTAAGTTCCTCTTCTGACTAGAATAAACCACTAATTCTTAATACTATCTACAGTGTAATTACAGATCACAACTTTGACAGATAAAGGCCTCAATTGGAATTCAAATGGTGGTCTAGAAAGATGGGGTGCCTGCTTTTTCTTCCCTCTAAAGTGGTTTTTGATCTTCTAAGTGACTATATTGTTTAGACGTTGTATAGCATAGCTGTACTTCCATCTAATTTTAAAATGCCAGTGTCTGTATTATACGAACACTTTACAAAAATTTTTTTTTTTTTCTCATAGTATATGAGTAGGGAACTGATATTCTACATGTAAAGGAATGAGTACAGAATGATTGTGATCCAGATGCAAAAAGAATGTAGCACATGTGCTACACACATTATGGGTAACACTGAAATACCTAAGGTAAAAAGAAAAATTAACCTGGAGAGTTCAATGCTGCTGGAGTGCCTAATGTGGGACAGACAGAACTTTTAGACATATAAATCCAAAATTTTGATCCTTTTAAAAGCCCCGTCAGCTATCATCTAATGCTGAAGGAGCTGAAAGTTTGGAAATGCATGTTTGAAGCATTTGGGAGGGGTTTGGACTTTTGGTTCCCTGCACATTTTGCTTTGTGCTTGTGCACCTGCCCACAAGTTTGTCTTGGCAAGAGGCAGGCAATGGTACACCACAGGCACGCAGTCCAGTTACTGTTCTCAGTGATCTCTCTCCTAGCTAGATTTAGACAATTCCCCAGTTATGCAGTTGTTCACCTGAACTGTAAGAGGAGACCAGGCCCTGAAGTTATGCACTGTAAGTGTTGCCTGCTGCCTTTCTTGAACGTGGTCTCAAACTACTTGCCTAAAATCACATATGCTGTGTTCTGCCAAGCTCAAAGCTGACCCTTCCACTGCATACCTCTGCTCTTACTGTGGAACAGAAAGCCATCCACACTCACCAAGAGACAGGAATTACTGTTACAATTTCATATTATGCCAGATATTGTTATAGTTGGAAACAGAAATGGTTTTGGTATTAAGCTATTTCTTCTTGGAATCTAAAACAGTGGTTTTCAAAGCTGTTTTCTAATGCCAATGAGCTTCATCACTTAATTCAAAGTTTAAAATGTTTTGTTAATAAAGCTTAAAATGCTCTAAAAGAGAACAGTAATGTGAAATCTCTTTTCTGGATCTGTCATTTTCTGCTCTTCTGTTATTTTCTGCCACTTCTACAGGAACCAAGTAGGAAGGTATGGATCCCTATTTCACATAATAAGTTGTAAATGCACAGGTTGTTTGAGGGCATTATTTTAAAGTTCAGCAAACTCACCACCTGCTTTTTGTGGGTACCACAGCTAGTTCTACATTAAACCAAATGGAAATTTTAAAAAAGTAACTTTTGTTGGGTTTTTTTACTCAGTGTGCTATTAAAAAACCTTTCTTTTTACTGTGAAACTAATCTGTCAGTTCAGTAACAATCCAGTCAGAATTGCTGTTCAGATAAGTAATACTTGCTAAGGAAGAAAAAAATAATAGTTTAATTTGCAGCTTATGAGTATAGCAAAATATGGAAGTCTGTGTCCTGTGCATGAGATATGGGCCATATAGAGACATCTGGGCTGATCACCTAATAAATAGTATCTACTACACGTTTTAGTTCAGTAATGTTGAGGGATTAGTTTAGTAATGTACCAGTGGTGGCATCCTGTAGTAAGTAGGACATAGGAGAAAATAATTCCAGGACAGCCATGATGCAAGGAAGAATGTACACATGTAGGATCAGTGTATGTTAAGAATGAATAGAGCGAGATTTTATCCTCTGTGTGAATCGATTCATTGGCTTGTTAAGATGCAAGATATGGACAAACTTCATTTTATTTGAGGAGCATTTAAAGATATTACTGTCTTCTTTAGTGATGCTGAAGATCAGTCCCAGAAGTTAAATAAGTGGATGAAAAATATAGGGAATTTTAAAAATTCAAATAATGCAATTTAAGGACTTTGTGCTTTAATGTACGTGACTTTGAGTGTGATCCTAGTTGGCATTCATTTATTAATGTTAGAGCTTCAGATATTTTCTTACATCAAATTTAAAACTTACCAAAGTGAAAAAAATTCAGTAAAAAAAATATTAATACATTTTCTTTAAGAAAATTACTATGATGGGTAATATATGCAGAACATTCTAACATACTTTCAGGTGTTATCACAGCATCACCACAGTAAGAAGTCTCAGTCATCCTGAAAATTCTCAGTCATCCTGAAAAATCTGAGGCTTTTTCATATCATTTTGACCAACACAAAATATTACGTATTGAAACATACATATCAGAGTGGTATCATTTCGAATTTTTAACTCAGCATTAGTATTAACAGTCAATTTAAAATTAATTCCCTGTTTCTAACTCGTAAGCTAAAGAACAAGAGGAAAGCATAGCCAGAGGAATTTTTTTAACCTTAGGCTATAAATCTTCCTGTCTATTGACAATCATAAATGGAGAACATGTCAGAATCACATCATTCAGTGTGCCATGAGAAAAGGCAAAAAGGAGACAATTTTGGAAAGCTAGGGAAAAGAAATATAAATCAACTTGATGAATTGACAACGTTAGTGATCCTTAAGCAAGTCAAACAACACTTCCTCTATGGCTTGATACTCTAAACCTGAGTACCCTGAGAGCCTTCTGAGACTGATTCTAAAATGGCAGCGAGGTCAACAAACACTGCAGATCCAGGTCTGATTCCACAGAGTAAGGTAGTGTAAATTCGTGTTTACTACCTGAGTGTACGGAAGCTTGAAATTGCTCTCCTAAAGACACTTCTCTGCATACTTAATTAGGAATTTTTTGCGGAGTCTTAACTGTGTCTGTGGGCCTTAAAGAAGTGTAAGAATTCTTGAGTTGTAATATGATGCCGAGGCTTAAATTCGGTGCTGGAAGCTGTTTTTCTTATATCTAAGTGAGCCACTTTGTAGTTAGGAGGAGCCTTATCCGGGGTCAGGCGGGAGCTGCGGAGGGGCCATCATGGCAGGGCAGCCGCCTTTCCCTGCCGGTGGATGCCAGGCGTGGGGCCAGCCCCGCCGGGAGGTGGCCGGAGCGCGGCCTCGGCGGCAGCGCTGCCCGCAGCCGGGTGCGGGACGGAGCAGAGCGGCCACGCTGCTCGGCCCTGCCGCCGCCGCCTTCCGCCCGGCGCTTCCCACCGCCCGGGCCGTGCCCTGCGCTCCTTAGAGGGGCTCGGCAGTCCGTGCCTGGAAGCGGCAGTGCCCCTCTGAGAGAGGGCAGAGCAGAAGAAAGAAATGCCGTGCCTGTGCGGCGGCGCGGAGGAGTGCTTCTGTCCCGCACAAGAAAAGAGGACGAGCAGCGGTGGGAGCTGAGAAAGCCCCGCTCCCGGGTCAGCAGACGTGCCAGCTCCCGAGGCGCCACCTGGGAAGAGACAGAGAAGGGGCTCGGATCTGGGGGTCTGCAGCTCAGCACGTCCCATGGATTTCCTTCAGGGATGGCGGGGACATAGCAGGCAGCTGTCGGGGAGGGTCAGGTGTTCCGTCTTGCATGCACCTCTACAGCTCCCAACCCAGTCACTCATCTCCTCATAGCTGCAGTAGTGTATCATATACATTTGGGATCTTTTTTGACTGACTTGAAATAAATTGTACTGAAGTTAAGAGAATTACAGTACTCTCTCTGGGCTGAAGTCTGCTCTCGGAATGTTTCTTTAACACCCTCCTGACATCCTGACCATTTAAAAATCTTCTCATTTCTGTTCCGCGTATCTATCTCACAAGAATACTCCTGTGCTTTCCCCCATCCTTATTTATTAACTTGGTTCCCTTTTTCGAGTTCTCTCCTTGTGTTCAGCTACATCTCATTATTTTTGTGGTGTTTCTGAGATGATTTTGTCTGGGCAGCCACTGGATTTGGAGAGGAAATGATCCCTTTGTAGGGCAGCATGTTTTATTCATGGTAAAGTGATTTGTGGTTTTATCCTTAAAGAGAAAGAGGAATCAGTTATTCTACCTGCCAAGGCAAAATGATGGTGACAGTTTGTCATTGTTAGATAATCCATTCTTGCTTCAGCAGAGGCAGAAATTACTTCCATGCTGTTCCTTGAGCAAGGCATCACCTCACACTGAGGAAAATAACCAGATTCTGTATATGTGTTTTTCATCTCAGTATTAGAGATGAGAAAATTAAAATACGGAGAACTCATGTGACTTATCTAAACTCCTGAAGCAAAACAAAGGACACTTAACTCCCCATTTATGCATAGTGTAACTGTCCAAATTGAAAGTCCTTACTCCTGGTTTTCAACTATCTTACTATTTAGTATTCACACACATTTCTTTTACATGCTGCTCCCATCGTGCACTGCTGCAATTTGGATAAGTTTATGAAGTGTCAAATTACAACACTGATTTGCTGAGGACATAATTTCTAGGGGGACCATACTTACACCACATGTAAGATTAGGCAGCAAGGCTGGTGTGAAGAGTTGCCTGTCTTGTCTGGCTGTCATCCCGAGAATACAGTGTATCCTCAGTCGTGCTGGTACAACTGTTCTCTGGTTCTTAACCAGTCGATACAAACAGGTGAAAATTAACCCTAAGAAAGGTTTAACAAAGGAGGGTAATTTGCTCCAGCTCGGAGATGGCGCTCCAGTCTCTCAGTTAAGTTGAAGGAGCAATACACTATGGCCGTGGATAGGAGAAAATGGCTAAGGATTTCCTTACACATGGAATGATGAATCCCTGCTGTAGTGGAACTGCAGCTGGATAGTGTGACTATTCTCTTGAACTTTAATTTTATACACACTTCAGTTTTGGAATTATTCTGCATTTTAGTTTGTTGAACCTCATTTGTACATTATTTTAGCATTTAAGAGAAAGGATTTGTTTATTTTTGGCACAGCTGACTGTAGGCTTGTTTAGCTTTCTTTATCACATATTTTGCCAGTTTAATAAAACTCAGTGTTTGTTGAACAGTTTATTGCTGTAAATGCAATTGCAATGAAACAGAAAGCCTCAAGGCATTACTGAAATATTGCAAACCACCAAGCAATATGTACAAGCCTTAGAAATAGTGTTCCATGATCTCAAAATTTGAGGTAGAAAAAGCTCCAATTAAATCAATACTTAATTCAGCAGAAAAATCAATGTTTTATACACTACCAGATTTAGAATTTTTTCAGGGATACCATCTGTCATACAGATCAGCATCTTCTTCAGTGCAGTATTGTAGCAGTAGGAGCACTTCCAGTTTGCAGAATAGCACAAGTTAGCAGGTGACTTCTTGAAAGGGTAACTATGTGTGGCATGAAGGTGAGCACATACATACTCAGAGTGCCATATGGGCTATATTTATTTGGTGTATATATGCAGAGGAGAAAGAAGTATATGTGTTACATTTCATATAATAAAACACGTGGTGTTGCTTTTTGTAAAACACTTTTTGTCCTTCTCATGCTTTTCTGTGAAGGCAGAAAAAGTAAGCAAAAAAAAGGAAAAAAATGTGAAGAATTTCAATAACAAAAGGTGCTATAAAAATGCTATTGATCATAAAGTGGTCATAAAAATTGTAATTATTTTACACTGAAGTTCCAGTGTGACTTTTTTAATTTCCCTAGTCTCCACTGCCTTTGGGAGTCCTTTCTAGATTTTCAGATCAGTTAATGAGTTCATCAGTATTCAGATATTATTCTGATAATAAACAAAATTACCTCCAGTTTCTCATATGTTGTAAATAGGTAAAGCAGGTCATCATCATATGTATAGTATTTATAATATTGGCATTTGAGTGACTCTGGAAACCATGCCTTCTTGCCTCCAGCTTTCCTAGTGGATTATCCACCACCATTCTGCAACTGTTACAAGATGTAATAGTGTGCACTGGATGGATGTACTTTGTGCATATTTGGCTTAAGTCCTGGCAGTAGAAGCTAGATGGAATTCCTCAAAATAACAGGAGGCACCTGTACTCTATTGAGAATGTTTTTAGTAGGAGAGATTAAAGATCTCAGCTTGTTCAAGGGTCTGTATGTCTTATCTGCTCCAAACACAGATGTTGCATATCTTGCCAATGCCTCCCAGGCTGATGCTCATAAGCTTTTTCCATGGTCTTCAGGGCTCTTAAGGAACACAGAATCACAGAATCACAGAATTTCTAGGCTGGAAGAGACCTTCAAGGTCATCAAGTCCAACCCATGCCCTAACACCTCAACTAAACCATAGTGTCAAGTGCCACATCCAGTCTTTTTTTAAACACATCCGGGGATGGTGACTCCACAACCTCCCTGGGCAGTCCAGTACTTAATCACTCTTTCCATGAAAAACTTTTTCCTAATATCCGACCTATATTTCCCTTGACACAGCTTGAGGCTGTGTCCTCTCGTTCTGTCAGCTGCTGCCTGGAGAAAGAGACCAACCCCCACCCGACTACAGCCACCCTTCAGGAACTTGTAGAGAGTGATAAGGTCACCTCTGAGTCTCCTTTTCTCCAGGCTAAACAACCCCAGCTCCCTCAGTTGTTCCTCACAGGGTTTGTGTTCCAAGCCCCTCACCAGCCTCGTTGCCTCCTCTGGACACGCTCAAGTGTCTCAACGTCCTTCCTAAACTGAGGGGCCCAGAACTGGACACAGCACTCAAGGTGTGGCCTCACCAGAGCTGAGTACAGGGGAAGAATGACCTCCCTGCTCCTGCTGGCCACACTATTCCTGATCCAGGCCAGGATGCCATTGGCCTTCTTGGCCACCAGGGCACACTGCTGGCTCATGTTCAGCTGCTGTCACCAGAACCCTCAGGTCCCTTTCTGCCTGGGCACTGTCCAACCACACTGTCCCCAGCCTATATCCTCTTATGGGTCCCTTAGGCTGACTTCTTTGGTGAAAGGACAAATGATGAGTACATTTGTGCCATCTGTTGCCTTACTGCAGTTTGTAAGCCCCATTTTCTGAAAGCCAGACTCTAGTACTTACCACACAGAGGTTGAAAACTTAAACAAGCATCACAAATCTGCACTAAAACATGTAAGGGGTTTTCAAGACTCTTGAAAAAAGTGATAGTCTTGATTGGCTTTTAGATCATGATCTTTTATTGGCATAAGCTCTCTAATTTGTGTGCTTCAATAACAGAGTGATGGGTGGACTTTTCGGGTTGACTAAAGGATAGGAGGTCATCTTGAACAATGGATTTTCCAGATGTCTCCCATTTTGTCACTGTGCTGCAGATCTTCTGGCCTGAACATTTTGAAAAATTCACCAGTCATCCAGCTCTCTTATCGTCTGTCTGCCTAACAAACATTTGGTCTGCATTCTAAGAAATTATTCTGATGGATCTGTCGTGGTTGCTTTATGCCACATGACTAGGTTTTAGTTTTGGGGTTTTTTTGAATTTTATTTACAACATTTCTGTGAATATTTTCTTTAAGTTTATACAATCATTTCACATCTGTTGTAACATGAACATTGCCATGGCACTCCTAAAGTGATGAATGGGTTGGAGGCATCTTGTGGTACCACAAGGATCCTTTTGCCTGCTGGCCTACTATTCTGAGGCTTGAAACTCACACTGTACTCCCCTTTCAGTTCTATCCTTCTGCCATGTGCCATTGCACATCTCTTTATCTTTAACAAGGACTCCTCTGTAGGGCAGACCTGCCTTCTCTTACCCTGGATCTGAAGTTCCACTTTTTCCTTTGCTCCCAGTTTTCTGAGTATCACTGTGCCTTTTGTTCTTTCTGATGATCTCCTAAATATCCTAATGATTTTTACTCAAGATATGACCATTGACTATGCCCACTATATTTGTCTACTTCTTCATACAGAATCTCCTTTTTCTTCCAACTTTTGTTTCATTGGGTGGTGTGATGGCTTACTGTTACCAGTCACAGATCAGTCTTTTGGGTCTTTTTATCAGCTCATATCTGCAAACCTGATTTTTCCTCTCCTCTTCCACTGCATGCCTCTCTTGACTTCATTATGGACTCCAGACATATTTCTGGGGATTCTCTTCCTCGGGGCCTATCAGATGACTGGATGTGGCACAAACTTCTGTTGAATGCTCGGTGGTTACATTCAGCCCATAACTGTATTGTGCAGATAATCCTTTTTCTCTGTAATTTTCTAGATCTCTTCCACTTCTCTAACAGCTACTATCTTCCTTCCCTGTCTTACCAGTAAAAAGTCCACCACAGCAACCACAAAAACCAGACCCGTTGCAACCTTTCCCTCTTTTGTCTGCGTGCTGTTGTCTTTTATTAAAGGACTCAAGTACTGACAATCTTGAAGTTTCCTTGTTTCAAAATATATGTTTCACTATGTAAATAAAATATTTGACAATGCAAATCTAAAAGTTGCAGAGCTTTGCTTCCACAAAAACATTTACAGTGATAACCGTACTGGTTGAGGATGAAATTGGACCACTGGTAACCTGAATTTCATGCCTGTTCTACAATGAGACCCTGTTATTAAAAGGAAGAGACTTTCATCCATCTAGATCCACTGAAGTTTCTAACAGAGGGTTTTCCTGCATTAAACCTGCAGGCAGTTAGTGAATCCTCTATGTCCCTATGGAGGTGATCCTATAAACATCCCCAATATGGCCTGATTAGCTTCTGCATTGCTTACCATATGTGCACAGCCAGAAATCAAGTCTGCCTTCTTTATGCCTCACACTACACTTTATAGTAGGCCCACTTTATAACAGCCAAGTTTCAATAATAATACTTTGTATGAGGTGCTGATACAATGCATTTTAATATATACTTCTTTGGAAGCTACTTTTTAAAAGGATGTATATTACTACATTTTCTATAGAGGCTGGTAAGCATGAGAAAGTTTTTCCTAAATTCTGTTACAAGCTACTTTCTATGCTGAAATATATCTGCAAGCACTTCTTTGGTCTTTTCTCACATCCCAGTAGTTTTTGGTAAAGGCCAGTAGCACACTGTTAAAGTGAATATTATGCCTTTCCAAAACTGCGTAAGCATACATCCAACTTACTTGGAAATTCAAGGCCATAGTCTAACCAGATGTTTTCACCCACCCACTACTTTTGTTTTGTGTCCTATTTAATAAAAATTAATTACATTAATATCATTGTGAGAAGATCAAGCAAATACATGACCAAGACCTAATTAGGTTTTAATGGGATTGTGCTGGAAGTGTGAGTTTAAGATGCATTATTTTTCCTTTAAAGCCAAGGACTAATTCTACGATCTATTTTTAACTGAGTATTTCCTCTGCATTTCTGTTTTTTATTAGTCATTTGCAATTCCCTGGAACCCCTATTTTTTGAAAAGGCAGCAGTGAATATAAAAATGCATAATGTGCCCTTCAAGGTCAGTAAGTAGAACACTGGTGTAGGGTCTGTAAAAATTAACACCTTTGAAGGCCACAAAAAGAAATTTATATGGTAATTAAATTTCTGCTTCAATCATTTCTAGGTCTTAAACTTTAAGCTCTTCAGATGATTATGAGTGGCTATACATCCAGACTTATCAGGGAATCCAAAAACTTCTCTAAAATAATCAACTGCTTTTTGTCTAATGGTAACTTTTCTCAAAAGGACCAAAGAATAAGGGAAGTTATAATCTCAAGATGCACTCCAGACCTCCCTCAAATGCAACTTGATGTCAGCAGCCCTTTCTTGCAGGAACTTTCTTGTCTTAGAGCTTCTGAGAGCAAGTTACAGATGCAAGCTTTGACTAGGAAGGAAGACAGCTTACATGCTGAAATTGCTTTCTGTAGAAACCCAAAGAAACTGTGCATATGTCTTTAGGCTAGTTCTGCAGACAAGAGGGGGAAAATGGTGAATATATTCATTTTAACAATCCCTCTCATGTAAGAAATCATACTGTATCATTTACACTGATAACATTTTTTGAAGAACTAGCATCATAGAAATGGAAGTGAGAGCTAATGGCTAGGTCACTTTTGACTATAATAACAGCCATCTGGATGTTATGAGATAAGTCTCCATAATACTCCTACAGTGGAGCTGCCTCTAGTGAATGAATCTCAGGACCCAGATGACAGAGTGTGAAAGCTTTCTGGTGAAAGACCCCTTGTAGTGAGAATTAAGAAGGTTATTGAAACTTCATGCACATCTCTAGTAATGCAAAAAAGCCCATGGCTGTGGGTGATTATATTCAGACTGTCATAGGCTGTATCCTGAAATTCTTAGTGAGTGAAAGAACTGCATTTACGCTGGGTCAGGTCTCTGAAGTTGTGGTCTGGTGGGGTCAGACATGGTGGCCACATCCAGTGAGCAATGATCTCTGGCCTATGCCTTTTCCTGAATTACATCCAGGAATTACTTGGGAGATTGCTAGCTAGCCTCGGCACAGCCATCACAGGAACTCTCCTGGCAATTTAACAGTGAGGCAGTTAATTTCCTGGGAAATACTTGATTTACTAACCTAGATGTAGTCACTGAATATCCTTTAGAAGAGTGAATGAGACTACTAGCAAATGTGAATTGAGGGATTTGGCAGAGATCAAAGGAATGGAACTCAGATAGTGACCTGTGAATGGCAGAGGATTTATGGCGTCCTTGCTTTTAGATTATAATGTGGATTTTCATTGCATTTTTTTTGAGTTTTCATTATTTTTTTTCTGTCTGCATAAGCCTATTATAAATCTAAAGGAAAGTTTTTCACTTCATTAAATGTTTTTTCACTACGTGACTGATCCTACAAGTATTATTTCCAGGGTATGCTCATGCTTAATGGGAAGAAAAGTAGAAAAATGTGTCCTGAAATGTTTAGGGGAGTGAATTGGCTATGCTTGCCAATAGCCAATAGCTTCTCAGTTTTCCTAGAAACATCAAGGAGAGCTTTGATTGCAAAAGACAAACAGAATCTGGACCACTGGATGTGTAACAAATTATTCAGTCTTCAGAACTTTTCTTGTCAAATAGATGGCTGCTAAAAATAATAGCTTACAGTCTTCCTCTCAACTGCACAGTTCTACAGTGAGTACCAGAGATGCATTAGTAGAGTAATCGAAAGTTTCGGCCACAACATTCTTCTCAAAGGTATCACTACTTGAAACCTCAGGGACATTAAGTGAAAAGGAACAAGAACTTATTCCCCTACATGAACTACAAGCTATTTCTGAGCTGAAAATGTACAAATTTTGACAAAAAAATAGCTACTGTGAATCTCACCATACATTAAGGGTTGTCACTGGGTCACTTCTGAGACAAGTAGTTCAGGTTATTGCTCAAAATATATTTTACTTTTGAAAATCAGAGTGAGATAGAAAGTCCTAATTAAAGGGAATTTTATCATTAGATTCAATATAATCTTCCATTTTACTCGTATTTACCTAAGTTTACATTTACTGACAGTTTAGGTAAAATGCTTTGCGATCTCATGACAAACTAGTAAGTAAGATCTCACAAAGTAGTTGATGTTCACCAGTGTATTGAAGAGATCCAAAGGTAATGTATGGGATTGTCCTAGTTTAGGGAAAATTTGGGAAGAAACTTCCGATGGGGTCTCTCTAGAATGCAAATTCAAGTGGCCCCTCCTCCAACTGTTTCAGGAAAAGATTTCCTTGGAGAAAAACAGAAAAACTGTTTATTTAACAAGCAAAATATTCACAAGCATGAATGATGAATAATATTAAACAATAAAACCTCTTGCTGTTCTGAAGAGATGGGAAATTCAGAAAGTCCTATTCATGAAGGGTTGCCTGGCTTGCTCAGTCTCTTATTAGTCCCTGTGGCACTGGAAAATGCCAAAGCCCAGGCCCTGGTGGGCCACAGGTGTGAGCTCTGGGTTTTCAGTCCAGAGCAGGTTTAGACAGTTCCAAGAAAAAGAAAAGCCACCATCCAGGAAACTTCTCTGCCTCAGCTAGCTAAAAACTAACTAAAAGCAAAGGAGAGCTCTCTCTCTCTGTCCGTGCTGCAGACAGCACAGTCCAGGAGCAGAACGCAGAGGAGTCCGAGCAGTTTCTGCAAACAAACTCCACGCTTCTTCTCCCCACTTCTCTCTCTGAACCAATCTTAAAGGTGCAGAACTTAATATCCAGCATAAACAGAACAGCTGGTTGGGGATACAAACATCATAAAGTCATCCCAGGACAGGGATTTATTTGGTCCTGCAATTACTGGACTTGATCCTACTCAATACAATTTAATGTATTTCTATAAATTGCAAGAGTTTGCAACACTACAAGTATATTTTCCCTGTAAATCAGAAGCAAGATCCAATATGCTAATACTGCCCAAGTTTTATATTAAGTCATGTGGGTCTATACAGGTTGCACATTGTATCTCTCAGACAATTTGCATTCCATACTTTTGTTATGAAGAGAGAACATGGTCTATTACCAATACAAATAGTTTCCTATGTGATCATATGGGTCACACTGTGTTCTGCTGTGATTCTTATGCATAGAGCAGAGTTTATGTACTGATAAAATGATGGAATGTTATATTTAGGTGTTTGCAGGAAGTTCAAGTGAAGTGGTTAAACCTATATTAAAGTGGGCAATGTTTAGATAGAATGTGTGCTTGAATGTCTCGATTCTTCCTGCTGCTAAGCAAGACAATTAACATTTTCATAATTGTAAAAATGAAGGAATGTCTGAGTTCCTTAGAAATTACAGCTTAGGGTACTAGAGGTGTTTTGTTAACTCTTGGTTTGTAATTTGTATGGATTTCCTACTTGTAGTTTTACATATAGTTAATGATATGAGTTCTTAGCAAACATAACTGAAATTTATAATCTAGGTCAAACTTAATATGCATAGATATATTACAAGTGCCTTCTTACTGTTCTCATTTTCCGTCTTTATTGAATAACACAAATGCCTTTTGTCTCTGTAGGAAAGGATCAGCCCCAAATCCTGATGGCCCATGGATGCCAAAAGAAGTTGTACCTCAATGTCTGCAAGAATTTGAAGCAAAGTTCTTAGGATTTGTGCCATACATACTTTCATTTTACTTTCCTCTCTTCAGATGATCAAAATGACCTCTTTTTTTTCCTTCCCTGGTTGAGAGGCATCACATTTTACTTTTCTGTAGGTGAAAAAATACTGTGTTGAAGTCATTTTAAGCAGAGGAAAAGAGCTCTTTTGTTCTGTTAGGAAGTTCTAACTGAACCTCTTTAGTCACAGCTATGAGAAAACTTGGCTGAAGTTTGAAAACTGAGATGCCACTGCTAAATTGACTAGACGGCTATAATGGTTACATTTGACTGAAAAAACACTTTTGAAAATATTCACTGGACATCTGTCGAGAAGCAGCTCCTCACTCATGATCTCAGATAGGAAATGAGAAGGACATACATTATTTATCTGCTGAGTTTGATAAAGCCAAGTGCGTTTGAAAAAGTGATTGTATAAAGAAGACTACGAGTGCCTTGTTGCTATGTTCAGAACAAAGTTCTCTCCAAAACTGCTGCCTTATCCTGAGGGCATGAGGGGAAACTCCTGTATGAGCTAAGTGCAGTTAGATGTTAGACTACTCAGTGTGCATTTAAAAGGTTAGTATGCAGAAGCAGCAGTCTGGTTAGAATGAGGCCTTGGCCTCATTCTCCTTGTGCACTCTGGGAAAGCAGTGTACACAGGACACAAGGAAACAAACACATCCCACAAAATCTACACTGCAGAGGGTGGGGAATGGCCATGCCTCATTTGCAGGTGCAATTGCTCCCTATTTGCAATGCACTTTTGCAATATTTCACTCATAGGAAACAAGTTTACTTGATTTTGTGTTTGTGTGATATTTTTTCATTTCATTTTGAACTCTACAGGCCACTAATTTACCACAGAAATTCAGTTTCACAATTACTCCGTGCATTTGTTAGTTCCAGTTGCCAAAATTAACTAGCCAGTGATGCAACCAGTAGGTCCCAGCCAAAGAAGACACTGTCACAGGTACAGTACAATTGGAAGACTTTACCCAGAGCTTTGAAAATCTTGAAGATCTGTACCAATCTATTTTATAATGAAGAGTTTGTAAAAATCTTTGGCCCATGAAAAGCAAAGGTTTCATACATTATTTTCGCTATTATTTTATGTTATTTTCATTGGAAATTACTATGAACTTGTGACTGCCCTGTGCTAGATGCATATGTGCTTAGCTGAACACAGCAGCCTATCAAAGGAAAAAAGACTACTGTAGTCAGAGCAGTATTCACTATCTTGTAGATGGAGACAAAGCTCAGTTGCTGGGAAACCGCAAAGGTAAATCCTCCATGCGTTCCACAGCTGTTGTTCTGCAGGAAATGAGTACATCTCGTGGGTACTGCGAATTATGAAGATAAACTTGGACGACCACAAAAAAGCATTAATAATGAAAGGCAGCCTGACTCCTGTTTCATTTTCCCTTTTGAAGGTACACAGCTCACTGTCTGTGTCAGTGTTATGTAACCACAAATTGCCTTCTCATCTTCTGCAAGCTGCATTGCTGTCAAACGATAATGATGACCCAGCCACACTGTCTAAAGATGTCAGGGGAAGAGAAAAACCAGACTACTACAAATGACACAGTGAATACTCCTTTCCTGTTACAAATTCCACATTAAATCTAAGTAATTATTTGGCTGCAGTGATACTTAGTCCACAGGACAATGCATTTACAGGCATTTAAGAACAGCAGTTTACAATAATGCTTGCATATGGGTTTGATATCTTGTGTTGTTAAAACAAATCAGCAAGTCTAGACTGTAATTTGCTGAAGCAATTTATGCTTATTTCATGGGGTTTTTTCTCTAAGTAGAGGTGAATACATTTGACTGTCTTAAGAGGAAGGATGGTGGTGCACATTCTTTTGATTTTAACTGTAAGACTGATCTGAAACAAAAGTATTAACATCCTGATTTTCATACCACATCAAAAATTGATCTAAACTATTAGTGCTTTATTCCACTATGATATTCAAATATTTTGGGAACTGCTGATTAGTCATGAAAAAACACTACTGCAGCCATTTCTTCACAAATTAGTAAATTGAGACTGTCAACACAGCAGGTCAGTAGCAGAGCAGGGAGCTAGGACCCATGTGGGAAACCCTCAGCTGCCTTAAATTGTTACTGAAGTCATCAAAGTCTAGCAGCTGCCAGTAGTTGAGGGTTCCCTTTAGCTTATTCACTCCTGCACTCCTGCTCCACTAGCAAGGTTAAACAAAAGCTTTTTGTATTTCTGGGAACCTTGCAACTTTGCTTTATGCCAGACTTTTCTTCTAGGTGAGACAGTACTTGCAGGTAATTTTCTCACAGTGTTTTCCGACCTTATTACAAATCTCACATGGCTTCAAAAGCTGTACAACACAAGAAGACACTGTGCTCATTCTGCTTAGATGTGATTGCATTTCCAAAAAATGTAACATAATATACAGATAAATTAAAAAACCAAAATCAACCAAACAAAAACAACAAAAAAACCCAATACCCCCCCCCCAACCCAAAAAACCCTAGGCTCTCGAGAACTAAGAAATACTTTCCTAGTGAGAGTTTGATTTCTTTGTGCCTTTGAGTGAGAAAAATGAGTCCCCAATCCCACATGTCTGGTGCCAGGCTCTCTGCTGTTTTCCAGACAAAACTGTTTCCAGGTAAAAGACTCAGAGGGGCTCTGGAATTTGCAGTGAAATTACAGAGCTGTCTCCCACCTGGTTGTCTTCCAAAAAGAGAGCCTCCTCAAACAAAAGCTGTAGACTACAGCTTCAGGGCTCTCACCAGCAAATGAGCACACTTATCACTGACAGAACAGAAAATGGATTTATATGGACTAGTCCTTAGATGACTATTAAACAGAGAAAAGTTGAGGTCATATATTTGTTGTAAAGTTTTGTTTAAAAAACCACAGGAATTTAGCTGAGATTTTTCCTTTGCATGCATGCTTTCCAAAGCTAATCAGTTATCTTGTACTTTTTCTTTATTTTTTAAATTCTTATGTCGATGTTTATGAATAACATTCTAACAGCATAATGTTTAGATAATTGTTTTGGTTTATTGTAATTTTCATACTGACAGACTTTGAAAAAACAAATGCTTTTATATTGTTCCTAGAAATCATCAGATTATGAATTCACAAAAAAGTATGCCTTTTTGTTTAGAACGTAGAATGTCCATCAATTTCTATTAGTATAAAATGGCATAACTCCATTGAAGGAAGTGATTTGCTACTACCCTATTTTCATTAAAAGTAGAGGTATGTTATGAAAGAAATAACTGTATAATATACTCATTACTTGTTGACCTTAACCACTATCCAAGATCCTAGATGTCCTTCCCACCTTTTCCAGTGGCTCCTCATTTCTGTGTTCCAGACAAGCATAAATACATGATTTTGTGGTAGAGGATGAAAGAGTTGTTGTTTTACAGAGCACTACATAAGGATCTCAGAGCGTTGTGTGGAGCATAACTAATTGAGCCTTTAAACCTTCCAGGACTTGGGAGAAAGAAGTCAGACTGGACTTCTGTTCCAAAAAGACTGCAGTTTGTAACAAGCCACCTCATTCAAATTATTTCTCTTCTGACATTATTGCACTTTGGGCTGCGTTTGGTTTTATTTTGTGTTGCGCATATGGAGAGCAGTTTCTCTGTAACTTAATCCTTAAAACATCGGTTCTAAGAAAGGATCCTCCTTTGTGTAAGAGATGTGCATGTTTATCAAGGTTATCAAGAAGCAGACTTGAGATTCTACAGGTTGACATTGAAAATTCACTAAATGGGTAAAAAAGCCTGTTTGGATGATCTAAATAGGGTGTAGAAAGAGGCATGAAACTATGTGGTTGTATTGGGACAACCTACAAATATTAGCTGAATATCTAACCCCTAATTGTTCAGAGAGATGTGTCAGGTTATAAAACTGACAATCATAAGTGAAAAATGTTCTGGGGCTTACCCTGGTGTTGTGGTGTTACGGGCCTCTGCCCATGTAAGATGTTTTTGAAATTTCCATGCACCATTCCAGGATGTGTGTCATGGCCTCTTCTGAGAAGAATGAAGTCACTTGGCCTTTGGCGTCATGACTTCCAGCACACTCCAGGAAAGAAGTTTCTCACCAGGAGCCATAGCCTGCAAAGTCTTCATTTTCAGTTACCCTCCTAGCTGTGCCAGGCTATGTTAACCCTTCCTAGGCACAGATACTGCCATGCTCCCTGGGGAGCCTATGCTAGGGAAATCTTTGGAAGGGCTTATTGCAGTATCAATGTCAGTATCTGTTGTAAGAGAGAACCCCAGCAGGAGTGATTTCAGTCTCTCCAACAAATAGTTCATGCACAGAATCTGATTTACTTGTTTGCCTTTCAACATCTTTTCTTTAACACACAAAGTTTTAAAGTGGTATAAAAATCAACAAAATATAAAGTCCCTGCAGTCAAATCAGACGTAATCTTCTCATACTCCTTTTCTCCTATGACTTCTGTCAACAGTTTGCTCTTCAGTGCAGGATGACAGTGTTGGAATGTGACTGTGACACCACAACCACTGACAGTCTGATAGGACCAAAGCTGTTACTGTCATGGACAGGGTAGATCTGGGCTCAGCAGGGCTATGCATTTTACCCCCTTGAGCCCTGTGCCAGATGGGAAAGTAAAATGAGTGTTTTAGATCACCCTAGTGTCCTCTCAGAAAGCACTCACATTTCTGTGTAATTGATGATCACTGTATCTGGAAAGAAGAAATGTATTTAAGGAAATATTTCTAACTAGACCCTTGACTCTTACCATTATATTAAAGAGCTAAAGGTATTAGATTTATAAATATGTTCAGACAAAAAATATTCTACCTTGCATTTTTTTTCATAATTCTAAACTTTTCTGACAGTATCTTTCATGACCTCCTGTCCAAAGGTTTTTCCAAAATCTTAACATCAAGAAAGTAGGAGAGGTCCCAGGTCTCATCTTTTGCCATTTTCTCTGCTAAACCATGTCAGAGATGAAAGAGGATTTATTTACTAAGAATTTGAAAAACTAGCTGATGCAAAACCAGAAATACTGATTAAGGAGCATCCCCATGTAATACAGGACTCTTTTATTACTTCACTTTTACTTTTTAGTGTGCAAAATTACCACTGTAAAACAGTGCATTTGCATTTAGCTTTACATTCTGCTTTAAGTGGCACCAATGTAAATGCAGAGCAATTATATTGAATTGAATTTCCTTCTGATTTTCCCTTCCTTCTTTTCAGTGTGAGAACGTGATCGGCTTGTCCTTTTTATCAATCTCTACCTTTCATCTGGAAGTTCAGCCATTCCTGCAGATGAAATGACGTTTGACTAATGACAGGAAACCAGTGTCAGAAAGCCAGCATATAATGTACCTCATACAATACACATAGCAATCAGAAGACTAAGGGATTATGGCAACTGTAGTATTTGTCACTGCTTAAAACCCATATAAAGGTTTTGTCTGGGGAGAAAAAGGTGAAAGAAGTCTACATTTTTCACAGTAGGCCTAACTGAGAAAACAATTCATTTTAAGATGTTTTAAGGCACTTTTCTGAGTGTGTGCTAATTTCATGTGCTGCTGTTGTTCATCTCTGTCCTGAATTATTGGGATAAGGAGTTTTCAAAGTAAATGCAACCAGCAATCATAAAGTAACAACTCCCATTTGCAGCTATAACTAAACATTGGATCCTGGAACCAAGTATTTGGTGGGAAAGGACCAGATCTTCCTGGGCACTGCAGCTGCATTAGGCTGTACTGAGCCATAAACCAGCCTGCCCACTCCGAAGTTCATATTAAGCAATACTGGAAACTGGTCAGCAAGTTATTCTGAACCTACTGCTGTGGCAGTAACTAGGATATTGCTAGAGAAAAGAACATCTAGCAGAAGAGGTAGGACCCATGATATAAGGCATCTTCATTCCTCCACTATGAATATGACTTTTCATCTGCTCTTAGACTTGATATGAGCTGCCTGGTAAGTCAATGGTGGTTCTTTCCGTTGAAAGTAGCATTTTTCTTGTACCTATGAGTTTCACTAGGAAACCTTCACTCAACCCACTGCTGCCCACTGGAGCCATGGTGAGCTGCAC
Source organism: Acrocephalus scirpaceus scirpaceus (assembly GCA_910950805.1). NCBI lineage: Eukaryota > Metazoa > Chordata > Aves > Passeriformes > Sylviidae > Acrocephalus > Acrocephalus scirpaceus. The sequence goes on from OU383773.1 coordinate 17,860,041, forward strand.
CAGTCCATGGGCAGCTCGTGCTCCTCCATCTTAAGGTCTGGCTCCACAAATGGTGATTTCAGAGCTTGCTTTGCCAAATAATCTTTCCTGTCTTCAGTTTTTCTGCCTTATGGACCATTTGGATGAGCTCAAGTACGTTAAGATGTATTGTGCAATCTTCCTACTGCATGGTATGCACACAGCAAAGAGATAACAGGGGAAGGAAAAGGGGAAATGGCTGTGCCATGTCTTACAGACTTTCTACATAAAAACCATCAACAGATCAACTCTGGCATTTGTATTTCATTCTGTGGATTTGGATTCTTTGGCAGGTCCTACATACTGGAGAAAGGCAGCCACTGGGCCTCTTGGAGGGAGTTCTGTGTTATTCTGATACTCACCAAAGTAACTTTGAGTTCAAGAAGGATGGACCAGCCAGCTGGCTTCTGGTTGACACCAGAAGAGCAGTGAGGGGAAGAGGGACAACAGACTGAGTGCAGACTACACACAACACATAAGAAAGATGAAGCAAGAGGCCAAGAGAGAACTGTGTGACTGCCTATTTTCTGGAGGACTTTAAATACTGGTATGATCACCATCAGATTTTTGGTTCTTGTTTCCATGACCTCAAGTTAACAAGCAATTTTTAATTTACGTAATACAAGATTTGCAGAGTATTCAGCAGGACTCATCTTACAGAATCTGTCTAAAGATGACAGAAGTGCAGCTCTTCAACAGTCCCTTGCTGGTAAGTTTGGTTAATCAGCTCTGCACTGGAGGAGCTAGGTCATACCCAGATGCCAAATAGAAATATACTCTTCCATGGAGATTGATTTTGCTCCTATACCTGTAGGAATAACACTGAAATATAACAAACACCCTTCAAAGACACCTCCTGACTCTTTGTCTTGGAAGTATCTCCTGCTCAGTAGCAAAAGCTACATTAGAGTAGATTCCCTTGTTTGCTTCCACGTCTGCTGAGAGGCTGTTTCAGAACTTTACATGGTTAATGATAAATGTTTTCCTTCAGATACACAACAAGCTAGGCTATGGCAATATTTGTGTTTTGATCAGCGTGGTAAGTTTCTGAGAAGGCAGGAAGAAGCTGATTTTAGCGGATGACTGAAGAAATAATCCTGCCTAGGATATAATTTTTGAAATAGGAATTGAAGAAATAAACATAATCTGATACCAGAACCAAGAGAAAAGGAGTATTCAACAATGCCAAAATTATAAGAAGAGGAGGAAGATATTTTTGAGAAAGACAGTCCTTGATGTGAATACTCTAGTTGAATTGGTAAACAGGAAAGAGTGCGACTGATCTGGTTTACTCTTCCACCAATCCATTAGATGTTCCTGCAGTACTATTTGTTCCTTTAATTTGGTATTGCCACTTGTATGTCTTGTGAAATACCATTTGAATGCCAGGGCAGCTGAGATTTTGGCACACACTTTTGACAGCTGTTTTGAAACTACAAATATGATGTATGCTACATCTGGTGAGGTTGGAGTGGAAAAATACTGTGGAAAAGCACATTTCCTCTTTTAGAGCTGCTGGGAATGGTTTACAATATGTAAGTCCCTTATTCAGTAAAGCAACTCTTAATGACCTACCCACAGAGATAGTCTTTTATAATCATAACCAAAAATTCACTTGAATATTTCTGCAAAGCTGGTTTGTTTATTCTAACTAGGAAAACTGGCACAGAACATGAAAGATGAGAGATGCAGAAATGAGTGTGTAAGTTATATCGGTGAATCAATAAATGATCTAAAAATATTTTTTTTAATTAATTTTCATGACATGGCTATGACTATGCTGAGCAAGGCATCATGTGTACTCAAGAGTAATGAAGTCTCATACCTATGACTCAGTGGCAGAAGTAGCAGCGGGCCTCCTGGGAGATGCAATGAATAATCAAGGGATTTGCTGGTGTCACTCTAATGTTTTAGATGCTACCAATTGTCTTATTTCTAGAGAAGTGGAGTTGACTAAGTAGCTTTGATATTTTCTCAATTTTCTTTTCCTAACAGTAGCTTTCACTTTATGTAAAATCACTTTGTGGCTGATATTCAAATCCTTTCAATAGGTAATTTTCCCAAAACTGAAGTCAAGTTGTTTTGTTATTTCCTTTATACAGATTGATTAGACTGTGTAGCGGTGCGTGAGCTGTGCTCACAAGTTTTGGGTTTATGTTATTTATGTTGGGAAAAGGGTCTATTCTAAACCCCTCTGTTTATAGCTGCATTCGCAGTGGCTTGTCCCCTCCCCCCGGAGCCTGCCAGTCATCCAGGGAAAGCCTCTCCCCCTTCTGGAATTCTCGGGGAGACCGGGCTTCTGATTGGAACAGGTTCTGGGAATCCCCTCCCCCCCTCCTCTCCAGAGATTGGCCCTTTTGTGTGTCAATCTACCCCCCAACTCCTCCCTTTCTATCCCCCTATTGGTGGAAAGTTTATGTACACGCCCCCTGGTGCCTGTCTACTTAAGGGGGCTTGGGCGGGGCTCTCGCTCTCTCTCACCCACCACCGATGAGGAATAAACATCTCCTGTGAACCCTCAGAAGAGAGCCTTCCTTTCCTTCCTTCGCCATCGCCACTAATTTACATCTAGTGCTAGCCAGCCAGAAAGCCCACCGCGTGGGGGCTGCTGCAGAATTGTCCAGTGGGCCCTACCGACTGCTGCCAGAAGCCGGGCAAGGCAAAGGATCACTGGAGAGTGATCCACGGAGGGCAGAAACGCCATAGACTGAGTGTAGAGCTTAGTTAAGACCAGCTCATGATGGAGTTTGCTTGGGGAAAATAAGCATATGAACAGCAACACTAATATTTTATTTCAGAGGGAGAAAGTCTTTCTATCCAGGTTGCACATTTCTATGTACTGTATTGATTTGGGTAGGATTCCACCCCCATAACGTGAACACTTACATTTTGTACTACTGTATGCTACAGGACCTTTGACATGAGCTGGGAGACTCTCAGGCTGTCCTAGGTTCTACTGAATTTTTTAAAATAGGACATGAGTGGAAGCTTCTTTTGATGACCAGTTCTTCTTAGTTTTTGATTTTGGCAAGGATTGCTGCATTTCTAGGATACAATCCCACTGGCTTCAAATGAAAATACAGCCTTGAAACTGGAAGTAAAGCATGAGCCCAATACTATGCTTGAACAAGAATATGCTCTGGTGCAGCCACAGAATGAAGCATTCAATTGGAATCACTGCTTTCATTACGGTCAAGAAGATGAGTCAGAATTTTCTGTGAAAACCATCAGCAAAGGTTCTAAGCACATCCTTAGTGCATCCCTAGCTGCCTTTATCAACTGTTCTGTCCTTCCTTCCAGACCTGGTGAAGCTTCACTCTCCTGGGCACTGATGCCCCAGTGCTGGAGAAGAAAGGGCCATCTCAATGCCTTGCCAGCTCCTCTGCTGAAAAGAGGATTTGTGGAACTGGGCAGAGTTGGGGAACACTCTGTCTGGGCCTTGAGTAATGTAGTACAGTGAGGTCAAACTTGTTTTGTGGCACAATACAGCCTTGCAGAAGGACATAGCGTGGACGTGAATGATCCTCAGCTCCCCACTGACCCCACTTTTGCTCCAGAGACATATCCAGTATTCAAGGCTAGCACTCAGTTAATTGCAAGCACTGTGTCTCCAAAAGCCAGAAGGATGAAAATATTTTGGAAAAAAACCAAGGAAATGCCAATAACCAGAGCAGTCACCTTCCCAGCCAACCCTTATGCATTATAAAATACCTGGATATTTTCATTTTAGGAGGAACATTCTGGATTAATAAATAGAAGCCAGAAATATTTGGAAAGTACTACTCCCAGGATTAAGTGTTGCAGGTGAAAGGGCTGCATTTACCAAAATGCATCACTCCTTGAATGCTACATGTGTAAAAGAACTTCTTGGGCCCCTTTAGTTTTTAAATACTACAAAGCAAAAAAGGAATTCCTACTTTGCTCTGGAATTAAGCAATATTGTTTATGGTTTTATAATGGCATTAAAAATTGAAGATTTCCTGTAAGCAAAAGAATATTTTTATGTGACACAAATGTGTGAATTAAGAGGTTTTGACTGGACAGGACATGAAATCTTTCATAAAGGATCATCCTTTTCCCAGAACAAAAATGGCAACAGATCAAATTTAGAAAAACAATTTGCCAAGCCCTTTAAGTCCACTTCTTTAAGACACACTGCATCTTAATTAATTAGACTTGAATTTCTTGAGGTTGATAGTATTGCCATTTTAGCAATTCTCCAGTCATCCATAAAGCTTCCTATGAAGTCCAGATTCAGCTTTACAAGTAAAAGTAAACAAAAGCATATCTTGAAAGCTAGGAGAAAAATGAGACAGAAAACCTATACCTTTTGGCTGCCATTTCAGAATAGTATAGGCAATGCCATGAGTTCCCTAACTCAATATTTAATTTGTTTTTATTTAACTTATTTTGAAGGATCACAAAATATGCCATAGAGTCTTTGGCTTTGATTTTGCAGCAGCAACTTCCTGAGTAGATCCTTATGGAGTCCCCTTCCTGAATGAGAGCTTAGATATTGTAAATCTATCCCAGTCATCCCTAAAGAGAAATTGGACTTTTTCACTGTCTGCAGTCAAACTTCAGCACCTCCAGATGTAGCACGCATTGCAGCCTTCACTTCAAAACAGCTGTCAAGAGTGTGTGCCAGACTTTCAAATGTCATGCCATACAGTCAGGATCCCACACAAAATACAAATGGCAAAATAGAATTAAATAATGGTGCATAACACGAGAAGTAAAACACAAGTTACAAAGTGGTAGCGGTCATGCTCACTGACTTTGCAAAATTCAGAATTTCTCTGCTGGAGTGAATTTAGTACCAGACAGTTCTAAAAATCATGAGGTCAAGATGAATTTGTTGAGAGGAGTAACTCTACCTGCTAGAAGTATTTTTTAAGAAAGGTGTCCAAAAATTTGTCTGGACAAAATAACGCCAAAATTTAGCTGTTATTTACTGTGCACATAAAGCTCTTCTGTTCAGGAGTGATGAAAATTCAGGAGTATGTAACTTGCAGGCTCCACATTGTCATGTAGAAAAACCCTCTGAAACTGCCTTTATTTAGAATTTGGAACGATTTCATCAATTGCTAGCACTCTTCCTCAGTATAAGTAGATTTTGGTTAGTAGTGTATTTGACAAGGCAGATCAAGCTGACAACTTTCATTAGTCAGACATACAACCATTGTAAACATCTTCCAAACCAGAAGGTTAGGCTTAAGAAACAAGACACTGTGTTGGCAGGATCAAAGATAGTTTTTCAACTTCATACAACAGTTCATCTGTGTCATTACAAATGACTGAGAAAGTAATACACTGAAATTCATAATGATGGCCTGACACTGAAAGAGGCCAAAGAATAAGGAAAATTTAGATGGTCCTGATCAAGCAGTTTTATTTCCTGAATGCTGTGTCACCAGAAGCAAACCTGTTGAACTGAAATTCAGGTAAATACTTCTGCATTGGATTTTGAAATAAACATCATCATAAAAATGGGTATGCAAGAAATAAATTGTGAGAATTATTTAATTGAATATCTATATGGCAAAGCATTTCATTTGGTGTAAAGGCACTGTATGTTATTATTTATAGAGTATTAAATGAAGAAGAGCCCTCCCAGAGGACTCTCTAGACATTGCTTTTATATAAGATCAAGTCAGGCAAGACGATCTAATAATCCACTGTGACAATAACATTTATAAATCTAGGAAAAATTTAAAATAAAATACAAACCCAAAGATGGTGTGGTATTTCTAAGTCCTCAAGCTTTAACATCCCCTGCTACACACCACTTTTGTATTTATCTCAAAGCAATCAGGGTTTTTATTTCAAATCTTCTTGTATATTTAAGCACACTGGTGAAACTGGTTGTCTACTATGGCAGTGGTCTAAGTATTCAAGCTTCTCATATACTCTTAGCAAAATTAAATAGAATGTTTAAAATAAAGTATCAGACAATCAAGGTCCTCAAGTTTATATTTCAAATGAATACTGTATAGATTTTTCTCTACCCCCTCATTATAGAACATGCATGTTATCTTAAGAACTTGTGCCATAGCACCTTCCAGTACTTGATGGGAGTGTACAAGACAGCAAGAGAGGGGCTTTTTACAAGGATGTGTAGTGACAAGACAAGTGGGAATGGCTTTCAGCTGAGAGATTTCGATTTGAATCTGAAAGTAGATTTTGATTATGTAGTAAAAAGAAATTCCTTACTGTGAGGGTGGCGAGGCTTTGGAACAGGTCGCCCAGAGAAGTTGTGGTTGTCCCATCCCTGGAATCACTCAAGGTCAGGCTGGATGGGGCTCTGAGCAACCAGGTCGAAGTTGTCTGTGCCTATGGAAAGGGGGTGGAACTAGATGATTTTAAATATCCCTTCCAACCCAAACCATCCTACAATTCTATGTTTCTATGAAATAAAATCCCAGTTAATTCCTGATGGATATAATGCCCTGCCAAGTTATCTCTAAGCAATAAGATAATTTGATTATGGCAGTAATTTAGGTGTGTCCTACTAACAGTAAATTTAGACACTATCACTCACTGTATTATTTGTTCCATGTTAATCTAGCCTTTACTTTTATTCCTGCCAAATAACAGTCATCTGCTTGTTCCAAATCAGGATCTTATGTGTCTCAATTAACTACTATTTCTTGCCATCACTTCAGTAATATTTCAGTCTTTCAATATTTCAATTTTTATTGATCATTACTCATATTGGTCAAGGAATTATGGATAGGTTTTCCTAACAAAACAGCAACCTTTTTATTATAGGTGACCTAAAACTAACAATGTAGTTGCAGGCTAGGTATGCTTTTTTTTTTCTGTTTTTGAAAGATTGTGGTGACAATGTAGGGCTAATACAAAGTTTGTGCATTTGTGTTTTTTAATTAATTCAGTGAATATTCTGCAGTAATAAGAAAATGTGTGTGTTCAGATGCTACCAATGAATACCAGTTTAAGTATCTACATACAGAGATGGACTAAACGACTCTTGCTTTGTCTCCTCTTAACAGCAACAGGAAACAGTCAAAGACAATTGTATTTACTTGACTGTCATATATCAGTTTCAAAGACCCAAAGAATTATGTTTAGGTGAGCTGCCAAACCTGGTTTGGTGCCAACCTGAGCACTCCCAGTTTATCACCAGCGGACCTGCTGCTGCAATTCTAATACCCGCTTTCTTGCTCTACACTCATATTTCCTTATGAATAAGATTCTGCAGTCATTTCAACATATCCCTGTTTTCCAGGGGTTAAGACATGACTGGAAAAATCTGTAGCCTACAAAGCTACAGCTAATATTCACCTGAGTGTCTACCTATGCCTATAATCTCAATGAGGCATTGGAATCACTACATTTTATGGGTATCTGTATCTAAACTTACAACATTCACTGTAGCCTGACACTATCCCAATTGGTTTCCAGCAGAATTCATGCCAGTGGGCACAGTCTGGATCTGATTTGGAGGACGACGATGGAAATAGGAATCGTTAAAAACACCCCATTATCATATGGTCTGGTAGTTGGCTACAGTGCAGTTCTACAAACATGATTTAATACAGATGTTTCATTTAAAATCTAGGTTTATAAAGGTACACATTTTTTTGGTTTACTCTGATTATAACCACAGTCTACTCCTCCCCAGAAATCAACTGCTAGAATTTGTCAAATGTTGTCATTTAATATGTGGGTCACTTCCAGTGCTGTGTTTGTTGCATGGAATGCTCCACTTCCATAGAAACAGATGTTTTAACTTAACAGCAAAAAGAGCTAAACAAGTGCATGTGAAGGCACAGTGCAAATAATGTGTTTCATTTCTGTTATTTATAGCTGTCCACAGCTATCATAATTTTTTTATTTGAAAATTATTAAACCAATTACAAGAAGTTTATTTGAGATACTGCCAAGAATGACGCATGCTAGGCAACTGCTCCCGGGAAAAGTGTCTTCTTCTGGGCCATTGTAGAGGCATGTCAAAGAAGTCAATTCATTTCTGGAAGGCTGCAGTATAACAGGCTCTACACATAGGCCTCAAAGTATACACCGAAAAAAAATACTCTCGGTAGATCTCCCAGCCATTCCAGCCGATTATGTCAGGTGCCAGGGCAGTGGAGCTAATACACACTTAACTCCTCAGCATGTTTGAAGAGGATCTCTTGCCCTCTTTAGTACAGCTGGGATGGTGGTTAGAAGAAAGAGTCAAGGGACGGGGTTCTCTCTGCAAAATGGCTGAGATGAGAAGATGGCTTTCTTCCTTCTTTCAGCTTTATTTGACTGAAATACATCCTACCTAAACTAGAAATCACAATTGTATGAAAAACTACTAATAGGCTTATCTAAAATGGAAGGGGAAAATATATTTCGAAACACAGAACCATATACACGTGCCACAATGAAGTAACAAGTTGGCCATCTGTGAAATTCTTTGCTCCTTTAAATCCTACCTGACTAGTTTCAGGTCACTGTAGGAGCCACTGATTTTTATAACAAAAGTAATGTTTGAAAGCAAGCCATGCTGCATAGTTTCCAAAGCACAAAGATGTAATAATTCTTAACAGTGCTGTAACATTCCACATCCAGGGGTAGATCACATGAAGATAGAGCTGTGTGCACCCAAGGTAAAGGCTTATAGCTGATACTCTTAACAAAATTTCCTAAACAAACCTAATAATTTCTACACCTGAGCCATGGGCAAGCCTGAAAGTACAGCCCAGGTTATTTCAAAAGTTCACTGTGTTCATTTTTATGCCCACCCAAATGCCCTGGTCATGTACTTCACCTCCTATGCTGGGTTCTCAGTGCAGTAGTCAGAGCCAGGCCAGATGAGAGAAATATCTATGTTTGGAAAGCCTCAGCAAATGTGGGACACAAAAGCAGTAAACAAATCAATGGGATGCCAGACCAAATGTGTTCCACATTTGTGAAAATAACAAAGTTGAGTCAGGAAGAAAGGTTTATGTGTCTTCTCCTCCTACAATCCTTCCCAAGGTACTTTCTTTCAATCCCCCCAAAATTAAATCCAGCCCAGACAGCAGCAGTATTTGTGAGTACACAGCATCAACCAAATGCATTGCAAAGCCACTGACAGCTCCATGTGGCTTGGCATGAAACAGGGCTCAAAGGGGTGAGCAGGTGTTTCCTCCCACAGCCTTCCTCCGCACCCAGGCCCATGGATGTGCTGCCACACAGCACTGCTGGAAGGAACAATCTGTGCCTCACCTGCCACTTGCAGTGGACCCAAGCTCAGGAGCCAGGCTGGCAACCTCTTCCCATACAGCTCTCAAATCTCTGTCCCCACCATGAATTCCATGCAAGGGAAAATCTTTGGATCGATTCTCAAGCTGCAAGAAAGACCCTGTGACATCTGCCTGTGTTTGTGCCAGGGATAGAAGGCCTTTTCAAGTATCTTTTTGAGGGACTTGTGAAACCACGGGAATCAGCTCACGTCTCCTGAACAGGTTAGACACATCTGGTAGCTCCACAGTTTGGTGACTGGCAGCTATGCTGCAGCAATGAGAAGCAGGCACAGAGGCAGTATGGGACAGAACTGTTGTTCAACATCAAATTTGTATTAAACATTAAATGTAAAAAATTAAATTACTGAAAGGTTTCTTCAAAGTTTCTACTAATTAATTTTTCTATTAAAATCATGAGATGCCAAAAAATTATTCATGGCTATTAATTAGAACAGTGCTTTGCCACATCCATAATGAGAAATGGGAATTTTTGAAAGCTGAGTAATCTGGAAGGCTTTTACAGCTCATTTCAGTATATTCAAACTCAGTATTTAATGTTCATATATCATGAGTAAGCACAATCCAACCCAACACTACAATAAAGAAAAATAATGTCAGCTGATGGCTTTAAAAATAAGTAAGCCAACATGACTGGCAGCAGATCAATTTGAAGATATCTTTAATTAATGTATTTTATTTTTTAGGATTATGGGTATTGTATTTATTCAGTTAACTCAGCCTTTTTCCCTGACAGCAATTTTCTACAGAGAAAGTGCTATAAAATTCTTTTGAATTAATTTTTGTCTTAGGAGTAATAGGTAAATTTATGGTACTATTTACATGAGTGAGGCTAGTCATTTAATTCCTTTAAATTTAGAATATCACTGTCTACCTGAAGAACATATTATTTTTAAACTTTGTAGCATGACATAACCTTTATAAAGCGGGTGGAAGGGCCTAATTTACTGGGACTTTCATCCATTTAGAAGCCTGGTTAAAGAAAGCACTGGCACTAGCAGTGGATAAGCAGATTAAAGGAATACTAGGGCATTACATATTATTCTTCTTTCTTACCTGATTATTTTTCTATATATCTGTATCTATAGCTATATGATCTTCATATTTAATATATGTTCTCCTCTTGAACAAATAAACCAAAAAACCCCATTTTGCAATAAATCTCAACTGGTTTGGTAGATCTGAAAATCCAGAATCCTTTTATGCCTCAGCTATGCACAGTTTTGCCTGCACATTATAGTCACATATACCTTTCTTCCCTGATATGGTTATTTGCCACGAAATGAATGTCTGGAACAAGGATTTGAGGATCCAACTTGAAATATCAGTAAGAAAAAAAATCTTATTCTCTGATGTTAGGTGCGGCCTCTTCCTGCTTTTCTTTCTCTCACACCTATTTGCTGTTCCTTTGTTAACTAATTCTTTGGATGAGCCTAAAAAATAAGGAAAAAGTCATAACAAAGTTACAGATTTCTTTCTGAACCTGGCACCATATAGCCAGGTGTGTTCTACCAAGTATTTCCATGTTCTTCAACTCCCTTATTTGCTGCAAAAATTAATGGAAGAAAATATTCTCTTGGTGAAATCCTGGCCTGTTTGGGAATTTCTCTGTTGAACATCTGGGGGCTCAAGACAACATCTTGCCGTCCTGCCTTCTCCATGGGATTCCTATCATTTCTCTGATGTGCATGCCCATGGATATCTAAAAAAACATAAACAAAAAATGCAGGATGAACAGTAACTTCAGGTGGAGTCTCAGATGTCTTCAAATTCTTGCTTTTTTCTTTTTCCAGGTGTTTTAGCTTTCTCAAGTAAAAGCTTTGTGTTCTGGGAAAACACATCTCTCCCAGTACCACAGCCCAGCCCCTTCTAGTGATTGTCCTAAACCACAAATTATCACTCAACATGCTGCAATGTCAAATTTGGTAGTGCTGCAGTTGCTTTGATGGGAAGATTGAGAAGTTAATTCACAAGAGACAGAGGTAAGTTAACCTTTTCTAAACTGCCTAACAAGACTGAGGAAAAAGCACTTATTTTTCCAATCTCTATTTAGAATTTCAAAAATTAATTTGTCTATTAACACTCACACAAAAGTAAATGCCGTTTTGCTGACACCAGTGTATCTGGGAAAACTCAATTGAACAAAAATCCACAAAACCTGTAATTACAAATCAGTTTCTTTTATACTAGAAATATGTCATTTAGAGGGTTTCAAGACAGTATTTTTAATGTTTCATTGGGCATTTTATTTTACATTATTTTATTAAGCCTTATTAAAATCAGAAGAGCTACTTTACATTTTCAGAATCCTTAAAGATATCATGATCAAGTTCACAAAGTTTTCACTGAAACATCTTTGACTTGCTTCTTAAGCCAAAAGACCTTGTGTTTGATAATGAAAGAGCTGGACATATGGATCTTGCATTTGCATAATGCATATTATGATTACTATATGTGAATAAAGCAAAAGTAAAAATTTTAGAAAAATTAAAATTAATATAATTCAATACAAGAATTATGTCCATAATTTACATTAAATGTTACAATACTTCAATGTCCCTTTTATCACAAATCAATTTGAAGGAAGTATTTTGGTATAATTCAAAGCAACATTTAAATAAAAAAATATTTTTGTGAAAAATTTCTGCTTGCTTGCATAGGTAGTAACCATGAAGTAAGCTTAGCTATAAGTCCCATAATTAGGAGAAAGAAACATCTCCTTCTCCTTTATTATTTATCCAGAAGCATGAATTCCTGTAAATTGACATTATTCACTTTTACTTCCTGCAAAATTGTATAAAATGATAAAATACATAAAAATTAAAAATATTGTAGCATAAAAATGAAGGAGATATTTCAACTTCATACATTTTTTTCCTAAATTATAAAGAAGAATTTCTGGGTCTTGTGAGACATACAGAAACAGAGATGATTTTTTTTTTTTTAATTTTTTTTTTTCCCTCAGGAAAATCTTTTCACCTGTTTGGAGTAAAATGACAGCTCAAAATTCCATTCTGAGATTCCAAAATTCCACAAAATTTTGTACAGCTGGAAAATTAAAGCTCTAACTTCCATTTGATGAAACTTTGGATTCCACCCCACTGAGCTACAGAGACCTTAGTGCTGTTCACTCATCTCTGTGTCTCATCTTACAGAGATGTGATGAAACATTGATTTTTTTTGTGCATTTTAGCTTAGTATACAAGTGTTCAGGTCTTAATCTGATCCTCTTTTCTTTTCCATGGCTGCAGAGAAACATTTTATCCTTTTAAGGAGTGGAATAAATGCTTCTCTCACCCTACTTTTTGATCTGACCACTTGTAATTACATCTGTAATCTTTCAGGCTCTCACTAAACCTTCCAGCAGGGCACATCCCAGGAGCCAGCATGTTCTCCTGGCTGGACTTGCAGCTGCAGGACACAAAGCACTTCAAACTGGTTTTGAGTAAATGCCACCTTGTGACACGTCAGCAGAAAGGTGTGAACTTCTCTGGAGTTACACTGTGGGCAATACTTGAAAGGACATTCAGAGCTCCTTCTTACAGGCAGCTCTAACCATTTCAGTGAGTCCATGCTCCACACAAGCTCTGCTCAGGATTTTCCATGTAAAGTACCCTATCCATGCAAAATGCATTGTCACAGTCCTCCACCAACAAAATCATAACAGCTGAATTACTGTGGGTTTCACTCATACTCATCTCCTCTATGGTAAATCCATTCTGGCCACATCCTTCTCATGATGCTGACAAGAGGGCTGGGCTGTCCAGCAACAGCAGAAATTGTCTGAGCTGTGGTCAGTTACCAACTACTACTCCTTCTTGTACCTGGAGTTAAACTGGGAACCAAACCACATCCAGGAATGTGTATATTTTCCCACCTGTTTTATCTCCAGTGCAGTTGTATTAAGGAGCTTCTGTTTCCTATTTGAAATCAGTTTCCTGAACACACAGTTCTTATCCTATAGGTCTCCTGGCACCATATGCTTAGGATTCTTCTAAACTCAGAAAGCTTTTGGTAAGATCAAATTAGGCATGAGTCAGAAGTTCTTCATGCTCACCACAGAGCTGATTTCTACTCTGCATTTTCCCAAGATAAAAACCCATTTGGTTTATTTTTGCAGACTCATAGGACATCTCCCAGAATCCAGCATTTGGAAGGTGAGGAGACAGCAGTATCCCATCTCACCTGTCAACAGGAAAGAGACACAGGAAAATGGCTCCTGCTGGGAAAACAGAAATGCTACTATCTCATTTTGCTTGTTATGGAAACACGGCCACTGTCTTTTCCATCTTTGAAAAACAAGAAGACAAATCAAAAATATTATTATTTGTTCTGACAATTACAGTGACCTTTGAACCTGAAATTTGGCCTACTAAGGATTTCTGGCCTCACAGCTTCTTTTAAATTCCTATGCGAAAAATGGTTTCTGCACGTGCATTTGGAGCAACTGGAAGTATTCTGCTGTGCAACTGCAGATAAACCCAATTTCCAACAAGTTGATTCCAACATCTGCCTCCTGTTTTAACCTGGTTTGAGGCAGTCAGTCTCTTGGCTGGTGGCCCCTGTGCAGATCACAGGTTTTGCTTGCTTTGACAGTTCATCACATGCAATATCCAGTTAAATTCCCTGGCAGGTTCAGAACCTTTGGAGAAGTCAGCTGGGAAAGTCATCCTTGTGCCAGCAAGGCACTGCCTGCCCTGAGCTGCAGTTAATGGCCTTTTGTTAAATTCAGTGGCTGTCTCAAGAGTTCAGAAGAGAAATATGAGACTGTGATTTAATGAAGTAATTTGATTACATAGAAATCAATCCCCTGCTAGGGTATTATGATAACTGCAACAAAAATGCCTACCAAATTTGACACAACTTCTACTTAAATCATTCTATAAGCTTGTGCTTAAGCACTTTGTTAAATGAAGACTTAAGCAGATGAAGACAGTGCCTTTGTGCTGTCTTTGGGATAACAATCTGAAATGCTTTAAATTGGGTTTGCAGCCTCTTACACCTTTTATATGGTTTCCTAAATCTGAACAATCATCTGCAGAAAAAGAGAAACTATAGAAATTTCTCAAGCTGAAAAGTGTTTCAAAACTGAATTTTTCTTGAACATGATTCTAAAGTTGTATATTGCAATTAAATTAGGTTTAGATATTTTAGGCTGTAAGGAGTCAAACTTATCAGTGTGCTTAGCTCACTACTCCTGGAATGCTTGTAGTCTCCAAATTATTTATTGCTACTTAACCATATCTATGTCGGGAAAACCCTTGCATATTTTAAGTTCTACCTCTTCTTTAAGATGTCAAAGTTTTTGGTGGGGAAGAAGGTTATTTTGAGAATGGAAGATAATATAAAAGCACAATTTCCTTTCCTCAGACTTGTTTCTCACTCTTATTTTTCTTGCTCTACATCTAAACCTCTGAATCTTGGAATAAATGTTTACAAGACACAATACTTGGAATTCTTTTGTGGATGTGCAGAGTCAGCCCAAGAGCTGAGATTTAATGATGCACATAGATTTAATGCAGAGATAGATACATTTCGCCAGAAATAAAAGGCAGAAGCAAACCTCATTATCTGCATATTTGTTTGTACACCGTTGGCGTGTCTCAGTTCAGTAGATGGAAGCACACATATTTAGATTAACACCTGTAAGATAGCACTGGGTAAAAAACTTGTAGAATACCTTGAGTGTGTAACATTTTCTTCATTTTTTTGCATTCAAGCTAAAAAAAGCCCTCTTCTACAACGCACTGCTGGTGGAAAGGTGTGCTCTGGGTGAGATGTGTTTCTGAGCAAGCTCCCACATTGCAACAGCAGTTTTTGGTGGCCTAAGCACAAAATATTAATTTCCTTGGAGAGTCACAGGTTATCACACTTGGGCCCAGCCTCCTGAGGCGCAGTTCAGGTGCTTCCCCTCAGTCTTGCCAGGAAGAAGGGGCTTTGTATACAAAGACTGAGACACCATGGGGTGCTGAAGCACAGCAGCTCATCCTCAGTGGAGAGCAGCTTGCAGCAGTGCTGCTGGAGAGCTGATCACACCTTCTTTTAAACATGGTGCATATTAATGTTGTTTTCGTGAAATGATGAACTATTAAATCTGTATAACATATATATGAGAGAAGAAGTGTTCACAGGCCCACTGTAACTTATGAACATGTGGTGCACAGATGTTACATGAGATTTTTCTTCCCCTTCAAAAATTTGGATTACATTTTCTCTCCTTCTCTTTAGTGTTCAAGTTTTGTTTGATGCTTTATTAGGTATCTCAGCAGGGTAAATGGATGATTAATAATTGTTGATGACAGATATTTGGTTTCTATAAGCTGTGGAGTGAAAGATAAATATGATGGGAACTGTTGTACCTATGTATGACAACTAAGCCTCTTTTAAGACTCTGTTAGGGTTACCCATGATTTATGGTGATGTCACCACTGACCTTAGATAGGGAAAACCTCTTAAATTTCTCTTATTGTAATGATCACTTTTTCTTCAGATATCAGGGGGAAAATGTCCTCCAAAAAAAAAAAAAAAAAAAAACCAACAAAAAGACAAAGAAAGAAATACAGAAAAACTTAACTTTTTCAGGGAGATATTTCAAAGAACACCTAATTCCTGATAGTAGTACAATTAAAGCTTTCTTCAGAGCATTACATGTTCTGTGCTGCCATCTCTCAATTAAGCCTTGAGAACAAACCATCAAAACAAGACCATAGCGTGTGTGTGCTGGCATCCAGGGCTGCACTAAAGGGTCACCTCCGACTCTAGTCCCCATTTTACTGTTAAGAAGGAAAATCAAAAAGACGGTTCTGGATCCCTCATGAGCCAAGATGAACCATGCTGTCCTGATCTGGATCCTGGAGAGTCATATACAGAGGTAAGGTTTTGCTTCAAGACCATTTCTTTTGTAATGAGAAGCATCTGGCCACAGCAACTTAAATTCAATTTCCAGTATTTTAAATTCAAGGAAAAGATTGTAATGGATTAGGTAGGTGGATTGACAGGTATAACTCAAAGCAGCTGGCAAGCTGAAAGCCTTACCTCATTTCTATGTCTATCACATACAAAAATTCCTCATTTACAGAAATACATCACTTCTGTTTCTTTGAGTCATATTTGTTGGAGAAACAAACAATCAACAACAATAACAACAAAACCTTAACAATTTTATTAGGAGCTCTTTCTGAATTCTTTAGGTCTTTTAAAAAAACACATAAGTGTTGCCAACGTAATATTAATTGTTTCTAATATCAATGCCTGACACTTGCAGAACCCTGGACAGAACTGGAAATTCTACATGCAAAAGGTATACCAGACAGGAACACAGATGAAGAAGAAAAGTTGAAACACAACCAAATTAAGGCAGCTTTTTCAGCTGAAAAAAGGATATTTGCCTTACAATACTCTAATTTTTGTAATTATTAGATTTAATTTTAATTTAATTAAAAATTAAAATAATTTGTAATTATTTTGTAATTATTGCCTCTTTTATTAGAGGCAAATACTCTAGTATTTGCCTCTAATACTACTACATATGCTAAAAAAATTCAATCTATTACTCATTATTATATAATAAAAGTAATTTTTGATATATAACCAAATATTTATGATATTTTCCTCATTTAAAACTTCTGTTCCACCACCTGCACTCCAGCCCCAAACCCAACTACCTGGAAATTTAATTATTCCTGAAGTTAAATAGTTTAATGACTACTACAAGTTTCTCTGACTCTTAATGTTACTGCAGAGTGATGGAAGCTCTGCTTTTCTGCATCTTTCTTCTCAGCTCCATGAAGTTTTCATGAGATAAATTTGCATGTAGGAAGAGAATGACTCCTTCCCACATCTGGTAATTAGTCTGGGAAATGTACTGCTATAAGAGATAATCTGATTAAGGACCACAGTTGGACTCTATTCCTTCTAATTAATCGTTATGCATGTTGATAAATGCCTCCTCTGAATTTTGGCCTGATAAAGGGTTTTTAAAAAGGGTTAGGAAGTCTGCTTTCTGTTAGTGGAGAAAATAGCAATCATGTTAAGGTTGCTTTGAGTCCCAAGCCCACCGACACCTGGAAACCTAAGGCAAGACTAGCAGGAAGCAAATTTAATTTGAAGGGACAGGGAGGGACTGTGTGCTGTGAGAGGCTCAAATACTCTGCACAGACATACTGGCCTCCTCCTTCACCAAGACTTCAGAAAAAATAGCAGATTTATATTCTCCTATCTGCCACTTTGATCTGAGCTGTAGGCGAAGTATTCCTCCAGAAAAATATAAATTAACAAAATCAATAGAAAACTCTCCTAGTTGTAATTGGGTTTGAAGCAATTTATCTTAAACATTACTAAATTAGCTTTGATTTTGATCACCACTTAATTGTGGACAAAAGGGTGGAAACAGGGAATATGTGCCAAATGTTCCTCTGACCCACCAGGGCTGGTTTCACGACAAAACCTCACTCCATTATGCTGAAGCAAAGCAACAGCTCTCAATTGCTGAAGCAGACAAAGGAGCCTGAGGTGCAACTCCACTCACAAGGCAGCTTCATGGCTGGCAGGAGGTACTGTGGGGACACCCAAAACTGCTGAATTTCAGTGAAAACTCTGAGAAAAACAAGCATAAAAATATTTTAGGCTAAAAATGTGATATAAAGCTCATTCAAACCTGTTCTCACTTGCTGCTGAGGACTGGGAGAAGCCCTAAAATGCTGACAGTGTGTTGCCCTTCTGCTGCAGAGGCTGCACAGAGGGTCCTTCCAATTGGCTGCAGCAGCTCCTCTGCAGCCTTTCTTGATGATGGCAAAATCTTTACATCAAGGATATACAATAGTCATTGTTACTATATCAGTTTTGAACCAGTGTCTCCAGAGCTGGGATTGTTCTTTGTTTTAGCGACACAGGCAATATTCTTCAGCTCTGCTGCAGACTGTATTTCATCATTGCCCTCCACTTGGCACAAAGAAGGATTGACAGAGAATTACCCAGGGGGATAGAATCAACTCCACTTGGGGGGAAAAAAAAAAAAAGAAAAAAAAGAAAAATTATTTTGTACAGTTATTAAAACAATTATGTTTTACTTCAGAAATGTTTCCCTGTGGAGCAAAACTCTCACTTGCCAGCCTGAAGACGGATGTGCCTGTGTGTGTTTCCAGGCCAAAGCAGAGGAGTGACCCAACCCTACAGTCCTCCATCTGTTTCCAGTGCTGGATCATGTGTGTCAGGTTCAACAGCAGGGACAAAGGGATGAGACCTTTTGAGTTTCTCCACCTTCCAAAAAATGCTCAAACTGGCATGTTCTCAAGCATACAGAATAATATCTTCCTACTGTCTGAGGTTACTGAGCAGACCTTAAATTATTTTAGGATTATCAGTAGTTTTCAAACCAGTGAAAAACTTTATAGATAGCTACCCTTGTATTTTGATTGTTCCTAAATTTTCATGCAGCCCACAGGCATTTATCTGGACTTTTGTAAAGCCTTTGATACAGACCCCCTCAACATCCTCTCTGAATTGGAGAGAGATGGATTTGATGAGTGAACTGTTAGATGAATAAGTCGTTGGACAGTCACATCCAGAGGGCAGTGGTCAATGTCTTGGAGTCCCAATGGACTCAAGTGACAAATGGTGTTATTCAGGGTTCAGTATTAGAACAAGTGTTATTAAATATCTTCATTAATGGCATACAGGATTGCGTGCACCCTCAGCAAATTTGCAGATGACACCAAGCTGAGTGGTGTGGGTGACACACCTGAAGGATGGGATCCATCCAGAGAGACCTGGAAAAGTTCGAGCAGTGGCCCATGGGAATCTCATGAGGTTTAACAAGACCAAGTACTGGTGTTGCACCTGAATTGGGGCAACCCCTGGGTTACAATCCAGGGTGAGGGATGAACAGACAGAGAGCAGCCCTGCTGAGAAGGTTCTAGGGGTGCTGGTGAATGAGAGGGTGGACATGACCCAGCCATCTGCACTTGCAGCCCAGAAAGCCAAATATAGGCTCTGTTGTTGGGCTGCATCAAAAGCAGTGAGGCCAGCAGGGCAAGGGAGGGGATTCTGCTCCTCTACTCTGTCCTCCCACATGGAGAACCCACCTGTAGAATTGCATCCTGCGGTTTTGGTACCTCAACATAAGAAAGACATGGACCTGTCAGAGCAAGTCAAGAGGAGGCCACTAAGTTGATTAGAGGGATGGAGCATCTCTCCTATGAGCAAAAGCTGAGAGTATTGGGCTTGTTCATCTGGAAAAGAAAAGGCCTTGGGGTGACCTACTTGCAACCTTCCAGTACCTGAAGGGAGACTACAAGAAGGTTGGAGAGAGAGTTTTTACAAGGGCATGTAGTGACAGGACAAGGGGAATGGCTTCAAATTGAAAAGAGTATGTTTAGATTAGATATGAGGAAAAAAGTCTCCACTGTGATGATGATGAGGCACTGGAATAGGTTGCTCAGAGAATTTGTGGATGGCCCATCCCTGGAAGCATTCAAGACCAGGCCGGATGGAGCTCTGAGAAACCTGGTCTAGTGAAAGATGTTCATGCCCACAGAAGGGGGTGGAACTAGATGGTCTTTAAGATCCCTTCAAACCCAGGTGATTCCATGACTCTGTAAAGGCTGAGATATTTACGTTAATTCTAAGATGGTGGTGTTGAAGTTAAAGAATAAGTAGATTGGACAGGTTTGCAGTCTTGATAGCATTGGGGTTAAAATCTTAGCCGCTTAGAATCAAGATTTCAGAGGAGGGTGGAAAACCTATGCGGGGGGGGGGTAGATGGAAACCAGCAAGCTAGTGAAACGTAGTCATGGGCTAGGTAGCTGGCTTTGCTTTGTACAAGTTAACCAACTATGACCATGCGTAAATATAGCTATTAAGTGTAATTAGGACCAATCAAGGGATAACGTAAGAATATAGAGAACAGTTCTTTCGAAATTCAAAGTCTTATGTTTCAGTAAGATCAATAAGAAGAATGGAAAATATTAAAATTAATCGTTGATGCCTTATGTAACTAAAAAGTATAAATTGTGGATCTGAATGTATCTCGACAGAACCAAGATCTGGGTGTTGACCCCTTGGTTCTCGGGCCCAATAAAGCACTGCATATAGCCATGCTGCTATGACTATATGTTTTTATTCCTACGCTAACAGTCTGACCAGGAGTGGTGGCTCCTGTGGTAGTCTGGAAATCACTTACAACCTCTGAATTACATTATCTTATAGATTAGTTTTAGGTGTTTCTTCATAATCAATAATCCTATATTCTATCTTTTAGATTAGTTCTGTAAGACAAAGACAGCTGGAGAAATGTACTGGAAGGAATTAATTTTATAATGGGTGTCCAAGTCAGCCATTCAATGTGCAAGACAGGTATGCACAGGAATACATTTCTGCCATTCCACACATTGCTGTAAATACCATATCCAAGAGCTGACTGACTCTGGAAATGTGCATTTTTACAACACACAGTAATAATATGCCAGTATTAAAAATATTGACAACTTGCCTCAAATCAAATCTAGTTTTCTTTTCTGGTTTTCTCTCTTCTCTGCTCAGGCAGTGTAGTTCTCTCAAGAGGATCAAGAAAATGGATAATGCATTTTTTTCCACAGAGGCTGACAGATAGAAGGATGATGATTAGGGAAAAGCTATAATAGACAAAAAAGTTCAAATATTCTTGCTTTGTCTGATACATTTCAAATATACTGCCCTGTGCTAATGAGATGAAAAAGAAGATAAATGTTCCCCTTTTCCTAGCTGATCTGATCTGGGTGTAAAAATTAAGCTCTAAAAAGTTTAACTGGTTCCAGATGGATCCTACACAACCTAGAAAGGACTATTTCCTCTTAGGCAAATTAGAGCAGTGTAAATTTTTCTTATGTCATGACAGTGAGAAGCTCTCAGAATCTCGGCCACTGGGAAAAGTTGTGAAGGGCACTACAAGAGCACATAACAGAGTAAAGAGGAATTCTCTTAGGAGGACTTACAGACTTAGAAAAGACTGTAGTAACTAGATGTGCATAAGAGTAGACTTCATCAGGAAACTGGAATATAGAGGACTATATCCCATGGGTTATTAAAAAGTGGACAGGGGAAAGTAACGAAAAATACACTGTATTGGCCAACTTTTCATTAGAAGCTGAAAGGACATGATGAACTATTAAGTAATTTTTCTCATCATGCATGTCTTTTACTGCTTTTGAGAATAGCCTAGGTTGCCAGCTAGATCCTTGCTGTGGGGCAACAGCCTCACATTTATAATAGCCTCACATTTTATAATAGTTCAGAGAATATAATGTTCTTTCAATTAAGAAATAGTCCATGGGAACCCTTTAAAAATGCATCATTGACAACAATTTGCAGGTTGAAACATATTGCTTTTATTTTATCTTTCATAAGCCAGTACAAATCCAACATGTAACTTTTAATGTCAGGCATGTTGTGCATAAGTGGAGCAGTTTCATGTAAATATGTGAACATATTTAAACAAACAATCTAAGGCAGGCTTACCATAGTGAATGAAAAATAATAAAAATCAATAAAATCCCAAGTTACATGGTGTGTGCTCATGCAATATACACCTACTGGGACTTAGTTTAAAAGTGTTTTGAAATATTTATTTCTCTGATATTTATTTTAATGGAAACTTTCCCAACCGCTGATGGCAGATATCATATGCTTGTGGTGATAAGAAAAACTGCAAGTTTTCTGTTCCCGTGGAATGTCTTGTTTTGGCTGTATGCAAAGAAATACCATATTGTAAAGCTGAACTGGAAGCCTGTCACTGAAATGAAAATATGGAAGAAATTTAATTGTTTCCATAATTCCTTATTTGAGTTAAACAAGTCTACTCAGACATGTAACCCCTGAAAACCTGACAAAGCTGCAGATGTTAAGAATTTAAGCAGTTTGTGGTTCTCTTGATAGCAAATCTTATTAAATGTGAACTGATATGGTTTATGCAAACATACAAGATAAAAAACAGTAGGATCTTTTAATTTAACTCTGATAGCAGCTTCCAAATATAATCTGTAAATATTTAACCAGGGACAAAAAATACTGTTTTTTACAGCATTTCATTAAAAGGAAACCAAATAACCTAGTACACTCAATTATAGTACAGTGCTGGCAATGACAGCTGCTCCAACCAATATTTTTTCATAATGTCTGTTACTTTCTCCCATTTTGTGTTGCCCTGAATTTCTTCTCTTATATTATCAAAACCAGGCCTGAATCAGTTTAGTTTATTTCCTTCTTCAGACCAAGGAAGAAAAGGTAGTATAATTCCTACTGAATCTTGGAATACTTTCTTTTGTACTAGCACGTATTTTCTTCTTCTAAAAATACAACATTTATCCAATGTTAAAGCTTGTTGTAAAATAGAAACTGAACTGGCAACACTGACTAAAACCACAGATCCAAACCAATTCCTTTGCATCTGCCTTTATTTCTTGGACTTCTTCAACTTTCCTCAGATTTCTGCTCCATGTACCAAGTAAGCAAGAATTTTGTGAAGGATGAAGCAATTAACCTGCAGGAACAGACAGAGCTCATCGGGAAAGTTCCTAGCACAGCACCAACACAAAGATCCTGTGTACAGATAGCTACAGCACACGAATCTACAGTTTACCTTCAGAGTTATTGTTTGACTGGTCTTCCTAACTAGTGGCCAGTCTACCCCTGATACTGTCACACAATCACAGTGAGAAGCAGCATGTTACAGACTTTGTGTCTGGATGAGCTTTTCTTGTGTGCCTGAGGAAAGAGCCATCTTTGGAAAGGAGGTAAAACTGAACCCAGTAAGCTGAAGCCACGAGAAACAGCTGTACCAACTCCAGAGCTAGCCATGACTGGCCCCTGTGCAAGAAGCTGGCTGAACAGTAAAAAACAGCTCTGTCACAAGCATGGCAGTCCCACAACACTGGAACACTGTTCCCAAGGGAAGATGGGTGATCACAGCAGGCAAGTTGTGGAGACTGATCCATGAAGCAGATGGAAGATTTATACCTGAGACAGAATTCCTCCTTAAGTCAGCAGTGCATGTACTCATCACGCTCAACATACCAAGACCATAAATCCTTTAGCCACCTCATAGACAACCAGAAAAAGATCTTTCCAAACAACTGCATTTCAGATATTAACCTTAGGCTCTTGCTTTTCTGCTTTGTTCTCCTCTAGTCAGTTAAACAAAGAGATGTAGAAAAACCAAAGAGAGAAATACGAGCAGCTGAAAAAGAAAAATGCTGTCATGATTGTACAAAAGGTTGCTGGTATTTACAAAATTCTGTGTATTCATATTCAATATTTTCCATATGAAGATCATCACTTAGTATTAATGCTGAAGCCATAAGGAGGATAGGGCCCCTCTTCCAATAAATAATTTGCAGATACAAGGAAAAGTACAATCCCTGCCCTGAGGACCTTGGAAATAATATCCTGCTTGTATAATTTGAAATAGAAATGTGTTTATTTTTACTACAGTAAGTGTTTAACACACAATCACTAAACCAAAACTATTATTTCAAAAGGATTTAGAATAATATTTTAATTATCTCAATGCTTATAGAATTGAAAAAGCAGGAACTACTAAAAATGACAGTCTCAAATACTTGTATTTTCTCTTTGGAAAATCCAGAGACTGGTATAATGATATGCACTTGTAAAAAAGAAAGCAGTTGGACAGATGAGTTCTTTCATTACAGGATTTGGCCTAGAGGAGTGCAAACAAACTAGCATTCTCTTCAGGGCAATTTACACCTATCGGTCTCCAGAAATTTATATTGTTGAGGAAATTTGGGAGTTTTACTATGCCAAGTCAGAAAACACTGCAAGTTATTTATGAGACCAGCAAAGAAACAGTAACCACATAAAAGAGTATATAATATTTTATTCAGGTTATGTAGGAATACAGAATAAAGTAAAAAGTAACACAGAAAAAGAGTAAGATCCAGAAAATAAGTATTGTGGGAACTCACATTCTCTTTTCAGATAATTTTTATCAATATAAATGTTGAGAAGCCTCCATCCTTCATTGTCTGTCAAGATAAACTACATATGGTTCTGGATAACAATCACATTGTCTGGTTCTCTTATTCACAGAATATCTGTGACATTCACAGAATGAGGACCTACAGGTTTGTTCTTAAATTATTACCTCCTCCTCCCTGCCATCCCCCATAACACAGACCAGCATAAATAAAGCACATTGAGGAAGAGATTCAAGAGAAGTGCACATTTGTGGGGGAAAAAAAAAAAAGATGTGTTATTTCATGGAAATATTAAGCCTGAAAAAGACCTTCAAGACTGTATGTGCAGACTGAGGAATGAGACTGAAAGGCAGTGCCAAGGAAAGGGCCTTGGGGGTCCTAGCTGCTGGCAAAATGAATGAGAGTCATCAGTGCCCTGGCAGCCAGGAGGGCCAGCCCTGTCCTGGGGGACATCAGGCACAGAGGGGGGCAAGGGAGGGGATTGTCCTGCTCTGCTCTGCACTGGGGCAGCCTCACCTCCAGTGCTGGGGGCAGTTTTGGGCACACAAGGAAAGACAGATAGAAAAGTGTTAGAGAGTGTCCAAAGGAGGGCAACAAAGATGGTGAAGGGCCTTGAGGAGAAGCCTTATGAGGAGTGTCTAAGGTCACTTTGGTCTGTTCAGCCTGGAGGAGAGGTGATACCTCATTACAACTTCCTTGTGAGAGGAAGAGGAGGGGCAGACAGGTCTCTTCTCTGTGGAGATCCAAGACAGGACCCAATGGAATGGCCTGAAGTTGTGTCAGGAGAGGTTTAGGCTGGATACTAGAAAAAGGTTCTTCACTCAGAAGGTGGTTGGGCACTGGAACAGCACCCCCAGGGAAGTGGTCACCAGCCTGACAAAGTTCAAGGAAAGTTTGGATAATACTCTTGAGCACAAGGTGTGGCTCCTGGGGGTGGTGCTGTGCAGTGCTGGGAGCTGGACTCAATGATGCTTGTGTGTCCCTTCCAACTCAGCTTATCCTGTGATTCTGTGCTTCCAATCTTTGACCAGTCACGACTTTGTCAACTAGACCATAGCACTCAGTGCCATGACCAATTGTTTCTTCAACACCTCCAGGGATGGTGACTCCATTACATCCTTGTGCAGCCCATTCCAATGCTTAACAACCTTTTCTGTGAAAAAATTCTTCCTGATGTCCAGCCTGAATCTTCCCTGGCACTGCTTGAGGCTGTTTCCTCTGGTCTTGTTGCTAGTTGCCTGGGAGAAGAGAAAAATATTTGGAAAATGCTGCAATATGGACAGCCCAGAACAGCGTGTGTGAGATGAGTATGAAGTGGAGGCCGGATCATTCCCATGGAGGGAGGTACTGGCCTCCCCAGAGGTGGTCCTTGGGCTCCCTTTTTTCCTTGCTGTGCTCCTCTACTGCTGCAAGCTGTACCAGTCTTTCATGCATGGGATTTGCTCCCATCCAGGGCCTTTGCTGGATCACCCATCCCATGGAGGAGCTCCAGCACAGACAACATAAAAGAGCTAAAAGAGGAAAAGACCCAGAAAAGAAAGGAGTACAGAAAGGAGAGGAAATCGCTGGTTTAATCTACACCACATGTACAACATGGCTGAGCAACAAGCTCTAGGGAGTCATAACTCTGAATGTCTTGACTTACGTGTGTTTAAAATCTGAACTTTTGTATTACAACTTGGGGTGAGTTTTTACGCATTTAATTTAATTTTTTTCTTTGGGGAAAAAGAAAGTATGCTTTACCATACAGTCAAAGAAACGTCATGACAGACAGCCAAATAAATATCTTCCTCACATTTATTTGCATGATTAAGCCATCAGACAGTCAAGTAAATGGAATGGAGTGCATTTATTGGAATGACCTCCAAGGTATTTTTGGGCACCTAAAATAAAATAGGGATGGCAAGTCATGGCCCTTAATTTTTCCATTGTTAAAACAGTGCAACTCTAGAATAACTCCTCTGAAACAAAGGCAAAATCAATGTAAAAACAAACCAATATACATCTGGAAACTGCTCTGCTTTTCCCATCCTCCCCAAACACAAAGAGGCTTTTAATTAGGAGGACTTTAATTAGTTATGAAGGGCAACATGCAACTATGTGTCTAGACAAGGTTCAGTGCTGTAGCGATTAACCAGACACTAAACACAAGACAGTATAGTGCCTGTACGTTCTTGTTCTGTAAGAATCAGGAAGCTCTTCTCATAACTCCAAGACACTCTCTTCTTCAAAAGCACATAATATCTGCATTGTGTGCCATGGTTTCCACATCCACAGAAGAGTAAGAGGACAGCATTGGTAGGGCAGAACACTCAGTGTGGAATATTTGAAATCCACAGTATTCATATTTAAATTATTTTTTTCTTGCTTTTATCTTGGAGGTTGTTTTAGAGACTTCTAGATTAACTTTAGATTGACCCCATTGCCTAGATGGGCCCTGGGAGTCTATACTCCAATTTAGTTTCACCCAAAGGCATCTAGCATAGATGTGCCAAAACCACCCCACAATGAGAAGCAAAGAACAGTCAGTAGGGACAACTGGGAGTGTCATTTTCAAGTTCCATCCTTATTTGCACTGAAATATCAACATTGGCACACACTGTGAAGGAGAGGAAAGTTAACTTAAGCTCATAAACTATGCCCTCTGTATTCTTCTCAAAGTAAAAGAATAAGCCCTAGAAAAAGCACCCATTACTCCCACAGTGAGGACAGATTAATGCACCTACAGCTGAGAAAGCTCCGAGGCAAAATTTTGGAAATGCTTCCAAGGAAGTGCATATGAATTCAGACATTACTTATAGTCCTTTATGACTCAGACCTGGTATGATGCTTAGTCATGAGTCCTGTGCTTGGAGATGGCTGAAAACATTTTGGTATCCAAAAGCATCCAAATACCAAATTAATCCTATTTTTACCAACCAAAACAACAGTTTCATTCAACAATGGTGAGAAACATGAACTGAGTTTTGTTTTAAATCAATAGTGAAAGCAGTTCAATATTACAAATTGCAAAATTGGAAGAAGTGTGAAATGACCCAAAGTGATGATTATAAAAAGCGAAGTAATATTATTAAAAAATTATATCAAGCTAAGGAAAATGTTCTTTAAGTTTCTTGTGCTGCCCTAAGCCTTATTTTCCTTGTGGGTAGCTCATGATCAAGTCCATGAAAACAGAAAAGGTCATAATTTCCAGACCTGGTGAAGCCTGGTGATTTACATTGGAAGCACTAACAACTCCAGAAAACTGCTGTAAGAGCTGGGTATTTTGGTTTGTATCATGCAATACCCCAATATGATATTGTATCTTTCAGCAGATGAACTACATCCCACCAGGACCTCAGTGGACACATTCACATTGTGCTTAGCTCCTTGACAATCTCCCAGGTAGAGGTAACCTGGCTACCTTACTCTCCAGTTTTCCTTTGAAGGAAATTAACTAGCTCTGTTCATATCAAAGTATGAGGGCAGCTCTGTGGATAGATCACTATCAGCTCCTCCCAAAAGACAGCATGGAGCAGCCTACACTTTGTGGGTCCTGCTCAGTGTAGTCCTCCAACACTATTGCAAATAAACCCACATTCCTTTCTGTCATACCCCACAGCCTGCAGCCTTAAGATTCATATAATGAAATCTCCACTCTAGAAGACTGAAACACAACCCACATGCTATACTTTAGTCAGAAAAACACATAAAAAATAGCAACTTGTAAGGCCACCCTGTGAAACTCAGAAAACCCATACACTATGAACATGGCCAGTCCTGGATGTTACTATCCTGCACCTGACGGTCTATGGGCCAGGCATCACAGTCTTCAGCAGACACATTTAACAGCATGAATGTACTGGGTGAATTTTACTTTCTTTACGGGAAACTACAGGATACCTGAGAAGTTAGCTGAGGAGAGCTTGATAGAAAATGCCCTTTTTGGATCTGGGATATCAGTGGAGAGAAGTGAAAAGTCTTTGGTGGTTATATCACCATGTGCACCAGTGCAAAGAACACAGTCACTTCCAGAAATGGTAGCACAGCTTCCCAGAGAAGCAAGAGAGATAATTGTCAATGGACTGTTTCTGTAGCCCCTTGACCTGGAAGACTATAAAGAGGAACTCCAATATAGGTCTCCTATGGAGAGGTGATATGTCAAAGTCTAGCAAGCCAAGCAAGGTGGCCAGACAGTGATTCCCGTGCCAGGTAGCTATAAATTTTCACCTGTGGTACTAGGGTACCAGCCTGGAAGCCTGTGAACACAGGGTGACAAATACTGCATTCCCACAGCACATAGGAAGCTTGCACTCATCCTGTTCAGCTGGTGCCTTTTGTGTAATCTCTTAGATATTTCTACTTTGACAGAATAAATGGTCTTGTAAAGAGATTAAATAAAATATTTATGTCTGTATTCCCACTGAGGACTAATCTAGATTAAAACCATTATAATTAAGAATAAAATTTTAATCCTAAATGAGTGAAACTTCAGCCTGAGTAAGAATGTACTCCAAGCTACATTGCCGTGCACTTTTATGGATTAAAAGTTTCAGATGCTGTGAAAATAAGAGTGTTTTTTGGCAAGAAAGAAAATTAAACTATGTCGAAAATACCTAAAGCAACACATTTTATCCTAGTAACAAACCTTAATTACTCTATCACATTACCAGAAGGGATTTAATTAATCTCTCTGAAACAAATCCTATCAGTCATCCAAAAAAAGTTTTAATGATCGATCTAAAATAGAAGCGAACCAAGCCACAACTTCTCAGGATTCCTCATAATGGCTCACAAAATACGAGCTGCTAGTAACACGTGAACTGTGAGCTTGACATACAGGCTGCTACTTTGAAAGCATCTGAAATTCAGTAGACATTGATTCAAGTGCACTTTTTAAAAGCTGTTTGCAGCTTCCTGCTGAAGAAGCAAAATTTCAGTTGCCAAGATGAAAAGTCAAGGGAGAGCCGAATGCAAAAAGCACAAAACTCCCTTTTGTTACCAAATCTTTAAAACCCAATACTGTTGTTCACTACAAAATAAGGGCTTGATGTAGCCAGTAGATGTACATTTGTTTAACTTTACCAGCATGAACTTGCAATCAGTTAAGCAGATTCCTTATGGCAAACTGTGAGTGAGCTTTGCTCAGTGGGGCACTGATTTGAGTCTCTCTCCTTTAGTATCAATTTTCATGAAGTGTGTAAGACCTTAATAGTTTTGAGACCTCTAATCCTCAGTCAAATTTGGTTAAAATTGGCTGCCAGTTCAGAAATTATTAGAGGACTGTTAGACAAGCACATGAATGGATAGAGGAACAAAAGAGCACTAGAATCAAGTAATTTCTGTCCTTATAGCGTTCAAAATAAAAGGGGTGCATTGAAACTAGGCTGTGAATCAAGGAAAAAGTTCCTACTGATGTTTCTCTTTGATTATCAAGAGTCTTCCAAAGATGATGTTAGAAATGTCATCCTCTGAAACCTTTCAAACTTCATTTGTCAAAATTTTGGTGAATAAATAATAAATTACCCTGTAGAAAAAACTTTTTTTACAGTGAATAATTATATATTTTCAGTAGAATTGATAAACTATATTCAAAAATGGTTGTCATACCTCTCTTCAGGTGAGTAAATATATACATGTATGTAACATACAGAAATTTATAAAAGTATGAAACTTTTAAATTTAAATCTTTTTCATTAAGTCTTCTTAAGATATGAAAAAAAAAATCATTAAATCAGAAAGAAAACCCGTAAGGCATTAAAAATGACACTATATATGCAAGTCCAAAAATCTGTCACAGTTGGGCTGTATACTAAAACATCATTTCAGAGAAGTACAATGAAAATAATTGGATTTACTTGGTATTTGTGTCTGAATGACTCATCCTAAAATTCAGCCTGGGTGTCTTATTCGATGCCCTTTGTCATTAATCACTGTGAGGAAAAACAATCTTAACTATCTCCTCAAAGCACATGCATAGCTTTATTGAAAAAAATGCACCCTGTTAGTTAGTAACAATCTCTTAACTTATACAGCTATCTTCCTGTGTTTGTTGTATGTACATTTACAAAATAAACCTCAGACAGTTTACTTAGTCTCTCTGTCAGTATGTTACAAACTATTTTCCTTATGAAATACCCAGCTCAAATTTGTTTCCTCTTGGCATCCATATTGCTAAACATAATCTTTGCAGAAATACCTCACCTAAGAATAGGAGTTGTATTTTATTCCACAGACCTAACTACAGCAGTCTTCAACTGATCTGAGCCCCACAGCACTCATGGACATATGGTGATGAGATCTGGTAATGTAAATGCAACATTCATTATAGGGTCACTGGCTGGAAGGTGGTGTTAAGATTCTGGGATCAAAAAAGCTAAAGTATGACCATGTAGTTTATTGCAAAAAGACTCGGAAACATGTGCTGGAATGCACACCCACAGAGCTATACATACTGCTTATATTCAGCTAATATTACCTCTCTTTAAAAAGAAAGGCAAAAAAGCTCTTGAATGTCATATTCACACATCAGTTCTGATTTTCACAATTTTATTTTTATATTGAGCTTTTTATTAACAGCAAGAGCAAGAAGGGAAAGCAGGAAATAATACAGCAAAATAAAGGAAATCCCAGCCGACAGCTCACTGGTAAGCAGGTGAGAACATTTGCACTTTCAGCAAATTGCTAGATTGTAGTGCAAGGATGTGGGGATTCTATGTGCTAACCTTATTAGTAGCTACAGGTAGGACAGGTACTATTGCTGTCCTTAATTTAATGGAGTAGCTAAAAGATCAAGTTTAAAAGTCTAAAATTGCTCTTAAATCCTTATCAGAAGTTAACAGATTAAAAGAATTGTCTTTTGCTATTGAGGTCCTATAGAAAGTTAATGGACACCACTCATTTTCAGCATCTTTAAAAGAATTGGAAATTTAATTATAAGCCAAGCACAGATCCACAAGGCAAAAGTCTAATCCTCATCAAGTCAGTGGTAACCTCCAGCCTTCAAACCTTCCCATTGATGGGAACATGGTCAAGGTTTCACCAGCAGTTTATAAGAGGCTTCATGAGTTATTACAGCATATCCTTCTGGCTTGAACAAGCTCTGAATTCCAAAAAGTTGGTTTAATTTTAACGCTTGACAGAAAGCTGTGTGCAAACGCAGAAACTGTCACTGAGGAGCTGACAGAAAAGATCCACCTGAGTCTCCTGTGCAGGCACACTTCTCCCGTGTCTGCCAGCATGGGCCAGGCATCAGGGCCAATGTGCTTTTGTACAGACAGCAAATGATCTCCTTGTCTCCTCTCTCTTCCCCTCAGAAGAGCTATCAACTGATCAATGGACGACAGAAGAAATCCTGCTTGTGAACTGTGCCAGACTTCTGACAACAATGTTTAACTACCCACTTAAAGAAAAGTTTAGGGAATAAGTGGACTTAGTTACCATACATTGTAATGAATCTTCTGGTTCATACTGCCTACAGGACCACTAAAAAGATTTCTTTCTTTAGTGCAGATGATGAAAATTCACCAAAGTTTGCAATTTTGCTATGCTCATTTGGCACATTGCATTATGGGACTTGCAGTCTAAGACCCCAGAAAACTGCTTGGTTTTGCAACTCTTCCTTTCGGAGCAACTCACAGAAGCATCACAGATTTTCCTTTCTCCAGTTATAGTCCTGCATGGATGTACTAATGTGAGGTGTGATGGTAGGTTTTGCTAAGATGTTTTGGAGTTGTTTATCACAATGGTTCATCCCTGCTTCCCCCCTCCCCGATAACTCAGGTATCCAAAGGTATCTCCACCCCTGTCCCTCTGTCCCCCTCTCCTGACCCGGCCCTGCGTTAACCTGGGGCCAATCACCTGCCTGCCCCCCAGTTTAAATGTTAAGTGCGGGACCCCACCCTCTCTCTCCCTCGGAACAGCTTGAGGAATAAACACCTTTGAGGGAGTTTTCTCTAGAATTAACATATCCTGAAGTTAGCTATTCCTTGTTTGCAACAGATACAAAGATTTGCAGAAACAGAATTTTCCTTTGTATAATTTTCTTTGTCAATGAAAACTATTACACTTGAGCCTGTGGATTTAAATGTGAATTAATCTGTCTTGCTCACACTAGTTCAGTGAGTAGTTCTGTTACAATTAATGAGGCAGATAATATCTTGATCCAGATCCTACCACTCTCTATTAATTTCAGCATAACTAATATAAATAGGATGACATATGAGCTATGAGCACTGAAACCAAAATACAAATATACTGAATTGTATTCCAAGCTACTTTGATGATTAAAACCTGGAAAAGTGAATTTTATTTTAGTGAACTGAGAAAACTTGTTGTTTATAAGTCAGCCTGTTGAATCATCCCTTATTTTCAAGCCTGCAGTTTTAGGAGCTGCCTAAACAGTTCTGTTTGCAAGCCTTAGAAGTATACTGATTTATGGAGGGACAGAATAGCTTCTAACACACATGCAAATATGAAGACACCTTGTAAGACATCCTATTGGTGTTTTACCTACCAACTAAGGTGTATTGTAAACTCTGGAACCCCACTATCTGCAAAGTGTTCTGCTTTGGGTGGTTTCATGTGAGTTCCTGTTCTCAAGCAGGCAGCTAGTCTATTGGCTTTTCTATGAAAATCAGATATTGTTTTCATTTATGTCAACATTTATTAGCTCAATGTCAATTAGCTCAAACATTTTCATTAAGGGATGTCATTAAACATTGTACCTACATAAACAGTCCAATGTTTCAAAATCAATACCCTTTTATCCTTAGGCAGGACAAAGCAATACATAGATGAAAAATTTTAATTTCCAGAACAGCAATAGCTAGAGCCAGACAGCTTTTGTCCAAGCTCAGAGTTTACAGCTATTGAGTGCGTTTTCATTTTATTTGTAGTAACAGCTGTGATTTCTACACATACTTTGCCAATCGGAGGACAAGCATTTTCCTCTGAGTAACTAATCATGCCTCCAAGGGCCTGTGCTAGCAACATAGATATCCTGCTAAGAGAATAGAAAACACCATCTTTGCTATAGCCTTGACCTAAACCCAAAAGATCAAGGCCCTTGAGGTCATGATTTCAAGCAGCACTGCCCATACCTTTCCCCTCAGTCATGTATTAGATCATTACTTCACCACTATGGGAAAAGAAGTATGAACAAATTCACTTCTACTTTCATATTTCTCATGAGTTCAGCAGTTCCTACAGTCTGATACATAGAAAGGTCTTGTTGCAGACTGATTATAGGCTGGTTGCCAGAAAGATCAAGTAAGGTATTTTAAGCTTCATCAACCATATGGATGTGCCTTGTCTTTTTAGAGGATGTATTTTTCCCTGAGGATTTTCAACATTTTAAAGTTCTACTATTTAGATTTTTTTATTAATTTCAGATAAATTTAGGATGACTGAGACTCAGCACAGAAGTCCACAAAACTGACAGTAATTTTCAAATAGTGCTTTGTTCTTGGATGTTAGATTTCTTTGCCTTGTGTGGCTATATATTCACAGAATGGGTAAAGTTGGAAGGGAACCCAGTGGGCCATCTGGTACAACCTCCCTGATCAAGCAGGGTCATCTAAAGAGCACATGGCACAGGATTATGTCCAGATGGTTCTTGAGGGAGACTCCACAATCTCTCTATTGGAGAGAGGGCAGGCTGTTTCAGTATGTGGTCACCTGCACAGTAAACAAGTTCTTCCTCATGTTCAGGTGGAACTTCCTGTGCATCAGTTCCTGCCCATGGCCCCTTGTCCTATTGCTTGGCTCCACTGAGAAGAGCCTGAATCTATCCTTGGACACCCTCCCTTCAAACACTTGTGGACATTTATGATGTGTCCTCTCAGTCACCTCCTCTCAAGGCTGAATAGGCCCCTGTATTTAAGCCTTTCCTTGCAAGACCTCCAGATTCTTAATCATCTTTGTATCCCTCAGCTGGACCAGCTCCAGGACCTCCTTATCTCTCCTGTAATGGGGAGCCCAGAACTGGACACAATACTCCAGATGCAGCCTCACTAGGGCTGAGGGGCACATTTTCAACTGTAGATATATTAGATAGCAATTATTTATAAGTGTTTAAGGTTTGTTGCACTTGATTAGTTGCAATCAAATATTTCTTGGAAAGAAAAAGCTGATTTTGTCTTTTGATTTGTTTTACCAGATCATGCTCATAGGAGGCAAAAGAGGTAGCTCTAAGTTTTAAAAATCCTATCTTACTATTTCCACTATTTTAAATTCTCTAAAGCCAGTGAAGCCCACCACAAAAAGTTCCACAATGGGCTGCAGTTTAAAGCTCCAGCAAGAAATAATAGTCTTTCAAGTGTCTTCTACAGATACCTGAAGGAAAAATGCCATGAATTAAACAAGACGTTTATCCCTTGAACAGTGCCACTGAAATTGGAAAACTGGGAATTTCTCCAAAAATAGAAAAGTGTCCTGAAAAATTCTAATTTTAGGTAGAAAAATGGAAATTTAAAATACTGTAATTAAGCATCCAGCATAATTAAAAGCAGCCCTTAAAACAAAGCCCCGAATCCTCTAGAGAAAAATATATATTAAGTACATGATGATATTCACCACAAGTATTTCTCCAAAATATGTGACCTGAGTAAAATGTTAGGAAAAAACTGGAGTTTTTACTATTTCACAGCAACTTCAGAGCACACAATCAGAACAGGATTAGTGCCACAGTCTGTATGTTCTTTAGCAATGACATTGTTAATAGTATCTTCAGAGGAGGTGCAGTGTATCCAACTCCATTTCAGTCCCTGAGAAGTCTCCCTGTAACTTCCAAGAGAGCTGGGCACTGTTTCATATGAATTATATTTCCCTTGTAGACTGATTTGCATTTTATTGCCCAAGTTAAATAATATCAAAACTCCTAAGAGGCACTTAAACTAAACTCCTAACATTTCCTAGAACCTATGATGTCCTGCCCTGCCTTCATTCCCCAAAACCAATCCTGAGTAGAGGCATACAACTGTAATAAACTAGATTTTGGCAAGTTTTGCCCACCAATTAAATTTTATCTATTAAAGTAAAACAAGTCTGTTTGATCAGAACTAAAGCTTGGAAACATTGCTGGGAATCTAGCTCTTAAAAGGTCTAGTATAGAAACATCAACACAGTTTTGTAATAACTGCTAATTTATTGCACATCACAAGTTTTTCTTGGAGGAACACAGAGGACAAAAATTTTCAAGTCAGTTATTTTTTTACTCAAATATCAGCAAGCCTTGCGCAATGAGCAATACATGATGCAACACATGCACTTCAGGAATGGCCATCCATTGTGCACAATCTCTCCCATTCCACCTACTGCTGCACTTGGCATCAAGACAAAACAGGGTGCTGGCAAAGGCAGAAGTTCAACAGGAAACCACAGCCTCTCTAGAGAGCAGCAAAAGCAGCCCCCAGTAACAAGTGCATAGGCACTGGTCATCCACAGCAGCAAATACACGGTATAGAGCACACTTGCATTCAGTAGATGCAAACCCTCTTCCTGTGCATTAACAAAAAACCTTCCAAATCCTTCCTCTTCTTGTTCTGTTTTGTTCAGGGAGCTCATCCTTCTCTTAGCAGACAAAACATAAACCTAGAGCTCTATTTACACATGACCACAAAGAAGTTTACCATTAAGACTAATACCTTAATGCACTCCCCCTTCACCTGTGTAATAACAAAAAGGAAGGAGTGAGCATCATTTGCTCTCCTATGTAACTACACATGCTTAAAGCATATTATCCTACATGAGGACTGCTAGGACAATTACACTTTACTGAAAGCATATGCTATTGCTTTTAGATGGAGATGTGCTCATATCATTTGAAGGGTAATGCAAAAAAATATTATTGCTGTAATTGTGCTGTGCTTCCTGACCAAATTTGCTTAAACTGTGACCCATCACTGACAAGATTTCCCTTCACTCCTCTAGGGATATATATTCAATATCTTGGGAATACACTGCCATAAGCAGTGTATGGTTCTTTTCAATATCCATATACAAGAATATATCCCACAGTTTTCACTATCTGGATTTGTTCCCAGAATAATTTCAGGAAATTTCTAGGCTGTTCCATACAAGTAAGCATTTCTAAAATACTCTTTGGGAATAAACTCTAGAAGAAAATGGATCACAAACACTGGAGCCCAGCAGGAAACATTATTAGCAAAGTCAGCATTTGCACACTTGTTCTTCCTTACTACTTTTTGTTTAAAACTGATGACTTGTTGGTAAAAAAAATCATCCATTTTGGTCTTCTGAGCAGTCTCTTGGTTATATCTGTGGTATCCAACTATGTTTGTCCAACACCCTCATTCTTGCCTTCATGATGCTTCCAGAGTTTGTGCTACTGATACAATGCTCTGCCTTATTTGATTATATAGAGAATTAAATTTCACATCACCCTCCTGTCCTGTGAGAACACCAAAATGATTCTTGAATAAAAATGTGTCACATCCTTTTTTTCTGGAAAAAAACTGCCCTCAGAGATTCAGTGAGTGGGCTATTGGAGAAAATTAAGTGGCAAAACAGAGAAATCAGTGATGTATCAAAGGACTTATTAATTCCAGTTCCCTTGGGAACTGTACCATGTTTTGCTCGACATTACAAAAGATTGGTAGGTGTGAATTATACTCTACTGGAGGTGAATATCAAAGCATATTAAAAAGCAGTACCATTTCAATTGGATTTCCCATGTCCTGCCCACTGAATCACGTTTTCTTCCATTTCACATATAACATTTATCTGAACTTCTCAACACAGAAAAAAAAGGATAAAAAATATTAACAGAAAACTGGATTGGCCAATATTTGGAGAATAAATCCTTCATTCTTAAATATTTCTAAAAGACTGTGACAAGAAGTGATTTTTAAAAGTTATTTCATACATTAAAATAGAATATTTATTTATTTTGTTTGACTTAAATTTATTCTGTAACAACAGTAAATTCAAATTTATATCTGATGTAACTATGGATCAAAATCTACATGGAAATATTTGCTTGGACATTATTGCACTTGCAAGCATTCTCTCCTACTAATAGGCAAACTTTAATCTCAATCTATTCTGACACAAACCACTGATGTATCGCTAAACAACTTGGCAGGCAGGAAAAGCAATGTGTCAACAATTCTTCAAGTTATTGTTGTCTCATCACAAAAAATTCCATACCTACTTTATGAAAAATATCACCAATCTCTAGGGTGTATAAAATAAATTGGTTTTATTGTAGCAGTTTTGGCTCCTATTAAAAGCATGTGGAAATTAATTTCTTTCTTTTTGAAGGTAAAATGAGTTAACTCTGCCAACACTTACAGAAAAAGTTCTCATGCTCTTAAGCACTCCATAAAAACCCCCAGGCCACAAAGTTCTCTTTTAGTGACAATGTAGGTATCATGTAAAACACTAAACACCTAATAATTAAAATCTATGTAACAGATTCTTTTTTGCAAACTTTAAGGTATAAGCAAGAAATTTAATTTCTACTTTCATTCTAAATAAATCCTTTTCATAAACCGACGCTATTTTTAGGATACAATCATCCAGTTTGATCCGATACTAGAAGCAAAGTGTCAATAAATACATGCATTTTTATACTGTTTTGCAAATGAATATTGAATAGAATACTGCCACCTTTTGGCTATGATCTGGCCTTAAAAATGCAACTTCTTTGTAAAATTTCTAAAAACATTAGACATAATGATTGTTCTGAAGAAATCAGTCTGTCAACAGGCTAATGTTATGCTTATCATTAACATATTGTTGATGTAAGAATAAAACTTTTCATACTGAACTCTGCATATTATTATCCTATTATTTCAGGATAATGAACAAGCACTTTCACAAGGGCTTTTGTCTTTAGCAGAAAAGACGCATCCACAGCTTTGACAGCAAGCTAATGGAATTATTACTTTACAATCACAGCAACTCTTCTACTGCTTAGAGTTAAATAATAATACTTCAGTGCAATTCATACACTCAACTTCATAAATACTGAATCACAGACTGATTCACAGAAAATTCTTGCTGATGAATTAAGTCTAATTATAACCTATAAGCATTTAAAAATGCTTATATACTGAAAGGTTAAAGGCATGTAAGTATTTCAGTAACCTCCGAAAGAAGGAGTCTAAAGTATCTTACCATGAACAAATGATGCTACTAGAACAGGCAGTGAAGAAGAATTGGGATTCGGGGTTAATCCCTAGCAAGTGTTCCAAGTCATTGCAGAGAGATTCTCCCAACTGTGGGCTAATCAGGTTTCAATTTAATTCATTTACACTGAATAAATTAAATAAGAGGGTTTGATCCATCTTTAGGGAAGAGTTTGCTGATTAAAAAAATCAGGAAAATAAGTACTCCCTTTTTTGTTTCATTATTTGTTTTATCAGTTGGTGTGTCTGGTTACCAAGGTACACAGAACAACTATCACTTCTCTACAGGCTACTTTAAATCAGATGCTATAAGCCTACAACGTGTTTACTATGAATTCAGCTATCTCAACTCCCCAGTTTTGCACTGTCAGAAAAAATAACTAGTAACTTGATAAAAAATACAAAATCCCCCCATGACTGCTCTAATTAAAAAGGAGAAAGGCTCTTACCCAACTCCCTGTAAAATGCCAATGCCATAGTTAAGTGGAACAAAATTTTCATTTGTAAGCATTTTCATGTGCTTTAAAGAACATGTTAAAAAGCAATAACTATGAATCATTTTGCTACTGTAAAGGCATCGTTCTTCGATCCTTTTTCCTACTATTGTGAATACTTTGTATGTTGAAACTTTGTTAAATCCTATCAAAGTTAAGTAGCAGGAATTCACTAGACTGGAAGCTTAATTTCCATCAACAAGTATAAACACTTGAAACTATCCTTTTGAAAACAACATTTTGGAATTTCAAGATATCTTTCACATCTAGAGAGCAAACAGCAAGATTCCTTTACTTTTAGCCACTAATGCAGTTTCTCCTTTTAAACCAATCCTATTTAAAATACCTGCATTTTTCCAAG
The DNA here is from genome assembly GCA_910950805.1 of Acrocephalus scirpaceus scirpaceus. Lineage (NCBI taxonomy): Eukaryota > Metazoa > Chordata > Aves > Passeriformes > Sylviidae > Acrocephalus > Acrocephalus scirpaceus. Next base: position 17,899,269 of record OU383773.1, read on the forward strand.
TATTGGCTATTGGCACAGGGAGTTTTTACACAGAGACCTAAAGTGTGCAGGCTCAGTTGAAACATTTTATACAGTGAATTTTTTCTTCAGAATTAAGTAAGTGTATAAACAATTAACTTTAGACATTTTCTTCCCCATCTATCCTATTCCAAACTTTTTTTAAATTGAAATAATCAGAAGAGGACAACTAGGAATATTTACAAAATGCCAGATTTTCAGGAACAAAATTTAAAGCAGCATTTAACTTTGACAAATAGCCCTCACTGACCTTTAAAAATCTGCCTGTAGGGATAAAATGACAAATGGTTCTCACAATGGGACTTATTAGACTTTTAGAATATTGCTCTAACAGGGCCCTTCAGGAAATACTGTTTCAGATTATATCAGCACTTCCATTTTTCAGGGCCTAATAACTCAGCTTGAAAAAAATAACCAACCAAAAGAAGCAAAACAAAAACCACACACACCTTCTCTGGGGGACAAAACTTAACACATGACGTCATGAATGAACCTTGCTTCAAAATTTAAAACATGTAAGTTTCACAACATTCTGTGCCTGTATGTAGCTCATAATATTTCAGAAATAAAAATATTGCAAAAGATTACCACAGGGAACTGAAACGTTTTCAGTATTTTGGGAGAGGAAGAAAAATTTGACCTCTTTAAATGTCTTAAGGTGATTAAACGTAGTGGTGAAAATGCTGTGCTGCTGCAGGCAGTATTAGCTGTTACACTTATGCTCTGGTCCAAATCCTGTATCTGTTTCAGATCCTTTAAAAACCACTGAAATCAACAGACAAATCCCACTGCCTTTAACAAGTTTGGATCAAACTCCTTAAGATTATATCACGCAACAGACAACCCATCTATGGGATATACCAGACATTTAGAAATACCAGTCTTGGTAGGCAAGGAGGGAGTAATTATTGAGATCTAAGACATCATAGTCTGTTGACTGAAAGCAGTAATGCATATTGCAGAGATCAACAATTGTATTGGATGTGCAACAGTGGGAAAGTTAGCTTCCCCTTCACCTTCCTGGCTGAGGCTGCATTCAGAGTGGGGATTCTGAGCAAGCTCACAGAGGCAATCACAGCACTAGGGAGGAGCTATTGTTTCCAGATGGAAGAGAAGCCCACAACCACAGGGTGATCAGTTGACAGAAGTGTCTAAACCATTTTTCCTTCCACTGCATTTTCCTGAAGCAGCCATATTTATTACATATCTGCTAAAAAACTTAAGTGGTGGACTCAGTAGAGTATCTTTACTTCAGATGCTCCTTTCGTAGTAACAATCTTCCCTTTTTAATCTACTCTTTCATTATAAAAATTTTCAAGGTCTTCCTAAAACTATGTTCACTGAGAGTTCAAACTGTCAAGGCCATACAGTATGATTGATAAATAGTCAGAATAGAAGAATTGGAAAATGTAAGAAATGTAAGCCTGTTGGTCAAACAGCTTAACATGGAGCTGGCAACAAATTTACAAAGGGTGGCTCAAAAAAGAATTAAAAATAAAAAATAAAATAAAATCCAAACCAAACTTTGCCTGGTCTTTGCTTTCTATATCTTACACCCTTCAGATAGGAACACCAATATGTGTTCTGCTTCAAAAGCACTGAGTTCATGTTTTGTATGGCAGCAATCTCTTTACTATGGCACCTTCTTGAGTCTTTGAATACGTCCAGACTGGTCTGCAAACTTTGTGGTGACTCTCAGTCCCAACCTCCTAAATATCCAGACCCTGTAACTAAACCTGGATTTCCCACCAAAAGAAAGAAGTACACTTACACCTCTTTCTGATATGGAAAAAAGATGACAGGGTGCATAGGCAGTACAGAGCTCTTCATGAGCAACGGAGAATTTGTTTCCTTTTCTGCCCGTGAACTACTCACCTATCTTTAATACTTCAACTCATGTCCTGTTATATGACTTGTTCCAGCAAATGTTTTAGCTGCTGTTTTTCTTATTCATTTTTATCCCTATTTGGATTTGCTGTGCCATCTCCCACATTGTACCCCACTAAAATTGTCTTTAGCTTATTTCTTTGAGCTGTCTTTGTGTAATTTATTATCTCCATATGATTGTCTAGTAATATTCTTACACAACTTTATCTCATGTATCAATCATCCATTCTGTGTATTGTCCCACAATTATCACAATGAATGTAGGCTACTGCAGCTGTGGAAGCACAATGCCTTCAAAGACAGCTCTCAAACAAAAGGAGAGAAATGAACATCTTCACCACAACCCCCGCCCCCGTGAGAAATTGTGCTTTCCACTGTCTTAGACTCATTACCGACTGGAGGCCCCTACAACAATTAAGTACTCCAAGAGACCAGAGTGAGGTCAGATCTCTTCCTCTTTTCCTGGTCCTGCCACCAAGCTATTGTGCTAGCTCTCAGTAAGTCTTTATCATCCTCTTGCTTCAATTTTCCTCCTCAACAAATGCGCCTAAAATGTTATCCCTCCTGGAGAAGTTAATTTGAGATGAGTACAGGGAACACTGTAAGATTGGAATGTTTTTCTTGTGGTTAGCATGGTGACGCAGTCCACTTCCCATGGACAAAGCCCGAGAACAGGCGGGGTTTCTTTTTGTATTTTCAGGCATCTTTGGTGCATTACTGTTGCAGGAAAAAAAAAATTAAGCAATAGCAAGCAGATGATAAATGTGTCTATACCTGTGTGAATATCTGAAACTGAATTTTGTACCCTCAGGAAGACTGCTAGTTTTGACTGGCAACCAGTACAGTCTGGATATAAATTTTGATAACATTGTGACTGAACAGAAGCACATCCCAACCCCTCCAATTAATACAGAGACAGAACCCCCAATTAGGAGGCTGATCATGCATTGTGTTTCTACACAGACTACTTGAGAAAATGGGAGACTAGGGGCCTCAAAGAAGGTTTTCCTGAAAAAAAAAAAAAACAAACGGATGGCTTTGGAGAAAAAAAAAGAGGCCTGGAAAGAAGGCAGCCTGAGGAAAGATCTCAGGGGTCAGGGGGTATGTGTGGAAACAACTGCCAGGGGGTGCTCAGGGTCCTTGCTCTGGAATGGCTGGGGCCAATAGCCACAAGCACTGGCACACAAAGATCCAACACGGCTTTGGCTCCAGCATTCCTGGACCAGCCATGACCTCCCTGTTGGGAAGACAAGACCTACTAAATATAATGCTGGGGGTGAGCAAGTCCATGTGAGATTATCTAATAGAGTGAAACCAGTAGTCTTGTTGGTTCTTGAATGAATCCAAGTAACCAGATCCACTATGGGCTGTAAGTTCCTCTGTCTTGCCCATGAACATTACAGGTTACTAATCTGCAGCCTGTAGCAGAGTCCCATCCTTTCTGAGCAAATGCTGTCTGACACTGATGCTCAAGGCTGTGGATGTACTTGACTATTGTGAACACAGCTTTTTTGTAGGATTTGCCATGGTGACTGTGACCATTATCATGACCTCATGAAGACAGGTACAGTAAAGCACAACCCTCACCCACGCCTGCATTTATACAGCATGCTTATCTGACATCTCCAGATTGCCCTGTAACCCATTTTATATAGCCCAGAGGCTCCCACAGCAAAGGCGCCTAGCAATACTTGCAAATATTCAAAGGGTGGACCACCCCTTTCCAAGCTACTCACTTCTGTGAAACTACTACAGGCAGGCAGGATGTGGCTTGGCAGCCCCCATCCTGCCCTACAAGAGAACTGGAGAATGGACATGGGGCTGCGATCTCTTGACACCCATCCTCCATGCTACCAGGCCAGCCTAGACGCCAATTAATTGAGAAGGCTGACAGCAGACAACAATCCTGAGAAATTACAAATTATTCCTTCAGTAAATGCAGGGAAATATGCAGCTGCCAGGAAACATAAAGATTGCCTCTGGTTTTAATTGTAAGCTTTTCCTAAGTTACCTGAAATGAATGTCCAGACCATATGCTCACAGTACCACATGTGCCCTGTCCACTACCCTGCGCAACAACCCTAAGTCTCTCTTCTCTTAAAATTCAGCCCTGTTGCATGAGGACGCTACCACATGTAGATGAAATTTGGCAACCTAAGCTTGGTCTTTAAAAAAAAATTGTACATAGAAAAATAATAAGAGGTACAGCTCCCTTCCATCTTTTTCTGATTCTGAACTGTTTTCTGATTTGAAGTTCTTGGCCAGGTCCACCATGTGATTACAGAGCGATGGATTTTGAACCTAAAAAGGATGAAGCACGTATGAAGCATTATATATCTCTCTTTCCCTGCTCTTCCCTATTTCTCCCCCTAAGCTCTTTAGACAGCTTACTTGAGCATTAATTTACTGTGGGATTGATCTATCTATTTGTGTTCCAGTTAGCAGGGCTTCTAAGAAGGTTGTGTCATGCTTATGTTAAGAGCTGTGGACTTCTGGGTCAGAGCTGACCAGATCCTAATGAACCTAGAGGGCAAGCAGGGCATACAGGGGTTAAATTTGGGTATTACTTTTGCTCAGGTACTTTAGAAACCCATACTTAGGGGTCAAATTTAGGGTTGTGAATGTTACATATTTGCAGCCCTTATTAGAGCAGTATAGTATCAATAAAGTGTCGTAATTACTAAAAGGAAGATGACCAATAACACAGTAATAAAATAAAAACAAATGCAGTAGTAAATAAAGCAGTAATAAAAAGTTTACAATATAATACAAGATGAAAACATAATGAAAATTAATTCCACAGAAACTGATAAACTTCTGCAGGTTCCACCTCACATACATACATGTATGTGACAAAACATTATTTTACCCTCCCTTACTCCAAAGAAGCTCAGAGAATATCTTACATTTCAAGAAATATGCCCACTTGCTACATAAAGCTTAGAGTTTACAACCCTTTTACCAAAGTACTCATGAAAATAAAATCCTCTCAATTTTCTATGAATTAAAAAGGTTTTTAAAAGATCTTAAAATATTGAAACTTGGAGGTAAATGTCTCAAGCTAAGATAGTTTCAATCTCTATTTCCTGAACAATGAAAAGGGAAGCAAGTATTTCAATCCAAAGGCAGAAACTGTATCTGAAACAGAGGTAACGAAACTCATACCTATAACCAGATTTATACCTATAACCAGATTTATATCATTTATTCAGATGGCTTTCAAATGGTTATTTCAAAATATCTAGTGATATACATATCACCTTCAACGCAGATTTTCATGTACAATCATTCTGTAACTGCTTAATATTTCATAATTGAACCTAAACTGATCCAACAGTCAAGGACAGAAAAAGAATATACAGTAAGTGCTGCTTCTGTATATTGTATATTCTGTATATTCTGTTCATTGGCATGTAGAGTCCTTTTCAGATATAAAGTTATCAGGACCCAAGGGAATGGACTGAAGTTGTGTCAAGAGAGGTTTATTTTGGATATTAGAAAAAGTTCTTCCTCCAGAGTGTGGTTGGGCATTGGAACAGGTTCCCCAGGAAAGTGGTCACAGCACCAGCCTGACAGAGTTCAAGCAGCATTTGGACAATACTCTAGGGCACACGATGTGACTTCTGGGTATGGTCTTGTGCAGGGCCAGGAGTTGGACTTGATGACCCTTGAGGGTCCCTTTCAACTCAGATTATTTCATGATTCTGTGAAAATAATATTCACCACAAGTTGTTGCACAGTCATTATATTGAAGCTTTTTCATAATTGCAGATTATTTTTCCCAAATATCCTGGGGATACAACATTTAATGATATTTCCCACTGGGAAACTTCTCTTTTCCCCATCCTTTTTATTTTCCTTTCCTTCTTTTTTTAATAAATCAAAAGAGGGAACAATTTCCAGGCACTTAATGCATGACTTATTGTACCTCTTAATGCATAAAGCTATTTTGAAAAATAACTTTAGAATATGTTTATTTTGAAAAGCCTCATTTTTTTCTCTGATCTCCAGCTCAAGTAGACTTGAACTTCAACGGTTTTTCTTCAAATCTCTCTCCTGTGATCAACTTGGGATTGGAAAGCAAAGCTGGTTTCTTTCATGCTCATCCATCATCACCAATAATAAAGATCTGAGATTAAATTATGCCCTTCCTCATTGATTCCAATACTCTGGGATGAAAAGCTTTACTTACAATTTCCTTTGCCTTGTTTTGTATATATAAAGTACACTATGTCATACTTACAGAGCCAAATTCATTTATTCCTTAGCAATCCAGCTAAGCTCACTGAAGTATTCTGTAATTCCCAGGCACAGTTCTGCCTTACAACAAGCATTTAAAGTCTCTCTTGAAAGCACAGAATTGGACAAGCTGGTAACACTTGAGATGCATGTGTTATTTTAAAATAAAATTATACTTCCTTCTATCTTTTCTTGTTACTATGATGAACATAATGAAAATTGTACCATAGGGTAGACAGAAAGGGACTATTCCTGTGTAAAAGGTTCCCCTCTCCATTTCTTGCATATTACTATAATCTCTAAAAAAATCAAGGTAATAGACAAGAGCAAGCCCATATTATACGGTTTTCTTAACAATTATAATTTTAACCCTATCATGTATCAGTATATTATGCCTGATGTAACCTTTAAGAGGATACTAGTCAGCAGATACATCTGCATTTGTAGGAGATTCACCTCTTAAAACTTTTATTCTAACAGGTATCTTAGAAATATAAGCCATGAGAAAGGGAATATTTTTCCTTACAACTGGAGTGTAAAGATTAACCCCCTTTCCCTATGATATAATGATCTTTTTGCTTTGTCTTGTTTTTCCCAATCACCTTTGTGACAGGAAATGGAAAGTATTTTATTTACCTCTTTTACAAAAACCTAAGTTCGGTTGGAACCTTGACAGAGAATATATTAGAACTGATTGACTGACTTCACTGGATTCAAATCATCAGTGAACCTTGCAACACCATAGCTTCATAAATTGTTTGGGGTTTTTTATAAGAGACGTAGTTCAAAAAAGACAGAAAACATCACACTGAAAATTGAGATAGAGCCTAACACAGTCTAGAGCCCATTGGTAAAGTACCATCAGGTAAGCATTTCTGCCCTTGGCTTTTCAATACATTCACGGTTTCAGGTGAGGAAAACCTGCTTATCCTAGTTCCACTAGGAAAATGCAGAGTAACTCCACTAATTTAATTATAATTACATTAGACAAGTTCTTCAATGTTCTTAAACCAGAAAAAATGTACCAAATAATTATAACGTTATAATGTGGTACAGAATCATAGAATTAATCAGCTTTAAAAAGACCTCTGAGATCACTGAGTCCAACCTATGACTAAACACCACCATGTCAACTAGACCATGGCACTGAGTGCCACATCCAGTCTTTCCTTAAATACCTCCAGGGACAGTGATCACCACCTCCCTGGGCAGCCCATTCCAGTGACTAATCACTCTTTCTGTGAAGAAATTCCTAATGTTCAACCTAAACCTCCCCTGGCACAGCTTAAGACTGTGTCCTGTCTTGTCCTGTCTCTGGTTACCTGGGAGAAGCGCCCAAACCTCACCTGGCTACACTCTCCTTTCAGGGAGTTGTAGAGAGTGATAAGGTCCTGCCAGCTTTCTAGGCCTCTCCTCATAGCACTTGTATTCCAGACCTTTCCCATCTCCACTGCCCTTCTCTGGACAGTGGAGCACCTCCACTCCAGCACCTCAATGTCCTTCCTGAACTGAGGGGTCCAGAATTGGACACAGCACACGAGGTGCAGCATCACCAGTGCTCAGTAGAGAGGGTCAATCCCTGCCCTGGTCCTGCTGGCCACACTATTGCTGATCCAGGCCCGGATCCATTGGTGTTCTCAGCCACCTGGGCTCACATTTGGCTGTTGTCAACCAGCACTCCCAGGTCCTTTTCCACTGGACCACATTCCACTACCTGCATTTTGGACTCTGATGCTTCCTCGTTTTTTTTCCCAAATAGTTTAAATAGCACATCAACATAATCACAGTTTTTATGATGATTCAGAATTATGAGATACCCTTTTTGTAAATTTGAATGCTATCCAGAAATAGTTGACAGCACTGAATTCCTCTAGATGATACATTCTTGATTTTAGAAATATTTCTGTTTTAAGCAGTGTAAAAAATATTTACTGAATGATTTAAAATTTGTCTTCAGCTACAAAGTCAAAAGAAAAAAGATAGAAATATAATTTCTGAATTACAAATACATAAAAATAAAGAAGCTCCAAACAAGTTACATAAGGTTTGAATCATATCAAAGGATGTGGAAGAAGTTAATAGATTCAGTTTCCCTTTTATAATGTGAGACAGAAAAATACTTTACTATGATTTCTTAGTGATTATTTACTTCTTACAATTCAAAGAATGTTGGATTTCACTGTCATGTTAACAATAAGATAAAGGACAACTAATTATGTAAACAGAATCCTTCAGATAAAATTTCCTCACTATTCAGGAATTATGAAATCGAAAGACTTAGTCCAAGATACATTCCTGTTGATTTATTTAGGATAATCATCTAGATAATTCTAGCCAAATGGCTTTTATTTCATTAACCAAATTAGCACTGTTAAGTACACTGGTGCTAAGAACCTTAACTACAGTGGACTGAATTTCCAGAAGGGAAATACATCACTAGGTTAGAGGACTTCAGCCTCAAGCCTGTTCTATGTCAAAAATGAAATCTGGCCTAGAGGTACAACACTTTGTATAATTCCTCAGTCAGGTGTCTGTACAAGACAAAATAAACTCACATTTCCTGTTATTCAGTTAAGACTGGCTAAGACTGTTTTGCCATGAAAGCATTTAGAAAAATTTTCACCAAGAGGGTGAATATCTATCTCACTAGATGATACAGCTAAAGCAGTTAGACATCCTCTTCTTAAAACAGTAATCCTCAGCACAGAGTATGTTTCACTTAAGGAATTTAAAACAGTTTTCCTGATACTTTGCCTTGGCATAGTATTGTTTTAATGGTCTTTCTCTAAAAGGGTCTCCCCAGTTAGTTCTTTACACCTTTTCACTCACTACTGTTCCTGTTTCTTGCAGTCACTCATCAGCTAAAACCAAGCACTGCACAGAGCCTTGGATGCTTTAGCATTTTGTAGTGCTGAGGGTCTTACACTGCCAACTCCACAGCCTGGCTTCCACTGGCAGCTCTGAAATCTGACTGTCATGAGGAGAAACCAGTGACAAGTTTGAACAGGTCTTGGTGAAACCCACACTGTTATTCTGGGAAAAATAGTACATGAGGATAGTTTTCACCATTAGAGACTATGTATGTCATCAGTGATATGTAGGTATCAAAGTAAACAGTATCTACAACTACTATAAAAAATATATAATGATATAATGATGTCTTGCAGATAAAAAGGGATTCTTTCTCACAGATGATGTTCTGAGAAGAGTATTACTAATACAAAATTACACATACCACAGACTTATATGAAAGTGTTAACAATTCAGTGTCACATGATGAATTACTTAATTCATGCTGCATACTTTTTTCCCTTAGAGGGAATCATTAAGATGCAATGAAGTCTTACCTCTAAAAACCAGACTATCACATCCTTAATCCTACAGCCTTAACATCTTTCTGTTAAGGTGGGGAGAACATCACTAGCTGCCTGAATAATGGCTTAGTAAATGCTATGACCTTCTTATTCCTCACCTCCCATTTACATTTAAAGCAAATCATCCAAGTTTAAAATTAACCTGTACTATACAACTATACTAACATGCTATTCCACATGAACAGCTATTGGAGCTACCACAGACATAGTCTGTAGTTATCTGAATCATTAAACAAATTATTATGCTTCTGCTCATGAAAGAAAAAATTTCCTCATGACAACAAAGGTTTTAGTCATGCTTTATGAGAAGAGATGAGGCTTGACTTAATTAACTCAACTGTGTATCCTGACAAAAGTCATTTAAAAACTTACAAAGTGTAACAGGAGAAGAAACCTTTTATCTTTCTGGTGAGTTAACATGGTGAATCACAGAATCATTTAGGTTGGAAAAGACCTCTAAGATCTAGTCCACCATTAAACCATGTCTCTGAGTGCTACATCCACACATTTTCTAAGTACCTCCAGGGACGGGGGACTCAAACACTACCCTGGGCAGCCAGTACCAATTCTTCCTTACCATGGCTACAAGAAATATGCAAGTTAGTGCATATTAGTGGTTCTTCCATTTCTGTTGCTAAACTCAGCAGTACGTTTCTGCACTTGCTTGGATTTCCCGGTGTAAGCCATTGCCCAGCAGCTCCCCAGCCTTCTTCTGTCTCATCTGGCACCACGGAGAGCTTGGCCAACACGGACCAACCTTAAGAAAATTTTCATTTGGTGCCGGTGCCAAGGACAGCTTAGACCCCTTTTCAGATTCTCGTTACCGGATTAGATCTAGATCAAGTCAAGCTCACACACAAGGCACCAAATGTGGGGCTGGGCTCACAGCTGCTTTCAGGAGATGTTCACTCCGCCAGAAAGCCCACTCAGTTAAGCTGCCTGTTAACTCTGCCCAATTTGTCGCCCAGCATTTCCTCCCGAGCTCCACCGGCGCCTTCACGCCACGCAAGGGGCGAGCAGGGCTCCGCCCCAGGCCCACACCGCGCACTGGGCCCAGCAGCGGGGAGGGGCAGCGCTCGGCCATTCCCCATCTCTGTCCCCCCGCCGGGGCCATCCCCGCCCCGGCCCCAGCCCCGGCTGACCCCCGGCAGACCACAGCGCGCAGGCGTCGGTCCCGCCGCTGGGGGCGGGGTCGCGCAGGCGCAGCGTCCAGAAGAGCCGCGCCGCGCCTCTGCCTTTCCTCTCTCCCGGCACCAAGATGGCGGAGTACGACCTGACCACCAGGATCGCTCACTTCTTGGACCGGCACTTGGTCTTCCCGCTGCTGGAATTCCTCTCCGTCAAGGAGGTGCGTGTCTCTTCTCAGGGTGGGAAAGCCGGCTGCGGGAGCGGGAAAGTGGCAGGCCTTGCTGCCAGCTGCCGGTACTTCCCGTAGGCCTGGGCGCGCTGCGGCCGAGGCTTCCTCCCGTGGGCCTGGGCGCTGCGCGGGCCGGGCGCGGCCCGTGGGGGACTGGGAGCCTCCGTAGGGAGGAGCTCGAGATTCCTGTGGCGCGTGAGTCCAGGGACGAAGCGTTGGGGCTGCCCAGGGTCGGACGGGAGCAGAGCCAAGAGGAGGCCTGAGGGAGCCGCTCCTTTATCACGCCGCGCAGCTCCTCGGTCTCTCGCTTGTGAGACAGCGCAGAACAACTGCACTTTCTCTTTCCTCGGATTTGGTGTAGTATCTTTCCCTCACGTACATTCAGAGAAAGGAGAAGTCAAAGCCCTTCGTTGCAGTCGCAGTTCGCTGTCCCACAGCGTGGGACACCCTCGATAGCCCCGCGGCTCTTGATGCTCGGGCCGTGCCGCAGCCGGAGCTCAGGGCGGTCTGTGGGGCTACGCCAGTGGTACTAATTAATTTTGATTTGAAACTCATGTCATTGCGAATTTGTATTGGAAACAAATATAAGTCCTTTCGGAAATTATCCTTGCTTGGTTTTCTTACGTATATTTTTAAGTTACGTTCTTACAAAGAACCTTGTAATGCTGGAGATACCTCAGATGAGTGTTTCAGATACTTTAGACTAAAAGTCTCATCAGTCTAAACTATTTTAAAATGGGAGCAAAACATGTAAAGCTGTGTAAGTTTGGCATTTAAAGCAGGTCTTATTTTAGCCTTCAGAAATGAACCGTGCATTTGTTGAGACAGCTTGACCTAACCAGTTGTCATGCCTAGCATGTGGAGTTTGCTTAATGCCTCTCATCTTGGGGGCACTTTTACATTAGCATTTTTATGTCAGCTGAACTCAATTGAACAGTTAATTTCGTAGTACTAATTGTGAACAACACAATGTTCTGAGTTGAATTAAACTTCTACGGATTCTATATCTGAGATGTCCACAAATATGGTGTGGTAAGTTTTAACACGGCTCTTGTGCAAATGTGTTTTTGAGGAATATACTGGATTTGGCCCTCATGTAATCTTCAACACTTAACAGCAATTTGCAATTCACTGCTAAATTATGGAGTATGAACACTAAAAAAAATTTGAAAAGTTTTAAAGTACACCGTCCAATTACATAGCTACTCTAAATTTGTTCTTATGCCATAGACCTAGCAACATATTTTAGATTAATCTGCATTTCAAATAAATTGTAAGTTTAATCTCGTGCATATCTTCTGAAATCCACTTTAAGAAATTTAACTAGTCCTCACTGTTCAGCATTTTATTTTGTGGAAAGAAACTAATGTTACTTGACTCCTAATTAGCTTTTGAAGTACCTGCATTCATAGATAGCAGGAAATATTCGGTATTTTGTCAAGACTGAAAATGCAGAGAGCCTTTATAAGTACTCTTAATGATAGAGCTGTGAGATTTGGTATTTAAAACAATTCAGTTGTACAGAAGTCTATAAACTGTGCCATAAAAGTAATACTTAATTGAAACTCTTCAACACTAGTCAGATGAATCTGTTATAATTCCTGTTTCAGATATACAATGAAAAAGAGCTGCTCCAAGGAAAACTGGATCTCCTCAGTGATACCAACATGGTGGATTTTGCTATGGATGTGTACAAAAATCTTTATTCTGATGAAATTCCTCATGGTAAGCTGCTCATTTAGATGTAAAGCTTGTTTTGCAACCTTTCTGTCTAAAATAGTAAATAACTAGTGGTAATTCCTTGTTGCATCCCAAAACTAGAATAGAGTACTGTTTAACTTCAGCATTAACAAAAGGACGTGGATACTGAGACAAATAGAATGCTCTAATCCTGGGAAGTTCGGATTTGTCGGTCTGTCAGGAACCTAACCTTTGAGTGACCTCTTAAGTATTGCAGTGCTGATTTGGTAATTTCAAGCACTTTAAAGGTGTAGCCTAATTGAGTTGGAGTAGCTTTTCATCTGTCAAATTAAACACTTGCACAATGATTTGGTGTTATTTGGTGACTTTTTCTTTAAAGCATCCAGTATGTTAAGAGTAGAGTTGCATTGTAAATAATTCCTTTGATCTGTCTGTCTGTGGCTGATTTTTAGACTTTGGAGAAAGATTGTTTTGAACATGTATGTTTTCCTCAGTTTTGTCAATATAAGATTGCTGCTTCTCTAGAAGAAGATAAATTTAGGATTATAATGAATGTGATTTCTGACTACCTTATCCATGATTTTGATAACTTCTCTGTTTACTACTTAAATTTCTGTCATCTCAAGGAGCATTTGGGAATGGGGAGAAAATTAGGTTATCTAGCTTTGTCTAATTTCCATCCTTCACATGGGCGTTTTGATTTTAAGGGGTTTTTTACCAGTTCTTTTTTTCATGGGTTAGGTGTTCCATTTTGTTTGTTTCTTCCTGACCTAGTCTTTCAGTATCCTCTGGCTTCCTATTTCTCCATTTTTTTTTTCATATTGGGGAATTCCTCACCTTTTTCTTAGCTGTTGGGACTACAGTCTATTTTGCCTGCATCTCAGGAGGAAGAGGCTTGGGTGCTGTTGCATTCGTCCTCTGGGTCTTGCTCTTTTCAGGCTCTTGAAGCTGCAGAGGTGGCCACTCGCCTCTTTGGAAGAAGAGGACTGATAGGCTTATAGACATTGGAGTTGATGTTTTGACCAAGTCTGTGCTTGCATTAGGTGTTGTTACTGGCATGTGTACTGTGACACATGGGACTTGAAACGTGTGATGAGAACCAGAGGGTTTCACTTCTGTAATCTAAGAAACAGTTGTAATAATAGGTTCACCTTTAGATGACTTAGCAGCTCTACTGATCAAAAAAGTCAGTCTGTATCAAGGCAAAAAAAAAAGAATCTCAAAGCTGAATAGATATTCCTGTTTCTTTCCCTACTTCAGCCTTTTTAAACTGTTGAATATATTACTGTTATCAGTAGTAATTAAGGAGTAAAATACTAAAGAAGTAAACAACACAAGAAATAGCAATTTTAGCAGACTTCCACAAAGTAACTACTCCAAATGTCTTCAGAATTCTGATTATAGGCAATTACTTAAACAGATTGCCTTAGAGTATAACTTCATAAGGTCACAGCTGCAAGAAAGGTGAATGAATTTGCTCCCTTGGAGAGCTCTGCCTTCATTAAGGACCAGCAATTTCCACACTTGTTTGAGAAGAGTAAGATAAACGCTACATCTCTTGAGATTTTACATCATTAGTTTGACAAGTTTTGGGTTTGATTTTTTTTTTTTTTTGTACAATGACTTACTATTGTTTGATCTGTGGCTTTTATTAAATTAACATAAGCAAAGCTAGTTCTTTCATACAGAGTCCATTGTTCAGGGTGCTTGCTTGCACAGCTTCCTATGCAAAGGCCTTAATTTCTGAGATCTTTCTGGTATGTGTCACCTTCTTGTATCAGCACTTATCAGAATGTGTGTGTGGACAGGTGGTTCTTACTTGTGGAATCACTGGTGTCATTAGAAGTTTACACTATCCTCTTTGAAGACTTCACTGTTTAAAGTACTCAAAACTAAGTTCACTCACACAGTTATGATTAGAAATGTCCCTGCACAATTTATAGTTGCTTTTGTCTTGTCTTCCATGAGATCAACTTACAATTACACACCCAGGAGATGTCGCAGGAAAACATTTTCGTATTCTTAGTAAGTCAACTGAATGTTTTTTCTTTCATCTGTTTCCTCTTCCTCTTTTATAATCTCAAGAGTCAACTGAAGGTGGAGATAATTTCTCCTTATTGGAACATTTCCTGTCAGGCAAGTTGTTCTTATATTTAGGTTGGGTCACCATTATGGTGTTAGCCACCTTGGATGTCCTGTTCAAATATCTGCATAGTCAAATCATGAAAGAAATGTCAACTCTGTTCACCATGGCATTGAGTGTTCTGGTGTTGTGTGGCTCACTTTCACTATTTCCTGCATTTATCTCCTGGGATATTTAGACTTGGCTTCTCTGATCCCATGTGTTTCTTGGGTCACATAGCCAATGTCAGGATGATTTTTCCTTTGTTTTTTTTAACGTATACACTTTTCTGAATTTTGTTTAAGTCTTCATTTTATTGCATCACTAGCACTTGGTGAGGAATTTGGCGTCTGTGTAAAATGATCACCCTAAAACACCTAGCTGAATTTCCTAACAATTTTTCATAAAGGGCTTAATGTTTCCATTAAGCACAGTGTTCAAAATTGTAATTTTGCAGGTTGAACTGCTTGAAGGTTTTCCTGTCAATTTTTAGTTAAGTATGCTCTAAATGTTCTTTCAGAACCTCATCATCAGTCAGAAGAAAATCAGTCTTCATGGTATCATTGGACTGTTTATTTGGAATAAGTGAACTTAGTTAAAGTTTGTTTCTCCCTTAGAGGAAGCCTGAAGACACCTTCACTCTAGTACGCTAGACACTCTAGTACAGACTCTGCTCCAGCTGTACCTGGTGGCCTCCATACAGGAGGAAAAGAACCAAATGTTAGAAGTTTTTACTAAGGTACAGAATTGTTATACACAGCTGGGTTTGAGACTCAACTGTGAGGACAGGTGAGGTAGGAATTGGAAAAATGTGTTCAAGTGTCAGCACTATGTAATTACAGGTTGGTTCATGAAAATCTTAAAGCATTATATTAAAGTCTTTTTGTTTGTGTGTTCAGCTTTGCGTGAGAAAAGAACAACTGTTGTTGCACAGCTGAAGCAGCTTCAAGCTGAAACAGAACCTATTGTCAAGATGTTTGAGGATCCAGAGACTACGAGGCAAATGCAGTCCACTAGGTAATACCTAACATAATGTGTCAGGATGGCTTGTTGGTACCTCTCAAACTTACTGCTAGGAATCCCTTCTGTGTAGTAACTGCAAAAGAGACATTTTTATTTTCATACAGTATTTAAGTAGCACTTGTGGTCAGGTAAATGAAATTGCTGGACGTGGTTTGCTCTTTTCAGTGTTTTTCCTTGTTGTGCAAAAATTGTTTTAAATGTTTGTGAATCAACTTGGTACAAGTGACAGTCATCATCCAGTGCAGTCCCATCACAGGCACTTTTTTGTTTGGCTTTGATCAGGTTCAGGGTTTTTTGAGGGAAAATACAGGCTGAAACGGTTCATATTTTCTTTTCTGCCTTCCAGAAAAGATTATGGAATGTTGTAATAGTCTGAGAGGCCTGGTGGGTGAGCATACCTTCAGCCTCAGTACACGTATTTCTTTAGGGTGTTCTGTCCTTTTCCCACTTACATGTTCCACCCCCAAACTGTTCCAACTTGTTGGTGTAAGGTAGTGCTCACAATAGTCTTTTTGAGATGCATCCAATTTCTTTTAAATTTTCTTATGGGAGTAATTAAAGTAGAATGAGTTTGCACATTGAATCTAAGGTCTATCAGAGTTTCACTGTGGTTAAGCTTTAATTGGGCTCTGTAGGAAAGAGTTCAGCTGTAGTCACTAAGGAGTAACTGCACCTTCAGCAGACAGGTGGGCAGGTATTTGTTTGGCAGAAATTACTCCTTGTTTCCTTTACATAGGAATCATTGTTACTGCTGTTGTAAATGTGTCTGACAAACTGGAATATTAGCTGGATCCCATCTTCAGCCTTACCTGCCCTAAAATTTTAAATAGAGCATAGTGTATCAGACAGAAAACCTATGGCTTAACTTGAATTTGAAAGTGAAGCCCGTGCTTGGGTTTATTGTTGGCAAGCTTTATGCATCCACCAATATGGAAGGGTGGACCATTACTTCTGGAATTTCTTAGGAAAGTATTTAATGTACAAACTCTTCTTTCTAGTCTGCAGAAATCTTCTCTCTGAATATATCTTTGTTTGTGAACAAAACGCCTGAAGAATATGGGTCCCCTCAAGGGACAGGAGCTTGATTAGAATTTACTCTTATTTCAGATACACATTATAATACTTTTTTTCTTGCCTCTGTTCTTTTTTCCACTCTTCACATTGTTTTCAGAATTTGTTACAGATTAATTTAGATCTTGGTCGGTGCAGAAATGGTTATGTCTCAATGTACACAAAAAACAAGATGTCAGTAGGAATCATGAAATCTGTTAGCTGTGCAACATGTCAGAAGTTTATTTTCTATCCTGATACCACCAGAACATACTTAAGCTTCTTCTGTAAAAAATTTGTTAACTAAGTAAGCTGCCTTTTTATCTGATTTCAGGATGGATGTTCATGTCAGATATTTACATAAAGAAAAGAAATGGCATTTGTTTATGACTTGTAATTATGCAAAGCCAGGAGTCACTTGCTTTTCGAGGTATACCTTTGAAAGTGGAAGTCCCAGTTACTATGGCAATTGAGCCTGTTTTAAAGGAAGTCTTCCCTCCACAACTATTCAAATCTAATTGAACATATAGAAATCTTGTCCAATTCTTACTTTGCCTTTAGTTTTTTTAATAATAATCGACCTAGAAAAATGTTACTAAAATACTAGTGTTTTGTGGGAAATGTGCTCTGTTACTTGACTTTTGATTCACAGAAGTTGGTCAATAGAACATACTTCAAACTGGAAATGCCTTGTTTGGGAGCAAGAGTCAAAAAATGCATGGAATATAACTTGCCTAATGCTATACAATATAAGCCCTACTACTCCTGCAGCAAGTTTTGTTTTAGAACTGGTATGCGATTTGTGTTTATAAAATATCTGGAAACTTCACAGCTCAGAAGTTCTGGTTTTGGTTATTGGCTCAGCTGTAGTTCTAATCCAGATTATTGCAGTTAGATAGTCCTGGGTAGAATTGGGCTGAAATATGTCCCATCTGTCTAGACCAGAGTAGTAGGCTGTAGATGGCAGAAAGAAGTTTTTATTCTTTTAGGAATTTCTGCTGGTGATTTTGAATCTGTATCAAATTCAGATAGCTGCATAGTATCAGGACTTCGGGTCATTACTTTTGATCAGTACTTGATGGTACTGTTTTGAATATCCAACTCTGGGAAATAACGTCTAAAGGAGGTTTTCCAGGTAGAAGGTCTTTCAAGAATAAGCCAAAACACTTCTCTAAGCAACTGTTGGAGGACCTTGACTTTAAAATTACAGACTTATAGTCAGTGTTCCTCATCCTTAAAGGATATTTTACTGGGACAAATCCATGAGATTATTTAATTGCTTTCAGAGGTAAAACTCAGGATTGTGATTATTTGCTCACTTGGCAATTTGCCATTTCTGTGTAGAATCTTGTACCATAAGTTCTAATTAAACAGACTCACATCTTTGCAGTCAGTTGATTTCAGAGTAAATGGGAAAATACTCCTTGTATACAGCATCTTTGTCCCTGGGAATTTACAGCTTGTCTCCTGGAGGCTTAAACTTCTCTTTAATCTAGGTAATACAGCTTGTTCTGTTAGTATTAATGTTAAATAAAGAACAGTCTTCAGAGATGTGATCACGTGATCATAGATGTTTAGAACTTACTAGTATGATTATTTTTTATGGTTCTGTATTCTGCTCATATTTGCTGTGGTAGAGATATTCTTGTCACCCACTGTGTCAGTGCTAACAGTAGGTTAAGTTTCCTTTCTACTTTTATTTACTTTAGTCTTTGGTATTTTTCCCATCTCTTGTTAAAATCAAGGTTGTCTAGAGTAACTGCTCTGAAATTGGAACATGAGAGTGGGAACAGCTCTAATTCAGAATTTAACTTTCATACTGAAAGCTAAGGATACTATCAAATTTAAAACAACCTTCCACTCTTTAACTGTAGTTATGTTTGCAGGTTGCATTCATTACTTAAAATTAGAATAATTTAAAGATTTTTGAAACTACATGATGCAGCAATAGATGACTCTGCAGCTGCTTTTGAACAAGTGGAGGAATGTTACTTTAAATTCATGCTCAGTTTTTTGTGTTTTACCTTTAAAATTGTGTTGGAATGTGTAGTTGCATGGTGGCTATCAATTTATTTTGTAAAGAGTGCTTTCTGTCCTTTTATTATAGAGATGGTCGGATGCTGTTTGATTATTTAGCTGAGAAGCATGGGGTAAGTGTTGTAGCTGCTGGAATTCAGTTCTGAGTATGTCCACCCAGCCTCCCTCACAGCTGACAGCCTTTTGACCAAGTATGGCCTAGCATTTTCTCCTGTTCCCTGTCAATGTAGCTAACAGGTAGAATTCCTATTACTAACATATTTAAGCCTTTGAACTTTTAATTCTTGTGCAAACAAACAAAAAAAAGCTGAAACTTAATGCTGAGTGCACCCATGTAACATAAGTGTGCTTTACTTTGTAATGCAAGATTTCACCTTTTTCCAGTATTGGTATAAACTTTCATTCCATGGCATGGATTGAGAGTATAATAGTTTTCTATTGTCTTTTCCTATGTACAATGTCTTTTGAAAAGCTACAGATTTCAAATCTTACTCTGCTATTAAAATTGGCTTGTGACTGTGTGGGTTTTTTTCCTAATGAATAAAGGTTTTTATTGTATTCCTTTTCAGTTTAGGCAGGAGTACCTAGATACACTCTACAGGTATGCAAAATTCCAGTATGAGTGTGGTAACTACTCAGGAGCTGCAGAATATCTCTACTTCTTTAGGGTTCTGGTAAGTTTTGATTGGTTGTTGGTTTGGGGTTTATTTTTTTGGTTTGTTTATTTGGTGTTATATTCAATGAAATACTTAAACCAGTAAATTGTCTATATTCATTCTTAGCATATAATACTTTATAGCTTTTTGAAGCAATTACTGTATGCCAAAGTTTACAGTAAGGGTTAATAATCATCACTGTCGTTCAGCAATTCCATTATTTTCAAGTAAAACTAAGAATTGTTCATTAAATTTGTATGTCTTGTAACATTTAATTACAGAATACAATGAAATGAATGTTTAAGAATACTTGATTTTGTGCACAGATGTAGTCAACAGCAGTGAAAATCTTGCAGGTGGATTGAATGTAATTGGTGGTAACTGCCAGCTTCTTATCTGAACTCTCATCTGTCCTCTCTTGGATTCTGTGATGGATTTAGGAGTATAAGTCATCTCCCTATGAAATGTAGACAGCTCAGATGATAAATGTAGAACGAGATCTATCGTCTCTGAAGCAACTCTTTTCATCTTGTTGTAATTCATATCATTTGTTACTGGTGGGAGTGAATTTTGAGAATAAAGATTTGATGTCTTGTAAGAATCTCAGCACAGTAATTTTATTGTTGGTGGTCAGTGAATATGCTGCTTTACTAACAAATGGAAATTTAAGGTAACTGCTTGAAAATCCAGATAATGTATCTGAAACAGCTGCAGTACCTAAAAGCAGTTATTGTGAATAGCTGCCTCTAATTAAGTGATTTGGAACCAGCACAGAGCCTGTGAACCTTCTCAAATCAGTATCTACTGAACTGGCATCTGGGTTTCCTGGAAGATACATAGTTTGTAAGTCAGTATCTCAGAGATTTGTGCAGCGATTGCTGAAAACATGTAGTGGTTCATACCTTGATGCTTTTTCCTTGCTAATTTCTATTCCCATCTAAAAGTAATCTTAACTCTCTGAAATATTGCTAGAGTAAACCACAAAAATTTCTGTAATTAAAAAAGAAAAATTGGAAAATGTATCTTTAACCAGAAGAATAGGGCTTAAAGCAGGAATGAGTTGAATTACTAGTCTAAACTTTGATGCTAAAGGTGACTTTGAGTGTTTTAGGTTTCTTTTATGTGCCAAGAGGGGAAGTGAAAGTTACATATGTAGGTTTGTGGGTGACTGTCCTTAATTCTTCGTGCCTTTTTTCTGGGCATAGCATTATGTTCTTGTATGTCAAGTAACCTCAAAAAGTGAAGTACTGATTTTGTGCTGATAACAGCTTAGTATAAGGCTTTTGTTACTAATTCTGATGGGAGAAGATTTGTTTAAAAGCCCTGTGTGATGAAACATAGTCTGTGAAAGAACTATTGTAACCAGTCTGAGAACAGATTTTGACATTGTGAATGACATAGTGCAGCTCATTCCTGCGTAAAACTAACAGAGCTTCAGAGCTTGACCTTAGGACTGCCCTTCCAGGAAGCAGTTTCACTGCTGCAAAATTTTAGTTCCACTGAACATTTCTGTAACAAGTACACTTCTGGGCAAGGCATTAGCAAGGAAGAGTTTGGAATGCTAGCTTTTTGAAGGTGGTTACCTACTATTATGAGTTCTTTGGGAACCTGCCTTTTAATAACCTTGTTTTACTAGTTTAGAAGCGTGTTTGTATGGTAGAGTAAAAAAACCCAAAATAAATTTGGAACTAGTGTGTCATCTGGTGTCAGCCTTTTCTTTTTTTTTCTTTTTTTTTTTTTTTAACTTATACTGCAGCAGCATGGATCTTTGTCTTACTTTGACAGGATTGCCTAGTTTCTGCTTAGGAAGTTTTGCTACTGTTTTTTTTTTTTCTGTGCCTAAACTGTTTTTCTGGGAAAAAAAAAACCCTCCACTTAGTTTGGAGAGTTAGGACTATGCAAAATTGATACCTTGTAAATGAAAAATACTGCCAGAAAATACCCTTTGTAATTTTAGAAGTAAATAATTTTTAACAGAGTACTAAGAGTGTGACTTTATTGCTGTTGTTGAACATAGGTTCCAGCAACAGACAGAAATGCTTTGAGTTCTCTTTGGGGAAAACTGGCATCCGAAATCCTGATGCAGAATTGGGATGCAGCCATGGAAGATCTCACAAGACTAAAGGAGACAATAGATAATAATGTAAGTAAAATCTTGGGTATATTAGCAAGGTGAGAGGTTAGAGGTGGTAGTACTCAAGTTTTATTATAAATCACTTGCCATCTTGTTCAGGAGTAGGTTACCACCTTTTCACTCTATACTTTCTTATTGGCAGTGGGAGAGTCAAAGGATGCTCATTAAGAAATAAAGAAACATTATTTTTCTAATTGCTTGCCTCTTAACACCTTAGGTTCTCATCTGTATTTTCAAATATATTTCCAATAAACACATCTTAAGGATGTGTTTGAGGTCAAGGTATCATTGTGTGAAAATGCTGCTTAAATTTCAGATACTTGTACTATTCATTTTCTGGAAAGAATAAAATGCATGTAAATAAAACATGGTATTTCATGAAGACAGTGCTTTCGACAGAAAATGCAAGACAGCTTGTATTTGGAAACAGTTTTTGGCTAATTTGGCTTTCTTGACAAAACTCTCCACTATTAAAATGTCAAGAAACAGTTCAGATGAGTACCAAGAACTTTAGGGGAGAGTGGGGCTGCAGTACTAATTCAGAGGAACTGATGAGATTAGGGAACTCTCAGTCTTCCTCTTTGCTTGTGGAGCTTCACTGGCCATATCAGAGATGTGAAAGTTTTATTCTCATGAACCAGATTCTTGAAAAGACAGGGCTTTTTCTGTCCCCCAGTCTTTCTTTGTTTATGTAACAGATAGTGTTAACAATTTTTTCTTCTGTGATTTTGTTGTCTTTATAATTCTGTATGGTTATAATAGACCTTTTGACTTGTTTATTAAGCTCCCAAGATTTTTTTAGGATACAATCATAGCAGTTTGTTGTCCTGCTCTTTGGAGTGAGGATTACTTGCCATGTCAGTTCATCCTCAGTGGGTTGTTTTGTAGCCTGTTTGAAGTGCTGTTGAATATTGAAGCTAATACAGGTATTTGGAGCTGAACTTTCATTTGTCCATTATCAGCAGGTTTAAATAAAGGTAATTACGGGGTTTTTTGGGGTTTTTTTTGGCTAAAAGTGATTATAGAGCTTCGTCATTGCCCGAGGGTCTATGGCAAAAAAAATTCTTGTGCAGATTTAAAAAGGAAGTAAAACAGAAAGGGTGAAAAAGCCAAGTACTCAGATCACATCTGAAGAGGGAATACAAGAAACAAAATTCAGAGTTAAGAAGGGAAGTAACTTAGGTTAGTATGGTGGTCTTGGAGAGCTAAAATCTGTTCTTGCCATAAAAAATAGCAAATTTCCAGAAACAGTTTGGGAGTATAATTTTGGAAAATGAATCTTGCTTATAACTTTCAGTATATTTATCATTGAGCTGATAAAAAAGCTGGAAGTCAAACTCAGCCTGAGAGTGATGACAGTTAGAGAGCTAATGCAAAATAACAAAATTTAGAGCAATTACATATTTCCATGGGTTAGTATTCAAGCAAACTTTGTGTTGTGTTTGACTTAAACCAATGTTATGTTTTCTCTTAGTCTGTCAGCTCTCCGCTGCAGTCTCTTCAGCAAAGAACATGGCTCATCCACTGGTCTTTGTTCGTGTTTTTTAATCATCCTAAAGGGAGAGACAACATCATTGACCTTTTTCTCTATCAGCCACAGTAAGTTGTGTTGTACTATATGGGGGTCTTTAAATCAATTTGAAGGCCAATGATGAATATGCAGGCTTACTGAGCTTAGGGCTGCAGGGTGAAGGTATTATATTCTGATTTTCTAAAAAGCTATTCTGATTTTGTAAAAAAGCTATTAAAAAAGATTATTGAGGAGAGGTACAGACCAAAAATGAGAATTGAAACACTGTATCTATTTGTGAGAAGATTGACTTACATGTAGATCTAGCAGTCTTTATTGCTCGCTCTCCTTTGGATGCTTTCTGATAACTTGATACCTTTTTTATCTTGTGGCACCCAAAACTGCACACAATACCAAAGTGCTCCAGAGCAGGACAGTCCCTTCCCTTGCCCAGCTGGTCACTTTGTGTGTGATGTTCACCAAGACACAATTGGCCCTCCTGCCAGGACACACTAACTCATATTCAACTTGTTGACCAGAACCCTCAGAGCCCTTTCTGCTCTCCAGCCTCTCATTCCCCAATCTGTACACAGATCCGGTGTTGCCCTGTTCCAGATGTAGAATTTGACACTTGCCCTTGTTATATGTAATACAGTTGGTGATTGTCCATCCCTCTGATTTCTTTATGAGATCTCTCTGCAGGGCCTCTTTGCCTTTGAGGGGTTAACAGCTCCTCCCATTTTACTGTCATCAGCAAACTTCAGTATACCTTTGAATTCTGTATCTTATCTGTGTTTTTTCTTTCGAGGTATCTCAATGCAATTCAGACAATGTGCCCACATATCCTCAGATATTTGACTACAGCAGTGATAACAAATAAGGATGTTCGTAAACGTAGGCAAGTGTTGAAAGATCTAGTCAAGGTTATTCAACAGGTAAGGACTGCATGGTCTGATATTTTTTGTCCCTTTTTTTAGGGAGACTTCATGATAACTTTCTTCTGGTAATATATCTGGGTTAAGATTTGAGGTATTTTGATACTTGTTTTTGTCAGTTAAAGTTTATGGTGATGTAAAATGCATTAGTCAGTGGGAGAATGGAATAATTTTTTTCTTTCATATACATGAGCAGTGTTTGTACACATACACGCAGTAGAGTTCTTACTTTCTATAGTACTAAATGCTGAAAGTTCAGTGAGATGGGAAATGGCTTTGGATCTGATTCTTCTTTTTCAACTATCTGTACAATAAATTTTTGTATGAATAAGGATTCTTTCTTACATTTCAAAATCACTTGTGGTTGTTGATTTGAGTTCACATGCTTTCTTTTGAAAACGGTTCTGTTGTCAGTCACGTGAGGATGGAGATAGAGAGAAGAGCAGTAAGAGTTGCTTGGTAGCAGTCAGTGGGGTTATGGCCCAGATTTTTATCTGAAATCAGCAAGCCACTTGTATACAAAGCAATACACTTCAAACACTTGATAATGGTGTAATAAACATTGTATCTGTGTGTATATATATCAATGGGACAGTGCAGTTATTATAGGCTAGCAATCAAGTATAACTACTTCAAGTATTTGGGAAACTACCTGTGCCAAGCACAGTCAATACGAAGATCAAATTTTAGCCACAGCTTAATCTGTTTTTAAGCATTAGTGTTCACAAAAAGTAGCGTAAGCAATAAATCAGTGGTGCTGTGACTCATCTTTTGTCTCTACCTAAAATCTGATTGCAACATTGAGCTTCTAATATAATATGAAT
Organism: Acrocephalus scirpaceus scirpaceus; assembly: GCA_910950805.1. Lineage (NCBI taxonomy): Eukaryota > Metazoa > Chordata > Aves > Passeriformes > Sylviidae > Acrocephalus > Acrocephalus scirpaceus. The sequence goes on from OU383773.1 coordinate 17,924,136, forward strand.
TTCTAATACTTAAAGTAAGTAACATGCTACAACTTCTTACTTTTGCTTAATCTTGCACACTGTTTAGATACTCCTTTTGAAAATACCAACTTGGGCTTTGGTTTTGAAATCACCTATCAGATTTCTTAAAACTCTTCTACTCTGTATGATTCATGATACTAAATGATGATGTGGTTGAGGTTTTATGGATTTGAAATTTACGTGGTACTGCTCTAGTAGCAATGTAAGATTGTCTATACTTGCAATATCTTTGCAAGTATTGAACTGATAGGTAAGCAGTTTGTTAGTTATTGCAATTGAGATGGTCATTCTAAGACCATTTTGCAAATAATGGTTAACAAGTGTAATTCTGATGTGAAAAACATGTATAAAACTGGATTTTAAACCTAAGTAATGCAATGGTAAATACAGTTCTTTGGGGAAGGAAAAAATAACTTTGATTCATAAAGAAAAATCTCTCTTAGGAATTCCCTTTATCTGTTGATCTTACTGTATGCTAAAGCAGATCTTGATACATACTGATTTAAACTGTTTTAAAATATGCATTAGAAACACTTAAGGGGATGTTTGTTACATCTGAATTTACACAATTGTATATAGATGTAGTATTGTCTCTGCCTGGTTACTGAGAAGGTTGAGTAACTTCTGTAATGCCAAAATAAATTGAAGTAGTTTGTGTATAGAAAGTAGCATTTTTGTTAGCTATGTTGTCCATGGAAATCAAATAATCATTCAGTTTAAAGTATGAAGGATTTGGTGTTGGAGTTGTCTTTGAATCAGAAATCAGAATTTAGGAAGACTATTCTATCATATTTTATGAAATTTAGAGTTTTGATACAGAGGCAGCTCTAGTCTCTTCACACTTTGATAACCCAAAGATTGCAGCATTAAATGCTGAAGGTGAAACTACACATCTGGTTGTTTAACCAGACTGTTGGGAGGAAGCACATTTCTGTAGCTTTTATAAGAGGAATTGGGAAGTTCAGTTGTTTTCTTTTAAGGTGATATATGGACTTGTTTCCACCGTTAATTTTTAAGACTATAGGGAATACTTGAGCGACCACATGGCCTTTATTTCTAGTATTGTTCCTAATTTTTTTTTTTTTTTTTTGACAGGAGTCCTACACATACAGGGACCCTATTACAGAGTTTGTGGAATGCTTGTACGTTAACTTTGATTTTGATGGAGCGCAGAAAAAGCTGAGAGAATGTGAAACAGTAAGACTTAAAATATTTATAAGACTCCTTTTCCTTTAAGTAAAGACCTCTAAAATTCACAATTGGCTGCTAATTTATTTGAAACGGTGTTTGATTCCATTGCCAGCACATTGCCAGCGCCAACTTTAATTCATGGTTGGGTGGTGTTGAATTTTTTGACAACTCATTTTGTAACACTTAAATGTGACTTATTGTTAAGGATATAGCTCTAATGTTATATAATGTTATATTTAAGAAGTTCTAGAAGAAGAAGCAAATAGGTAATCATGCATTTGGCTGAGCTTCAGGTTTTCCATTAAAGTTTGAGAAACGCTTGAAGAAAAGCTCCGATTTGCCTTTTGTTGTGAAAGATGAGTGGGGAGTCAAATTTTATATTGGAAAGATCTTCAATAGTTAGGACAGCAGTAGAGTTTGATCTTCAGTCGAGTTATGACCTTAACTCTCTTCTTGAGTCAGACCTCAGTGATCATGGTTGTATGCAATTTAAATTTAGTAAGATGCTGAACAATGAAATAGTGATAAGTATTGCTAATTTGTAGTGTTTCTGCCACATCTTCAAACATGGCAATAATGTTTTTAGGTATTCTGTGGGTATACTTGGTAGTGTCTACCAGTAAATTTCTACTGATGTTTGCTCTCATGTTCCCTTTCTGCTTACACTTGCAGGTGCTTGTGAATGATTTCTTCTTAGTGGCGTGCCTTGAGGACTTCATTGAGAATGCTCGTCTCTTTATATTTGAGACCTTCTGTCGCATCCATCAGTGCATCAGCATTGGGTAAGACAGTATCTTCATTCCTCTGTTCAGAAAATCAGTCATGGAGGGCAGTGTGACAAACAGTGCAAACTTCAGGAAGTATTCAGTTGGCAGGTAAAATCCTAACTGAAATCTCATTTGGATAGTATTTTTTCATCTGATATGATGTACTTGAATTACAGTTATATTTCAGAGTCTCATTATTGTGTTTAACTTCAGAACAACCTCTCTCCACCACCCCAAACAAGCAGTACTTTCAAGCTAAAATGACTGTGGTTGTAAGTGGGATCTCTACTGGATTTAATGGGAACTTTCATACCCAGTGTCACTAAAGTCCTGGTGACTTTATTTGGACCTCAGTTCCACATGTTGAAGTAGAGTGTCAACAGTAATTGCTTCTGTTTATTTTTATTTGGTAGATACAGATACCCATGTCTGTCTTATAGGTATGTTCTTTGAAATTTATTAAATCACATTCCTTTTTTCATTAATTAAATAGAAAACAATGGATTTTATTCCCCGTGGCACAAAGTGATTCAGCTGTAAGAATTATTAGCAAATGTCTCTTGTTTATTCAGATTTATTGTTTAAATGCAGACTTTTCAAATGGATCAGCTCTGATGCCTCTTGTATATATATTTAAAAAAATAAAGGAAGATACTATGTATGCTTGAGATCGCTTTCCACTTGGCCTTTGCCCATGTTTCCCATATTTCCACATCCTTAAATTAAAAAGGAAAAAGTGAAGTGAAAAACTCCGAATGCTATGAAAATCTCACTGATAGAGAGCAGTGCAGAGGTCCTTGAGACAGCAAAAATGAAGGCTGTTGAATTGATCAAGTTCAATGGAGTCTTGTTACTAGCTTATATCCAGAGCAAAAGTGTGCATCTAGTCCTCTGAGGAACGGATTTAACGCGGCCCAATTTCAAAGGAAAGGATTTGAGAGAAAATTATTTTAATTCTGTAATCTTCTTGGAAGGATTGCTTTTTTATGAATAGGTATAGTTGGGAAAAAAAAGGACTGATTCTTACTACTTCTACTCTTTAATCACTGGATGACATGGTTGTCTTCAGTGCGTTTGGAAAATACTTTTTTTACCTTTGTATCAGCTTAAAATAGTCAGTGGCTTTGATATAAAAGGGAAACAGTCAGCTGTGGTGTATTGGGCTTAAGCATATAGTCCTAATAGTAAATGGAACTACATGCTGTGAGCAGAGCTTCTCCATACTTAATATTTGTCTTTATAAGAGGGCTAATGCTTTGTCTAAGATCACTTTAAGCAGAGTACTGCATGCTTGGGTATAAAGGGGGTTTGAACAAGTATTTGGAAAAATAAAACAACATACGTATAGTGCTCTTAAGAAGGAGTTTCAGGGGAGTATAAAGCCCAGTAGCGTCTTGCTCTTTCTTACAAATTCTTTTTAGTTATGTGAATACTGCACATATTCAAGCACACATTTTTAATGAAACTAGATGTTTAAGCTCTATGTCTTTCTAAGAAATCTCCTCTTACATGACTCCAGTCAATGAGCAAAGACTCAGCAATTGTGTATGTTAAGAATTTTCCAAGTCTTGTATCAAAAGATAATGATAAATTGTGGGCAACATATCAGTCATTCATTACGGCAAAAATAGCAAGCTTTATCAAGTATTGTGGTAGGTGATTGCCATTTATTTATTTTTTTAATTAAAAATATATATTTTATTACTTAAGGTAGTAGTTCATATTTTTTGTGCTGTGTGGGATATTTCAACTTTGAATATGATAAAAGATATTGTAGTTGGCTGTCCTTGTTATGTGTGAGTGATTCCTAAATATAGGTAACAGTGTCTTTCCTTTATAAGCATGATAGTGTGTTCTGAGGCAAGTGATATAGATTTGGAGTTGAGACATTTACGTCTGAATGACGTGGATATTCCTACCACATACCCCTAAGTTAATTGCACATGGAGTCAGTCGTCAGTAATGAGGTGGTTCTCAGTAGGTCATTGTGCTTTTAATGATAGATATCAGCCCTAAATTTCTTTGCAAGCTGTAGCAGTCATATTTGGGCTGATTAAGTCAGGTACATAGGTATTTCTTAATGTATTTCAGAGCTGTTTTTGAAGAAATTAGCCAGCTGAAATGGATGTTTGGCTGAGACCTAGTTCTTGCATTTCTTTGTTCCCAAGTGTTTTCCACTGCTAATCCTGGAGCGAAAAACTAGGTGATTATAACACAGTGCTTGATGAGTACTGCTTAACTATTTAGAATTAATTGGAAAACAGTGGAAAACTTGCTATTCCTTATATTAAATAAAAATAAATGCTTGTTTAATTTTCTAACTACTTAGATCTGCTAGGTAGCTGACATTTTTCCAAAGGATATAGTTGCTTTATCAGTTGTAACTTAAAGTTTACACATCCCAAATCACCCTGTGATTGGTTTGCTGTTTGAAATATCATGTTTAATAGGGAGTAATAAATGAAGCTAATTCTGTTTTAGTTAGTTTGATATGCCTGTATTTAATAGGAGAGCTGAATATGTTTAATTTTTCTTTTGTACTGCACACACAAGAAAACTTTATGTAAGATGGGCTTGTTCATATACAAACATATGGGGAATTCAGTAAGCTTGCCTTCTAAGTAAATGAAAACTTACATAACACTAGCCCTAGCATGACTCAAATAAGTGAATTTCCTTATAAAACTGGGGGATAGAAATAATTTAAAAATTATTTTTGCAACTGTTTTGGCAAAACTGCCATTTGAAATTTACTGTAACTTGAAATGGTAGACCATTCTTTAAATTTTAATAGTATTTCATTATAATTTACCTAAATTTTATTGAATTATAGCAAGAATCTTTATAAACAGTGGTAACTTGTAATACAATTTGTTGCATCCTTTCCTTAATGGTGTTAATATGTATTTGTGAATCTAAATGTGTCACTTACTTCAGCTGTCAAACTTGTATGAGGCTAAACTATATTTTATATCTCAAGCGTTTTAAATACCTATTCTAACTGTGATAGTGGAGATTAGTGGTATTTGTTACAGAATTGTAATCAGAATAGATCTTCTGTGCATTTGCTCTGGAAGCATGGAAAATACTTTTTTGGCCGTGTGTGTTACTTTAACAGGAAAATACCTCTATGTTACACATCTATGCACTTTGGGCTGTCCTGGCTGCTTCAGTGTAGGCTGTAAGGAGACTCTAAGAGGGAATCCAGTTTCCACAAGTGCTGGAGGAAGGTCATCTCTTGTGTCGAAGATGTGATAAAGTTATAGGTTTTTTAATAGATTTATTCTTTATTCACTAAAAGATAGTTGCTACCTGATAATGCCAGTTGTTTTATACTAAAATTTAAGATCTCTGTAAGTCTGAAAGCTACAAGTTGAGATGAAACAGATTTTTACATCCTTTTTACTTTGTCATTTTCATTCTGTGATTTTTAAGTTTTCCAGACACTTGTGCAAGACATAATACTAGTGCAGTGTTGCTGCTTTTGTGTTGCTACATGTATACTGTATGTTTGTTCAAAAAACACTTTTTCATTTAAAAAAAAACCACTTCTGAAGCAGCCGAGCTAGTAGTAAAATGTAGATATGATAGGAAAAAATAAAATTATTTGCTAGTAACAAATGCAAAATACTTCATAGTTTCTGACTTGGACTGATTCTCTAGAAATCTGTGCCCTCTTCCTCTCCAATTACATGAGGACTTTGTTAAGGAAAAAGGAAAGTGTAGGTGCTGTAGATTGGAAGTCATCTGCTTTAATCCTGTGAACCCAATTCCAGCTCTGAGCATGTCCCACAGCAATATTCCATTGTGCTGCTTAGTCAAGAATCCACAAGTAAAGGCCCTATCTCCGCGAATGGAGGTTCCACATGGTAATCCCAAAGCCATCTTAATCCCCAGTGCTTTGTAGTGTAGTGTAGTGGCAGTAGCCTTTCTTGTGGTCATCTGGAAGGGAATTTACTTTATCTAAATTTTACTAAGGTTTATAAAAGAAATGTGAGAATTACACACACTCCATGTACTTTTAAACTGTACATGTACTACATGTACAGTTTAAACTTTCTTTAGTTTCAAGTCAAATGCTTAACATCACTGATTAGGGGTAATAAAGTGATTGTACTTTTTTTTGTATTCAAGTATGTCATGTTCTGTCCAGGTGACTGATAATTCCCTGATATCTTCTTTCTTTTGCCTTTTCTCATTCAAACTCAGGTTAAAAGGCCTACTGGAACAGTAGCAACTGGGTTTAGATTTTACTTCCCCTGACTTTGCCAAGTTCAAACACTTGTTGAACTTTTTGTTGTCTTATTTTGCTTAAGTAAGTCAGTGTAAATCCAGTACTTTAAGTTACTTTGGGTTTTTTTTCTATTTACATCATCTTTATCTGTGGAAAAAAAAAGGAATTTGCTTTTATAGTTGGGAGAAAAGTGAGAGATCAAGACCACATAGGAGAGACAACTGTATAAAGAAGTGTATGTAGAAGTCCAGCCAGGTAGATGAGCTAATAATTGATAGTTTATAAAGTATTTTCTTCATGTAAATAGTCATCAAGAAGAAAATCACTTTCTCAGGTGGAGAAAAATAATGTTTAGGCAAGATTCTGTAAAATGGTGAGAAACTGACCTCTTGTGCAACTCAGCGTAGCCAGCTGGCTTTTCAGTCATGCCGGTAGCCCTTACCTCATGTTTGTTACCTTGGTCTGAAAGCTGGTGGAAGAATGAGCGTTACAAATGCCCTGCATGAGCCAACTTCCAGCAGGAAACTAAAGTAGTTAGCTGGAAAACCACAGGAAACACTGTTGGGAAGAATTATTCCTGGACAAGAGTGCTTGTTTGATTAAGAATTTTCCTTTCTCTGCTCTCCCCCACCTTTCTTCCTTGAAATTGCAAGAAGTTTTAGCATAATGTATCTGTCATATCTTCTATACCAAACTCTCTGTCATGGGTCTTGTTGCTGAACTTTGGAGTGAAGTTTGCTTGCTAAACTTTTTTTGGACTAGTTAGTCTGTACTTTCTTGACTACAGATTGTATTTAAATAAGAATTAAAGCAATTCAGTTGGGTTTTTTTGTAATACTGGTGGTGGTTTTATGTTAATAGTGCAATTACTTAAATGACAATTTTCCCTAGAATGTTTGTGTAGACAAGGTTTAATAGGAACATAGGAAAATTGTGCAGGTCAAGATTTAAAAGCAATATGGTGTAGTTCAGAATGAGTAAGTATACAGTTCAGGATATGAATTTCTTATTTGCAGTGGAGTGGGAGATGTGCAGGAGAGCATGTATGTAATTTTTAAAGTCATCTCAGTCAAATGAAAGTAAGCTATGCAGTATTAATTGAATTCTGGACTGTGCAATTATTTCTGTTGGTTTGACTTGTATTCCATAGTCCCTTGTTGTGTTTACCGACATCAGAGAATCTATTTTGCCATTTAATAAGTTGGTTATCTTTTAGTATGTTGGCAGATAAACTGAATATGACTCCTGAAGAAGCGGAAAGATGGATTGTCAATCTAATTCGAAATGCACGATTAGATGCCAAATTGGATTCAAAGCTGGTAAGACTCTACATAGAATCCTGGAATGGTTTTTGTTGAAGAATCCTGGAATGGTTTTTGTTGAAGGACCTTAAAGACAGTCTAGTTACAACCTCCCTGCAGAGACACCTCCCACTATACCAGAGCCTCATCCTACCTGGCTTTAAATACTTCCAGGGATGCAGCACCCACAGTTTTTCTGGGCAACCTGTTTCACCCTCATAGTAATCTAATCTAAACCTGCTGTCTTTCAATTTAAAGCCAGATGGATGTGAATTTGTTGAGTTTTTAATTAAATTTCTTTTACTTCGTGGGCAAAGAAAAACAATAGAAATCAAAACTTTCTATACCTGGATAACCTGTAGTGGATTTCGTTTACTGTGTTTTGCTCTTGTCTGTAAGATGATCTCTGAAAGCAGAGTTACAGCATTAAAGATCCTTGCATGCTGAGCAATCATTAAATGTGTTCTGTCTTGCTGGGTTTTAGGGCCATGTAGTCATGGGCAACAATGCAGTCTCACCTTATCAACAAGTGATTGAAAAGACCAAAAGCCTATCTTTTCGTAGCCAAATGTTGGCTATGAACATTGAGAAGAAACTGAATCAGAGTGGTAGATCTGAGGTGGGTATAAGTTATGTTTTTCTGAATTCTTGCTGTCTTTTTTTATGAGAGATAAATCTAAGTATAATTCTTAACTATGCCTTAGTTCACCAGATGTACCTACTCCTAGTTCTAATACTAGGAAATACGTTGGAAAAGATTTACTTTGTCATGGTGAGAATTAGACAGTGGTTCTTGCTTTCTTTTAACCTTTCTAAAAGGCTATTCTGTTGCATAACGGTTTCTGTCATTTGCTGCTCTGCTTCCTTTAAATGGTCTCCTTCACCACCAGGAAAGGGCAGATTATGAAGTGTGACACTTACGAAAGTAGTTACAATACTTTTTCCAAGTGAGTTGTACTCAAAAGTATTGTAGGTGCATATGTGGTATTGAAAGGAGAATGAATGGTGCTTAAGATTGGAACATGGAGAAAGTCAGGGTTTTGCACAATTCTATTAAACCCATTTAGTGAAATTTTAGAAAATGTAATTAAGTCATTGAAAGGTTTAAGTAGAACCAGTGAAAATGAGAAAGTTGTCAAGATGTGGTTTTGCTTCCCTCCACATTACTATATGGGAAGCTCTGTGAGGGAGAACAGCTCTGTAACGGGGATGGCTCTGAGGCCCAGCCATACATCTTTAAAATAAACAAAAAAAATCAGAACAAACCACACAGTAGAAGAGCTTAAACATGAAAAGTTTTATTTCACTTCCTCAGTGCTTGGCTGAAATACTGGTGGAAATTGGACAGGCAGTGGTGCACTAGTTTATTCTCTTAAAGGGAAGTTGTGTGAAACTTGTGTGCCATTATTTGCTTTTAAAAATATAGCTGAAAATTCATTCTTAGATTTTTATTGGCATCTTCTCAAACTTCTTTTTGAAGCTACTAGCTTGGAGGACTCTTAGCTGTACAACTCAGTTACAGTATGTGTGTCTGGTATATCAGCCCTTGCTTTAATCTTATAGGGTATCCTTCATTATTGACAACATTCCCACTTCATATCCATATGCAGTATTAGAAATGTTTAAATTAAGTAAGTATTGGGTAATGTAGTAATTTCTTGTAATCTTTATTCATTTTTTAGGCACCTAACTGGGCTACTCAAGACTCTGGATTCTATTGAAACACTTCTACAATGGGGACAGATCTGTTTATTTGACTAAAAAGCACATAAATATGTAACCTTTTTGAGAAAAGTAATTGTGTGTTAGAGCTAATATTATTTGAATAAAATTGGCTACTTTTATTGGTCTCTGTGTTTGATTTAAATAGATTCTTATGTTATATAAGGACTTTTTAACATCATGGTATTCTACAGCACTTTTGATCACATTTTGCAAAATTTAGGATGTCGGTTTTATGGGTTTGTTTGTACCAGAGGATGCTTTTACTCTCAGGGCTGTCTGAGTTTGGAAGCAGGGATTTATAGATTTTTATTACCTATTGCAAATGTTGCATTTAAAAAAAAATTAAAAGTGTGTGGTACAAACAAACAGACCATGTTTGAACATGTGGTCAAGCCGAAATCTTTTTCTGCACTTCCATGTTTTTGTTCGTTGCAGGAGAAGCTTGGAAGAGCGAAGGCATACGTAGCCAGCATCTTTTATGAGACCCAGCATAGCCCACATGTAGAATAGTTTGAGTAGACCTCTTGTGTTCATGCTTCAGAATTTTTCCTGTTTGCAATCGCATTTCTAATCCTGCCCTATGTTGTAAACTTTCTGGGGTATTTTTGGTTGGAAGGGAGGATTACAAAAGGTCTGACGAGTAAGCTGCACATGGTTTGAAACTTCCATTCTGAAACCCCAACACTTTTACAACCTTCCCATTCAATAAAGAAACAATCACTAGTCTTTTATTTGGTCCTTAGGAAGCTTAAAGGATATAGTTAATTCAACTTGTGGATGTAAAACTATTGCTTTGTGAGTTGATTCTGATTTTTTTTAAGGAGGGTGGCAGGCTAGGAGTTTCTTCGTTTTGCACTGTTATTTAAATCCTGGTGCTGTCAACACTGACAATTTTAGTACGCAGGTAAATCAGGGCAGGATTTCAAAGTAATTCATACTGATTTCCTGAAGAGACATTTGCTAGTCAGTTTACTAAAATAGAAATCATATAATGAATGTAAGACTCGGAGCAAACTATATTCACTGGTGATACCTCAGATAGATGCAATTGTATTGTATGTGATGCTTCCCATTTTCTGAAATTGCGATTTTAAATGAAAGGAGTTTTAAGCAAATTATTTATTTTTAGTAATTCTGTCAGTACCCCTCATCTCTGCTTAGGAAAAATTTGGAAAATGTTCTTGTCACTCTTTAAAACAAAAAATAAAGCAGAAGGGTGATTGTATAGTTGGAGAGTGGTGCATGTGTTCTGAAGCCTACCTGCTGTTAGACACTAAGGGTAATGTTTCTAAAAACCATTCTTGTAGATTGATAGATCTCACCTGGTTTCAATGACTGAAAGGGAAATGCCTCATTCAAAATGTTGCTATGAAGGACTTTAGTTCCAGGTACCTCTTGGTGAAGTAAATCTACTGTGCTTTCAGCAGCCCAGTAAGAATTCAGTCTGCTCAGTTTTTTTCTTTATGTACCAACACTACTATTCAGAGAGGAAATCTTGGCTAAACCTACATCTCCAAGAATAAGCCCTGTCATGGGCTCTCCTGATGGTGCTGCAACAGCCCTTGGCTCTGCCAGCGGTCACCTGAGGGTCTTTTCCATGGGGCTGAACGTGTGCTTGGCTGGGACTATTACTGTGGTTAAGGAGAATGTGCCTTCCCTGCCTGAGGAATCTGGGACACCCTCACAAGTAACTGAGTTATGATTGAATTACACAGGCAGGGGAGAGCAGAAGGGGGAAGGCAAAGTTTGTACTCTAGCAAAGGGTAAAGCTAGCCAGAGTGTGAGTTTGCAGTAGATGAAACTTTGTTCAAGCATGACAATTGCAAATTCTGTCATAACTTTCCATTGACTAAGCTTTAGCAATCTCATTAGTAGCAATAGTTTATAAACATCCAAGAATAGTTGTTCTCTAAATTACACGAAGTTAAGGTCTACTTCATGCCTCTTGTATTGGCTTTGCTTTTACAAAAAATACTTGTAGTAACTGCTGAAAGAAGACTGAAAGAAAGGGTAAAGGAAGACTGTTTTAAGACTTCTCTCTTTCCTTTAGTTTTTGGAAGGGAGAAGGGATGAAGGGTGAAAGATGGGGAAATCTTGTACTTCTGCTCCAAGGGTCTTTTAAAATTAAGTTTGTTTATTTTTTCAGTAAATTTGTTGACCAGATAAAACGTATTAAGTTTTCCCCCTTTTGGAGAAAATAAAGATGGCTATTTTCTCTTAAAGCGACTGTAACATGTAAAGCTATGATTGACTGGGGGTTAAAGTATTTCATCTATCCTTTTTAGAGAAGATGTGTTGCCATGTTTGTAATTGTTTTAATAAAATGTTATTAGTTTCAATAAATGTCTTCTCAATTCCCATTGTAGAAATGCCATCAGAAATTAAGCCTGAAAAAGCCATTCAAGGATCTTTAATAGGAGGGTTGTGAAAAACAACAGTGCTGTTTCTGGTAAAGGGCTCCTTTTATAGCGTGTGAGAGTAGAAGAACTGCATGAGGGACTTCTAATCTTCCCTGCAATTCTTTGTGTAACCTGTAATATCCAGGAGGGAGGCAAAATCACATGACTGTAAGCCGTACATTAAAATAAAAGCTTAAACTAAATCCCACCTGCAGCTTGGAAAGGCAGACATATTTTGTACTCCAAGTTGTCACTAGATTTTATAGCCTAAGACTGTTGTGCCAACAAAGAGCACTGACTGCTGGAATTGTTGTGAGTCAGAATGAGGAAAAAGCAAACGTAGGAGATCAGCAGAAAATGCTGAGAGCACAGAGGGGCTGAAAAGTGGACTTGGCTTTTCCTTGATCATTTTGTAACTCAGCAGAGGACTTGGTGTATGAACTATCTTTCTAAACAAGACAGCAACAAGTAGATGCCTTCCTCCGTAGAACAAGATTTCCGAGGCTAGTGGCTAACAGCATGGTAAGGTGATTAGTACCAAGAATAGGCTACCCAGCAAGTACGGGAGGTGCATGTGAGCTCCCTGCAGCTGGATTCATGGAGTGTCCTTAGAAAGGATGGCAACTGGCAATAGAAGCCAAATTGTGAAACAAGTTCATTGCCATGTATGAATAGCCAGCTGACCAGCTGTAAAATAACTTCCTTCTTTACTTGTGTCATGCAACCCTGATTAAATAAAGTGTAATTTAGAGATGTGAAAATGCGAATCTGCTAGCCTCCTAATGAATACTTTCCTTTTGTGTGAGAATGTGCAATGCTTTGCCAAGAGTAAAACCACCACTGATGCACAGCTCTCCAAAAATATTCCATTAATTTTTCACACAGAGTACGGCTATGGTTTCAAACCAGGACAGCCACATAACCACATCTTCCTTGACTTCACACCCCACGCATCTCCAGAAGTAGTCTACTTGTTTCTTGCTCAGTGCATCCTGAGTGATAGGAGAATTTTTGAATTAAGGGTATGATCAATCCCTATCTCCCCTTGTGAAAAAATAGGCTGTATGGTAGAAGACTAGACCAGACATGACAGGCTTCACCCATCTGCCCTGTGCCAGTGGAAAAGTCTAAACTTTTCCATCCACTCTGACCCAAAGTATCTTCTGTGTGAGGATCTGTGTTCATATGTGCACTATGGTCACTGGACAAGTGTCATCTCATCTGGACTGCCACTACCACCCTAACAGGGTGTCAGGTTGTATTCTGACTGTCAGTGGGGGTTTTTTTGTACTATTACTTTTATTTTATTTTACTTTATTTTCTTTTCATCTTATTAAATTGTATTTCTGACTTGGAGTCCTTCACTGGTTTTGCTTTCAAACCAGCACATATTTTTTGGTGCCCAACGTGGGGCAGGAGGTACTGAGAAAAGTCAGAATTACAATTTTGGGAAAAAAACACCTTTTCACTATGATGCTCAGCATGTTTACATGTGTCTTGTACCTAGCTCTCTATATCTTTCCGCACATGGGGCAGTATCTGCAGATCTTAATATTCTGGTGTAAACCAGGGTACAGCACTAAAATTGCTTTATTGGTCTATTATGTCTATTGCATGATAACCTCCGAGGCAATGAGCACAATTCGGAATATGTACTCAATTTTGTTGTCTTGTCCCGGTCTAGGATGTTTTGTTTGGGGTCTCAACAATCTGACCCAGCCGCAGTGGGGAGGGGTAAAGAATGATTTTTTCCAGTCTTTCAAGTCTGATACAGCAGTTTTTAGAAATATTGAGTTCTCTCTGGATACCAAGGACAGCATAATTTTGTTGTTAGTACTGCTTTCTCTTCTCTGCACAGCCTGCACCATGCTTAAAGTGCAGCGTTTTCTTGAGGCAGAGGAGAAAAGAACCAAATGCACAGCAACAGCCTTCGTGTCTACGCAGATTGTCACAGAGGAGAAAGGCAACAGTGTCCCAGTCTACGCAGACTGTTACAGAAGAAACAGAAGTCAAAAGCCAGGCAACAGTGTCCGCATCTACACAGACTATCACAGAGGAGAAAGGAACCAAAATGAAGGCCACAGTACCCATGTCCATGCAGACTGCCACAGAAGAGAAAGAAGCCACATGCAAAGCCACAACATCTGTGTCTGTGCAGGTTGTCACAGAGGAGAAAGAAGCCAAAAACACCAGCATCTCCACACAAACCATCACTGAACTGGAACAGCCTAAACCGGTAGCAGTTGCTCCTGTTCAGAAGAAGAAAGCAAAGAGCAAATCAGTCCGTATAGTGACTGACGAGGATGCAGCAGGACCTTCACACCCAGCAGAAGAGACAGAGCCAGAGATCATCACTCGCTCTCTGTCCCTGGGTGAGCTGCGTGACCTGCGGAGGGAATTCACCTGCCAGACAAAGGAATCCATCCTGACCTGGCTGCTCTGTATCTGGGATGCTGGAGCCAATGACACCATTCTAGATAGAAGTGAAGCCAGGCAACTGGGATTGCTGTCCCGGGATGTGGTCATTGACCAGGGAATTGGGAGAACCCAAGAAACTCTCAGCCTCTGGCGATGACTGCTAACAAGTGTGAAGGACAGATACCTTTGTAAAGAAGATCCCCAGGTGCACCAAGGAAAGTGGAGCACAATGGAACAAGGTATCCGATGCCTGAGAGAATTGGCCGTGCTAGAGATCATTTTCTCAGAAGACGAGAGATTTCCTAAAAGCCCAGATGAAGTCCAGTGCACATGGCAGATGTGGTTGAGATTCGCACAGCTTGGACCAGAGATGTATTCCTGTTACCTGGCAACGCTGCAATGGAGGGCAGGCGAGGACAGGGTGGGCGTCTTGGTCAATAAACTAAGAATTTATGTCACCGCCCCATTTCTTACCCATGTCTCATCCGTGGAAACAAGGCTGGCTGAGCAAGTCCGAAGCTTGATTGAAGAGGGTCATCAGAAACTGAAAAAAGAACTTAAGGAAGAAATTTACCACGTCTCATCAGAACCAACAAGAGTCTCTGCCATTAGGAGCAGGTGTCCCCCAGCCAGGGAGAGAACATACACTCCACGAGGTAACCTCTGGTCTTTTCTTCAGGAGCATGGAGAAGACATGAGGAAGTGGGATGGAAAACCCACCTCCTCCTTAGCAGCCCGGGTACGTGAACTGAAAAGAGAGACACCTACCACAAGAAGTTCATCTAGAGTCAATGCTGCTCCAGTCTCTCGAGCACAAAACTCCAGACGGGATAGGAATGATGATATGACTGATCCTCTCAAAGGAACCTCAGGAACACATTTACAGGAAGAGAGTAGCGTGTACCATGACCAGGAATAGGGGGGCCCTGCCTCTAGCCAGGTAGAGGAAAGGGACAATCGGATCTATTGGACTGTGTGGATCCGATGGCCTGGCACATCTGACCCACAAAAGTATACAGCTTTGGTTGACACTGGCTCTCAATGTACCCTGATGCCATCAAGGTATGTAGGAACAGAATCTGTTTCTATTTCTGGAGTGACAGGAGGGTCCCAGCAGCTGACTGTAGTAGAGGCCGAAGTGAGTTTAACTGGGAATGGGTAGCAAAAACACCCCATTGTGACTGGCCCAGAGGCCCCATGCATCCTTGGCATAGACTATCTCAGAAATAGATATTTCAAAGACCCAAAAGGATATCGTTGGGCTTTTGGGATAGCTGCTGTAGAGACAGAAGACATCAGACAACTGAATACCTTGCCTGGTCTCTCAGATGACCCCTCTGCTGTGGGACTGCTGAGCGTTGAAGAGCAACAGGTACCAATCGCCACAGCAACAGTGCACCGTCAGCAATACCGCACCAACAGAGACTCTGTGATTCCTATCCATGAGATGATTCGTAAACTGGAGAGCCAAGGGGTGGTCAGCAAGGCTCGTTCACCTTTCAACAGCCCTATATGGCCAGTGCGTAAGTCCAGTGGAGAATGGAGACTGACTGTGGATTACCGTAGTCTGAATGAAGTCACGCCACCACTGAGCGCTGCTGTACCAGACATGTTGGAGCTTCAGTACGAGCTAGAGTCCAAAGCAGCAAAGTGGTACGCAACCATCGACATTGCCAATGCCTTCTTCTCCATTCCTTTGGCAGCAGAGTGCAGGCCCCAGTTTGCTTTCACCTGGAAGGGTGTGCAGTATACCTGGAACCGACTGCCCCAAGAGTGGAAGCACAGTCTCACAATCTGCCACAGACTAATCCAGACTGCATTGGAAAAAGGTGAGGCTCCTAAACATCTCCAGTATAATTGATTACATTATTGTATGGGGGAACACAGAAGGGGAAGTCTTCAAGAAAGGAGAGAAGATTATCCAGATTCTACTGAAAGCTGGTTTTGCCATTAAGCAAAGTAAGGTTAAGGGGCCGGCTCGAGAAATCCAGTTCCTGGGAGTCAAGTGGCAAGATGGTCGTCGCCAGATCCACAGAAGTAATCAACAAGATCACCGCAATGTCTCCACCAACAAGCAAGAAGGAAACACAAGCTTTCCTAGGCGCCATAGGCTTTTGGAGAATGCACATCCCTGAGTATAGCCAGATTGTGAGTCCTCTCTACCTGGTTACCCGCAAGAAGAACGATTTCCACTGGGGCCCTGAACAGCAGCAAGCCTTTGTCCAGATCAAACAGGAGATCGCTCATGCGGTAGCCCTTGGCCCAGTGAGGACAGGACCAGAGGTGAAGAATGTGCTCTACTCAGCAGCTGGGAACAATGGCCTGTCCTGGAGCCTTTGGCAGAAGGTGCCTGGTGAGACTCGGGGTTGACCACTGGGATTCTGGAGCCGAAGCTACAGAGGGTCCGAAGCCAACTACACTCCCACAGAGAAGGAAATCTTGGCCGCCTATGAAGGAGTTCAAGCCGCCTCAGAAGTAATTGGCACTGAAGCACAGCTGCTTCTGGCATCCCAACTGCCGGTGCTGGGGTGGATGTTCAAGGGAAAGGTTCCTTCCATGCATCATGCCACCGACACTACTTAGAGCAAATGGATTGCCCTCATTACACAGCGCGCCTGTATTGGAAACCCAAATCGCCCTGGGATTCTGGAAGTTATAACGAACTGGCCTGAAGGTGAGACTTTTGGATTATCCTCTGAAGAAGAGGAGCAAGTGACACGTGCCAAGGAGGCCCCACCATATAACGAGCTACCAGAGACTGAAAGACGATATGCCCTCTTCACTGATGGTTCCTGCCGAATAATAGGCGCTGACCGGAAATGGAAAGCTGCAGTATGGAGCCTCACACGACGAGTTGCACAAGCTACCGAGGGACACGGTGGATCGAGTCAGATGACAGAGCTTAAAGCTGTCCAGCTGGCTTTGGATACTGCTGGACGAGAGAAGTGGCCGAGGCTCTATCTCTACACCGACTCATAGATGGTAGCTAATGCCCTGTGGGGATGGCTGAATCGCTGGAAAAAGGCCAACTGGCAGCGCAGAGGGAAACCCATCTGGGCTGCTGAGATTTGGCAGGACATTGCCACCCGAGTAGAGAAGCTGACCGTGAAAGTTCGACACGTAGATGCACACATACCCAAGAGTCAAGCTAATGAGGAGCATCGCAACAATGAGCAAGTAAACAAAGCTGCCAAGGTGAAAGTATCACAGGTGGATCTAGACTGGCAGCACAAGGGAGAATTATTCCTAGCTCGTTGGGCCCATGATGCCTCTGGTCATCAGGGAAGAGATGCAACATACCGATGGGCCTGTGACCGAGGGGTGGACCTTACTATGGACAGCATCTCACAAGTCATCCATGACTGTGAGACCTGCGCTGCAATCAAACAGGCCAAGCGGGTGAAGCCTCTGTGGTACGGTGGACGATGGTTGAAGTACAGGTATGGGGAAGCCTGGCAAATTGACTACATCACCCTTCCCCAGACCCGCCAAGGCAAGCGCTACGTGCTGACCATGGTAGAAGCAACCACAGGATAGCTGGAGACCTATCCTGTGCCTCATGCTACTGCCCGGAATACCATCCTGGGCCTTGAAAAGCAAGTCCTGTGGAGACATGGCACCCCGGAGAGAATCGAGTCAGACAACAAGACACATTTTAAGAATGGCCTTATAAACACATGGGCCAAAGAACATGGTATTGAATGGATATATCACGTCCCTTACCATGCACCAGTCGCCGGGAAAGTTGAACGGTGCAATGGACTGTTAAAGACTATCCTGATGGCACTTGGCGGAGGGACCTTCAAGAATTGGGACATAAACTTAGCCAAAGCCACCTGGATGGTTAACACCTGAGGCTCCATCAATCGAGCTGGTCCTGCCCAGTCTGAACCCTTGCACACAGTGGATGGAGATAAAGTCCCTGTGGTACACATGAAAGGGATTTTCAAAAAGACAGTTTAGATTAATCCCACCTCAGGCAAAGGCAGACCCATCCGTGGGATTGTTTTTGCTCAAGGACCTGGTTATACTTGGTGGGTAATGCAAAAAGATGGAGAAACCCGTTGTGTACCACAAGGAGACCTAATTTTAAGTGAGAATTAGAATTAGTGTGTAAGGTTTCATTCTGTGTATATATGTATGTATCTGTGAGAATGTATGATGTAGATGGTGATAGAATAAGGGGTGGATTATGTCCTAGGTTACAATGTAAAATTGTGCCCAAGGTATGTATTCTATCCCCATGAGCCCTTGGAGCCAAGGTGGGGCAGTGTTTTCCTTATCTTCTGTAAACGAGCCTAACAATGCCTTGCCACATGACTCGTAGATAACTTCCTCCGGGAGCTATCTCTGTTTAATGGGCCATCAAGGACCCACTGCATGACTCATAGAATGAGATCAGCCCATTGGGAGATGCTCCGCCCAGGGGGAGGAGCCAAGCATTCCCGCCTGAATATAATCCAGGGTTTGGGACAGCACAAGCAGCTTTTTATCCACTGGACTCCCAGAGGAGACAAGAGCTGCCAGACATTTCTACAGGAATCACTGCTTTGACAAGACCATCTCATCTGGACTGCCACTACCACCCTAACTAACAGGGTGTCAGGTTGTATTCTGACTCTGTCAGTGGGTTTTTTTTTGTACTATTACTTCTATTTTATTTTACTTTCTTTTATTTCTTTTCTTTTCCTCTTATTAAATTGTATTTCTGACTTGGAGTCCTTCACTGGTTTTGCTTTCAAACCAGCACAACAAAGCTGAACTGTAGCAACAGGTGAAATCATAATGCAGTATACACATTCCACAGCTTGAGGCATTTAAAGGGTGTATGAATTAAATTATTGTCATGTTGGATCTCATCTTCCTGGAGCTAACCAACCCTGAATATACTAAGTTGGCCATGAAGAGAAATTTTAATGCAAAGAACATGAAAGTTTAAGCTTGTTTCTGTAGGTTGAATTTCTTGTTGCAGTGAACATCTACTGTAAATGTGAGAATTTGCCTTAAAAAATGAGATGCTGGTGAGAGCTTGCACACATTGCAGTAACAGTTTCGAAAGGTGCTGGCCGTGCTGCTCAGCTCCAGCTGCCTTGGCTAAAGTGGCTGCAGGCTGGAAACTGCACTGTGTAAGAGTTGGGAACATGCAAATGATATTCCTCTAATAATGATCCTGGGCAGGGCATGTGGAAGCAATTGTTTAAGACAATTACCTGTTTATACCCATGTTGAGAAGACTGAATTGTGTTCCTGCAGAGATCAGAAATTATGGTAGTTACAGAAATATTGTGCTGTGCCAAAGAGCCATTCACTGAAAGTGTAGAAGTATTCACCTTGTGACTGAACAGTGGGACTGCCTGTAGAATGATCAAGATTGTACATATGGCTTGAACAGAGATTTCTTGTTTTATGTCACGGCAAAGAAATGTATGTTTTATGTCCCCTCTTAGGAATTAGAAGTCAAAGTATGTCTTTGGAGTTTTGGGCTGTTAATTATTTCTGTATATTTTCATATTTTACAGTAGGGCCCATAGAAATGCGTTGTGTTATATGATAATAATTGTTCACATAATGCCTAATTTAGGTGTTTTTTCCCTATTTCTACTGCTTTAGGTGCATTTTTCCTCCCATGACGCTAGATTGATGTATTTTTGAAGAGGCAAAAGGTGATGACATTTAGATGGTAATGGTTTATTGTACATCAAACTGCAGTTCCTCCTTCTCACTTATACAAACCTTGTGTTGTATGATTTCCTCGATGTAAAAACCTTTTTCCTAATAAATGTAAACAAAGAAATTTTGTTCGCAATACAGGAAATTTGAAAGCTTGATCAGTGTATAGAACAGAGAACAACCTGTTTGTTTCTTTTCCATAGGTTTATTTTTGACCTAACTAGTACTGTTTGTTTAGTGCTGTGCCTTCCTTACTGGATATGTAGGTAGAGACTTATTTCAACTTCTTTTCTTCCCTGTTCCACTCTTCATATTGCCTTATAAATCTCCCTGAAGGATCTGAAACTTACTCAGGGCAGTCAGCTTCCAAAGTTTGAAAACACTTATTGGAAATTATTAGTTGGAAAAATATAATCCAATATTTTGTATGATTTGAATATAAAGCAAATGTTACCCAGAATGGAAAGTGTCAGATAATTTCTGTGAGTCTGCAGGAGGTTCAAATTAGGTTAAAAGTAACAAGAACACTCATCTATTTTGGCTTTCAACAAGGTTAGATATTAGTTCCCTGGACAAATTCAATGAGTGTTTTCAACAAATATAGAGTTTAAACTATAATTACACATCTTAAAGGTACTCATAATTTGCAGTATCCCCGCCAAGTAAACAGAATTTATGAGAGGTCAAGCACTTGTGATTCTTGAGTAATTACTGATATAGCCAGCTATAGATTGAGGAACTTTAGACAGCCACATCATTTCAAATTTTGGCTACATTATTGGAGTACTATAGGAGCCTTTTGGATCAAAGGGGCCTTGTGTCAATAATACAGTGAAGGAATATCCCTGATGTGAAATGAGCTTTCCATTTTGACTTCGCTCAATCCTCATCCCTCCAAAAACTATCTGACTCCATCTTGTGTGTATAATTTAACTGTCAATTCTCTCAAAAAGGAGATCTTATGTTACTTGGAGGGCCTTCATGCCAATTTCAAAATGAAAAGCAATACACACTGCCAATACAGCAATTGCCTGCAGGCTTATTGAATTTCTTTCTTCACTCCTCATCACCAAAACCAGCTCAAGAGGGAAAAAATAAAAAATCCCCCTAAAAAGCTTGTTAGAAGTCAACAGAACTGAAAGCTGATAAAATACTAAGTGCTTTCCTGGGGGAAAAAAAAAAAGGAAAAATTAGATATTAAACATTATTAATGAGCTATCATGTATGTGCTTTGCTCTTGAATAGCTCCAGACTCAGCAGGACTGTTGAATGTGTAGGCAGAGGGAGCCACAAAGGGATGTATGTGGTGTTAGTTTAAGGCCACATATTCCAGTACCCCACCATGTTCTCTTTATCTTCACTTGCCCTACAGCTTCTGAGTTGGTCCCAAGGAGAAAGCCAACACAGCCCTACACTTCTCTCTGCCTGTTAGTGCTACACTTGTGAGAAAAGTAAATAGGATATTGGGGGATATCCATCTGCTGGCAGGCTCCATCTAGGTAACAAGTGGCATCCATCCATTAGTTAAATATCCGTGATGCAGGAGCCATCAACTCAACATCACTGGTTCTGGTGCAGCAGGGAATTTGAGATGCAGTGTTTTCTCCCTGTGGGTTTTTCCATCTGTATTGTTCTCAAACTGAGGAATTATTATGGACCCATATAAGGGAGTAAAGATAAAGGGTGTGGAGGGAAGTGATGAGAGAAGCCTCTACTCCAGAAATGTTTGAAAGGGATGTCTAAAGGAACAGGAGAAGGCAAAGGGAGGAAGAGCCTGGGGAAAGTACAAAGACAGTGTGAAACAACTGTCAAATAGAGCATATTATGAAAAAGAGAGAGTAAAGAAGCTGTCAGATAAGAAGAATCAAAAAGTACTAAGCAAATTAAGGGAGAAATTAGAACAGAGATACAGATAAGATAAAAATTCCAGATATCCATGAATATGGGGCAAAAATGTTAAATTTGCATCAGTGCATTCAGCAATGACATTTGCTGAAATGTAATTTCTAAATATTTTCTCGTGTTAGTGGTAATAACTGGGAAATAAAACCTTGACAAAACATGATGGGAAAAGAAAGAGGATGAAACATGCTCTACTGTTTGTCTCTTAATTTTATCTGTTTTCTGTGTATTGGCTCATTAGGTATCCCGCCTGCCTGCCAAGAGAGAAACCATTTTGGGTTTGCATAGTTGTAGCCATATGGGGATACATATGATCTGAGATACAGCGTTCTCCCTGAAAAAAAATAGTTTTCTCTCTAATGTAAGATAAGATATTTTGGACATAAAATGCTGTTTGTATGGAAATATTACAGTTGAGGAGTTGCATGGCAGAAACAGAAATGGAATAATAAACTTGAGGGAAGTAGCCTGGTTGGCAGCTTATTGGAGGTTTTGGTTAGTATTTATGACAATCCAAAGGTTTCTAGTACCACAAGCATCCTTCTTTTCCTTTTGGTTTATTTGTGATGGGAGAAGAATGACAGAAAAGATCCAGTTTTAAATTTCCAACATATTTATATTTTTTCTCTTGTGTTTGGAATGGTGATTTATTAAGTGACAGGGAAGAAGACTTGCCACTGGGGGAACGGCACACTGCATCTCTTGCTATCCATTGGACAAAGCCTCCAAGCTCTAATTTGCACAGGAGCTCTTACACAAAATGCCACAAATAAATAACATAATATGGGGATAGCTGAGAGCAAGAAGTCGCTGCAGTCCAAACCTCCCCAAGCTAGAGGAGAAGTCTGGCTGAACAATCCTTTGTTTCAACAAGGGATTGAAGGTTTCTCATGTTGGGGCAGCCTGCCAGGAACCTTAAGAATCAATTTATTATAGCTAGACTGATCTAAAATGAGGATAAAAATTTCCAGAGCATAATTGTTCCAAGCTTTGTAGGTGGCTTGTGTGTCTTGATGCTGTCAAATAGCCTGGAATATGGAACTAGAAATGTAACTGTTATGTTAGTCAGGAGTTTCCAAATCCAGACCTGCTTTCAAGATCTTTCCACATGGTGCTTCCAGATGCATCTGTCAAACTTATCAATGGAAAAGGTATAAAGTTCACTGAAAAATCAGGGCCTTAAGCCTATTCTTTACATTCTCCTGATCTGCCCCTAAAAGTTTCAGTAAATAGCCTCAGGCTACCTCGTAAAGACATTAGTAGCAATGAGGATGCTATGTTGCAGGACTTGGTGCAGATGAAGAATCCCAGGAAGGCCTGGCTGTTCTCTGCAGGTGTGCACAGCCCATGGTGAATCCCAAACCACTGGCGCTCTCCTAGCACCTGTCTGTGGTACCCTTGGAGTTTCACTTGCAGGACAGGCTTAATCTGTGTGTTGAAAAACCCCTAAACTATAGCAATGTTTGGATCGCCCTGTAAACATCAGAAAGTAAGGATGTGCTGTATTCCTACAGCAGAATTGCCCTAGGCACACTGTGTGTTCCCAAAATTGTCTTGCTTTCAGGTGAACAGAATAGCTTATCTATACTTTTATGTCTGGCATTAAGTCTGTGACAGGTTTCCTGCAGTCTTTACTCAGATCTTCTAAAACTGCGAGAATGGTGTTTTATAAACTTTTGTTTCAACAATAGTAATTGATTAAGAAACCAGAAGGATGAGATGTGTTGAGTTGCAGAAAAGATTATGTTAATTTCATGGGCAGAAATGTCTAAGAACACAGTATTCAACCACCTTTCTTCAGCCAGGTAGTGGGGATTACAATTAGTGGGGAATGTCTTTGAAAACCATTATCCTATCTGTCGTTCGTTACCCCACAGGTTTAATTAGTGATAGAAAAGCATTTCATTTTCAGGTGCCTACATCCAAAATTTAAACCTGCTATTCCTTCTACAACAGCAATCTAACCCTTAAGACTTCTGAATTCCCCATGTGACTAAATGCCCAATTTCATACATGCAGGCTGAACTTTGCAGAAGCTGCAGTTGTGTTCTTTTCCTGGAGTCCATCCTACCTGGTGGGCATTCTCTGAAACCTGTCCTATCAGGAAAACAAAGAAGATGGAGAAGGATTTGTCAGCTGTATAGCCTGAGAGCATGCCCAGGACATTTAGTACCAGGCTTACGTCCCTCTTTTTCCTGATTTTAGAACAAGGATTTGAACCTCAACATCTCACCTCTCACAGGGTACTAGGGGGCTTTTCTGGTTTTGCAATTCCTAAAAGATTTTTGGATCAGGTCTGCCCCAGTAGGTTTGATAATTACTCCCTTATAATCAATATTTAAGTGTTTTTTTCAAAGCAAACCAGCTATATTTAAGAAAAAGAAACAATCTATTGTTTGGGAATCCAGTAACCCCAAGACAAATGCTTTCTATACCTTGTATACAGTATGATGCAGTTTATGGAAAGGTTTTGGTATAACAAAAACTCTTCAGCAGTGTAAACAAAGTGACAAAGTGGATTTATTTTAACTGAGGTATCAGCTAGTGATATCTGAGAGATAAGAGATATCTGCAATGGGAATAATTCTTAGCAAAGTTATGCTAATTGCTTACTTCAGGTGGTTGACACAAAGGGTGGCTTCGTCTACTCTGTGTTTGAACAAGTTACAGAGTATTGCAGGATTCTTTGTCTGCAGTCTCACACTGGACATGTTTGAAGTATATAGTTTGGGGTTTTAGCATTTTTTTTTACTAAAAATACTAAATGTTTTTTATTAGCTTCTCTGGTGTGTTTCCTCTATTAACATACTACTTGCTTTTACGAAAAACTTCCCATTTACAGAGTATCTTGCTGGAATACTGAAAAAACAAATAATGAAAATTATTATGTTGTGTTTGTTGCAGAGTCAGATGGAAAAACAGTTGTTGACAATTTGGCATTTAATTAAACATGCTGCAGCTGCCTCAGCCAAATCTCTCACCTGGTGTAAACAACACTACCAGGTTAGATGATGTTAATATTTGTAATATAATTTTTATGGCCTTTCTTCTGCTGGATCTGGGATTGTATGGTCGTGACAGTTTATCAGCCTCATTAGACTGCCCACAGCCAGGTTCAGACCTTTTGTCCTAGGCTTCCTAAACAGTCTCAAACCTGACACCTCAAAACAAGTTCCATCTCACTTGGCCTTTCTATGCCAGATCAAAAGACCCACTACTCATTTTCCCAGTTCAAGAGAGGCATGGATTGCTGGAGTGAGCCCAGCAGATGGGAACTAGAGCATTTCACTTGGGAGAAGAGGCTGAGAAAGCTTGGACTGTCCAGTCTGGAAAAGAAAAGGCTTAGGGGGCTCTTAAGCATATGTATTAAAAAATACCTTGTGGGACAGCATGAAAAAGAGAAAGCAAGTCTTCTGAGTAGTGTTTGGTGACAAGTTGAGAGGCAGTGGTCACAAAGCTAAAAAACTAAATTCAATCTGAACACAAAATCCCCCACTTTTATTCTGAGTATGATCAAACACTGGCACAGATCAATTTTTTTCTCTGAGTATGATCAAACACAGGTTGCCCAACGTGTTCCTTGGACAAATTCAAAAGCCATCTGGACAAACAGCTGTTGCTACATAAGCAGGGAGGTTGGAGTCCATTCTAACCTCAGCCATCCTGGGGTTCTGTGATAATTTCCTCGTACATGAGACCACTGAATGGAAATGTGCCAGTACACTACAACATACCCAGATTTAATACTATAAAACTATAACATGGCAAAGCAGCTGTGCCAGAGGTAAAGTCAGGCCCCAGAAATTGTTAGGTGTGTATTCTCCAAGGCTGGCATGACATGGGTCCAAGGTCTCCCCTAGTACAAACCATACACACAAGAACAATAGTTGGAAATGTCCAAAATAAACTTCTCCCAGCAATTTCAATATGACTGTGGCCAGGATCTGGCACAGGACAGGACAGGGCTGAGTTCTGATGCAGGTCTGAAGGAAGACTTGGTCTGATGGTCCTCAGAAGATGGAGCAGTATCTTGCTTTTGTTATGGACATCTGAGTCATACCTTGAGCATAAATATGAATGAAAGGGGTCCCGGAGTAATCATCTTCATTTAAATGTAGTTTGCATTTTGCATTTTACAGTAGCAAAGGGTTTTTTCAGAGCAAAGCATTTTTCAGGAGCAAACTTTAATATAAGAACGATATATTACTAGAGAGAGAGGGAAAAACATCAGTGGAATGGAAAAATCTGCTCTAAATCTTGCCGAGAGTTTCATGCTTCTACTCTATTGCTGCTACTGCCACTGGTAAGCATGATTTGCTACCTTCTGTGCTGGTTTGAAAGTAAAACCAGTGAAAGACTCCAAGTCAGAAACACAATTTAATAAGAGGAAAAGAAAAGAAATAAAAGAAAGTAAAATAAAATAGAAGTAATAGTACAAAAAAACCCCACTGACAGAGTCAGAATACAACCTGACACCCTGTTAGTTAGGGTGGTAGTGGCAGTCCAGATGAGATGGTCTTGTCGAAGCAGTGATTCCTGTAGAAAGGTCTGGTAGCTCTTGTCTCCTCTGGAAGTCCAGTGGATAAAAGCTGCTTGTGCTGTCCCAAACCCTGGATTTATCCAGGTGGGAATGCTTGGCTCCTCCCCCTGGGCGGAGCATCTCCCAATGGGCTGATCTCATTCTATGAGTCATGCAGTGGGTCCTTGATGGCCCATTAAACAGAGATAACTCCCGGAGGAGTTATCTATGAGTCATGGGCAAGGCATTGTTAGGCTCGTTAACAGAAGATAAGGAAAACACTGCCCCACCTTGGCTCCAAGGGCTCATGGGGATAGAATACAAACCTTGGGCACAATTTTACATTGTAATCAAGGGCACCTTCCCTCCCCATAAGCTTATGGAAGCATTTCAAAACTTCTCCCCTCTTTCCAGATCCCCTTTTAATAATGGCTGATTTTACAGTTGTGAGCTGTGGTTTCCTTTGTTTTGGCAGCTGCTGGATGCCCTACTGCTGGCTGGGCAAGAGCTCCTGCTCCTGTCCCCTCCATGGATAATGCCATTTGCCTTTCTTCAGACCTCCTCCAAACAGGCAGTGGTCATTTTGGATAAAAAGTTAGCGGGATAATTTCCTCACAAAACTATATACTGTGATCCTATCATCCTGATCTTAGACATCTTCTGTGTCCACTGTTTTTGCTCCAAGTAGATCACATCCAAGCACAGAGAGAACTGAAATTTGAGAATTCAAATGCATGCACCCTCACGGCAGTCATTTCTTATTACAAAAAGAAAAGCATGGAAAAATTACCTAGCTAGACTGGTTTTGTGTGGTGTTCCCTGCCTTCCCTTTCTACCCTCTACCTGCAGATGATCATAATTTAAGCATAAAGCATCTCTCAAAAAAATCTGTAGCGTTATATGTGAACTATAACCAGAGGTAGCAAAGCAGTGTTCACACAACCTTTCACAGAACCACAGCCTCCTCTGCTGACCCAGCAAGCAGTTGGCTGCATCAGTGTATCAAATGGCATAATAGAAGCAGATACCAATACAAAGGATCTTGGCATGGGTTGCCTTTGACTTGGATGAGAAGACACCTCAGTCTGAGGCACCTGAATGAAGCTCAGCAAACACTTCTAGTGCTGGGCCACTTTTTGATCATGCTCTCATCCTTGACTTGTGAAGGGCATTTTTTAAAAGTCATGAAACCATAGGCAGGTGTAAGCCAGTGATCCAGACACCTGTGCTCCCATCAAAAGCTGACACATATCCAAGTCATCACATGGAGCTACTAAGGAAACTATGGGAGCTGGGTTACATAATTTTCCATAATTTTCTTTTAAAAATAACGTCTTAAGGTCACATCTCTTTTTGATACTGTCTCATACAGCTGGATAAACACATCACATGATGGGTGAGCAACTGACTCACAGGTTGGGCACAAAGGGTTACAGTGAATGGGGTGACATCAGACTGGAGGCATCACTAGTGGGGTTCTACAGGGCTCCATTCTCAACCCTGTTCTCAACATCTTTGTAAATAACTTGGGACTGGAAGGAATACTGAGCAAGTTCTCAGACAATGCAAAACTGGGAGGAGCTGTTGAGTCCCATGAAGGCAGGGAGTCCTTGTAGAGAGACCTCACAAATTATAGAACTGGGCAATCACCAACCACATGCAGTTCAACAAGGGACAGTGCTAGATTCTGCTCCTGGGACGCAGCAACTCCAGATGTATAGACAGACTGGGGAAAGTGATGCTGGAAAGCAGTGCCATGGAAAGGGCCCTGGGGGTCCTGGTTGATGGCAAGGTGACCATGAGTCACCAGTGCCCTGGCAGCCAGGAGGCCAACTCTGTCCTGGGGGACATCAGGCACAGAATCTCCAGCTGGGCAAGGGAGGGGATTGTCCTGCTCTGCTCCGCACTGGGGCAGCCTCACCTCGAGTGCTGGGTGCAGTTTTGGGCGACACAATAAAAGAAAGACATTAAACTATTAAAGAGTGTCCAAAGGATGGCAACAAAGATGGTGAAGGACCTTGAGGGGAAGCTTTATGAGGAGCAGCTGAGGTCACTTGGTCTATTCAGCCTGGAGAAGAGGACATTGAGGAGAGTTATTATCACTGTGATAATAATTTCCTCATGAGGGGAAGAGGAGGGGTAGACACTGATCTCATATCTGTGGTGTCCAGTCACAGGACCCAAGGGAACAACCTGAAGCTGTGTCAGGGGAGGTTTAGGTTGGATATTAGACAAAGGTTCTTCACCCAGAGGGTGGCTGGATGTTGCAGCTATGAGGCCTGTGAGGCCTCCCTGGCGGTCGGTGGCCTAAGATAAAGAAATGCTAAGTCATGATGAATGGCCAAAAGAAATCCTTTGCCACCTTCAGACTCCTCTCTATCTCTCTGTAAGACCATAGGTCACTTTGTACCCCAACTCATTCTATTGGTCCACTTTTCAAAACCCCTCCACCCTATATAAACCCTGAATTTTGCCCTGCTAAGTTGGAAGAGCTGTCCCTGGACACCTTCTCAGAGAATGCCAATAAAGACCTCTGAGGAACTTCATACGGCTCTTCTCCTCTCTCTCCCTGCGTCTGCCAAGGCTTCTTAGCAAGCAAGAGCTGAAATTCACTGAGAGCTGAGAACCACTAAGAGCTGAATTCACTAAGCTGCTTGCTAAGTTTGCCTGAGGCTGGACACCTCGCCGAGCCATCGGGTTGAGCGGTTCCTAACAGCACCATTCTATCTGGGACACCTACGGCTGTCGGGGTTGGACGATCCTGAAGATCCAGACCTCGATAGCTGGACACTGAAACAGCTCCCCAGGGAAGTGGTCACAGCACCAGCCTGACAAACTCCAAGCAGCATTTGGACAATGCTCTTGGGCACAAGGTGGGACTCCTGAGGATGGTCGTGTGCTGGGCTGGGAGCTGGACTCAATGATCCTTGTGGGTCACTTCCAACTCAGCTTATTCTGTGATTCTGTGCAGTAATTCAGAGGCTGAGCTACTCAGCTGGGGGGTGAGAGATGAGTACTCAAGAATGTCCTCAGCCGCAATACACATTCAGATCCACATCTACCGCTTCTTAAGAGATGGACTGCTGTCTTCACTTACAGCAATGTCATAGACAATGTTTGCACACAGAGCTTGTTGTGGGCTGATTGCTCCAAAGGCAATTTATAGCTGAGGGCTCTCAGCCCCCCATTCCAAGGTGGTTTTCTGCAGTAGGACACATTTAATGCATGCTAACATAAATCTTTTAGGGGACAGAAAATAGGAAGCCATGCATGGATCTTTCCTAGAATGTGGGCTTCTTTCTACTTTCTTTCTAGTCTAACGAATTCTGATTTCCTGAGATCATTTAGATCACTTCTCCCCCATCCTACCTTCCACTACCAATTACTTAGGATACATTCAGAGATGTAGGTTTTGATATCATGAAGCAAACGGGAAATAGTCCCTTGTGTAGTCTTAGGGTACTGTTGCTGTCTAACAATGAAGTCACCACAGCTGTGTTTTGCAAGGACACCATTCCTGGATATTTTCTCGGAATGCATCTGATAAACCGCACTGGCAAGGCTAGGGGCATAGACTGAAAATAGTGATACACATTTCATGTTTGTTTTGCAATTAAGATTTGCGAATGTGTTTGCTGGAGAGGGTCTCAGCCTTCCACATTTGCCGGTTTGAGGTAGAACAAAGCCTCCAGGATCCTTGAAATCAAGCTAAATGGTGCTGTGGACTTTAAAACCTCCAACTGAAAAGCAAGGCAAGATAGGGGTCTTTTATTATTATTGGTTATTTCCATTTTGGATTTAGGTGCAGCAATCCAGGTAAAATTTAGTTGCAGACATTCAAATATGTTTTTCAGGGATTTAGCCCCTAGTTTCTATTCCATATATATAAGTGGTAAGAGACAAGGTACCTTATCTTCCTCTAATATTGAAAAAGCATCTTAAGTTTTGAAGGTGACACTTTGTAAGGGGCCAGCAGTAGAACATGAATTCCCTTTGAAAAATTCCTTGCCTGAAATTGTGCCAGCCACATCCCTCTTCATCCCTCATGAGGGGCAGATAAAATGTGGATTTTGATACTTCAACAATTGCTTACTGTGCAAGATGTTCCCCAGAAGTACTAAACAGCAGGGAATGGACTTGGGCCCAGAGATATTATTAGTTGTATTCACCAAGCCAGCTATCAGTTAGAAAATATTCAGCTACCAGCTGTGTGCCAAACCAGCACTGGGGTAAAGGAAGTTTTGGGACTGTCATGAGGGCATTGAAGATGATCAGTAGCTGTTTTTAGACTGAACCATGTGATTTTTAACATTCTCTTTGTTAATTTTCATGCTAGTTAAAAAAAATCCAAACTTAATATTTTCCCCAAGGAGAGAAGTTGACATTAAATAATGAAAATCAACACAAAGGTCCATCTGATCTGAAAATATCCCTCAAAGTGATGATAAAAAGCTTCAATATTGAGTTCATGGAAAGAAAGTGAAATATCTGCATTTGGCATGGCCTCACATACTCCTCTGCTTTAAAGGGCTCAGTGGACAGAAAAAAATGTCCAAAATAAAGTAGAAATTAAATCTTCTAGATTATCATATGTATTATGACTGTGCATGACTGAGTCCTTTAATACTTATTTAAGCCTCTCAGTCCCTAAGGTGCATGATTTATGGGCTTTCTGCTGATCATCAGAAGATAGGCATGGTTACAGGCTACAACTACTTACGTACTGTGGTTCATGCTTTTGGCTCCAGCAGTCTTTTCAGCCCCTGGGGTACTGTTGGAATGGCAACCATCACAGTTTCTTTGCCCTATTCTCTAATTTAATTTTACTTTGAAGAATTGTTCTGACAAATGATGACCTTAAATTTTCACTTTTTTTCCCTTTCTGGTTTATCTCTATTTTATTGTAAGGAGAGAAATTAGTCTAATTTTGGTTCCAGAAGATAGACATGGTACACTTCTCCAAAACTTGCAGTGAAGTAAAAGCTGACATTCAGCTCTCATCATGACTGGCAGGGTATAAAGCTCAAATAAAACAATATTCTACTGTGGTTTATTGCACTTTTTAAAAATAAAAAGCTGCATTTTGTGGCTCCTACATTTAAAAAATATGTCTTCAGTTACATCTGTACAATTCCTCTGACAAAACTGAATGTAAGCTCTTTTGTTGCCCTTTCACTAAGACCCTTCATTTCTGTACTTAGGGTTTTGTGCAAGGTCATGTCGGGGCTGGCATCCCAAGTGCACTGAGATTATGCTCCCCTTTCCTATCCCTGTCACTATTTACTCCTTCAGTGCAGGATCACCTACTGCTCTAGGTTCTTTCCTGAGCTGGGCTAAAGGAGGTGACAGTGTTTCAGAGAGAATGCTCATGAGTTCTCTTTTAATTCATTTTCCTGAGCTGTTTGTTCAATATATAAGACAAGGAGTAAACAATGATGTGACAGTGGAAAAGTATAATATTCTGCAGATTATAAAACTGTCTTGAACATATGATTTTTTATTACTGGAGACAATTCGAACATTTTGAAACAATTGACAATTTGACAATTTGAAACTCGGTGTAGATTAACTACACAAATATCAGGATTTTATCTAAGAATTCTCAACTGTCCAAAATTCTTTTAAAACTCCCTTCTTTATTATCATTTGGCAGAGATACTACTTGTATATTCCAACAAGTATTGCAATCACTTTATTGCTAAAGAGATATGCTGGAGAAAACATGCACTTAACATCACAACATTTAACACTTAGCCTTTATTAACATAAAATATTTACTAATATCTCTAAATTGTACTTGGAAGACATCTCCAAAGCCAGTTTCTAAATTAGAAGGTTATTAAGAAAAGATGTTGAATACAACATATGCCTATGCTGAACAATGCTTCTGTTACAAGAAAATAATCCACAGATTCTGACATTTCAATAAAAAAGTTTCCATCATATCACTTTTC
The DNA here is from genome assembly GCA_910950805.1 of Acrocephalus scirpaceus scirpaceus. Lineage (NCBI taxonomy): Eukaryota > Metazoa > Chordata > Aves > Passeriformes > Sylviidae > Acrocephalus > Acrocephalus scirpaceus. Next base: position 17,956,237 of record OU383773.1, read on the forward strand.
TCATTTTGAAAGCCACTTTTGATTGTCATTGGTCATTGTGGTAACAGTTTTGTGTTTACAGGTACACAATCATCTCTGCTCCCTTTCCTTCTGCTACCAACAGAAACGGTGGAAAAACAAACAAGACATTTCAAGATGATAGGGTTAGCCTCAAGGATGCAATTTTTAAGAAATATCTTAAATATTTTCTCCATTCGATGCATAGGTGATAAGGAAACAGAAGAAAAGCAAAGTAGAAATAAAAAGTAAACACACATTTAAAACAGAATAGATTATAAATATATATATAATTTTTATACTTATTTATTTTATATATATAATTCAATATATAAATGTATGTCTACAAACGCATATATATATATTCAGGCATAAAAGGGAGTTCATAAGAAGATGAGTTTCACAGAGAAAAGCAAAAGGGCAATGATTACAACTTGCAATGAGGAAAGTTTTTGCCAGAGATATGGCAAAAATTTTCACTATGAAGATGGACAATCACTGGAAGAAGTCACGCAGAGAACCTGTGGAATCTTTCCGTTTGAACTTTTCCAAACCTGAACTAGATAAGGCTCTCAGTAACTTGGCCTAACTTGGAAGTTAGCTCTGCTTTGGGCAAGAGATCTTCCATGGTCTCTTCCAAACCCAGTTACTCTATGATTTTTTTTTTGTGGTGGGAGGGGTGGGTTTCTATGTGCATGAGAGATAAAGCAGTGACTGCATAAAGCTTAGGGCACATGATGTAAAATATTTGTAAAAAAACCAAGCAAATACCAGCTCACCATTTTATCTTTGCATTCCAGGTCCTTGTGAAGCCATTTTGTTGAGGCCATATAAGAGCAAATTTAAACCCACGTATATGTGTTGTGAACCTCCTCTGTAGCTGTAGTGCCATGAAAAGCATTGCAAAACTGAAAGCCTGAACTTTGGTATACATTGATTTTTCAGTAATTTTCTGATCTATATGCTGGCAAACTAAAATCACCATTCTTCAAAAGAGGTGGATTTTCTGCAGCTGCCAGGCTGGAATTTGAACTCTCACCTTCAGAATGCAGTATCCACACAGGAGGACATTGGCTCTTTCACACTCCAAAAGAAACATGGTGTCCAAAGCTGGCAGGCAGGAACTGGAAGCCTGGTGCCAGACCAAACTGGGAATGAAGGATACACACCATTTAGGATACCTTTTGCTTACTCTTCTCTGTGTTTCTTTCCTTTTTTTTTCCTATTATTTTTCTCAGAAAGAACTGAAAATTACATTTGAGAGCTACAGAAGTTATTTTAGAGATGTTATCCCTTTTTCCCTATCTTTTCTACTCTGAGCCCTTAATAAAAACATACAGGTTTGATGAACTGATGAATTTGTTCTTAAAGCAAAATGCTCATGGACACTGTTGGAAGACTCTGCAAGCGCAAAGTCTGCACAAGGAGGTAAAAAATCGAGGAGTTTGATCATGTTCAGAGAGGCAGAAGAATCAGAAGGATGACAATCTTTTGATATCCCCAGGCTTTGAATGGAAGAGATGTGGGTGTCCAGAGGTGCGTAGGGCAGTCTTCTCAGCCTGTTTTGGGAGCTCGTGGATTTTATAGGATTCACAGATCCCGAAGGTTGGCAGGGATCTTGGGGGTTCCTGAGTGCAACCCCTTGCTAAAAGCAAGTACAATCAGCAGAGGCCAGACCAGGCTGCTTAAGGCCTTGCTATAGGAAGGACAGTCCACAACTTCTCTGGGCAAATTGCTTCCAGTCCTTATTCATCCTCAGAGGGAAAGTTATTTTCTATTATACCCAGCACAAATCTCCCCTGTTTCAGTACATGACCACTGTCTCCTGTTCTTCTGTTCAGCACCTCCATAAGGATCCTGGCACTTGCTGCTCAGTAACCTCTTCATAGGTGTGGAAAGGAACTGTTTGGTTTCCTCTAATTCCTCTCCTTCAGGGTAAACAAGCCCAGCTTCTTCAGCTTTCCTTCACAGAACTAGTGCTCCAGCCCTCAAATATTGTGGTTCTCTAGTAGTCTTGCTCTGGTTTGGGGAGACCCCAAACTAGGTACAGTATTTCATTATTGTTGTTATTTCAGAAGACATTTTGAAGAACTAATGAATTAAGTGTATTTTAAGAATTTAAAGAAGGTAAAAATTGACTTACAAATAAAAAGTTTGAACCTGGGTTTTATATGAATATATTTCTTTTTGAAGATTAGATATAAAGCTTCATGTAAAGTCAGATTCATCCATTTCTTTCACTGAAAATAAAGATATATCTTTTCTACTGCAATGTAAGGCTGCTAAGCCTTACATGTTATTGCTGAGATTCTGGTCTTAGGAAAGATCATAACTTTCATGTAGCAATGAGTTGCCCACTTATAAGAATATGGAGAAATTTATTTTAAAGTAAAACTTAGTGTTGTTCATTTTAAGATGACGAAGTTAGGATACTTACAGATCAAATCCTATGGAGCCCAGTAAAGAATGGAAAGATTCAATTACAATTACTTTATATTACAAAAGCAGCAGTGCTTTGGCTTTAGTACAGCTGAAATGTAGAAGGTAAGATCTTTTACAGTCAGTGAAATCTCTGTGGAGCACAACACATAAAAATTAATTTTCTGTGAACTGAAATTTAGTTCTAGAAAATAGTATGATTTCTGAACAGTGTGTAATGAATCATCTCAGCACTATTCAAATACATTAATTTGGCTGCTGAGAGTTTTGAATAATCTATATAAAATACACCCATTCTTAGCTATCCCCATCGCTAAAGTTGTTGCCCAGACTGTCATCATCTGGTATTTCAATCATTGCCACATCTTCTACTTGGGCCTTGACTTAAGCATTTTTCTATGACTATGTTAATTGAACATGCTCAGATAATTTTCCCAGTTCTTCACTGTGACAAAGCCCACCTTAGAATGAATGCAGTGTTCATTAGAGCTGCACTCAAGGTGCTATACTTAGAGTTAATTCCTCTCTGTTAATTGAAGTGAAGCTGTAGAGACAAAGGTCTACCATGTCCTACAGAACTCATCCCAGTACTTTTCCTTCCTCTTCTTTTTAATCTCTTGGAGCCCCCGACTTTTTCCCCCTTGACTGTAAAAATGTTCTGGGCTCTGCAGACTCTGGTTTGGCTTCCAGGCCATTGACACCACATTTTAAGAGATGTCAGTCATCTTCAGTGCCAGCAGGACACCTGTCAGAAAGCCTTTTCATACTTCTATTTCAGACATTTCCAGAAATGGAACTGTGTAAGTGGGGAGGTCCTGGTATCACTGTTTGCAAAAAGGACTCCAAGACTCTAGATAACTGTTGTAGAGTCAAAGCCACATAATTATGGAATTGTAGACGTGAAACAGTAAAGGAGATTAGTTCCTGGGATCTTCACAAAAGTGTACTCAACACCTTTGTTTGATTTCCCCTTTTTGTAGTTTGGTCTCTCTCTCCTGGGCATTAAAGCCTGGGAGGATCTCTGAGGTGCTGGTACATTTCTTATTTCTGCATCAGAAAATCGCAAGCACATACTCCAAAGATAGTGCTAATGCAAAACCTCTCATTTTTAGCTGTCTAGGGTACACAACATGTCATGTAAAATTAGAGTGGATACAGAGACTACACATCTTGGAGAGCTCCAGTTGACAGTAAACACACTTGACTGAAATAAATTATGTCCTCAATTGCAACAAGTTTTACAGAAATCTTTCACTGTGTAAGTAGATCCACCCTCACAGTAAAAAAATTATTCCTAATAGCTAATGTAGAACTCTCTTTCAGTTTGAAGACATCCCCCCTTGTTCACTACAGCCCCTAGTAAAATTTCTCTATTCTCTTTTCTTGTAGGCTCTCTTCAGGTACTGGGAGGCTGCAATTAGGTTACTCCAAAGCCTTCTCTCTTCCAGACTGAATAATTCCAGTTCTCTCAGACCTTCCTGAAAAAGTGCTCCATCCTTCTAATCATCTTGGTGGTCTCCTCTGGACTCACTCCAACAGGTCAATGTCTTTCCTGTGCTGGGGACCCCACAGCATTCCAGGTGGCTTCTCACAAGAGCAGAAGGACAGAATTGCCTTTGTTGACCCGCTGGCCATGCTGCTTTTGATGCAGCCCAGGACATGCTTGTCTTTCTGGGCTGCAAGTGCACATTGCTGTCTCATATCCAGCCTCTCATCTGCCAGCACCTCCAAGTCCCTCTTGGCAGGGCTGCTCTTGTATTGGTATGGGGAGGCTGCCCCAATCCAAGTGTGTCAGCTGCACCACTCAGCTTGGTGTGTTCGGCAAGCTTTCTGAGGATGCACTCAATCCCGACTGTAATGTAACTTCAAAAAAAATTTTGTATTTTATATGAGTGATTAAACTAGTGTAGTGCTACTACTATACACTGGAAAAAATATAAAGAAGGGCAGCACAGGGATTATAGAAATATCTGAGAACTTGGGAAACTCAGGACATAGTCTCATAGGCCTCTTTTGATTTCAGGCAAGTTATTTACCCTCTTTGTAAGTCAGACTTCAGTATGGAAACTGATGATACTGATCCTTCTCTGCTCCAAAGGAATATTATAAAACAAATACAGTAAAAAATTCTGAGGTCTTAGCATGGTATGGCAAGTACAGTCAGACTTTACTTATCTGGGTTAGATTGTTCAGGCCATGGGTGAAAAGCCAGCTTGGGTCCAACACGATATATTAGCTCAGGCACAGTGCCACATGAATGCAGTTATGCTTTTTCTAAGGCTGGCTTTGCTGTGGAAAAAGTACATCTGCTTTTGTGAGAACTTAGCTGGCTCCATCCCGAGGCAGCTCAGGTATTTCAGCACCAGAATTATTGGCACTGGGTTTAGGGGGGAGGGGGCAAGAAGGAGGAGCAGAAACACCCAGCACAGACCCAGCCTCGATCCTGGATCCAGCTGGGTTTATTAGACCTGGCTTTGCACCAGCTGTACCAGATCCACGCTGCCTCCCAGCTTTTGCACCTGCTCCACAGAGTTCCAGGTCCTACGGTCAGGCACAACGGGACGAGCACCACAAGCAAAGACTCACGGTCTGTCCATACCTGTAGTGCGGGGAAACAGGCTGTGAGTGAGGAGCAGAGGAAAAAACGGCACTGTGGAGTCAGTGCAGTGGATGTTAAGAGGAATTAACAGACCTTCCTGTATCAAACTAAATTCACTTGGAAATTCTTCGGTTCCCCCTTGTTTCAGCCTTCCTTATCTGTACTATTGGGATTCTCATTTTCCTAGCTTTACAATACCTTTGCCAAGTAGAGATGTGGCTAGAAACGAGTAGAAATCACTTACTGAAGTCACACTTTAGGACTTCTTAGAACCATCTTGCCAAGACAAAATGGTGTTTCAATGAAGAGACTTTGAAACTTGTGAGATCAGACTTTGGGAAGCCAGCAGGAAAGGAAGGGGGCGGGGGGGGAAGAGGTGGGCAGAATTAATCAAACAAGGTCTTAAATCCAAGGTCGAAACATGTAATTATCAAGAGGAAACGAAAAGGGAAAAAAAAAGAAAAAAAACAAACAAAAAAGAGAAAGGAGAGAACAGGGCAAGAAAGTGAGGAAGCCTGGGTTTCCCCAGTAAGCAGGGCAGAGAAAGAGAAAGGACGAGGAGGCTTTGCAGGGAGAGGGAGAAGCCTGCCGAGGAAGAGCCTCCAGGCAAAAGCATCAGCGGCTCTCGGGCCGGGCTGGCGTTAGGGCCCGGCGGAGGCGGGGGCGCGGGCGGCGCCAGGGCCGGGTGGCGGGAGGGCCGGGGCCGCGGCACCACCCACGTACCGCGGCCCGCGCGCCGCGCATCCCCGCGGAGCCCGCACGGCCCCGCCGCCCCGCGCCCCGGCCTCCCCGCATAAAAGGAGCGGGCGGAGGCGGGCGGCCGGGGGCCCGGCTCGGACACCGCCCGCATGTGCCCGGGAGCCCCCACCACACGCCCCGCCGACCGCGCGCCCCGGCGGCCGCCGCCAGCCCGCGTGGGGCTGCCCCGCGGCGCGGAGCCGCGCTCGGGACCCGGCGGGACGGGGCGGCCGCGGGGCCGCGCCACGGGAGGTCGGGGGGGACGGCTGCGCCCCGCCGAGCCGCGACCTGAGTGCGTGTGGGCGGGGAGCGCCCCGCGCCGCGATAAATAGCGCTGTGCCCCGGCTGACAGCCCGTCCCGGGGTGCGGGGGCCGGCAGCAGCGCTCGCTCGCCGCTGTGGGACGGGCTTGGGGCTCTCGGTGACTCCGCTCCTGCCCCGGCCCGGGCTGTGATTTTTCTCTGTTGGTTTCTGGGGAGAGCCCGGGTCCAAGCTTTTCACCTCTCTCTCCCTGCAGCACAGGGGAGATGCTGGAAGCGGCGGTGAGTTCGCGGCGCCCGAGAAGGGCGGCAAGAGGCGTGTAAACTCCTGCGGTCCCCAGCGGCAGCCGCTGCCCCGCGACCCTCCGCCAGCCTCTCCTCGCCCCGCACGCTGCCGGCCTCGCCGCCCCTCGCTGCCGCCGAAGGAGGCTGCCCACCCCAGCGGCCCAGGATGCAGTTTCGCCTCTTCTCCTTTGCCTTGATCATCCTGAACTGCATGGATTACGGCCACTGCCAGCCCGGCCGCTGGAGACGCAGCAAGAGAGGTGAGTGGCGCCGGCTGTTCGCCGGGACCCCGGCGGGGACAGCTGCGGGAGCGCCCGCGGGGAAGGGCCGCTCTCCGGCAGGTGAGCCGCGCTCCGGCTCCGCGGGCACCGGGCCGGCACGCAGGGCGGCAGCGGGGGCGAGCCCGGGGGCGCGGGGCCGTGCCGGAGTGGCGACCGCTCCGCGGGGCTGCTCGCCGCCGTCGTGCTGCGGAGTCGAGCCGGGAGCAGGAGGAGCGGTGTGGACGTGAGCTCCGATGGGAAGGGACCGGCCGGAGCCCGGGGCTGCCGGGGACGAGAATGTCGAGCGGTAGGCGGGCGGCCCCCAGCCCCCATAGTGTGTCCTCCCTCGCGGGGCCGGTGCCACCGGGGTCTCGCTGGGAGCTGTTTCCCACAGCTGCCCACCGCGGGAGGGGCCGTAGCGGGCAGGGAACGGCGCTGATGTCGCCGTCGCTCCTCGTCCAGCGGCTCACGGCTGCCGGGGGATCGCTGTTAGCCCGCGCAGTTAGGAGTTGCGTGTCCGTGGGACGGACTTTGAGGCTGCTTTCCGTGGACGTTTCCGAGGCAGAAAGGCGGCTTCTCCCCTTCCATCCTCCGGCACCGCCGTGCCGCTCCCGCGGGGCTTAGCCGTCGGGGGAGCCCCGGCGGCGAAGCGCACCGCGCCTTGCCCAGCGCCCAAGGGATTTCCGTGCCGCCAACTTTGCTGAAAACGTGCAGTTCCCTTTGAGGAAAAGACTTTAAACGGTGCGCTGGGGCTTCATCGGTTTCCCAAGACGCTGGTGTCGGGATGCCGGAGCGGTGCAGTGTGCCAGTACAGCTCCCGTGTGGACGGAGAGGTTACTGCAGCGCCTTCCGGCTGGCAGCCTGGCCGAGGCTTTTTTTTTGTTTTTAATTTTTTTTTTTTGAGTGGTGGGGAGGTTCACCTTATTATATGTTTTTATTATCCTCATATTCTGAATTATTTTTCTGTCCCCTCTGTTATTTTCTCGGCCATGCATCCCCTTAGCATTTCTAAGTTACCTGAAAATCAGGTGGCTCAAGCTGCTGAGAAATCTGTATTTCTGAAAGAATTGCACTTTTGGTGGTATTACTTGGAAGGAGAGGGACTTAACATATCCAGTGTTAAGGTGCTACAAATAATGATAAAAGTGTGAGAAGAAAATAGTTTACACTTTCATGCATGTATCACCTTAAGAGTAGGTAGAAATAAAATTGAAAGGCAGTTTGCTTTTGGTGGTTTTTCAACAGATGGTTTCCAGAGTTTAATTTATGTGTGTGTGGCTAAAACGATAGCAGTCCTTTAAAGTGACCAGACTATCTGTGCTAACAAAGGGTATACTGTGTCTTTAATTAAATGTGGAACTACTTAGAGTGCTGGCTAGACAGCGGAGGGTGATAGTGGTATTTCTGCTTTACAACAGAGCTTAAGGGCTGCATTGTGGGAGTACTGAAATGAATAGGCATCTAACCCAAGTTGTGTGAATTGTCCTCCTACAAAAACTTAAGCTGGTTTTAATTGATCTCATGTTCCCTGATTGATCCTAGACCAATTGTTGTGCTTGTTGAACAGTTGGCTTTTCCAAAGGCGATTGATTTAAATTAGGTTTTAGTTTAATTATTGGATAAATACGATCAGTATTGACAGTTGACTTACTGGCACTGTTTTGTGCTATCACCTAAGGATTTTGTTTTGGGCTTTGAAGAATGCAGTCTTTTTCAGTTAATAAGTCTAAAGAAGTAAGCATAGCCAGTTCTAAGCATGGAAAGCACAAGCTAAGAACATATTCAAATTATAATAGGTATTTGCCATGACACATCTAGTCTGAAGTAATGCTTTCGTACAGGACCCAAAATTCTAATAATTTCACAATTTTTCCATATCCCATCTGCTAATAATCAGGCAGTCACTGTGGGGGTACTGGCAGTTAAAATTTCTCTGGCATTCTGTTTTGTCTGTTACATGATCTCAGATGCTCCATAATATAGTTTTCTTAATGAAATACAATTTTTGGCATAGATTAAGTCTCCTGTGTGGTAGGAATCAATTGCATTCAGTCTGGAATTATGGGCAAAATATCATGTGTAGCTGATTTTTTTTTAAAGCAGCTAAATGTACAATAAACTTTAAGTGTATATGCCTCTATCGGTGTTTGTGTAGATTTGTTGCTGATGTAGAATACATTCGTAAAGAAGACTTATGTAAATTTGGGGAGATGTTCCCAGAATTCCTTATTCACCATCTGCTTGCAACGCTTTCCCAAATCAAGGCTTGCAACATTGCAGTAGAAGCGGAATGACAAAATAGGGTTTAGAAAGTGGTTCCTACCTTGCGTTGATTTGTGTTTTGTTTGTCAATGGCACTTCACTAAAATTTTTTGTTAAATATGTAATAATCAACAGGCTGTACTTATTCCACTGCTGCTCCTAGTTACTTTTTCAGCTCATTAGAATATTGCTTTGCATAGTTGCTCAACACAGAACCTTACTTTCCTTAAAACATGCCACCAAATTCTCCCTCTGGAAGTCACTGCTCTGAGCAGGTAATTATGGCCTTTTTGCCTTTCCTGCAGAAGATATTTGAAAACCTCTTTAAGGGTTACGTAGCTTAAAGCTCCGCGGTGTAATACCACAGCTGGTTTAGCCTAATCTTTCTTTTTCTTGTTGAATTGTATAACTTGATTTTTTGTTTCTCTTGTAAGGCTTTTTCAATGGAAATTTACGTCCCTTTTTCGGATTTCTCTTTAGCAGTCAGTATAAGATGGACAGCATCATATCTTAGCATTTCACTGAATATCACAGGGTGTGTGAAAGACCAGTGGGTTTTCCCTTTGAGACGTAATGAAAACAACTTTTCCGAAGAGTACCACAAGTCAAAATGGGGATGCATAGAAATGAAGACTCTCAGGCTGGCTTACTGGCAGGTGTGATGGTATTCTGCAAAAGTTTTGACAGAAGAGAATATAGGGTTAATTATAAACAGCCATCAGAAAACAGTTGCTAACAAAATTCCCCAAGGGGAAAAAAGTCAATATGATAGCAGTGCCTGCATTGATTGGAAGACTCAGGAGTCTACAGATAGGCTCTCTACAGTTGGTAAGACCAACATTGGAGTAATAAAACTGTGAATGGGACACATTCACATAGTTAAACCAGAAGTTGTTGATATCCAAGAACTGAAAACCTGTGGCTGTAAATACTTGTTTTTCTGTTTAGTTCATGAGGCCTAAGGTGAATACTTCTCCTAGATGCTTACACTGTGTTAGAGGTACATAAAGGTGGAATACCTGTGGCAATGAGTGAATTCTGAGTGACAGTGATGATGGCAAAATATCCACAGGTGGAAACAGGAGGACTACCTGGGGCAGGAAATTTCCCAAGTGTTTCTCAGACCTCAGTATAGCTTTGTGCACAATGTTTATTGAAGAATATGCATATATGGAGGGGCACAGTCACTGGATTCAAAATTATGTCAATTAAATCTTTATCATGGTAATGTAAGATGGGAATCTTGACCACAAACCTGCTCTTACTATAGGAAGCTGTTACATGGATTTTCAACTAGAAATAAAACCTGCTTGGATATTGGGGATTGTGATTTAGCTTTCCTAACAAGGTACTTACCTGGGATAATCTTGGAACCTGTCTCAGCTGGATTGTATGGTCAGACTTTGGGAAAGATAGATGATTTGAGCATTAAGGAAAAAGAAATTATGTTGGAAATACTTGACTGAAATAAATACCACGTCTGCTTTTACAGAGATTGTACTAGCTCCCAAAGAGTAATTAATTTCAAAGTCATACTACATGACTTTTAATTGTCTAGTATTATCCAAATATTCTAGCTATTTTTAGCTGTTCTGTCCTCCTCTCTTTGAGGTTGAAACATGTTTTATGTTTGAAGGACAATTAAGTTTTTATTTGTGCGTTAAAACTTAAAATCCTATGTGAAAGCTGTATTTTGAGATACTTTTTTTCATCAGGTGTGGCATTAAGCAGTTGTAACAGAACCTGTAAAAGAGCTGAGATGTGCTAACATAAATGGTAATTTTTCAGGCACTCATGATCAGGAGAAATGTTTTGACGTGTAGCTCCTGTTCCTCAGATTTGTACTTAGGATAGTTACTAATCATTCTTCGTACATACATCATTACTACTGCAGTTAGAATATTCTAATGCTGTAACCATAGAAAAGTTAAAACTTTTAAACCTTTGGGTATTTACGCTTATTGGGTACATCTGAGGAAGTTTTTTAAATAGTCAGAAATCAAAATTTCTGTGTGAATGACTGAATACTGAGCTAGCTAATGATGCAGTGTTACTGAGGATAAGAAGTGCTCAAACTGTATGTGAAGATTTCCAGAAGAATGTTCAAATCACCATGAGCAGGATTCACTGTCAAAGCAGACATCTAAGTTTAGGTGTTTGATTCAGCTTCCCAAAGTTGGTTTGTAGTGGTGCTTATAATATTTTAAAGATCTGCTTCTGGACTTGGTATGTACATGACTCTCTTTAGGTACCAGAGGTGGGGCAGGATACCTTGGGGCACGTCCTATGCATTTGGCACCTTTGAGTGTCCCAAGACCTGTTATTGGGGAAGCCAGAAATGGGGAGTGTGTTCTGGCACACTCCATGTTTTCCTTTCCTTTGGGTTCAGTTATAGGTCACTTGGGGCTAGGATGCTGGGCTAGATGGGTATGCCTGATCAGACTTTGAAGTCTGGGTACATGCTTTTGTGCTAAAACCTGCTGTAAGATTTATGCTATGATGAGGAGCTTAGATTTGTATGCTTGATAAACTTAACAGTATATTTTCCCCTTTTGGGGGATGGATGCGATACAAGTTTTCTAAGGCTTGGCTGAAGACTCTCACTAAAGCAGCTCAAAATGCATGACAGATACTGAAAGTGAGTTTTTACACTAATATAGGGACATTATGGTGATGACCGCAAGAATGCAGTTCTTTTCAATTCAATGTGTCATTTACAATATACAGGCCAGCATAATTAGTATGTTAAATTATGTTAGCATGGTATTGTTTACATAAGCTGCCTTTAAAAATATGGAAAATATGAAATTATTTAAAAGGTAGAAAGTGGAAGAGGTGCTTGCTATCAAAATTCAAAGAATAAAGAAATAAACAATGGGGTATTTCTTTCTTTCTCTTACTTCTGTCAAGACTGACTATCCCACGGAGGTCTACATTTCATTTCTGATTATCTAGCTATTTTTTTAATACCAAAAACTTTAGCTAACTAGAGGGACTGTCTAGTGAAACCTGCAGACTATCACAGGCTGAAAATACTGCCCAGCTTACTATACCTCCAACTTGAAAGCTTATAGCTCACCATAACATCCTTTCCAAAAATGCATCCATGATTTTGAATTCAGGGGTGGGATTCATGTGACTACGGGTAAGTATCTGGAACATGAAGGTCTACATTTTCTTTTATAATTGATGTAGTGCTAGTTGATGCAATCCATCAAACTGTTGGTACAATTTAACTCATCCTATGGTAGATGCCTGCCTTTGAGCAGATAAAGCATACTCTTAACTAAATAAATATAAGATTACTTGATTACCTCTATCTGTAATTGAAGTGTAGTTCAGCTATACATGTCTTCAGTGTTAGCCCCTGAACTAAACTGAAATCAGCCCCCAATGAGACAGGATCCGTCACCTATATTAAAACTAAATGTTGGTGCAACTCTCAACTTTAACAGATAAGGTCTCTGAAAGTTCTAATCTCTCCTGTATTAGGGATTGATTTAGTTTCAGGTATTTTTAAAATAAATTCGATTCTTCAAGCATGCCCTTTCTTTTCACCTCAAAGTTTTGTTCAGGCACAGTTGGAGAACCTTCTGTATTTGTCTAGGCTCGAAGTATTTGCTAATCCTTTTCGTAGTGAAAAGCATGACTTCATATGTGTTGGCTGTTGATAATGCACAAATGTAACAGCTTGATCTTTTCATCATGGGTTGCTTTAGACACTGAAATTAGGTGCTGCCATGGTTTGTATAATCATTGTATTTGTAGTACCTGTTTAGCAGATGTAATGCTTTGGTGTCAGTGTGGTGCTGCAAAGTAATTTTGTGCAAGAGGAGTAAATCTGTCACTTTTTAGGACAGTAGTGATGGGTTTAAACCTGTTCCCAAGTAGTTTTTAATGTAGAGGATGGAATGGACTTTGTATCACTGCTTGATACTTGGATTCTAACTAATATATGTTAGGAAGTGAGGTGTCCAAGTGTCTATTGGATCTTGCTTGTGAGCACCATGAGGCAGATGCAGAGCTCTCTTTTCCTGCTTACTCGATGGCTTTGTCCAGGCAGCTCCATCCATAAAGACCACTTAGCCATCAGACTTTAGTGTTACACTCGTTGAGCTTTGCATATCTGTGGGCAGTAAGGTCACTTTTAAGTCTGACTTGAATTCTTGCTGTGTCACTTCATTCTCTCGGTATTTGACTCCTGTCCATTTTCACTAATACTTTTCAAAACTCTGAGGAGAAATGAAGTTGGAAGGGATCAGAGTGGTGGTCTCTGCAGCATATGCCCCAGAAAGGCAGATGGTAATGCAACCCTGTGTCAGGCACAGAAGAGGCAAGAGTGAAAGCATAAGTTTGCCAACACCCTATTGTCACCTTTCTGATGAAGTTTCTGCAGTGGAGCGGGTGGGTGGGATGGAGGAATTACAAGAAATTAGTATTTATAGGTAATACTATTTCAAAATACTTAATTGGTGTGAAACCCATGTTTTGAACATGGAATGGAGATGACAAGTATAACTCTTCTGAAATGATGGAATATAATGATATTTTCCTCTGTAGACCTTTCTCTGAGCCTAAGAGGATTTGAGGCTTTAGTTGCATGTCCTTACTTTGGGATTTCTATGTCTTAGCACTTTCATTTCAAATGGCTACACACATCTCTGACCTTTTTCTGTCAAACTGTGGTCCATGGAGCAGCTGCTGGCATCTTCTGGATGTGTAGAGATCACACTCTGATCCTTGTGTTTCTACCTAAATACCCTTGAACGAAACACTCTGAACTTATATAGCTTTGCTTTAATCTTATCCTATTTTGATGCAAGTGCTTGTTACTTAAATTCAAATTTAAGTTTAAAATTTCTTTTTAGGGGACAGCATATGAAAGAAAGATTGGCAGTTATTTTTTCTGAAATTTACTCTTGTTTGTGGACTTGAATGTGCAAACTGTGAAATGCAAAAGGATATAAAAAAAGGAATAGAACTATAGTGTGGGGAAGAGATTAATTTTTATGGGAAAGCAGAGAAGCAATTAGTAGTTGAGGTACCTTGATTATGTGATCAATGGGAAGTTTTTAAGATCCTCTCTGTTAAGATCTGTTAAGATGGTGAGAAGTACAAAAAACCTTCATGTTCTTTGTTTCAGTAATTAATCCGTTATGTGTTTCTTTTCAAAATACAAATTTCATTAGAGCCAAGTACTTGATGTATCTCTAAGATGTTGTCATTTTATGAGGAGATGTTGTCTCCTTTTTTGCTGTTTTTATGGGATGGTCATAAGACTGGGGAAATGTAAGCAATTACAGGTTACACCCAGAATATTTAGAAGAGGTGTGCAGTTCTGTGATTTTGTTTCAAACACTCCCCTCCCTCCCACACTTTCAGTAGAATTGTCTGTTTTTTGATGAGGGTAATGGCAGATCTCATATATACTTAACATAGATCCAAAATATCATGAAAGTACTTCTACTGTGATTTTCTATTTGCAAAAAATATATTTTTCTCTCTAGGATTTAAATCTAAAAATAATCAAAAGCATATGGTTTAAGGGCTGAGTCTCAAATTTACCTTTGTCTGTATTTTTTGTGAAAATTGTGAAGATTTTCTCCATCTTGATGAAAATCAGACCCAAAGATAGATGTAGTGAGATGGAGGAAGGGGCATGGAAGATAAGTAATGTTTGCGATGTTGACTTTTAGGTTGGTGTTTTTTTTAATCACTGGACAGTTGCATGAGCACTAACTCCAAGTAGACCATGTGCAGCAATGAAGATAGTGTTTATGCCTTTTTATCTTGGAAGATGCTTGTACTGCTTTTACACTGCAAAGGGACAAATGTGTCTGTGTCAGAGAATTGCAGTGCTGCCATAAAATAAAAAATTACTGATCCACGCACATTATTTTCTTTTTTTGAGTTGAAATGCTGGCTGAAATATGTTGCACACACACATATACTCTGCAGTCATATATGGTCTTCTCAGCCGTATGGTTGCCACCTTTGGAATACTAAAAAAACCCCAAACTAGCCACATCAGACAAATGACTGTTATGCATGTACAGATTATTCTGCACGTGTATAGCAGTGCTGACAACACCCATCACATCCATACTAGAACTTTATGGGCAAGATGGAAACAACTGGAACAGCAACTGTGCTTAGTAAAGATAGGTGTTACTGATTCGCTCTTCTTTCTGGAATTACTCAAAAATGTTGGTAGATACCATATGTTTTTACTATAAACTTTCCAAATTAGACAATGCTTCCCCTGCCAAGCATGTGGCTGTGACTCTTTTAAATGGGCACTAAAGTTCCAGCATCTCTTGCTTTGTCTATATTGAGATGGTACTTAAGGGTCCCAGCTGAGGTGGGGCCCTGTAGTGCTTGCCCTGCTGAGGTGACAGCCTCTGAACTAAGGTCACCGGAGCGGAAATCACAAATCTGTTGTGGGTTCCCTTCCTGAACAGACATGTTCTTTGGCCCTTCATGCAAGCTAGTTCAGACCTGGCTTATGTCTCAGTTGACACAGTGCACACTAATAATGGGAGGGGCGTGGGTTCAGTTTTGACTCAGCAAGAGTAACTGTAACCTGGCACAAGCACTGTGATGTGCATGAGGTGCATTAGGTTGTGTTCACAGCGCAACACAGCAGCTGCTGGTTTTAGTTTTCTTAAAGTTTTTAGCAATTATTGTGAAATACTTACAACTAGCCTGATCTGAGATGCTTCAGTCTTGCAACAAACCTAAACCCAAAGGGCATTTCACAGAGAGTTTGTTTATTTATTTGTCTGCATTGGGTTAAGTGTTTTACTTTCACCAGGAGCATTCTCAGGAGGTGGTTTTACCTCTAAATTTAGTTTCCTATCTTCTCCAAAATGGTCAATGTTCTCTCCCCTACTTTGTTGAGTGCAAGGACACTCTGAGGGGCATCTGAGGCAAGGCACCTTTTGGGGTAGGGTAGTTGTGTGCCTTTGCACTTTGGTAGTTGTGATCTACTCCTGTGGCAGCAGGATGGTTCTTCAACTAAAGTTCCTTGCCTGGGCCATGCAAAATATGGCAGGCCTGCATGCATCTGTCTTGGTCTTTTTTAAGTTGTTTAGCAAATATTGATTGTATATGGGTACAGTCGTTATTATACATAATAAGTTTGGTTTTACCCGATATGGTTCAGTGTTGGGAATTCTGCCTCCCTGGTAAGAGGGTACCTTCAGGATGTTGGAGGGATTGCCTTCATTGTTAGTCTTTTTACCTGTAAACTTGTGGTTCATACATGTATACATCAATGGAAATGGTAACAGAAAATAAATTCCTCTCTTCTGTAAATGCTAAGGAGTTTGCCAGTGTGAAATGTTAATATTATGGTAGTAGGGATGTAAATAATGTCAGCATCTAATTGAAGTGGTGCTTCTAGACAGGTGCTTTGGCTTCCAACTCTATTTCTTACAGCTCTGTTACAATATACTGGAGCGCAGCATCTTCGCTGATATGACACTGGGTCATGGTTCCTCTTTTTAGCTATAATGGAACTGCAGAATTACAAGTAGTTATCATAGTTCTTTTATTAGTCACAGAGTTTGCTGAATTTTGTCTGTGGCCTTTAAAGTTGTTTTGGAATTCAGTTTTAGGAAATGCTTATGGCTGTAGTTAGGAATTAAAATGAGAGGAATCTCCAATATTTTTTTGTAGTGTTTAAAGTAACTTCTTTTTTTTCTGTAAAGGTTACTTTGGCTCCACTTTACTTTTTTTTTTTGTGGTTGGTTTGTTTTTTTTTTAATATAGATTCTTATAGAAGTAGAAAAGTACGACCTTCTTTGATGCAAAATGTGTGATGTGAAACTGAGAAGCAAATCTGCAAAATCTTATATTTAGGTGAACAGAACTTGTAGACCACCTAGTCTAGTGCTGTACAGATGTGGATAGTAAAATTATATATACTTCTTTTGAAGGATTCAGGTAAACAAAACTGACTCATGGAGAGGAAGAAGAGACATAGAATAACCTTTTTATTAGAGGACAAAGTTGGGTATTTGATCTGTAGTTTTAATTCTCAGATTCATCCATATCCACTGGATTATGTAGCCCCTCTGTGCTGAGGGCATGTACTTGCACAAAAACATATTTCCTCTATTTCAGATTAGTGTTCAGCTTAATCTGTTTCTCTTTTAGTAAGAAACACCATTTTTCCATTATCATTCTGCATTCATGTTGTACATGCTCTATTCATCTCTTTTGCATGGTCTCTGCAACCCAAGACAGAGACTTGTGTATTGTGTCACAGGGAATCTAGTTTTGCTCAACTTTGAGTACAAGAAGAGGATAATACTGTCTGTTCTTCTGCTAAAAATGTTTTGTTATTTGCATCTTATGCCAGCAGTATTCTGGAAAACACCCCCAATCCAGGGGACATCAACAAGATGGAGAAATCAGAAGAAACCTCACAAAGTTCAACAGGACGTCCAAAGCCCTGCACCTGGGAAAGAACAACCCCACATCACTATACGCTGGGGGACAGTCAGCAGGAAAGCAGCTTGGCAGAAAGGGCCCTGGGGGACATGGTGGATGCTATGCTGAACGTGAGCCAGCAATGCTCCCGTGCTGCAAGGAAGGCTTTTGGTGTTCTGGATTGCCGGCAGGTGATCATTCCCTGTTAGTCAGCAATGGTGAAGCACAGCTGAATGCTGTGCCCTTCTTTGGGTTCCTCAGTACTAGAGAGAGTTCAACAAAGGACCACAAAGATGATTAAGGGAATGGAGCATCTCTCCTGAGGGGAAAGTTTGGGAGAGCTGGGTATGTTCAGCCCAGAGAAGACACAAAGGGGTTCTCATCAATGTAGCTGAAAGGGAGGGTGCAATTAGGTCAGGGCCAGGCTCTTGCCTGGTGCTCAGTAATAGAATAAGGAGCAATGAGCACAAACGAAAACACAGCAGGTACTCTCTGAATATCAGGAAAGACTTTTTTACAGTGCAGGTGACTGAGGACCGGCATATGTTGTCCAGAGAGGTGGAGTGTCTGTCCTTGTAGGTACTCAAAAGTCATCCACATGTGGTCCTGGGCCAGCTGCATTTGTCTGGCCGTACTTGAACAGGATAATTGGACCAAATGGTTCCTTTCCCTCCAGAAGTTCCTTCCAACTTTGACCATTCTGTGAAAGATAGTTTGGAAATGTATTGGGTACCTGGCTTGAGCCTGCTTTTTTAATAGCCACCTATGGAGAGGAAACAGTCCATTCCCTTTAGAAATCCTTAGGATAATCCTTAGGAATCATGTGCAGTTGCAATCCCCTTAATGTTGTTGGAGTACAACTCAGAAGCTTCTTGGTATTTAGCAGTAGCACAGGTTATCATAAATAATATTCTAAAAATAGAATCTTATTTTTATGTCATGCTAAATTTATGTAATGCTAAAATGTCATGCTAATTTTGCATCCCATGAGTTCCTTGCTCCCCCATTTTTCTTCTCTCAAATATTTACAGATACCAAAGAGTGCACTGTGAGTGTAATAATTAAGATACTAGACACAACCCTGGTCTCCTTCATTTTGTTGTAAATCTGGGGGTGATGTCAATCTGTCTCAGGCATTGTGGATATTCCTGAGATGGTGCTTGCTCTAGGGTATTGTTGTCAATTTGCTTATGCTATATTTGAGAACTCTTTACTTTAACTCTTTCATCAGACTCCTGGAAAAAGTCTTGCTGCTTTCACATTTTCTTTCAGTTATTGCAATTAGCAGTGGCATCAATATGTAGGGGTTTATTTCAGCTTTGGAAGAGGATTGTTCTCTAATAGCTTTCCAAGCAGGCGCTAAGTGAAACTACTGCATATTGAGTCTGATGTAACTTGAGGCCCAGTGTAATGTTATTGGGTAAAATAACATTAGTCTGTGCTACTTAAACACACCCTGGAAGACTTAAGGAGGAGAGAAAGGGAAATATTTGAAGAGATCAGCTGGATGTGGTTGAATACATGTAATGTCACCTGAGAAGGATTAGAATTTTCCAAAGCTTGACCTCAATGAAGACCTCCATTTAGGGCTTGTGGTCCTACCAGATCAAGTACAGTAGTTTTTCTATGCACAGTTCACTACCAGCAGTCATAGAGTGAAAGAGTCCAGTGATTTACTTGGCTTCTGTATCTCAGCTGTAGTAAGTTTAAAAAAAAAAAAAGTCTCAGTTTAACATTCCTTCTCCTTATTAGCTGCAGCTGGCTTTTTCTAATTACTAAAGTCAACTTTTTTTTTCATCTGTGTTCTGTTGCTTTTATCTTTGCTGGGAGCTCAGTGTATACACTCTAGCTGATAAGCAGCTACACGTGTAGTTCATATCCATAGATGTGGACAACTTAAAAAAAAACCAACCCGTGCACTGACACTTCAAATTCCAAGAGAAGACCCAGTGGAGTAGTTAGTAGCAATGGTACTTCATCCACCATGGTATTTGCTTTCTGATTATGTGGTGTTAGCAAACTCAGTGATCTTTTTCTTAATAACATGATTACTGTGCTTGTGTCTTTGAAAATCGTGTGTTCTTCTGTTTTGTGATTTAGAGTGCTCAGAATGCTTTCCCATGCACCTCTCTCAAGTGATGAGTGTCTCTTATAGGTGTGGAAATGGAGTCCTGGGGTTAAAAAATGAAGTAAAAGAGAATGACAATGCTTAGTACCTCTGAAAAAATGAGTCACAAGTGATATTCTCTTTTTACTCAAGTGTGCTACAGAATTGGGATAGGGGTTGAAGAAAATAGAATGACTGATGGTGCCAACTTCATGCAACTAGACATGTTCCCCATACCAGGCCCCTATAGCCATTCCTGCTAAATCTGAGGTTTGACTATTGAATGGTAAAGTAGGTAATAATTTTACATAGCAATAAAAAACCACGAATTTTCTTACTAAGATTATAGGGTTTTTTAGAGGAATTACTTAATCTCACACTTCTAGATGTAGATGAATGTCACAGTCTGGGAATACTCTTAATTGGGAGATGAATTTGCCTTTACCAACAAGAGGTTTCTGCTACCTTCCTTTAAAGCATTGACTGCTGCTGGAGTGAACAATGCTTTTGCTCAGTATAAAGATTTCCATGTAAAATTCCTGTTGCAAAATTTCATTTTCTACACAAAATGGTAACTGAATCTATAATTTTGGGCTTCAGCATAGCATGTGCCATTCTAGGCTTGATCTTAAAAATACCTTAAGTCATAGTTAAGTTTGGTGGATATGTAATGAGAAAAAGCACACAATGAAATGCAGTGCTGTGGAGGAATAGCATGTCTCTCAAGAGACTTATATTACAATGATTTAATGTCAGAACTATTTAGAGTTAAATAGAGGTTTTTTTGCATTTACATCTCAAAGCACTAAATTATGAAATTGTGACTAAGATGTAACCATTTTGTTTAGCCACAAACATAGTTATCACTGCTTGTTTATTTGTTTCTTGTTTTTTTTAATTCAGTCTTAGTTTGTAACAGAAACACTATCCTTCTAGTAATCATGTAGAGAACCCCATGATATTCTACTTGTGGAATAATTTTTCTTTTGTTTATATATGTTTAGCTAAGAAGAAATCTGATTAGTTGAATGCTCTTGATAATATTCAAGTACATCCTAGACCTTTGCATTTGCTATTTGATGTTCCATTTTACAGCTTTACTTAAATGCTCTGCAGGGATTGTGGTTTAGTGGTGAGAGCATGAAATTTGAATCCAAGGTGCTTGGTTCTCTTACCAACAGAGCTGGTCAGTATGCTTAAAACCAGATTCTTCTACGTCACCACTCCATAATGGATTTTCACATGTTTGTCTACAAGTCTTTTTTTTTTCTCCCGCTGTTTTTCTTAAATAAATATTGAGCAGTTTAAGCAGGCACTGCAAGTCTGTCTTTCTCTTCAGTACCTCTGGTGTAAAGGGTAGTGTTTTATCACAGTGTAGTTTAAATTATATCAGTGATATGCCTGGCTAACAAGTCCTAGAGTGTTAATCTCTAGGCATTTAAATGGTTATTATGAAGGATAATAAGCACATAAATAAATTTCCTGCCTCCAAGTTTATTGACTGAGCACAGGCCAGAATGTAGAACATTGCATTCACAACAATGATTTAGGAGCTGTAGAAACTGCTGGCGCTATCTGATGTGAAGACTTTTGTACTGTCATGTCTATCAGAACTGAGATAGCAAAATCTGTTTGACTCTACATCAGTGCTCTGCAGGGTACAGAAACTACCACTGCCTGTTTTCATTACTAGGTGTCTGAAAGTATTTAAATGGGGTTTTATCTTGACATTTAAACTTTCAGATACAAAGGATGGAGCTCTGCAATTTCAGGTAGGTATTTCCAATAGTCTGAATTAATTGCTATATGAAGAATTTATGTATTTGCAAAAAAAACCCCCAAATTATATGTTATTTCCTTCCAAACTGAGGTAACTGTGTTATCAGATACCTCAGAACTAGGCTGGGAAATTAAGATGTCTCAAAGAGGCCCACAGTTAGAGTTACTAAGCTGAAAACCTTACTAAATTTACCTTATCTGACATGGAAACGTAGCTTTAAAAATTTAAGGTATTCTCAAAATTAAGAAATGTGTATTTCTTGTATTAAGACTATAGGAAAAGAAGACATCATTTTTCTTTTCCTCCTCAGAGCTTCCACTATCTTTTCTTTAATTCTCCAGTCTCATTATTCACATTGCAAACATAGTCTGTGTAATGTCAGCTTTTAGTTTTTTAGAAACATATGACCTGTCTGTTTTTGAGTCTTGTATTTGCATTTCCATGGAATTACAAAAAAAAAAAATCAATAGGCCTTTGCCAAATACTAATTCTAATTTCTGCTTAAAATACATTGACTGGTAAGCACTCAGAATACACAGGTAAATTTAATAATTTTTTATCTTCTTTATGAGGGAATTCTCATTTGAATTTAAAAAAACCCCTGTAGTCATTAAGTGTCATTTTCCAGGATCAGCCTACTGTGATTTAAGTGGATCTGAAATACAGAAGCTAGTACATTTAATTTCATTTTTAATAGTATTCCTGCAAGATGTGGAGATATCTGGTTTTCAGATACATATAGCTATGCTCCATCTGTTCTAGTTCAAGATTTCTAAGTCTGCTCCATCATCTTTGAAGTCTCAGACTCTAATGCCTGGGGTTGGCAACAGGGAGGATGACAGAAGATTTGGAGGAGGATTTGAATGTGACGAGTACAAGCAGGATGTAAAGCTCAGTGATACTGGATTGAATTAGAGTAATGTCCTGCAGCTAAATGTAGGTTTGTGTAGTGTGGAAACATTCAGTTTGAATTGTCTTTTTAATACATCTGTTTCTAAATCAATCCAGTGTTTCTCCACTATGGTTAAAGATACCTATTCTGCCCTTCTACCTTCCCCTTTCTAGTTATATTGTTTTGCTGCTTCTCTTCTCAGCCATGTGCAGCTATGGCAGCATAAATAGCATTTATTCTTCCTTCACTGTTTGTCCAAGTGTCTGTAAACTCTTTTACTTGCCTGCAAATCCAGCATTTTCTCAGAGCATATTACTGAAAATTCCATATTTATTTGAAATGCCACCTTCTTATCTTCCAACATCCAAAAAACCTGTCCTTATTGAAAGTGGTTTCATTGGTTCATTTTTGTTTCGGAAGATAACTTTGTAGGAATTTTTTGAGTTTTTTAAATTTAGTAATTTGAGTTTTTTAAAGAGTTCCATGAATTATGGTTTCACAGTGGTTATGTTCAGTTTTGTCAAATGTTTAGAGCAGAGTAACTGCAGTGATAAGGATCTCTCTCAGGTGCACAGAAGATATATTTTCATTTCCCAATTCTCAACATATGGGACCTTGGTGAAGTGACCTTTCTTTTTCTGGAAAATGGCCCATTTGCTCCTTATCTAGTCTTGCAGCAGCTCTACAACGGTGCAGGCTCTGCACATCTGAGAAATAAATTATTTTCTGTTGTCTAGTATTTTGGTTTTGTTTGCATTCTGCTACATGCTCTTTTTTGTTCGCATGTTTATAACTTGGAAGATCTGTTCTTTAGCATTACGTATTTTCTTCTTTTAGTGCCTTTATCTGGAATGTTCTTTGGAAGCTTTCTTCCTAGAAGAAAAAGAATGGTCAGAATCTCATGCTTGGACTTTAGAGCATAGTATTTAAGTTTGCTTAAACTTCTCTGCAAGTTCCTAAGGGCAAAGATATCGGGAGAATTCTGGCCCTGTGAGATGAATTCTTCATCTTACGCTGACCCGCGTGGAATGAGAATATCACCATTGGTTTAGAAGTGTCAGATAGTAACAGTTGGATGTGTTTGTGAAGAAGCTTTGCTTATTCATTGCTTTTCCTGCATTCTGGTAGGACTGTTCTCCTTTGCTTGTTTTCACGTCTTACATAGATTATAATGAAGCCTTGGGTGCCTTAGATGTAGCTGAAGTGAGCTGGAAAACAGGCTATTTCCAATACAGAGCCAAGCTTGTTACTAATGCTCAATAAAAATAAGAGAATGGGATTTCCTTCAAGTTTCTGAATTTTATTTACTCAGCTTAGTCTTAGCATGTAAAATCTTATGGGCATGAATGAGATTAAGTAACACACGCTCTAGTTAGCATTGTTTCAGACTTGGCAATAAACAAACTTTGCTCTTTTCAGCCTCTCAGTAGATAAATGCTTCATATTTTATTAGAACAATTTGGCTCCTGACATGAACTGTAAGCCTGTTAAGCCTTTAATTTAGTGATTAAAATTGGAAAAATACAGGATGCAAATATGTTCTTCATTATGCACTTTAATGCCAACCAGATATGTAGTGTGCAGTCTAGAACATGATAGTTGGAGTGTACTAAGCAACTAGCAAATTGTTGACAAGGCTCATCTGCTATTGGTTTGTGTTGGGGTTAAGAGCAAAAGACCTTAAGAAATTTCAACTGTTTGACGTTATATGTTGATGCCTGTTGCATCTGGCTGGACACAGGTTAAATAGACAGGGCCGGTACCTTTATTACCTTCAGCTCAGTACTCTTCATTGAAGCAAGAAACAGGGAAAACTAAAGAATATGTGAAGAATTCGTCAGTAAATCTTACAGAAGAAGAGGACTCCTCGATTATGAGAGTGGCTACTTTTTTACATTGGGAATAATAATAAAAGTAATTCTAGTCTATGAAGCAGTAAACCAAAGCATGCGCTTGGAAAGGAAGCTTGAAAGCCTTTTGAATACAGTTTTAATTTTCCCATGCACTGTTTTTCTCTTGGATTTTCAAGATCTTAGACTGCTTGAAATTTGTGAAAGACAGAATAATGATCAAGAATCCTCATTATATAATGGAATCATAACGTCATTCACATTGGACAAGACCTTTAAGATCAGTAAGTCAAGCTGCTAACTGAGCACTGCCATGTCCACCACTAGACCCATGCCCCTAAACACCCCATCCACGTGTTTTCTAAATCCCTGCAGGGATGGGGACTCGAACGCCTCCCTTGGGAGCCAGTACCAATTCTTCCTTACCATGGCTACAAGAAATATGCAAGTTATTGTTGGTATTGTTGGTTCTTCCATGTCTGTCGCTAAACTTAGCAATACGTTTCTGCACTTGCTTGGATTTCCCGGTGTAAGCCATTGCCCAGCAGCTCCCCAGCCTTTTTCCGTCTCATCTGGCACAGCCTCACCAGGGAGAGCCTGGAAACATGGCCAATGGACCAACCTTAAAAAACTTTTCACTTGGTGCCAGGGACAGCTTAGACCCCTTTATAGATCCTCTTTGCCAGATTAAATCAATTCAAGCCTCCCACAGGATGCACAAAATGTGTGGGCTGGACTCACACCTCACAGCTGCTTTCAGGAGATGTTCTCTCCTCCAGAAATCCCACTCTATTAAGCTGGAGTTGCCCTAGGAGACAAACTGTCCCTCAGCACTTGCTTCACTGTGCACATGGACAGGCTCTTCCTCTGGCACAGGACAGAAGCAGAAAGGGCTCAGCTCAGCCCCTGCGTGCACTCCCAACACTGCAGAAGCCTTAAGCTCCTTGCTGGGACCATTTCTGTCTCTCAACCAGGTGCCCCAGGACCAGACCACCCCCTCAGGCAACTGCTTACAGTGGTGGTTTGTGATGTTTCAAAGGTTTTTGAAGTCCATAAATGGTCCTGTTGTCCTTAAATAGGTTCTTTCACCCAGAGTGCATCAAACCCACTGTGCACTGTAGAAGTTTGTATTATTTATACTGAAAGCCATCATGGTTTTTTATAAAGTTTCCTTTTCTACTCCATGGAGTTTGTCCTGAAGATATTTCTTTGTGTTGGCTTCCAAGCCAGACAGACTTTTAGTACACTCTCATAAGGGAAAGAATAATCCTTTTATAAATGGATGAGACATTCTTTTGAAATCACCAAATGAATGATAAATTAATTACTGATTTAATAATGCAGCAAAATTAGTGTATTGCATTAGTGTGCTGCTATATTATTTCCTTTCTCTTACAAGACAGCATAGTAGAAATTTCAGGTCTTCATTAACGGCTTTTGTAAGAATCAGACAAGTTCCATGGCACTGGCAATTGAGCAGTAAGAGATACAGTGAACGTGAACTCACTTTGTCCCTTTCTTAATCCTTAGACCTCTCCTTTAGGACCAAACCCACTACGCTTCCACAGCACAGAACGTGGAAAAAGTGACGGAATCAGTGTACTTGGTGGAGAAAAACAAAAAGGTACTTTCTCTTGGTGGCTGAGTTTTGGCAGAGAAATAGGAAAAAAACCCTCACCTTTTTCATGAAAAGCAGACAACTATCATAGAAAGTATCATTCAGTGAAAAGAAAAATAATTGCCAATCAAGATGCCAGTCTAGAAGCTTACAAGCCCCAGAAAGCAGTACTAAATTCATTGGTGTGGGATTTTGGGGTGCAATTTTTATTGGATCTGATAAAGTGTGCTGTGATCTCTTTGAAATGAGACTTCATAGAACTATATTAACAGCCTGCACACAGATTCAGAAAACATTCCTCTATTTGAAGTGGTTTAGCAAAATTCATTTATCCATTAAATCAAGAATTGTGTTTAGGCTGCAGGACCTGATGGTCCACATAATGTGCACTGGGCTCCTACCAGTCATATGTAAACTGTCTAATTGCTATCAGCTGTGTTGTAACAAATAATTGGAAACTGAATATCCACCAGCAGCCCTACCTGTAGCTGTAATAGTAGCAGATATTCTTCTTACAGTTCCTTGAAAAAAAGATGAGAACTCTCAGAAAAAGTTTAGTTGTGTTTTTTTTTTTTTTCCTTTTCCTGCTACTTTTAAAAGCTGCTGTTGCAGCATGACTTGTCTGCCTGTTGTCCATGTAGCATTGTTTTCCTTGAACAAAAGCCAGTCGCCTTTTTGGCAAGTACTGTTGCCAAATTCACCATTTGAACAACTGTCAGTGGGGAGAGAAACATTTCTGTGTTGATACAATGATGATTTTAACAGCTTGCTGATGCAGTGGAGGACACTCCAGAAACCTTCCTGAATACAGAGATCTTTGCTATGGATCCCAGGGTGCTGTATGGTGGTCAACTCTGTTCTGTCCACCAGGTAGACTTTCATGTCTAAAAGACCAGTGAACAGCCATGGTAGCATTTGATGTTATTCCTTGCTCACTTTATGTGTATGGGATCCAAAAGCAATGAAAAAAGTTACGTCTGATGTTCTGCAGAAGGATTGTTTCTGTTTTTGTAATGTTACCTGATCTATTGGAATTTTCCAGTTATTGAACTGAGGAACCCAAATCTGCTCAAATGTATTACCTGGGAGAGGAACCAGAAGGTAGGGTTATGGTGTTAGTTAATAGATCTGTGCAGTCGTCTGAAAAACATAAAGGACATACTTGTGTCAAAAATTTGGAATAGCTGAAGCAAAGTTGTAATGAGATCTCTTGAAAACTATCATTATGTACACTTTTATTTTAACTCAAGTATGAAATCAGAAATATTTTCTTTCCTTCGTGGCTGTGTCTAGCAGATGTAACTATTTTGGTGTTCTATAGTTAGCCCAGTAATTAGCTGATGATTGCTCAGCAAAGAAAACAACAAATCAAGAATGTAGAGAATACAGTGACTCATCTGAGAATATTAGCTGTGTGTTATATTTGATTGTTAATTCTTGGTTATATGGTTGCTGTATGAAGTATCCAAGGTTTCATAACTGGAGAAAGGAGATAAAGTATAAGAGCTGGTTTTCAAAGGAAAGTATTTTCTTGGGTTCATGTGGAGAAGATCTTTCTCTTTCACATTCAGGATAAGTCAATGAGGCCAAAACCAGAACAAAAAAGCTGGGAAAGTGTCACTGTGAAGTTGCAGGTGATAGTATGATTTAAACATTTAATTGGGAACCTTACATTCACCTAAGTCTAGCTGTGTTTGTACTGTTTAACAGGTGCTGATGTGTATTAACCACGAACATTTTCCAGGATATGATCACTTGCTCTTAGTCTCCTCCTGATCTGAACTGAGCAGGTGATGGGCTCAGTGAGATGTGGATCTGCCTGGTGAAGAACCTTGCACGTTCTCTCTTTGTAGCCTTGTAACACTTCACAAGCTGAAGGCTGGCACGTCTTCAGCCAGAGAAGAGCAGTCAGTTTTAAATCGTAGAATCATAGAATGGCTTGGGTTGGAAGGAACATCAAAGATCATCTAGTTTAACCCCCCTGCCACGGGCAGGAACACCTTTCAGTAGACCAAGTTGCTCAGAGCTCTATCCACCCTGGCCTTGAATGCTTCCAGGGATGGGCCATCCATAACTTCCCAGGGCAACCTGTTCCAGTGCCAGGAATGTGTGGTCTTCTCTTCCTCCCATTTCCTTCAATGTATCGACTTCTAATGACCAGCATCTGTGTGAGATTTTTTATTTGTGGACTTTCAGATTCTCGTAGAACTCATAGCAAAAGCTTAAACTTCTTGGTATTCAACATACGTTAAGTTGAATTTGGTGGTCCTTTGGACTTGAAAATTTGTAGTTGTCAGTAACTGAGGGGAGTTAGTTTCTTTACTTCCATTTATGACTTCAAAATATTCTTTCTTAAGTACTGGAGCAATTTACTAAATCTTAGTATTTTAACTAAATTTCCCAGCAATAAAGGGATGAATAAAGATAAGGAAGTTTTCTTGTGCTTATCTTTTTTAGTTACCCTCTGCTGTGATTTTGGCTGACATACATTTTGGTTGACGATCCATATATATATGTATGCATACAAGCGCAGTGCAACTATAGTTTTCTAAATATTTCTTAAACTTTACTTCCATGCTGTTCATTATTTGGGCAGGATGCATTTCAAGAACATGATCCCTTGAATCTTGAGTGTGCACTTTGTTCCTTGCCTCTTGGGTTTTTCTATTGAAGCCCTTATCTTGAAATAAGGTAGAATGCAAGGTATTTTGTAGGTCTGTGATGAACTCCACTGAATTCAGGAACCACATGTATGATCAAGGCCTAAATACTTTAATCAGGAAATCCTAAAGAGTATAAATAAGGAAATGAAGGTGGCAAAAGATGATGCCAATTTAAGGGAGCAGAATGTGGCATCAAGTGGAAGGAATAGTGAAGAAGGGAGTTTTTGTTGTGGAAGGGAAATAAGTTAAATTGATTAGTTTCATATGTGACATTCTTTTTTCAAGTATTTGTTTAAGAACTAAATGGAAATTCTTTACTTGGGAATATTGTGGTGGAGCATGATTATGTATGTGTGACAGAGGATAACAATGTATACATTAAAAAAAACTAAACACCAAAACTACTCAAAATATCAGGGGATTTACAGAAGAAGCACCTCTTCATTGACTTTAGCAGCAGCTAAATTGTGTGTCCCTGACTTAATTAGTCAAAGTTACTTGGATTTCGTCATATTAATCTTCTATTTGTAACAGTTAACTGAAATACAGTTCTCAGGAGTGTATAAATTTTACATGCTGATGGACAAAGTTTGTGCGTCATAAATTGCATGCACTGTGTAGAACTCCTATTAATTGGTGGTGGAAGTTACAATCCATATTTTAAGTAAGTAGTATAATACAGCCATTCAGAATTTCACCACAAAAAAGAGAGGGGTTTAATGGACTCCATATGTCTGCTTTTAGAACTGGTTAAGTAAAACTTTGTTATACCACATAATGGTAAACCATCAGTGCTATAATGTCCTTGGGGTCTTTTAAGAACCTCCTTTTTAGACACTCTTCTGACAAAGATTAATTCATTAATGGATTCAAACTAACGGGAATATAGTTTATATGGGTGCACTGAACAAGCATCATTTTTGGTTGCATTGTCCCTTTAAATTCCTGGAAACTGAAATGCAATATCCTTGCTCGTGAGGAAGAACCGATTTGGAACAAGCAGCAGCTTTTTGAGCACATCACTTGCATTTTAAAACAATCATTTAGTTTATGCTCTTTCAGAATAAAGACTAGAATAATAGATGTATCTAGGAACACAGGAACATAGAACACAATTTTCCTGTACCGGTGATAATTTGGGATATGGAAATGTTAATAATTTTTTCTTAAAAAGTTGTTTCATGGTAAGCATTTTAATAAAACAGCTCTATTTATAACTTCTAAGTTATAAATAGCTAAGGTACTAATGGGTAACTAGCCTAGGGCCACATTATTTAAATGGTTTGATGGCCTGCACCTCCTTCCCCCTACCATTTCCCCTCCCTTCCCCCTGCCGAAATTGTGCTTACACTTGGCAGTATTTCCAAACCCATTGACTGTGCATGTTTGCTGCCTGGCCTAGCCACTTCTTTCATATTTCATTGAAAATCAGATGACTGAATTCTTGATCAATATTCCCATGGGGAGCATGTTAAAAATGGTATCAATTTGCCCTCCTTCATTTGCACCGTGGGGTACAGTATGGTGAGAAATGTGCACGCCCACATCACATCAGGATATTCTGCTTCTCCATTCACACCTGTCTGGGTCTGCTGCTCTGTGGATCAAAAGTGCCCAGTGGCACCAACACATCTTCTATGAGGCTGGCAGAAACTATAGCTGGAAGTTGATTGCAGGAATTCTGGACATTGAGACTAGCATGTTTTGGTAGAAAACAAAGGCTGTGGCTCTATTAAAAGGGCGTAGACAGGAAGCTAATAATCTGTTTTTAAATTAAAATGATTTGTGCTTTTCAGAATAGTGTATGTAAATATGTATATTTGTAAGTATGTGAGCACATACAAGGGAGTTACTGCATACTGTTGAAGTTCTTTGGATGTTCTGTTGAGGTGTCAAAATTAAAAATTTTACAGAACAAGCATATAAAAATTGTCTTTTCCAAGATTCTTTTGGAAAACTAATGAATATTAATCTTTTTATTACTCTTATTCAAAATCTCTTTCATATTGAATTATTATCTCTGTGAAATGTTAAGCTTTTTAAAAAAATAAAGGTAGACTGACTTTGAAAGGAACTGTTTTACTACACCTAGTTGACCCCCTCAAAGTCATATTCAGAGCATTTTGTTCTTTTCAAAGCAACTGCCCCATGTTCAGATGCATCTCCCACTTCCATAGTCCACGTGGATGTTCACACTTCATCTCAGGATGGCTGCAGGTGTCTAAGCATGGTGGGGTGACCTTGGCTGGAGTCAGATGCCTGCCCAGCCACTCTCGCTCCTTGTCAGCAGAACAGAGTGGGAAGATGATAAAGCTCACATGCAGAGATCAAAACAGGAAGATCACTTACCAAACGAAATGTTCTTTTGCTACATGGGAGTAACAGCAATGGGGATCTATTTTTAACTCCTGGAGAGACAGAAAAGACATATGGGCCACTTCTTGAGTCGTATCACAGTGTTGCCTTGTGATAGTGAAGTAAAAGAATTTCCTCAAACTTACTGGAATTGCTGATATTTCTACAAAGCAAGGGAAATAAAGCAAAAAAATTGAACAGTTTGTCTGTGAAGTAGCCCATATATTTCAAGGCTGTTATACAAACTGATTGCAAACTTAGACATTGCTTCATCTATTTTTCCTTCATAGGTTTTTTTGTGTGGGAGGTTTTTTGTTGTTTTTGGTTTTGGTTGATTTTTTTTTGTTGTTTTTTGTTTTGAGAAGAAAGAAATGCCATTTCTTGCTCTTTTATTTATCACAGGAATCCAGGGGCTGTATATTTAGGATCCCATTCTCCCATATCTTAAGTCTCAAAGCAATACCTTTGGAGGTTCTGCATTTCACCAAAAAACCACTTTGCTGCTGAAAGGGAACTATATAGCTATCAGAGAAGGACAGGAGAGGTCTGCTCTCATGGAAGTTTGTTTATAAGTCATCATTTCTCCTTTCAAAAAGGGCTGATTATTATTAATTAATTATTCATAAGTTCACTTTTTTCATCAAGCAGTAGTTACCGTAGTAACAAACAATACATTGGTTATTTCAGATGTTGGGATTGAATACATGCTCGCAATTACCTTCTGCACATATGTAATGCATTCTAGCTTTTTATAAGGCTGTTGGTTACAAATGGCTTTGAAATAACTACCATGCCTGCCAGCTATAAAATCCCATAATAATTATTCATTATATCATCATCATTTTTATTATGTTAAAAGGGATTCTTCCACACCCCCTCTCACAGCAGAATGTTGTAGAAGAGATTTCTTTTGCCTACATTAATTCAGAATTGTTCAGCGCTGCAATACAACCCTATCATCTTTGTTTTAGGGAAAACTGAAAGGAGTGAGACAGCTGCTCCATGAAACTTCAGTAATTGGATTCATGTTTAAATAACTTGGGAAAAAAAAAACCCCTTCAGCTTCCTAGCTTAATTCTTTTTATTATCTGCATGTAATCTGAGTAGGTTCTAACTAGAAGTTCTCTAACAACTAGGCTAGCTGGCTTTATAGCTATAATTTAGGCATACTTGAACATACCTCTGACAATTCCCACTTCCTGTTACATATTCAGAACATAAAAGACAAGGATGTTGAGATGGTAATTTGTTTCTGAAAACAAATTCTGATTATTTTAACCCCTCTTCCTTAAATTTTAAAAATATTTCTGGAGCTTAAGGCCATTTATTTGTGTTCAGTTTTGTTTTCTTCTCTTTTATATTTAAGACTACAGAAAGAATCTGATTTTAACTTAATTTTAATGTGGTATATGCTGTTATAACATGCAACTACTTAAGCATATTTTAGGCTATAAAATACACTCATTCAAACTGCTTTGGTTCCAGAGAATCTGATTTAGATACTTGTACATTCACTTCTTAAATAAAGTGAAAGCATGTTGTGTCATACAAGATTACTTTTTTCTTCATTATCTGATTCTTATGCATTTGAACTTGGGCTTCTGTGACAAAGGCACAGTTGTTTGTCTGCTGATTGAATTTAACAAGAAGCTGGTGTTCTCGAAGTACAAGTCCCTCATTTCCAATAGCATAACAGTACAGTAATGCTAAGGGCACATATGTACAAAAAGCATTAAACTCCAGAAAATCCCCTTAAATCTCAAAGCTGGAAATTCAACCACTGAAAGGTAATTGCACTGAAATTTAAGCCCAAAGTAATTTTCTTACATGGTTAAGGAGTTTTAAATGTGATTAATAAACTGCAATAAAAGGGATCTTTAGAGGCAACTTCAAGGGAGATGTTATGAACTCATGTGCTGATCAGTGATCATAGGTCCAAGCCAAATGTACAGCAAAAAAGATATTTTAAAACCTCTTGGAAAATAATCGTCATCATCATCATCATCCACATTTTACTGTAGCTTCTCAATTTCTTCTGTTAGATATTTATGTAAGTGAGGTATTTTTGGAGATGCTGCCTAATAAACAGGGACTATTGCCAAGTGTCTCTCCACCTACCCCTGAAGTGTAGCACCCTTGGATTTCAGCAAAGTAGAACTCTGGTTTAGATTAAAGTTTAGAGAGGGACCCATTTCATTTAATTGTAGCCATCTGAAGGTTATGCTCTGACTTAGCCATTAGTCAGTGAAACAAAATGGGCAGCTCAGCAGGGATGCTCATCCCCCTTAACTTCTAGGTTCCTCTCTAGTCAGTGAAACATGATGAGTGTCTCCAAGGGTAGTTTGTCTTATCCCAAAGGGATAAGAATGAATCATTAAGGTTTTAGCTGCTGAAGTTAGGTGAGATAAATTCCATCCCTAGCTCACTAAATATTGTTACTAGGGAATACTTGTTTATGACTTGAGAATGATCCAGGATCTCTGTGCTGGAAATTAAACCTTACAAACTTTAGTAAAGCAAAACATTTGTTTTAATATGGTGTAGCGGCGTGTTTTCTATATTTTTATTTATTGTTAATATTATTTTGTTCTGTAATGGTTTCTCCCAAGCTCCCCCCTGTATTTCTCCCCATTTGGTTTCCCCCTGCCTTTGTTCTCCACAGCCTGTCACTCTCTGGGAAGCCTCTCCTCTCCTTCCAGAATGTTCGGAGAGACTCGGTTCCCAGATTGGAGCAGGCTGGGGAACCCCCACCCCTCGTTTCCCATTCGCTGTCTGTGTGACATCCCCATTTCCCTAACTGGCTTTCCCTCTTGTGTCCACCCCGTTCTCCGGACCCCGTATAAGCTGTAACCACGCCTCTGGCGGGGACACTCTTGAGAGAGGCTCAGAGACACGCGTGGCTCCCCTGCGAACAGCAGGTGACAATAAAAACCATCTAGCCACAAAGTAGCCTCCTCGCTTCCTACCTTCGTCAAGCCTCACCGACATCTCTCGTGCAGCTCTGACCCACCGGGGGGGTGGTGGCCGGTCCGCCTGCTGCTACCAACCGAATTTGGAAGTATCCCGAGCCAGGGCTAGCCGGGAACAGCTGGAAGCCACTTTCCAGCCGGGCTCGAGGGATATTTCCAGTTGGCACTCCAAGACGTGGGGCAGAAGACTCCACGAGAAAGAGGCTGCGTGAGTTGTCTCCGCAGAAGGACGTCCGAGACCATCTCCGGACCTGCGGGTCCACAGTCCCCACCTGCGAAGGATTCATCCCTGCAGCGGAGAGGGACTGCAAGGCAACCACGCCTGCCAGCACCACCGGCAGGAGGAGAGAGTAGCCTTTCATACCCAAAAAGGTTCTCTCCTGACGAAGGCCACCACCACTTGTCTTCCTTCAAGCTTGCACCAGACAGAGGCAGAGAAAAGAGGACTCAGCCTCGGGTAGAGGTAACGGAGTTCTGTCGGTCCAGGGAGAAAAAAAACCCGAGGTTTGGTAAGTTCCGGCACTGCCCGATGCCCCGAGCGGCAGTCACGCGGCAGCTGGTCACGGCGGGCGGGCAGCGAAGTCGGCAGAGTGGGCTTTCCCCTCCCCCCCCTTGCACGGGGCGAGCGCGTGGCCCGCGGTACGGGCACGGTTCGCACACGTGGTCAGCGGCGGGCGAGCGGGGTCGGCGGTGCACGGGCAGCCCATGCGGTGTCCACGTGTTTGTTTCGCGCGCGCTTTCGCGCCCGGCGCAGTTCTGCCACGTCATCGCAGGCACGCGGCGCGGGCGCCGCGCTCCCCTCCCCCCGCCCCCGCAGCATCGGCTCGGCGCCCGGCGCGACCCCTCCCCCTTCCCCCCCGCAGCGGCGCGCGAGCCTTTGTTTTGCGGGCGGCTTGCTGTGGCGCGGCGCCCGGCGCGGCTACGTCACTCAGCGGCGCGGGCGGCTCCCGCACATGTGACCACGGCCACGTGATCTCCGCGGCAGTGGGGGAGCGGCTCCCGCACGGTGCCCGGTGTGACCCCGACCCCTCCCCCTTCCCCCGCGTGGCCCCGGCGCAGCTCCTCCCGCTCCCTCCCACCCCCCGCATGCCGCAACTGCAGCGGACGTCCCAATCGTGTCCCCCCCCACTGCCTCTGGGGCAGAAGTCGAGCACAGCGCCGAAAAGCCCCTGAACCTCTGGAAAATTTTTCAAAGTCCCCGACCATCCAAACCTCAAGGCTTTCAGCCTATTGGGAGGCTTTTTTAAGCCAGAAACGCGTTTCCCCCTCGGAGTCTGCCTTATGCTCTCCAGGGGTCTTAGTCTGTGTTGCGGCGGCTTTAATTCTTTCAGTTTAATTTAAAAATTTTATTTTTAGACACGAGACCCCTGAAGCGTGGGCTCGGGACTTTCTCTCTCTGTCGGCTTTTGTTGGGGAGTGTCTGCACTCTGAGGGCGCAGGGAGCATCTGTCCCTGGTCTCGGATTTTGAAGTTGCAGCTGTTGTTTTAAGTTGTAGATTTTTGTTTTCAAGTGGTGTGTGAGTGTGTAGATTGAGCATGGGTACAAAGCTCTCTACACAAGAAAAGGAACTGTTTAATGTTATTGTTCTGAGTTTGAAGAGCTCCCAGTTTAAGTTTTCAAAGGGGAAGCTCGAAAGATTTGTCCGATTCCTCTTCCTCCACTTTCCACATGTGTCCCCTGCTCAGGCAGCCAGTGTTGAATTTTGGAACGCTGTCTATGCAAAATGCTTCCAATTGAGCAGGACAGGGGACAAGGATGGGGAAAAATATATAATTTGGCCATTGCAGCTGCGTTCTGCCTTGAATCAAGCAAGGAAAGTGGAGAAAAAGCTGAGCGGACGATCTGCCCCAGTTACCCCAGACC
Source organism: Acrocephalus scirpaceus scirpaceus (assembly GCA_910950805.1). Taxonomy (NCBI): domain Eukaryota; kingdom Metazoa; phylum Chordata; class Aves; order Passeriformes; family Sylviidae; genus Acrocephalus; species Acrocephalus scirpaceus. Next base: position 17,991,610 of record OU383773.1, read on the forward strand.
CCAGTCCCATTCCCTCTCTCCCCAGAAAGGGCATCCTCCGAGGAACAGCAGGGAGAACTCCCCCTGCTAGCCCTGGATCCTCGCAGGTGCTCTGCCCCTGCCTGACCAGTCATAGACAGACTAGCAGGCATGCCTGTGATTGCCCTGGCCAGGCAACTCAAGCCTCTTCCCCATCCCCTTCTACCCCAGTTGCTAAACCCCGAGTTAAGTTTTTGTTAAGAAACAAAGAGAGTGCACAGAATGGCAGTCGTAGCCGTGCATCTCGTTCCCCTTCTCCCTCTCCTTCCCCCAAGGCACAACATTGTGGCAACTGCATGGCAGAGCCATCCACGTGTTCAGTGTCCTCCCCCACTTTTTCTTCCCACAATCCTCTTTTGTCCTGTCCACATTCCAACCCCTCCCTTCCCTTAACTCCTCCCACATCTTGGAGTTCCCGAGCTCCACCTCATGTTTGTACTCCTCCCCGAACTCCTCCCCTCGTGCGCTCCTCCCACACTTCGGGTCCACCCCCTGAACCAACTCCTCCCCCAAGGGTGTCACCATCGCAGGAGGACACATCCCCTCTAGAGCCGGAACCCCAAGGCCCAGGCGACCTTCTTTCCCTCACTCCTGTGACTTATTGCAGGTCGAGGGATGGGAATGTCACTCAGCCTAACTGGCAGCCCCTTTCCCAAAACACCATCAGAGATTTATGTAAGGCTCACTGGGATTACGGGAGAGAAAGCCTGTACTTCTGAGGGTTGTTGATAGCCAACTTAGCCAGAACAGTGACAGTCCCATCAGACCTCTGGCAGCTGTTTTCATGTCTGCTGAACTCAACAGAGTTCAAGCTCTGGGAGGCAGCATGGAAAGACCTGCTCAGGACTGCACTACCGAGCTTGTTGAAGGATCCATCAACCGTGACAGATGCGGCAGGGGAACCCATCACCCTCGACTTTCTGTCTGGGGAAGGCAAGTGGGCACAGGCTCTAGAGCAGGCCAACAATATCCCAGAAGGGATATTGAACCAGATCAGGAACAGTGTGGAAAAGGCTTTTTTAAGGTTGCGGTCGGGAGGCCCTTTGCCTCATTATGCAGATATCAAACAGGGACCGGCAGAGCCATTTGTAGATTTTGTGGAACGTTTAACAAGAGCAATTGAGTTGCAGGTGCGGCAGGAGGCAGCTAGGGAAACGGTGCTGGAGGAGATGGCACAGAAAAATGCCAGTGAGAAGTGCAAAGCAGCCATCCTCAGCTTGCCCCTCAAGCCTCCGCCCACCATTGAAGACTTTCTACAGGTGTGCGAACCCATCGAGATATCAAATGGGTCCTGGACCAGCAACCGGTCCTGAAGGTCGAGCCACCAGCCATCCGTCTTTCCAGGGCCTTGTACACCATCAATTTTTTAAACTGCTCTTTTGAGGTTTTGAGCCCGCCAATCGTCCATCACTTTGGTGGGTGTGAGCAGCTGGCCCCGAAGGTGCGTCCGCAAGTCCTGATGCGAGACCCAGAGACTGGCGGAGTCGAGGGCCCACACGACTTGGTCACTTGGGGTCGTGGATACGCTTGCGTGTCCACCCCCAGGGGACTGAGGTGGATTCCCTCGAAATGGGTAAAACCATACCGTCCTGTAGTCTCTGGGGAAAAAAGACCCAAATACTTGCAGGTCTCGGTGGCTGCATGGAGATGAAAAGGGCACCGGTGGAACTCCTGGGATGAGTTTGTCCTCCCCTTACCCCCTCGCCCTGTTTGTAATTATGTTTTGGTTTCATATTCTATTTAGTTCCGATCCAGACCCACTCAGAGTGATGGCCCCATCGACAGCAGCCATCCTTCTATCCCTGCTGCTGCTTGCCAGTCTTCAGTCTCCGATGGTGGCATGGGCAGTGCCAACACCCATGCCACAATCTGCAAATTTCTCGGAGACATCAGGAACCATCGGTCCTCAAGAGCCGACATCCGACTGGCTGGATGGACTTTTTGAGGACTGGGGGCTATCCGCGTGGACTGGATCAATTTTACGTTCAGTTTTAATTGTGTTATTGGTACTTTTCGGTGTTTCAGTTGCTGCTTGTTTTTCTTGTTGTTTTGTTAAAAAATTAATTTCACATGCCAGCACACTCCCCCAAGTGAACCAGGTTGAGTGTGCCACAGCTCCCCCGCTTGAAGATCTGGACATCGAAGAGATGGACATTTGCGAGGATGAGCCCTTCCCCGAGGAGGGCTTTGAAGAAGACTTTGAACACCAGGACTTTGAGCTGTGGCCACCAACACACGGTCCCTGGGTCCAAGGCGAATGTCACCATTGCGTCTGACGCTGCCATCTTTTATAAAAAGAAAGGGGGAGATGTAGCGACGCGTTTTATACCTTTTTATTTATTGTTAGTATTAATTTTTTCTGTAATGTTTTCTCCCAAGTTCCCCCCTGTATTTCTCCCCATTTGGTTTCCCCCTGCCTTTGTTCTCCACAGCCTGTCACTCTCTGGGAAGCCTTTCCTCTCCTTCCAGAATGTTCGGGGAGACTCAGTCCCAGACTGGAGCAGGCTGGGGAACCCCCACCCCTCGTTTCCCATTCGCTGTCTGTGTGACATCCCCATTTCCCTGACTGGCTTTCCCTCTTGTGTCCACCCCCTTCTCCCGACCCCGTATAAGTTGTAACCACGCCTCTGGCGGGGAGACACTCTTGAGAGAGGCTCAGAGAGACACGTGGCTCCTCTGCAAACAGCAGGTGACAATAAAAACCATCTAGCCACAAAGTAGCCTCCTCACTTCCTACCTTCGTCAAGCCTCACCGACATCTCTCGTGCAGCTCTGACCCACCGGGGGGGGTGGTGGCCGGTCTGCCTGCTGCTGCCAACCGAGTTTGGAAGTATCCTGAGCCAGGGCTAGCCGGGAACAGCTGGAAGCCACTTTCCAGCCGGGCTCGAGGGATATTTTCAATATTGTAGAGCAACACAAAATTTTGAATTGTGAATTTCTGAAAAGAAATTCCTTTGTCAAGGCTTGAAATCCCCACGGGTGGGCTCTCATCTGAGAAGTTTTTATGGAGTTTAACAACTGAAATTTCAGTGATTTTTTTTTTGAAGTATCATTCCATTATGATAAAGGAATATGGTAGCAAAACACTTTTAAGATTAAACCTGAACATGTATTTTACATTGTGCAACATGCACAGGTCCTCTCCTGTTCTTCATTCCTCTATTTTCTAATCCTTACCTGCACAAAAGTTGGAATCAATATATCCTGCAAGCCTTCAAGTGCATAAAGGTAGCACACTTCTGTCAGTGATATCCTTTTTCTCACAACTATCAATAAGCTGATGAAAATACCTAAACAAATGAAGAAAACTGCTTGTCTACAGTTCTGTTAAAGCAACTTAAAAGTTTCAGATTTTTCAGCAGAATTGTTCATGGAACATCTTGCCGTAGAAGGTTAAATTTCTGGATTGCCTAGAAAGACATTCTGTTAATCTTCTAATCTTGGTATATTTACAGCAGTATTAACCTCTCCATAGTATTCTGTATGTGTAAATAGGTTATTGTTTTTCTCTGGTTCCTGTCTGGCTCTACATTGTTGGCACCCTGGGCTTTTTTTTGGTAGATGGGTGGGGCAATGGATTGGCTCTTAAATTGTTTTGCTTTTGGCAGTGGTGCCTGACTGGCTTCTGCCTTCTGTTTAACTCCTATTTTTTTATTTTAATTGTAGTCGCCGTTCTTTATCTCTAATACTTACATTGTGATGTGTTTGTTTTAGAGTTTCCACAGTGTGTGATAGTTTGTTCTTTGCATAGTCCCATATGTTCACCTACTGGCTTGGACGGCAAAAAGGAAAAAGGAAAAAAATAAAAAGGAAAGAGCATATGTATTTTTTTCCAACATTTGTACTCAACACAAAATACACTATGGAAAACACAGTTATTTCAACAGACTCAAAGCTGAGACCTGGGTAAAGTTTATAGTTTCAATGAGACTCAAGGGAACATGTATTTTTCTGCCAACTCTAAAAAGACTTGAAAATGTGTTGAAATCTTATATGTATTGTATTTGTTTTGTCTGTGTAGGCAAGTGCTTCTGTGTGGCCCCTGTATTTCTTGATGTTCTCTACAGCTGACCTTGTAGGTGGGCTTTATGTCTCCAGTGTTGATCAAAGGGAGTTTGTAAAGTGCTTTTTTAAAGTTCTTTGAGAGCTGGTGTGACTTGTGTTTCATGGGTTTGAAGTATTTACTGAAAATATGTTCAGCAAAATAATTTTTATTTCTATGAGGAGTTTAAATTTAGTTTCTCGAGTGTTAGGATTTTTTCCCCTACTACAAAAAATAGGTATTTCCAATGGTATTTGAGTGGAAAACTGAGAATTCCCATTTTATGATCTGATTTAATATAACTGAGTGTGTAATTTTGCTCATGGTAAAGTTACTAGTCACATGCAGGTGAACATATTAGACTTGTATGCACCTGTACATTAAGGTAAGATTTTTAGAGTGGCATGTGTTGCAACTTCCTACAGGTCGTTAGAGATAAATTAGTGCTTCTTCAAACACCTATGATTCCTGTTACCAATTTTTAGTAAATGTTACTCAGTGCAGCTAGGGAATGGTTAGGGTATTCAGCTGTGCCACTTCAGTTGTTGAGGAGGGAATAGGTACCTGCTGTTTGATGTCAAGTGAAAGAATAGATCTCTGGGATGTGACTTGATTGATTGATTTATTGTCCCAAGTGTGCTTATTTGGTACCATATGTTGCCTAAACTCTGCTATAACTTTGAAAGTTACTTTCCATGCTCATGCTTCTAAACAAATTCAAATGTGTACAGATATAACTGATTTTAAATATGCAGTCAAACCAGGCTAGTTTCAAGACCACTTGGAAGTAAGGAGTATCAGTACACTTTCTGTTTTGACTGTGTTGGAACTTGTTTTCATGAAATTGCTTGGTGAGGTGGATTAAGTTGTTAGTGAATTCCTCCAACTACCAGTGGAGCTGGGCAGAATTTGGTCTTGTCTCTCCATCATGGTGCTTTCTTCAGAAAGTTGCTGTTCTTAATCTGTGAAAAAGCTCTGCACAATAAGTATGTAAAGATGGGAGCTCTCACAGGAACATACTTAAAACTGCACCACATATGGAAGCAGATGTTATTTTGTGGTTTAGAAATATTAACCTTTTTTTTTTTTTTTCTTCCAGCTGTATACCAGGATCTTCCATTTGTGCACTTTCTGGATACAGTCAGAAGTTTATGTGTCAGTTTATCAAAAACCAGTCTGTTCTCTCTTGTATTAGCGCCTGATATTGCCAAAGACACTTAGATATATTTGGACGAGCTTTTTCACTTTTGGATGCATTTTAATTTATTTATTTTGATACACGATATTTTGAGATTACTTCTCTGCAAGAGCAGCAGCCAAAAGGAGATGAGACTAATACTTTGTTTAAACAGTTCAAAGGCTATACTGATATAGTAACTGCTTTTAGACTCTCCAAACTACTTTGTAACAATACCAATATATTTACCTCTCTCCCTGTTATATTAAATGCAGTTTTGTTTAACTATCTTCTCTATTTGGGAATGAAGTGATTTGCGGTACGGCAGTCGGAGTCCGTGTCAGTTTGGGTTGTCATCTGCCTTTTTTTCTCTTTAGTCACACTACATCATGGTCTCACCTTTTCCTAGAAGAGCACATCTCTGCCACCAATAGTGGACCTGTTCAGCCACAGAGATTGTGTGTGTATGTATAGCTTTCCTTTCTGGGCATTGTTTTCTGAAATCTGTATTAATTGCTGTTTCTAAGGTCAGGTACTTTTCCTTGCCTTCTCTTGTATTGCAGTGTCGAAACATACCTACTACCAGCAGGTGGGGATCGATTAAAAAAGAAATCAATTGGTTGATCAATCCTCTTTATCAAAAGAGATGTTTTCAGATGTGTTCAGAATATCTAACTTCTTTTTTCCTGTTCTAAATCCCACTTCACTATAACCTGTTAATTTCTACTGGTGGAACAGTTTATACCAAAAGGGCATTTGGAGGGAGATCTCTCAAGTTGCAGAAGCCTTTGAGGAAAAGCTGATGAATGGGCAGAAATACTGCAGCTTCCCAGGAGGACTCCAGTAACACTTTCTGTGCCTCAGAGAGCCTGGCAACTCCCTGCCTTTACAACTGAGTGCCACTGTGAGACTCATTTCTAAAGGGATGAAAAACATTCAGGATGTTTCTGAGCTGTGCAAAGTGTCATCTATCTATTTGTTACTGCAAAGCAAGAGGGAAGGTTTGAGGATTTGCATTAGCAGTTAGTAATTTCAGCCTTTTAGATCTGATTCCAATGAGCTTTTTTCTTGATCTTCTGTTTTGAGGACTTTGCAGGTAACATACTACCATGAGATCTCATGGTCAAGTTTTTATTTAGCCTAAGGTGGTCTGGTCTTAACCACTGGCCATGTGGACTAGGTTTGAGTTTCTTCTTGGGAGATAGCAGCATTAGAAGTTCAGGGCAACCTTGAGCTGTATTGGAGGCCAAGCTCTGCTGCTTCTCTCCTCATTGCCTCTCTGATAAACATCAACTTCTAGTTCTGTTGACTCTCTTCTTCCACTTGAGAAAACTGCAGTGCTCAGGTTTCTCTAAGGGTGTAATGTTGCGGGGTGATAGATGCTCCCAACCCAGCTGTGTGAAAGGCAGCTGGAGGTTTGCCTCCTCCAGGGAAAAGGCACTGAGCCAGATTCAGCTTGTTAACTTCCAGCTGGATCTTACTAGCTAGTCTGTCCCAAGATCATGCAGAAATGGCAGCTGACATCTAGGAGGTAAGCATAGAAATGCAGACTGTTAGAGAGCATACTTTGTCAAAATTTGAAGCACCTCTAAAACCATTGAGAGGGCTTTCATAGTACAAAGAATTCATCCAATAATCCATTGTCAGTTGTGCATCTGAACTGGAATAGGTTGGACCTGAAGTCAGTCAGCACCGTGAAACAGACTGTTAACAAATTCCTTCACTGGCTTTACCTTAGCATTTATTTTATCTTCCTTTTTGCACGAGAATTTTGGTCTACATCCACTCCTCTGCACACCACTTTCTTCAAGAGCCTTTCCTTGAAGCCTGAGGAAGTGGTTTAACATTGGATACAGACACAGGCACACAGACACACACAAACATAAAATTCCACTGATAGAAAAGGAGTGTGACTTCCTGTACACAGCGGGATTGATGGGGGTGGGAATGGCACAGTTTCTAAAATGCAAACAGCAGAAAGGCAATCCCCAAAGTATATAAAATTCCTGTGATTTAAATGACTAAATCAGCTGATGCTGGTAAATGTTCTACTGGTTCAGTAGAGTTTAAGTGCATAACCCACAGCCTCTCTATCAACCAAAGCTGGCCAGGCATAAAGACCATGGGGGTGGATTATAAAAGAAGGCAGTAGGAATGGTTTTAACCATCTTGCTACACAAACTTAATTGCCATTTTATTGTCAAGTATAACTAAAGATAGACAGCCTATCTGCAGCATACAAAACTTCTTTGTTGAACTGTAACCTGGGCTTCCTTGTTACTGAATTTCTGCTTCTCCTTTGTTAATATGCATCTCATACAGTAAAGGACTGATGTAAAAATCTCAAGTCAAATACATCCTGGCCTGGAGTAAGGTTGATTGCAATATATTCAAGGTGGAATAGCAGGCAAATGGTATGAATGTGATGGAGTAATTTTAAATTTTGATTTTTTTTTTTGTCTATACTACCCCATATGTGTTCTCCTCCTGTAAAATTGTTGCACGCCCATCTCCCTACAAACTTTTGGAACTCCTTCGGAATGCCCTTGATGTTCCCCTGTGCCCTCAGAACAGCCAAGCTTATGGCCCTGTGGGGTAAAAAGTTGATGTGACCTGTTTGTCTGCTACAGAACCCATTTAATTGGGTACTTGGACATGTAAATGTCTGAGTATCTTGCTTCTTAACTGAAATATTCCTAATTCTCTGTGCACCTAATTAGAGAATGCAGGTTTTTCCACAGACATCCATGCTTTGCTAGGTGGTTGTACAGGGGCTGCAGGAAGACCTGGTAAATCAGCATTTGTCTGGAACTTTCCTATATGAGGAAAAGTATAAGCGGATGCTGGTACAACAAAGAGGTTTCTAATGGGCCAGTTGAAGGCTTTAGAGGTGTTTTTCTCTGCAGCAGACTCTAGCAGAACCTGTGCCATCAGTAGGAACAAAGCCATGAAAAAGATGATACTCATTTTTAAGTAGAAATGAGAAGCAAACAGCTGAATAAAGTCGGAAAAACTCTTCAGCTTGCTCATTACCAGCCAAGGTAATTTCTTGCTTCTCAACCAGCTATTTATGGGGAAGAAATCCATTCTTGAAAAGTGGTGTTGAAAAGATCATCTCTTTATCTGAAACTCCTTCTAAGCCTCATGGTGGTGCAGATTTCTAAGAGCACAACTTGGACTAAGAGAATTATGAGAAGCTTTTCTTTCTCTCCTAATCACCAGATTCTTCAAAAAGACTATCCCAGTATCACTCATTGTTCTCTATTCCTTTTCTCTTGTGTTTTTGAATATGATAAACTAAGTTTCACCCTTAGATAACTTTGTGCCCCCACAAAATTTTATTTAGGTGTCTACATTCCTAAAAATAATACATGAATGAAGTGTTCCAAGCAGCAAGCCGCAGCTTCCTGAGGTATCAGTGGCTGTAATGCAGTTTCTAGTTCAAGGATTTTGTTTTATAAGTGATAAAACATTGCAGAGTCTACATCCAGTATTGCTTTGCTATGCACTGTTTGTGGTTTTTTTAATCATTTTTGGGTGCAAAGCATATGTCATTTGGTTGACTAACATGAACAGAATATTGCTAAGGTATGTTTTCTGTGATATGTGTGCCTACTCCTCTACTTAACAAGGTTTTTAAACTATATAATGCTCCTAGCCTGCAATCAAAACACTGCTCACAAGTTTTAGTCATATATTTTATCACTTATGTAATGAAAGTGCATTTACTTTTGCAGAAGATTTCAGTATATTACTTGGATTCTTGGTATAAATTGTTTTCCTGGTGTCTAAAGCCATGTTTGCTCAAGCAAACTCTTGTGAAAAGGAGTCTGACTAGGCTTCAGTAGCCAAATGTTTTTTGAAAAGGCATCATAAATGGTAAATTATGATTTTCAAGTTCATTTGTCTGGGACAAAGGCAAGCACGATAGGTGTTATGTTCCAAAATTAGTTCAGGGACATAGAGTGGGGAGAGGTGAAGAGGGAAGGGAAATGGTAATTTGGCAATACCAAAATACTGAATTTTCTTGACAAAGTTCTTATCTTTTAATGAAATTCTACTGTTTGGACAGCAACCATACACTTTTTAATTACTGGCATTAAAACTGAGAAGCTAAGAGTGTTACAGTTGGAGGAAGCTATAATTAAGGCTCTGTTTTCTTAAGGAAAACAGAGAGTTCAGGCAGCCTTTCAAAGGAGATGGTAGTTATATGTGAACTTCTATGTAGACTATGTATTGATAAATACATGTTCTCTAGTCTTACTCCAGTAAGTTCAGCAGTAAAATGTATTCTAAGTAACTTCTTAATTTGAGTCTCCTGATGTGCTGTTTCAGCTCTAAGGTGATTTATCTAGTAATAGTTATAATTTCTTCTGATTGTAAGTCAGAATTCCTTAATTCTATCTTTTATTGTTGATTGAAAAAGAGAGGTGTAGAACAAAGTAATATTTAGTGGATTTGGTTAGGAAGTAAACCTGGTTCTAAAATATGCACTGTGTATGTATTTGTACTGTATTTAGCCTGTCTGCTTTCAGAGAGTCAGGGAGACACTGCTACTACTGAGCACAATAGCTGGAAGATTGTTAGTCGACAAATAAGTGTGGGTGTACTTAAGTATTGTCAGTCAGCAGGTCATTACATACAACTAAGTCTAGACCATCTTGGAATCACTGCAGAAACCACTGGCATATAAATCCCTCTTAGTCTGATGGGCTTCCCTGGGGCAATATTTTTCAGTCGGGAAAGATGCTGTGGAGGCTGGAGCTTGGAGTGGTGATTGCGGCAGCTCCTGTGCGCTGGAGCTCTCACTTTACCACAACGTTCCAGGGCTGTCAGGATTTTGGCTGCCTTCTCCACTGGCTTCCCAGGCACTGTGGTGAGAGCAGACTGGTGTGTCCTGGGGCTGAGCTGTGTGAGTACCTGGGAAGCCCTGTGATGCCAGTTCCCAAGTGCCTGTGCTCCTGCTCTTGGTGCAATGAAATACTCCTGTCAGATGGGCAGCACCAGAACTTGGTTTATCTTTGAGTTACTTATTCCTGTGTTATTCTGCACTGGAATGAAGACTGATTCTGAAACAGGAAGATCTGTAAAGCAGAATAATGTTTTCTCAACAATCCTGCAAATGAGAATGACTGTTTTTTGTATCACAAGATTTTGAAGTATTAGGTAGATTCAGCTGAAGAGTTATGTAGTTAGGGAATAGAATACCTTAGAAAACTTTGTTTAGAATGTCATCACACTGGTGGTGTAGAAAGATAGTGTGACATATAAAATTATCTACTTTATATTATTTTTTCTAATCAATTTAACAAACATTGTTGAATTGGCAGATTAATTGCTGTTTGCAGAGTCAAACATTTGTGGTGATTTTATTTAAATTTTACTGGGGCAGAATTCAAGACTCTAGCATTAAAGTTTATTTTGTGAGTGAGTTAAGAGTAACCAGAACATTTTGTGTGAGTTTGCGTAAACAGATAATTTTGCATGTGAGATAGTTTGAGGCAACTTCTTCAGAATCTAGTTAGAGCTGTCCGTAGATGAACTGCTGCAGTGCTGTGGAGAGAATGTGTGGCCCACCACTTCATGCCCTGATGGACAGTGGTGGCACGTGGTGTCCCTCAGGGGCCCGCACTGGGCCCAGTGCTGTTCAATATCTTCAGTATTGACACAGTGGGATCAAGTGCACTTCAAGCAAGTTTGTGGAAGACACCAAGCTGAGCAGTGTGGATGACATGCCTGCAGGAAGGGTCCATCCATATGGACCTGGTCAAGCTTGAGGCATGGGAACCTCATAAGGTTCAGCAAGGCCAAGTGCTGGTGCTGCACCTGGATTGGGGCAACCCCCAGTATCAATCCAGTTGAGGGATGAACAGATCAAGATCAGCCCTGCTGAGAAGGATTTGGGGGTGCTGGTAAATGAGAGGATGGACATGACCCAGCAATGTGCACTTGCAGCCCAGAAAGCCAAAGTCCTGGGCTGCATGAAAAGCGTGGGCAGCAAGGAAGGGGTTTCTGCCCCTCTACTCTGCTCTGCTGAGATCCCACCTGGAGTGCTGCATGCAGCTCTGGGGCCCCCAACATAAGAATGATGTTTGTGATAAGACAAGGGATAATGATTTTAAACTAGAAGAGGGTAGATTTAGACTAGATATAAGGAAGAAGAAGTTTTTTACAATGAGGGTGGTGAAATACTGGAACAGGTTGCCCAGAGTGGTTGTGGCTGCCCCATCCCTGGAAACATTCAGATTGAACAGGGCTCTGAGGAACCTGCTCTAGTTGAAGGTGTCCCTGCCTGTTGCAGGGGTTTGGAATTACACGACCTTTAAATGTCCCTTCCGGCCCAAATGGTTCTGTGAACTTGTTCATGCATCCTTCTGACTGTTTTTTTTCATATATGAATAATTTTTAAAAGCTAAAGTAAAATGAATATGTTTTACAGTGCTTGTGGCAAAGCAGAGCTAAGCATAGCACCATGTTTTTGTACAGGTATATATCACAATTATGCTTTTCTCTCCAGATTTGGAGGTGAAGGAGGCAGCAGTTATATGAAGACCATAATGGAGAGTGAGGGAAAACTGTTCTTTTGGCATCTGGGATTCTTTTTCAGTTTCTAATTTTTACATATAACCAACCCTGAAAAAAACACACAAAATGTTGAAACACAAAGTGTTAAGAATGACTTTCCAGGTCACAGGTTATATTTTAAAGCGGAATCATGTTGTTATGGTTCCTGATAATATTTTTGGAATTAGAAACCTGTCAGTGTTTCCATTTGGAGATAGGGAACTATATATAACTGGCTATAAAAATATATTCCCAGCCAAGGCATGCCATATGAGGTTGTTGCTGGAAAGCAATTAAAGTCTGGCAGCTTTGAAATAAGAGGCACATCAACAAGATTGGGAAATCTGCTGTTTTCTGTTGGTGCTGCATTTCTAGAAGTCATGAAATGTGTGATGATAGGTGTATGGTGGCTGTTCAGGGTCTGCTTTTATGGGTCACTGTGCAGAATCAGGTCTGGGTGGATAATTTTGGTTTATCTTTAATGTTAGGTTTTCTCGTGCTCTGGATGTCATTTCACAAATTAAGTTCTTGATAGATATTTTAACACCTTCTATCCATTTCCTAAATCTTTTGTGCAATTGGTCCTTTTCCTTTGGTTCACCACAACTTTAAGTAGCTCCAGCACATTCTTCCAATTTACAACGTGTCCCTGACTCACCAGCTGGACTCCACACATAGCCTTGGTGCTCCAGGAAGGAAGACTTGGCTTTAAGTGAGTATGGGGTTAAGGAAAGCCTGGAGTGGGAAGTTATAAAAATCAGATGGTTATAGTAATTTTAAGGGGCTGTACACTGAGTTTAACAGCTCCATGGGGAATGGTAATATGTATGTATGAAGAGTGGAGAAGGAGAGAATGAGAATAGTAAGGTGCCATTATTTATATATATTAATGTGTGTATATTATATATATCTATATCTATATCTATATCTATCTATCTATCTATATATATATCTCCTTCTTTCCTCTCCCCTTTCATTCCCTCTTTTCAGGAGATTTGATATGTTTTGGCCAGAATCCTAGTCTGACCTGACTGCAGTGCATCATCAGACAATCCCTACAGAAAGCTTGCACAGAGGGGAAGCTGTTTTCAGGATCCAGTTTTCTCCTCTGGCTGCAATGAAACATTTGACTCTGATAATCACACATGATTATTTCTCCTGCATTTGCCATGGCAATTCTCAATCATCTACTTTATCTTCTATTATGATCAGATACTTATCTGTTTCATTGTTTGTTCAGGCAAATGTAAGATAAGTTTATTTTAAAGGAAAACAGCCCCAAAGTTAACTTGGATTTTGGTTTGTGGCAAATTCAGGGTCAGAATCACTTGGGCCAGTGCTCCTGCTCGGGTGGAAAGAGGTAGTAGCTGTAGGCAGGTAAAGGCTTGACTAGTCACAGACTTCTCTTGACTGGCTGCCTGTGATGCCCAGTGTGGAGGCAGTGGTGCACACTGGGGCATTCACAGCTCCCTGAGGAGGCTCTGGCAGTTGCTGTTTGTACAGGGCTTGATGCTGCTGTCCTTATCCCTTTGTGGAGGAGGGGCCAGATGCTCGATCTCAGTGAGTTGGACCATTGAGCCTTGTCCCATGACCCTGACTATAAGGAGATAGTGATGTTAGTTATTAAGCATAAGAGGACATGAAAATTAGGAGTTGCCTCATATTTAGGGTTATGCTGTATCTTAATGATTGTAATCTGTGGAAAATGAGTGTTTAGGTAACAGTGAATAGTACTATGTTGAGGCATGATGACTTCAAAATTAAAAAAAAATAGATAATATAACCTTGTAAATATAAAAAACCTTTTATAAGGAAAGGTCTTCTGTGGGACTCTCTTGCATTCATTCTCTGTCATTCTAGCTCCATAGTGTTAAAAGATGGTTGTTTGTCTTGTTGGCTTTGCAAAGTCAGCATTGTGACAAAAAAATTCTTGTATATTTCAAGAACAATGAAATAAAGTTGCAACCTACATTCTGCTTTTACTTACATCTTTTAATTATGAAGGCTGTGTTTTTAAAGTAGTTGAAAAGAAATAATAGGGAGTACAAAACCTTTGAGGGAAATACAAGCCCTTTTTGTCACGTTGTTTAATTAGTTGTTTTGTGGGGCTGGTTTTGGCAGGGAGTATAAATGCATGTGTATATATGTGCATATGTGCACACACATGCTCCTAACCTGAGCAAACTATTATGGCAAGTCCTTGAGACTCAGCTGTAGAGCACCACTTCATTGGTTTAGCAGTCATGTTTTAGAGAGGAACTGTATTTTGAAGAATATTCTAACTACATAATTTATTCCATTTTTAAAAAATACACTTGAAAACAACAAATAGCTTGTTTTCTGTGTGTTTCACAATATCAGAAAAATAATAAAAACAAACAAAACCCCCAAACCATAGAGATTATGTATCTTGAGGTTTCATTTTAAGTAAAGTGTTCAAATAGACATTTGAATATAAATGTGTTTAATCATGTTTTTGCAGAGGCAAAATTGTGTTATGACTTCCTAAAAGTATGTCTCTGGTGGTAGAGATGAAAATGTCCTTTTATGATTCTCAGCTGCAGCTTTACATGTTACAAATACCCCCTAAAAATCTTAGAAATTAAAAACTCAACTAAGTCTGAGCTAGAAAGCGAGAAATGAATTTAAATATATTTCTTTCTTCCTATGAAATAAATGAAATGTGAAGAAGAAAAAAGGTTTATTAGGGGTCATTTGAGTGCACTGTCCTTCCCAGAACACAAGCTTTCATTTCACATACAATGAAGTAAATTTTTTCTCAGTCATTTTGACTTCTTATTCTAGAGCCCAGACATATCCACACAAAGGCTATTTTTATTATACACAGTTTTGTGAATGAAGAGTGTTCATTTTTTTTTTTTTAAGTCTTAATATGGGACTTTGGACAAATAAATAGGAGAGCATGTTTAGTACTATTAATTTTTAGGCTTCTCTTGTGAAATAACAGTGTGGCTAGGATTTTCTTTACTCAGGTGCTGTTATTTGGGCTGTCCACAGGCTTTCTTGATGAGAAAGAGTTTTTGCCTCTCATTACTGAGAGCACATATCATCTGCTTTCACTGGGAAGAGGATTATTCTTTCTTTCAGTTAATTACTTTGAGTCAAAATGTCTCATAATGGGAGTTTTGTAATCATGAGCAGGTTGATTTAAAGACCATAGTTGCACCAAGGCTGTACTACACCATCCTTTCTTTATGGAAAACTACCAACAAACATTTCTCATTCAGAAACCTGTACCAAGAGATTTACAACTGGAGCACTCCTGACTGCTGCTGTCTTAGTTGAAATGATTGGAGTCTGTTCATGTACAGCAATCTTGAAAAAAACCCTGTTTGAATATCTGTTTAGCTGCCAGGTTTTCAGTGCCTCATTGGAAAATTTTTCTGCATTTTTCAATAGCTGTTTTTTTCAGCGGCCTACATAATTTTTACATCTGGTGGTCTCTAGAATGAAATGTTCTGAGAACTGATAGGGAAACTTTGGAAGACTACTTTCTCTTTTATGAAATGCTCCAGAACTGAAATTGTTCCATTTTTAACAGATTGAGCTCTTCTCTCTCTCTCTCTTTCTTTTTAAAATAAAATATAAGACCATGTAACTTCTTATTTTAAGCCACTGACTTTCCTTCCATAGATAGTGAAGTTCTATTACCTCACTTTTTAGAAAGAGGAAAGAGTAAGAAGGTTATTTATCCAAGTTATAAAAACAGCTAAGACCAAACTATTGCTTGAACTTAGGTGTGTCTTGTCTTAAACTGAGGGCTCACTGAGCTAGTTCATTCCTCCTCTCAGAGGTACAACATTTTTGATAAAAGGGAATAAAAAGTAAAGTGATTTGTTTAACCTATCATAATTTTTTTTGTTACAACCAGGAAGGACTGTTACTAAAATGCATTGACAAGGATTATTCCCTTTTACTCAGATGTATGCAGACTAAAGACTCAAACTGGCACAAAGCACTCCAATTCAAAGTTTACTGAACTGTGTGTCACAGACTACAGCAGTGACCAAGCAGCCACAAACTAGTTCTGGTCCTTGGAAAAGTGATAATTAACTAAATGAAAATTGCCCAGATAGTCCCAGCTAGTCAACCATGCCACATGCTGCAAGTCTGAGCTGATTTGATGGAAGAAAATTCCTTTCTCTATGTAATCTGATAACTAGCTTTCCTCTGAGTATGTTAGAGACATATATGAATTAGACACGAGTTTTGATCTAGCATATTACTTCCCCCTCATTATGGTCAGTCTCTGATCATTCAGAGGAAGAAAAATAATTTTCCTTTGTTCTTAGGAAGCTGTATCTGCTGGTTGCATGTTAAAGTTGGTAAGCTTTCAAGGTTATTGGCTGGGCCCTGAAGTATGAGACTGTGTAATTTCTAAACTTATGTGTCTCTGCTCTTTTCAAGAGGTATCTCTGTGAGGAATTGTTAGCAGGTTATTAGCGAGTAGAGGATATTGTCTTGTTCTTTACTGAATTTGATGTCATTTGAGCTGAGCCGTATTGCTACCTATAGGTCTTTTCCTCTGGTAAGCAATTTTTGTCTCTTAAAATGACTCACTTTGTGTGGGAAAGGGTACTTCCAGCTATGAAGCTGAAGCTTCCTTTTTAAAATCTTATTTTCAGTTACAACACATTTCTAAAATGCTTTGTTTCTATTTCATTCATTGGTACTCGCGTCCCTCCATGGGAACTCCTTTGTGAAGGACTATACCTGGACATCCAGAAATCTTTGCATGTCCTCATGTGCTTTGTTATCTATTCCTCCCCATCAAAGTGTGTTTCACATCATGTAGCTGCCTCCTTCTTCAGGCAAGAAGTGAAGTCTGATGCTTCACATGCAAGTTGTAGGACCACAGAGTGAGTCCTGTGGAAGTGACCTCTCTGGCAGAATTTTGGGCTTCCCTTAGCCATCTCCTGCTCGAAGCAGGATCAGGTGTGATGCCAGACCAGGTTAATTGGGCTTTATGTACTTGGGGCTTGAGATAGCTGTGCCTTTGTTTAACTGTTCAGGGGTGTTGTAACACCACTTGAAGTCCTGGCTTATTTGAACTGAATAATTCTTGGAGTAACCACAGCATTCATGTAGCTTTGAATTTCCTTCCTGAGCAAGGATAAGACAGTATTTCCTCTCTGCCTAGTGCTTCAGGAGAATTTTAACAAAAATTCTATTTGAATTGTAATGGATTCAGCCCAAAAAGACAACATGGAACCTTAAGTGCTATCGGTTTTCTAGTGCAAACATAATCATTATCTACTCTCTGCCAGCTGCTGTACTGAGGAGATGCAGGGCTGCATCTACACAGTACTCAGCTCAGTTTGTCTTCAGACAAATCATATCTACCAGGAAACTACCAGCTTAGTCTTCCACAATACTCTGAGGAACAATTTCCTTCTGTGTGGTCAAAGCATCATTCTCAACCTATGATGCCTAGTCTGAAACCCCAGTTCCCTCTATCAGGCTTGGACATCTGGCAGATCTACTTGTACAGGCCCTCACTGAAGCTTAAGTCAGAGCTAGCTTTGCTCAACGTAAAGAGCTGTGCAACATTCCTTCTGCAAAAGTTCTGATACTGTGAATATAACCTTACATGTATTTTAAAGTTCCCTACTTAGCTGCTTATATCTAAGGACATGAAATCTTCCAGACTATTCACAGCTATCTAAACCTTGAATTTCTTCATTGCTAGAGGCTGCCTCTTTCTTTACCATTCTATTCAATAGTGTTCCTAAGAATGAAATTAAGCAAAACCTCCTTTTATATGCTGTTCACTATTTCAGATGTTTGGTATTTATGAAACACAAAGCAGTGTGCAGGCATGTCTTTCACTTTTACAGGTTTACAATTGCAATCAAGCATTTATTTGTTTCCTTTGTCATTTCATGTGCCAGTTCTGTTGAACAATAAAGTGTGACAGGATCAATAGTTAAGGTGTAGTTATTAGTTTACTGGTCCTAATATAACAATGCAAATAGCTACATAGTCTTTGCTTCTCTTAATTTCTGCTGGAATTTCTGTATGCATGCTGATTTGGTATCTATGACTTTTAAAATATGTTTCATTTCATCTTCTGGGAGGTGAAAAGAAAGACTTCGCTTAAACTCCTTCTCTAACTACATTTTTTTTCTGTTCCTCAGTCTTTTCTACCTTTTTAGGAATTTTTCAGTAAAAGTATGAAAAGGTAAAGTGAAATATCACCCATCATGCATAAAGTCTTCTTGTCTTAAGCAGAGTGTTCTGGATCTTCACGTCTATAGCTTCAGTGCTGCCAATAACGTTTTGTCTTCTGTGGTTTGGGTGGATCTGGATTTGGAACTGTGTTTTTGTTGGAATGCCTCTTCGTTGGATCCCTGCAGTTTTCAGTGCTTGGAAAAGTTATAACTTACAATGGAAGACAAAGTAAACCCACCATCAAAGGGGAAAAATTAAATCTCTGTTTATTCACCTGCATGCTAAGATGAATCTTATTCATAGCAGCTAGCTGAAATATTCTAGATATTAAAAGACTTGGAAAAAAGTGATTTTTTTTAAAATGCCTGGGACTTTGTTCCAATAGGATTTGTGTCCCAGATGTTGATTTGCACCAGCAATATGCTGGATGAAGTTTGTGTTGAATGTGCCAGCAGATAGTGGCAAAGAGTATGTACATGCAAAAAATGCCTTTCTGTGCTATTTTGTTATTAAGGAATAGGCTGTGACACCCTCTGCATTTCTGAATGACTGTAGCATGGGAATCTGAAATGGAAAAGTCTGAGAATGGTGTCCAAGTGACTTTTAACCATCTGAGGGGTGAAAAAACAACTGCCTTATGGACTCCACTGGCCAAGACTCCCCACTGGCCAAGGCTCCCCACTGGCATGGTGTTATGAGGAAAGAGTAAAGGAGTGTTTGTTGTTTTAAGTTTTGTTTCACTTTGCAGCTTTCACACCAGCACTATATATAAAGAGTTGGTCCAAGGTATAGTAAGTCTAGCTTCTAGACTAGTTCTAGATTTCTAGCTTCCAGAAGAAGCAGGACTATTTTTCTGTATTAGGAATGTAACTAGCAGCCTCGGTTTGAGCATCTGCTTATGCTTCCCAATGAAATTTGTTTTCAATGGAAGGCAAATAAAACACCCACTTGAAATAATCTGTGGAACATGGTGGTTTTCATGTACTGTCTTCCCTGCATATCTCTTCCCACATACAAAGCTTAGAAAGAGTTCCTGTGCCTCATATATGGGTAAGACATGGTAGATGTAAGTGAAAAAGAGATAAATCCTCAGCTAAGGAATGTGATTTTTCAAAAAGCTGTTTGGGAGAACACAGCAATTGGTTTTGAAAGCCCACAATTTCTACTGTAGATGGTTTAAGGTCAGCTCCGTGCAGGCTCCCTGTCTGAGCAGCTGGGCTCTTCAGTAGACACACTCCTGGCAAGACACACACTGCAGCAGAGCTGAGACTGGTGAGTTACTGTGTGGTGGCCTGATGGAGGGGAGCTGTAGCTGTCATTGAAACCATCCTGCTGGGCCACTGTCCTGTGAAAAGAGGAGATTTCCTCAACCCTTAGTGTGGGGAGATTACCTCAACCCTTAGTATTTAATTTGTCTGTCAGTGTCCCAGGAAAGCTGAGACCCTTGTTCCCAACCAGTCTGTCAGTGTCCCATTACAAGGACCCTTCACTGAACAGTCCTGGATCAGAAGGTGGTTTGACTGACTTAGGCAGGGACAATCAACAGCATAAAGGAGACCTGTCAGTGGGGTTTTGCTCTTTATTTGAGGGTGTTGCCTGCTGCTGGTGACTGCTTGTGCCCATGAAGGATTCAACACTGGCAGTTTACAGAATAACACTCTTTATTAATATGATACTGTGGCAGATTAAGATCTGAGGATTGCGAGTGATAGTATCAGACTGCAAAAATGTGTTCAGAGCAATATTGCTAATCCCCAATAAAAGTATTCAGTGTGCACAGAGTATGATTCTTACCCAACAGGTGTCCCTGTGAGGGGGAAAACAGGTTCAGCCTATTGACTGGTCCCAGGAATTATGACAGAGTCTTTCTTGACATTTCCCCATTCTCAACTCACTTACTATTTCTTTATATTTAGGTGGAGCTTGAGTGGCTCTAGTCATACATACCTGTGTTACTGAGTGGTGTAAAATTATCTTGTTTTGCTCTTAAAAATACAGTAAAAAAAAAATACAGAGCACATGTTTAGTGAAGGGTGGTCATATCTTGGAGTCGGGTAACTTTGGATGGAGATTAATATTATAATTAGGTTACAGTGAACTGAGTTAATCCAAGGTAAGCATTTTCACTGCCCTTGCTGACTCAGCATCTGGACACCTTCTCCTATCTCCCCTATCACCTGACAGGTGCTGTGTAGTTTATCAGCTGCAAAGTACATCGAGTTCCCCTCCCTGCAAGGATTTCTACAGAGCCTGGCTGTGGTGTATCCACTCCATCCCATCCTTCTTGGTTGCAGATGATGTGTGTGGGGTGTCAATGTGGAGCATTCCAGCCAGGGAGCAGCAGCTGTATTTTACCCTGTAATTTCCGTAGCGTTACAACTTATGTTAAGATGTGAATATAACTTCTCAGTTTCTGCTTATTTTGCCCCCAGCCCTCTTTCCACTTAGGCAAAAGAGTCCTGTCATTGCATGGAGGGCATTTCAGGGAGAGCTGAACATTGGGGTGGATCTGAGGGGTAGAGCAGATTGGCTGTCTGGCCTCTGTCCCATCACTTGATTTGTGCAGTCTTCATCAGATATAAAAAATCTGTGCTGTGGCCAAAATCAATGATTAGGGTGCTCTTCCTCCCTGTCTGAATTGCTGGGGTTTGAGGAGGAGCAGCAGCTTCTTTTCAAGGAGTGGTTTGGGGGATTTCTACATTTTACTCTCTAGACATGTAAAAAGGAGGAAGTATAAATGTAAAATCTAAATAACAGCATTTGAGAGACAAGTTATCCTTCAAAAGTACTGCGTGTTTAAAGTCCTCTTGAGTTTACGATTGGAATTTCTTGAGGTTTCTATACATGAAGCTACTGACATTTCATCACATTATCTGGGGCTTATAAAGTATCCCAAAATCCAGTGGGAGTTATGCAAAGCTTGTATCATGAATATTTTTATGGAGACTGAAGATGCCAGATAAGAAAAAGACTTGAAATTTAGGGTAGACAAAACTGCCCAGAGCAGTGCAAATAGTACACAATTGGCAGATACTGTCCATGTTTCAGCACTGTTAGACCTATAAGGTTTCTAGAAAAGCATCAGTCTATCAACTCATAAGGAGATGAAACATCTCCTTGAAGAGATCATCTTGGGAGGACTCATCAGTCTATCAACTCATAAGGAGATGAAACATCTCCTTGATGAGATCATCTTGGGAGGACTCCTCGGTGTGATGAAAACCAAAGCAGCCACTTTACAAATCAGCAACTTCAGTTGATTAAAAGAAGTGGCTGGTTCATTTGTTGGAGTAATGCAATTTCTTACTGTATCTGAAATGGATTATTAATTAAAATTCAGAAATAGGATTGGCAACATACACATGAATGTGCACCATATAAGATTTTCGAATACCAAAATGAGTACTTGTTGGGGAATGGGTAGGGAGCTAGGCTTCGAAAGAAATGACCTGTGAGTGGTATTTGTAAACCAGTTGATTGGTAAGGCTTGGTTGTTGTTTTTTATTTTTTTCTGGACAGGTTTTTAAGCTGTCCTGTTTGCATGAACACAATGAAGCAGGGCTTATTTTATTTTATTTTATTTCCTTATCTATTTTTGGTCTCTGAGTATACTCTATGGTTGTGATATTTGGACCTTTTATCACCAGTGTTTCAGGTATGTTCAATTACTCTCAGTTACAACGGGAAGACCTAGAATAAAACTGGTGAATCTGTGAACAGAAAGTGTAAATAAAAGCTAACATTTCCTAGGACATTGCAACAGGAAGTATGACACTTTCCTCTCTCTGTCTATTTCTGTAGTTGTTTTTTAGGAAGGCAGATGATGGGCTGGTGTTTGTGACCTGCAACAGATGTTCTGTATTTTTTTTTCCATCCTGTAGACAGAATGAACATCCCATGGATAAAACGTAAATTGATGACAGCTCTGGATTCCCATACTGGAAAGACAAGTACCATTAGCAGGGAACACTGGGGAAATGCAAGAGGTCTGAGCAACCAGGCTGCTCCATTTTCAGGGGAAGAGGAAATGTCTAGGAACTAAACAGAGAGAAGTTGAGGAAGAGGATTCACATCCCACGTATAAGAAGGAAGCAGCATTCAGTAGTGTTAAGGCAAGTGAGGATTGGTAGACTGTGAGCAGTGGAGGACAGAAGAGGACAAGAGGAGTTAAATGTTTCCAGATGACAGTAGGTATCCACTTATCCAGAAAGTGAACTATGAGAGAAACCTTTAAAAGCTCCAGATGGTCAAATGAAAAAAGATGGCTGAGATACCTCTCTTAGTAGCAGTTCATCCCAGCTGGAAAGAAAATCAGTAATGTTCTCAAGACATCTAGGTAACCAAGCATCCTGAAACCAACATATGTGTCACTTTATTGGTAAAGTAAACTTCTGAACTTGGTATGCAATGGTGCTAGTGCCTAGAGTCACTAAATATTGCAAAATATCTCAACATGTAGGTGATTTCTTGAGACCTGCCAAGGTGCTGAAGGAGAATAATATCAAACTGCTCCTCATAGTGATTCTCCATGTCATGGTGATAGGGAAAAACATACAGAAAATTCTGGAAGTATTCAGCTGGATAGCTGTGTAGCAACAGTAAAATGTTTTGATTTGCAAGTGGAATAAAATGCCACTGTCTTTTGAGTATAGATGGAATGAAGGCAAATTTCTTGGAAGCCTACACCAGAATAACCAGAAGGACATTTTATCAATAATGAGATAATGAAATGAGCTGATAAGTGAGAGTAATCTAAGCATAAAATTGTGATATTGGAAATATAATGAAGACCTCCAAAGGAAGTGAAGCAATAATAACGAGGCAAAATTGCTCACTTACAAGCAAAATTTGATGAGATTTATACCAAACTCATTTGAGTGGAATTCCACCCTACAGTTAATCTGTCTTCAGGGGAAGAGTGGGGAATGTGCATTTTCTCAGTTGTGGAAAACTTTAGAGAAAATGATCCTGAGTGCTGAAGGCCTGGTGCCCTCAGAAGGAACACTGAGTGATCACCTGTGTAACAAAAAAAAAAGGCTCTGTCCTACCCAGAGCAACATGGTACATGGGAAATGGTTTCTTCATGGTCAAAATAATTTACATAACACATTAATGTTTCAGCAGAGTAAAATCTAGGAAAAATAGAGAACTTGTATCACTTCTTTATTTGGTATCAGTACAGTTGCTTTTCCAGTGCTGAACTGTTTTTTGGTATCCATAAGCCTGTTGATAACATTGTAAGGGATTGATCATAGTACTGGTTACTTTGCCTTGTGGTGAGACATTCTGGAATCTTGCTCTGTTTATCTTACCCATGAGAAAGCTAGGACTTGACCTGATCAGAGGGTCTGCATTGGGAAAAAAAAGTTGAAAAACTGTTAACAAACTGGCAGGCAAAGATATAAAAAAGGTCCAGTGGTTGGTCCTTGAAGTTCAAAATTCCACTGCACATTTTCAACAGTGTGAGTGATTAGTACCTATGATATCTTAACAAAGGTTGTGGTGGTTTCCTTACCACTGACAATTTAAAAATTAAGATTGAATGGTTTCTTAAATGATATGTTTCAGTAAAGCAAAAGTTCTGTGGCTTCTTTGTACAGGGCATTGGCCTAATTTTTCATAAAAATCCCCTTTGACCTTGAATTTTTAAATTCTCTTAAAGATAATTACTAGAAGCAAACTGGTCTTTTTTTTTTTTAAGTTGAAGTTTTCTGCCTAAAACTTACTTTTGCTTTTACAAAGTTCTAATGAAGAATAGGTATTTTTCTTGGCCAGCTTCTGTTCATATCCAGTCAGATGTTTTTCAGCTCTAGTGAACTTGCAGTGTTACCATCTTAGTGCTTTGGTATACTATGTAGTATTGGTTTATCTATAGGGCTGTATTTTTTGTTCAGTTCCTTGGTGCCCCTGAAGACATAAGCCAAGCGCAGGTGTATTTTATTGAGATATATGTGAGATATCTTCAAAGCATTAATTGAATTCAGGATTACGAAATCTACTGTTTTGCAATAAGTGCAGCTTGTAGTGGTCTTTTAGTTCCTCACCTCCTCTGAGTCCCATCTGCACATTTCTTGTTTACAGTGGTAAGTGTCTTGGAGACATTTCTGCTAGATCTGTACTAAAATCCAGTTACCAGCATTCCTGTGGCTCCAATCCCAGTTAGGGTGAGTGTCATTAAGCTGGCCATTGTATCAGCAAGCTCAGTTTTTGACTTCAGAGAGCTCAAAAGACCTAAGACTGCCAAAGAGCAGCGACCAGAGAGCGAGTGATATTAGGGAAATAGTGAGCATGTTAACCTGGCTCTCTAAAGAAATGCTTCTTAGGGAATGACTTTACTGCTTGTTTCTGCACCAGGATTTCCTTTCTCCAACCAGTTTTGGATTCATTTGCCTATTTCAGCCTGGTTTTTACAGAAGCATAAAAATACCAGGTTCTTGTGGTGAGCTGAAGTACCAGGTTCAAAAGAGCTTTGTGACACCCAGCAAATGGGTGTACAAGACACAAATTAGAAGCAGCTGTAGTATGAGGCTGCAGGACAGTAAGATCACAGAAAATCAAATGCTCTAAATTCTCTTGCTTATAGAACAACTTGTATTCTTGTGGGGCACAGGCTAGACTCATTTTGATTCTCTTGTGATTTTAAATAGTCATAACAAGTCACTTGAAACTGCTTCAGAAATGTGGCTTAAATACATTTGATCTAGACAAGAGTTAAAGTAATTAGATGACATTTGGTTTTACTTGATATGGATCCAAACCATGAAACTTTGAACACCCTTAGGGTTCAGAAGTGTTTCATTCAGTGTTTGGGTACTAGTCTGTGTTCTCAAGTAACCTTTTGAAACTTGGCAAATTTAATACTAGATTTAAAATAAAGGCACTACACGGGGAATCAAGTCTGTAAATGCTTTTTCTTTAACTATAGAGGTGCTCTGGACTATAGTTGTAGAAGCAGAAGGAATAGAAAATGCGTTACCTGCATTAAGGTGTGTGCTTGTGTTTATATGCAGTGTTCACACCTGTGTACATAGTTATGTGGCTGTACTAAACCTTACTTCTGCTGCAAGGACCCCACAGTCTTAATAGGGGAGCCAGGGCAATCATGTGCTTTGAGAGCCAGAGGATGGTGCTAACTTACAGCATGTGTGCATTTTCAGTTTTATCATGTGATGACAGCAGCACTCTGACACTGGTTAACATTTGTGGGCTTTGTGGAAGGAGCAAGTCTCCATGAGGGATTTGGCCAGAGAAGACCTGCCTGCCTGGCACCCAAAGATGAGGAGGATGTTCCAGGCAGGGTTGAAATAAGGCTGAGTAGCATGATGTTTTACATTGCATGTGATGCAGTCAGTAATCTGGAATGTGATAGACCATGTTTTATAAGCTTGTGATTTTTTCTTGCAAACAAATATAGACGGGAAAAAAAAGAAATGAAAAAACTAAAAAGGAAATGTGTAGATGTTTCTGTTGAAGGTGGAGGTGTTCACTTCCTCTTCACAGAGCAATTATATGCAAACTGGAAAAGCTTTATGTGATAACAATACATCCAATTTACTGTGTTAAGAAACTGAGATGGGAAGGGAAGAATTTGAGGCAGGAAGGATTTAATTATGGCCTATGTATCCAGGGCCAAAAGAGGCACAGTTAAGTGGGTATCTTCAAGATGGCATCCTTACGTGACCCCAAAACCAGTACTATGGTATTTGATTTGTGAATATGAACCCATGTTCATTGTCCAAGTAATTTATTAGTAGATCATATCACAATTTCCCATGGCTCTGGGAGAAATTGAAATAATGGAAAGGTTGCAGAATTTAGAGCTTCCCATGAAGCTCTGAAAAGAAAAAATGCAACAACAATGTGAAAAAAAATCGATTCAGTGGTACACACTTTACAGTAAACTACTATATACAGATTACCTGGAAATTATTCAATTTAATGCCTAAGCAGCACAGTTGGAAGTTTTCAGATTCTTTCACAAAATCTGTTCTTTTTAATGCAACATGCAAATCATATCATCATCCCCTTACCATTTTAATTCTTCAGTGATTTTTAATTTCTGAATGTGTAAAAGAAAAAAAGCTAGGAGACCAAAGCTAGGAAATTCATCAATATGTGACCATTAATTAAGTGATGAATTTGAACACTGTCAAAATTCAGTGTGAGTTACATAAATGTTCACTTACATAACAATAAATACAATAATATATCTGAGGATTTCAGAGCAGTTTACAAGTTTGGAATCTCACAGCATTCCTATAAGAAGGTAAAAAAATACAGCTATAGAAATAAAAAAATATTTTTTAAGGCTGCTCAGGAGATAAAGAAGGAGGAAGGTCCAGATGTCATGGTTTGGGAAACCTATACAATTTATAGAATATATTACTGAACTCTTTAATATATCTTGAGCTGACCTTAAATTGTGAAAGATGTGCCATCCATTTCCTGAACAAATAATAGCATAGGATAATGGAAGATCATTTTATCCTGTTAGCTCCTTTTCTATGGGCTGAAGCCCAGAGGAGTCAGCATAATTAAGTTTGCCTGCCGAAACAAAAGGTTATCAATAAAGATATCTTGCCAGAAATAGACAGAAAAAGTGCTTGGGAAGAGTAACAGGTGGCAGTAATAAAGGAAAACCGGGCAGAAGAGTCAAACTCAGACGCATTTTGTGGCCAAGAAGTCAGATTTTTCATGAAGATCCATGAGAGAAGATGGCAAAGAACCCTGTATGGAGGCCTGATATATATCTGCTCCAGAGCCTAATTCTTGCTCCACAAGATCATAGAATTGTTTAGGTTGGAAAAGACCTTCAAGATCTTTGAATACAGCCATTAACCCAGCACTGCCAAGTCCACCACTAAACCATGTCCCTAATCACCACATCTACACATTTTTTTAATAACTCCAAAGATGGTGATTCAACCACTTCCCTGGGGAACCCTTTCTAAGGCTTGACAACCCTTTCCACAGTTTTCCTAATATCCAACCTAAAACTCCCTGGCACAACTTGAGGCTGTTTTCTCTCATCCTATTGCTTGTTACTTTGGAGAAAAGACTGAACTCAGACTGAACTACACCTTGTTAGAACTTTCTTCCAGGTATTTGTAGAGAATGATGTACACCCTGGTCCTCCTTTTCTCCAGGCTAAACAACGCCAGCTCCCTCGGCAGCTCCTCATAGGATGTGTGCTCCAGACCCTTCAGCAGCAACATTGCTCTTCTCTGAACAGGCTCCAGCACCTCATTACACCACCAATGTCTTTCTTGTAATGAGGGGCCTAAAACCCAACACAGGTTTTGAGGTGTGCCCTCACCAGTGCCCAGTACAGAGGTACAGTGCCCAGTACTGCCCTGGTCCTGCTGGCCACACTATTTGTGACACAAGCCAGGATGTCACTGGCCTTCTTGGCCACCTGGACACATGCTGGCTCATGTTCAGCCACTGAGCAGCTTTCCAACCACTCTTTCCCCAGCCTTTAGCATTGCATGGGGTTGTTGTGGCCCAAGTCCAGGACTCAGCACTTGACCTTACTGAACCTTACACTCTCAGCCTTGCTCCATAGATTGAGATTCCTCTGCAAAGCTTTCCTACTCTCCAGCAGATCAACGCTCCTGCCCAACTTACTTCATCTGCAAACTGACAGAGGGTACCCTCAGTCCCCTCATCCAGATCATTGGTAAAGACATTAAACAGGACTGACCCCAGTACTCAGCCCTGGAGAGCACCACTGGTGACCAGCTGCCAGCTCTGTTTACCATCACTCTCTAAGTCATCCAGCCTGGTGTTTTGCTGAATGAAGAGTACTCCCATCCAAGCCATGAGCAGCCAGTTTCTCCAGGTCAATGCTGTGGGAAATGGTGTCTAAGGTTTTACTAAAGTCTGTGTAGAAACATCCCCAGCCTTTCCTTCATCTATTATGTGGATTGTCTTGTCATGGAGGAAGATGAGGTCAGTCAGGCAGGACCTCCCTTTCATATCATGCTGGCTGGGCCTGATGACATACTTGTCCTATGTGTGCTGCATGATGCACTTAAGATGATTTGCTCCATGACCCCAGCACTAAAGTCAGACTGATGGGCCTGTAGTTCCCTTATCCTCTTTCTGACTCATCTTCTATATGGGTGTCACATTGGCCAACCTCCAGTCAGCTGGGACCTCCCTGGTTGACCAGTAAATGATCCTCTACCAGCTCCCCCAGTATCCTTGTGTGGATTTCATCCACATAAAATTGTATGGGTCTAAGTGGTGTTGCTGACCATTTCCCTGTGGATTATGAAAGCTTCATTCTGTTTGCTGTCCCTGCCTTTCAGCTTAGGGAGCTGGGTGCCAGAAAAAGACTAGTCTTATCACTGTTACTGACTGAGGAAAAGAAGACATTATGTACCTCAGCTTTTCCTTATCCTTTGTCACAGTGTTTCTCTCCACATTCAATAAGGAATGGAGATTCTCCTTAGCTCTACTGATGTTGCTAATGTATTTACAGAAATATTGTTACTGTTGTTTATGAAAGTAGCAGATGAAGTTCTTATTGGGCTTTAGCCCTTGTAATTTTTTCCCTGCAGAATCTCATGATATCCTTGGAGTCCTCCTGAATTATCTGCCCCTTCTTCCAAAGGTAATAAACTCTGCTTTTTTTCCCAAGTTCCTGCTGAAATTCTCTGTTCAGCTAGTCTTCTTTCCCCCTGGATCGTCTTTCGGCATATGGCACCATCCTGCTCCTCTGTCTTCAGGATTTCCTTCTTCAAGATTTTTAGCCTTGGACACTGTTCCTCCAAGGTAGAGGTTTTGGTGACCCCCTTCCTTAGTTCACCAAGAACCAAAAACTTGCCCAAGATGAGCATAGTGACCTCCAACCATCACGTCCCCCACAAGTCTTTCTCCATTCCCTAGCAACAGGTCCAGCAGTTACCTTCTGTAGTTTGCTCCCTGACCAGCCCTGTCAGGAAGTTATGTGTCCCCACATTCCAGGAATCTCCAAGGCTCTTTCCTCTTTGCTGTGCTGTGTTTCGAACAGACATCTGGTAAGTTGAAGGTCCCCATGAAAAAACAAGGGTGAGTAATTGTTAAACTTCTCCCAGCTACTTAGAGGAATTTTTATCTGCCTCTTTCTCGTGGTTGGGAGGTCTGTCACAGACTCCCACCATGATAACTGCCTTGTTGGCCTTTCCCCAATTCTTACTCACAAACACTCAACCTTATCCTCACCATCACTAGGCTCTAGAGAACTAAAACACCCCTACCTCCACTGAGACAGCAGACTGACAGACCTTGCTAGTACCCTGTCCCTCAGGTATTGGCGTGCTCTCAGACTTCAGTGAGCCTTATTTTATCCTTTTCTCCCTTCAAATCTCTTTAAAGCTTTTTCAGTGAGCCATGCTAACTCCTGTGGAAAGATCTTTTTCTCCCTTTGAGACAGTTTCACCCTGTCTGTTGCCAGCAGGCCTACTGTTTTGTTCCCTTTAGCTATATCCATATATATAGCATATGTATTTATATGTATACAGTAGCCTTTAGCTATATTCATACTGTGCAGCAATTGGCCCTGCCCTAAGTCAAAATCATATATGTGATTTCAGCTGTTTTGAACTCCAAAGAACACTCTGAGTAGTGAATAAGTTCAGGCATCTTGCATCCTTGCTTTTGCTATGTTCCTTATAGATCTTTTGTTATAATACAGGCTTCTCTGAGGAACCTTGAATAAGCTGGAGGTAAAGATTTACTGAGAGTGACATCCAAGGAGACTAAAAGAAAAGTCAGTAGTCTACAGGATTGCCCACCATGTGTTAAGCAACAATTGCTTTGGCGTACATGGTCACATATTATTTGATGTGGTAAGGCAGTAAGGCAATCCCTGCCAACAGTGAGAGGAGGGATGCATCCATGCCTAGCTCATCATTTGTTGGTCTTGTATGTTTTTGAAAAAGTGGGCTGGGAATGAGAATACAAGATGGAGTGTAGGAAAAGTTATATCTCAAGTCTTCTAGGTAACAGGAGACGGGAACAGTTTTAGGAGTGTAAGGCTGTTGGTCTGTTAGGGTGTCTCTTTACAAAAGGGTTAACAGAGTACTGAAGAATCATACATATACCATGAAGGGTAAGGGTTCTTTTGCCATCAAGACGATCTTACCTAGTGAGACTGGTACCAGAGGACTCCAACATTCAGAAAGTGTCCCACTGACTGAGCTGTTTCATACCTGATTGCTTCGCTTCTTGTCCTGCCCGCCACCCATTAG
This sequence comes from Acrocephalus scirpaceus scirpaceus, assembly GCA_910950805.1. Classification (NCBI taxonomy): domain Eukaryota; kingdom Metazoa; phylum Chordata; class Aves; order Passeriformes; family Sylviidae; genus Acrocephalus; species Acrocephalus scirpaceus. Next base: position 18,021,839 of record OU383773.1, read on the forward strand.
GATTATTTGTACAAGATTGGAGTTGAATGCTGTCATGCTGAACTTAGAGAGTCCTGTGTGGGGGATGGGAGCAAAGAGGGAATTGGAATGTGGTGTGCAGATGTGTGAAGGTGAGAGTAAAGCTTATCAGCTACTGGTTCCAGAGGGTGGTGGGCTTTTCCTTGTTTTTTTCCCCTGACTCTGCTGGTGAAGTCATCAGTTGAATAACCTCAATTATCCAGCCATACAAGGTAAAACTACCAGATCACTATGTAAGGGTGTGAATAATTTTAAATATTTAAAAAGTTAACAATTAAACATAGGCCCTTTTGGTGAGCTGCTCCCTGGGTGGCCTCTATTAAAAACCTCTTGAAACCCCAAAGACACTTTCCTTTGTTGCATAATGTTTTTCTTTTGTTTTCAGTAAACCAGGTTTGAACTGGCAAATTTCTGTGAAATCCTGTAGCCAATTTAATATTTAAAACAGACCTGTGAAGTTATGCTGGTTTCAGAAATGCTTTGAGTCATCCTCCCTCTGCTAACCTACTGTCATGACCCAGCACCTGAGAAGGACTTGATAGCCCATGGGGACAAAGAAATGTTCTGCAACTCTGCAGAAAGGCAAGATAATAAAAGCTCGTAAGAACACAGAGTGATATGGCTGAAGTTTGTGTTGTAGTTATCAGCCAAGTAATTTAGAAGAAAAAAAGAAAATAATCGAACAAAATCAGAGCATAGACTTGAATGCACAGCAGCTGGTGACTTAAAATGGTAACTTGTACTAAGTGTGCTCCTTTGGTAATGTCTGTGCATATGGTTTTCAGCCCATTTTGGGTAAAAATTTGTAGAAGGCAGCTCTTTAAACTTAAAAATGCTTCTTTTTTTGCAAAATTTGTCTTGATTTCCGATCACAGATTGCTAGTGTTGTACCTGTTCTGCAGAGGCTTCTGTACTCTGAATGTTGCTCGCTTCACAAATCAGGAATTACATTAGTGGTGTTGCTCAGTTTCTATGGGCATATCATTCCATGTGCATATATCAGAGTGCTGAAGTTGTTATATTTTGTTGCTGTTGTGTGCTTATGTCTCCAGTTTCAAACTAGAATCTAGCATTGCATTTTTATTTAACTTTATACTGTGAGCTTTATAAAGCTTGGTCTCTGCTTGCCTGTGCCTGTATTTTAAATGTGTGTAAAATCATTAAACTGCCCTACATACAATTAAAAATGTAGAGATTGCGTTTCTTTTTATTCAGTGCCGGTGCAGATGTCTGAAACTGAGTGCACTTTCAGAACCCTTCTTTTGAAATATTTTGTAGTCATGCAAAAGATGAGTAACACTTTAGAGGATAGAAGACCACCAGCCAAAATACTTTTCAGATCATCTTAAAGTGTAATTTATCTTCTTATTTTGCAGCTAACTATGGACCAAATCCAATTTGCAAAGGTTGCTTATCTTGCTCAAAGGATAATGGGTGCATCAGATGCCAGCACAAGTTATTCTTCTTCCTGCGAAGAGAAGGGATGAGGCAGTACGGTGAATGCTTGCATTCCTGCCCCTCGGGGTACTATGGGCTTCGAACACCAGACATGAACAGATGCTCAAGTGAGTTGTTTTGGAACCCTTTTGAACACTTTTGTTGGAAGGCCATAATTCACGCTCAGTTTTTAAGATGATAAATTATGAAATAGAGTTGTATTTTCACGGGTGTCTCAAAACTTCTTAAAAATCTTAAAACTCCTTTGCCAAAGAAGGTGCCAGCTCATTTTGAGATATATAACATTCATCAGATTAACTACTTGATGAATTGACCTATTTTTTTATTGTCGTTACTGTTATTATTAGTTTAATAAGAAGGGCAATTTATGAAAAAAAAATATGATTCGTGGAGATACTCCTAGTTTTAAGAAACAAATTCCCACTATATAAAAATAAAAAGGATTCAGAATGAATTTAACATATTCAATCTGTTGAATATGTTAAATTCAACAGAATTAATAAACATTAATAAACATATACTAGTGTATATGTTTATGCACTAGTATAAACATATATTAGTGTTTATACTGTACAAGTCAGTATAAACACTAATATATGGGTGGGCTTCTTGTCATATTTTTTGTTCCCACATGATTTTCAGGTGACCAGACTTTTTACACCAGACATGCTTTAATATGCAAGTGTTGTTAATTTAATAAAACAGATGTACTATTAAAACAAACAAACAATCTTTCACTTTTAGTGAAACATTTTATTTGGAAATTTACAACCTGCTAATGTGCAACAAGATTCCCTGTTTGCATGTTTGTGCCTAGAACCACAATTGTTAAAATCCATGAGTGCTCTGGTGTCTCACATTATTTCACCTCTGTCTGGCAGTTGTGCCTATTCATATTGATTTTTCCATATGCTCGTATGTGGAGTATTACCCATATGGATTATTAATCATTGCTGTTACCTCTAATTCCTTTTTAGGGGAAGAATGTTTTTGTCATAGTCTAATCAGAATCAGGTCACCTGACATAAGAACTTGAAGTGAGAAATAGGTTTTCTTTGTTTCCTGCAATAATCAAGTGTCTATTAAATGTGTGGCACCTTTCCCCTAATGCTGTGCCATGTCACTGGGAACACCGAGCTGTGAGAAAGCGTGTGCTGGTTTTCACATCACACATAATCTCACAGGAGGTCACTCAGTGGCAGTCTGGGCTGGATAAGGAGCACTTATGGCCATGCTTGGACCTGTCCCAAGCTATCCCACCCCTTTCTCCCCATTCCCTGCTTGGGCTCCATGGATATAATATTCCCAACTGATGTGTAATATTGCAGAGAGCTGCCTAATCTGTACCAGGTGGTTAAGTTTTGATAAAAAATTAAATGAGGTAGTATATGGTTCATGCATCCATTCTGTAAAGTAATTTAGAATCTTGGCCTTAATCTTCATAATACATTTATGAGTTCAACAACTTCTCTACTTGAAACCTTTCAAAACTGGGCTGTAAATACTTCCCCATGTAAAAATGTTTTTGAATATATTTCTAAGTTTAGGAAATAGATTAATTTATTTGTATTTGCATGTACTGTGCTTGTGAGAAAGGCAAAGTAGTCTGTATTGGCAGTATTTACTTTTTTGGAAAGAAAAAATAGAAAAGTTAATTGCAGGAGGTGGAGGGTGAATTCAATGTATTTTTTTTGTTTGTTTGTTTTACCACTTACGGAAAGTGGCCTTTTCCCCTGAATTACAGGATTGATTTTGGAAAACATAAATGCAAATTGTGTCAAACCCATATTGGCATGCGTTGAGCACTTGATGTTTATCTCAACCTCATACCTTTGACAGTCTGCTCCTGTGAGAATAATGATGTAGTTGCATTTATGGACCAGTCCTGGTTCCCCTCTGATGATTTTTGTATTGTGTATTTTTGTGTTAGTGTAACTGCTAACTGGTGTAATTATATATCGCTTCAGGGTTTTTTCTCCATTTGGTGATCTCGGTTTGCACATATAAAGCATTGTGGACACACAGACATTTTGTTGATTGAGGTTAAGTTGAAATAAACATTGTTAAAAATTGAACAGGTTTCTTCCTACTTGCTCTTCTTAGGTATGCTTACAGATTCCATTGCTCAGATAATAATATCTCAGCTAAAAATAGTAAAAGTTTTGGTTATGTTAACATCCTTATGGGAGTTATAGTGCTTGAATTACATAAACCGAGATAATTTCTGCCCTAATAATGTCTTCATAGGCACAAAAGCTTTTTAACATTTTTTTACTGGAACGCTTTCCTGTTTTTGTTAGAGAAGCTATAGAACATATTTTTATGGAAAATGTTCCCTTGATTTTAAAAGCCAGAAGTGGTCAGTGCCAAATGTAACACAATAAATACCACAGCCAAGTGCAGCAGCACTAAAATTATGGAAATTTTTTATTTCAAGACAAATTTTCTTTTCTACATGTAAGCAATATGTGTGCCTAGAATTTGCTAAGTGATTCTAGACTGTTTTTCTAGTAACAGTGAATCATGAAATTTGAGACTGCTTGTCTCTAGAAATCAGTGAAGAGTTTCCTGCTGGATATGATTTCCACCTTGAACACTGCAGTATGAGAATGCAGTCCTTTTGGACATGAAGTTGAAAAGTGTTGAATCTCTTCTGTAGAAGAATGCCCAAGAGACGAGCTACCCTTTGTTAATTTTCTGATAAGTTTTTAATAATGAATGACTTTGAGCTGAACCGCTCCAACAATTTAAAGAGTAAGATGAAACCTGTCAGTTCGGTGGTTGGACTGATTAATGGATCAAGAATATCTTGAACCTTTCAACTTAGTCCGTGGCCATAGTAACCTCTATAATTTTAGGAGGAGAAACCACTCAGAGATTAGAAATTACAGCTCCCTTCAGGCTTTGTTTGACTACTTATTTGTTGAAGTTCTCCCTCTTTCTCCTAGGTGGGCTCAACATTGTTATTTCCCCTTCTATTCACCTTCAGTAAAAATAATAAAGACAAACTTTTAAACAAATTGAGCATTTAATAAACATGTGTAGTTAATTCAATACATTAAGAAAGATAACGAATTTTTTAACAGTGTTGCAAAATAGCAAGACTTCATTAATATACTGTTGCTTGAAATACACTTATGTAGTATAGTAGAGCATATGACCCTTTGAGACTGTTGTAATTGCAATTATAGCAGTCAGGCAGTTAAATTACCAAAAAATTGTGGAAAGAATTAGCACAGAAGGTGTTGCTGATCAATGACAGATGGGTGCAGAGTGCCAGTGAACACTGTGGGATGGCAGTGTGAAGTTAGATCTGTAGCACCAATGCTGTTCTAGTGAGCAGCAGAGGGATGGGAGCAGGAGCTGAAAGGAGTGAGTGTCATGGTCATGGGGACAGTCTAGGGATTGGTGAAATCAAGTTGTTGTCACTCCTAGTTTATCTTCAGCTACAGTTAAATTATCATTATGATTAGCATTCAGTAACCCTAAGCACTATGATGAATATCACTCTGATGAATTAATATTTTAATTTCAGAATTCTTACATATTCCTAATACTCTTTCAGTATTTTCCTCTAAATTGCATCTGATACAGATTGAATAATAGGTCTTTCATGTTTGGAGTAGTTTATTTTCATAGGAAAAATATGAAAATAAACTGCCTTGGTTGAAATCTCCACCCAGCCTTCATCCAACCTTCACTCCACCCAACCGTCACCTACTAAAGCTTCTAAAAAAAAGTTATCTCAAGGACTCTGCTGTGAGCCAAAAGGAAACTGACATTGTAGGTAAAGCAGAAAATACAAACAAGATGGGAGTTTTGAAGTATGATCAAAACTGAAAGAGGATTTATTAATTCATTTAATGTTTAAAAATGGATTAATCACATAGGTATTTGTGTTAAGTAGTGATAGTTTTATGGAGAGAATCCCCAGTGTAAAGTGAGGTCGGCTTCCACCCGCCAAGCGTATCTGTATCATATCAAGTGGTAACTTCTGTTGAAAGTTTTTCCTTTGGTCCTTCTTTCACACACAAAGAAAAGCTTTTAGCGTGTTACTCCCAACATGTTTTTTGAAATCAATAGTTAAAATGTTTAAAATATGTCACTTGGATGTGCGGGAGGGTTGCAAGATGCTAATTTTTCTTTTAATATTCTGTTCTGCATCATATCATTGAGACTACGTGATTTGTAAAAACCTTGATGTCTTTTCAAGTGTCTCAAGTGGGTGGGCAAGAGGCAAATATTTTTTCTGAATATTTAAACACACGTGATGTTTGATTCAAGCATTGCATTTAATAAAATACTTGTAGTACACCTTAAGTGTAACAAACCAGATCAGCAATTAAGTATTGTGGTACATCTCCAGAGCTGCTCACCTAGTTGGTTTTGCCTTGTAATTCATTAATCTGGGAAAGTGATTTTGCAGGGTCACTGTGAAGACATTGACCAGCATCCTGTTCTTTAGAGATTGATTAAACCCTTGGGGAAAAGAAATTATTATTCTAAGGAATTTCCTATAAACTGAAGTGTGGACAAGAAGCCCAATTTGTGCTGCTTATATGAACTCAAGTTTTAAAAGCCCCTTTGAAAAATGCTGGACACAGGAGTTGGTAGCATTCCGGTTATGTGTGGTTGTGTCTAAATAGAGCCAGCAGAGGTTATCTTTTTCAGGGCAAGGCTTCAAACTGATGCTCACATTCCTTTTAACCAAGAAAAGGTCACCTCCACTTGAAATATACACTTTTCATTCAATCTGCCTAATTTGTTGTCCAATGCCACAAGAAATCTGATCTAAAAAGCCTCATATTTTCCTAACTGCTAACAAAGAATTTTACACACTCGCACTCACACACACACTGTTTAAGTATTGTGGGATGCCATGTTTTGGCCTGCAGAGTAAATATTAAATATTGAATATTAAATATTGGCTAAATTTGAAGTGCTGATTGGAAATATTTACTAATTCCTATTTCAGAATAGTGACCTTATGGTTTGTGTTTTTATTCTCATTATAAAGGAATGAAGAATAAATGAATGATAGAATTACCAAAATTATTATTATATTGTTGCATGATGTGAATAAAAAAATGCTTCTTGATGTGGCTTCAGATAGCTGAAAAGAGGATACAGTTAATGTGGTTTATTTAATTTTGTTAGCTAAAGGATTAACTTTTTAAAAAATTAATTATAAAGTGATCATTGCTGTTCCAAATATAATGGCTTATCCTTTTTAATCTTTGGTATATTTTTTGTAGGTATGTATGGTATACATATGATCATTGATAACTAGTTAATTTTCAAGTTGACATGTTTTAATATGGAATAGCATATTTCTGAAAAGCCTGCACCTGAGTCTGTCATCTATTTCAGGTCATATTCCTCTTAAATTTTCAGAGAAATACAGTATTTCATAAAGGCAATAGTTGTTTTGTTTGGTTTATTTGTTTGGGGTTTTTTTATCTATTGATTATGGACTATGTCTCCTAGTCATTTAAGAATGGTTATTTTTTGTAGATTAAGTGTCTCAATAATAGAGAGGAGTTAAATCCACAAAAACTGAGCCTTTTTGCACATGCATGTGTGTAGACACAGACATCAGATATACTACATGAAAGTATCCACTCAACTATTTATAGGGTCAGCTCATAGAAAAAAACGTATCCTGATTTCATTGATAAATTATAAACTGAAGACAATACCTATAAAATATGCATACTTTTCAAAATAATTTGTTGCATCTAGGTTTCACTGAAATTACTTACACATGAAAATAATTTATATTCAACATATTTCCTCCAAAAAGATGTCATTAACTCAAATATAATTAAACTAGGGATTTTATTTACAGTTTGACTTAAAAAAAGAGGATTAGAATGACATTGAGGGAAGTGTGGTAAACACAGTTACCTCTAATTCCATCTATATACCAGGATGACAGTATTACAGCATTTCTGGCTTTGCTATTTTATTGCTTTAAAAGTCCCTTCATTTTTAGTCTTATCCTAACTTTGCTGTCTCATTGTTCCTTATGATCCTTTTGATTTAGGATGCAGAATAGAAAACTGCGACTCCTGCTTTAGCAGAGACTTTTGTACCAAATGCAAAACTGGCTTTTACTCGCACAGAGGCCGCTGCTTTCGCGGATGTCCCGCTGGATTTGCAGCCTTGGAAGAGCTTATGGAATGTGTGGGTGAGTCTTCTAGCACAGCAGTGCTGCTGAAGTAGCTCTTTTGCCAGGTGGCCATATTCAAATACGGCACTATGTTATGATCATGCTTAGTATTTCTTATCAGGAAATACTCACTAATGAATTATTATTGATTTCTTTACTGATACTAAATCTTTCCAAACTTTAAAATTCTGCCTCATTGGGAATGCCTCTCTGTTGTGCATCAGAAAGTTCTATCCTCTTACCTTTAAAATCACCTTGTATGAAGATTTGCAACTCAGAATTGTTTGAAGATTTACAACTCAGAATTCATAAGATTTCAGGACTTGTGTCAGAACAAACTCTTCTTTTCAAGAGTATTGCTTGAATTTCATGATGAGAGCTTGGAAATGTGAACTTCTGAAACCCAGGTGACAGCCAAATAGGATCTATATATTAGATACAAAGTCAATGTCATTATTTTAGGAGGTTTTTAATATTTAGAATTGTCATAACATATCAAACATACAGTTTGATGTTCTGATTTTTTTTTGGTTGGCTTGGTGCTGTCTAAAAAGATTCAGATTCTGTAAGAGATTTTAATTTTGTTTCTAGCTTTTAACTGGTAATAGTAAAACTGTCAAGTGTTGCTTTCTGACAGTGTACAGTATTCTAATTAAAAGAAAAAGAAAAAAGAAAAAAAAAAACCCAGAAGAATTGCTTACTTGTGTTTTCTTTTGCTTTATCAGAAGGCTGTGAAGTGGGTCAATGGAGTGAATGGGGAACTTGCAGCAGAAATAACAAAACATGTGGATTTAAGTGGGGCCTGGAAACGAGAACAAGACAAATTGTGAAGAAGCCAGCGAAAGACACAATACCATGTCCAACCATTGCAGAATCCAGACGGTGTAAAATGGCCATGAGGCATTGTCCAGGAGGTAAGTGTAGCCCATGCCAGAAAAATCTTTATGAGCTGAAGGCCAAATTCTGTCTCTGTTCTGTCAGCCAAGGCTGAAAAGCAGCAGTACTACATCAGTCCTAGTCTGTATAGCAAGACTGCAGGGAAATGCTCAGCATGGGAGTAATCATTCCTTCAGCAGACTGTGCAACTTTTACCTGGTGTGGTACTGAGGGCTTTTCAAAGAGGTGCTTCATGGAAGAACCATAACAGGTCCCAAGTTTGCGCTTCAGCATGGAAACGATGCTGATGGTGGAAGAACAACTTGTTCTGCACGTGGCAGGAAAGATTATAATTTTAAACCTCTCTGCAGGTGGCACACAGTGTTGGTGTGATGGGTATTTAAATTAAAAGAAGTTAATTACACGTGGCACTGTTAGCTGGAGCTACTAGCTGGAACATGTTATTTATCTTGAATATTGTAGAGTGAGGCCAAACTGTCATAGATGTCATACAAGTAGAACAGTGATAGAGACCAAAATTTTCAGCATGAAAATGCCTATAGCAACTGCTCCAAGTAAATAAAATCAAATTTCTTTATCATGGTGTTGCAAGATTTAAGTAGTGATGCTGATGTGAAAAAAGAAATCGAGTTTCAGATTTGGGCTCATTTTTTTTAGACCCCAAACTGAAGACATATCACTCATCTTAAGAGCGTTTCAAGCTGAAAAGTTTAACCTCTCAGCTATATGTCTTGACCACTTAACCAAGTTCCAATATTTGTAGGAGAGGTAGGTAATCAGCAGGTGATAAAGATGCCATTCCTTTTGGAATCACAGGGTTAAATAAAGAATAGACTTCAAGAAATCCCTTGTCCAACCTCCTACTGCTAGCTGGGTCAACTGTGAAATAGACAAATAAAAAGAAGAAAGAAAGGGTTGAAGAATCCTGAGGAAAGCCATAACATGATGAATAAGATAAACCTGAAACAGTCTTAGAAAAGGTACTTAAATAAGTTGCTTTGTATTCTGGGATTGTTGAAGATGTCTATCTTGGCTTGAACATTCTGCCTACCTGTCTGTGTATGTTATACACAGAGTTTTATCTAATGGATATGGGTTAAATCTCTGAAAGCTTCATTTTTGTCTCTAGGACTGCAAGACAGTCTGGAAGAATATATAAAGTTGATTCTCTGGTATCCAGGTTGACAGTCTGTGATGTACTTTGCTTCCCTGTCCCACTCCCTGTATGCATACACACAGATGCACACGTGGGGCATGGTCACAGTGGTACAGCACAGTTAATCTGCAACCTAGATAAACTTCTCAAAGGCACTTCTCACTTGCAGCCTGCTGAGAGATCCAGTTACTTCTAACAGACTCTGAAGCCCAGATGGGGTTAGTAATCAGATCAACTGAGGAAATGTTTTACTGCTGAAATGAAAGGAAATAAAAAGGGCCCATGTCAAGTTCTACTAAATCTCCATCAGTGTTTTCTTTCTTTCCTTTTATTTGCCTTCAAGTGCAGGCAGTGTAGCTTGTAGTGGGAAATTTGAGAAAATTGCAGAATTTTTTCAATTCAACATCATGTGGTACAGTTTTAGTCATTTATGTACTTAGTGTGTATAAAGGGGGGTATTTTATGGATGCTGTGTCCAGCTTCTATAAAAACTCATGGCAAGTAGAAATGTGGGTTTAGTCTCGATAATTTCATTAGGATACAAATTATTCAAATTTTTGTAAATAGTTTGAGAAGTATGCTTAAGTGAAGCATAATATTCAAGAATGCTGTAGCATGCTCATGTAACTATGTTAATTTGGAGCTATCAAACATTCATATCTTTTTATGTCTTACTCTCTTAGGTTGTTTCAAATTTTCTTGTCTAGCAATTCAGGTCACTGCCTAAAGATTTATGTGTCAAATTTATCTTTTTAAAGGCACAGTGGCTTTCCTAAGAGTGAGGACACTGATTGCCTACTGTCCTTATTGTCTCTGTATTAAGATCTCTGATCAAATCTTTGTGCTTTTTTTCACCACATATCAGGCAAATTGTTGCTGCAAATACAAATTTAGTGTAGTAATTGTAGTACTCTTTCATGGGCTCCAGTAAATCCTAAAGATTACAGTCCTCTCCTCCCATGGTGTGGAATTCCCTGCGTCTGTTTTCAGAGATAAAAATAAGCGTAAACAAAACTGCAGGTTTGAACTCTCCACACTGAATACAGTGTCTAATACTGCTCTGTGCCATCATAGAAAACATCTTCCAGAGTATAAACTCCTTTCTCTCTCCTAAGAAACTCCTGGGAGAGTGTTAGTGGTGTTTTAAATGCCTAGGGTAAGTCTTCCCCAGACCTGGTTATCTCTGCAGGTGAGGAAGCCACAGAGGCTACCCTGTATACAACTCCTGCTTTGCAGTATGTTTTAATTTATACTATATCCAGGACTGGTCTAAGACCCTGTTCGTTTATCATATTTTAGTTAGCAGGTTGCCCCATTAGACACTCAAAATGTTTTATTGCCTATTTGACCATTGTGACTTAGTGGGAGGCACAGACATGGGTTACAGGTTCTGGCTGCTAAGGAAGAGATTCTGTGTCTTTAAAAATATGGTGTTTTCCTAATGTTAGGAATTTTGTAACTGAACTTTTAAACTGAGGAAATAAGAGAAAAAAAATTGTAAGGTTAGCACTTCTGGGATACTGAAGAACCATAATCCCCTGTAAATGTCAGTTGAGAGGCTGTTAATAAATCCTTTCATCCTAATGTTCTCAGTACATAAACTCACACAAATGTGGAGAATAAGTATTGGATTATACAGCTAAAATGACTGAAGATTGTGATGGATTAAGCTGAGCACAGGAAGCAGGGATATTTTTGGTAGAATAGGGTCAAATAAAGTGCTTTTGTCATGTGCTTTCTACTTCTGTATATTTTAAAGTTACTATTTATGGTCCACACTATAGAGAAACTTCCAAACCAGATTTTTAGGCATTTGCAGTAGAAGGAGAGGTAAATTCTGTTTTCCTAGTAACTATTTCAGTTTCATATTTTTAAGGTGCTACCCAGTTGGCCATATGGCTGTGGTACAACTCCAGTTTTTGGTGAATTATTTATCCCTTTCCCAGTATCTGCAGAATTGTAAAGATACAAGCTGGAATACAAGTAAAAGGTGATTTAACTTATTTCCTACTGAAGCCAGCAGCATAAGAGTAACATTGATTTCATATTTTTTACTTAGAGATATTTTCTTAGTGTCAGTAGTTATTGATTTAACTGTTATTACCATATGGAAATGTCACATTTGTATATCTGTTAATGTTATGTAAATTACTCCTTCCTCAGGACCTTCCCAGGAGAGCTGTTCCCCAGACAGTCCATATCTAGTCCATATTTTTTCGGGGAGTACTTCCTTCCCACATGCAGGACTTCGCACTTTGTTGAATTTCATGAGGTTCCTTTCAGCTACAATGAATCTTTTCCTCATACGTGTGAAATAAAAGCCAGTCAAAATAAATATAACATCAGAACTCTGTGAATGATCTTTGTGATCAGGCAGGTGATCACATTCATTTGAGATTTTTGATACATCTACATAGTAGTACCCAATGTTGAAAAGTCTGTAAGCTGGGACTATTTTGAGACCTTAGTTTATGCAATGCACTTGTAGTCTGTCTCAGTGCCAAATACCTAAAATCATCATCTGCCCTTTGAGTCAAGGCTAGGGCATACTCTAGGTGGGTCTCAGGAAAAATAACCACCATATTTCCTGTCTCCTATTGGTCGTGCTATGTTGCCACAAGAATAGATAGCTTAAGTGGCAAAGGCTGATCCAGGAACAGCAAGAACTGTTGCCTCCTCCATAAGGACTGTCAAGCATTTGGCTGGATTGGTCCAGTAGACTATGTAGGCACCATCCTTGGAAGTTTCTAAGACCTGACTTGACAAACTCTTGAACAACCTACTCTGAATGGTCTTCATCCTACTGAGGGTGTTGGACTGGGGTTCTCGATCCTGCTGGTGTTTGGACTGGGGATGAGTCTCAATGATTTTGTCTGAATGGCAGAACCTGCTTTGGGTATATGGTGTAAGGACACTGTTCTTCCTTTTTGGGTTTTGCAAAATTTCTGATAGCTTCTGCTCGGAATTAGAGAAAAGCTGGAATGACTGGTTGTAGGAAATAGGAGCAAGCCAAATCTTTACTGTGGTTGCTTTAGTGCTGAAATATCATCATTTCGCCTATTTTTTCTGGTTGAAATTTTATGCAAAGTATGTGTCATGTTTTGAATATAATGCTGACCATTGTTTCATGCATTTCCAAGTTTAGCCTTAACCAAGATAAAAGCTTAGTTGAAAGTGCTGATTTCTTGATTTATTTGTTTTTATTTGACCTGCTCACTTAGTTGTCTTTGGATGAATGCTGCACACTTCTAAATTCAAAATCATGCATAGGATCTAAAAGATCCATAGTACAATGTACCTCTATTTTAAGTTAATGCACTATGGCAGTCTAAGAAAACATTGAAAGACCAGCAGAACTATAGAAATGCAGCCATAAAACTCTATTTTGGAGTTGCTGTGACTTTTCATGTCTTAAAGAAAAGTCTGATTTTTTTGACTTTTTTTTAAATTGAGGATTTCATTCCATTGCTAGTTAAATCAAGACATGAATGTATGTGTCAAATTAGACATAGAAGAAAATTACCCCACTTAGAAAAGGTTATCTTATAGGTTGAGGCATGATCTGACCAGAGATGGTAGCAACCAGAAACCATTGTGGTTTAGGGAAAGATGACAAGATTTGCAAAACAGATTGTATTACTTTGTTAATGTTGCATGGTTCTTTAAGACATTGGCATATTATTTATCACTGTAAGATTAAAACTAGGATTTACAAGACTTTATCAGTATTTTAAAGAATACTGTAGATATAGAATATACAACAATTATACTGTCATTGCCTACTGCAGCTCTCTGTTAATTTTACAGTTGCATTGGACCAAATCTACCCTTGTTTACACTCACCAGACAGGTAGAAGCTGCATTAAGTGTTGCTCCACTGAGTACTTGCTCTTCTAGAATGCTGGTGTCATCAAGCAGGTTTTCCTCCTTGATGTGTTTTTTGCATGCCACTCTGGCCAAGAAGACTTGTCCTTGACGGACATAGTTGATGGCCATTCTGCACATTTTGCGAAGGATGTAATAAGTGGGAGCAAGAAAAGACAAAATAGTAGTCTGATGTATTTTTGGAGGCTTTCTAGGAAACAAGAACTGTTTTACAGTATGGCTTAACCCTCAGAGCCTGGCATGCTTGTCAGTACCTTTGTTCAGGAAACAGGCCTTTGCCAGCTGCAGATTCTGCTTGTTTGGATTGTCAATATCTACTTTGTACAGAGAACGTTGTGCTGCAAGTATTAAAATGTGGGTCTTTTTCTACCCTTTAGCTGATCACATTCAGAAGGGACTGCAGCCAGTGGAAACTAATTGTAAAGGAAATCTAGACCCTGAAGAAAATGAAACACATAATACTGCTCATTTCAGTGGCAGTGCCTACAACTAGACTATGTATTTTAATTAAGGCACATAGGCAGGAGCTATAGTTATCTATAGTTATATCATCAATAGCCACTTAAGTTTGTACCAGCTTCTAAGAAGAGCAGAAATGTCTTCATCTCTTTTCGGTAACAATAAAAAAAGTGAAAATCAAATCGTAAGTAGTTTCAGATTGGAAAGGAACACAGAAGGTAATCTAGTCCAACCTCCTGCTTAGATCAGATCAGTTGCGAGAAAACCAGGATTAGCCATTACTCTCACAATCCTCAGACATCAAATAGTCTCCCTTTTTTCATCTTAGTTCCATTCCTCTTCATATACTTATTTCAGAGATGATGATTTACCAATCTTTGTTTTTATTTGTTTCAAAGTGGAAATGTAGAAATGCAGAGCAAATTTGTAGTTATATTTTCATGACATTTACATTCATTGGCAGTTAGATGAAATGCATGCATGTGCCTGCATTGGAGCACTTCTATACCCGATATTTCTTAGATTTGCAGGTAAAAGTTAGGCAGTGTACCTCTCAGTATAAAGTAACTCAAGTGAAGCAAGAAACTCTTGATTTTTCTTTTCTGCATTAAGTTTCCTATAATCTTTATTCTTAGAAACAAAAAATTACATGGATATTTCTTGTGCATTTTTTTGAGGGCTAAGAGACAAATAACAGTATTACGCATGCATTTGATTCATATTCATTAAAATGAGTTCAAGTATAAACTTACTGTGACTTTTAAACAATTGCTCTTATTTTTCTTTTGTATTGTTGGGAGCAATCCATTTCTTGGTTATTTTCCAAAGAGTAAATGCAATCCAATTAGACTCGTATTTATAAAGTAGTTAGAAATAGTTTTTATAAGCCACATAACTTGAACATCAATTTAAGTAGCAGTCATGTTCAATTCTGAGACCAAGTACTATCCATCAAGGACCAACAGGCAGATTTTGCAGGAATGCCTCGTCTTTGCTGCTACTAGATTACATCACATTGCTTGAAGGTTGAGGTGGCTCTTAAAGCTCTGTGAACAAGATATAGCTTGTTCACTGATCCTCCTCCTTTTTCTACCTGTTTGGAATCTGGTCAGTTAAAGCAGTTAAACAATTAAGTGCTCTGAAAAAATATCAACACTTATTGAAAATAACCCTTCTGAGATTTAGGTCATTTAGATAACTGTTCAGTGTCTGGGTTTGTGTTTTCCTTGAAAATGGAATGGTGATTATTGCATGGGAGTTAAGGCAGCTTGTCGCTGTGTCACAGTGCTCCTACAAAATTTTTTTGCTGTTTTTGTCTGGATAAATATTGCTATGGGTTACAATTACAATTCTTAAAATTTTTGGGTTTATGTGAATGTGGTGCAATAATGCATTACTTATATTGAAACTTCTAACTTAGCTTAGATAGACATAACTAACCTAAACTTCCTTGGAGTGCTGTTGTAGTGAAGTATGGTTTTGGTTTGCTTTTTTAACTGATGGATTATGTTTTAAAGCTTTTAAGGGATCTCAGTCTCCTCGACTGAAGTGGAATTTAAAAATGCATAGGCTAGAAATTAAATCTGTCTAAAGTGACCTGTAGAGGGTACCTTTCATGACATTAGCAAAACACTTTTGTAGAAAAGCATTGTTGTAATTTGATTTCTGTTTTAGTTTTCCTCTTCAGTGCTGCTGCCCAAAGCATATCTTGTAATGGACTATACATACTGAGCATAAGGTTTTAACTCTACGTACTTTATCAGGATGATTCAGCCTGTGGAAATTTATGTATTGTTTTATCATATTGGCAGGATACATTTTCCACTTACTTTTAAAGGCTTTCAAGGGAATTACTGGCAGTGCAGAAAAGCCAACTCAAGTGCATTTTTCCTTTCTGTCCAAATATAAATTATCCTTCAATCCTCCTTTTTAATTAAAGTAATAGGAACTATTTTCTTGGGAAGACATTAACATAGTTTTCCCAATCATTAAAAGGTAATATGCGGAATTTATTTATTTATTGCCATTACTATATCTTAGACCAGATATGTACTTTTAACATGTGTGTTTATTAAGTATACCATATTTCAGAAGTAGCATGAATACTGAGTGATGCAGTGTTTCCTATGGGAGTTATCTGTTTTTAATGAATAGCTGAGTGCACCAGAGTGTAAATCCTCGTAAATGACCAGAGTATGAGTTAGAATGGTCCCATGGCAATTATACAATTCAAGGTTGTTTAAAAATACTGAAGGAGAGCCAGATGCTAATCCACATGGAAATACAAATACTGAAAAGAGCTGTGACTGATCCAAGTGCACAGATTGAATTTATCCATAAAAGGAACTTGATGGATTTTATTATGAGTACCCTTGTGAAGTTACTCCTGTTGGTTTTTGTCTCTTGCTCATTCTGAAACCACAATCCACTTGTAGGAGGAAAAGCCATATACATACTCATTTCTAGTTCTTGACCAAAGAGCTGTTTTTGTACATTATGGTGTCAGCCATTTCAGTCACAGCAGAGAAAACAGCAAATGCACACCTGCTGAGATTATATGTTCCTCCCTTAGGATCAATCAGTTAGGCACAGTTCTGTGCATATCGTCTGCCAAACCACAAGCCTGGGTATGGCAGGTCTGGAGAGCCATCTGCCTCAGGTGTGGCATGACTAGAGAGCGATCAGCCCTTCTCAGTTTTTAAAGGTTCAATAAAGCTTTCTTTGCACAGAAGTTTCTTCTTAAGTAATAAACCTATTAGGCTATACAGATAGTATTTGTATTCACAGCATTGGTACAAGGGCCACATCCTGACTGTTCCATGGTAGCCTCAGGCACAAAGGTAAAGCTGTCAGGTCTGTATTTCCCAGGGTTCTGCCTCCTGCACTTTTAAAAAGTGGTTATAATGTTCCCCTTTTTTCAGTCACCTGGTATTTCACCTGATTGCCATGATTTTTCAAACATCGTAGAGAGGGACTTGGCGACTCCATCAGCCAATTCCCTCAGGACTCTGGGAAGTATCTCGTCAGACTCCATAGGCTTATGTACATTCACGTTCCTTGGGCAGTCATGAAACTGATCTTCTCTTACAGTAGGCTGGATTTTGCTGCCCCTGTCTTCCAGTCCGTTCACTCAAGTGGTGTGGGGAGAGAGGTTGCTGGTGAAGACTGAGGCAAAAAAGTTGTTGAGTACCTCAGTAGTCTCCTCATCTGTTGTTACCAACAACTGTTGTTGAGGAACAATTGACAGTTTTGTCAGTTTTGCTCATCAGGGGGGTACACTTTCTTTGACCTTCCTTTTCTGGCTGACACACCTGTAGAAGCCCTTCCTGTTATTCTTTGTGTCCCTTGCAAGTTTAAGTTCAGCTGTACCTTGGCCATCCTGATTCCATCTCCATGCAACCAGGCAGAGTGCCTATATTCTTCCCAGAATACCTGGCCCTGCTTCCATTGCCTGTGCATTTCCTTCTTGCCCTTTAGTTTGACCAGTAGGTCTTGACTCAGCCGTGCTGCTCTCTTTCCTTCCTTTCCTGATTTCCTACACCTGGGAGTCGTGAGCTCTTGTGCTCTATGGAAAGCATCCTTAAAGTTCTACCTGTTCTGTTCTAGTCCCTTGTCCCTGAGGGCAGTTTCCTGGGGGGAACCTGGGGGTTTCTATTGACTGGTAGAAATAGGAGCAGGGGGTCCTATTCACCAATTCATTGGTGCCAGCTGGTATTGTGCTTTCCTAAAATTCAGGGTCCCAACTTTTCCCTTTGCCTGACCCACATCCCTCAGGACTACAAACTCCACCAGTACATGATCACAGCAGCCCAGGTTTCCTCCAGTCTTGGTGTCAGTGATGTCAATCATTTGTGTTAGTGACCATCATTGTCCAGTAGCAATGCAAATTATCTAAGTATAGATCACCTTCCCACTTGCAGTAGGCCAGCAGTGTACACAAGCTAATTGCAGCTGCTTGACTGTTAAGATAGAAACTCATTACACTGCTGTAATTGTGATTGTGATGTCTAGTCTGTAGCCTTCATAATAGCTTTGTTATTCTGGAGAATCATTTTGAATGTTCTGTGGCCTACTTGCTTGACAGCTTGTGGCAACCTAAGGTAGCCTAAGACAGGAGCCTCACAGCTTCAGGCTCAATTCTGCAGAAGTTGTTTACTTCTTATCCTACAGCCAGAGAACGCAAATGTGGAGGACAAATAATCCAGGAAAGAGAAGGAGAGAGGAAAGAATCTGAGAAATAGAGTGAATGCTTCTTCCTCTTCTTTAGTTCTTTAGGCAGGAAAAAATCATGAAGGTGCATACATATGATTCCTAATTAATGGCTTTGTTAGCCAATGGGAGAAGGTAAAGCCTATTCACACATGCTGATTCACTGAATGCCTTTAAAAATCATACAAAGAGTGTGCAATTCTACAGTGATGTGTAGCTCAGAGACTACTAAACCAATTCTGCATAGAGTAGCTTAAGAAATGAAGAGTTCAAAAGTGTCAGCATAATGCTGTGTAGGAGTTAATGATCCCTGCTGAGACACACGATTTATTAGATCTGGCATGGTGCTGTGCAGATATAATGTTTTCAGGTCATGAGGTACTATGTTTGGGATCAAGAACTGTGACTTGCTCTATGGGTGCATAGATCAAGAATGCTAACTTGGGGGACTCATTCTCTTATGGGATTTATTCCTAATTGTTACAGAGGCTCACAATAACTTTGGAAGGACACACTCCTCAATGCAAAAATGCAGCAGCTTCCAGTACTCTGCTGCAGGCCAGATTTAATTTAATTAACTTGCAGCAGATGGCTAGAGGAGTGAAGGAGGAGTGCCAAGACGGAATATGTGAAGGAACAATCTCCCTAGCTGCTCTCACTTGGGTGACCACCAGTGCTAGAACTAGGCTGGAGTCAACTGCACTGATTTTTAAGGCTGTGCAGTGAAAGTCCTTCACAGAAAGCTTCTAGATACATCTGCATCTTTACCTCTCGTGCATGGCAGAAGAAGGGCAATTGAAGAAGGGCAATAGAAGAAGGGGAATGGAAGAACAGATTTGCTGCTCTTTTTTTTTTTTTCAGTTGTTGCTTGGTTTTGCCTTTTTGTTCTTGTTATTGCTATTGTCTTTTTAGAGCTTTCTGAGGTAATTTGAGATAGTTTTATTTCAGATTGAAAGTTTGGGCACCAATGATTCCTGTAGTACATTTTGCTTTACACCTCAGAGGTGAGTGAAAGAATTTCCTCTTGAACACTTTTTATTCCTGATTCATTTTGAAGAAGTACAAAAATACTGCAGAGAGTGTTTGGTAAAGGAGTGGGAACCTGAGCAAAGGAAAATAGTGAGAGAAAGCAAGAATTGCTCATGATGAACAGGACATCCCTATTCTGCATTGTTGTCATGGTATTGTACACATTAAAAATGAGTAGGTTTAAGTAATTTTTTGAGCACAGTCTTAAGAATAAATTAGCCTAAAATGAGTATGTAATAAGTATAATAGATAAATTCGTGTGGATTTAAGCTACTAATAAGAAGCTACCCGAGAATGCCTCCAAGATTCCAAAGTTCCTAAACACATTTACAACTGTAACAACAAGGCAGAGCAAGAAGATAGCCCGGCCATTAAGGGTGGACCCTCACTTCACAGCTCTTCAACATTCGATACCGATCTTGGTGGAGATCCTGGACGATCAGACCACCCCTCCCAAGATGAATTTCAGAAAAAACTATCAAGGAACCTCTTCATGCAGACAGGACTCTTTTGGAAACACAGCATAACTGGACTTAGCCTTAGGGTAAAAAAACTATAAAACCCACAGGCTGAAACATAGCAGTGTGGCAGAATTTGGAGGGTACCTTTGTACCACCACTCTGTCCACCCAACTCTCGATCGATTGTTGTCCCGTTTTTATTGTGGCTTTAATTTGGTGTTGGAAATTTCGCTAATAAACCCTGTTATTTTTAAATTGGCTTATACTCATTTATAACAAGTAGTAACATGTAATACCACAGAGATATCTCAGTACTTTCCCAGTGTCAGTATAACATTCTGCACTAAACTATCAAAGACAGAAGCAGTATTAATTGTGATAGACTCAATGCAGGGCCCCTTTGTGCAATAAATCCTCTATCTTAAACATATTTATTTTGTGTGTCTAAACTAGCACTGTTTAGATTTTGAAGGGGCCCCAAAAGTCTCTTTTAACGTGTCTTCCGCTGAGTTAGTATCTTACATCATCTTTGCCATTTAATGTGTTTCTTTATAGTTCTTTAGTTTGTGTTTCTTTATAAAGTGTGAATCAGGTAGAAGGCTATTTGGGTTTGTTATAAATGAGTATAAGCTAATTTAAAAATAACAGGGTTTATTAGCGAAATTTCCAATACCAAATTAAAGCCACAATAAAAACGGGACAACAATCGATCGAGAGTTGGGTGGACAGAGTGGCGGTACAAAGGTACCCTCCGAATTCTGCCACACTGCTATGTTTCAGCCCGTGGGTTTTATACAGTTTTTTTACCCTAAGGCTAAGCCTGTTGAAAGTCCAAATATGCTTTGTTTCTAAAAGAGTCCTGTCTGCATGAAGAGGTTCCTTGATGGTTTTCTTTTCTGAAGTTCATCTTGGGAGGGGCGATCTTGATCGTCTAGGATCTCCACCAAGATCGGTATCGGATGTTGAAGAGCTGTGAAGTGAGGGTCCACCCTTAATGGCCGGGCTATCTTCTTGCTCTGCCTTGTTGTTACAGTTGTAGATGTGTTTGGGAACTTTGGAATCTTGGAGACATTCTCGGGTAGCTTTTTATTAGTAGCTTAAATCCACACGAATTTATCTATTATACTTATTACAGTCCCCCACCTTTTTATTTACCCAAATAAATTCGTGTGTGTTGGATTGCCCTTCCTTAGTAATTGCCTTTGAGTCGTGGCATTCTACCTCTTTTTCTGATTCACAAAATTTAGTATTGAGTGTCATAAAAGAAATAATACCCTTTTCCCTTATCTTTGGGACAATCATAATGCTCTTGATACTTCAGGTTCTCTCTGGTGCCATGTTTAACTATAGTTCACATTTCTTCTTGAGGGTCAGCCTCGGTGGGCTCTTGGAGGGGGGTCCCCCTGTCTCTCGGCTCAAGACTACGAGGACTTTCCACCACAACATGCCTCTGCCTTTCCCTTCGCCCACGGGGTAGCAGCCCGCGGCGGGGTAATCTATCTTCTCGGCAGCAGGCATATGCTTCTGGAGTCCTGTCAGTCTGAGCTGCAAACCTTTTTTTAAAGGCACTCCACCGGGACAACCTGATTGTATCGGACTAGCAAGGTACTTTGATTGTCTTTCTGCACTCGACTTTGAGCACTTCAACTTTAGCGTCTAATTGCTCTTTTGTCCCCTTTTTATATATATAATACTATTCTGGAGAATCTAACTCTAATAGACTCAAGTTAGTGGCAATTACTAAGAAATGGCTAGTCTCTTTTTGTTCTTTTTCTAAACAGTTGGTACATAATCTTTTTGGCCTACGCCCCCTTTTGCAGTGAGCAACTTAAATCAATTTACAATATACACACTTGAAGTGAACAAAGGGAAAACATTCACAATCTGTTGTTTTTTTTTTTTTTTTAAAAGGTATAAAGGATAGAGGGTTTGGGGTTAGGCGTCCTAGCCAGCGAGCTCTTTCTGGTCAGGACTAGTGGATAGGAACTGGGAACTGAGGGGGGGTCGCAGGGAGCCAGAGAGACTGCAGACGTCTTGGGCTACTCTGCGCGGTGTGGTTTGCTGCTAATGACCCACTTTTGAAATAGGAACGGGGGCAGGGACGACGAACAGGGATATGGGGTAGCAGAAAGGCAACAGCAGCTTCAAGCTTATCTGTGCTCATTCGGCAAGTTCTACTCTTTATCTTGCTCTCTGAACAATAGGAGAGAGAATCATGGAATAGAATTCACAACTTGTTTATGTTTATGAAGTAAACATACATAACATTAAAAGTTAACAGGGTAGCTAAAACTGTTAGACACTTCGGGATGGAGTGACTCTGCAGTTGCTACGGTAGTATCTGGTGGAAATGGTTTAGGCAGGGTGTGGTTGAGAAGCTGGAACTACTGCATTTGCATATGAGTATAGCTGAGAGTGGGGTGGGGGTTTCTAGGGGGGTGGGGAAAGCTGGGGACCTGGAAGGGAGAATTCTAAGGGAAAGATTTTCTCAGATCTCTCCCCCCCTTTCTTCTCTTCAGTTTCTGTTCTCACCTTGGGGGAACTGAGAATGGGAAGAGGATGGCTCTTTGGGGGAAGGGGGGGGCTAGAAGCAGGATTGGGAAAAGGGGTCAGAGAGAGACAGAGAAGGCAAACAGGAGGACAATCGTCTGCTGGACACGAGGAGCCTATGGAGGTGGCGGTGCTGGCCGCGGGAAGCAGCGGGATGGATGCGACTCTAGACGGGGCGCACGGGTGGGGGAGGCACAGCACGGGCTCGGCGCGCCCGGCCTGACCTGCCATCTGCGGAAGGTCTGCGGGCCCCTGCCATACCTGGCTTACAGGCGTGGAGGAGGGCCTGGGCGCAGATGGCGGCCCCCCTCTCTGCTAGCGCGCCCTGGACGGCGGCCCTACACCCCGCGGGCTGGCCTCGGCACGCAGCAGCGGCAGCAGTCGCGGCTTGGCGCAGGGGGCTCCTGACGGCCCAGCGGCCCCCCCACAGCGGCACCAGCAGCGGCCGGCAGCGGCGGGCAGCGGCACTGTCTACTGGGCTCTTCACTCTCCCTAACTTCGGTACAATAATAAATTAGTTTTTCTTAGACTTACTTTTCAAAATGGGGCACTCTCTCTATTGCTCTAAGATCTATCTCAGTGGACTTCTGGTGGGATTTCAAAAGCACCTTTTCCCTTTCTGGGAGCACACCTTTTTCTTTGATTCTTTTTGATGTTTACTCTTTCTTTGCTCTTTTTTAAAAAAATTTACTTTTTGGTAATGGATCGCAATGCTAAATTCTTTCTTAGCCTTAGCTCTGGCTAAGAGCAGGAATCCTCTCCCTGACTGTTTCAAATTGCAAACTGGGTCCTGAATCGTTCGGCTTACTTATCCGTCCGGTGAGCTGAACCGGGGGTCTGTTCGTCCGAGGAAAGAATCTTCGGTTTGTGTCCTGGGCTTACCAGCCCGTAGCAAAAGGGTTTACCGGTTCCCCAAACCCAGAGGGACGTATCCTTCCCCTTTTGCTTCTTTGTGATCGATTCCCCCAGACTCCCCGAGTCTGGGCTTTGATGAGCAAACGAGTTTTCCCTAATTCTCTTCCCCACTAGCTGAAAAAAACTTTTGCGGGAAACCTGGTACAAGAGCTTACAGATCTACTCTTGTATCGTGGCAAGGCCACGTCTCGCTCACCCACTCAATCACCCACTCAACCAAGCATTACTTACAGCTATTTTCTTGCTTGGAGATCTTCGTGCACGGAGAAAAAATTTTACAAGTGAAAAGTAGCCGCGGCTCCGAAAAGACTCTTATGTCTTTTCCCGGGTTTTCTGCTGGATCCAGGCCTTCTCCCTTTTTATTGTGGCGCTTTTATCTAATTTTTGGGTTCGTAATACAATAGGTGCGAAGGGGTTTCCTGCTTTGCCGGGCCGCCGAAAAACTGGCAGGGCGACCCCGTGCAAAGGGAGTCCTCCGCAGCCAAATTGTATCCGAGTCACAGCACCAAATCTGTTATAAATGAGTATAAGCCAATTTAAAAATAACAGGGTTTATTAGCGAAATTTCCAACACCAAATTAAAGCCACAATAAAAACGGGACAACAATCGATCGAGAGTTGGGTGGACAGAGTGGTGGTACAAAGGTACCCTCCGAATTCTGCCACACTGCTATGTTTCAGCCCGTGGGTTTTATACAGTTTTTTTACCCTAAGGCTAAGCCTGTTGAAAGTCCAAATATGCTTTGTTTCTAAAAGAGTCCTGTCTGCATGAAGAGGTTCCTTGATGGTTTTCTTTTCTGAAGTTCATCTTGGGAGGGGCGATCTTGATCGTCTAGGATCTCCACCAAGATCGGTATCGGATGTTGAAGAGCTGTGAAGTGAGGGTCCACCCTTAATGGCCGGGCTATCTTCTTGCTCTGCCTTGTTGTTACAGTTGTAGATGTGTTTGAGAACTTTGGAATCTTGGAGACATTCTCGGGTAGCTTTTTATTAGTAGCTTAAATCCACACGAATTTATCTATTATACTTATTACAGGTTCAAATGAAGCTGAGTTTATATAGTCTTACACAGCACCTTCAAGTTTGACACTTCAGTCGTATGTTGTGTACATCCCTTTACTGTGTAGAAATAATGCAGACACAATAGCAAGCTTTTAGATCATGTTTTAAGACTATGCTACTTGCACAACTTGGCTGTTCATATGTTTGTCTATTTAAAGCCTTTTATTGGTTTCCCGTGAACATTCCTTGGCATTCTTAGTTGATCATACACATAAGTGTGATGACTTCTGCAAATCTGGTACCAAATCAGAGGTATCCAGTTGCAAAAAGCAGCGGCAGTAGGACGCCAAAGCAGGTGCTTTACATCATGCCAGATTTCTTAAAAACTTTAAGAAGTTCAAACAAGGGGCATGACTTGTGTTATAAGCGAAATAGCCGAATTGTTTTATATGAAGAAATTTATTAAAGTCAATTTGGTTACAAAGAAATAAAAGTCCACCACCAAAATAAAAGTAAAAGAGATGCCGAGCCCGGGGGTCGACACCGGTGAACAGGGTCGGTTCAGCGGTCTATCTGGCAAACAGCCCTCCCCTGGTTCACGAGAAACTGCTGCTGGAGCCTGGATTTTTATACAGTTTTTGTGCCCTCAGGCTGGACCCAGTGATGTAAATCCCCTCAACCGTCCGGTATAGGTGTTTTCTATTCTTCTCGGCTTGCATTGAATAGTTCTTCCTGGGCTTACTGGAAGCCGTTTTGTTTTTCCCTCCCAGTCTGGTGATGTTGTCCAGGTGGCATCGTTATTTTCTCAGGGAGTGATGATCGCTCCTTGTCTTGCTCCAAAAAGGTGTCACTTCACCCTGTGCCTTCAAGTGCAAATGAAGTCTCCCCCTTGAGTTTGAGCTTTGCCCTGTTCCTTCAAATGCAAATGAAGTCTCTCCCATAAGTTTAAGCTTTGCCCTGTGTCTTCAAATGCAAATAAAGTCTCTCCCTGAGTTTGGGTTTTGCAATCTGAGTTTTACAAAAGTGGGGAGTGCTTAGTATATTTACTATATTTAACTTTCAGCACTTTATATAAAATATTATCACAAGCATGAATTTATTCTTAGCCTCCCTCATAACAACTTGCAACTCCAACATAGCTGCTTGAGCTATCGTGGAACATAAAGATCCCAGGGATTTCCAATGATTTCAATATCCCATGTTAACACCATGGCACTTGTTAGAGCAACTCCTGATGAAAATGGCAGCCAGCACTTAAATTATTCTGCTTCTCTGTCAGATACAAGTGTAACCATTTTGAATGGGTTGCCAACTGTACTTACACAAAAAGTTCAGCACAGTAGAAAGAGTACTATAAAAAACTGTCAAACTCTTTTAATTCATTGCTTTTAATGTTGCACAATGAAACCTTAGCTGTTGACTAGAGGCAAGTGCCAAGCAGCTTTGATCACATAGCTGCCCTGAAGCTAGATTGTATCTATAATACTATAGTATCTTCAATACTAAGTTGTTACATTTATCTACAACTTGACATGAAAAATTTTTAAAGGGTTTCTAAAACAAAGCTAGTTATAAACTACCAAAAACATGGTTAAATTCTGGCTTTTTATTTTTGCTCTGAATTTATAGACCAGGTTATTTTGTTGCCTCCTCATTTACCATCTGTTCCTTATAACATCTAAACAAGATGAAAAAACTTCTGTTAGGGTTTGCAGAGAAAAACCACAATTTGGTCAAATATAGAGATAATGTTAAGCATTGCAAAACATTGTGCAGAGGATATGCACTAAAAAATCAGTTTGCAACTCTGCCATAATAGCACTAAGAGTGATATATGAGTAGGACTCTTTGAGTGTACTTACAACAGAAAAAAGACTTTGTATGTGATAACTGATGGCTGAAAAAATTTCTGGGCCATAAAAACGTGACAGATGAAAAATATCTACTGAGCAAGTCCTGTGTCAGGCTTCAGGTCATTGCTCTGGTTAGGCAACTGGAATTACTGGTGGGAGGTTTCTAGCTAAAAGAAAGTACTGTGGCAAAATAAAGGGAGGTGAGTCTAAAGAAAAAGGAAGTAGTTTCAAGATCATTACAGATTTTTTCAGTGTGATAATACAAATAATTACTGACATTCTGATGTGAGGTCAGAATCAGTTTTTCATATTCACTGAAGGTGATTCTATATATGTTCTCTGTGGGATGAATAGATGCTATTAGCTGTAATTCCCAGCACTCAGCACATGATTATTCTGCCACCAGACTTTGTTAATCGTGTCTGCAATCCAGTGCCAGCTTGAACATAGGCTGCAATAATTCCTCCTTTGAGAGCAAGGGAAGCCAGTGGCTCATGAGTCCTAGACATATAAATGGAAAAATCCTGGGAGATAAAGTTCATTTTTTTCTTGCAGCTGTGGCAAGAAAACAGAGAAGAGGATGTATTATTTCTGCAGAACTCAGAAACAGAGATGACTCAAAAAACAGCGTAGTGTTTTGAGAGGAATTTTATAGCATGCTGAACAGTTCTTTCAACTGGAGTTTTTTAATTAAATAAGTAATTGTTCTTCAAATTTCAAGCATTAAAGCAAAAGTTGATTCATACGTCTTTTCCAGAATAATGGTTTTTTGGGTGGAGTATGTTGTGAAATAATATTTTACTTTTCTCTTAGTTTTCTTCCAAACATCTGAATTATTTTTGCAGAGAGATAAAAGAAATTCAGTTTCTTTGGAGGGGAACTTTCTCCCCCTTTTGTTGCAGTGTCATAGGTTTACAGTATCTCAAACTGTGACTCAAGCTTATAAAGCATTCACCTCCTAGCTCTTTTGGTGAGATGCTTGTCTGGAATAGGTTGGGGATGTTTTATAGATGAGTTGCTATTAATCCCTCATAACCTTGATGAGAGTGAATTTCTTGATGGTTATTTCCAAAAATCAGAAGTCCCATCAAAGCCAGCTAAGTTTAATTACTTGGTTGGTTTAAATGAGAAGCAAATCTATCTATTTTGTAATTATTACTTGTTCCATGAAATAATGGGATCTCAGAACTTAAAAGTAAATGTAAAATAGGAGCCAAAATATAACAAAGGTCCTTCTCACTTCATTGAGCAATTTTAGAACCTCTCTAAATTTTAGAGAATTTCTCTAGAGCATCTCTAATTTAGAGGAGGTTGTCCTAGGAGAAATAATAATAATAATAATAATAATAATAATAATAATAATAATAAACAACACCCCCTTCCCCCCCCAAAAAACCCAAAAAACCCACCACCAACAAAACAACAAAAGTGATACACTTTCCTCAACTGAGTATAGAATAATAGTATAAATAGCATTGCTGGACTTGGAGTTATAAGTGTCTGCATCAGTGAGTGCACTTCAAAGCTGGGAGCAACATGTTTCAAAACAACCACTTAAAAATGATTATTCTTTTTTAGACAATTGTTCAAGTCAGCATCTCTGTATCATCTTTCAGGGTTGTTAAAGAAGGGTGTGGATCTATTGATAGGAGTTGTATTTTTCTACATGAACCAAAATTTTATCTAGTTGGACAGTTAGCTGTGTAAATTCTCTAAAACTGGTAGAGGTTTCACATCAGCTCGTTAGCAATTGATTTGGTACCATTTGTACATTTTGTACTATTTACAGTAATTTTTCTAATTGTCTTGTTCTAAGACAATAAGAAACAGAAGAGTGGTGTTCTGAGAACAGTGTCATGTACAAACTTTTTTCTTCTCTCTCAACCAAAAATAACTGATTTTGAAAAAACACTTGTTGTAGGGGGTGAAACTCCAGTGCAGTCAGCATGGCAATGCTTCAGCTGCCAATTGAAAGGTACAAATGGCTTGAGATCTGTAAGAGTATTCGTTCCTTGTGGACACTTTGAGGAAGCTCAGGTACTTCCTTCAGCAGAACTCTTTGAACTGTGAAAGTTAACATGTATCACTGCAGGAATTGTTATAAAAACTTTTACCTTATTACTTCCTAAAACAATTTAGAGAATAAAGTAGTAATGAGGACATTAATGGTTAATCAGGTCAACAGTTTCCTGATTTCTTAAAGCTCAGCTGCTGGAACCACCACATAATAACACTTTTAATGTTTTAGCTGTTTTTCCAGTCTTTATAGCTGCAGGCAAGAGTTGGAGAAAATGGACACTTTAAATGTTTCAACACCAGAAATTAAATAAAAAGCACTGGAAATTAATTATTCCATTTAAATCCAATGGTTTTAAATTTTACTTGAAACTGGCTTATTTTGACTCAATGTGGTGGTCAAACTTATACCTGACATCCAACCCCAAAGGGAACATGTTTAAAGGTGCTGGTTTAGAGTTTTCAATGTTTGCTAAAACCCTGGGTCTCATTTAGGTAAGACGTTTTCACATGAAAACTTTGATGTGAAAACTTTGATGTATTTCTGTGTGAAAACATTTGGTTTTTGTGGTATTTATATAAAACCTAGTCAGCAGCAAAAAATCAAGTGTTATTAGTGAAGGTACACTTCAGTGCACTATCAGGCATGCTAATTTGAGAAGATTAAAAATTCATATTCTCTATTCAGCTCTAAAAAATGAGCTAATGCAATGCATTGTGACTGCGCAAAAGAATAGCTGGTAATTTACTTCCTTGGTTCCTGTCAGCAGTTTCATTTGTCTTGAATAGGTACAATTGTGGGTCCAAAAAGAGATTGCGCTAAACCCAGTTGTGATATAGTCAGACTTTCCAAATCCTTCATTAAGCACAGCAGTTTCCTGCTTCAGATAAAAATACTTCAGTCTTCAGTTATATTTATGTTCTGCTATTAAAACACAGCTTTCTTTTAAAATGTGCTCCTTGTGGTCTTCAAAGCTGAGTTGATTGAAGTTATCCTATTACAGCAGTGTTCGTGTGAATATGGTGTTCAGTTGAGCATAAGTTAAAATCAAAAAATCTCATTTTAAAGGGCTGTTGAAGGGTACTGATGTCACCATGCTACCCCAGGTATGAGATTTGGAAAGCAAACACTTGCTGATTTTTTAAAGTCATGAGTTGTCACAAGGGTCACGTGTGGGAGGTTTCAAGCCTAAGCCATTTTACAGAAAGTGAAGTGATAATAGTTTCTGCCATTAGCCATATGAGTCACTAGTAACTCAGAGAAACATTTTTTATGCTTAGAAGTTAATACTAAACAAGCTCCATAATCTCATCTTTGCTAGCAAATATATTTTCCCATTATAAAGGAGCTTAAATGTACTTTTGGTGATCTTACACTTCTGGAGATAAATGCAAGAGGTACTTTGCCTAGTTTCAAAGTTTTGGAGTTTTTTTTCTGCCAAATTTATAAAAATAATGATAATAAAAATCAGATCTAGATCTTCCTTGCTTTAGGCTTCATACAGTGTTTATTACAGTCTAGCTTTATTTTGATGGAAAATACCAGGAAATTGAGTATCTAATTGTGTATATAATATTAAAATGTAGAAACATTTTTATCTGAATGACTATGCCTCAAGAGCCAACGTTTATTATTCTGCTTTTATTTTTCTACCACTCAACACATTTAGCTAAGATATGGGAACTTAGATTTTGTGTGTGCTTAGTTTTTTTCTATTAAGTTTGTTATATATCATGTTTTTAGTTTATATCTGAAGCTTACTGTGTTATCCCAAAAAGCTAACACTCCTACATTAGAGAGATTGGGACAATAGTCATCTGTTTAGATATAATATTAATACTAAAATATATGTGTACATGCACATAACTAAAAGTGTTTGTGTGCTTCCAGGCTTGCTGGTATTTCCTAACTCCAGAAGATGCTTTCAACTAGAATAATTTTAATCTTTCACTATTGGTGTTTCTTTTAATACACAGCTGCTGTTGTTCAAGCTTTCAAAACTTTGTTCCATAACAGTTTTGTTATTATCATGCCCTACGGAGTGCTGAGCACTTTTGAACATTTGCTACTGAGGAGTATTCTTTCAGAGGGATGAGCATGTTCAAAGTTTCCTTCAGCTTTTATAAACATGCCTTGCTGACTTCTAGATAGACTTGCTGTTTGTAATCCCTCAGGGGCTTGTGAAAATGTTCATCGTAAAGTTAATCTTTTCTGCCCAGAGTAATGGTATTGCAGAGCATGCTGGAAGATTTTTGTAGTCTTAAACTTCCCCACACTAAACTTCAAGATTATAAAATGCTAGATTAGAAATAGTCTCATAAAATCGTATTCTCTTGTTTTCCTCAGAAGCAGTGTTCTTATTTGTGAAATTCTTCTGAATATGTTACAGTTACATGTATCAGCCCAAATGAGACAAATAATATTAGTGGGAAGATGTGCTGAACACTCCACAAGGAGACCTCCCTGACTGGCTTAGAAATGGGAGTTTGAAACAGTTTGGCAATAAAAATGTTGTTGCACTATTCTTGGAATTGCTTGATATCAGTGAAAATATACACAATTTATTTTCAAGTATATCATACCCTATTTTTGCAAGGCTTAAATCAAGGGGTGGAATAGAAGGATAGAGATTTTTGTGTTGTATTTACCTGTGAATTACATATTAGTTTGGGATAATGGTAGCACAGTATGTCTTTGAATGTCTTTGGATATTAACCCACAGCCCTAGAATTCTAGCCATGACCTCAAGAATATTTAGCTTTCTATATCATTACAAAAAGTCTTGATCATTAGTTAATTTATCTTACCATTAAAAAGGAATGTAAAATCTCTCAAAATCATGCCATAAGAACAAACTTTCTTCCAGGATTTTAGAGCTTCCAGTACTGGCTAAAAGTAGGAATTGCAGAAGTATATGAAAATATTTAAATTGTGGTTAATGGATTGTGTTTTGTTTTGTATGATTATATTACTATTGCACTGTATATAATTGTGATACTTGATATGCAGTTATTTTTCTAAATGTCAAGATGTGGCTACTAAATAACTCTAGAACTCCAATTCTTGGTTACTAAAATAAATGATTTTCAATGGAATAATGCAGTTTGGAGAGGAGACATAGCTCACATTGTGCATTTTTGTTGGGACATTTCTACTTCTGGGTATTTTTTTTTTTTAATTTAGCTCTCTAACATAACCACACAAAAATTTGATATGTTTTCTTAAGTCTCTTGAAGAAAATCCGCAGTGTTTCATAATATTCCATTCAAATCATGCATATTTTTTCAGTCCTCTACTGAGACAAGATTTGATTTCTTTGATGGAGTGACTCTCCACTCAGGATGCTTGTACAAAGATAGATCCATTCTTACACAGGTGCTGACACAGTGCATGTTGAAAATCACAATTATTAATTGCTTTATTTGGTGGATGATTACAAAAAGCATCATTTAATGTAAATTCACCAAAATGTCAACATCAACATTTCTTCTGTCATGGTGTTGGTGGTTTCTAGTGACTACCAGGCTTCTAGCACTTTCCAAAACTATTTCTGGACACCTGTGTGCTTTCTTCTTCCTTCAGTTTTTGACACATTTCTCTCTGTTTAGCTATATTCCTCCATACTTCACTGGTTTACTTCTGCTTCCTATGATTGTACATCTTTTTTCTTCAATAAACAGGGGTTTCTTATCTGTATGTCTTTTCTATTTACTCACTAATGCTATAATTCACTCTGTTAATTTTGCAAGCTCTTTCAGTTAATGTAAAATAAATATATAGATGTAATTAATCTAGAGTGATAATTTTTATCAGTCTGCCCAATAATTTTGATGTTTGGTTATAATACCACTTTGTATTTAATAGGTAATCTAAGTGAATGGGGTATATTTAAATAAGAAATCTCAATATATTTATGTATTTGAGCCAGCGATGTGCCATTACAGCCTTTAAATAAGAAATCTCAATATATTTATGTATTTGAGCCAGCAATGTGCCATTACAGCCTTTACAGCCTAGAAGGTTAATGGTGTCCTTTGTTGTTTTAGGAGAAGTGTTGTCAGTGGGATGAGGGAGATCCTTCCCCCCTACTCAGCAGTGGTGAGGCCACAGATGGAGCAGTGTGTCCACCTCTGGGATCCCCAGTACAAGAGAGACGTGGACATACTGGAGAGAGTTCAGTGAAGGGTTAAGTGAAGATGGTTGAAGGGACTGGAATGTCTCTGCTGTGAGGAAGAGCTGAGAAAGAGAGGCAAAGCTGTTCAGCTTAGAGAGACGTCTCAGGGGGATCTTACTGATGTGTTTAAACACCTGAAGAGAGTGGAAACAAGGCAATGGGCATTAAACACAGGAGGTTCCTTCTGAACATCAGGAAACACTTTCACTGTGAGGCAACCAAGTGCTGGCACAGGTTGCTCAAAGAAGTTGTGGAGTCTTCCACATTGGAAATGTTCCAAAGTCATTTGAACATAGCTTGGGGCAAATAGCTCTGCAAGGTCCTGCTTGAGCAGGAGATGTTGGACCAGATGACCTCTCTTTTTAAGCTCCAAGATTTTAAACTTCAACCGTTCTCTGGTATGTATAGTTTGATTTCAAATTTGGTGTGGTGGTAAATTAATCAAAATTGTTGTACTAGCTATTTTAAAAAGCAAGCATATTTCCAGAGGTAAAAGGTTCATGGCTTTCTTATTAATTACATGGTTCTCCATTATTAATATTTAAAAAAAGTGATGTAACATGTGCTTTCATGCTATGTAATTTAGAGAACCTGACATTTTAGTCCACCTAACATTTTTAGTCTGTTGCTTTACCAGGGAAGGGCAATTTATATGACTATATGACTGATGGGAAGCTGTACACCTCACTGGAACAGAGGGTGATTGTAGAGAAAATTTCTGAAACTTGCAGAGCACTTAGGAAGAAAATTAGTGAGAACTTATGTGATATATATAATGAAATATTTGCAGTTTACTTGATGTAGCTGAAAGTAGAATGTAGTTCTTTGCTATACTCTGGGTGCTCTTTTGTATCAGTTGTAAAACTGATACTTTAGCACCATTTGTGTCTCTTTCTTACTATCCTAAAATAATTCCCCTCTTTTATAGTCATTCTATCTCTGTCTCTATGCTACAATAATAATTAAAATCAATATAATAAGTGACTAGAACCTAAAAAGATTCTATCTGCCTTGAAATGTCAATACAGAGGCCTGAAATCCCTTAGCCTCTTGACTTGGATTTCTGAGTTGACCTACATCTTAGTCTCTTCAAAATAACATTTACAGCTGAACATTTGCAGTATTAAGCAGCACTGTGCTTAAAATTCTCTTTTATAATGGTTGTTAAACACACCAGCATCTTCAAAAAGCCCAGAAGATTTGGCTGTGGTGTATTCCACTGCACATCTGCAACAAACTTGCCATTTGCATTAGCACAATAGTTGGCTGAATAAGCTTGCCTCACAACAGAATATTAACAGAAGCCTTTCTCTT
This sequence comes from Acrocephalus scirpaceus scirpaceus, assembly GCA_910950805.1. NCBI lineage: Eukaryota > Metazoa > Chordata > Aves > Passeriformes > Sylviidae > Acrocephalus > Acrocephalus scirpaceus. The sequence continues at coordinate 18,055,407 of OU383773.1, forward strand.
TTCTGACCCCATTTAATCACAGTGAAAATAATTTTCTGTTTTCTTTCCCAAAGGTGATAGAAGTTTTACTTTAGTGTGTTGTCTGATGTAGTCAGCTTATAACAGGAGTCTTAACCATTCATTTTATCAGAAATTATTGTCTCCAAATGCTTTCATGTTTTGTAACTACCACCCTGGGCCAGTCTTTCCAAACTGTGGTACTTGAAAGCCATATGCAAAAAATGCAATTATTTTTTATAGTTGTAAACTTCAGATAACAGAAATGCAGGCACTGTGTGCCTGATTTATAAGGCATTTAAATTGGAGATGGAGTGATGCACACATTTTTATGAGACACTATGGGGCTACAAGTTTTAAATGGCAGCATCTTGATGGCTACATGATGCTATAGGTTGGCATTGCAAAAGAAGTAGATTCCTGACCTATCATGTAAGGATTGGACCTGGCGTTCAGGGCATAAAATAATAAATATCCTGATTTTAGCGTGAAAACACTGTTATAGTGAGCTGTACCTTCATTCTTTCTTTTACTCTATATTAGTTTAATCTCATACTGCAGTTCACATTTTCCCTTATTGTTTCTGATCTCTCATGTCTCAGGCAGTACATGTGAGATTTGCTGGTTCAATCCATGTCTTGTGCTTTTTTAGTAAGTCTAGATTTTTAATATATTTTCAGTTTCATGTGAAGTCAGCTGTCCTTTTTGTTCAAAAAAGTTTGTCCTAAGCTATTATCAGCTGAAAAATTATAAACCAGAATGTCATAGTTACATGGTCCTACCCAGATTTGCAGGATTAGCATCATGAAGTGGCAAAGAAGTTCCTGAGTGGTGGAAGGTCAGGCTGAGGCTTTCACTTACAAGGGTTCTACCAGGACAAATGCTCTCCAGCAGCAACCTGTTCCCAAGCCCTTGTGCAGTGAGTGCCTCCATATGGCCACAGACATGCCAGGCCTCGTGTGTGTTAGGGAAGCTTCTTGTGAAAGGCAGTACACGTCTTTGTCCTACTTTTATACTATTACTGACATGTTAGTTGTGGGCTACTGCTGCAGTAATGGTTTTGGTGGATCCTTGGTTGACCCAGAGCAGCCACTTTCATGTTTTTGTATTCTGATGCCACCAGCTGACTCTTGCAGCCCATAACATTATGCACTTAAGTTTTTGAGGATTTGTGAAATTTGAGTTCCAGTGATTGTTCAAGACTTATGGCCAGCATGGAATGAGCAAAATTCTGCTAGCGATAGTAACTTATATCTGGTCTGTTGTTTGAAAGCTCGATTATGTTTCCAAGCAGTAATTCTTGCGCGTAAGAAGAGAATAAATCAGTTCTTCAAAGATGACCAAAATTTCGTTGCCAGATGAAATTTCAGAAGAGAATCATTTATCAAAACAACATTCTTGAGAAATGATGAGATCAGGCTAGTTAAGTTGTTAATTATGTAAATTAGGGATGAAATCAATCCCATCTATTATTACTTAAAAAAAGAAAACCCTATCTTCCCACTTAGTAACATATTCCATTGTTCAGTGTTAGTTTTAGCTTCTGTACTTGGCCTATTCATAGATCTGCAGCCCATTACAGTGGCGCCTGTTAGGGCAAATACTATGAAAGTTTTGCCAATTTTTCTATGATAAACCATGTTTTCCAGGAATTTATACTTAATCATAAAAAATCCCTCACAGTTCAGACTTGGCTTGGAAAGTCTTGATTCACAAAAATTTCACTTGTATGTTTATCCAGATATTCAAAAATAAATCAGTCATCTAATTTATAAAATCAGAGGGATTTCAAAAGAATATATTGTTTAAAGATCAGAGAATTTGTTGGAAAGAAATAATATTATGATAACTTAATCTAAATAGACAATATTACCTGACAATTAATAATTGATTTGTTGCTCTTACCCTACTAAACACTCCTGTGATTAATATGTTTCTGTGTGTTTTATCTGTTGGGCAGATCCATAGTTTAGAATGGTCAAATTTTTTCAGTATTCTAGAAATATCATTTGAGAAGCTAACTGTGTATCAATGAAAATCTAAATATATAACTAATTCTGTAACTTGTGGTATGATGTTGATATTACATCCTAATGTGCATTTTAAAACATTTTTTTCTAGATGTCGTGCTCATATTGCTGGTGGCAGGATTTTTTAGTTTAGTTGATTACATATGAATAATGATTAATGGAAGTTGTGAATGTTCATCATGGAGATATGAGAGTTAATCTGTGTTGCTACTCTTACCTAGGATGTTTCCATAGTTCTGATAGAGACAAGCTTCAACACTGGCAATTTCTAACTAATAATCCAAATAATTGTGCAGATTTAAATTGCCTGTAATTGACAGACAAACCAGTAAGAAATGTTTATTCTGTAGTACAAACATAACTGTGTATTGGTGCTTTATGTTTCCTGTTTAAATCAGATTTGAGGAAAGAGCTATTACCTAAAGTTTATTTACACAGAAATGAGCAACAAGGGAAATCACATGTTCAAAGCCTGTATATGTGGAAAGAAGTTTAAAGAAGAATAACTAGTTAGCGTTGGGGAGTAAGTAATTATTTGTCTGCACAGAAGGAAACTGGAAGATATTACGCATAACTGGAAGGAGAATAAATTCAGACAGGATTTTGAAAGGAGTTTTGTGAAGTCAGTAAATGAGAAGAAGAAAATGCTTCCCAGTCTGAGTTAGAGAGAAGGAAACTGGCTGTAATAGTGGTTTAATTGTCTCAGTAGAGAAAATAAACAATTGAGATGATGCTTATAATTAATTCGATAAGTATGTCACACGCTAAATGATCTGGTTGTCATCCACTATTAATCTTACAGGACAGCTCAAATCAACATATGGAATAGATTGTGATGAATGTGCTGGCCAAGAAATGAGTATTTGCTAACATGATGAAATAATTAGCGTTTGGTAGAGATCAGTCATACCTCAATGTGAGAAGCTGATAATAACTTAGTTGAGCTTGGTCCAAATTAATAGTTCCTTCCAGCAGTTAAAATGGTATCAGCCAGTCCAAGTATGTAGCCACATTTGTTTAATTTTCTTCCTAGTAGCTGGTACAATGCTCAGATTTAGGATGAGAATAATGTTGATAACACACCATGTACTGGTTGTTGCTGAACAGTGCTTATACTAAGGCAAGGACTTGTCAGCTTCTCATGCTACCCTGCCATCAAGGAGTTGGAGGGGACACAAAAAGTTGGGAGGGGACACAGCCAGGACAGCTGACCCCATCTGAACAAAGGGATATTCCAGACCATATGGCATCATGCTGAGCAGCAAAACTGGGAGGAATTGGCTGGGGGCTAGCAGCTACTTTTCAGGGACTGGCTGGGCAATTGCAGTGTTCATTGCATCACTTGTTTTCTGTATTCTATCATCATCATGGGTTTTGTTGTTATTGTTATTTTTTCGTCCTTTCCTGTCCTATGAAATTGTCTTTATCACAACCCATGAATGTTATCTCATTTCCAATTCTCCTCCCCCATTCCATTGAAGAGAAGTGAGCAACTGGATATGCAGTGTTTAGCTGCCTGTTCAGTTAAACCACAAGTTGCATGTCTGCTTTTTAGGACCATGTATTCCAGGCATTTATCATTCATACATCTAATCTGTAAAAAGTGTTCAGCTTGAAAAACAGCAGTAAATTTGAAGAAGGGAAGTCGAGGGTTCAGGTAAATGTTTCATCATCTCTTAATCTTTTGCAAAGAAAAGACAAACAGGAGGGTAGCAGTCTTGGAAGACAGTTGGCACAAGAAACATGCCAGGAAACCTTCTAGTATTTTAGGACAGTGTTCAAACCTGTGCTCTGGCTCTGTTTATTTTCGTATGAACATAGAATGATTTGGAGTGGGAGGGTCCTTAATGACCCTCTAGTTTCAACTGTCTTGCCATGGCCAGGGATGGCGTCATCAGGTTACTGATTTTCTTCATAAGATGTAGTGCTTGCAGCTGGCCACCAGTTTAGTGGTGGAAGTACCTCTGGTGCACAAAGGATTATTAGCATCAGGCATTTCTAAGAAAAAAAAATCTTGAACAGTTTCAGTCTTTAAGCTAATACTCTCACAAAATAATAAAGGCAATCATCCACATACATTAGAAGCTCACCCAGTGTGAATGTGAATAAGAATCTGATGATGTGGAGCTGGAATAGCACATACATTTATATTTTTCATATGGTTAATTAAACCCGTAGAATCATTCTGTACTTACTAGGGTTTTATTGGTATTAGAATAAAGAATTTCTTTTTTAAAAAACCTGAAACTGAGAATTACTTATCTCTGTGCTTCTAATCAACAGTCTTTGATGTACATCTGTTTTTTAAGCACATCTGTACTGTAACTTCCAGTCAGGAAAAGCCTTTTTTGGCAAGTAGCCTTTAAGCTACATGCTGTGTTTATTTCATGTATTTTTTCCTTTTCTTCTTAAGAAAGTATCTACACATTTTCCTTCAACTTTCAGTTGACTTTTCAGTGAATATATGTTTAAAATGTTTTATACAAGAAACACTACAGTTTTTCAATTTTGTTTTGACATGTTTTTTAAACTGATGGTAGAGGTAATAGTACTGTCTTTCTTGCAGATACGTCTCAGAATAAGAAAAGAACCTATTTGTCCACTCCACATGTATCATTGGACACCATGTTACATTGCTTCTTATATCAAGTGTGTCTCCAGCTGCAGTGTATATGAGGGAAATCTGAGGGAAAAGACAGCCTACTGTGGTGCTGAGAGCATCTACAGTGCTAGGTTGCTGTAACAGAGATGCTGCAGACCATTGATTCACCTAGCAAATCAGTCTCTTACCTCTGGAAGGGGAAAAAAGGCATTTTTTTGAGTTGTGTTCTTCAGGTCAGTGCTGAATGTAAAAAATACATGCTTTCAAGTACGTGTTTAAACATTGATGCACCTGAAATACCTACTTGTTATTTAGCATATATAAGCATGTGAATAGCTTCTGTGGATAAATTTATTATCATGGGCTTATTTCAGTTTAGTAAAAAAAATGTTCAGATAGGCCTTTGTTCAATTCTGTGTGGTTGCTGTACATGAGGCCAGCACTGCCCTGCTGTAGGTGTTCTTGCAGCTGTGCTGGAGGAAGGGACATGGGAGTGCACAGCTGTGCCAGAGGAAGGGACACGGGAGTGCACAGCTGTGCCAGAGGAAGGGACACGGGAGTGCACAGCTATCTGGAGAAGGGACATGGGAGTGCACAGCTGTGCCAGAGGAAGGGACATGGGAGTACACAGCTGTGCCAGAGGAAGGGACATGGGAGTGCACAGCTGTGCCAGAGGAAGGGACATGGGAGTGCACAGCTGTCTGGAGAAGGGACACACATGTGCACAGCTCTCCATCCAACCTCCAGCAGCACGGGTGGAGCTGAGCCTTCCTGCAGGCATGACACTTGGCTTCTGTGGGCTGACAATTTTCATATGGCCTCTTCTGCCTGCAAAGATGTAAGCAGTAGTTGCAGAGTTGGTGGGCACTGAGGAAGAGCTCAGACAAAATTGTCCCCAGCAGATGCAGCTGCATTCAGAAAAGGGGCATTCCCTGTAATTGCAGTAATACTGGTTTCATTCAGAAAATACGCTCAAGTTATGTTTCTAGTGGCTTCTCCTAGACATACATTTCAATAGTTAAGATAAATAACAGACTTGAGCTCTGTGGCACTGCCCTGAGGGATCACATTTTGCTTATTGCAGCTTCTGATGTGAAAGGTGTTACAGGCATATGGTTAAGTCCAGCCCAGGTTTTGGTTTTCTTTGGTTTTGTCATGCCATCAGGAGAATTTACCCAAACATAATTACTTTAAAACTAGAATTTCTTTTTGTGAGACTAAGCCTGTACATATAGAAAGCTTCTGCAAAGTTTGTTCCTTTTGGATTAACATTTGCAGCCATAGAAATTAAGCTAACAGAAGTATCACAGGAGTCATGTCCAGGTCTGCCTACCATACTTGAATGTTTTCAGACTCGGGACATTTATAGACCTATTGAATTTTCTTTATCTTTACCACAAAATAAAATTCAAGCATTTGCTGGCTTGATGTCTAGGAAATAGTGGTGATGGCCTCTAGATGTATCTTTAAGCATTACTTATTGTTTTAGTCAGTTACACAAACATCTTTCAGAAAAATAAATAATCTGAGGATAATGGTAAACTATACTACAGAGTAGACCCTATAATATACTATAGAGTAGACCCAAAGAAACATGTAGATTTCTTTGTAAAACAATCACAATTACTTTTCCTGTAGTTAAATATAAAGCTATTCTGGAGAATCAAAAGAGTTATAGAACTAGGAAAACATACCTACAGGATGAGGAATGGCATCCAAAAAACAGTGTTTCTCAAAGGAAATTATTTGAGTCTACTACAATATATAGAGAAAACTTTCCAATGCAATTCCATTCTGTATAATTTTAGTAATAAGGAAGAAGCAAAATAAATCACTTTCAAAATCCTGACATTCAGACTGAGACCTTCTATATTTTATAGAAGATATTGGAAAACTAAACAGGCAGTTCAGTTGGAAACTGCAGGTGCAAGTGAAAAAGAGTTATGCGAGGACTACAAAATAAACTTTAAAGAAAGGTGCACAAAATCTGCATTTTATGCAGATAATTTTATTTATTATAGAATGTTTAACTTCTCGGATGATGAACAAATATTTATCTACAGTCTGATATAGGACAGAAAGGAATAATGAGAAATAATACCTTCATGATAAAGTTCAAGTTAGGAATTGGACAGAAATTCTGGTGGTGGAAAGATTAACTGCTGGAACAATTACCAAAGTATTGGACTCTCCATCTCCTCTTGTCTTTGGATTTAGATCTGAAAAATTTCTTCAACAAGTTAGTAGCCTCAACAGCATATGAAACTAATGTTTCATTTCTCATATTTATGTAAGGATCTAAAGGTCCTCTTGACCCCAATTCTCATTTGCGTCCTCTGCATTGTCTTAAGCTTTAAGCAATAAAACATATTTTCAATTATATTAATGTAAAGTGTAGGCATTCTAAAAGAGACATATATTATCTAATTTGCCTATATATTTTTATTTAATCTACAGACTTTGAAAAGGTATGCAGGTATGATTTATTAGGGCCTCATAGTCCTCATGGAAAAGTGCTTCTCATTAAGCCAGCAAGAAAGCTACTGTAACACATTTAGGGATGAAGCCACATAACTCAGAACATCCTGTAACTCCTTACTGGCCACAGTTGGAAGATAGTGACTATCTCTGCAGTAGTTCACTAAAGTTGCTGGGATGTTACCTGGCACTGCATTGAGGGGCACAGGTTGGCCCACATCCATATTGTTCAGCTCAGAGCTCCCAAGCCAGGCAGATGCCTGCAGGAGCAGCCCTGGCCTGTGCTGCCTCTCTGGGAAGGACAGGGCTGCCCCAGATCAAAGCATGACAGACAACTGAGGCAGGGTCTGGAGATGTTCTCCAACACTGTTGAATTTAGCAATGCAGGCCTAGCATTACTATGGAGAAGTCTATGTCCGTAGTGTGTGGGATGTACAGGTAAAGGGAAGTCCTCAAAGCTGAATTTGGATCATTGGTCTGATCAAATGTCTGTGGAGAAGGGAAAGGTGTGCCCTGTATTTAGCAGTGGAGTTACAGATAAACAGAGACTGCCTGACCAAATTCCTGCCAATGAGCCCCTGAGAATATAAATCCAGTGAGCAGTGCAAGTGCAGCAGTTCACCTGGTGCACTCTTCACTACATGAGAAGAATGAGGCAATAATTTTACGTCATATTAGAAATAATACATTAATGTTCACTTTCGGTTATTATTCAGAAGGAGTCTTCCTGCTGGACTGTACTTTAATTTGTTGTCAGGTGTTTAATTTAGCCTCTTTTCTTCCTGAACATCTATAGGATTTACTGTGCAATACTTTAAGAGAGGCATGAGGGGTAATATAAACAAGTTTTGAGCTATTTCAGTTACAAAAAGGAGGAAAACGAAAGAACATCCTGGAACAAATTTATTCCTCAGTTCTTGACCTGCATCCTTGAAGGGAATTAAAAAAAGATTAACTCTTCATGACTAAATAGTATTCTGCAGAAGAAAATACATCCAAAAAAATTAACTTCTCAGTATAATCTTGCTCTCTGGAAGAAACTCTTAATTGAATAAAATGCAATCTTAAATGCAATGAAATTAAACCCTGAGGATACCACAAATAAATGCTGTTTGAATAGAATTCATTTTTTATTCCCAATATGATGAGATAAAAATAAAATTATTTAAATTCACTTAGAAACAAAGAAAAATAAAGAATCCATTTTGAAATACTGAGCAGAGAGAGTTTAAAGTCAGATTAGTATCCAGTCAAACCTAGAGAAGTTCAAGCTAATTAGTTTTTAGCTATAACAGTTGCCTGTAGAGTTAGAATATATTTACATGTGTGTGCATGCTCTTGATAGTGTATAATTTTTCATTGTTTTGAAATTTGCTTTAATTTTCTCTGTAAAAGGAAAGAAAATAAACAAACCCAAACCTTTCATTGTAAATATTTTGCTTGGCTCTTCTTGCAAAGTATCTGATCTGACATGGTGTTGATTAAGATATGAATAGTGAGTACCCTGCATGCAACTGATATTCATATTGTTTGATTCTGAGCTAAATTTACATTAGACAAACATTTTGGCTGCAGTGGAGACTCGCCTGTTTTTGTGCAACTGTGACTGAGAGGACAGTGGGACCCAACATTTGAGCATCTGTATATTCACTTAAACATGGGGTCTCCTATGAGAGTTTTATAGAGTTTCCATGTCCCCTTGAGTTTACTAGTTTTCCTCTGCCCCAGGAGTGCTTACTCTTGCTTTCTTCTTTGAGTATGTTTGTGAATTTCTAGTCTTTCACTTTCATTTCTTTCATGAATATGTACTTCTACAAATAAAAAAATAATATTCCTGGAAATGTTGGAAGTGCAAGCCAGTTTTCAGTTCATATCTCACTGCCATCTACTGCATATGCTGGAAAACTGCACTGTGGGAAATGCATAGCACTTCAGCTGTGTAAGACGACTCTTTTCCCAGAGTCAATTTGCCCTAAACTTGAGGGAAAAAACTACTGAACTTTCAATTGGCTGTGACATGTAAATTCCATTCTTTGTGTAGGAATCAGTATTTGTTAAACAGATGACAATATCTGATGACACTATATTGTCCAGAAGGAAAGAACATCAGATTATAGTATTGCTTAGTTAGTTTGTATTCTGGCCAGACGAAAAGTAGATGAGTAGTTTGGGAAAAAAAAGAATACCTCATTTTACTTACTCTTGTCCTAAGTAGTAATACCTTTGATTTTTTAATGTATATGTCAAAACAAAAACCTAGCAGGATTTAGGTGCAGGAACTGGAGATATTTTGACACTTCTTTTAGTTGAAGAATTAGTCTTTGAATCTTTTAAATTAGCTTTCATCACAGTAGCTGATGTCTAGTGTGTGCAAACATCAAGCATATGCAACACTAAGTGGTGGTTGGGATAGATATAATAATTTACCTAAAGTGACATTATTAAGTTGAAAATAAACTATCAGGATTCTGGATGTCAGGAGCTGAGTAACATATCACTCAGATCAGCTTTGCACTGAGTGCTTTTGTAATGGTTTGTGTAGAATTTGCAAGGTTTTCTCAGGACAGAAATTTTTCTGATTTCAGGAAAGTTGACATCAAATAGACAAGAACGCATGCAAAACATCAAACTGTGTTTGCATAAGTGAATTCCACTTCTTAGTCTATTATTAATTTCATTAGGCTGGGAATATTATTTATACCATTAGCTACCAGTATTACACCAAAAAGAGTAAAAGAAGACCAGTAAGCTTGCAAACTCAGTCATTTCAAAGCTGAAGAAGTGCCTCCATTTACTTCTTACTTTTATCTGTTGTGATTATGGTATGGTTTTTTTGTATTCTTATTCAGTAGTTGCTCTAAGACATAATTTGCTGAACATTATTTAACCCTGGCAAATGAAGGAAAAATGATTAAAGAATTTCTTACTTTTTGTGGTGTCCATTGTTACCATGTTTCAGTGCTTTGCAAATGTTTATTAACCAACCTTTACAGATTCTGGTCTTTGGGGATTTGAAATGGTATCATGGGCAGCTGATGTACTCTGTGTGATCATTCCATCCCTTCTGGTGTCTTCAGAGGCAAATATGTGTTCACAAGACTTTGTCAAATTACATCAGAAATCGACCCAGGAAAATGAGGAAGTGGTTTCTGACAATTGACCTTTCTGTTGCATCTCATCGACCTTATTTCTTTTCCAGTGTCCCTCTCCAAGACCAAATGTCTCACTCCTTGTCCAAAAAGATATTTTACTTTTATTTTACATATTCCTCCTAAAGCACATACTGAGCACAGCCAATTTCAGCCTAAATGTTATGGCATTAAGAAAATCCCAAACTGCAAACTAGTTTAGGAAAACTGTAATGAATTCAGTAGTGAGTGACATTGGTAGAGATGCCCATGGGTTGTGGTTTGCATAGCTATGAAAGCTCTGTATATCCCCTTCTTGTGGGCCACTTGTCAGTGTTGGTTTGTAAATCATGCTTTAGGAAGAGGATGACTCTGTAGCAGTGAGGAATTTTTTCTTCATTAAGTGCATGTTTATAAGATTTCTTAACAATTTGTGCATTTCTCTGGCAGTTTCTATATCCAGAATTTTTAACTGAAAGCCGTGGGAAATAAATTATTTCTGGGGAATAATTTCTGGACTGTATTCTTTGTTTGCTTGGTATTTGGATTTTTGCAGTCAGTGTTTATGTGAACTTGATGTGAGGTACAACTGCAAAGTAAGTGATGAGGCATTTGTGGGTCTGTGCATAACCAGTGTCCTGCCAGAGGGGGCTCCTCCAGAAGCTGGAGCAATGGCTGAGGCAGCAGGGAGTGTTTCCCTGGAGAAGGAGAGGGTCACGGGAGACTTTATCGCTCTCTGCAACTAACCTGAAAGGAGGCTGTAGCCAGGGAGGAGTCAGGCTCTTCTCCCAGGCAGCAAGTGAATGGATTAGAAGACATGGCCTCAAGCTGTGCCAGGGGAGGTTCAGCATGGACATGTGAAAGAATTTATTCACAGAAAGGGTTGTTAATCCAGGGAGGTGGCAGAGTCACCGTTCCTAGAAGTGTTCAAGAAAAGAGTGGATGTGGTACTTAGTGCCCTGGTCTAGTTGACAAGCTGGTGATTGACTGGACTCAATCTTAGAGGTCTTTTCCAACCTTAATGGTTCTGTGATTCTATGATTGATGATGTCACCATGGTTTAGTGGCAAACATGGTGGTGGTGCTTTATTGGTGGTTGGACTTGATGATCTTACATGACTTTTCCAACCTTAATGATTCTATTCTGTGGTTCTGTGAGCTGCCATCTTTCTCTTGAGTTGATCACATTGACTGATTAATCATTAAGTATCTATCATCTTGCCGTTGCTGTCATTAGCTCCCTGATGTTGTCATCCTTCAGTGATATGACTTGATAATAACTTTTCTAGCTTCCCACATGGCTGAAATGCTGTCACGCATGGGTCTGTGGTAGAACTGTGGCTGTAGGAGCATGGTGTACGTACATGCAGCATTTAGCTCCTAAAAGGACAAGTGAAAGGAAGGAAAGACTAAAAGGTGTATTTAGCAGGGTCTGCTGTTATCTTAGGACTCCCCTGTACCTTTGCTGCTAGCGGTGAAAGTTCTGTGTATGAAAATCCATGGAAGGGAAACAGGCACACACATATAAATCCCATAATTCAGTAATCATCAATAGAAGAGAAAAATGTTTTAAATAAGGAAGGTAGTATTAAGAATTCTGATAGCTCTAATATGATGATTCGTATGTAAGACTGCTGAAATTATGCTGTGAAATAAAACTGCAGATGGTAGTTTTGTTTTTCCCTTTTATTAAATGTTTTAAATTTGCTGCCCTCATGTGGCTGTATTATGTACTTTCTCTGCTGAAACTCCCAATGGACAGGATTTGTTAGGGCAGCAGTAGGTGCAGCAGTGTTTATACACCAGATGAAGGACAGTTCAGATACTGAACTGATGCTGTCTGCCTGAGTCAAGAATCTCAAGCAAAGCGGCTGGGAGTCCCTGTGAATATACTTTCTGCCTTTTAACTCTGGAGGGCCAGGACTGCCCTGGGTGTTAGGAGTCTGCTGCCCAAATTCTGTCTGGAGAAAGCTGCCTTTGCAGCTGTCAGAAGGTGATAAAGGCTCCTTCTGAACCAGGTAATGTGTATCCCCAGTTGACCAGGTGGGTCCATCCAGAAGGAATATGCAGTATTTCCAAGCATCTTTCAGCTTGGGGTGTGAGACAAACCAGAAAACTGAGCACAAGTGCATGAGTTGTAGGAGGAGCACGGATAAAATGGTACAAAAGCAACATAAAATGAAGAAAAATAACCCAGCAAGATCCAACTGAAGGTTGTTTTTGGTGGGGTTTTTTTTTGTAGCTGTTACTTTTTGGTGTACAGACCATATATTAGCATAAATAATGTTTTTTCAGGAATTCATGTTATAATGGCATTATAATTTATACGTTATTGGACCATTACCTATATGTTGCCATTAAAAGATGTGGTACATAGTTAGCTAAAGATAATATTCCATTGCATAGCATATTAGTTGCCCAGCTACCAACTAGAACAAAAGTTTTATGAATAACACTTTAAAGACATCACCCAATTGGGGTAAGTTACTTAGAAAATAAAGACTTACTCATTGGTAATTTATAAATCAAATCGAAAAACAGAATTTTTAAAAATTGGAATGAAGAGCTTAAATTAATGGCTCTACCAATATTACTTCTGCAAAAATAACCTGTGCAGAAATGCATGATTTGGAATGATAGATTGGGCTTTCAAGGCTTTCTTTTTTGGTAGTAGTTGAACACTGAATTCAGCTACATTTCACATCTTTCTTGGGCCCTATACATTTCAGTGTATACCTATGACTTTACAGAGAATTAAACAAATTATGTAAATCATGTTCAGAGCTGACTTTGATAAAAGGAATTGAGGAGCCTGTTTTTAGGCAGTCAGAAATTTAAAAAATGCTTTCCAAGGAAAAGCTAGTTAGCTATTTAGTATGCAAAGGAAAAAAACAGTCAAAGTAAATATAAGGCTATAGTAATCTGAACAGTGCTCAGATATCCTGCTCTTAGCATGAATTTTTTGTATTTGCTCCGCTTGCTGCTAGCATCAAATTCTTAAAAAAAAAAATTAAAGAAAGCAGTCATAAAACAAAGATTGAAGATGAGGCCTGATCTGGAGCCCTATAACCCAGAAGGCAGAAACAAGGTGTGTTGCTATCTGCCAGATGACAAACAGATGAGCATCCTTCCACTAGGAAGGATGTAATGTCACTTAAAAGATCAGTGCTGACTGTGGATCCTAGGCAGTTGCAATGGATTGTTTGCTTGCTTGGATACTGCTTCTGATCAGGAGAGGTTTATAAGGTAGTTGGATCAGACAATATCTCAGATATTCCTATAACCATGGAATGGTTTGGGTTGGAAGGGACCTTAAAGATCATCTACTTCCAAACCCCTGCCATGGGCAGGGACACCTTCCATTAGACTGGGTTGCTCAAAGCTTCATCCATCTTTGGCCTTGAACACTTCCAGGGGTGGGGCAGGCACAATTTCTCTGGGCAACCTGTTCCAGTGCCTCACTACCCTCACAGTAAAGAATTTCTTTCTGATATCTAATGTTAACCAACCCTCCTTCAGTGTAAAGCTAATTCTTCCTACCCTATCATAACATGCCCTTCCTTGTAAGAAATCCCTCCCCAATACTCTTGTATTTCACTTTTTGTTCTGTACAATAATATTATAGCCTGTTTTTGATGGTGATAAAACCCTTCTAAAGAGACAGAGTCTTTTCACTCACCCTCCTCATTTGTTTCAGTCAGGAATTACCTTTTTTGTGCCTCAGCAGGTTCTGGACTGTAATAGAGTGCTGCTAAAAAAATCCATTCCTTTTCAACTGCCCACCAGAGCCAAGCATGGCAGAGCCCTGCTGCTTCCTATGGAGAGACACACTTGGGGTCAGGGCTCTTGCTCTAAGGAGCAGGAAGTGGGCATGGCAAGGTGTGGGGAAGGTTGTGCACACAACCTGCACATGGATTTGTGTGCCCACACCTGACCTGTGACACAGAGCCGAGGTAGTTGCTGCCATCCTGGCCCCAGGGGACAGTCTCCTCCATCGGCTGTCCTTGTCCCACTGCCATCCAGTCAGGGAAATGGGATATCTTGCCTCACAGATCCTCTCAGAGGACCCACTTTGTGTATCAAAAACATCATGTTCTTCGAAAGATTCTGCTTCACTGTGCTTCTGCTGATAAAATAAACACTGTAATTGAAATCTGCATTTAATAAAAGTTCTCATGCATGGGGACTCCAACAGCATACTTTGTTTGAACTCTAGTCTTTATAATCAGTTTTTTCTTGCTAATCTCTAATCTCTGTTGCGTTCTAGTAACAATATGGGAACTAATCGTTGCCCAAGAAATACCTTTTACATTCAGCTTTCTGGTTAAGATGACATGTGGAATTTGGGACTCTTAGCATCACCAAATCATCTGAATTTTCTCTGTGTGGTTTAATATTGTCTTGAAAATAATGAAACATAATCTGTACAACAGGGCAATTTGAGATATAGTGAGCAGCCAAAGAGCTCCTTACTGAGGAACAAAGTGTTTTTTATCAGTGGCTCAGGGATGCTGCCTCTGCATCCGTAGCTAGTCCACAGCACATGTAAAAGAAGGTAGTTTGCCTTTGGTGTCTCTTGGAATAAAAAAGCAGGTACAGAGACAATTGCTGCAGCGCAGCAGAAGCATTGTAATGTGCTTGTTGCACAGTGACATTGAACTCTAGTGCTGATCTTTTCTATTTTAAGGATATCATATGGGGAGTGTGCTGGCAATTTGATTTGACGTTTGTGTCACAGGAGTTACTTTCTAAGGCTTAGACAGAGATACCAACTGTCTTGTGTGTCATTTTATCAGAGCAACTCACAGTTTTTTAGAGGAAAAATAATAGGATCTTTCACTATCTTAAACTTATAGTAAGCAGTTAATCTAGTTCTCTGGAGGAGGTCATAGAGAAACTAGATGCAGCACTGACTGAAGTTTATATTTCTTTTACTGATTGGTCTGTTAAGTGAAAAACCCCAGAAGGTAAGATCACTGAGCAAACTGGGTAGCAAATTTCCAGTAAAGCTCCTGTTGATTCTGCTGGTCTTGTGAGAATCAATTGACCAGCAGAATTGGTCACTTTTCTCATATTATTACCCATCATCTACTCCTCCTTAACAAGAATTTCAGAGATTTGGGTAAAAATACTTAGAATATCAAATGTGTAAGTTAGAATACAGTGTTGAACAATACATTCATGCAAGTTCTGATGCCTTAAAATATACCAACTAATACAATTCCATTAAAAAATTTTGAAATTTCTGTAATTCAAACTACTTTGTAATTGTATTGTAATACCACTTTGTGTCAAGTGTTCCTTCCCTCTGACCTCATTAGGCGTGCCTTGTCATTAGATACACTGTTACTAAAGAGTTTTAACTTAAAAGCTGCTTTGATTAATGCTGGTTGGACTGAGGATTTATTGTGTAGGATTAACTAGATTTAAAAATGGCAAAATGCCATAGTAACTTTAATGCCAGACTTTAATGAGAAGCAGAAGTAAACTCCAAGGACCCTTATGATTTTTAATATGGACTTAACTCATGTGCTTGTTACCTTAATGTCCTGCCCTGTTTTAGATACAAGTACTCCAATAATTCCTAGAGAATAGTAGCCCAGAAAATGTATTGC
This sequence comes from Acrocephalus scirpaceus scirpaceus, assembly GCA_910950805.1. Lineage (NCBI taxonomy): Eukaryota > Metazoa > Chordata > Aves > Passeriformes > Sylviidae > Acrocephalus > Acrocephalus scirpaceus. The sequence continues at coordinate 18,071,257 of OU383773.1, forward strand.
AAATGTGCAACCTGAAGTATGTATATATTTTTAATGAATCATAAATTTTGATAATTTTATAATCAGATTTATTCAGTATTATTATCAAATAGAGAAAAACTCTTCGCAATGGTTTGGGCCTTTTAAATTAAGAAACAATATGGAAGTAAGACAAAACTGGCAAACATTTTTCCTATTTAATAATGTACTGACAATGTAGATGAAAAATGCATTTTTCACATTTTTATGTAATCTGCTAATTGAATTTCTTTTTACTGTCTTAAGTTCATTAAGTGCTCCTGAAAGTTTAAAAAGTTGGTGCTTCTAGAGTTTAATAACCTTATTCTTTTGCCATTGATCACATATTTTAGTATATGATACTGCCAAGAAAATCCAGACCATTCTCACATCCGACAACATTTGGTCGTCTCCTTAAATCCTACTAGACTTGATAGGATTTAAGCATATACTTAAAAGGTAATGCACTGCTCAATGAGGGCCTTTGTATCTGACATTTTTTCTGTCCATGCTATCTTTGCTGAGGTAACCAAAGGGCACTGATTTATTATTAGAGCTAAACAGGAAAAACTTTCTCATTCAAAAAGCTTGTAAACTTTTTTTTCTGAATTGATCCTGACTTCCCAGTTTTGTTTATTTTTCAGTGAACTTCCAATAGTAGAAGCATGTAATTTAATTTTTTTTTCTGCACAGTTATATACTGTGAAAATTGGGCACAATGTGCTAATAAGCAATAACTACAGTTCTTCATGGAGGTGGTACTGTCTCTGGCCAAAGCATGTAGGATGGCATCCAACCAAGTTCTCGGGTTGTAATGCCTAATTTCTCATTGAAATCACAGATGTATTGGACATGACTTAAATAGGATTACTCACTCAAGCAAATTTACACAAGGGTCTAAGGCATATATCCAGCTTCCAGTGAGTAAGGAGTCTGCATATTCATTTGGCTCAGGGCCTTGAGCACTTGCATAACATTGCTTGTGTAACTTACCCTGCCAAAAATGAAACCTGCATCAACATGGTTACTCATACGAGAAAATTGTGCCTGTGGAGAAGTGATGACAGTCAGGGACCCTGCTTCCTTTTGTAACACACTGAAAACTTCTGTTTTCACTGATGATTGAAGCTCTTTAGCCAGCATTACCATTGCAGTCCCTATTGATAATTTCTGTACCACTGAGTTCTTTTGTTGGGGTTTTTAATCACTTCTGGATTCTCTTTTTGACTCATTGCTATTATTTTTTTTCTTTTTTTTTTTTTTTTTTTTTTTTTTTTTTTTTTTTTTTTTTTTTAGGGAGAAGGCCAGCAAAAATGAAGGACAAAAAAAAGAAGAAAAAGAATTTGATGGAAAGGGCTCAGAAGCAGCACAGCATCTTTTTAGCAACAGATAAAACAAGCCAGTAAAGACGTGGTTTTCTTTAATGTATTTTTTTGCAAAGTGCACAAAAGCTGCTATATGCTCCTGCCCATGGATGCACTACAATTCAGCTGCTTTGACAGTATTGGTGGCAAATAACTTGTGAAAATAAAACCCACAAGCTTGTTTGTTTTATTTATATATTTTTTATTTTATTTTTCCCTCTCATTTTTGACCTGAAGACTTAAAGGTCAGGAGTGCACTGAGTTGGATCAGTGGAAATGGTCCTGAAGTGCATCAGAAATATTGTTCTCAGTGCCTGGTCAGCATGTTGACAAGGAAAGAAGTCTACACAGCACCAGTAGGTGGACTTGTGCATATTTAAATAAATAAGAAAAAAAGGAAGTCTTGGAGGTGTACGTACAATTGCATTTATGGCCTTTGTTTCCAATATTTGTACATTTCAAGAGTAAATGGATGTGACTTACCTGCTTAGTGTTAATGTACATTGTTCTCACACCTGCTACATCGACACAGTTGTATAATAAAACTGCTTTAAGACAGCGTGCTGCAGGATCCACTGCTTAGACTCACTGAAGCACAACAGACTCTGTGTGTACATACTACTCTGTCTACATATAAATGAACATATTTACTGTACATCTATGCATTTATATGTATAATACTTTATACATGTTTAAAGGTATGTCCTGTTGGTTCTAGTAATACACTTCTAAATAATCCAGTAAATGTTTACTTTTACTTCTCATGTTCCTCAATAGCTACAAACTGGATATTTTTTTCTCATTTGCAAAGCAAATGAGAAATTTCCAAAACTACCTTGCACTGACCCTCACAATGGAGTGTCAGCTCTGAAGTATACTTGCCAGACTAGTAATCCACAAATTCTTTCTGCTATTCAGTACTTCTGTCTCAACCCCCATGTATTTTGTCTCAGAAAAAGAAGTTTAATGTTTTCTAAGATGAGGCACAATGATGCTAGAAGTTTTGAGTGTCAGGAGAGAAATTACTTGTAAAGTTCTTGGTATCTAAGACTGTATGTATAGTTTTTTTACTTTTTTTCCCCAGTGTAATGCACAGTGTTTTATTTCAGTTAGTCCTGATGCAGTCAGATAAGAAAACAAACACCTGAATAAGGAAGATTTAAAATAAAAGTCATGTCAGGTCAACTATTCAAAAGTATAGAAAACATCAATGTCCCACTCTTTCTGATTATTTGTAGAAGCTTAACAAATTTATTCTGCTGCTGTTGTTTGCTTTGGGATGTTTTTGTGGGGGAGAGGGGGAGACAGTTTTCTGTGTAGGACATTAAAATCATTCAGGATATATAATTTGGCAATCTTGCATTATTGGGCTAGTATTCAAGGTGATTTTTAGATACCTGACAGGGAAAGCCTACATTAAAATACCTGTTGTTTAAGCTGTCACTTAAGAGAAATTATTTCATTTCTAGGCCTAAAACTTGCATATACCCTACACAAAAAAAATGAAACAGCAAAACAGACCACTGACCTCCGCAAACCTCTTTTTGACATACACTTTAGAAAAATCCCACAAATACCAGTTTTAGTTTTATGGGTTATATGGTTTTCAAATAAACCAGGGAAATAAAGCATCTGTAAGCACAAATGTATCTGTATTTAGCTATGACAAGTGTTACTACCAAAATGTGCAGTAGTTAGACACATATGAATGTTCTATCAAACTGCTTGTGGACTTCCACTCAACTGTGGGGTTTTCACTGTATGTTCCTATTTACCTAGAACATAATAATGTTACAGACAGTAAGATTGTTATAATCCTGGGATGCTATTTTGAACATAAAATGCTCACTTAAAAAAAAAAAAAAGACAATAAGAACTGTAGCTGTCTGTTTGCTTATTGGTTATCAAATTTGGCTGTAAGTGCAGTTAATGCCCTCATACAAGCATTTCAGTAGTGGTTACAAATATTGTATTAGGCATGTCATGGAAAGAATGCTACAAAATACAATAAAATGTGTGAGAAGCTCCTGAGTAAAATATTTTTGGTCCTTTTAAATTCAAATAGCAAATTCTTTTGGAATTCCTTACATGTAGAAAAAATGCAGAAGATGGGGAGATGCAGATTTTTTTTCCACTGGAGTAAAAAAAACATGAGGGTTTTCCATATAACTGTTTCGTTTGAAAAGACACTGAGCATTAGATGTACATTGATTTCTCTTGTCCCAGTCACCTTCACATTTAGAATTTTCTTGGGAGTGTAGAATGAGAAAATTTATCCCTAAGTAGCCCTCTGTAGTTCCTCCTTTGTCCTAGACATCCTGCCTTTGCATGGTGGACCCTGACAGTGTGTTCATGGCACTGGGGTTTTGTAGGATCATACTTTAGGGGTTGGAAAGGACAATTCCTTGGACATTTGGAAAAGGCTTTGCCCTGAGAGACTGTTTGGTCTCAGCTCCTCAGGGAATTGGTCATGGCATCAAGCCTGTCAGAGTTCAAGGAGTGCCTGGACAATGCTCTTAGTAATATGGTTTAGTTTTAGGTACTCCTGTGAGGAGTAGGGATTGAACTCAGTGATCCTCATGGATCTCTCCCATCTTGACATATTCTATGATTTGATGAATCTACGACCTTGAGAGATCAGCTAGTCCAAATACTTGCTTGAAACAGGGCTACCTCAAAGTTATCTTCAGATACTGTTTCTTGATAAAGTGTGCACATTGTGCCTCTTATTTCCTTTAAATTTGCTCAGAAGCGGACTTAAAAAGAAATTAGTTATTTTCTGGTAAGCAACTGACCAGGTACAAATGCCACCTTTTCCCCCCTTTCATAGCTGTTACTGCTTTTTGAATCTTTCTCTCAAACTGCAGAGGGTTTCAGAGCAGTGGAACTTTTGTGTTCACAAAGCTTTTATGTCCTAGTTTAATGATTCACTATTGGAAATTTATTTTAAACTACAAAAGATTCAAATTAGGAGGACAGAGAACTTTATATGCCATAATCATTGGTTTTAAAAAGCTGTTACACTGCTATGATGAGTTGAAAGTGCTTTTTCAAAAGTATACACTATTTTATATATTATTCACATGTCCCAGAAAAGACAATTGTATACTGCACTGTGTGTTTAGGATCTTTCTATTCTCAGTTTGCCTTAGCTTATCCTGGCCTCCTAATATCCGTCTCTAAATTAAAACAAAACCAAACAAAACAGAAAAAGAAAAAGGAAAAACAATCTTAGGTGCATTTTTAAAGTAATTGTTTTGTGGTTGACTGGTCTTTATTGCATCTCAGCTCCTCTTGTTAGTGAGAAATTATTGTTATATGTCTCTTTGTTTATTCCTGGGGGAAAAAACCAATGTTGCACTCCACATTATGGTAATGCAAACCTTCCATGTTACAAGTGCCAGTATAAGGAAATCGTTCTCTTACACCTGTATGCTCAATATAAAGATGTTAGCAAAAGAATATTGAATAGTTACAGAGCTTACATGATGTGTCTCCATATATCAGTATGAGTTACAGAAAACTGTAGAGCAGAAAAAAAAAGTAGATTTTCATCTATGTTTACTAAAAACAAACCAAAAATCAATTAAGTGCCATGTTAACTTTTTAAAATAAAAATATTGCTAAAATCCTGATTGAAACCCTATCAAATGAGAAGACAGATCTTTTCCAGATGGATTAAAATCAAATTCAGTGTTTCAGGTTTGTTATGCTGGTGAAATAGAATACAGAATAAAAATAACCAGATACTTCTGGCACAAGTGCCATGCTTTTCCAAGTGGGTGATGTTACTGAAGGCTGATGTTTGCCACTTACCAGAGGGTATGAGAGTTTTTTGAATTCAAACTCTCTCCCTTCACCAACAAAATGTATTTGTCTTTTGACATCAGTTCACTTTCACATCCAGTGGTGTAAGCCAGCATGAATTCCAGTAAGCTCTAGACTGAAGTTATTTTGGACTGACACCAAGAAGAACAAAATGTACCCTTCTGAAAGTGTAACCCAGAAACCACTGTCAGCTTTTTTGTTTAGTTCTTTACCAAAAGCCCTGTGCTGAACCTGGCATTGTTTCTTTTATGAGAAGCCTTTGTCCAGGACTGAGGAAGGGACACTAACGTTAGGATGTATTAGAGCAGCCTGATCCGCAGGACATGTGGAAGAAGAGCAGCCCAGTATTTGAAGTGCAGTTCCTTTCAGAAGTGAATAACTTTAAGAAAAGTGTGACTAGAGAGAGCATCCAAAGTGAACCCAGCCTTTAGTCCGTTGCCAAACTCTTCCAGACTTGATTTTTTTTAATGCAAACTAGTTCTGTTTATGTCTAATAAACATACGTCTTCAACCCCAGTGAAGCTGTATACTTACTTAAAGGGCCAGTAATATATCTGTGGTCATGTCAGCTGCAGAAATGCTCCCAGCCTCGTTTTCAAATTGTGTCTTCAGTGACACTCATGTAACACTTGATTTTAATTGGGCAATACTGTCGAAGCTAACTAACAGTTCATAGACCACAAATGAATAAACACTGAAAAGAAGACTGGTTTGTTCTACCCCTGTGACTTTTCAAAACAGAAATTCAGCTCAAGAAAGCAAACAGTTGTAGTTAGAAGGTATGTCTTGGTTTGCAATTGTTTCTTAGCTTCCCTTCAGACTTTAAGGGAGCTGTGTGAGAAGGATAAAAGTTTTGAAGGCTTAGTTGTTTTTTTTCCCCCTGAAATCCTCTCTCTCTCTCTTTTTTTTTTTTTTTTTTTTTTTTTTTTTTTTTTTTTTTTTTTGTCAGAAACTGCAGTGAGACTATGTTTGCTTTCTGTTTCTGAGTGGACTTGGTTGCCATCTAAAGGACTAGGGAAGCTAAGGGCCCCAACTGTTAGGGGGCTCCTGATATTTGCTACGGAATTGTTTCAGTCTTTTATTTAATTGTCTTGTGGTAGGTACATGAAAAGTCTCAGGGACATGGAGTGCAGCCACAGGATTTCTCTGTCACAGTTTGGTGCTCTCCTTTTGGCTTCATGTTCCTTGTTATGCTGTAGCCTGGCTTCAGCAGGAACAGTGAATTGTTTTTCTACCATAAATGTCTTCTAGTCTGCATATTCTTTTGGCTAGGTCATGTGATTTCTAACTCTAAGGCTGATCCTAGTAATTTATTTTGTGGTCAGATATTTTCTCTCTAGAGAGAGTTAAAGAGAAATTCAAAGACTAAAGGTCTATATGATGAGAGGAATAGGCAAGTATGTAACCTCTCACAGCTATAATCTAATACAGGAATAGGTAAGTGTACAGGTAAATACCATCTCTGATCCAGTGATTGCAAATGCTGAGGGAGTATGAGATGAATGGACAGCAGATAATGGCTCAGGTATTATACAATATTGCCCATTGCCACTGTTGGAGACAGAATATTAAGCTATTGGTTTGACTTGTTAGAACTTCTCTTTTAGGCTTTTATGGAAAAGTATGTTGTGTTTCTTGCTCTACTAAGATAGTTTAGATAATGGGATTTTTTCCCCTTTGTTTTTTGGTTCATAATGAATTTATAAATTCAAATTAGTTTAATCCCAGTTCAATGGGTTTGTTTAAAATCAAAGTCTTCCATCTTTGGGACTGTTGATAAAGGCAGTCAGTGATCTTAGCATGGAAGATAAAAGGTCTTTATCCCCTAAAGGTATATTTGACTTTGAACTAAAACCATGACAGTTAATGACAAGGTGACAGCTTGTAGAAACAGGAAGAAAGATGTGGAATAAATATTTTTCAGTCTTAATTTTATATGCAGTAATGATAAATATATGTAAATGCTGAATGATAGCATTTTCAAGACCAGAAATAAGATGAAAAAAATTGTATTTCTTCTGTATGTAAGTGACTGCAGTTCTGCAATGTTGATTAATTGAATGAGGTGGTATATCTTCATTTTTACTCAAATTTTGGTTTTATTTTTGTCTTTCATGCTAACAGTGCAGCACAAGCATTTGGGAGTTTTGCCTACTTTTTCTTCCCCTCCCCTCCTGCTCCCTGCCCTCTGTCTGCCATAGTTCAAGGGATTCCCACAAGCCCTAAGGTGCAGATGCTTTGCCATATGCAGCTGACTTGGGTATATTTTGGCATGTATTTCCAAATTACACAGTCAGGCACTCTGAAGAAAATCCAGATGTTATTCTGAGAGAGAAAGTAGGTAGCACATGCATTCTTGATAAGTATATTAATTCTTATTATTTCCCTATTCAGCTCCATTATTTTAGGTGTGATGCAAGAAGAAAGAGCAGATATATTTCCTGGGAAGCCTCCAAATCCACTTCTTAGAAAAGTAGAGATTTTTTTACCATACTAGAATTGAAAAATATGTGGTTTTGAGAATGCTACTGTCGTTGCACTGAATAGACAGAGGAGATGGAGAACTCAGCTCCACAACAGATATTCATGCCACAAATAACCTTATCATAAAATTACCTTTGCCCTTTTAAGATGTCAAATAACAGATATAAATATAGATGAAGGCTTCTTGAGCAAATAAAGATCAAGGCACATGGACTCTTTGCTAACAATGCAGAAAATGTGTGCATTTCAGCCTGGACTACTGTAACACCAAGGCATTATTCAAGACCACTCTTGAATCCTAGGATTGATTTTTTTAAGATCTGGAATAGGACTTGAAACATAGAGCAGGCCAATTTTTATTTCTCTAGTGCAATGTCATGGAATCATAAAATGGTTTCGGTTGGAAGGAACCTTCAAAATCATCTAGATCTTTCTTTAGAAATAAACTCTCCAACCAGTTTGATAGATTAGAAAGTCAGCATTATTTTATTCAGCATTGTTGGTGCATGGGGATAGCTCCACCTAACATGCACACACACTTTCAAAACTTTTCATTATTTATACATTTTTGTGAACAAATTAATGTTCATTGACTAAAATTACATAATTTACTTCATTAATTAGTATTGTCTTCTATTGTTATTGATTTCTCACTTCTCATGCTAATTAGTCCACCCAGAGTGGGTTTCAGGACAATTGCTGAATTGTCCTAGTTAGTTTCTTTTTTATCTCAGGGCTCTGACAAAGGTCCTTGTGGTCCATAAATTCTGCATGTCTTGTGCCCAGTTTCAGCAATATAGCTCTCTCCCAAGGCTTTGTTAACCTCCTTCTAGGTCTGAGATCACCGAAGCATATCAAGGTTGATTACAACTGCTTTAGTAAAACTTAGAGTTTCATTAATTTTCCCAAACCGTATTCCCACAATAGCAGCTTATCACAAACCTTGCTAGATGCTGGCTACAGTGAGATGTGACAGAGTGGATAATTGCACTGCTTATGATTATTTAAAGCAATTCAGTAGAAAATTAATCAAAACAATTAATTATAAAAGTGATTAGAAAAATTATATCATTTACTTTGCACTGTATTATACAAATCTGAGCATTAATCACAGCAAGGGATGAAACACTATCGTGTTAAGGTTAAAAGAATTTTCCAATGTCTTCCCCCTCTGCTGCATAGATGCCTTTTTAAAGAAATACAACTGGTTCTGTAACATCCTGAAAGACCAGGTGTGCATATGGCCAGAAAGAAGGGCAGTGCACAGCACGTAATTTTTAGTTCTTGTATAAATGTGTCTTTACAGTTGCGACAGTATGGCTGAGGACTGAGTCACAAGCCCTCTGTGACTTAACTGTGGTAGCCAGATACTTTGGAGTTCCCACCCATCTGCTCCACAGGTATCATCACTATTAAGGAAACTTCCCTCTCCAACCATCCAGGACCCACTCTGGCACTCCTGTCACACCATACCACCTGAGCTGGGACCAGACCCCTTCATGGCTACCCACCCCACACTCACACAGTCAGAGTGAGTTTCCTCACCAGCTGGACCCTGGGTTCCCCACTGCAGAACCTAAGACATGGGGATCCTTTAAAAAATTTAATCATGGTGGAACAATTAAATAACAAAATAACAGCTTGAGCTGGTGCCTCCCAGAAGGGACCTTGAACAAAGGAACCCCTGAGCTTTTATACCCTCACAGTCCAAGTCCACAAAAGCCCGGGGGTCATTGGCTCCTGCTGAGTCTCTGAGTGTCTGGTCCCCTGGCCAGGCTGCAGTCCCCATGACATTTGATGTAAAAGGTCAGCAGTTCATGGCCTCTTGCCTGGGGCTGTCACCACACGGAGCTCTACCTGCAGCTGGCACTGACTGCACACCCAGCTACCGGCACCGCGCCTGCTCCTCAACAATTATCCCCAGTCCCTGTCCCCAGCTATGCTCACTGAGATCCACGTGTAGTCACTGCAATTGAAATGGATGGAAATGCCTCTGTGCTTGGCAGTTTATAAATGACAACACCTCAGAAACAAATGCATACCCTGTAGTGTACTGCTATGTTTCATTAATCTTCAGAGTGGAACTGAGACTGACATCTAAGTGCAGGTGCTTTTTTAGATCTTGCAACTGAATTTGTAGATCTTGCTGAGGTGAAGCTATCAGACACCACTGTGTTCATCTTGTTGGTGAGCTCCCAGAAGGCAGATAGAAACTTTAGTGAATAACCATGAGTTTGAGCAGGCACAAATCTGTGAAAATACAGACTCATCTGGGGTCCTTAAAAATTATCCCATTTTTTTGAGAAAATTCATACTGGTACTAAGTCAGATGCAGATAAAGTAAAACCAGACATATTCTGAAATTTTCACCCCAAGCTGAAGAACAGTATGATCTTAAGGTAGCAAGAATCCTACCCTTAACCCTCTTGGAACTTACCAGATGTAATCAGAAGCACAGGCTCACAAGCACTGTTAGTGAAGTCTCTCCATGGGTAGATATTATTTAACTTTGGACCCTCAGACCAAAGCACATCTAAAATGTGTGTTTACTTATATCTTTGACAATTGTTTAACAGCAGAAATAAGACATGATATGTTGTATGTATTGAACTAAAAAAATGACAGTTGCACAGGACACAGATCTTAAGAGGAAAGGAAGAGATCTCACAGGCTATGCCTAGCTGTATGTGTAGAGTTGTTTGAAGTTATGTGCCATACAGGGAAGGCTATGACACGTTTAGATAATTAGTTGAAGATTAATTCACACCTGGATGAATTTGAGCAGTATTTTCTTTGTAAATGTGAACACAAAGATACTATTTTATTTTTAAAAGCTGGCCTTACAGATGAGGTTTCCTTTACTTCTTCCCATTTGGTGTGTGTAGGTAAACCTATTGCCTTCTTGGGGCATAAGTCCTTTTTCCTGACTTCATGAAAAAGAATAATTGTAAGGGCAGTTTTTCATTAGTGGGTGACAACAACAACTCAAAAACTGGTATAAGCTTAATAAGCCCTCGACTTTCTGAAAATCCCCACATTTTTTCCAAGAGTATTATTTTTACCAATCCTGGATCTCAGGATCATGGGAGAGATAGAAAGCATGTGTACAAACATGAACTTCTCAATAGCACTGAAAGCCATTGGCTTGGACTCAATGCCTTACATATTCAAAGCCTTTTCAATGCCAATTATGCAAATTACTGCTTGGAAAGCTGAGAGCTTCATAATTGTTACTTAGCTTTTTAAAGAAAATTCCAGGTATTTGATTTTTGTGCTTTTTTTGTTTGAAAACAAAGAAAGGAAGAAAACACTATTTCTACCCTGAGTTCTTTGTTTCAGTTAATGATTCAAAGATACATGATTAGAAATTACTAACCAGAATTGTGGTAAGATTGAGATCTGTTAATTGGCAAAAGTACTTTTTAAATAAACCCTCCAAACATAAATGTCTAGTTTATATAAATAATGAATTAAAAGGATTCTTTTGATGAGAACAGTGTGAAGCATAAGAGTATGATATAAATATCAGAGCTGGTAACAATACAGTGCTGTTTTCACAAAATTTTGTCAAAAGTTACCATTTTATTTTTCATAACATGCTAATTTAATCTGAATTTATTTTTGGCATGTTAGTAGACATAAGTTGCAGGTTTTATGTCTCGGTGGGATGTAGTGACCTGTGTGAGGAGACTGTGAACTATACTGTGATGTTCACAGCTTCTTCCAGCTGATTCTGCAAGGAGTGTTGTCAACAGTGGTAAAGCCCACTTGTGATCAAAACTTTAGTTTAATCCAGAAGGTGGTTAAACTAAAGTTTTGATCAGGTGTTGCCATTCAAAAATATTTTAGTACAATGGCAACTCCTGGGGACCAGAGATGCACTCTTGGAGCAGGAGCTATTCCATCTTGAGGGGGTATAGTCACTGGGTCCTGTGAGCCACTCAGACTGGTGCAGGTGCTTGTGAGGGACTGAGGCTCATCATCTCACTGGATGGATCTTGATGAATTTAATATAATCCAGAGCAAAAGGAAGGAAAATACAGACTGGGAAGAGAGTGGGGTAGGGGTTTTTATGAAGGATTTTTTTGTGTATGTGTTCTTTTTCTCAACACAGACTTGGTAAGCAGAGATTTGTGTTCATTGGCACTACAGCAAAAGTCCTCAAATCTGTACTTTGCCCACAACCACACAGGTTGAAATAGACTGGTTGAGTTGATAGGCCTGAGGTCCCAATTTTGCAAGCAAAATTCTTTTTTCTGTATGTGTTGTTTTGCAATATTTATGAAAACCATTTTTCAAATTTGTTGAGTTCTCATGGGAAATGCTGAAGACAACCTATAAAGAAAAATTAGCACCCATCAGATGAAAAGTGAGTCATAAACCTCTGGTTTGTGGAGTTGTGCAAGCCTGGGAGAGTTTTCAGGATTGGTCCTGATGTGCATGGTCTCTTACTTAAGATAAAAGAAACAGAAATATATATCAAAAATTTTGCAGCAGTAGAAAAAAGGCATGTTGAGGTAACATATGATGCTATAGAGAATAGTGGCAGACTGTTTTAGTCATATTTCAATTGAGCACAGCTGCAGTTTTAATTTTGAAAATCTCCATACCCTCAGATGCTTGACATGACAAATAGTGCCAAGCTGAAGGAACTGCTGACAACTCTCAGATTAGAGAAGTAGTAAAAAGGTCCTGAACAGATTCGGACTTTAGACAACAATTTTGTTTTCCCAATTTGAAAAAAACCATAAAGCTACCTTTATAAGGAGGCTGTAAAGGAAATTAACTGTGTTGGTTTTGTTGGAAGCTTAATGATTATTTTGGTTCTTTGCTTCCTTGAAATTTTTTCTGAGCTTGTGTGCAAATATTTCCAGGTCATTTATTACCTAAAGGGATGCATTTGGCAAGAGTGTTGCAGAAACCAGTGAGTTCCAATCTTTGATTAGAAATGCAAAAACAGTATTTAAAAAGAAAATAATGAAATTACTTTTAATAAGGAACTTATTTAGTGTTTCCTTTTCTCTATTTCAAAAATTTTGTCAACTGTAGCTAGGAATATTTTTGCAGAGTTTAATGGCAACCAAGAGCAGAAACAGATGCTTCATTTCACAAAAGTTGGAGTTTTTGAATGCTCCCGTGTTACAGGATCTCTGACAATACCCTTCTGTCTCTTCGGTAAGATTCAATTCAAATCCATTTAGCTATAAGCCTGTTTTTAAGGGTGCCTTGGCTGAACATGCTGTCCTTGAGGCACATGCCTTAGCAGAGCCAGTGCAAACCATGGCTCCTGCAGTCTGCAAGGCAGTGCTTGAAGACATGAGGTGATGCTGCAGGTTTGCTGGCTCAACAAGCAAGAATTTCTGTAACTTTTCACAGCTGTGTGGTATTGCAGTGTTAATCCTCTTCTCGAGAATCAGTCACTCAGGTGAGTGTTAAGTCCACAGTGTTCTGCAAGGAAACATGTTTGCACAGAGCTAGATTTCTATCCACCAGTCTGTGTTGGAAAGCAGTCAGAGAGTATGTTGGTTGAGGGAAAGTGGTTTTCCCATCAAGAAGATTTTCATGTTTGGCTTTCTTCCTCAGTTCTGTGGGTCGGATTTTGCAAAAAAAAAAAAAGGGTGGGGGGAGGGGTGCTAAAGATTGATGTATCTGTGTCCCAAGCACAGTTCTCTAGCACTCTTCTTGCTCACTGGACATCTGTGTATAGATCACTTTGACTAGATGAGATTATTCTGATAAAACAAAAGTGATAAGAGAGGAATTTCTCTTCTTGATGTTAAGAAATAGTAATATCACACAACTAGTGGTACAGCCATTCTGCTGCTTTCTGCTACTTCTTTTGGGAGCCCTCTGGAGATCCTGAGCCTTTGAGGGAGAGACACATGTTCAGCTCCAGCTGGAGAATTGTCAGAGAATGCCATATCTACATAACACTTTTTTGTCATGAACTTAAAAAGAGAAAGGAATTTGTCCCCAAGGCCAAAATAAATTAAAGGGTCAATGGCAGAAATACCTTCATGAGAAAAAGCCAAAAGCTCTGGTCACAGTGCTATCTGCCCAGACAATAAATGGGGGTTCATCCATCCATGTGAAGAGGACGTGGGTGGTCACTGAAGTGATATACTTTTCATAACTAAACCTCTAACTCTCTCATCCATGAGATCTAGAGATCTGGGAAGGTCAAGACTTAACCAAAGCAACCAGGCCAGTGTAAGCAGACTGCAGTTTGAGCATCACTGCTGTGCATGCTGTGAAGGAGGAGCCTGGGCACCCTTTAAGTGCTCTGTTCTCTTCACTTTTCCATGAAGACAAAATTGTGCCCTTCTGGATATCAGCTGTCTACTGCAATTCTTAGAAAAGCTGTGATCTGTACTTAAGATTAATGCTACATGTTTAAGCAGCTGTCAAATGTTAAGAATTTAACATTTTCAAAATCTTCAGTTTCTGCATGAAATACTCAGTCATGACTCATGGTACTTGCTCTCCTGTGTTTTCCCTGACTTGCTATCTGGTCATAAAATTCTCCTACCCCTGTCCTTTAATTCAGGCTCTCTGCGCAAAATAAGTGGAAATATTCAGACGTTGCACAACAAAGACGTTTATAATAGTTGAAGATACCAAGACTTTAACTAAAACAATAGGAAAGATGTATTAGCCCAAAGATACATTAATAAATGTAATATTAAATAAAACTGAACCTTCAAGAGGTAAATAGTTAAATAAAGCCAGAGATGGCTCAAATTGTATAAAGCTCTGAGGAAGTATGGAGTGTTCTGTTGAACAGTCCTTCAATGTGAATGGTAAAATTTGTGTTTAACTTATGCAGATTTCTCTGTATCACAAAGCTGAATAGAAATAATAAAAAAAGACGTTTTGCTTTGTTATTTAAACTGGAAGACAACACAGCACTCGGAGGGCTTGACTGACTCTTGTTTGCCCTCCATGCCTGTAACAAGTGTTGCCAAGAGAATAGCAGCACTTCATTTCTTTCTAGTCTGTCCAGACCCTTCTGGATAAGACACTTGTGAAAAAAAAACCACCCCAGAGGAGAAGGAGGGCAACAACATTCCAAAACTCTGAGCAGAAACATTTTCATCCTTGTTAACATGAAAACTATGCCCAGCATGTTCTTCAGCTTATTATCATCATTTCCCTTAGAAACTACAGAACTACAGCCCATATGAACAAGAGAGCTCTTACCCAGAGAAGGCCTGGCAAGTCCTCAAAGAAAACTGAGAAGGGAACACAGACTTCATCTCCATCTCTGCAGAAGGCCACAGACTGTTTAGAGACTTCTGTGGAGCATGTTATTGGAGAGGAGCATGATGCAGATAGAGCAGCAGCAAAGAGCTGTGTTGGAGCCCCTTCTGTTACAGCTGTCAAATATTGCCTTCAAGAAGTGTGGAAATTATTCCTTTTTGATAGAAGTCTTTTCCACAACATTCTTGCTTATTGCCTTCAGGAGACAGAGATTGGGACTATTTTGAGGACATCACTTCCTAGGATTTCCTGAATACCCCTTCTGACCTTGGCTTTGTTCTCCTGATTTTAATTTTTAGCATTTGTTAATTTGTCACTCTTTTGTTTCAAGAGTAATATGCCATATATTTATTAATGAAATAGAATTCCATTTCATTAATAAAAGGGTTGTTTGAAAATATCAATATTTTGCTATTATTTTTCAGTTTGAACAAGCAGATTCCCATTCAGTATGTTCTTTACTCACAGCCATTTTGGTTCAGGTAGGAATAAAAATCCTTAGAGTTTTTTTGGTTGCCCGGCATTTCTTCTTCCTTAGTCTCAAGTCTTATGAAAAAATACTGCTGCATTCATTTATCATTCAAGGCTCCTAATTAGAAATGTATTAAATTGTAATAATATTATTATCTACACATTAATGAAGATACAATTATTAACTCTCTTCTGCACACTGTGATTCATGCACTTGCACTTTGTGGGAACTTGCTGAGGTACATAGGCTACCAACCTTTCTTATCCTGGAATATCATCAAGGTTGCCTAAAGCTTCTGGTCTGTGGTTTGTGAAGCCTTTGGGCTCTAATGCAAGCTCTGAGTTGCTTTTGAGATGCCCCACTATTAGAAATAGTCTTGTCCAGTTAATTTTCAGTTACAAGACCTGCTTTTCTAAATACATCATCATACACTTTCCTGGATCAGCTGCCGTCCAGCTTCACTACACTGATTTGCTGTTATTTTCCACAGGAAGGCATCAGGACTCTCAGCACTCTGCAGGACGATTACTGCTAGTCTTTCATGCTTAGTCAAAAGGAGTCTTCATCTTCATCCCATCTGTAATCATCAAGCAGCCTGTCAAGTCACTGTTCAGCAGGGTAAAATAGAACATTATTATCTAACAGGTACTGTGTTCAGGTATGACTTCTTGCTAATAGCTTAACAGTTTTGCATTTGAAGTTTAACAGATTAATTTTCACTTAGAACCCATATCACACAAACCTTCAAATGAGCTTGTCAAAGGAACAAGATCAAAATTTACACTTTTTGAAAATAAGGAAATTTATCAAAATTGACCACTGATTCCTTTGAGAGTAATCAAATAAAAATTTGTGGGTAAAAGGCATCCTCTGGAGGCAGTAAGATTGTTTGATATTTTAAATGAAAATCTACCTATTAATAAAGAATTTGTAGTACTTAATTCTGCCTAAATTCATATTTAAAAAGTGCCCTTCCTCTGCAAGCAATAATAAGGAAAAAACACTTTTTCCCTTGTTCATCACATTATAAAAATATGGTAAAGACAGCAGTTGTATGTGCCAAAGGTGATTTGGACTTCAGAATTTTTGTGAATTCAGATTCAGTTTATGCACAAAATAAAGCACACTTTCTACTTCCCTCATATTAAACATTACCTGGAGAATCAAGTATTCTTTGATTTGAGAAAAATTGTCTGCATCTTAAATAGAGACGAGTGATTTTGCTGTCGTAGCTTTCAATAAAAAACCAGTGTCTTGTTTACAAAACCACTCTGACATAGAAGTAAGAGTCACATCTGTTAAATCCAGAAAAATTCTCAAATAAATCTTACCAGATTTGGGGATTTTACATGAATAGAATACATACATACATGCAAGCATACATTCATATACAAATATAAAATGTAAAAAAATCTTGGGAACATTATCTAAGAATTTTTTCCAAGAAACTAAAATGCATAATAATGTGCTAATTCCCCCTCCCAACTCCACCCCTATGGATTAGAGTAAGAACATTTTTAATAAAAAGGAGACTGACCCTTCAGATTTATCTCTGAATAAAAGCATAACAATAATATCTGTGTGTGCGTGTATGTTTATTTTAATATTCTTATGCAGAATTAGAAATTCTGAGTTACTATGGGAAGCTGTTCTCTTGGCACTTCCACCTTGGCCAGAGCCAAGCATAAGAGTTACTTCATAGATATTGCGCAGCTCTTTTGTTTTCCATTAGTTTTCAGGGGATAGTTCTAAGAAACATGCGGATTTGAAAACAGGACCAGTTTCTGACGGGAAATGGCCCTGCCGGGTGGGAATAACAAACACAAATCTCGGGAGCGCCCGGCGGCGGAGCGCGAGTGCCGCCCCGAGGCCACGGGAGAACCCCGTGCCTGCTGCTGCTGCTGCTGCTCCTGGTGCTGCTCCTGGTTCTGCTCCTGGTGCTGCTGCTGCTCCTGGTTCTGCTCCTGGTGCTGCTGCTGCTCCTGGTTCTGGTGCTGCTGGTGCTGGTTCTGCTCCTGGTTCTGCTCCTGCTGCTCCTGGTTCTGCTCCTGCTTCTGCTCCTGCTTCTGCAGCTGCTTCTGCTCCTGCTTCTGCTGTTCCTGGTTCTGCTTCTGGTTCTGCTGCTGGTGGTTCTGCTCCTGGTTTTGGGGTTGCTCCAGCTGCTGCTCCTGGCCCTTCCCCGCACTGCAGGATCATTCCCCCAGTGCGCTGGACTATTCTGTTGTGCGCATCTCCTGAGAGTAGCACAGATTGATGGGGGTCTTCCCACCCCTTAGGACCCTTGCATTTGCTTTATGTGGGTGATGCAAAAAGATTGTGGCTTTTAAACTTTTCATATCTCTCCATCTTATCTGGCACAGAGGAAAACAGTCCTGCAACTTTGTGCTTCTGCAGGCTAGGGGAAAAGGGCCTTTACAGCAGTTTAAGGCAACATACACAAGTAAAAAAACCCTTTATGATGTGTGAAATACTTCACATCAGAAGAAAAATAATTATCTTCTAGAAACTCTAGCTCCCTGATTTTCAAACTTTTGCTTTCCAAACTTAGCAGCACAACAGAAACATGAAAGTGATGAAACATCTGCTGCAGGTTCCTCACGGTCCACATTTACAAGTGTTTTTATCTCTGCACCTCACCTAAGTTAATAAAAATTTAATATGTTAGATGCTGAAACTTGTTTCTAAATTATATTTCCTTTCTTAGTTGAATAATGTAAAATGTGTGTGCAAATACTTCTACAATACTGATGATAAATAGCTGAAAATACACAGCTATAAGAAAATATAAATCATAAAACTATTGAGGCTGGAAATACCTTTGAGATCATTGAGTCCAACAATATACCTAACACTGCCAAGTCCACCATTAAACCATGTCCCTAAGTGCCTCATCTACACTCTAAGCTGGGTCCCTAAAAGTTGCATCTACATGTTTCTCGGATCCCGGGCTGGTAGCCATCCGAGAATTGCGGGTAAAGTCCTTTTCTCCAAGCCCCGTGCCAGAAGAAAGAATCAGGACGCGTCGATTCTTTTATCAGAGTTGTTTATTCCATCGTGTTCTTAAATATTTTTCCTTCAGCCGGCGTAGATGTCACCTACACCGCGGCCGAAGGCTATCTGCCCCGCTCCTGGGCGGTCCTAATCTTTTATACTAATTATTACGTCCCCATTGTTTTCACTACTATACCAATATCTACTGCTTTTATTAAACTGTGCACTTTTACAATAAACCAATAAGAAAATGCCACCACCTCACCCAAAGATGGAGGACAAGAAGAAGAAGGAGAAAGACAAGGGACACACCCAAATCCCTCCATCTTGCCTCCTTGAGTCCCCTTTGTGAACCCCCAAAACCCATATTAATACACAAAAATAAGTTATTTAATATCCTAACTACACACCTGTGACTTGTAATTCTTCATATAATGTTGGCAATCGCTCCCAGGGGCTAGAATCAAAGGCACTGGTGTTTTTATTGCTGTTCCAGGGTCTCTGGACCCCCTCCTGGGGTCTCGGACCGCCCGGGACATCCAAAGGGATGTCTTGGGTTCCGACACATGTTCTCTTTACAAAGGAAGAATGTAATCCTGAAAAGATGTTATATTTCACACAAGGAAATTTTTCATACTCTGTGTAATTAATATTTTTTATATCCCCACAGAAAAACCTAGGAAATCTTCATTGAGCAATATTTCTCTATTGAAGCATTTTTTGTTTTCTATGTCTGAATGCATATATCCTACTATTATGATACCCATTTTGTGGAGACTGTGTATCCTTTAAATTGAAAAATTCATCAGATCAGTACATAGATTTAATTATTAAAAAAACAAAATAGACCTTAGGACTTGAAGATTGTTGTAGCTCTATTGTAGCTGAAATAGTCTATTTTATTCTATTCTATTCTATTCTGGCTGAACTGAGCTGAACATTCTTTGCAAGATAATCTGGTTTAATGTTAGGGAATATGATACTTAATATGCTATTTTTAAATTTCAGTTAAGATTAGATTTAAGGAGATCCTGAATCAGTTCTAACTTGGATTTTTTTTTTTAACCACTTAATATTTTATTGCCTGGTCCACATTGTAGGAAAGAAAACAAGAAAGCCCTACAACTAAAACCACTATGTTTGCAAAAATAAAATGTAAATTAAATATAGCATAGTTTCCTTTCTTTAACTGCTTTTAGTTCAGCTATGAGGGTTTAACATAAGTTGCCATCATGTGTTCCTAAAGAAATATTACTTATATGGCTTCCAGGGTATCCAGGATCTCACATTTGCCAGATAGGTATTTAAAAAAAAAGAAGCATAGTATCCCAGTTAGAAGTACTGGTGAGAACATTTATTTTACCGTTCTACCTTTTTTCTCACTAGTTACTCTCAGCTGGCCATGAATTTTTAGTTTTGTGAGAGTATTAGAAATCTTTTACATTTCCAAGATTGAAGGTTTAAATTTTTCATTTGTGAAAGCAGGGACATAGACTTATAAACAGAATCACAGAACCAAGGAATAGTTGAGGCTGGAAGGGATCTCTGGAGGTCCTCTAATACAATCACCTGCTTAAAGCATGGTCAACTAGACCAGAGTGCTCAAGACTGTGTCCAGCCAGGTTTTGATTATTTCCAAACATTAAGAATCTACAATATCTCTATTGGAATAGGATCTTAAAAGTGTTCAAGCACATTTACAATAAAAAAAAAATAAACCACAACCCCCCTACCAAATGGATTTTCTTTATTTCTGTTAGTTCCCGCTTCTTGTCCTTTCATTACACACCACTCAAGATTCTGGCTATGACATTTTTATTCTCTCGCATTGGATATTTACTTATATTTACAAGATCTTTCTAAGCCTTCTCTTCTACAGGATAAACAGCACAAGCTCTCAGCCTCTCCTTGTACAACAGATGCTCCAGTCCCTTAGTCATAGGATCATAGAATATCCTGAGCTCGAAAGGACACAAAAGGATATCAAGTCCAACCCCTGGCCTACACAGGACAACCCTCAAGATCACATATTTATATTCCTATAAATGTCCTTTCACTGGACCCACACCTATATGTTCATTTGCTCCTTTGCAGGGAAGGCCAGTGCTCAGGACATGCCTCATGAATGCTGGGTAGACGGGCACAATATTACGTTGTGTAATCCTACTCCCTACCTTGATCTTTCTCCTGTGGAAACAAAAATACCTGGTACAGAGTATAGATGTATCTTATGCTGGCTACTGTAAACATATAGGGTATCAAAATAATAATATTTCTTCTTTTTTGGGGGGGAGGAGGTCAGATTTGTCTGTTTTAAGACCTTTGATTTATCAACTATCCAACTACCTTAGTACTAGCTAGTGAGATTTCTATACTCCTTTAATTAAGAAAAAAAATTACATCCATGGTAAATGATGGATGAAGGAAAACCCTTTTATATAATTTTACATCCTTCTCACTTAAATCTCAATTCTACTTCAAAATGCAAAACCTAAACACAGATGTAAATCAAAAAAGATTGCCTTTCTCCCTAAAGTGATGAGTGTATTTTTTGACAGCCTGACACTGAGAATTTCCTACAGAAAGCTGAAGTTGATGCTCTTTCCTCGCTTTCTGTCCTCTTAGCTTTTGCCACAATTTTGTTCATTCTGGTAACACAGGGTAAGTGCACAGGTGACACATATCATATATGTCAGAAAAACTTGTCTTCTGAGTTTAGACCAGAGCAGGGACATTGGCTGCTCTAAGTAGTTAAAAATAATTGTGCCATTAAGGATACATCAGTAGGTAACAGGAAAAATGAAATTTTCATGTAGAAATGTACTTGGGGAAACAGAAAAGACCCAGAGGAAAATTAAATCTCTTTCTTTCCTCTCTCTTTTTCAATGTCAAGGACATATGAAAGTCAACAGGAGGAAAAAAGTCTAGCATCAAACAATGAAAAAAACTTTGTTTAAGGATGCCTCTTTTGTGTTTTCCCTTTCAAAAATGCTAGGCAAAACTGAGGAGAGAATGTTATTCCTCCCATCCCATGCCACAAATAATCAAAAGCCAGAACCCAGGGAGATCAGGAGTCTCAGAGCAGCTTGCCAAGGAAATTAAGAGAGTCAAAGAAAATCAAGAGGTTTTCTAGAGCTATAGAAATTTCCTAAAGTGGTGTGAAAGAGCAAAAGAGATGGGAAGCAGCAAGCCAGTAACAGAAAACCTGGTTCTAAGCAAGAGAAAAGCCTTGGCAGCCATCAAGAAAAGGAGGACAAACTTAAATGTTATGACTCAAGCCAGGATAAATCAAAATACTCTGCTTCAGGGACAAGCTTAGATATGACCTAGTGAGAGGATACTGTTCAAATTTGGAAATCCTTACAGCTATATAGTTCATGGATAGTAATGCTTCCAGAGAGAAACAATCAGCAGATGGATAGTACCAAGACATAAAATCAAAGTATGTTTGTTATCCCTCTTTGCATCACAAGAGAAAGCATTCTGAAATATGGAAGATCTACTTTCTGCATATTTTGCTCCACATCTCAAGTGAAAATCTCTGTAGACAGCTGGCTAGCATCATCTCAGGGAACTGAACTAATTCAGAAAAGAGCTCCCCATTAGAAAGTACAGCTATGACCATTTCTTCACCCTTTTTATTATTTCCTATAGATTGATAAGACAAATGCTTCCTAGCTCAGCTGGAAGTGTGGCTGGGCAGATGAGGGATAGGTTGGACTCTGAAGTAATAGCTTTCCATTGGTTAGTGACATGTGAGAGTCTCAGAGCAGGAATCAGACAGGTTCTGTTTTTTCCTAGGACACTGTTGGGAATACAAGGGACAAACTCCATGGGATAGCCGTGGGAAATACAATCCGACTGTAACTGGTGGAGGGGGAGAGAAAGTAAGTGTTCTGCAGACTCTTTGTACTAAAGGGTTAACTTTTGTCCCAGGTCATCAGAGGAAGGAATCAAAAATTCGAAGCTCAGAATTACGGTATGATGCTAACAGTTTGGGAAGTGAGCCAACTTTCTCTTGCAAACTGGTCATAAAATCATTGACAGGTTTGTAGACCATTGGGGATTGTGTTTCACCCTCCCTTGCACAGACGGGTCTCTGAAACTTCCCGGAGGCGCCTCCAGGGAGCACCACAGACCGATGTCTCTCTCGGGAGCCGGCTCCGCTCAGCGCGGGCAGGTGCCGCGGGGCAGGGCAGCCTTTTCCTGCCGCAGGGAGCAGCCCTGCTGCGTTCCTCTGCCAGAGCTGCTTTTCCTGCTGCGTTCCTCTGCCAGAGCTGCTTTTCCTGCTGCGTTCCTCTGCCAGAGCTGCTTTTCCGGCTGCGTTCCTCTGCCAGAGCCCCCCCGCGGCACTGTGTGCTGTCGTACTGCCGCTTGGACAAAAACCTGCTAGGGACAGAAGAACACACTGCTGGAAGGCACCAGGAGAAAGACAAGTCGTGCGGAGAGTAGGATTATTTAAGGTGGTTGCAACAGGAACATGAGAGAACTCCAGAACACAGATGGCTAGGGAGCCTTCACAAAGCCAGGGAAGGAAGGCACTGCTGCAGGCATAGCCTCGTTGACAGCTTGAAGATAAGTGCTTTGAAAAAATTACCTCATTGCCAGAATACAGCTAGTGTTGATGTGTACTCTGCTGCTATTGACAGATTATACTGGCAAATATTTTCTCAGTGAGGCAGCTACATGCAGAGGTGACAGCATCCCAGCCAAAGGCAGCTGAATCAATCTGCACTTGTTTTGTTTAATTTTGTCTTCAATGATTTTAATCAGCCATGCATTTTATTGTTTTCATGTTAAAAGTGCATCTGGTCTCACAAAAGATTACCAAGCTGGGCTTTTCTTAGGAGAAAAATCAAGATAAGGGAGAAAATCTCAGAATAACTTGTAAGAATAGTAGAATTGTATTTTAAAAATGAGATATAAAGGAAAACTGCGCTGTACCTAATAATAATAATGAAATATATTTAAAATGTTTTAGTTTGAGTTTTATTACTGGCAATCATATCAGCTTTAGAGACAAAGAGATAATTAAAGACACATGTAGTTTTGGGGTGGATAAATAGTATCTGCCAGAATTAGCTGTATGAGAAATGAAACAATATATACTGCATCTCAGCTGTGGTTGCATTAAATGAATTTGATTTGTGCATTTGCAATAAATCTTCCACAAAGTCTTCAAGGAATAACTTACTGCTTCTTTCTTTCTTTAAAAAATAAACTGGTTTCATTTGTAACATAAAAGTGATATGCATCCTTTTAACTTCAAATAATCTGACAGCTGGCTCTAATTTCTGTGTTTATAGGAGTAAATGAAAACACAAATTATGCTTTTCAATAGTCCTTCATGATAGTTTGTGCTCCTCACATCATGAGATTAGCTCAGTTGTTTAGAGCATGGTGCTAATAACACCAAGGCTGTGGGTTTGTTCTCTGAATAAGTTGTTCATTTAAGAGTTAGATTTGATGATTCTTGTGGGTCCCTTCCAACTCAGACTGTTTTGTGAATCTACATCAGAATATTTGTTAGAGAAACTAATCCTTACATAAACAATATTGGACTTAAAATATAACTGGAGAATTGGTGATGTTAGAGTGGACTCCAAATGAAGAAAAGCATAAAGTGACACTTCTAGTGTTCAAGCCTCAGTGCAAATGCTGTTGATTTAATATAGCTCTTGCATGGGTGATGCAAGATCCTTTCCCAACAGTGTACTCTGTACAAATATCCACGTGAAGATATTTCTGATTCCTTGTTGGTGTGATGACTTTCAGAACGCAAATCTCTTGCTGGTCTGCCAGGGTCTGGTTCTTTTGATTTGGGATTTTCTTCAGCTCTGGTAATTTTTTTTTTTTTTTTTAGATTTTTGCTCATTTGTAAAAGCCAGGAAAACTTTTCAAGGACATCTCATTTAAATGAGATGTTACTCATAGGAAGTCTTTTTTTCTTAGGTAATTTGTTTAACAGTGGAAACAGCTGGAGATATCACCATGTTAAATGGAAAGTATTTGACTTTTTGCACATTGGTTGAAAGAATAGTTACACAAATCTTCCTCCTACTTCTTCTTGTTAGTTTTAAGAGAAAATATAAAAATATGCTATTATTTTGCTACAAAGGGTTTATTTGCTGAGTTCTGTGAATGACTTAATACTCAAGTGGGAAAAGTCACATGGTTCAGGCTCCACAAACATTGGCAGTTATAGCATTTGAAACATGAATCTGATGTGAAAATGCAATGGTCTTCCCCATTACATGAGTAAAAACTTATTTTTTTTAAAGCAAAACCATTGTTCTTCTTGAACATAATGTGGAACACTAGAAAGGAGTCCATGGCTCCAAAACTTGTTATCCTACAATTTAAACTCATTGTCAGAATTTTCATGCCAGACAACAGAGGAAATTAAATAAAGCTG
This sequence comes from Acrocephalus scirpaceus scirpaceus, assembly GCA_910950805.1. NCBI lineage: Eukaryota > Metazoa > Chordata > Aves > Passeriformes > Sylviidae > Acrocephalus > Acrocephalus scirpaceus. Next base: position 18,096,068 of record OU383773.1, read on the forward strand.
TTGTCACTTCTCAACTTGCCATGGAGTTAGAGTTTAACTAGATTTTTGATATTTTTATTAGAGATTTGTGCTGGAAAAAATATCTATCTATTCATCCATCCTAGGATGAGATTTATTAATTTGGAGGAGGAAGTCTGCTGGTGAATGCTGGCTGAAATTTCTGTTGTTTCTCTTTTGCCCTCAAGCTGATACTGAGAGAAAATGCTGAAGGTTCTGTTATGCTCTGGTTTCTCCTTATCATGTAGATCACTCTATCTTCCCCTTTCCTGTTGAGTCTTTGGAAATAGGGTTTCAATGCTGATGTTCAGGGCTAGGAAAGAGTAAAAAGTTTTTGAGATTGGATCATATTTTGAAGCTACAGTTGATGGAGTTGCTTGGGCAGTTTCCTCACTCCCTAAGCAACAGCTAATTCTTGTTGGTCAGGCTGAGATTTACTACTGAAGTGAATAGAAATTTTAAATTAGAAAATGACACTTTCTCCTTTTCTTACATTACAGTTTAAAACTTCCTAGGGAAAATACAAAAACAAAAAGTTATGCACATGAAGAATTAAAGGGATTAGAATATCCAGTACCTTTTAAAACTTCTTTAATCACAGATAGTTGAGTACCAGCTGTATGTCTTACAAAATCCTTTAACCAGTATTAATCTTACGAAAAGTACAAAGAGTTGGGAAACAAGGGAGAATATAACACTTACATGCAACACTGACAGCTATGAATAGAAAGAATTGTTAAACCTAGAGTAACCAGATTATGCAGTCAACTCCAGCATCCCTAGGCTCTTTTAATTCCTTTCATAAAAAGCCCTATGCATTCTTTTTAATGCAATTTGTGTGAACAAGACTATCATTTCTCCATATGGTGTCATAAAAAAAATGACTGATTAAAGAGATCCCAGATGTACAGAATAAACTGGAGCATACAAATATTAATTTAAAACACAGAATTTTTAGAAAAGTGTATTTTAGAAGGTAAATAGGTAACCCAAAAGAAAAAGAATACAATTTAGAATACATTTTACATTGACACAGGAGAAGATCTCTATTAGAGGTGCTTTTCAACTGTGTATATTCTTTAAATATCCTCTATGTAAAAACAGTAAAAATAAATGTAGAATTAAAGAAGCAAAACACAGCAACAATTGTATGATTATTCATAAAATTACTGAAATGGTGTCATTGTTTAAGCTTCTCAGTTTCCAGGGTAAAATCTGTCAGCAGTTGGCTTGGAATCCCCAGTGTAGGGGATTCCAAAGAGTAAAAATGAAAGAGTAAAGTCAACTCTTTGGGGACTTTAGTGCACCCTTAAATCTTCCCCTGGATGCTGAAAAATAGAGCACCTAAGCACATTCTGGGTCTTCTTATGTTCCTCCATTATGTCAATGAACTTTCACAGAGAAGCAGACACATGTGAATGTAGCCACCCCTTTGGGTTTTTAGACATGTTTTCCAGATTAGTGTACTCTGAACTCATAATAGTGCATGAGCATGAAATGCACTTAGAGGCTTTTTCCCTCTCACAACTTTCCAGCTTTTGAATAATTAACACTTTCATAGGTGTCTGCCTAAACAAATTAGATTTTTACAGCTATATGAATATTTCTGCAAATAAAGATTTTCAGGCTTTTCTGTATTGCTGGTCATTGAATTAGCCACTCACAGGTGTTAATTATTTTGTTAATTAATATTGTCACCTCAACTGACTTACCAGTAGGTCATTAAAAGCATTGTTCTCTTTCTTCTGTTTGCAGAACAGCAGACAAAGATTTTGATTTACCATCACTCTTCAGGACCCAGGACTTCTGCTGACAAAAAGAATGCAAATGCAAAATTCTTTGGTGATTTTTCAGCCTAACTAGCTGCTCCACTCTCACAGTTCAATAGAAGAGTCAGTATGCTCTTCAGACACTTTAGGGGAAGTATACTAAAGAGGACTCACAAAAGGATAAGAAAATTCTCAAGTAATTCTGTCAAGATACGGCTAAGCTGTTTTATGTAACTGATGAAAATACATATTCGCTCTTTTACAAGTTAAGGGAACTGGGGATGGAAAAGTCACTAGATTTACCATAGGTTTTAATAATAATTAAATTAGTAATTTAATTATTATTAAATAATTAATTACACTGGTAATTAGTGTAATTGATATATATAATTCATTGTAGCTGTTTAACTCCTTGTTAGCTAGAGCTCTGTGAATAAATGTCATGCTTTTTTCATGTTTGGGGACAATATACGAGTTTTGAGACACACTAAATTCAACTGTATATTGATATAAAAGTTTAATTTGAAGAATCAGTATTTTGGAAAAAAATCGTGGAGTTTTTCAACAGTTAAAGCCATTTTGGATGGTGTAAAAAAAAAGAAAACAAAGACATTTATTAAATTAACAATAAATTACTTTTTTGAAGTACTTTCCCTTCAGTTACTGTATGAGACAAATAACTTTTCTTGTTGGCATCAGGAAATCTATGAAATAAAAACTCATCTAGTTCTCGTACTAATGGCTATTCTATATTGGTGTTCACCAACAGGAGAAATTATCAAGAGGAAGGAATTTGTTTCAGGGATTATAAACATGCCCAGTGTAGATGGTGCAGGAAGGTACCAGTGGTGGGTTCAGAAAACTCCCCCTACTGCCTCTGGACTCAGACATGCCAGGTGGACTGGCTCTCCAAACTTAATCAACCACTGAAAGTTGGTTAATTGCTTGGGAAATGCCCATGGCCAACACAGGACGAGGTGGTGATGAATGCACAAAGTATTGTATGTGTATCATGTTCAGTTAGATATGTCCAGCGTACTCACATTGCAATATTTAATGTAAGTTTTGTTGTAAGCTAGGTGTAAGAGCCTTACTTCCAATGAAGTAATATAATTCCAGTCACCAGATTTTGGAACAGAAAGCACGTGTGAAATCACCTACATTTTTTTTCTGATGTGCATCATGCCAATGTATTCTTTGTGATTTACAAGTCCAAAGAGAGTTTTCTTTGCTTATGGATTTTTTTCCAGTTTGTTCTGACATAAGAGAGGAGTTAAACTGTCACATTAGAGGAACAGAAAAACGCCCCACATGATTTACAAAACAATCCAAATAAAACAGTATGCCTATTAATCACAGCTCTTAAAAAAGTTTGTTCTGTACTTCAAAGACTGTTGAAAAAATAAATGAACTTAATAAAATATTTTAAATTTTTGTGACAAATTGTTGAGGAACATCTGTTTTAACATCTTCTAATAGTAATACTTTGCATATTTTTCCAGTAGTTCCTCCAAAGATTTAAACATGCTTTGCAAATAGCTATTTAAGTAGTTAATGAGTGTACATTGCCTAGATTTTCTTTCTGTCTTTGTAATTTTTTAAAAGTTCCATGATATTTTAAGAAAAAATCAGCTTCCTTTTGCTCAGCATGGGATGATTTCAGAGCCCCAGCTTTCATTTGTTAAAAAAAGGAGGTGGTTTGAGGTTTTTGTTGTTAAGGTAGTGGAGCACATCAGATTTAGGTCTATAATTTTTACTGATTTCATTATTTATGTCTCAATATCTATGCATTTACTTAATACTTTTGGAGTGGCATTTTTCTAGGTCCATTTAACACGTGTTCTCTTAGTCTCATAACTTGTTCCTGATCAGGAAATAAAACATTTCTCATGCTTGTTTTCCATGTATTTCACATCACATTAATATAAAATTCCAAAATAACTTTATTGTCTCTCAACAGAATGGGCAGTTCTGTTCAGTTAGTAGCAAAGAAAGAGATACTCCCTTCACATGAACTTCTTTATCTTGCAAATTACCCTTAAATACCAGATTTTCCTCCTACGAATTACAGGAGTACACTTCCCTGAAGTTGGATGCTGTATGGCTCTTTCAGCTAAATGGGCTTTATTTTATTATGAAGGGAAAAAATAATAAAATCATTAATAAAACTCTAAAAATAGGGTTGGATTTACATCCTATGTACAAAAGGCTTCTAATGCATGGGCTTCTGTGTATAGTATTCAGCATAGGCTGAGTTTGTGACTGTCCCTATCTGGGTTTAAATTTAGTGATTAGAGATGAAATCTAGACAAGCTCTCAGATGGTTCATAAGATGGGCAGATAGATAAACTGCATTGGAATATTGTTGGGTTTTTTCTGCGTAGCTATCTGAAGTCTTTCTTATATACCTCTATATACCTCTATGGTATGTGAATGAGATGAAAAATATGAAATGAAAAGTAACATTAAAGATTTGACATACTATAAGATTTCATAGAATTAGTGAGCAGAATATTGGAAGTCTTTTGCCCTTGATCCATCCCCAGTCTCATCAGTGAAGGACTAGAATATTCTTCAAGATGACAAGATACCTTTTTTTGGTAGTTTGGTATTCAAATACACCAAAAGAAAAATCCTGGTTGAATATGCCTTTTTAGATTGTCTTTTTACTCTGTATATCTGTAGTTTTGATATCAAAATCTTTAGTGAATGTTTGTAAATAGATGTTGCTGGGAGACCGAGCTGAGTGGAAGTTGTAAAATAAGTCATGCTTCATGGAAATACTGCATTAAAACAGAACTAGTGTAAATTTAAAAATTTCTTAAGAGTTTGTAGCACTAAAGCGTACCTCAATGAGAAATGAGTTTAACTTAGAGTTTAAGAATAATCTGAATTTAAAGCAAAAGGAATTTTTCTCACAATAAAATGATAGTTCTAAAGTTGTCTTTTAACATCCCATTTCAAAAAACCAGTGCAATTTGCCTATAAGAACTAGGTTTTCATTAAGTCCATGGTAGTTTTAGTTTAGATGGTTCTTTAATAATTATAATTGCTTTTAACTTCTTATGTACTCTTAAATCCTTGGAACTTTTCCAGATACAGTTACGTTTTTATCTGCAAAATGAAAGCCCAAGTTCTTGTTGACAAGGAGACGTCTTTCCTATTCCCATCAAAATATTAATTTTTCCAGTCTCTGTGTCCAAATATCCTATAGCAAGCCCTGGCTTTGAGGGCCAGATGTAATGCTGAGGCTATCCAGCAGTTTATAAATGAACATTTAGTATATAATAGTGCTTACTTTTATCTTGAATTCCTGGAATTTCCTATGCCTCTAATTCAAGCCCTTCAGTCTCCTAGTGAACTTAACTAATACAGTTTGCAAATAGAGAAAGATTGTCACCAGCTATGTACTGTGAGGAAGATGATGTTGAGTGTTAAGTCATGTTGAAAATAAACTTGTGCAATGGGAACTACTTGTATCTATTTGTAGCATTCTCCTCTTTCAGAGGGAAGGAACTGATAAAATACATAGCAATAATGTGCTTGGGGATTCTCAGCTGTTTCTCAACATAGACAATTTTATTATCAGCTCTGAAACAGAAAAAGTCTTTAATTATCCTCCTAAAAGAAACTTTGTGCTCTGAATGATTCTCTCCTTCTGAAAGAACAGCATCCACACTCCTCAGATGAAATGCACAGCCTGTTTCAGTTCATCTTTCGGCACTCATCTTATTTTTCCGTGGACGCCTTGAACTTGTCATCATGAGTGAAATAAATACACATTCTTTGGCTCTTGACTAAAGTTTTGTTGAGGAATTTCAACTCCTGTGCCTTTGACAACTTCCCTAGCTAGCTGCATGGTTTCAGTATTATCACTTTTCTGTACTCCTGCACTTTATTTCTTAACTTCCATTTGTATCTTTAGTTAGTTTGTACCTTTCACTTTCTTTAAAACAATTCAGTGTGTCTGGCAATGTCAGAAAGAACCTTTCTGTTGGCTGCAGTGGGCACTGCACTGGCACTTTTCCTATGGTGTAACTAGTCTGCCATGGTATTTTCCTTTGGTGTAGTATCCTCAGAGTGTTTGACTAGTTTCTTCTAAGTCCTAAGGACAGGCACGGATAAAGCATAAATAGAGCTTAAAAGGTACTCAGTCAGGTTTTCTTTCTTTTCGTATGGGTAAATTGTTTGTATGATGACAAACTATATCCATGAAAAGAACTAAGAGTCTAAAAGTCAATTCAAAAAGGACATTAGGGAACATGTCATGCCACAATTTATATCCAAATAGCAAAATGTTCCTCTTCCTATACCCTATGCTATTCTGAAACCGTTCTCAGATGTTGTCTGAGAGAGTGGTTTTTTGCATGAAAAAACTGCCAGGAGAATTTCTAGTAAATAAACTAGAAATTTTTATGTTTGAAAAGTTTTATGTTTGGTCCATAATAGCAGTTCTCAAACAAAGAAAGTAAATTCATTCACAGAATATCCTGAGTTGGAAGGGACACAAAAGGGTCATTGAGTCCAAATCCAGGTTCTGAGCAGGACAATCCCAAGAATGATAAATGAAATCCAGAACCAACATACATCCTCATGGAGAATTTAGAAGATCTAAAGGATAGTCAAGAAATCTTGAGTTTTGAGTAACCATTGATTTTTAGAACTTGCATAGACTTTTATAAAGGCTGTGGACAGGTATTTTGGCATTTAGTTACCATAAAGCAAAGGTGCCTCCTGGGACTGTACATCAGAATTAACTAGTCCTTTATTATCCAGAACAGTATAGGTTGTGTTTCCTGACTGTAATAATAAAGTAGTTGGAGCTCTTGTCAGAATGTGAGATTCTGAAGATCAATATACTTTTCCAACCTGCTAGTATTCAAATCCACAGAAATACCCAAGTTCTCAGACTATGACAACAATAGTGGGTGAAGAGCATCACCACTGAATCATACAATTTATGGTGTTAGGGACCTCTGGAGGTCATGCAGTCTTATCCCTACAATTGCTCAAAGAATTTCTATTTAGACCAGATTTCTCAGGGCTGTATTCAGAACATCTCCAAGATTCTACAATCTCTCTGGACTACCTTTGTAGCAGGGCATTTCCACACCCAAACAAATTATTTCATTTAAGAAAAAAGTTTCAGTTTACCTCTGGACATATAAGGAAGAAAGTTCTAGAATGTTCTGTGCCCTTCTCGTTGGCATTAGCTCTGCACCAGCACAGGGGCATTGGTCGGGCTTTAAAAATGTTTCTCAAAACCTGTAACTGTTTCTACTGGCAGCAAGTCAAATTGTCCCTCCTTGATCATTGTATACTTAAGAACAAGCTCAGAAGTGCTCAAGCGCGTTTTGGGGTGTTTTAGTCAAGTGTCAGATGCTTCTCTGGCACCTGCCTAGGACTTTTGTTCTTTAGTTTCTGTGTCATTTGTTATTTTCTCTTTTATTAAAACCTTTGCTTTACAAAACACAGCCAAGGAGCTGTCTCACAATATTATTAAGCCACTCTGGGAGGTTGCTGGTCAACCCTCAAAACTTGATACATCTTCATGGGGCTCATTACACTCTGTCCAGGTGTAAGACTGTATCAGACCTTTCCCAGTTTAATAGAAAAACAAGTTTTCTAATAGCTGAGCAGATCTTTCCATGCTCCTAACTTGCGTCTCTTCCCTTACTTTCACTGTGCAGTTGCAGGAGTTTGTCTTCATAGTAGTCCTATCCTCTACTCAGGAACTTGTAGACAGCAATAAGGTCTTCCCTTACCCTTCTTTCAAGGCTGAGCATGCCCAGTTTCTCAGCCTCTGCTCACAGACCTTGTTGTCTGGCCTATGGGCTCAGTGCCCTCACTGGACATGCTCCTGAGTGTCAGTGTCCTTCTGTGCTGAGGAGCTCCCACCAGATGCAGTGCTCCAGATGGGTCTCACAACTCTTGGAGTTGGTAAAGACATGAACTTTAGTTTGTGTTTGGGTGTAAACGTTCCGTTTCAGAAGTCCCAATATTTTGAAACTTGATAAAACAGTGGATTTTCTCTTTTATGAAGCATAATTTCCCACAAACTTTTATCTGTAAGCTACCATTATCACAATATTTGGTTTATTTTCTGAGAGTCAGAAGAGTACCATTGTTAATTTGCTTTAATCTGTTTTTTTAATATCTCTAAGGTGTGCTTAGAAGCTGCTTGATTGCCTCTGTCCTCATCTTGGAAGATGAAAAAGTGTCTGTCTTCTCATTTGTAAAATGGTTGAAAAGATAGAATATCTATTGAAATAAGGACTCTAGCATCTCAAGGATACTGGTGTGGCAGAAATAAATACAATTTAAAGTATTCTTGAAGCAGTCTCTGAACTGCCTTACAGTGTAAGACTATGACCATATCCACTTCGAACTGTTATAAAGAAGTACATAGAGTGGTTGTGAAGGGTCAGGTCCTATATCATATTTTAGTCTTGCTACTGATTTCTACTCTGTCAGTTTTGCAGAAATTCTCTAAGTAATTGTTTTCTAATTTTCTTGATAGACTTAAGGAATATTTGCAGTGTTGCTCAAGAGGTCTGTATCAACTAGTCTATGAATCATACTAAAGTCAAGTACTTACACTTTTTCCTTCAGATTTTCCAATAGCCTGAGTAAAACCTGGAGATACCGCCACTTCCAATAAACCAGAACTTCTCTGTATTCCAAGACCTGTCTGTATTTCACAGTTTTGTAAATGGCAGGGATAATTCAAACAAGATTTAACCACTCCGGGATTTTATTGTTAGACTACGCATGTGTAAATGAAAAAAATATTCACTTTTGCACTGTGACTCAAATAATTGTTGTGTATAGCTGTAGCTACTTACTCCTCTGAGTTTGCCATGATACAGAACTGAGCTGTGTGTTGAAGAGTCCTGGATCCTAGTGTTACATGTCAGACCTTTTGCCTTTGCTTTTTAAATAAATCACACAATAAAATAAGAAGAGTTTCCATGTGCCCTTCCTGTTTGGTCTGTCGGCAAGTAAGGATGGGTGAACTTCTCATTTCAGAAAGGCAGCTTTTTGAAGATGTTTGGAAAAGAAAGGGGGATGCTAAGATCAAAGGACCCCAGAACCTGTTCTGTGTAGTCAGTAAGTATTGTTCTTGCACATCTGGGTCAGTTCAGAATGTTTTTTTAGAGGCAATGAGAGCTTTTTACATACTACATTCTCTTGAATTTATTATGTGAATTCAATCTTATATTGAAGTTAATTGGTAGTGGCCTTAAACATACTCAGTCTTGGACAAAAACTATGCTAAGCTCAAGTTAAGGTCACAAGATGTAGCTATAATTTGAAGTAATAAAGATATCCAAAGGGCATGCAGAACAAATACAAGAAAAAGAACTGTGTAAGAAACCTAAATGAGTCTGATGAAGAAAATGCACAAGAGAGACATTCAAGCCTCCTCTTGCCCCCTGTGTTTTGTGGTGATGCCATGTGGCAATAATTTGATCGTAGCAGTCCAAATATAATTAAAATCTTTTAAAGAAATATGTTTCCTTTAGTTTTTTCATCCAGCAAACCTGAATCACCCAAAGTCATCCGAAGTTTTTTCCTATTAGTGCTCCATTGCCAATGAACACCAAGCCTTTTCTTGTTATTTTCTTGCTGTATAAAACCCAACCTTTATAAACTGACAGGTTTATACTTTCACTGATGAAAGAAACAAACAATATAATCAGCAAATCAACATAGCCCGATGAAGCACTCAAAAAACCCAGAATTGCATTCTTCTGTGAATGTTACTAAATACAAAGCCTCCTTCATTTGGGACCTTCTTCTGCCCAGAAGGAAGATACTGTGGCATGTTCTGAATGTTCACAGTTGCTGTGCTGGGCCAGCAAATGGGTCTATCCCACATCTGACAGCCACTGCCACCCAATGGACCCCCCTAACCTTCTGTTCCGATTAAACAGAACACATCCAGCTAGCTTCTCTTCTTCATTCTGGATCAAATAAATTTGATTTCCTCTTGGTTGCAATGTTAAAGATCAGAGGATTCTTTGGGCAAGTATAAAAACTCTCTGAATAAATCACTGAATTTTGCTAAGGCTCAAAAAGCACCTGGGTTCCCTTTAGTTCAATTATTTAGGTAGCAAAGCCTTTGGATTTTACACATTGATTTACATATTGTGCCAAATTATAGTACACCTATAAAGTAGATATAAAAGAAGGCAATGTATCTTGCCACATTTTCAGGTCAAATACTTCAATCCAGTAATTTAATCTGAGCATTCAAACTGCTAAGAATTAGATTTGTGGCCTTGACTTTGATGGGAAATTGTTTTACAACTGCAGGATTTGTTCCTATAGCTGATGATTCTCCAGGAAAAGTAAAAATTTTGCAATCACAGAAGTAAAGTTACATTTCTTAATTTTCTACATTTTCTCCCTCATGAACCCTTCAGAGGGTGTCTATTCCTTTTAAAATGGATGGACTTTGTATAAAAATAAAAATCTTCTGTGCAAGTTTAATTTTTTCCTGTTCTGGTCTCAGATCTACCTCCCTCCACCAAACTGCTTTTTACAGCTCTGTAAAACATGCCTTGTCTTTTTAACCTTAAACAGCAGAGGGCAACCTGAGAATGACTATTCCAACTGTTCCTACAGCTTAAGATTCTGGAAATATGGTGGTTTAAAGGTTGTTACCACTTAATAGTATGCTAAATACATGTCAAAAAACTACAAGATTCAATATTGATTGTAAATATGCCAAATCTGTTACATTTTTCACAGCAAGCTGACATTTCATTCTACATCAACTGACTATGTGGTCTCAATAAGTCATGACCATGCTCAGCATAGTCTGTCATTTGCAGGATAAAATTTTTTCAAGTAGGTGGAAGAACTGTGTAAAATAGTTGGGAAAATGCCTCCATGGAAAGCAAAAAACCTTACTGAAATATTCTTAAGTCACAAAAGAATAAACCAGTGTAATTTATAAAGCTATTAGAGATTTAAGTAAACATTTACTGACTTATAGTACTATGTTTAGTTCTATAGACCTGAGAAAAATTCTGTATTTCTTTCTAATTAAAGTTCTTGAAATAACCATACTAGGTTTAAGGGACTTGTACAACCTTTGTCTAAACTTAGTTGAAAGTGTTATTAGGCTAGATTAAGTGGAAGAAGTAAGAACATAATTTAGAGACAATGAGACACCAGAAAACATGAAAAAAGAGCTCAAGAGAAAAGAACTTACATAATATTAAATATCATGAGTGCCTGACAGCAGTGGATACTCATAGCCTGATCCAAATACTGCAGCAAATTTATTTATTTTAGATCTTGGAAATCATCTTCTTACTGCTGTATTATAGTTTATTTCAGCTGTGTTTTATTGCACTTTCTTAAGGAAAGCTTTGAATTTTCAAACATGTTACAACAATATGTGCAAAGCACATAGCACAAAATAGCAGCAAGAAACATTTGCTGCTATTGCTTCCCTTGAGACCCTGCATGCCTTCCTCCCAATCTCCTCACAGGACTCATCCCTTAATCCTACTTCTTTTTTCCACTCTTGTAGATCCTCTTTGCAAAACTCTCTAGATAGGAGATGATGCCAATGACTCCCAGGTTTAGTCCTTCATTTAAAGTTAAATTCAAATTATTTTCCAGAGTTCTCAGTGCTACTCAATACCAGAGCAAGTTCAGAATTCTTAACCATTCCCCTTCAGTTTTCTTTGTTACATTTGCATGATGTTATCATTGTCCTTCATGGGCTTGATGTCTGTAAGATGCAGATTGTGTTAACCTCAACCTTCTTTCTAGAGCTTCAGGTTCCATTTCTGTGAAGAATCTTCTGTTTTCATCCATGTTAAAACAAATCTTGAGTTTTAACTCTCACAGCTTTGGAACATTTGATTTATATCCATTTAAGATGAAGTCGATGTACAGAACTTATTCCCTAATACATTTCACACCTTCATATTGTAGAGCTTCTTTTTTTCCCAGCAACAAAAGACAAACTGCCTGCCTTGGTTTTGAAAGACAGTTGTCTTCCAAGGAGAGCTAGAGCTTCCCTTGGAATGGAGAATGTCACCCCTGTCCCCTCCTAATTATTATAATTTTGCAATTAGGGGCTTTCAGGCAAAGATATGGGAATAGGAGTAACAGTTCTTTAATAGGAATAAAAACAACAACAACAAAATACAAATGCAGTAGTACAAAGACAAGCAAGCAAGCAAAACAAAAGTCCTGGAAAAAAAAATCTTGACAGAGTCAGGGATATGACCTGTTGGTAAGGGTGTTGGAAGCAATCCAAATAAATCCTTGATGAGTTTTTGTGGGGTACAGAAAATGGAGTAGGAAAAGTCCAGTGATGGCAAGATGGGTCTGGTCTTCCTCTGGTGGAAAAGCCCAGATGCCTGCTGTTCCTGAGTCTCAGTTTTTATCCAGGTAGGAACGGCTGCCACCCCCCCGCCCCCCCCACTGGGTGGAGCATCTCACAATGGGATGATGTAATGTCTCATGTCCTTGATGAGCCTTAATGGCCCATTAGCAGAAGATATCTCCCTGGAGGATGGACGGGTGGTGAAGGAGATAAGAAACACTGCCACACCTGGTTTTAACAGCTGGCCCATTATCAGAAGGCATCTGCCCCCTCCACCCTGGAGTTACAAGAGATAAAGAAAAAGCTGCTTTTACAATAGATGAAAATAGAATACAAATCTCTTGGCTACCCAACCCAAGACACTGCCTGTCTTCCAAACTGCAGGAAACTATCTCTTCAGTAATGCTCTGATTCTGAACTCCTGTCTTTTCTGCCAGTGTCTGCCCTCATCAACTCATTGCTACATATTTTTAAGCCAAGGATTTTTTATGTCATTTGCTCTAAATATTAGAACTTAACTCTCCACTTAAAACCATTTGTGGTTGTTAATGCTCATAAAAATCTTGGAGGAAGTATTAAACCTTAAACTTCACATTTTAATCCTGTTTTTTCCCTTTTTTTTTTTTCAAAGCATGATCAATTTTCATCATAATTGGCTTCATCATAAAAATCAAGTCTTTATACCCAGGTACTCTGTCCTGAGCAAGGAGCCAGTAGAACATGGACAAGAGCTGGATGAAGCTTTTCCATTCCTTTGCCTTGGTTTTGAAGCTGAGCCTTTGTGGTTTCAAGGGATCTGTATTTCTCAAGTTCTGCCATTCAGCTTGGCTTGCAGACCAAGCCCCTTTTTTATTCATGAAGAAATTGAAATTCTGGGATTCACTCTGCATCAGAATTGTGCTACATTTTATTCTTTGATGACTTGCATTGCCTCTCTCAGCATATTTCTGAGAACATCATAACTGTTTATGTGTAACAGTCTCTGTTGCTCTGGAAAAACATTTAAGAACATACCAGTTCTAAATTAGTACACAGTCATGCATTAAACAATACACTAATGGGAAGGAAAAAGTGAAACTCACTAGATGTTTACTGACCTGGCTAGTCTCATAGAATTCAGTATAATCACCCTTTTTATTTCTTCCTTTGCTTCTTTTCTGTATGTTCATGTCTCTTTAGTGCTGTCTTGTAGACTGCTAGGGCTTCATGATAAGGACATCATGAAGAGATTATGTGAGTATATTTGGGTGATTGAGAGCAAATAATGATATTTTGCATTTGTTATTTCACAGGGCAAAAAGTGAGCCTCTTTGTCATATAAAATCTGAACGTACTCCAGAGGTCTTGTCCTTGGTTTGTTTTCTTTTTTTATCCAGTGGTATGAGATACTGGACAGACATCATTTTTCATAAAAGTCTACTAAATGTTTGCATTTCATAGATGTCCTTCTTAATATAATATTGGCAAAACCTATCAACATTTTGTGAAAATATTGGCAATGCTTCCATTGGCACAAGTGTTAAAACAATATTACTTAGAAAGAAAGTAAAACGTAGTAAGGGATTAATATGAGAGATTAAAATAACTTTTTGCTTTCATTTGTTGAAGGTGCAGTCATTATGACCACCAAGAACTTTTCCACCCACTTTAAAACAGTATTTAAAATGAGCTATTCCAGAGCTTTTTGGCATAGAGCTACAAAGCATCATGGATTTTGAATTGTTGTAAACCAGCAAAGCTGGTCTGACCACAGCTAATCTGTTGTTGTGCCACTTTGTTTATTCTAGCTGAAGCTCTGGCACTCTTGTCTACATTGTGTATTACTGTCACTGATTTTCTGATGGGAAATTACTAACTGCTGTGTCTGGCTGACTTTAGCACAACTTAAGTAAGTTCAGCCTGCCTTGCCTGCTGTCAGCTGTGGATGCAGGTCTTGTTTCTACAGAGATAAATCTTTTTTTTTGCTTAATTTCTGTGCCATATATCTTAGTGGTGACTGCCTTGAATTGCAATCCACTCTGATGTAAAAGGGCACCATGCTGTGTAATAACTTTTTGCACAATCAGTTTCTGCTCCTTACTCCTAACCCAACCCCGAGTGTTAACAGGGATCTGACAGGCTGTCCTTTTCCCGAGTTGCTCCATCTGTCTTGCCTTGAATGTCCAAGGGGCTACCCTGGCTGTAGCCCTGGGAAGCGTGACCGATGGTGACAGTGCATAGCTGGTCTGCAATCCAAGCTGGAGCCTGGGGCATCTCATGCTGCACAGTACTGGTTGCACCCAAATTATGCCATTACCTGTAAAAACTTCTGTTTCAGGCTTAGTATTTGTAACCCTGTCATTATTAAAAATCGATTTTGAAATTAGGTGTCATTATTTAAGATGTGTTTTGAAAGAAGCAAAGTATTTTCAGTACATCTTCAGTGCAAGCATTTAAGAGTGGGAGTTTTCAGAAAGCAATGACTGTAGCCTTATGTCAGAGAGAAAAAGAGTACTGTTAAAGACAGACTTGGGTGGATGATGCATTGTACTCTTATTCAGAATGATCACATTTTGGCTAGTTGATGAAAAGCTTATTTATTTTTATAGGACAGGAAAACCACAGAAAATTTAATGAAAATCTGTGTGTAGTCTTAATTCACTGGCACCTTTTTGTAAATATTTAGTTTTCTAGGAATATTACAATATAAAAATTTAATAAAATACAATAATAGAAACAGACTAATGCCAAAAAATGGGGTTGAATAACTTCTTTCTGAAATTCTAGTAGTTTAGAATATACTAAAAATACTGTTTCCCTCTATATTTATAAATTCATATACTAAAATTTATATATATTTATATATTTATATATATTCCAAGTCCAGATACAATGCAGGTGGGCATAATGTGATCATTAATTTATTGCTTGCTCCTTGAAAATGTGCCCTGCTCACAGCTTGGGAGGCTGGACTACCATCGACTCAATTCAGGTTTTATGGTTATTTTTTCCTATACCTTTTATTAACTACAACTGTTTATCACAGTGTATTGTACATCCATTTTTTCAAGAAAAGCTGAGCTAACAACATTTATTTATGGCCTTGGGTCAAACCTGGCTGCAGATAGAGGGGTGAGCAGTCAGTGTAGAGAAATCCATACCAACTAGCCATGTCATTACAAGGCAACAAGAGTGGAAGTGAACCATAAAGTAATCCCTTGTACCATCAGCTTACAGTGTGAGAAGTTGGCATCTTGTAGCACACATTATGGCAATCAAAAGAAAGTTTCTAAGTGAATTTGTTTGTGCTTACTATGCCTTTTGTTTTGTAGCTTTTCCAGAGTTAAAGATTTCAGTTTGTGTACTGGCTGATAAATGTGTTACGGGTTGATAAAATTTTATTTTGCCTGATGTTTCACAACACTTGAGTAGTTACCAAGTGAAAAGTCATCCTGTAGATAAGAGAGGCAATCATATATCACTGAACCTAAGCTTCAGGGTATTTGAACACTTTCATTTACCAATATTGTTGTACCCAGGTATATGCTGTACACCTTGTCTGCCCCATACACCCTTGTCTCTGCGGCAGAAAACTCAGGTTGATTATTGGAAAGAAGATGCATTTTTCTCTGTCCAGATCCTTGGTACAGATATTTAGAAATCCACAACCCTTATGTTCCTGTTGTCTTGTCTAGGCATGTCTTTTGTGACTTTAACTAGTCACAGTCCACATACACATAATCGTCTACATTTACTACCTACTGGAGCATCAGTGATACTCCCCTTACCACAGTATTCACCAAAAATTTCAGATATCCCTTCACCAAGAATTCATATTCATGGTAGAGGAGTCCATCAGCAGAAAATAGTCCAATACATTGTATCTATTTTGCATGCATGACTGACTATGATAACCCCAGGATCTTTGGTTATATTTCATGGGATGAAAAATTTGGTTATATTTCATGGGATGAAAAATTTATTAGATCAGTGCATTACTTAACTTTTCTTTTTCAGGTCCTAGGGCTTCTGTGGGCTTCATTACTTCTGAGGGGTTTACTCTGAACAAATTCACAGTAGGATGATTCTCTAGTTAAGTCTACACCTCTCTACTGAAAATTTTTCACATGGTGTCCCAAATAAAATGATAAAAAGGCTAAATGCCATCAGACTAGATAAAAATATGTGTTCTGCACTCTTCTCTTACTGCCACATAACAAACTAATGTTAATATGTTGCTGTGTATTGTCAAAATTGTGTCAAAGTTGGGCAAGTGCCTGACTTGCATATGTGCATCATCTGGCTCCATGCATGTTGTTGTCATTCCTTCAATTTATGAAACCACCTGTCTAAATAATCTCTTCTCTGGAGAACAAAACACTGCAGGTCTAACTTGCTTACCTTGGTTGCACTGGTGAAGTCTTCACTCTGGCATCAATGAACCTACTTGCAGGAAAATGTGGATGTTGAGTAAGAGATAACCTTAACCACATCAATGGAAAGATCTAGTCTGAAACCATGAGAGCCTTTCTGATAATTTCAAAGGGTGTGGAAACAGAACTGCAGTGGTTTATAATCTTCAATTTGGTAAAATAGGTGTAACTAGAAGTCAGCTCTGAGTTTTTTCTGTATGAAACTTAGTAAAACCACATGACAAGTCAGAGTGTGATCGAATTCTGTTAGAAAGACACATTGATTTCATTGTTTGTGAATAAAGTCTTTCTACACAAACATTTTCTAGTCTATGTAACATAAAATCTTGGAAGAAAAAATGAATTTCTTTTAATTAGCATTGTTCTTACTGCTCAAGTCCAGATGATGGTGATAATGTTTACTACTAGCACTACTACTACTATTATTATTAGTTATTTTTAGCTAGCTGAATTTCTTGCATTGTGCTCTGAGATAAAAGCTGTAAACTTCCCAGTGCACATAATAAGGACATAATTTCAGGTTGAAGTGGCACAGTGGGCTCTGCGCTGGTCTTTGATGTCTGGAGAGTGGAACTCATATTCTGCCTTTGATCTCAAGTGAAAATAAGTTTGGTGAGTCTCATTTTAGCCTCTTCTCTACAGTATAAGTGCTCCCACAGTTCAATACAATTGGTGTTCTCTATAAGAGAGGCCCTAGAAATGGGGTGTTTTGGGGTCAGTGCTGACATTTGCTGGCAAAGCTGAAGGGAGGTGCTTGCATAAGAGCTTGTGTGATGCCTGGTTTATATTTAGCAGTGCAGTACAAAATACATTTGTGGTATTTATATAGAATAATATAGTTCCAAAGCAGCTTGCAGATGGACATCTCAGTTCATCCATATAAAAGATTTTTTAATATTATCTTATTTAAAAGACATCTTTCTCTTCACTTGACATGTAGGTTTTTAAAATCTCTCCATCATATGCTCACTCTAACAGTAACCCTTTGGTAAGCCCCTCAAAGCTTGCCAAGACCACACACACTCCACAGTTCTACCTAAAGACAAATGCAGTGAAAGATGATTAATTCTGAATATTCAGTCATTATTTTAACATTGCTTTTACCTCATTTTTTTCAATCAATTGTTCAAAAGTCCTACTCTGTCACAGTCCAGTTTCTGAACCTAGTTATTCTTCAACAGGTCACTGAAGATCTGATACATATCACAGATTTAGGAATTGGGAATCTTGTTTTATTGCTCATCTATGAAAGTATGAGACCTGGTATAATGTGACCCTGTTTTTAGGAGCTATGGCGGTACAAAAAAAATCAAACCCAATTTAAATACATAAGTGCAATATAGCACTGTTAAATATAGCAATGCTTTGAGACTCTCATTGTAGAGCTTACTTGGCAATGCAGAAATTTAAATACAGGGAGGAGTTTTGTGTGTACATATTTCACAGTTCATTTTGCTATTTGCCATGATTCAAAGGAATTAACAAAAAATGAAAAAAGCAATAATAAAGACCTTATTTATTGTTTAAAAGGCCGAAATCCAGCTTAACTCTAATTTGTGTGACTTCCCTCTCCTGAAATAAAATCTGTGTTACTGTTGCCTTTTTAATTGTTTGTATCGTTCAAAAAAATGTTGAATACTTCGCAATGTGTTATGAAATGAAGTCATTAACCACAGCTTCAAACTGTGCCTCCTCCAGTATGCTGCTGAGTTTCTTGTCATGCTATTTTATCTTTTTTTTAATAAACTGAGGAAGTAGATAAAACTGAGAAACTTCCAGAAAAGAACTTTGAAGTTCATCTTCCCCATTTTCTTATTTTTAATAGGTGCCTATTAATAATAATTGCTTAGACAAATTAAGGAATAGGGGCTAAAGGATAAGGTGAATATGTTAAGGCAAGCAGCATCTGGAGCCTTCTTGAGCTAGAGGTCATGTTGGCCATGTTGGCCATGTTAAACACGTGTCTGCTTAAAGACCCTTCTTAAAGTCTGCCTGATTTCCTGGCTCACAGCATCATAGTGTCGACTCAGCCATTTTGGAGGAGAAAATACTGACTGCTTTTTATAACTTTGATGATATTTTTTCTGTTATGGACACAGCAGGATTCCAGGAACAGGGAATCGGTGTTTTGCTAACCTCACAAGATCAGGATGCAAGCTTTCTCAGGACCATGATATCATTACATCAGTGTCTAATACCTTTTTCTCCCATTCTCAGTGGGGCTTCTTGCATTGCTTTTGTAGACATATAGTTCTTCACAAAAGAACATCCAACAATTCTTCCAAACTCACCCATCCCTCATGTTACTTGGGCTTTGTGCCACAGGTTTTTTTCTAGCGGGGCACTTGATTTTTTCATCTCTCTAGTTCCAGGTGGCACCACAGCTGCTCCTCCCATGGCAAGATGAAAAGCAAATGAAAGTCAGCAATTTCATTCATGATAATAAATTTTAACCCAAACCTGTAGTATTTGGAACAGTCTATTTGTCACTTGTGGTAAAAAATTATTTGTTTGCACCTAGTAAAGCAGCAACCAGCCAGAAGGCAGAAAAAGAAACAGCCATGCCTCATCCCTTCACCTTTAACACACAAGCAGCAGGTCAAACGAAGATAAAAATCTGAGGGTTTAACTCTGTCAATAACAGTTTCTGTAAAATTCTTTCCAGGCAGGAACTTTTCCGTTCATTATAAACATCTGCTGAGCAAACCACATTCATTTCCTAAGGAAAAAGATGTGCAGACATTCACCTTTTACACTTGCTAATGTATACATAACTTTCAACCAAAAGGCTATTTGTATTAATAAAAGGGTTTTTAAATTAATCATAAAACCAAGTATCATGCTAATTTCATAACATGTTTAGAGCAATGCAAATGAAGTAATTTAATTAAATCTATTAAACCTTTCCAAATCATGTAGCTACCTATTAGCAGTTAATTATAAAGGACTCCATGCTTTTATAATGTCATTAAAACTAATTTTAAGAGTCATTCTTTTAGAACAGGGAAGGCATCCATCCAGGTTTAAAGGTTAATCAGCTGTTCCACATATTTGAGAAATATAATCTCTGTCTGTAAATGTCTAGGACAGGAAATGTATGAACAAATACTCACCAAACCAATACCTGGACTCCAAATAAGTGCTTCTGCTTCAAATAGGTACAAACCTTACTTTTGATGTGTAGACATGCCTGAAGTCTATACATTTTGTGGTTGACACAGAGTCTCTGGATCTTGGTAATTATTTCTTCTTGAGAAACTAAAGCTTCACTTGTCCACATAGAGGAGTGTGAGACAGTTTAATAAATCCTTTGACTTTCTCATGGGCTACTAGCTTTGTAAATCCCAGTGTGAGCACCAGGAAGAATGTCTGAGCCTTCTCTTCCCCTGAATTTTTGGGATCTGTTGGACCTGAGCCCTCAAATCCCTGCAATTCTGCAGGACATCAGGCAGTTGGAATGCCAGAAAGGGACAGATATAAGGTGTTACTGGTGGGTATGGGTAAATGCAGGAAAGTTTTATCTATCATGCCAAATCATACACAAACAGACTATTTCAGGATGTGTGAAGCTGTGCCAGCATCATACCATTATCTTGGAGCTAAGAAACTCTCATGAGAAGATGGACATATTTGTTAGTTGAACTATCAGATCTGTTCAGTTTCTAAACTAGAGCTGTCTCATCTGATGGACCATTTGTATCTGTCTTGGAACACGGTGAGAGCTGAGGGCTATAGTTAATCCTCAGTTCCCTGCTCTCTCCTCAGAACAGATAACAGGCTGGCAATAGTACACGAGTGTGAGGTTTGGGAATAATCAATGTCTTTATCAGCTGCATCTCTGAAAAAACTGAACAAGCTTTTTTTCCTTTTCTTCCTTTTTTTTTTTTTTTTTCCCTCCCCAGTTTGTGAATTTTGCCCACTTTGAAATTTACCTTAATGGCTCAGGGTTTTTAGCTGTGGAGCTGAGATCCCAACATGCTGATTAGTGTTGATTCTTACAGACTCTGAATTCAGCAAGGAGGATGATGGTGCCAGGGAAGAAAAGGCTAGGAAACAAAGGAGGCCCTGTCAGCTGGCTGGAAGGAGACTCTGCCAATCCTCTTTGGGGATATCCATGCTGCTTTTTGAATAACTTGTTTGTGGTAAGAGTGATTTTGTTAAAGATAATATATGTGGCATTTTCTCATAAGCAGTGGGTCCACTGAGATGTGGAGACAAAGGAACTAGCTAAATAAATATTAAGGAAGGAGCACTAGCTAGACAAAGCTGAGAGATAATGTAGAGGACAGATGACCTGGTAGCTTTAGTGTTGATATAAATTTGCAAAAGTCACTTCCCTGCTCTGTCAAAAATTTCTGGCTCCTGACCACATGCAAACCACCAAAGCCAGGTACTACAAGCAGATTATGGTTTATAGCTTAACCTTAGGCAAACACAGTCTGTCTGCAAATTTCACAAGAAATTAGGTACCTAATTAAAAAAAAGTTGTCTAAATACCTTTGTGAACATTGTCTCCAGCATATTTGTGCTCTGCTGCTGAATGAGCTTCTGCTTCTCAGAGGCATTGGAGGAATGAAAACCTTAAAGAGTAGGCTGACAGGGAAACATGTTTTGGGCACATCTGTCTCAAGATGATGTGATGTACTAGATGTGCTTGTTTTTCTCCGTGGACTATAACGACAGATTGTAGATGTCACACTACTACATGTATTGAACACATGCCAATGTTATGCATTATAAATACTGCTTTTTGTGGTTGAAAAGCTCCTAGAGGTTAGCATTATGACTTTATTTTCAAAAAAGAGTAGTGAATAAAACCTAGTGGCATATACCCATTGAAATAATCTCTGTGGAGATTACGTCCAAGGACGTAGCTCACAGAAGTCAAAAAGAGCTTTGTAGAACATCCACATTTTAATAGTATTTCATTCTCCCTTTTTGTTGCTTGAGCATTAACCCTAAGCAAATGTGATTGTTTAAGGAGAATCCTACCTGCTTTTTTCTGTCATCATAAGTTGGATTTTTTAATTGCCTGTGGTTACAAACAGTGGGTGGCAAAATGTGTGGGCTGCAGTTCAATCCAAGTGATGATGAGACTGAGCTGGTGCTTTACTCCATTCTTTTGTTAGCTTCTTGTGTGGAATTGGTCTTGTTTTCTATATGCTATACACTGTCTTGACATAAAATGCTCAAGCATTTTGTGTCAAACATGTTGCTCGAGCAACATGGCTCGCTTCATTATGAGCCTGACAAGTTAAATTAAGATGGGAGTGTGTGGCTGTGCCAAGGCTGTTATTAGAACATTTACGTTGCTAGAGTGTAGTCTCATTCAAATTTAATACCCAGTAGACCTATCTCTGACAGACCCAATTTTACTGATGTTTTAGATTGTTCTGTACAGTTGTCCTTACCATCAGGCCAGGTCATAGTTCCTTGACACAAATATACATTAAGCTTTGAGAAAAAACCACTCATTATCTATGAAAGGAATGTGAAGAGCCAGAACAACAATAAACAATAATAAAAATAAACAATAAACAATATTAAAAAAATAAACATTTTTAAAAATACTTTTTCTGGGTTTACATGTTTTTAAGTTACCTAGTAGACATGCACTCATCCACTAGTCATGGATGGTTGCTCTCTGACAGGCACATATACTGGTTGTGTGTGTATAGAAGATGGTAGATTAAATTTGCACACTCACTGTTTCCCATTTCAATGGCCACATACAACTTTCTTAGGGGAACAGTGAACCCCTAGTTAGCTGATTGACGGGCTTGGAAATTCAGCCCTGGCTTTGGTAATGAAAGTAAGCTCTGCCTGGTCCACATTATCAGGTTCTACATTTCAGATTGACAACACTTCCTTAGAGTTGCATCAAATACACAAGATCTAACAGGTTTGGCACTACAATTACCAACACCTCCAGGGCTTATAGACCTATCTCTGCTAAAAATAAGCATATGGAAAGGCCTAATTCAAGAAGGGAAAAGATTTGATAAACAATTAGATGCTGATTAAGTCCACATCACTTCTAAATGGACAGTTCATTCTGAAATTTGGGCTCAAAATCCTAGATCCTCAAGGTGTTTTGACTTAGCCAAGAATGTTTTATCTTTCTATATTTTGTTCTGAACATTACAGTATAAAAAAATATTTAGATTTGGAGATCAAAACCATCACTAAGGCGTGTTTACAGTAACTGTTGGAGTGTATCAGGTTTGTCTCATTCATATAATTTAAAACGTATCTTGGGACAGTCAGCTGACCATTCTCTGCTTGTTCTAAGAAATTAACAGGTACCAAGATATCTTGAATGTTTTGCATTCTCACACGTAAAACTGAGCATAGAGTCAGTCACCTGCTAAAAGGTTTTGGAGAGTAGTAAAATAGAAGATGAAAAAGGTCTGGAAAGACAAGGATAAAGACTGAAATAGCTTAAGGAAAATGTACAAAGAAATATACATCAGAAAAGCAACGTAAAACCCAAAGTTTTTAACCAGTTTTTCAGCATTTTATAACCACAGTGCAGCATAAATTTCAGATAAACATTAAACAACATTAAAGTTCTCGACTAATCAACTTGGTCACTGTATAAGGGAAAAGTAAAACATCTGAGTACTAATGATTCCTACTTATTTTTAGCCAAGATTCTGGGTTTTTTTGTGAAGTAATTCTTGTTGCTAGACACACAAAGAAAGAAATTTACCTTATACTAATAATCAGGACATATTTGTAAAAAATTCAGGCCTATGAGACATAAGCAGTTATGAGAGAATTCATTATACTTTCTTTTCCATTGTAAACCTTTGTGGTCAGAGAGGATCTTTGTAGAAACCAGAGGAATTTTACAAAAAAACAGACACTTTTTCCCTGGTGTCTTACTCTTCAACATTGCAAGAAGTTTTAAAAACATGTATATATTCTTTGCCTTAAATAACAGTGTTTATGTCACCCTGACAAATGTGTGCCAACTGTTTTATCCTTTAAAAAGATGAGTCAAATCTTTAAGCTAGAGTCAGCAGAAGTATATAGAAACTTGGTTGGATTAAATACTGCGCAGTTCTTTTACTTTCTCCTTTCCTCCTCACTTTCTCCTGCTCTCTTTCAGAAAGGTAGTCCTGCATACAAGCTTTACTAAGAAACATCTCTGTATCAGCAGAAGTAAGAGGCAGTTACTGTAACGTGTTTTTCTACTGATTGTGCTAGTGATATATTTGCTGTCCATGTATTTTGGCTAATGATCTGCCATAGCTGGAAACATTCAGATCCTGAACACTTGACGCATTGCAGTAACAAAATATACACGTATGTACAACCTACGCGCACACACACAAACACATATGCATGCATATTTTCTCATACATATGCACACTACAGTGAGGACCAGGGCTCCTAAATTCTGTAAGATCTTTGTACAGATCGTAAATCAAGTTATTATGAGCTTTTCTGTTTCAATGTTATGAAATGGAGCCAAAAGTTTTTAACATAATATGATGTGACTTAAACCAAATATGAAAAAGCATAAAAAGAATGTTCAGCTGGGAGAGAATTCATGAGGATCAAACAAGAAATGCTTTCATAAGTCTGCGTGCATGTGTTAAGATGAAGACAACAAATTCAACGTCTGTTCAAATGTAAGAAGGCAATATTTTGCACATGTAAACATGGCATAGCTTCATTGTTAAATGATTATATTAAGGGGAAGAAGTAAACAGTGTAAATATTAAGTATCCCAGAGATGGTGGATGCAATCACAGTTGGCTAGAAACAATCACAGAATAATGCACAATCTCCGAGATACTTTCATGAAGTGTGTAGTGCTTGCTTCTGTTGGCTGGAGGAAGCTGGAAAAAGAAGGGTTTGTGAAGGCTCTGCAGTGAGCAGAGGCAGCTGCAGAGCAGTGGCAGGGAGGTGCCAAGTGTGAGCATAACAAGCCACCCTTTCCTGCATTACCAAAAACATTCACCTCAAAGCAGGGGCCAAGATAAGTACTAGAACCTTCAATGAAAAAAACCATAGAAGTTTAAAGAACTGATTTCCTCAAGTCTGACAATAAATCAAGTGGAAGAACCTGGAGCTCCTTACTGCTACACTTACATTTACACTCCTCAAAGATAATACAGGAAACATCTGGATGCTTACATTCTAAATGACTCCAAAACTCAGGTTATTCAATGTAAAATTACTTATATACTATGTCTGAATTTGGACATGCAAAGATAGCTCACAGCTAAGCTCATAGCTTATTCTTTCCTTCTTTGCATTTGTTCAGCTTTAAATAAATAATTCCATCAATTTTCAGAGAAAAGCTTCTTGTAAGTAAAAAAAAGATTAAAGTACATTTTTAGTGAAACAGTAGATATAAACCAGAAAATACTGTGTGAAATGCTGAAGATTTCATGATAAATTATCTGAAAAAGGCAAATAGTTCTAGAACATTTTCCAGAAACGCTTTCGCATGGTGCAAAATGCAAAAAGTTGCTGAAATCTATTTATTAATCTATGCATATTATTGAAGAGTTTATGACTTGAAGGAAAATGTTAACAGTATTAAAAAAAAAATAAGCTTGTTTAGAGACAAGAGTGAGTGGAAGACTATGGTACTTAAGGAGGAAAGACTGTCATTAGATCAGTGCCTTCTCTTGCCTTTTGAATATCAAGATCCATTCTTCAACTCTCCACAAGATGCAGAGGGTTCTTTCTGCATCTTTTTTACCTCTTGCAGTAAGTGCAGCCGGCTCATGGGCCTGCTGTCACAGTGCAGAGGGTAAAGGAGAAGTAGCTGCTGTGGGGCACATACCAGTGTGCTGGTATGGTAGACCCACCACTGCTCAAGGCCATCCTGGATACCAGGCTGCTACTTCAAGATATAATGGAGAATTTTGGAAAAGCTCAAAGAGGAAGATATTTTACTGACAAAAATACTGATGATGGAGAACAGTGATTGGGCAAAGGGGCACCGACTTTAAAATGAAAGGGGGTAGATTTAGTTTGGATATTAGGAGAAATTCTTCACTGTGGGGGTGGTGAGACACAGGAACAGGTTGCTCAGAGAAACTGTGGATGTCCCATCCCTGGAAGTGATCACGGGCAGATTGGATGGAACTTGGAGCAACCTGGTCTAATGCAGGATGTCACTGCCCATGGCAGGGGATTCGGAGCTAAGTGGTCTTTAAGGACCTTTCCAACCCAAACTATTCTATGATTCTTAAGAACAGAGAAAGCAACTTATATGAAAGCTTTTAGGAGTATGTTGAAAGATTAGGTTAAAAAAATGGGTTCTTGTAACAACTATAAGTTTGAGAATGTTTGACTGATTTGAATTGTGCAGATTATATTTTTTCTATTAGACTTTTAATGTTTACTTGAGGCTAAAAAAAGTTAAAGGACTGTCATTTTTTACCCATTGAGAGTCTACAGATTGCAATAAATTAAATTCACTGGTTTTAGAAAAACATACATAGCATGCTTTATTTATGGGTGGAAGACTAAGACACAACATTTTAAAATGGCTTAACTCACACTTAAGGAGTAGGCACAGAATTATTTCTAAGAACCTGGTTTAGAAGGCAGAGTCTCTCTATTTGTGTGCTTATGTCAAATTCCTCTCAGGTTATTTTCTCGGTTCTCAAGATAGATCTTCTGCAGAGAAAATGATAAGATAGCTCTGTAAAAAGACAAAAGATTATTAATGAGCTTTTATGTTTCAAAGTGTCTGTATTGGTTGACAGCTTTTTTTGTGGTTCTGGTCAATAGGAACAGGATTCAATTAAAAAATAAGAAGACCTTGTGGTGGATTCAGTCAACATTTCTTCCTGTTGCAGTCTTTCAGGTGTTCTAGGTTTAGTTGTGATTATGTAGATTTTTAAAAAATCATATTTGCCACAGCAAACTAGAGAAGAGTACAAATAACCTGCACAATGCCCCTCCTGCCTTTAGAATTTAGAAATGAGTAAAAATATACTCCCTGTCTACTCTACTTCCATGTTCAACAGTCCTATCTACATTCTCACACATGTTATCTATCACTCCACATCCATCTTAATAGAGTCAAACTTCACTCTCTTGCCTTTCAGCACCATGCATACTCTACATATTCCTGTAGGTCATCAACTTTCCTAACTATCTTGCAACTTAAACCTTCAGCTGAAATCCACTTAATTGAACAATGGCCCTAACAACCAAAACCAGGCACAATCTGTTAATGTGTTTCTCTTTTCAGTAGAAAACAATAAATGATATCAGAGTTGGGCATACTTTTTGAAATGACCAGTAAAGGTTATACTTTCCGAGGTCCAGAGGAGCTTTTTAACAATAGTTTTCTTGCCCATTTCTTCAATGTGTCTGAACAGATTTAAATATAACATTGTGCTTGAAATATTTCAGAAACGTAAGGCTTCTTGTTTAAAAAAACACTATTCATTTTGTTGTTGACATCACATTGCAAGCATCAGTGGCAGATGCCATGCTTGATAGAAAAATCTTTTTAAAAAGAGATTTGAGTGAGACCAAACAACTGAAAATGTCTTTTCTTTGTTGTTTGTTTTCAATTGTGAGTTACCATCAGAACATCCCCATGATCCTACCAATGCTCTGTTGCAGCTCTATGCTGCAAGAGGAAGTGCATCTTCTAGTGCATCCTTTTGGTACTATTCCTTGGATGAACTATTCCAGACAGACTTGGTTTTGGATGACTGAATCCCCCTTCAAACAAATAGTATCTGATGTGTGATGTGCAGGCACACACGCAAGCTTCATCTCAAGGCCTGACTTGCTTTAATCTTGATCCCAAGATTATACTTTCCTCAAAAATTAAAACCTAAGATTCAGAACAAACTCTTTGCTTTATAAATGCGGCAGCTGTCTGTTCACACCTTTCATGGGCTGCTTGGGCCACCCAGATGAAACAGTCACAAATCAAAATGGAACTCCCATCATGCTGTTAAACACTCCCCAAAGATAAGAGCAACAGGCCTGTAACATCGATTATCTCACCCGCAAGAGACAGCAGTGGTGTTTCAGAGTATCTTGTTCTTCTGACAGTTCATGTTAAAATAAAACAGATTGAGGGACAAAGAAGTTCAAATGTAAAAAAATAGTCAAATCTGTGTGGCTGCTGTACATAAAGCCAGAGTTGTACATGTGACCATAGCAACCTCAAAGGGAACTGGTTTTATGACTGGTTAATGATGTGGTAAATGCATTTAGCTTTGATGATGGGCTACTACTTCAGTAGTAAGGAAAGTCACTGAATTGTTTTGGGGGAGATTTGGGCTACACATGAGTTTGCACTATATTCCCATGACTGGTTTTGGAAAAAGGAAAACATCTCTACTGTTTTGCTGTGGGTTAGAGGTACTTCTCCCAGTCCCCTTCCTTGGAATTTTGTAAGTTAAATCAATCAATTTAATTTACTTAAGAGCCAAACAGAAATGTCAAAAAAGAATTTAGATGGTTCAGACTAGTTCAACTAGTACAACTTGCTCATCTTTTCATTAGGTCAAGGATGTGATTCTACATACCTCTCTTGCTATGCATCACAACCTGTATTCCAGAACTCCAAATGAGTCTCAGCTGAGGAATCAAATTACAGACATCTTGTGTTTACCAGAACAGTAGGCTGGACATTGACAAAGGTTTCATAAGGCTGTTGTGAACAACATACACTACCTTTCAGGTTTATTTAAAAGCATTTCACGATAGAAAGTACTAAGTGAGGGAATACTCTGTGGGTCTGCCTTTTCTGGGCTTTTCCCATCATTTCTACTGTGTACATCAACTTAGGTGCTGAGAACTGACATATTCACTGTGCTGGTAGTAATAGACCACATTGTCATTGTAGGACACAATGAGAAAATTTCAGATCATTTGGCAGTAATATTCCTAAACTCACTGGTTTGTGTATACATTTATGTTACAGCGATTGGGCGGTGAAGAAGGCACACAGGCAGTTCTTCATGATTAGAAGGCTTTACTTTTTTGAATCTTTGCTCTTTTATAACATGGTCTGCAAAAGAGGCTTTGATTGGTCGGAGAAGGACTGTGTCTCTTCTCCTTTAGTGAAACAATAGGTGACAGAGACTGTTTTGAGAAATTTGTGTGAGAAGAGCAAAGCTCTCTTTAGTATTTACAAAATAACAAAGACATTGTTATGAGAATGGGAATTTGTTCCCATGGAAAACAGCTAGCAGTAACTAGCAGTAAAAATCTAAAGCCTAAGAAAATACAGAGCTACACATTTATACGTACAGTGGTGTCAATGATATTTTTTATTTACTGTGCATACTGCTACTTTTTTACTACATTTTATAGTCTTTATTACAGTAGAAACTTTGTTATCCAGTAGTAACAGAAGTAACCAACAGTAACCTGTAGGATTATTAATACCTAATACTGGGTATGAAAGAAGTAATAAATCCAGCAGTGTTGCAAGAAAAATAATTAAGAAGCTACTTGTTTTCTTTCTGCTTTTTGCAGATGAGCGTAAACCCATGATGAAGAAAGGTTAAAAAAAATCAGTATTACATGTTCTATTTTAGCTTTTCTTTAACAAAACCCAAAGTCCAAACAAATGAAGAAGAAGCATTTTCTAGTTTTTATCACTAGTATTTTTTTATGCTTAAGTAAAAGGTTCAGAGAACAGAAAGCAAATAAAAATAAACCAGACATTTTAATTAGAGGAAAAATTTCCAATTTAGAATTTCTTGAATTCTCAAAATTTCCAGTGATTCTTCAGAATAGTAATTAACACCAAAACACTACTTTTAACTGCAGTTTGAGGAATATATTGTACATGACCTCGTGCCTTAATTGCAAGGTTCTGTGATACCTAGAATAGTTTACTTCTTCTGTCTTCAGTTTAGCAGGGTAAAAGATCCTTTGCATGATAGTTTCATACAGTGTGTTAACTTAATCTATTAATAAGAGAATAATAATTATGTAAAAAAAAAGGTGACATTTTTTACAAAACCTGTTCATTCTTCACTTTTCCTCATTAACATTTGAAAGATTTCTATCTCAATTCATTGTAATTTTTTGTAGCTGGTTCCTACTGTGGTTGTAACTGACAATTTGGGCTGGTCTTTGCTTTCATTCAGCCTTGTCTAACTGGTGTGCTTTCCCTTTCCACTCTTGTGTAGCAGTAGTAATGCTTCTTTTAAAAGAAGACAACTTGACACTGCAGATCTGGCTAGAGGCCTGCTGCACAGACCCTTTCTGCATTTGTTCTCACTTGTCAGGGTGATTTTTACCATCCACATTCAAAGTCTCTGCAATCTACATGGCCTCCCATGTCACAGGTCAGTGTTCTCAGGCATAGTTATAAGAATCATGCATAAAGAACAACCTCCCCTTGTTTTTATTAAATAATATGATAGCAGCACAACCTTGCTTCTTTTATTTTTTTTCTCTGGGGAGGATTTAATAAACCTCCTATCAGTGTTTCTAAGTCTGTTTAACACTAGACAGCCGTGTGGCTCTCCACTTTCAATGTGATTTTGAAGGCAGGCTCTGGAAAGTTGATAACATGTTTCACGACCTTTGTGTCTGGAAGCAGTTTCCCTTGATTGAAGTCATATAAGTTCAGCTAAGTTGGAGTGTGTTGTAAATATTTATCTGGCAGTCTGACATATAAAGTTGTTCTGAAATTACAAAGTACATTCCTGTCTTTCATGTATTAATGCCACTTTTTTCAATACACTTGTGGGTGATATTATTTAGAGAACTTTCTATAAGTGACTTATCATTGCTTGTTAAAGTTCTCACACTCTGTTGTATGTTCATTTTTTTAGGATGGTAGCTCTTGAGTTGTATTACTTCCCTATCTTCTAAAACATAAATGTGTGATTATTCCAGAAGTGCAACAAGAATTTATGCAATGAGGTAAGCATGGTTTTCACATTTGATTTAGAAATCTGGTTTTGGGCACTTATTTCCATGTAGGGATACAGATGTTTTCTATCTCTGGCAAATGGATGGCGATGACAACTTTCTAATCATTAGGTCATTTGTCATTACCTATCAAATAATTATATGTAAAGTAATGCTTCTGGGTAGAAATTCTTTCCCAGAAACAGAATTAATTCAATTCCAATTTTCTCAGTGTTTTCTTGAGGTTTTTACACTTATATTCGAAAATGAATTTTGTGCTTGACAACGTGTCGTATCTGAAAAGTACAGTTTTTCCTTACAGAGGTATAAGACAGGTTCAATAATTGTGGGAACTGACAGTGGTCAAAGAGGAATTTTGAGGCTTCAGGCAGTCTGTGAGAAAGCAGGCTTTTCCAGGCATCTGCTCCGGGGAAGCTGTGAGAAGATATTCCAAACAATTTCTAATCTTTTTGCACCTGCTGTTTTCCAACTTGTTTACTTGCAAAGATGTTTACAAAGAGGTCTTGGCTTCTTTGTCCAATCATATACATTGTACCAAAATGCTGTATAAAAAAGATGTGCCTTATAATAAATTTTTGCTATACGCCCTCCAAGAAGATTGGAGTTTTCTATATCGTTATTGAAGCCGTCCTGAAAAATATAATGATACAATAATGTTAGGATAAATAGCATTACGATGAAAAGTGCACTGCTGCTGAGCACTTGTTTAGAGCTCTTTTAAGTCCAAACATAGTTTTGTTGTGAAGCATATTTTGCAAGGTTTCTTAGTGGGCTTAAATGTAAACTGTTTCTCTGAGTTTGAGAATAGCTTTTATGGAAAGAAGGAGGAAGGGAACTGAGGTGACAAATCTGCTAATTTCAATAAACATTTATAATTTGTACCTGTTTCATTTGAAATAAACTGCAATAGGTTGAAATAGTTGCAGAACAGCCTTCCTAGCACCTTGTTTTCCCAGGCCAGAAGCCGTTACTGCTCCTCAAACTCATCATTCCCAAAGCCTTGTCACTGAGAGCTATTAGGATGGAGTTGTTGACTGTGATGTGCAGTTCCCCTGAGTGTTAGAACCGGGTATAGTTTATCCTTATAATAATTAATGTCAGGAGCAAACACTTGGCTTACATACACAGGAAAAGTTTTGACTTATAATACTGGGTTAAGATTTGTTCTGGTATTGGTGTTGCGGGGCTTTTAAAACTTTTTTTTAATTGAAAACATATTTAAATGACAAAAGCCAGTAATTATTCTTAGAGGCGTACCTCAGGCTGAATTTAAAACATTACTGTTTCTTCTTCTTCAATCCTGACTGGCAGCAAAACAAAAACTAATCTAGAAACATTAGGAGAGAATATTAACAACTAAATACTCCTCACTTCAAAGCATTAAATTTAGTCATTAAGGCAGATGCACACTCAAGAAACCTAATGCACAAGGAAAAGTTTTGCTATTAATTTGCAAAAATTAATCCCAACCCAACAATCATTTGTTCAAATAAAGTACAAATTTTCACATTACATGTTAAGAATCAGTTAAAATGTGGTCAAGTCGATCTAACCATTTAAGACCTATGTTCCTCATGAAAACAAACTAGTTGTAGTATGGTAACTCTGTGTGCAGAAAAATGAAGACTTTCCTTTGGTCCTTTAGTATTTGGCTAAGAGGCAGCTGAATAGCTGCAGAAATAACTAGTTTGATAACAATTACTTGGACCTGTCAAAGAAAAAAATCCTTTCTGCAGCTTCTGATAGCTGGTCAGACTAATGACTGATCTCTGAACCTAGAGAAACTTTGAAAACAGTAGTAGAGGTAAGAAGAAGTTAAATTCTTTTCTTGTCCTATTTAACAACAGCAAAATAGGCACTTCTGAGACAGCATAATGGTATTCAATATTCTAGACTGAAGTGTAATAGTCAAAACATCAAATGTCATTTGATGTTTTACACTCTGTATCACAGGGTGTGTGTTTCTGTTTTTGTTGCGTGCAAAAAAGCTCTTGAAGAAACCACCTGTTGATACATATGTAAACAGATAGGTTTTGACCATTTACAAGAGATTGCTGTTGAGAGAATAAAAAGTTCCATAAAATCTATGCTGTCTCCCTAGCTGATGGCAGTCTTTGTAAATGTACAAGAAAATCAGGTTTTGATTTAAAAAAGTCTGTATTTAATTAAAAAAGCTTAAATGAAAATTGCAGGTTTTTCAACATTTCAACAAATTTTTATTTTGTATTTTGGGTCTGCGTGCAGTAAAGCACTTGAGTCTTTATGGAAACATGATTTCAGGAATGTCACTACTAAAAACTTTAACCTCTTCAGGCAAAATAAAACATGTGTAATTATCTGCTGCTATGGCTTTATAAAAACTTATGCAGTCAGGCTGGTAACTCACTGATGTCTGGTTATGTAAAGGGAATCCCTAATGTGACATGTTTCTTCACCCATGAATTTTTTAATTCTGTACTGCAACGCACACTTGATAACTTATTTGCATTGGAAGAACCCGTGTGTGTGTGTGTGTGTGTAACAGATTGCCATTTGATCCAAACCACCAGTATGACCCAGCTAAACATGTGGTCTCATATGAGTAAGAGTTGAAAACTTATCCTCCAACATATATCTGACAGCAATTCAACAAGATATTTATTCAGTATGTTATGGTAGTTTCACTTTCCGTGAAGGTATCGCTCAATTACCTGAATATAATCACATTAAAAAGACCACAAACTGCCTAAAGCAGAATGAATCATATTGACTTATACCCAACAGAGTTGTGATATAGCTAAAGGTACGTGTAAGGAAGATTTCTCAAAAAGTAGTTAAATGTTAAAACTGAAAATTTAAAGCTAGGAGCTTGGTGTTCTGTTCTTGGCACTGTCAGAGTGTTGATATGGAGTGTTTGGCCAGATACTAAACCTCCATATGTTTTTCCTGCACCTTTCATTAGCAAGTTAGACTGAGGTTTCATTTTTTCTCATTGTGTTTACGAAGTACTTTGCAAATCTTAAGAGGGAAAATGAGCATTACAAGTGTAAAGTCAAAAGGTCATTATTGTATTTAAGTAAATATATCAATTTATTTCAATCAATAGAAGCCTTAGAGGGTAGCAATGTATTTCTTTTAGCTAAGCTGGTAGATACACTGTGACAGGCAGAGCTTGCATGTTACTGTGATTCTAATCTAGTTCACTGAAATTATCGGATATTTTTTGTCAAAAGCAGATTATGGAAAAATAGAGCCAGTTTAATCCAAATGGGTAATTTCTGTATCCCAAGCCCTAAGATTTGCACACAGTGGTGGCAAAGGCCAATGGAATTTTTGGCTGTGTTGGCAGCTGTTTTGCCACACTACAGTATTCACAGTATTTAACTTTAACACCTCGCAGAAGTGTAACACAGAAGGTATATCCAATGCCTATGCTTTGTATTGACACTACTATGAAATTATTTTACTTACTTCACATAATAATTGAAGTGCAAATATTTTTCTAGGGAGAGTAAGATTTGTGTATGGTTCATTACACACTGAGTGTTTAAGAGTAAAGCCTCTTTGTTTCCGTCACTTAGGTCTCTGCACTTTGGCTGGTGCTAAGATTTCAAGCCTTTGGGATCCTCTTTGATGAAAGCAAAATACTTCCCAAATTACTTTCCTCCAAAATTTAGATAATTAACTTGTTTATGCAGATATTCTACTGGTTAAAGGAAAATTTTGTCATTTTTGCATTATCATTTTTGCTCCAGCTAATCTTTTAGTTAAATAATTATACTGCTCAAGCTGAGGTTATGGAAATAACTTGATCAAAGGCATTGGTCTGAGTGCTGAAGAAAGAATAAAGTCAATTTTTTGCCTACATTTCACAGGTGACAACACTTGAATATCAATCTCTCTGTTCCAAGAGAGTTCTCGTAATACTACAGACATTTAGAAATACTTATTTTCTTACTGTGGGTTTTCTTATTTTGCTGTTTTCCACTCCTTTTACTCATATTGGTATTGCATTAGCATGCTGTGGTTTAACACTCTTGTCACATCAGGAGTGGTGATACATTCCATTCCTGTTGCATGCAACACAAAACTGACTTATTCCTAAAGGAAAAAAAAAAAGAAAAAAAAGAAAAAAAAAGAGACTAAATAATTTATTAAGTTAAAATGTAAAAAAATCTTTACATTAGTAAGAGGAGAGGTTAAAAACATACCTCAGAGATTAGACTGCTGTTTTTAAATGTGTGATCTAGTGATTCTTTATGGCAGTAGTACTCCTGTCAACTACAAGTTCCACCTGCCTAGAGAAAACTTCTTTTATTTTGCACACAAATTTAGCAAGCAATATATTAAATAAATACAGCAATATATTTATATTACTCAAATAAAAACCTCTTGATATAAAATATCCTTCACAGAGATTTGGAAAACTAAGTTTACACCTTCAAGATTTTATGTTAGTTCTGTAATATTTTGTTTGTGTCTCTGGTCCTCAGGATTAGAGGAGTACTAAGTTAAGAAGTGGGACTGTATGGTGCTCTTCATTTCTCTTAAATATTTCAAAACATATTCCACCCTAAAATCAAGTCTTGTTACAGTTTGAAATGCCAGAGATCTGAGATTTGTGGCATTGTAGGTGAGAGACTCAATTTCAGTAGAAGAAAACATAATCTATCTTCCCTCTGTACTTTTGAGAGCCTGTCCCAGCTGGATCTTGGCAGTGTTAAAGATATCCATCACTACTAATTATGCTTGTCTGGAAGCAGTGCAGCAATTTGCCTGTTTTAGAAGCCCTGATTTAAACATTTCCAGTTCATCACCACACATGAGTCTCCATACATGAAATCACAAGTATTCTCCCAGAGAACACTTTGTAATCTTGTTAGTGTTGAAGCTGGTGGAGGTGGACATGCTTGTGTGCCTCTCCCTGAGCATCTCTGGAGGGCTGGCGTGAGAAGGTTTTGTCAGACACCAGGAATGTTTCTGTGAACTTCACAATTATTAGTCAAAAAAATTACATACTCTGTCTGTCACCCAAAATACAGCAATTTGCTTCTGATTACTAATATTCTGGTAGCAAACTGCACATAATCTATTTTGATTTACTGTGATTATAATATGTCCCCTCCAATGGCTTTTTTCTCATTTTCAATGAGCTTGGAGGTATGCTTCTCCCTAGACCCCAGAAGTACAGCTATGAGCTGGAGAGACATATGCATATGATTAATGAGTAGATGATGAGAGATCACCATCATTTATTTTATGGTGATTAAAATTTCCTAGTTACTTAAGATGCAAAGAATGGCTTTGAGGTGTGTAGAAAATTCAACATCTGGATAACAATGGGCATAGCTGAGTGGGGATGGGGCTTTCTAGGGGATATTTTTGTTTACTACTTTCTTGCACAGAAAATGAAAGCTGAGGCTATCGTACAACAATAGAGGGGCTGTGGGGTCAGACTTTGTCACAATGGCTGGTTCTGTTGGCTCAGCCAAAAATAACTTGGAGGAGTAAAAGAATTAAAATGTTAGCTTACCCAGAGAAAGAAAAATAATCTGCTGTTTCTACAAACAGCCTTTCACTGTCTGTCTGCAGCTGCCTCAGCAGTACTCAGTAGGATTAGAAATAAATTTCAGTTACTATTAAAGACTATATGAAAATATATGTAGAAGTATCCTCTGAAATGTGAGGCTGATTGATTTTATTTTGCTTTACAAACATAGATGAATTACACATTATTGCACAGTTTTTGAAGGATCCAATGGTTCTCTTTACAGGTTTTTTAATTAGCTGACAAACACATGAGATATATAAAGAATTTTTTCTTTTGAAATATTTAAAGCTGGAGATGAAGATTTAAGTGGTAAATGCTGAGGTGCTTCTTATCTAATAAAATGTAATGATCTATGTGTTTTAATGTTACTGTTTGTAGTATTCGAACAAGAACAAAAATACGAGTTCCTTCTCTCTTGTGAGATGCATATTACTTACTCGCAACTTGTGTTTGTACACATACACTTGGAGGTATGAATGAATGGGACTTGGAACCTGACATGAAGTGGGGAAGATATATGGCAAAAGTTAAACTTGCAATTAACAGTGTTTATTTTTTCCATCTACTGCTTCTCTCCTATAATAGAGATAGGTAATGGTTGGGTGAAATGTATGGATATGATTCACCTGTTTTCAGATAGAGAGTAATAAGATATGGTTGGGTGAAATATATGGACATGATTAACATATTTTCAGATAGAGAGCAATAAGATTACTGGAATCTAGCAAATGTTATTTCAAATGGTTATTACATTTTATTTCCAAAAGTTAACTGCCTTACTTAAATAAATATATGATAGACTGTGACACTCCATCTGTGAATCTGTCTGTGCCCAGAGTGTTTCCCAGGACTTCTCTAAAAGAAGGCTTTTTTTGTCAAGGTTTTCTTTGTCATTACATAGCTCTAAATTTTGGAAATATATTCATCAAATGGCTATGTGTCATGGCATCCCATCATTATTATCTAAGAAATGGTTTAGTAAAAATCTGGCTCATTTCTTTCCATCAAATGAAGTTATGAACAACAGTTAGTGAAAACTAAGTCTCGAGAGGTCCCAAGAGTGTATGATTTCCTAATTAGATTTATGTTTAGATAAAATTAGTTCTGAGGTGGCCAAATATTTTGATGGCGATGAGCTGGGGCTACATAACTCATGCATCAAAGTTGGAAGCTTGCTTCTCTCTCTTCCTCTTTTACTGGAGCAGTGGAACCTCTTTAACCCACACTGGTGACTGAAAGATTTGTATGACCATATTCTTGTGATTTAGAAATTATGGCAGAGTGAAAACCTTCCAAGAAGACTGCTTTATAGAAACAGTGCTGAACCGAAATGAAGGGACATGGCCTGCAAGGCAGTAAGTGCAGGAAGAAAAAAGGGGAGCTTTGATAACAATGGTTAACAACAAGTGATTCTTTTTGCCTAGTAAGAAAATAAGGTGCAGGCATAAAAGATGGCATAGGACAGGATGCCACCTCCACACAGCCCAGTTCTATCATGGCAGTGGACCCTCCATGTTGCTGTAAATAATAACCTAGGTCTGGCATGAAAAGCTTCTACAAACACACTAAAAGAAGCCAAAAGGATATTTTAATAGTTCTGCACTCCCTGATTTGTGAGGTAGGCTACACTGATTTCTCTCCCTGTGGATCAGGGTTTGCTGCAGTCCAATAGATGTAGTTTTACTGGCTTTTTCAAAGTATTCCTCAAGTCTGTATTTTCTTCCCATGAAGGCCTGAAATATCTTCTCAATTTTTGCACGTACAAATCACCAGGATATGGTATCTATGGAATCAGCTTCTATACCATGGTGAATCTGGAGATTAACGAGGCACAGAAACATTTATCCACTGCTCTTAAGCACTATTTTTAGATATCTTTGGTGTTTTAAACTCTGCATTTGGACCCACATCATACTTGAGTTATTCCTGTTTTTTAAAAAATCCTGCAGACTGGACAATCTTGAAAGGTTTTAACCTGTTGGATGTGGCTGGCTTCCAGGAAATTATGGCAAAGCATGCTTTAGAGCATGAAAAAATCTCTTCTGAGGAGGAAATAAATGCTTCAGGGAAAGAGAATGTCATTAGCTTGTAATGTAGTCATCACTCTTTCCCAGACTTTGTGAGGGGCTCTGGAAAACAGGATATTGTACCTAGACTGCTGCACTCAGAATTGGCACAATTTGCAGCAGCAATT
This sequence comes from Acrocephalus scirpaceus scirpaceus, assembly GCA_910950805.1. Taxonomy (NCBI): domain Eukaryota; kingdom Metazoa; phylum Chordata; class Aves; order Passeriformes; family Sylviidae; genus Acrocephalus; species Acrocephalus scirpaceus. The sequence goes on from OU383773.1 coordinate 18,134,220, forward strand.
ATGGCACCAGAGAGGCATGGAAGGCTTCATTCAAACCAAGACACCAAGTTTAAATTATTCTTCTCAGGAGTTTGACGTGGTAAATAGATGACAAATATACATCTTTATGAGTACAAGAAAGAAAAGAGGGACTTAACAGCCCTCCAACTTTGTTTGCCTAAAAGCAAAAAATGTATTGGAAGTTGTGCAGCTCAACAGTCTTACTTTCAAAGTCATGATCATTACTCTAGTGACCACAGGCTTAAAACTAGAAGAGTTCAGTGTTTCTGCTACAGCTGAGCATGCAGTCTTCTCAACAACACCTTTCCCAGAAATTCTCACACTCTAATGTAAATTATACATCCCTGAATTTCAGTTATAGTTGAAAAAAAATAATAAAAAGAGCAGGCTACTCAGAATCTTTACTGTATTTTACCTCTAGCTCATGAGATCTGCAAGTGGAAAAGGGATATATTATTTTTCCAAATATGTAAAAATCAAATCATGTTCAAGTGTTTCAAATGAAAGAATTATTTACTTTTTAAAAAAAGTTACTTTCATAATTATTTCCACTGAAGGTCAAACTATTATATATTTTATAAAAATATTGGAATAATTATCTAAATGCTAACAAACTCCAAATTCATATAAATGTAGTTTCCCAATAATTTAAGGATTTTCTTTTAAAAATATACAGTTTTAAATGAAATATATATATTTTATTCTTAAAGTAAAACTCTCTAATCAGAATTTTCTCCCTATTTTATTTCCATTTTTAAACAAATTGAGTAACCCAAGAAATCAGTCTGGTCCTAAAAAGTCTTGGACAAAAGCACCATTATGTGATTCAAATAGATAACTGCATCTCCAGCTATCTGGGTTTTAAAGACATAACATTAAATTTTCACATATGCTGAAGAATAGGACCTGTGGTTTTCCAATCATGGTAGGTAGGGAACATTTCTGAGCACAGATGGGATGTCAGACCTTTGCAGTTTACACTTTCTGGCTACAGTTGTACCTGTACATCTGTACAGAAATTTCATGACAGATGCTTAATGCTTATATGGAAAAAAAAATTCTTCATAATTAAATACATGATGAGTTTTTAATTAACATGCATAATGTTCCTGCAAAGACCTTCAGTTTATAAAACATTATTGTTATTTTACAGTTAGTTCTTGATGATTCACTAACCTATCTAGTGTTTCAGAGTTGGTTCATTTCACTCTTATTCAATCTGCTTCTTATGTGCTTCTTTCTAAAAGTACTTTGCAAATAGTAACAATAAATCCCAAAGGAATGATACATACTGAACAAGCATTTTGGTAGCAGACATATGTTTGAAATACACTGTAGACAGAAATAGAAGGCATCTCAATTGATATCTGCAAAGACCATCTCCTTGGTTTTTAGGCTGCCAAAGAAAATACATTCTCACAGTGCAGTTAAAAAAATCTTTTGGTGCTTGCAAACAGAAATGGGCTAAGGCAGAAAAATCCATTGCTAGGGGGTTTGACATTTGCTTCTATTTGAATTTGAAAGGAAATCTAAAAACTGCAAAGTCTCTGTGGCAAAACGATTTCATTATGAATTAAATTTAGGACAAATTAAAACATTTTTTCCAATATATTGTAAATTGTATTTGGAATCCCTGTAAAATGCAAATTTTTATAATAAATAAATAATTTAATACCTAAAAACCTGTTTTAATTCCTACTTTATTATTCTTATATACCCAATTCGTGATTTTATATTAGAATTATTTTAAATTATTTTACTAAATTACTCTCATTTTTCTGTCATGGAAGAAAATAGCTCTGTCATAGAGTTTATGCTATTTTTCTCTTCAGAGTGCCTTTTCCTTAGAGGTTTCATAGAAAGCTTTGAAACTTTGAACTAGAAAATTAGATGAGTCCTCATCACACTTTACAGAGACATCTGTTTTTATTACAGCAGCTTGATTGCATTTTTCTGCAGTAATGAAACAGCTGTTACTGTAACCTGTAGTGAAAGACTGCCTTACTTTCTTGTTCCAAGCATTTCTTCTCTTATTTGATATTAGAATGGAGCAATTTTGCACATTGATTCAAGGTGTCAAAATTTATCACAACAGAGGAGACACTTCAAAGTAGAAATTAAAATGGAACATTTAAAATGTTGCTCAGAGTTTCCATTCAGACCTTTCAAGATACACTTTAAAATGTAAAAAATAAAATATACGAGGGCTGTGATTTAGAAACTATTAAAACCCAGAGGAACTCCTTCCTGGAGCAGTGTGAAGTATATTAAGGGCTATGAACCATGAAAGCCCAGCCATGCTGGGGAGCTGGAATTTCTGTGGCACCCAGATTTCCAGCAGTTGGTTTATGATTTCTGAATGTCGAGCAGCTGCTTCTGGAGCTGGGGCAATTGCAGAAAAGATCTATAAGCTGTCACAAAACAGGGTTTCTCTCCTTTCCAAGGGTAAGATAATGAAATGGATGCATTCCTACAGCATATGTCATTCTTCTAACAATTCAGTATTTTTTGTAGGAAAACATTGTGTTCCTAACCATGTCTCACAGGCATGTAGCTGTCTAATCTCTCTGTAATACACAGCAAACTTGTTTCTTTATTCACTATAGTGTAAAGGTCACCTGTAACTTCTACATGCTCATGCTATGACGTACCTCTCTCTTTACAGCTCATTAGTGTGGACCATTGCTAAGACTGAAGTCCACACCACTGGCTATCCCACATAACAGAAAGACTGATTCTAAAATTTTTTTAAAAAACATTCCTGTTTAAAACAAGCTTCTGAATTATTTTCTCTAGAGTAAAACCATACTGTCATTCCTCTGTAAAAAATTAGAATATTTACTGTGAGGCTTAGTCTAAATTTTTGGCTTGCAAAAATTGTAAAAGCTCTGTGGTGTTCACTAAGAAAAAAATCTGATGTGCAATGTAAAATATTTTACAGAGGTGTATCTCTTTTCACATTTTATCTGAAATTTAATGAAGAGCTTCAATACCTTGCTCTTAAACTCCAGTGAGTTCAATTGTTTCCTTCCAGATGCAGATCAATTACAACTCTGACTTTTGGTGTTTAGTTTTTTAGGTCAGGAGTACACTATTATAAACCTGGAGATCATGTTGTTCTTGGTGTCAACTGACAAATCAATTGTCACATAAATTTTACAAAGTCTTCAGTTTCAGTTCTGTTACTGTTAAGATTTAGTATAAATCATTCCTAAATGTAGCTATTTGTGGCTTCTAGCTCTTATAAAAATTGGTATTTTATTAAAAGACAGTATTAATATGTAGCCAAAAGTCTAGTATTTGTAGGCAGAAGGCACTGCTGGTTTTATCACTACATTTACAAATAACAAACTACCAATTATCAACATGGCAAACAAATCTAATAAATAAATTGACCAAAAACCTCACATTTCTGATTTCTTGGTGCCCTGATTCTTCAATGCAAGAAAATTCTTTAAGATGTGACTAGGATGATAGTCTCCCAAAACACGAAATTTTTAGGAGGAAATAAAAGGCAGCCTCTGAAAATCTGGAAGAGGAGGATAGAATTACTTAATTGGAGAGAATGACTACCTATAAAAAGAAGTTTTACTCCTAAATTATGTTTAATGAGAGGTTGAAAGAGCAATGAAATCACAGAAAAATATCTAGTCTTCATTATTGTGACACTTCAGGGCAGTGTATAACACTTTCTTCAGCAGTCAGCCAATTCTCCAGGCAGTCGTACATAATGCAACAGAAGTCAGCTATGACTAGTGTACTTAATATGATTTCATTAAAACCTAGTGAATGAATCAGGCTAGGTCCCTATAAATAAAGATGCTCTTTAAAATGTTATATGTATATGTAGGAATAGGCAAAACCTCTGTACATACCATTTATAATGTGTTACACTAGTACTGTGAAGCTGACCTCAGCTTGTCTGGGGACTACCTTGTACTGGGCAGTGGATTAAAACATTGTGACATCTTGTGACCTATTTAAATAGTTTTCAAAACCTTCTGTGTTTGAAGATCTGCCTCTTTTCAGTCAGAGAGAGCTAACAGCCAATGTTGGTTTATTTTAGATGAAAAACTTATTGCTATCATTGACAATATTCATGCCAATGTTGAACTACTACTCTATGCTCTACTTACATTTTAGTACTCAACAGTGTGCTAAAAAACCCCCTAAACAAACCAAAATTGTTAATTGAGTTTTTTTTTTCTATAAATGAACTCAATCATTACTATGTGATCTTAAATTTATCTTGTTTACAAGGCTGACATGAGGTAGCTGTCTTGGACTACAAATGGGGGACCCGATCTAGAGTCAAAGACTCACAGAATGGTTGAGATTGAGGAAGAGAACTCTGGAAGTCATCTGGTCCAACACACCTGCTCAGACAGGAACACCTACACACAGTTGTCCAGGATTAAATCCAGCTTTTAAATATCCCAAGGAGGGAGACTTGACAGGCCCCTGAGTGACCTGTGCCACTGCTTAGTCACTCTCACAGTAAAAAAGTGTTTCCTATATCCAGGGGAAACTTTTTGTGTTTCAGTGTGTGCCCAGTGCCTCTGATCCTGTCATGGGCACCAATGGAAGGAGCTTGGTTCTGTCCTCTGTACAGTCCCTTCGGACGCAGGGATGAGACCCCCCCCCAAGTCTTCTCCACGCCCAACAGTCCTGACTCTCTCAGCCTCCTCTCACACAAGAGATACTTCTGTCTCTTAATCACCTTTGTGGCCCTTTTTGAACTTCATGAGATTCTTGTCTCCCTCCAGCTGAGGTCATTCTGGACAGTGGCAGGACCCTCCGGCATATCAGCCACTCCTGCTTATTTTGTGTCATCATCAACCTTGCTGAGGATACCTCTGCCTCAGAAGGCTGATCATTAATGACAGTGTTAAACAGGACTGGACCCAGTATTCACTGCCTGGGTACACCAATTTCTACTGTAAACTAGACTTTGTGCCACTGATTCTCATCCTCTAAGCCTGGCTGGTTTTCAGTCCACCTCCCCCTCCCCCCATCCTGTCCATTCTTCTTCACGAGCCTGTAATTTCTCAGGTCCTCTTTCTTGCCCTTCTTGATGATATGAATGATGCTTATTTTCTTCCAATCCTCAGGCACTTCTAATCATGATTGAAGATTATTGAGAGTGGCCTTGCAATGATATATGCCAGCTCCTTCATTACCTGTGAGTATCCCATCAGAGTCCATTGCTTAAGTATTCCCTGTCCTTAACCTCTTCTACCATGGGTACATATTCCTTGCTCCAGGCTTTCCCCTATGTTTCTTGGACCTGGGATTCCTAAAGACTGGTCTTACTAGCAAAGACTGGTCTTACTAGCAAAGACTGAAGTGAAGAAAGTATTTGGTACTTTGGCCTTTTCTTCAGCAATACCCACATTTTTCCTAGTCTTCCTTTTGTCACCTACATACTTTTAGAAGCCCTTTTGGCTGCCTTTGACAATCCTAGCTAAATCCAATTCCATTTGGCTTTGGCTCGTCTCATTCCTACATGCCCAGACAGAGTGTCTGCATTCCTCCCAAGTCCTACATTCCTCACAAAACCTGTATTTATGTTGCTAAATAGAAAACAGTGAGACAGACAAATAAACTATCAACTATCTGTATTCCTTGCTGTCATGCTTCTATATACTGTCTAGTCACTAATGGTGACTAATTTTCCCTGAGACATTGTCTTGGCTTGATTTGTGGATAAAACATGAGCCCAGGACCATCCCCAACAGGCAACATTTTCAAGACTGCAGCAGCTATTGGACTTTTACCCATATTTTTTGTTTATTCCAAAAGCTTTTCAATCTCAAATGCACTCATATACCTTCCCAGCTTACCTCTTGCTATGTAACACATGCTTCCAATATTGTGCTGTGAAAAAAAACCCTCACTGTAGTAGGCTTCAACACTGCATTTTGAATAAAAAAACCCCAAAACATAAAACATAACATCATATGCTGCTTGGAAACAGCACAGGATTAAGAACAGACATAGGGCCAAGTGTTACGAGATGTAAATGTGGGAGGTCTTTGCTACTTGGCCTCAAATCTGAAAACAAATTCATAGATACGAACCATTTAAGAGATGCCTAATGGAGTTGATGTCTTCCAAAGACTGGAATAGAATTATTTTATGGATTTGGAGATATTTGGCATATTTTCCTGAAAAAAAGAGGTTGCCAATAGAGTTGTATCAGGTAGAGTTTTCATTATCTTGATTTAATTTTTTACCATGGCTACTCTTTGAAGGTTGGAGTTGTAAAAATATTGTTGTGAACGTCTACTTTCTTTTTATTTCTGTGTTTCATAAAAAAGATATCTCTTCTTGCCCAAAGGAAAGGTCCCAGCCCTGAACTGATGGCACTAGATCTACCGATCTCATCTTCCTATTTTAACAGCTTATAGGTTCAAATCTCCATGTCCTCCATTTGCAACACCTAAGCCATTGCTTCTGAGAGTGGGATGTGTCAGAAGTTTTGTGAAGAAGACTGGGCACCAGCAGTCAATTTGTATTGATGAACATTATGGAGAAGTACATCATGACTGATACTGCTGACTGCCTGTACTAGCAATCAACAAAAGGAAGGAAATTATGAGGTTATGTCAGCTGATGGACTCTGACTTCCTCACTGTTGGACAGTCAGAATGCCAAAAGTAATGTCCCACTGGTGAAGCCGAACCTAGGAAATTGTGAAATAGTACTGACCAGAAATGGAAAAGTCTTTGAATATCTGGTCAAAAAAATTGCTTCCACCTTTCACTGAAGAAATACAGCTGCCATTCACAAAAACAGTGCAAAACCTCTGAGCTCTGTTTGACTCCATGCTGACACTGGATGAGCAGGTAACATCAGTTTCCAAAAATGTCTTTTTTGCCTCTCCAGCTGGCTGGGAAAATTAATTCCCTTCTCTCTAATGAGAATTTTACTGAGGTAGTCTGCAGTTCCTCCTGATTCTCTTAAAGACTACTTTAACTGTGTGGTTAGAAACTGAATGTGACTGTCATAAGCACATTCCAGCAGACATGAAATATGCTTCTACCTTCCGTTTCCAGTTACTGAAGAAAAAAGAACTTTGTACAGAAGTCCATCATAGTAAGTGAATTCCTCTTTGAGTTTAAGGTCTTCTTTCTGATCTCGAAGGTCTTAAGACAAAAACCAAACAGAACAGGATTTGAGTTGGCATATTCTATAACCACACAGAAAATAACAAGTTAAAGCTGGGAACAAGAGTTATTTACCAAAGAAGACAATGCCAAAGTGAGGCTCTGAACACTTGAAGAGGGTGTCAAGTCTGTCTGGTCAATAGCTTTCTTTTCTAGACACATTCTCCAATATTTGTAACAAAATAATCTTTTTCCCAGGCTTCTTACCATGGCTTTCTCTTTCCTACTAATTCCCAAAGGAAATCTTATTTCAAGAGGCTTTTCTTTTTCCTGAAGAAAGAAGTATTAAAGTCTTTTAGAAGTTCACTAATTTCTATGCATTACTTTTTAATGCATAGAATTTAATGCATTAAATGCATTACTGTCATTGGTTTTATGGGGAAGCTGAAGAGACGCTGAGATAAAGTAGAAAATATTTGGTAGAAAGAAATGCAACTGTAGATGAGAAGGATTTTGGTAAGTCAGGCAAAGGAGGGTAAAAAAACCCCAGAGATTGATAGAGTACTGGAGTACATGAAGTCAGTGTTATTGCAGATGGATTTCAATGCTGATAAATATATAACAATACTATAGGGAAAAAGTGAAGTACTTTAGAAGACTCTAAAATGAACAGCATCAGGAATGTTTAGAAAATCTGATGTCACTGCAAATATGATAGTGAGGACCTTTGTTCAAGACAGTTAGACAGGAATCAGATGAAGAATAACCTAAGTCACTAGAGATTTTAAGAACTGGGAAATTTTATAAAAAAACTTATTGCCATTACACAATTCATTGCTATGTTTATTATTGTTTATCATTATAGAATTTATAGCTTTGTCTGGGATACCTTATGTGAAATTGGCCACCCCATCTTAAAAACAAAAAGAATAAGCAGAACAAAAAGAGAACCAGAATTGCATGATGAAATTATCAAACACTTGGTTATAAAAGCAATTTATATCAAGGGAATTCAAAGGCCTTTTTTGCTTATCATAGAAGACAACCTGTTACATCACTAGATAAATGAAGATAAAGAATTAAACAAAGTGTTTGCAGCTTCTGTTCTCCTAGCTCCTAAAAATGTGAAACATGTAAACAAACTGAAGTCTAAGGAATCTAAAATTCATGAAACTTAATACTTTTCTACATAGTGCATTGCACACCTTTTTTTTGACATTGGATGCCCTTAGCATCCTTACAGGAAAAGGAAAGGAAAAGATGTGAGAAAAAATTAGGATATAAGATTTGGAAGGATTAATTTGATTTAAAAAAACAGCTTCAGAATAAGTAATAAATATTGTGCTTCAGTGGTTACGGTGGTTTCTACTACCAGACTCACTTCTGTTTACTTGTATGTTTTCTTTTACTACTAATGTGAAGTATTGGACATAGCCATTATTGGAAATATATCTGTTATAATTTTGAAATTCCCATCTTATATATCATTGATACCAGCACATAATTTTTTGTACAGATGGCAAAAAATGATTAGACCTTGCTTTGACATTGATGACGGATCACATCTTCCTGAATAAAACCCATCTGTTATATGCATCTTAATGATTGGCATGCAGCTGATAGCTAAAAGAAAGAAGAAAATTTTGAAACAATAGTTTAATTTCATTATTTGGTAAAATATTCTGAATTTTACCACTTATTTGTGTTTTACACACCAATTATATCTTACCCTAAATGAGATGGCAAATACAGTGGGATGTCTTCATACAACACCTAGAACAATAATTGGTCTTGATTGTTAAAATATAAACAAGCATAGTGAATTTCTTTAGTTCTATTTGGAGAACTGAGCATATCTGAATAACAATATTGACTTTGTCTCATGTTATTGCATGTTAAAAGCAAACTTGAACTTCATGTATTATGAATACTATGATCAGATAAGGAATTTCCTGAAGTCCCTAAGCCATATCTTCTGATCCTGTTGAGAGGGCAAGAGGAAAATACCTCAAAACTATTTCTCACTGTTTAATAAAACTGTGATCCAAATCTCCTCATGTAGGTTTCCAGGGGATACAAGGCTGCCAAATCTTTTTACTTAAGTAAATGATTGTGAAATGGTGGGTCTGTAAATAATCAAAGAGATGCTATATTCTTGTCAGTCACTCAGTGAAACAAATGGAGCATTTTAATTACTATGCATAACATTTTTGTAACAAAAAATTCCCTCATCCCTGCCTACTCTGAGTTCTTTCCAGATGAGTTCAAACAGAAAAATGAGACTTCCTAGAGTACTTTATTCTAAAGAAATAAGGGACATCAATCCAATAAACCATTCACGCTCGATTCCAGATGTGTAACCTTTAAGGCACAGTGGGATTGTGTAATGCAATTAAGGGAATTTGATCAAGAGGGCAGATAAACAGAACCTTCAGTGGTAATAACTTGATAAAGCCCTCCTCCCTCCAAGCCCTTTGAGATTAGCTCCCCTTAAAAAGCCAGCTAAATAAGATGGGTAACCCAGGATAGCTATCCTAGAAATGCAGTTTTGAGAAGTTCCTAACCTTTCTTTGTCAGGAAAAAAAAGATCTCGTCTAGAATTTTTTGGAGGTAAGTGATGTTTTCTCCAGAATTAGAAAGAAAAAAGAAAACTGGAAAAAGTCACCTATAGCCATGAAATATTCCTTTGAAAAAACCTGAGAGGTATCACTTAGTGTTTACATGTAAGAAGTTGTTTCAAAATTCATCCTGTTACCACAGGAAAAGAGCCTCTATCCTAGAATACACCAGATGATGGTAGTATACACAACACAGTTTCCTGAGATTCTGCTATAGTTTGGTTGTAAGTGAAGTGACAAAATTTAATATTCACATAAAACCATATTTCTAAATAATGGTTATAAAAATGACCAGTGTGTCATGGAGGCCAAATTCCATTTGAATTGCTCTGGCCATTAACTTTTTTGAAGTCATTTGAACTAACAGTGTAGGTAAGGTAGCTGGGATTTGTTGCCTTTATTGCCCCAATGATGTTGTCAATTATTACTTTGAAGAAGAAAGAGACCATAGCTGTTTTAAACTCCCATGGGCAGAAATAAAAGGCATTATTTATTGTAGGAGACACTAATGGCTTTTCATAGGCCAATTAATCTTTTTTATGGAAGGATAACACTAAAGTCAAACTACTGACAAGACCTAAACATAATGTAATTCCTTAAGGCCACTCAAAATGGTTTTTAGGAGCTGAAGAGACAGTCTGAAATCAACAAAGTAAAGCACACTAAAACATGTGTTAGGTGTTTGTAAAATAAAAGCAGGATATGTAACAAGTTATTTCTTATGGCAGAAATTGGCCTATTGATGACAAACTCAACAGAACAAAAGATCAGGAGGCTACAAAGAGAACTGAATAAATCTCATTCTGGGGTGAGGGCTGCATCTTTAAAAGTAACTAGCAAGTTGCTTTTTTTCAGGAAGCATAAGAGTTCATCTGGATGGCTGTGCCCAGCTGCTTGCCATACTAATAAGAATATAGAATATCAACATGAAGGAATTGAGAGGGAAAAACAAGCATAAAAAGAGGTTTTGAAACAATTAACTGATACAAAAAGTCAAAAGAGTTGAGTTTTTTTTAATCCATGAAACTAAGCATTTATAGGGGACATAAGCAACTTCCAGTAGACAAAACATTGTAAAAAGAACAGAGATAAATTTATTCTCCTTGATCACAGGAACTGGAGAAATAGAAATAGATATTTTATTCTAGTAAAGGAAATTTCAAATGAAATACTGTGGAATATTGTATTGGAAATTTGCAGGATCAGCTCATGCAAACATGCACTGAGAATGGTATTTGTGAGTTTTCCCAAGTAACAAGGTGAACAGATACTTTTTACACTTTTTCTTTTTATTTTATAATATACAGTGGTACTACGTAATAAAAAGTCCTATTGACACTATGTTATATATAAGAACATGATGAAAAGCATGAAATTGAAATTATAAAATCTCAAGCACCTGTATATTTCTGCAGATATGACTCTCTTTAATGCAGGAAAGTGTCTAGGGTCTTGTTAATTTCTATCTTATTTAAAAGTTTAAGTAGAAAAATTTAACTGTTACCTGCTGATTTGTGTTACTTCCATGAAAATGAATTTTTCTTTCAACTGGTATTTCAAATAGGTATGATCTTTTTGAGTTCATATTTTTCATCATTTCTTCAATTGTATTTTGAATATTTGGTTTTCAACCTTACTTAGAGGAATGAAAATTAGATTATGTGATAAATTCATCCAAAACTCTTTAAAATATTAATTCTCATAGTTCTATATTAAGGGCAAGCCTACAACACTTTTAGTTTTCTTGAAAAGATATGAAACTTTGTCTAAAACAGAAATAATTTAGAAATTGTAAAAAAAGCTGTTTGATTGAGTGTATGATCATAGAATGGTTTGGGTTGGAAGGGACCTTAAAGATCATCTAGTAATCTTCTGACCTCATGTTTGTTGAATTCATTTACTGTAAATATTTTATAAATGTTTTTCATGATCCATAATTCTTATAGGCTGTTATGTCCCAAACATCCTAAAGTATGTCCACTTGCATGAAGTTGATGACATATTCTACATTAATCTTGTCCTTTTAGAATCTTCTAGATGATATAGTGATTTTTTTTAGTATTTATATTTCAAAATGGAATTTTAAAGGAGATGTAATGTTCTGCTGAAAATGAATGCTTATTGCCTATATAGGAAGATCTGAAATACTTCAGGCTGGTCTATTATCTTTGGCAGAAATCTCAGTGTTTTTTATATAAAATTTCTTATCTTAAATTCACTGTTACAATGTTGTGTTTTAATTAACAATTTTAAAAAGAGATTTTTCATTTCACAGTCAGAATTTTTTTTTACAACTCCTTTTCCTTGAGAATGCATATTTGTCTAGTGGGGTTAATTTTGATTTATGATAAAATTCTGAAAATATAGGTATTTGTGCTTGGGGATGTTTGAAAGACACTAATGAAAGATAATTTTGATTTTGACCTACAGTTAAGTTTTCTATACTGTGATAAAACTAATTCTTCATACTTTGAAACAATCAGTCTGTTTACTATTGTGTAGCTGGTAGCCAACCTTAGTAAATTTTGCATTTGCTAAAAGTTAATGCATCTTTGCTGTAGGAGAAATTAATTGCTGTCAGAAGAATCATGCTGCATTGTCAGAGGAAACTGAGTTTTGCAGCTGAAAGTTCCTCCCATGACTGGGGTGGGAATGTGGAAGAAAACATGGTCTCATAAATCACTGCACTCAGGTGGGGAGCACGGACGCAGTGCAGACACGGGTGTGCAAGAGATGGTGTCTGCTCACAGCAGAACCTCTCACTGACTCCACACCCAGCACTGCAGTGAGTTTTTAGTGGCTTTACTTTTTCAAAACTAAGACCCTTTTGAAAACAAGGATTGAAAATTCACAACTCAGGAAGATGTTTGTAGTCTCCTTGCATAATTCAACTGTAAAGTGTGAGGGACTGTATGAAAGCTGCAGAATATTTGGGCAAGGGAGTAAGGCTGTGTAATGAGCTCCCAAAGGAAAACCACACTCATTCATGCAGCAAGAGCTCAGAGAATATTTGCATTAAGGAAATGTTTTCATACTTATCAGTGACCAGGAAGAGAGGGAAAATGCTAAAATATGAAGCTAAATCTTAATTCCTAGAACTGATGCTCTTTTACCACATACAGAATCAATTTAGTACTAATGAAGTTCTGCCTCCATAAGAAAAATCTCTTTCAGTTTCTACATTTTCCTGTAGTTCTGCACCATAGAAAGCAGAGTAACAATGAAGTTCTCTGTAAAGGGCCAGAAAGAAGGACCTGTTTTCATTTGTCAGTGACAGTTAACATATTTTTTATTGTTTTGTCTTTACTTGTTAATTTATTTTTACTTTGTCTTCACCTGCTAATTTTCAAATTAACACAACTGCTCTGCTTCAATTTCAGTATTAAAATCAAAATTTTTACAGGGAAATTATCTGCTAAACTATGGGCATTTTAATAGAAATTGAACAGAATTCATATCAGCACAGGCAATTTCTAATAAGACAGCAGTGATCCCTGGATAGACCAACTCTGGGAAATGCAGAGATATTGTTTAGTTAATGCTTCTGCTCCATTCCCAGTATGAATTTGAAATTCCATCATGGATTTGAGATAGGGGCAACTTTAAATTGTTAGGGAAAATAATTTAAATAAATTGCCAAATTTTTGCATATTTGTTGGAAGCTTGTTTGGCCTGCTTCCTTTTGAGAAACCACAGTGGTGATCTTGCAACTGCAGGTATTATTCTCCTGGGACTCTTGATTACAACAGTGAGTCTTTGTTTCTCTGGCTCTTCAGCTTCTAAATCCCAAAGAGAAATGAAGGGAGGAGATAGATTGAAAAGTTACACAAGTCTTTTTCAGTTCAGCTGTGTGAGGACACTAGAGTCAAATATGCCCTTACTTTCTCTTCATTTGCTGCACATCTGTTTTGACCTTTCTGAGACAAAAAAGATTCCTTTTGTGGTAAGCTTATGGCCACTGGAGTGGGTAAAAGAAAACTCTTTAAAAGGCAATGGACTGTTGCTATTTCAGACAGGTCCTAATCAGGATCCCTTTCTCTCTTCCTTTTGACAGTGCTTGCATTGTCTGTCATATCAATAAAGCCTGGCTGAATCAATCCAAAGTGTTGCCAAGGAAAGCTGTTGCAAAACAATGTGAAATCTCCATGAAGACAAACCTAAACAGGCTCTTTCCCAAAGTGGACTAAGCTGAACTGCACAAAGGAGCTCTTGTGAGGAACAAGGTTTTCCGTATTCTTTAATTCCCAGCCATTGCCCTGCAGTCTGCCTGGTTGGCTTGCCCTTGCTGCTTTCACTACAAAGGTCTGAATCATCTCTATCTTGCTGCCCTGCAAAATCTTTGTGGATTTTTGAAAAGATGTCTTGATTCCAGCCAAATACAGAAACATTAATGACTTCTGCCCCCCAGTATTAAGCTGCCCTGAGAGTTTTAAGGTGAATTGCTAAAATAACTCCTTGAGATATCATTCAAATGTACTTGTACATTGAGCAATAGTTAATTAGGCATATTCTCCCAATGGCTCTCATTTGTCCATTAGTTCCAAATTCTTGTGGTGTAAAGCTGCAGTCTTATACACTTGTTCCTTTTAGATTTTCTAAAAGGAAAGACTATTTTTTTTACGTGACAACAACAAACATTTTTGCATGTCTGAATTGTTCAGGTGTGAGAGAAAAATAATTTTTAGTAATTATATCTTTGAGGACAAGTTTGCTATAAATCATCTTGGCAAAAAAGGACCTGAGAGACCTGGTGGACAACACACTGAACATTACAGCAAAGGTTAATGGTATCCTGAACTGCATAAGGAGAAATGTTTCTAACAGGTAGAGCAAAGTTCATCTTTACTTCAGCACCACTGAGGCCACATCTGGAGTTCTGTGTCTAATTCTGCAGTCCCCAGTACGGGAGAGATGTGGAGCTACTGGAGAGAGCCCAGTGAAGTGCCACAAAGATTATAAGGGCCTGAAACTTCTATGAAGAAAGGCAGAGAAAGCTGGGACTGTTATGTCTGGAGAAGAGAAAGTTCAGGAAAGATCTCATAAATGTGTGGAAGCCTGAGGGGAGAGTGTAAAGAGGATGGAACCTGGCTCTTTTTTAGAGATGCACAGTGACAGAAACAGATGCATAAATGGAGGCAAAAGAGGTTTCCTATGAAAATCAGAAAAACACTTTCCACTGTGAAGGTGACTGAGCACTGATAAAGATTATCTAGAGACCAGTGGACTCTCCCTCCTTGGAGATATTTAAAAGCTGTCTGGATATGATCCCAGGCAACTATATCTAGGTGTACAGGCTTGGCACCAAGGGGTGTTGCACCAGATGACCTCCAGTTTCCTTCCCACACCAACCATTCTGTTGATCTGTTATATGTATTAGAAATTCTGCTTGCAAAGGTTTTATGAAGGTTTACATAGGCCATGATGCAAAGTTTCATGTAGAGAAGGAGAAATTATTGGTTTGATTATCTTGACTACTGCCAATTCAGTTTATATAAATATATATGTATATATGAGACTATCTTGTGAAATTTTATTTGAACCAATAATTTGATAAAACCCCTCTCTTCACTCAGTTTGTTACAATTTGTGTCTGAAAAAGATGAGCTAGATACCTGAAAAGAGAAAAAAAATTGATTTTAGTTCAATAGCTTTTAATTATTGATATGATTTGGACTCAGCTTAAATTTAAAAGGTTCAGTTTTACTCTGAAACTCACTCTATGGCCTGTCTATGTTTCACAGCATATGAAAACTATAACTTACCATATGGTAGAACTTTATTTTATAACTTTTGTTGACCTTTCTTTCAACTCCCAGTGTTTGCTGCAGGACAATCCCACCACTCTTCACCAAGAGTGCAAGTACTGGAAGTTGGACCTGCTTAGTGCACTAAGGATGTTTCACCTTAGCGTGTATAAACTATTTACAGTGTGTTTATATAGAGATTATGGAAGCTCTGTGATACAGACCATTCACACATTATGAGCAGATTCCGATGTATTTCAACTGTAGAAACACTCTCACTGAAACCGATGGGGTTCCTCTTGGTGTGATTAAGTGTGATTCGACACGAGGAAAGGCATTTGGGGCTGACCTTGTGGTTTTTTATGCTGAGGCTAATTATTATCTCTACAGAATCTTTTTTTTCTTTTTTTTTTTTTCTTTTTTTCCTTTTTTTCTTTTTTTGGAAATTATAGTGATCTCAGTACAACTGCAATTGCAGTATATTGAACAAGTACTATATGTACCACAAGTAGAGTAAAGGTAATTTTCTTCCTGATACTGCCCTTCTACTACCCTCAGCACAGAGCGGCTCCTATTTATTTCAGTGGAAAACATTCTACTGCTTTAACAGAAAAAGAAAACTCCTTGTGGGATCAAAATCTTAAGTGAATTTACAAACATATGTGTTGAACCTTGATGAAAGTTTTTACAATTAAAAAAATCAATCACATAATTTCTATTCCCCTCTACATCAGCAACTTTGAAAATTATTTTCCTTCCTTTCAAATTCTGAAAAAAGCAGTAAATGCTTTAACTATGTCAGAACTATTTAATATTGTGTCTTTCCTTCTGAATTTTTTTTTTTTTTTGCTGGAAAGTGATTACTATTGATACCTATCACTACAGAATGTCTATGATGTGAGCCCAGTCCTCAGGGGGATTTGAGGAGGCATATAACCTGGAGAGCTTCCCACTTTAAAGCATGCTCATTTATCATTCTGCTGTCTCACACAGACAGAGATTTTGCATGTTATCCAAACATCCATTTAGAAGCAATTTAATTTTTAATCCTTGCTAACATCAGCAAAGAGACTGTTATGCACTCCAGTAAGATGACTGAAACTAAGAAGGGGTATTCAACAGGAGAGAGACAAAAATGTAACTAGAGACCATTGCAGAAACGATTGTAGCAAATTTTGAACACAAATTTACTGTATTTTGTTGCCATGACACAAAGTTTTATTTTAATGAGTTAAGAATGTCAATATTGCCTTTTAATGCAGTTTCGCTAATTCTAAAAAAATAAAAGGCTATGCACTAGTTTGTCATTGTAATTTGCCAAAAATTGGCAAACAAATGTATAACTATAAAATGAAAAGGAGTCATATTAGAACAAATTTCCACATTAAAATTCTAACCAATGTTGTTTTACCATAAAATTAGAAAAATTGCTGCCCTTCAATGTCAAATTGACATTTTGTCACTTGTGTAACTAAGCTTTGATGTCAAAGCAATATGTTTTTCTTATCGAGGAAAAATGAAATATTGTCATGGTCATACTTAGATTATTTTAGGAATAGAGCTAGAATGACAACTAAATATGTTGTGTCTTTCAAACATGTAACACTCTCCTAAAAGGATGTACTTTATTCTGATATAACTTTATGGTAACTACTCTAGAGCCATTAAGTACAAAAGTGGCTTTTGTATCAGTTTAGGACCTCTTGTTTCTCTCGGGTTTTTAGGGGAATGGTGGGTTTGGAGTTCAGTGGTTAATTTCTTGCCATTTAATGTGCTGAATAAATGATCAGGAAAGTTGTTTCAAAAAAGACAAAAGATACTTCTAGAAGTCATTTAGGAATCTTGGCATCCTGACCTCAAAAGGTCTAGACAACACAATTTTAGATTTAATTCCATAAGTTGAATTCTCCAAGTACCCAAAAGTCAGACTTCATAGAATTTCTTGTAATTATTTTTTAATGCAAAGGTATTTATAAGAGCCTTTTCAATGAATTCTGCTCTTTTTATTAAATTCTACCTTTTAAAATTGATACCCTCCCCATTCCTGCAGTTACTGGAAAAGTGCTTCAGATGTATTTCCTCAGTTCAGTGTTCTCAGTTTCTGAAGTTCTCCCTAGAGAAACCAGAAACTTTCAGAAGGTTTCTGTTTCATTGAGACAAGCCTGCAATAACTTACATTCATGTTCAAACACACACACTGTGAGGCACTGCATTTATTAATCACATTGATATTGAAAGCACTAATCCTAATGCACAAAGCCCTGAACAAGTGCAAGTCTCTGCAGGACTGTGGCCACAGCACTCTTCCATGGTGATTTTCTATTCATCAGAGTTCAGTATTTTCCTTTTGACAAATACACAGCTCTTGACTGTAGCAGAATTTCTTAGGGAACAAGGGCATGAGGCATTTTGGGATTAGGTATGAGCTATTCTGAGCTAGGCCTCAGATTTGGGCCTGTTTAGTAGCAGATAAACCTGTGGTGCAGTAAGAAATTAGATTAAGGTGTGTTTAGGCATTTTATAGTATAGTTATAGTAATTTCACAGTAGCTATCTTAAGGCTGGGATTGTTTGCATTCTTTTCTGTCTGAATACCAATTAGAGAGCACCTGTAACTGTAAATTATCTGAAACTGTATTTAACCCACCATCTTGAGACAATAAAGGAGAATGCATGCCATTAATCATATTGGTTTGATCGTGCAGTGCTCTGTCCAGTCTCCCATGTAAATTCGGTCCCCTGGCGTCACTTGATAACACTCCTGGAGCAGAATAAGTTGAGCCTTCTAAGATACATATCTAAAAGAAGCTTTTATTTCTTTATGAGAAATTTATACTAGTGTTGATTATTGAGAAAATGTAAACTATTATATGCCATCACATCTTCCACAAATATTTCTGGTCAAAGGCAAAGAAATAGAAGAGAGAATTAGATGTGTCCACACAACATGGAATAGTGTGATAAATGGGAATTCCAATTATTCATGGAACAGCTCTCAATTCCTCTTTCTCTTTTCTAAAATATCTGTAGAAGAGACCTGCAGAGTGATCATCTCAGGTCTTGGTTGGAAAGATAGTGTTTAAATATCAAACAATAGACTGTGTTGTAAAGATTATTTTACTTGGTGATTAGTGTTCAACAAGATGATAGAAATTGGGTACTGAAAATGAAGAAAGTTAGGCCCTTTATGAGGATTTTATGTTCCTAATTTGAGGCAGTCAGATGCAAAAATATCTTAAATAGGTACCTCATTTACACAGTCTGTGAGTATGTGTAGATACAGATAGTTTTACATGAAAAGTGACCAAACATTTGTTTCAAACAGGAAAAGTACTGCTAAGTATGACATAATAAATCCATTTATTAATCTCTAAGACATTAAAATAATAAAAGACATAAAAATACATGTAAGCATATACTGTTTTTTTTTAATTTATGTTTTTAAACAACACATTAAGTTAACAAAAAATAGAAGAACTTTGAAAATGTTGATATTTTACAGAACCTGTACTTAATAACATTCAGAAGTTTTAGCACACTGAAGGTTGGTTTTGTGGGGAGTTTTCTGGTTTGTTTGGGTTTTTTTAATATGCAGTCATAAATAGGGGGAAAAATTGACACATACATACACAGAGCAAGACTAGAGCAGCTTCACCTTAAGGGGATACTAGAGTTTCCACAGTTGTGTGAATTCTATATGTTAATGACATTTTTTAGACAGGGTTATACATTGAGTAATAGTGAACTCTATCTTTTCAGAGTTAAGTGGAATTTAATCATGCAGCCTTTGGATTTTGTGAGAGTTGAGCACTTAAATTCTACGAAGCTCTGAAAATTTAAGGTTAAAGGGTCTGTAAAACATAAAAATAAGGAAATTCATAACGATAGGTGACCCCAAAAGACTTGGAATTTGGGTAAGCCACGGACAATTGTCTAAAAGTTCAGATGTTTATCTGATCCTCTGGAGCCTACAAAATTGGTCTGCAAAGGCTTGCAGGAGGATGATTAAGATTTCTAGCACTTCTGCTTCTGGTCATAGCTGAGTATAGACCCTAAATAGGCTTTATTTCTTAGTACAATTTTTTAATTTGCTTCGGGAAAAGTGATTTGGAGGGGAAGTATTTTACATTAGTGGTCATCTTTTCTAATTTAATCAGCACTTCTTAGGTAAAACTACAGAAAATAGACCTTAAGATATAATCCAAAGTTGTTAATAAATCCAAGGAAATTGAGAAATAGAGTAATATTTATACCTCACATTCTGTCTTGCCAAAAAGTGGACTTCAGGGTGCCGTGCTGAACAGGGACTTTGGTTGAGCTCTTGAAGGACTAATTTGAGATGAATAATTTTAAATATTTCATTTATTGACCTGAACACAGTGGGTAGAAGTTTAGTAGTGAAAATTATTCATGTCACAGAACCGGCATTACTGGTATGATGAAGAATGAAAGAAGAAAATTCCACTGTGAGATAAAATAATAGATTGAGAGGGAGGATATATCCACAAATCTAATGTGCTACTTAACTAAAGGACATAGCAGGAACAAGTGAATATTAGCATATGGATAAATATAGGAAGGAAATGATAAAAAAGTCCTTAAACATCAGAAGAAAAAGACTGTGTAACAACTCTTTTTCAGAAAGAGTGGCAGCAAGAAATACAACTGCTTTCAAGATGGAGCCAGAAAATGGAGTTACTTCCAAATTTTAAAAAAGTCCTGTTAATTCATATAACACACACATGTTTTAATATTTGAAACTGCTGCTATAGCTCAGATATAGTGGAGCATTAAAAGTAGACAATTAATTAACAAATAATTAAACACACTGACCCTTGTCTCCCTGATGATTGTCTTAACAAGAAAAGGTATTACTGACATTTGCTGTAACATGTCACTGTGCTGAAAATTCATCAATAATTAAATAATATAGAAATGTAACCTGCCTCAGCTTGTATGTCCTCTGCTTTTCTCATTTGACAATTGCTAAAATTTTTCAGATATCTTGTGGGACTTGATTTGCCTCCTTAGAGCTCCAGCCCTACGAAATGCAGGACATAACAGACATTATGGAGAGCATTTAAATGCAATTTTCAAAATATTAATTAATCCCTAGAAACCACACTGAGTCTGGCATGGGGAAATTCAGGTTGTGATCTGGTTTTGTTTGACTGTTTTTTTTTTACAGATAGATATATTTTGCAGCACTTCTCAACATAGGATCTGAGGTTTGGTATGAAAGACAGTTCAAAGCATTTTCAGTTTCAGATAGGATAACTATTCTTTACACGAATATTTGTATCTGTTATTTGATGCTAATTTCTCTCTCTTTGCTATCTGAATAAGCTATTTTTAAAGGCATGATAATCAAATATGGTGTTATTTATAGTATTGTTATGTGCTTGAAGAAAAACCTAAGGAGCCAACAGTTACAAAATGTACTAGAATTCTTCCTGTATGAATTAGTACTATCACCTAAAAAGAAGATACACTAGAGAAAACAAAATTTTTTTTCTTCAAATTTAGTGCTTTGAATCAGCAACATCCACAGACAAAACACTGATATGTGATAAAAGGTGGAACAGTTTTTTTTTCCTGCATATCTTACTTTTCCCTTGAACTGTTGGTTTCTCAACACTCTGAATTTTATATACTAGGGCTCTTTCAAAGGCAAAAATGATACATATTGTCTGTGCATGTTATAACCTTATGATATCAACTATTACTTTAATTCTAAAGGAAGATCCAGATAATTATACCTATCTTTATTTGTTTATGGTGTAATTTTCAGAAATGCATCACAATTTATGTTCCTTCGATGGGAAGCAGAATGTCTTTGTGGCAAGAGTAAATCATACTACACAGATATCAAGTTCTTGAAAATAATACTTTAAAAGTAGCACCTCTTTCTCTCATTTATTTTGGACTTCGTGCATTGCCTGTACAATGTATTAAGTGGTCTCAAATGTCAAGGTCTTTTAGATTTTGACCCTGAGTGCCTGCATCACTAGAGACAACTTTGGTTGAGAGAATGGTAGTGTCTTTTAGAGAAGATGAGCAAAAACCTGAGGTAAAAAAAATGAATCTAGTAGAATAGTGCTTATTATATTTATTACCTTGTGCTTAGGGCAATTATCTTTCAGTGAGCTGGAATACTATGCAGAATGGAAAATAAAATGGAAAAGTGCTACTGAAGTAGAAATTTTATATTTAAAAAGACAAATTGGAATATTTTTCTATTTACAGAATATAGGTCTTTTTGATATAGGTCAAGCGTCTGATCATTTATGTTGAAGTATAAGTGAAGTATAATTATGTGACACTTACATTGCTGACTCACATAACATTACCTAGATTTTGACTGCACCACTCTCCACAACAAGAAGTGTATGTAGCTAAACTTTAAAGCTTTAAAAACTTTTATTTTGATGAGAATTACATAGTGATATTTATTTAACATTTTTAATTGATTCATAAAAGTAGTCATTCATGTTCAGATGAACACTGAAAATAGTAAATATTCATTAGAGACAAAATATTGTAAAACTTCTAATGCACAATTCCTGATAGAAAGCAAATGTCACTTTATCATAAATTAATGATAAATATATTCTTTTAGAAGTAATGAAACTTAGTTTAGAGCCATTAAGACCAAGAACTAGTATCCTAACTAAGAATTTCATTTATAGGATAAATATCAAGAAAACTATTCTGTTTAGAAGAAATGCTTTGATTCAATTATTTTTTTAGATGATCATTTATTATTGATATTAGTGTAATTGTTATTAGTCCCTTTATCAGTTTTTAACTCATTTGGAAGAAATACCATTACTTTTCATCTGAGTTAGGAATGGATGAGCCACCATGCAGATATGAATATTTCTTTAAAATTAGAGCTGTTTCTATTTTTCAGTGACAAATAGTACAATCTTAATAAAATGTACATGGGTCTCCTTTTACTCCTTTTCTTTCTGTATATGGCCTTGTCTATATGAATTACATTTGGTAGGAAGATTGAATATTGTGAGATTATCTGAAAAGTCTAATAGTTGCTAATACTGAGAAGGTATTAGAAAATTTAAAAGAAAAACCATCTTGCCTTCATCAGTGTTTTAAGGGTTACCTTAAGGGTCAGATAAGCCTTACAAATACAAACTCTTTACCTCTGAGACACTTTTTGCATATCACTTGTGAATAGCCTGTACAAGATACTGTGGAATGTGGTCTTTGCTAGTTGACACAACCCAAGTGAATAGAGCTCATTTTTGAGGCTGTCAGAAAAATGTCTTCTCCATATGGGCTTTACATTCTGGAAGGTGAGACCATAGAATCACTTGACAATCTTTTATTGCATTTGTGCCAGAGATACAATATTTACATTAAATTGATGTTTATATGTTTTTGTACAGGAAGATTCCCTTCTTGGAATCACAGCACTCTCTCTCAGATGACAACCAGGAAAGGTTTAAACACCTGATTAAATTAATACAATTTTGCATACTCACAATGAATTAATGGCATAACTTGCTGGGTACAATTTTGCATCTTAACCTGGAGTCTTTACAACTTTGTGGCCATAAGTATTTTATACAGCTTTAGTGGTTCCACCAGAAAATTTCAATTTTACAAGAAAAACAAGCAACAAACCCAAAACTGTACTTGGAAATACCAAGAAAAAGGGGTTTTGTGTGCTAATGATTAACTTATGCATCAGAAAGCTGCATAGACTTAATCTCAAGATGATACAATATAGTGTTTTATTCAGGCTATTCCCTTACAAACTGAAACAGAGTGGCTTGGCATTTTCTGTGGATGTTTACATTTTTATTTTTTTCTGCATTCAACACCTGAATTAAATCAAAATTCTTTCAATGGTTAGTGAAAAAAATATTGATTTACTCACAATATATACCTTTTTATCAAATGTACAATTTTTATTATCTCTTTAATTCTGTTTGAAAAAAAAAAGTACTCTGGACTTCAGACAGAATCCTATCAAGTACTATCAAAAGTGATGCAATTTAACAAAATATTTAATTTTTGGCGAAACAACATATTCCATGAAAACACATTTTGTCATATACGCCCACCAACTTTACTGGTGAAAAACATCTGTTTAAAAATGATTTCTGGAAATATCATATCCTTTCAAAGGGCTCAGGAGTTTTTTTTCAGTTTTATGTGTACCGCCTTTCCATTTGCAGCTAAAATGCTGTAAAAATAAATAGGCTGTGTTACAAAGAAGGCCCTTGTTGCAGTATATCAGTCTTGGAGCAGAAAGTGCTGGAATTATTCTGAGATAGACAATTCTCAAGATTTCCAGCCTAATTAGTAAGCCCAAGGGGGAATCTCATTGTTTAGATACGCCATTTAAGGTTTGCCCAAACCCATCCTTGGGTCACTTAAAGAGTTCAGGAGAAAACTTCTGTTACATGAAAAAGAAAAATTATTGTTGTACTCCTGCAATTTTATCATTCACATAGAGACATAGCTAGAGTTCTCAAAGATTAAAAATAAAAAAGTTCTAATGATAACATTTTTACCATGGCGGTACACAGTCTCTCCCCCAGAGTTAAAGTACCCATTCAAAAAACCCTGTGAGCCTACAGGACAGAAAGGGGCTAAGACTTGCTTCTATATGATAGATAAACAAAATCAGTCATTACAAAAGCCCAGCTGTTAATTTGCTTTCAGAAGTATCAGTACAATGCCTGATATAACCTCCTATTTATGCAGATACTTTTTTTTAATGTTGCATACTTTAGGGAAGTGTGGCTGACCCTTTAAGGCAGAAAGTAAGCATCAGTGAAATACACTTTCTTTATCTTTTGGGAAATGTGGAGGGGTGATTAGGAAATACCTCTGGAATGGCTTATATTTTGATCAGGTGCATTTGCAGACACATCTCTTATCCTTCCCCAAAATTACAGAAGGATTTACAAGTCTTACTGTGAAAGTGGTGTCAAAGACATCTCTAAGTCAAGAAAGACATTCTTCAGAGCTTCAATCCGTATGTTGAGAGCTTTCCTGGCAGGCAGCTCTCATCACAACAAGGTGTTCAAGGAGAGGGATTTGCTCTGAACTGGCAAGCTGTAACGATGCTTCACAGGCATTATATGAATGGTATTTAAGTGTGTTGGGATTTAAAGGAAACTGCATTGCTTTTCTGTGTAACTGGAAAATTTAGGGAATAAGCTGTTCTGGAAATACAAGAATATAAATGTCCACAAAGGAGAGTTTTGTACACTACAATGAATATAATAAGTTTTTGAATGAGCTCAAGCTTACTAAAGAAGAGCTTATTTTAACCTACCTGTTTGCTTTGTTATTTTATCATGATGTCATGGTGTTCATAGACAGAACATGTATATAGCTCATACTGCTACTGGCATGTAATGGAGAAGTGTGAGAATGAGAACTGGATTATTCAGAGTGTATGTTCAACTCTGTGCTTTCTTGTGATATTGGGTATTGGAGGGGAAACGTCTGTGGGATTTATAGTGGGAATTGTCACAATGATCTGCATCATCATAGAATGATCCAAAACGCAGGAATGCAGTTGTCTGATCCTGATCAGCTTTAAAAGAGGTTGAAAAAACCCGTTTTATCTGGGTGAAACAAGGGTATCTGGGTAAAACAGAGTACATTGTAGTTTCAGCAGTTGATTTAGTCCTAAACCCTCACAGTTCTCCATTCTACAAGAATATTGAGATGAAAAAGTAAAAGATACTGAGGCAGGAGGCAGGATGAATAACGTATATCCTCGAGGAGTCAGAATTATCCAGGATTAATATTACCCTTGGGTTATTGCAACCCAGGACAAAATGAAGAGCACATGGCACTGCCTTTCCCAGCACTGTGGCTGAGAGTATTTGCACTGTTGGCAAGGAAATGGGGTTGGCCTGCCAGCAGGAAACAGCTCCAAATTTGGATGAGGGCTACAAAAAAGTGTCATTAATTGGAGGTGAACAGCAGTAACAGATGCCTTGAATTATTGCAGTACTCCCGAGACTTTTCAAGACAAATTTGCATAATTCAGGACCACTGTATTTTACCACCCACAGCTATTGCATATGTTCAAAAGATTTTGCTTCAGCTTTTAAGATTAGTCCCTGAGACATCAATTTTTTATGAACAGTATACATGGTGAATTTTACTGACATATTTCATCGCACTGAATTTGGGGCTGTTTTTCACTAGTCTAATATTTAGCAGGAATCATGCTGTCTTAATTTTGGTAATCTAGAGGTATAAGGAAAAAAATAATGTTGGAAGAGAGTGCCAGCTGACAACAGTAGTTTAATCTACAGATCTGTTTTTATCTTGGTTTCTTAAGTTAGACATATACACTGAAGTTCTGCAGAGATGAGATAGGATTCACAGAAATTCTTGAAATCTTAAAGATTATATAATTTGGAAGATTTTTAGAATTCTTCTGAATTTTGAGGGAATTGTTTTCTGGTAGTTTAAGAAATGCTTTTGATATTATAACCCCTAAAGCTGTATAAAACAGTTTATTGATTAACTGTAGATTAAAGAAGTAGGTTTTTGATAGAAATTTGAGAAATTTTCATGTAATTGTTTTTAATTGTCAGTAAAAACCACTTTTTAATAGAGCTTTTCAGTTACACTTACATGTTACCATTGAATTTACTAAGATTGTATTTAGACTAACATTTGCTAGGTGGAACAGACCAGAATTTATTCTTTACAGATGAAAATCGTGGAGGTGGTCCAATTATTTAAAGGTACATTTTCATATAATTTCCACAGTAAGATTTCTTATCTTGCCCCTTTCAAAACAGCCCTTTCCCCTCTTTTAGCATGTCATGACAAAATGTTCCTCAAAGCAAAAATGTTTTACAGTAAAATACCATGTCTGGTTCCAATGAACCAAAACACCAAATCCCTGTATAGAGGTGAAGCTGTATCTCTTTACTTCAGCTTAATTGTTGATGGAAAAGTCTTGGGAAGGATGAATATATCAGAACATAGTTAGAAAAAGGGTGGTTTTTATTTAAAAAAACTCTGCTGTTGAATCCAAAACAACTGAATAATGCATCAGTTTCAAAGAGTTTCAACATGGGTAGATTTTTGTCCAACTTTTTTTCTGGAAAAATAAAAGTTTAAAAATGCTAATATATATACTAAGGCACTGTTTGCAAATATGTGTTACAGGCTTTGTTTTCATACAAGTGCAAAGAAAAACCATATTTCACAGCCTTGAAGTTTATCATGAAAGGCTCAATATTTGTCCATGTGTGGAGGAAAACTTACCTTATTGGTATCTGCAAATAGGATAGTCTCCAAATTCCTTATCTCTTCCTTGAATATACTGGAATTCTTTATTTTTTAGTAAGTATTTTATTAGCAATGTAGAAACAAATTAAAGACTTGCATCTCTCTGTAGAGAATAATTGATCAGATGGGTAAAAATTGACATGAAGAAAAATGGTGTTGTTCAAAACCCATAGCTGCTCTGTTGCTGAAGAGCACCGACACATTTTTCTCTACTTTTCCCCCCAAAAATGCACAGAGAACATATCTAGACACAGTTCTACAATACATGCTGTAATTATGTGGTGCTAAGATATGCACTGTAATTACAGTGTTATGGTAAATCCCTCACTTGCAAGTAGGGTGTTCTATAGCTTTTTGAATTTCTATGCTGATTAATCAATTAGGATTTATTTTGCTTCCTTTATAAACTGCAGTATATGAATTTTTTAAGACTACATGTATTCTGCACTGACCGGTAAATTCCAGCTAACAGTTTTTCCCATCACTGAGAAAATCATAAACCTTCTGCCTTTTTGCTATTCTGCTACTTTTCCTGTAAAATTCCTTTATGTGTTCCATTGTAGGTCATTGCTCTTTTCCATAGCTCCCTGCCTTCATTCAGCATTCTTTTTTAATAGCTTTAATCTTAGTTTGAGGGTTTTACATTTATTTTCATTCCAAGTAGTCTGTTTACTTAAAGTAAGGGGAGAAGTAGAATCCTGTTTTCAGCTTTGAAAACAAAAAGAAACCTACAGGTCCAGTGGAGGTCTAAAGTCACTATGCTACAAAGGACTTTCTCCCAGTTGGAGAATCTGTTTTCTGCGTTCTTAGTTTTCACCACACCTGTGTGCTGACTTTTTGGTACTATTATCAGATACAGTATCTGTCTACAAATCACTGTTTGCTTTTGTTAATTAAAAACAGATGGCAAGTGATTAAAAAAAAAAAAAGGAGTGGAAAGGAAAAAATTACATCTTGAACAAGTTACATCAAATACACACAAATTTATAGACTAGCGCTTTTTGGAAAATAGTTGTATTTACCAAGAGTTAATTAAATTGCTGTGTCCACAGAACATTCAGCTTTGTATAAAAAAGGGCAAAAAGATATTTTAGTTGTGGTTGAAAATGAAGACTTTGTTAAGTCAAATGATTTTTTTTTTTTCCTTTGGGTTAACCCTGAATTGATCTCTGTAAGACAAATCAGCCCAGGCTAAGACAACAGAGCCTACCTGTACCAGGTCAGGCCTCCTGGTCAAGTAAGACTTATCATGTTCTCTGTTTGCTCTGCTGCCTGTAGAGTGCAAGTCTGGGCCTTGTGGTGCATTTGACTGATAATCTCTGATCTTTCAGATACTAGGGAATTTTCTGCTGCAATTTTTAGATGACACTGGACACAATCAGTATAAAATACCCAGATTGTAACCTTCTTCACTGGTGTTCCAAACTTGGGATCAGAAGAAACCGTTCTCCTAACTGCAGTGGCAGTGCTTCTACCAGCAAGCATGCAGGTTCCTCATGGCATTGTGAAATGACACGTTTTCGTAGAAGAAAAAAAGAACACTCTTCCAGCAGCCAGATTAGGAGTCAAATTAGGGTGCTCAAAGAAGGACTCTGCAGCAACATCCAAAACTATGCAAAATTACTTTGTTCAACCTAGATTCTTGACCACGCAGATCAAGCATTATCTCAATTTTCAGATCACATTTGCCTCTTTTCTGCTAGGCTTTGAGCTTGAAATGCCTTTGGAAGCAACTGGAAAATCTGATTTTCAGCTGGCATCAGAGCAGACCATCCACATTTTAAAGTTCACTCTCAAGAGAATTTCTTCAAGCTTTAAAATTAAAAGTATTTCAGGCTGTTTGTATAAAGGTTGATAATTACTTAAAACCTTTTGTTACTTCTCTTACTTCAATACAAGCTCTAAAAACATGGTAATTGCTCTTCTGCAAATTTTACTGCATGAGCAACATCATCTTAGTTTTTAAATTTTTTTTCAAGAGGAGATTTTCAGATTTTTTTTTTTTGTACTCTACTCTTCTGTTATCCTGGTTTAGAAATACAAGTCTATAATAATAATCTATTCTGTAGGAATAGATTTTTAGGAATCTAGGAATTTTCTAGGAATGTCACTGTCATATTATACCTTTTTAAAGTGTAAACATGTTAATATAAGCTGGAAAAGAAAAGATTGTGAAGATTAAGGAACAGGATAGAATTTCAGGAATGAGAGGAAGGTAGGAACAGTCTCTTTGCCTAATAATATTTCATATTATTCCTGAGTGAAATTTGAAAATGTGCTGGTATCATTTCAACTGCTTTAAAGGGATGAGAAAAATGAACATGGCCATGCTACAGATGAGTTTAACATTGGGGTCACATTTTACATATGACTGGTGAGCCCAAAACATTGCAACTTCTTTTATTTTCTGCCTAATGCAGAAAATATACATGAAGATATACTGAAAAAAAATTACAGAATTCTCTCCTTTGAGAATAGTATCTCTTACTGGAAGTGTCAGCCACCTAGAAAAAATCAGGTATGTCATTTACATAAATTGTTGTCCCTACAGTAGTTCTTGCAGGGCAAAAAATCAAACAAAGGGAAAAAATCCATTAGTTTATCTTTCTCTAGGCAGTTACTTCGAGCACATAGGAAATGCAAATGATCCTACCTGTTGCCCGACTTGCTAATTCCACTTCAAAAGAGCCAAGTATCCATTTTGTTTCTCTTGGGAACATTCACACAGGCATAGCACAAATACACACATATGCACTTTATTTGCCTGTTAGTTGTACTTTTACTGAAATAAATTATCCAGATTGAAAATTTTCTCTTCTTCTCTCAACACTTTTGAGATGCTGGCAGCCATAGATATAAGCCAGAATAGTCAGCTGGGCTTTATTTTTCTTTGAAGGGTGCAGAGATGTGTACAAACTGCTGCACTGCCTCTTCTCATGCAGGCACTGAGTCCCACAGAGGGCTCAGCAGTACCTGAATTGTCTTGCTGACCCTTACCCTCAGTAATGCTGTGACTGCAGCACTTGATATTGATTACTTTCCAAAGAAGGAGTGGGAGTACAGCTGGATTTTGAAGCAAACTCTTTGTCCTTCAAGATCTTGAGGTAGACATACCAATGAACTATCTAGGAAGAAGTACATTGGCTCTGACAGCAAGTGCTCAAGATGAGGTTGGAGTTTCCCCTGCTCAAGTTGGCCCTGCACCAAACTATCACAGTTTGGATCCTGTGTCTGAAGCCACCACCCATTCACAGGCAAATGACAAGAACCCTGGGATCAGTGGCTTTTTTTCTTTCTCCCTAATACTATTGCAAGTTTCTTGGGTTCTTCCCAGTGAAAGAGAAAATCATTTATGAAACCTCAGTGTTCTCTGGGATGAGAAAGGTATTTCCTCCCTTATTGCAGGCTGAAGGTCTTCATGTTACTTCCTAAAGTACATCTTAAGGAACTGTGTAGTTTGAGGCTTGGTTTTGAAGCCATGCATATATTGCCTCAGGCAACTGGTGCCTCAGGTCACTTTTCAGTTTTTGGGTCATTGTGGAGTGTATGACAACGTAACAAAATATTAATGGTAGTTTGAAAAACATTTAGGTATAAACAATAAATAGAAGGTACTTGAAGACAAACTGTTTAAATTTATTTCCCATGTGATATATATTTCCTGTGTGAATATATTATATGAGACAAATGCTCTATTAGATGTACAAAACTCAAAGTTTGTCTCTGAGTAAAAAAGAAAAAAAAAAAAAAGGTCTTTAAGCTGTCCTCCATCTACAAGGGAAAAAAAATCTGTTTCTCTTCCAAGATGAAAATCATGCCTCAGTGCATGCCCTACAGGAATATACTCTCAACATTTTATATCAAGTCTTCCAAATTCACCACTGTGCAGGAATTAAAAAGATAACTGTAATAAAAAAAGCTGGCTGGATTTTGTTCATGTGAAAAGCAATTAGTTAAAAAGCTACTGTATTTCAGTTTCTCAAAACCCACGTGTTGACGTGCTTGTGAATAACACTTTTCCTCCTTATAAAAATTCTGTAAACTGAAGTGACTCAGGACCATCAAGGAAAAAAGTTTCAGCATATAATGTGATTTCACAGCATACTAATCCATGTACAACAGATTTTTCTTTGGGAATTGCACTTCTGTATATACTTGGTCACTTTCAAGAGATGACCAGGAAAACTCAAGTTTTCTGTAGAGGCACAAAAGGTAAGGACTTGTATTATTAATCTTAGGCTGCCATATGGCATCCTTGCAGGCCTAGAGGAAATAAAATGTAAAGTTTAAAAAAAAGGTGGTAAGGTCTCTTATTGCCAAGATAAACGCTGAATGCTTTAAGGTTGGGCTTTATAGACATGACTTGTGCTTGAAGACTCTCAGAGTTATCTCTTATAAGGAAGAAAAACAGCAAGTATTTTTATCACTTTTGTGGAAACATGAAACAGTGGAGCTATGTGAAAACCACAAACACTGAGAAAGAGTATATGAAAATATGCTTCTTATTATAGATATATGTTAAACTGGGCACAAATTATATTATTTTATAGGTGACATTCAGTTGTTTTCTACTTTCAGGGAAAATGAGTGTGGGTTTTACTGCTGATTTTTCTAGAATTTCACTGTTCAAATATATGGTTTTCAACAAATCAAGCTTATAAAAATGAATATTTATTTCTGGAAGGTTAAGGTGGCTTTTTCTACTAGGTGTTCTTTTCATACTGTTAGATCACTGTTTTACTCCTCTTATTCCCGTACTCAATCCAAGCATCCTCTTGCAAAGGAAAACAGTCTCTTCAGTTGTTTGGTGGAAAGATGCATCTCTGTAACACTGCTTCCTTGAGGCCTGTGACTCCAAGTAGCACAGAACTCTGTAAGATTGACTGAAGAGGATGAACTGAGGTGCCAACTCCTTTCTGGCTAAGGTTGAAAGTGGAAGTTTTTAGGAATAAATTATTTATAGCAGAGTTATCTGAGAATAGTCAGACCCATGCTAGACTACTGAGAGGTGGCTCAGAGACCATGGATCTGTTGGACCCTTGGGCTCTTGAATGGGTAAGCAAACCCCTCAGCCCCGCAGCGTGCTGGGCTGGGTGGGCTCGGCTCAAATCCCCTTTAGGATTTCACTGCTCAGTGGGAGCTGCTGTGGAAGACGGGCTGTGATCCTTGTCAGCAGCATAGAGGTACCTGCCAAATTCACAGCACTGTTCACTTCACTGAGCTGCAGGCAATCATGTGTTTTTTATCAGGCTAACATACACCCTGCTGGTGGTGACACTTAATGTCTTCAGCACTTTAGAAGTTTTGTGTAGTTTGCAATGCACATGGCTTTTTATGAGAGGAGATCTTTGATTATTTTCCATTGCCCATGAACTGAGCCATACTCACACTTCTGTCTATAATTACACCTCTAGTAAGAGCTGTTCACTCCTGGCAAGACTTACCTAGGCAGGAGTACATTTTGCTGACCATAGGCCGTGCAGGATTTAATGACAAAGATGAGCCCATGATATTCCATAGCTCAGATTATTTTAGCACTTGTCAAATACTTCTAGGTTTACTCTGAAGTAAACATTATTTCTGTTGTAAGGTATTTCCCATATATATGGCATTTCAGAGTGATTTATCCCTATTGAAGAGAGGCTTGGAATTGGACATTGTCAATCTGTAGCATCTTTATTAGCATTATGTAGGAAAAGCAAGTTTCTGACAGTAGCCACACACATCAGAATTTTAGGAAGCTGTCTTCAAGGGGCTAATACTGCTTCTCAGGAGACTGTGGTAATAGAATATCAGCACTTCATTTAATGTGAACTTTAAGCAGCAGATGAGCTTTTTTAGTTTCAGGAAAAGGTTACTGAAATAACAGTAAACACTTAAAGGACACAAATCATATTCAAGGTGGATTAAATCTTGTCAGTGAGTAGTGAAGAGGACGTCCAGAAGGTGCAACAGAAAAGCAGAGGCTGCTCAACCAAGATACAGAATACTTTCCAAAGCCAGGCAGTGCCTCTTCAAACTCAGCAGGAAGGAGAGTAAAATAAGCAGGAGATGAAGTGTGGCTGCAGGATACTTACTTCTCTCCCTTCCCCCCAAAATGTGATCTTTGCCAAAAAATCAAAGAATGCAACATTATTCTTTTGTAGGCTACAAATAACTTATTTTTTTTCCCTTTTAGGTTCTTTGATGCATTTTATTTGTCATTGATGAGACAAACAAAGCTAAATCTGTACAAATTATTTCTCCACTAATCCATCAGTAATTTTAACTGCTTTTTGATCTCAATCCTGTCTCTGACTTCATTTTGTGTGTATGAATGTGTGCATGCTTGAGCACAGGTGGGAACCAAGAAAACCAGTCCTGACTTCCCCTTTACCTGGGGTTAGGACACGGGCCTGAAAACAAGACTGCTATAGCCCAGGCCAGGCTTTGTAGACTTTACAAGACCTGTGTACAGGAGAAAAACCTGAAGCATCACATTTCTGCAGCTCTCAGCACTTAATTTCTCTGCACTATTTTCACTCATCTGTTCAGTCACCTTTGCCTGAAATTCAACTCTTTTTACTATATATATCCCAGGCACTTTATTTCTAACTCTTGAAATATGTGTTGTTCAGGATATTAAAAATAAATATTATTTTAGAAAATGTAAAGATTTCCAATATCTCATTGCAAACCTCAGTCATTTTTGGCTATGCACATTACGGATGATTGATTATATTTGCCTACAATAAGTCAGAAATCCACAAATTTTAAGTAAGGAATACCTGAAATGTATTTATTTTAAAAGATAATTTTTATCCAAATTAATAACTAGAATATTTAAACAATATTTAAATACTTGGTGCTTTTACATAAGATGCTGAAAGGTCATCTTGGAAGTTTTTGTAAGCATGAACTTTTAATGAAAAGATAGTGGCTGATGTTTCTTTGTAGCGGCGTGTTTTCTATCTTTTTATTTATTGTTAATATTTATAGGTTCTGTAATGGTTTCTCCCAAGTTCCCCCCTGTATTTCTCCCCATTTGGTTTCCCCCTGCCTTTGTTCTCCACAGCCTGTCACTCTCTGGGAGGCCTCTCCTCTTCTTCCAGAGTGTTCAGAGAGACTCGGTCCCAGATTGGAGCAGGCTGGGGAACCCCCACCCCTCGTTTCCCATTCGCTGTCTGTGTGACATCCATATTTCCCTTATTGGCTTTCCCTCTTGTGTCCACCCCCTTGTCCCAGCCCCTTATAAACTGTAACCACGCCTCTGGCAAGGGGAGAGGCTCAGAGACACGCGTGGCTCCCCTGCGAACAGCAGGTGACAATAAAAACCATCTAGCCACAAAGTAGCCTCCTCGCTTCCTACCTTCGTCAAGCCTCACCGACATCTCTCGTGCAGCTCTGACCCACCGGGGGGGTGG
This sequence comes from Acrocephalus scirpaceus scirpaceus, assembly GCA_910950805.1. Lineage (NCBI taxonomy): Eukaryota > Metazoa > Chordata > Aves > Passeriformes > Sylviidae > Acrocephalus > Acrocephalus scirpaceus. Next base: position 18,168,394 of record OU383773.1, read on the forward strand.
TGGCCGGTCCGCCTGCTGCCACCAACTGAGTTTGGAAGTATCCCGAGCCAGGGCTAGCCGGGAACAGCTGGAAGCCACTTTCCAGCCGGGCTCGAGGGATATTTTCATTTCTTGCTTAAGGCAGGAATACTGTCATCAGGGATTGATATAAAATGATATGGTCAATGGTAAACCAACATCAATTGATAGAGACAAAATCCATCAAACTTGGTTCAGCTTTTAAACCCCTCTTTTAATGTCAATCTAGTAAGGGACTTTGGAGAACCTTTGCTGGAATGATGGACTTGCTTATAACTCAGTTGACTTTATTATATGAAAAACATGCAGATGAGTAAACTGATAAATTTTACTTATAACCCACAAAAATAAATCTGACATAAAAATGGTGAAAAGTGCAACATTAAAAACAATCTGGGGAACGGGAGAATGATGGAGGCTGTGATTGTGTGTGTTTGAGTCAAGGCAGATTTGGCTGCATGGAGCAATCACCAGGAGGGATTTTGTCCAGATACACATTCTGCTGTGAAAGTCACAGCTGTTCAAGAGTTGAGACCAGAGGACAATAACTGTATTTTCTGGTGTAGAAATACTGATGTCCTTTCCTTAAGGATAGAGGTGCAGGAAGCGTGGAAGGAAGAAGCAGCTGTAGGTGGGAGACCACAGTGAGATTTCCAGGGCTGGGCTGAAGACTGAGTAGCCTTTAACAGACACAAAATGTGTAAATGTGATTTTTCAGCAAAATATGCATGTGGAGGTCTGAGTTAAAGCATGAAGTCGTAGTCTTAGTGTTCTACCCAGTCAGGTTTAAAGCCTTCAATTTGGTATGTCTTTGATTCCCTTGCAGAATAACGTGCCTCCCTCTGAGAAGGTTTTGAGCTGCTTAGCCTGAATCATCCATTCTTCATTTCATTTTCTGACTCCCTAATCAGTTCCTTTTTCACTCTTCACTCGCCCTTACTTGTCAATTGTACATGGATTGCATCTTTATTTGTTCCCTCTCCAAGATAAATAAATTCAGACCTAGTATTTTTACTTATATGGGAATCATGCTTATTTTTCTTTTCAGCAACGTTTAGTTGCCATAAAGTTCAGATGACTTGCTGCATCCCAGCTGTCTTCAGAAGGCCTCTCCCACCTTTGGTACCTCTTCACAGCTACCATACAAAAACTGCTTTTTCTTTTAGTCATCCATTCAGCTTCAGAAGCACTGAAGCACTGTGTATTTTGTAGGATCATATCTTTGCTGCTCTCAAAATACTAATATGCTGCAATAATATTCCCAGATGTCTTACTTCTTCTATACAGAATGAAACTAATAATTTTTCCCCTGGGATTTACAGTACAAAGAAAAAATTCCTTCTCCTATTCCTTCACTTTCCAGCTGGTACTAATGCCTTTTCCAATTCAGTGGTACTAATGCCTTTTCCAATTCAGTGCTGTCTCAGAATTTCATCCACGCTCTCTATACTACAACTTCCAGATGGAGACATCCCATAAGGCCAATTGCCAATCATCTTACCTGCTGTCTCTTCCAATGTGATATTACTTCTGTATTATAATCCTTTATTTGCTCCTTCAGCCAGTTCTTAATCTACATATATATCTCTATTAATTCAAATTGGTTTGGATAAATATATCAAGGTGTAGCAGTGCGTTTTCTGGTTTTTACTTATTGTTAATAATCATTTGTTTTGTAATGGTTTAATCCAAGTTCCCCCTGTACTTCTCCCCATCTGGTACAATCTCCCGCCTGGGAAATTCCCTGTCTTTGTTCCCCTCTGTTGCAATATGTTGTCAATCATCTGTTGCTCTCCTCCCAGTGCCTGCCCCCCTCCGGGAGGCCTCTGCCCCTCATTCCAGAGACTTCGGAGAGACTCGGTCCCGGATTGGAGCAGGCTGGGAAGTTCCCCACCCCTCGTTTTCTATTCGTTGTCTGTGTGCCATCCCCATTCCCCTGATTGGCTTTCCCTCTTGTGTCCACCCCTTTTTCCAGTCCCTTATAATCACTAACCCCGCCCCCAGCTCACTCTCTTCATCTCTCTCTCCCCTCTCTCTCTCTCTCTCCTCGGCCTTGTGGCTGCCTGCACCATGGGGTGCATGTGACAATAAACTCCATCTGCCACGAGGTCCTTCTGATCCTTCGTCGAAGCCTCACCAACAGCTCTCGTGTAGCTCTGACCCACCAGAGGGTGGTGGCTGGTCTCTGCCTGCTACTGCCTAACCCAGTCTGGAACGATTCCTAGCCAGGGCCAGCCGGGACTAGCTGGAAAACCATCTCCAGCAGGCACCAGGAATCATTTCACTCTACAGCACCTTTCTTTTGCCAATAAACTGAACTTACTTAAAAAAAAAAAAAAAAAACAAAAAAAACCACCACCTTGTAGATTCCTTGACATAGAATATCAAATGTTTAATTAAAATTTAATTCTAAAACACTACATATCATTCTGTGTACCTTTAATATCTCATAATCAATTTATGGGGTAAAGGGTCCTTTTTCTTCATAGCTGATTATTTCTTATCCATTCTCCTTTATACTTTTTTCTCTCTGAAGCATACATTATTTTATTCCTTTTTAATTTATTTGTTGATAGGAACTGCTATTCTTTCTTGTTGTAAATCAGTATACTTACCTTTCTCAGTATTTTTGCAACCTACATGAATTGCAGTATCACTTGAAAATGGAATTGATAGCTCAGTTTGTTTGTTTATTATTTGCCTTTTAAAATAACATAGACAATAAATCATCAATAAATTATCTTGCAAAATTATATGAGTTGGATATATATTCATACTCAGCAGTACTTTATTAAAAGAGTGCCCCTTGCAAATGTGGGGGAGAAGGGAAGGATATAGTAGCTATGCCTGGTGATGCAATGGAGACAAGATTCAGGAGCTTGTACTTACCCCATTTGCTCCATCCAGACAATGCTGAGATGCATATTGTCTTCAGAACACTCTAGTCAATTATCCCTGAGATATGATGTAGTGACAGACTGAGGTATCTATATACCTTGTGTTCTTAGAACAGACATTGGGTCTAGGTTTCAGGATCTTTGCAACATGATTGATTAAATGATGTCAGCATGTCCAAAATATATTGCTTTCATTACAGTTCTCTGTAAAGATTTAGAGAGGTTTAGACAGGCCTGAAGAAAAGAAAGTGAGGAAAGAACAGAGCACATGAAAAGTATAGTATTACTCAGGAGTGTATTTTTTAACTTAATTTAGTCAATTAATTTAATCAATTTCTGGTTTCTACTAGAAAAAAACTTTAAAATAGGCCTTTAAGCTTTTAACAGATTGAGAAGCACTTGGCAGAACTGCCTGTTTTGAAAACACAAGATGTCATTATATTCACCCATGAAAGTGTTAATTACTTCAATACAAAAAACCCAGCAACAACAACAACAACAACAAGAAGAAAAAAACCCTGAAGGACAGAAAGGAAAAGAGAATGGAACATATTGCAAAATCTGCTGAGTTTTTTTAAATCAGAGCTGGGCTAGGAATTTATTGTGACAGATACCCAGTTGCTGCCACTTAGAGCTGCCACAGTAAAGTGTACTATGCTGACTGCAGGGACAATGAATGAATCTCTGCAAGCAAACTCTGCCAATGTAGCCATCTCAAATCAGTTCAGCATTTCAGAGTCAGTCTGTGTGAAGAACACATTCGTTCATGAGAGAAGATAAAGATGGGAAACAATGACCATTTATGGGCCTGCAAACCTGTGTGTGCCTCTACACATACAGTGTCCTGCCTACCATATCCTTGTAGTAGTTAGTTGGAAGTTGTGATGATGACTGTTAACACATCTACAGTCTTCTTCTGGACTGGAATGAAACTTGGATAATAAAATTAAAACCATAGAAGTTTACACTGGATAAAGGAAGTGGGACATGAATAACACCATAGTAAAAAATAGTAGAGATATGTTGAATGCAAAGATATCTGGAGGACAAACATAGTTTTTCAGTAAATTTCAAGGTTTAAAAGTTGGATTCTATTTTGGAAAAAAACCCTCAAAACTGTGGAAAATTTTTCAAAATAAAATTGTGGAGAAATATATGGTTTTGAGTCAAAACCAGAAATGTTTTTTTTATGAGAAACACAATGTGTTTCTCTCTCTTGTGATCTGGAATAGATATAGTACTGTCTGAGTTGGACTAAGAATTTTAAGCTCTTTCTTTGACATCCCAAGCTCTGAACAAATGCAATGTGAGGATTAATCTTAATATTTCTCCTCTTTGCTGCCTGAAACAGTCAGAAGGACTTTGATGTTCAAAAGTGTTGTTGAAACAGATACATTTCTGGAAGACATTTGCTTCAACAAAATTTCACTTCTTCAAAAACATTTGTTCAGCTTTAATCATTGTCTTTTTTTCCTCTTCTACTACTATGGCTATCTGCATTTATTAGGAGAGGTAAGGACTTAATTGTTCAATTGTCATTAATATGCTCTGGAAGCTAACTATCTAACTTTTTCAGAATTTTGAAAATGTCAGATATCCTTTCTTTATCAATGGAGTTTTTAGAGTGTCCTCTGACAGACAGTTTCCTGCTACTTGCCAAGGTGTTTATCCTGTGTATATGCATGTCTTAACCTTATTATTATTGAATCATTATGCACATAAAGAATTAATTGATAGAGCCTAATTTCTGCAGCCAAAGCTGTGCCCAGAGAAAGAAAGACTTGATTTCAGACTGCCTTGTAATTTCACCAACTTCTGATGAGTACTGTTCTTTGTTCTTATGTATACTTACTGCTATAATCATCTACTGCATGCAACAGATCAGGACAGAACTGAACAAAGCAGAACAGAACAGCACAGCATAAAGTAGACTACAATAGAATAGAATATTTCAGCTGGAAGGGGACTATTATGATCATCTAGTCCAACTGCCTGACTAATGCAGGGTTGACCAAAAGTTAAAGAATATTAGTAAAGGTATTTTTCAAGTGCCTTTTAAACACTGACAGGCTTAGGGCCTCACCCACCCCTCTAGTGTTCAGTGTTTTGCCACCCTTTTGGTAAAGAAATGCTTCCTAATGTCCAGTCTGAACCTCCTCTGATGCAGTTTTGAATCATTCTCATACCTCTTGTCACTGAATCCCACGGAGAAGAGATCAGCACCTCCCTCTCCAGCTCCCAAAGCAGTTTATGTGGCAAAGGAAGGTTATCTTTATCACAGACATTACAGGAAGCTGTATTTTCTGAAACAAGAGGACTATTGACATCACAGAAGGAAAAAGGGAGTAAAATGTAAAAGAATAATCCAATGAGCATGCTTCTCCCAAGAACAATACATATATTTGGTGCTATTTACCTTGACCCAGGTACCTTCTGAATCAAGGAAAGACAAGAGGAAAGAAGGGTCACTTCTGAGATGTGGGAACATTTGCTCAAAGTCTCTAAAAGGTCTGCACTTTATTAGGGCTGTTCATGGAAGAGTAAAGAATAACATTTGAAAACCAGTGGTAAAGACTTTAACTTGGCCCATTAAATAGGGGGAGCACAGGACAAGACTCTTATCCCAAGTCTAGACTGACTTTGGTCTCTGGTCTGTCTAGTGGCTTTCTTAAGAATAAGAAAGCTGTATTCACCTCTTCTTGTCCAGAGAGAGGTTTGTCTTCGTTCAGGAATTTCATGAAATGAAATTTGGGAGAAAACCTATGCTTTTTGTGAGTTACTTGAAAACACAAATGTTTTAGGTCTTTGTTAAACTGCTTTATAGGGAGGTTCACATGGCTTTCCCTACACAGAGTTAAAGTCATGTAATACAACACAACATAATCTTTCAAACTCTACCTGTACTTCTGAAAGCTCCCCAATATGCTGTGCATGATGTACAGTGTGACCTCTGAACCCACAACCTTGTATAGAAATAGCTTAGAGAGAGCTACGAGAAACATAATGAATCCTCATGTATGAGAGGTTGTGACCAGTATTTTTGAAGTCCTAGTGGGAGTAATTTTTCAGACTATTTTTCAGCAGGGAGTAGCTGTATGGTGTTGTCCCCACAGAGTGACAAACGCCCCCCTTTTTCTTCCCATTGATATTAGTGATATCACAAGAGTTGTCAACATTAAGGTTAAGATTTTGTTTCCATTATAAATCTTGTTTGTGGAGGTTTTCACATCTGGCTTATTTCAAGTTATATCAAGCTTCAAGAAATTTGGTGTCTAAACTGTCAGCATGAGTGTGGTTTTTTTAAAACAAAAATGTTTAAATCCATTAAAATATTAGAGCTATGGAGTGGGAAAGTATAACATGTGTTCCCATGGGATCAATGAGTGTTTTGCCTTTGACTTCAATGGAAACAGGAAGTGGGCTATAATGCATAATCAGTCTGAGAATTCCCCAGCCCCATCCCATGCTCCAAACTTTAGCTAATATTTAAAAGAGGATTCTGAGGTGTGTAAGTGATGTGTCTTTTCCCTTTTCCAACCTTTTAACAATATTTTTATGGTGTTGTAACTTGAATTCACATCTGGTCACAGAGTCAGTACACCTCTTCTGAAATAACAGTCAGAACAATGGCAAACAAGCCACACGGAAATCTCCAGTGCCTTCAATGTGAGAGACTGGTATTTTGTTTCTAGTCCCCTGAAATGTGAAGTCACAGAGTGAGAGTAACTAGAGGTGAAAAGTTGAGTATTAGGTTGCGTGTTACTCTCCCCTGCCAGTCTAAAATTGTTCCCTGCAGCTTGTAATCTAGTTTTAAATGACCCGAGTATTAAGGGGCATCTTCCATCTTTTCTCAGGAGTATTTACCAGTTTAACAGGCCTTGCTTTACAAAACATATCCAGATAGCTACTAGATACTCCCTGAACTCAGTCTAAGGGTAACCTCTTTGACCACACAAAATAATCACATTGTCTTTGACTCCCACCTTTTTCACTTCTTGCAGACATTGAGGTCTATTACTTCCCACCTCCTTCTTTACTTTACCTAGCCATTCACATAGTGGTCTTTTCATATGGCCTTAAATTATTGTCTTTTTCTTTTTTTTTTTTGAACATGGAAATATTTTATTTTCAGCAATCCTAGATGGTACAGGTATTTCAAAATATGTGTGTGTATGTATGTGCTGGAGATTGGAGATTGCAGTATGGCAGAAATATCCACAGCCTCTTTCTGAAATTGATAACATTTCACAGCCCACAAGAAGTTGTCTTCTGTTTTCTATTTGTTCTTGCACAAACACTTGCTGTAAAACTTACTGTCTAAAAATATGCCTGGCAGCTGAAATAACATTCAGCTTTCCCCATATTTGGTAATGCTGCATTATATCATTTTAGTCTACATCATGCAGTATCAGATACATGTTACCTGAAATAATGCAGCTCAAACAACAAGAGAGTTTTGTGCTTTCATCTTTAGTATAAGATAGCTCAACTGATTATAAGATTATAAGATAAAATAATTTACCAGAAACATGTGTTTTTGAGTAAGCTTGTTGCTCATGATAGTACACTGCTGCTCTTGATAATAAATCATATGCCCATGATGTACATCCCAGCTCATCCATTCCAGATTGTGAAACATTCAGCTGTGTATCTGAGAGTCAGTGAGTACTGGTAGCAAACAAAATGCAGTAAAGTGAACAATCCAAATTGATGTAATCCACAGGGAACTTGTTGGATATTTCCTGTATTATAGAACAGACTATTTCACTTGGAAGTGACTTACAGTGATCATCTTGTCCAACTGCCTGAGCAATTCAGGGCTGACCAAGGTTAAAGCATGTTAGTAAGGACATTGTCCAAATACTCTTAAATACTGAAAGGCTTGGGGCATCAACTACCTCTCTGTGAAACCTACTCTAGTGTTTGGGCACCCTCATGGTAAAGAAATGTGTCCTAATGTCCAGTCTGAAACCCCCCTTGTGCAGTTTTGAACCATTTCTATGCTTCCTGTCACAGGATATGAGGGAGAAGAGATCAGCAAGAGATCAGAGTGAGCTGGGTGAAGCCACAGAGCCACCATGATTGATGAAATTTCTCCCTTGATGTCAATGAAATTAAGATTTCAATATTTCAGTACAAAATCTGAATTTAGCCATTACTGTGAAAGACAAAAATAGATCCAAAGTGCCTAAGCATATTTACAATAAAGACAACTGTAGAACACAGAATGAGTATAACGGAACAGTTCCCAACAATACCCTCAAGAGCAGTACAGAAAACATACAATAATTCAGTCTCATTTATAGTTATTCCCATTCATACTGGACTGATTGGCAGCTCAGATATTACCCAGTGAACATCTTTATTTCCACAGCTCTGGTCCAAACTTATTGTTCTTCCAGCCCTCAGCATTCCAGGCCTGTCACCAGTAAAGAGAGTAAAGGAATATTAAATTTAACTGGGAACTGTGTATTTATCAGCTTTGATGCTGTCATGAAGAGGTCTGATCTGGCACCTCTGGAAGCCTCCTCTTCTTACATTGTGAAAGCTGAAGTGACCGATATAACACACAGTCAAATTCTCAGTATTTTAGTTACTTTTAAACTAAGTTTTAACAGGACTGTCAAGCACCACATGCAGTATGTCACTTAACACTGTAGAGTAAAATTGACAAAGAGCACTTTATGTACCTTCAGAGCAAGTATATCTTTACCAACACTTTTGAGCTATTTTAAGTTTGTAAGCTGCAAGTATCTCCTGCTCTCTGATTTGATAACAGGAGAACCAAGACTAGAGATGAGTAGAACCTGGCAATTAATAATCTAGCTAGTCTGCAGTCTTTAATAAGCAGATTGATAAAAGTTTAAATTGTTCTGACTCTGGTAATCCCTTCTCCAAATACTAAGAAGTATTTTTTTCACAGTCACAGGCAGGCTTGCCCCTCTCCTTATTTCTATGTAAAAGCCTCTTTAGAAGCATGTGAAAGATCAGAGAAGGGTTAATCCTGAGATAAAATACATAAAAGTAACAGAATTATTTGTGTCAGTTGCCAAAAATGAAAATCATCCCATAATTTCGTGGAAGTAAATTACTTTCAAAATGCTTTAATTGTTCCTTTCAACATCATTTTATTCTCATCATGTCCCAGAACAGCAAAGCCTCTGCATATGCTATGGTTAGCTTTTAAGAACTACTCACTGAAATGAAAGTGAAATGAGAAAAGGGGCATTCTAAGAATTTTCTAGCTTGTCATGTAATGTTTCCATTTAATAACATCTGCTACTCATAAATCATGAAAGAAATTCCTAACAGCCTGTAATACTAATACATGTTCGAAAGCAAGTCTTTCACCTCTTGCAGGTAGGCAAATATTTTCATCTTAAAGTAATAAAAGCAGAATATTTGTCTGTTCCTGCCCATTTGGAACTGCCCTCAGTGTTCTGTCACCGGGGTCTGTCAGGTGGCCCACCCTGACTGTGGCCACGCTGACCTGCAAGTCAGCAGCACGTCCACGCTCAGCCTGCTGCGCCTCACTCACCAAACCCAATCTGTGCTCGCCTTGCCCCGCCAGCAGCCTGCAGACAAGCAGCTGCTGCCAGCACTGGGCCTATTGCACTGCTGCTGGGCTGGGACTTCTCCATTCTGTCCACAAGGCTTAATAAAAATGTGCTCTTTTTTGAGCAGCATATGGGAAAGTTCTGCCCATCACTTTTTGTCTGTGGCTGAGTGACTTGCCTTGGCACACAGCTCTGTTAGGTAGAAGATGATTTTGTTTCAGTCACCAGCATGGTAATTCCAGCACATATATATATACACACATATGGATATATAGCTACAGCTATAGCTATAGCTATAAATATATTAAATTAGATATAGATATATTAGATGTATATAAAGAATATGAGAGTTGTGAATTTTAGAGTTTGCTATAATCTTACAGAGACCGTAATAATTTATTATATAATAGATTCAGATATAGACAGGCAGGACTGTGTATCACCTCAAAAACAATTTTAGACTTTGAGACATCATCAGAAAAAAAGTGCATGAGAGGTTATAAAACATGAAAGGGAAGTCATGTCCATGAAATCAAGTTACAACAAAAAAATCCATGAATAAATACAGACAGAGTAACAATGACTCGACTTTCCATAGTAGCCTCCTGGAAATTTTTTCTGAAATCTTTTTTTAACCAACGTAATAAGTTTGTCATTAATTTGACTCAGTTTTGATACATAAATTTGGGAGGAGCATTGTTAAAATTCTGTGACAAACATAGCAGTAGTAGAGAAACCAGTTCCAGTGTCCCATACAGGCAGGTTACATAACAGCAACTCAGGCAGGGCTGATTTCCAGCTGCCCCTCCATGATTTGCACCTGTGGGCTTCTGTGTGGGCTTACTCCATCTTGGGTGCAAAACGATCAGGCTGCAGCATGGGCTGGGGGGCTGCAAGGGGGCTGGGGACTGCAGGGACAGAGTCTGGCAGCCTGGGACTGTCCCAGACAGAAGCAGGGTAGCCCAGGGACATGGGGACAGCCTCAGCCCTGACAATCAGGCACCTCTCTAGGGACAGGAGCAGGTGAAACATGGGACAGAACACCAGCCCACATTTACAGGCCAGTATGAAAAGCTTTTATTTGTCTGTCTTGAACTTAATGTATTTTCTGTTGGCCTAGTCCTCAAGTTCTCAATGGAGTCTTGAATCGATTCCCTCTGCCTGCTGGGAAGCGGCTTCCCAGCTAGTCCCGGCTGCCCTGGCTGGGAATCGTTTCAGCTCCGGTTAGGCAGTCGCAGGCGGACCGGCCACCGGTGGGTCAGGAGCTACACAAGAGCTGTTGGTGAGGCTACGACGAAGGTAGGAAAAGGAGACTTTGCAGCAGTGCTACAGGTTGGCTTTTATTGTCCCTCTGCACCTGCTCAGCATGATGACAAGCTAGGAAGTGAGGAATGGGGGTGGGGTAAGTGATTATAAGGGACCAGAAAAAGGGGCGTACACAAGAGGGAAAACCAATCAGGGCAGTGGGGATGGCATACAGACAGCGAACAGGAAATGAGGGGTGGGGGATTTCCCAGCCTGTTCCAATCAGGGACTGACTTCTCCCGATCTTTCCAGAAGCAGGGGAGAGTCCTTCCTGGAGATGGACAGGCACTGGGAAGGGAGTTACAAATGATTGACAGCAGCAGGTGGTTGCACAAACATGTGCAGGGACAAACCATTAGGGGGAAAGGGATGGGTGGAAAATGGACTGTACCATTACATAAACAATTAATATTAACAGTAAAATAAAAAATAAAAACCAGAAAATGCGCCGCTACAGAGTCTGAATTGAAGCTGTATTGATTGGCGTATCATTTTGTCCCCTCATTTCAATAAAATCCACAACATTGCCGAGGATGTACTTTGACTCCTCATCCCAAAGGTGAAGATACTGAACATCAGCATAGGCATTGACTTCTGGGATGCAGCACTCCTGACCAGCCACAACATGGATGTCAAATTGCTGTCTTCTGAGCACAATAGTTTCAGCCAGTTTTCAACACCTCCAACAGTGTACCTATCCAGCCCTTAACTATTCAACTTCCATATGAGAATGCTATGGGAGGTGGTGTCAAAGGCCATATTGAAGTAAAGTTATGATACATCCATGTACGTACCACAAATAGATGCTTTCCGTCTGTTTTCACATATGGTCACTTCATCACAGAAGGTTATCAAGCTGATCAAACATGATTTATTCCTGATGGATTGACACTAACTGGTTCTAACCACTTTGTCATCCATGTTGATGTTGAATTACTAGGGACTTGTTCTATAGTATTTCCAGGAACAGAGGCAAAGCTGATGCACACATTCATCCCAAATTCACTCTCTGGTCTGTCCTAAGATAGGAGCAACACTACCCTTGTTCCAGTTATTAATAATTTTATCATGCATCATGAATTTCAACATGTGACTCAGAACAGACTAAAAATCACATCGGCACACCAATTCAGCATTTGGGTGAATCCTACTAATTTTGGGCTGACTGTATCCAAACCATATGGCATTATTATTAAAACCTTTGCATCTCAGAGATTGGTATCAGCCAGGCCAGAGAAATGAAGGCTTCCATTTTGAATGGAGATACTTGTCCTCATCATTTGGAGACACATTTAGGCTTAATTGAGTTTTATTTAAAGGTCACTGAGGCCACTTTTTTTTTTATTCTTGAACTAAAATTCCATTCTGGCAGTGGTTTTGTTTCAGTATTTTCAATAAGATTTTCCTTGTTGTTTACTATTTGTCTATATATTTTCCTTTCTCTGAAATTTCATTTGTTGAAGTCATGAAGTCTCTAGAACAGTTGCGATTTTTTTAATATAAGAGATGCCTTTTTAAAACACCAGTAGCCTTGGAAGAAAAAGCAAGATTGTTTTTCAGAAGAGCGTGAAGTTCCCATTTCTAGGATCCACAAATGCTAATTTATTCTAAGACATTAAAATTCCTAAGCATGATGATCAAATTCCTGTTTTTATTAGAAATTTTATTGGCCAAAGTCCACTTTAAAAACTGTGACTTCTGATTAGAAGAACAGCTGTTTTATCAATTGCATATAAAGGGTTTAATTGAAGAGAAGCTGGTTATTTTACTGAAATTCTGGTTTTGGTAAAGTTCTAATCTTTCAAAAGTGTTCCTTAATATTACTCTCCTGGTTTTTGCAAAGATATAACTGCTGCTTCTTTCCTTTAATAGTTGCCTGAGCCATAAAAGAATGCTTAAAAAGAATTTATTCAGCAAGAAAAAACAAAAAGATAAAAGGTTATCTTTGTTTCTCAGGCTGCAAATAAATTTAAATCAGCCCTTGCACAATCCTTTAGCCAAATACTTGTGAAATGTTCTGTTGATAGAAAAAATAATTGATTTTATATGTCTTATGCGACTTTTTTCTTTGAGACTCTGAAATCCACGTCTACCTACGTTCCTATAATACAATTTTCCCATTAATCTGCAACTGTTAGTAAATCATATGTTGAGATTCTCAATTCTGAAGGAATCCATATAATAATATGATATGTTTCCAAGTGATATTGTAATACTGAAAATACTGGATGCAGAGATGGGTCCTGCAAATGTTTTGGAGACAGAGTGGGTAGACTCGGTATCACTGCTGTGGGGCCACAGGCTGCTGGGTGCTAGTCAGTATGAGCTGTAACCCTGGAACTTCCTATCCTAGCAGCCAAGACTATAATAGTATGGAGTTTTAAGGGTTTTAAAGTTCCTCTTTGTAGAGGTATTCTTTCTGTGCTAGCTGCATGAGAAACTTCTCTATTGGTAAAGCAGAGGTGGCCAATGTCTGGACTTAGGCAGAGGCCTGGGGTTGCTTATGCTGTTTAGTTGTTGGCAATTAGCAACTGTCTGGACTGGCCCTAGGCCTGGTAACAATCTCCCAAAAAACCTTGACTTTGAGCTCTAAGACTGGGCAGAAACTCTTCTGGGGGAAATTTGGATGCAACCACCCTGTTTATAGGGGTAAGAGAGTTTGGCTCTAAGTATATAAAATGCCATGCTAGATGGCCTTAGGGTCTTAGCTGAGTCTTTTTACTAGCATATGACCTTTCATAACGATTTTATCCAAAGTAGATTTATTAGAGAAATCTCCACTATGAAGATTCTTTTTAGAGCTGTCATTGATGTCCATATTGAAGGTCACTGGCACAGTACAGCACCCTCATAACACGCCAGTCCCTGACACTGAGAACACCCTTGGGCACTCTGCTTATGTCACAAACCAGGGAAATATGACCAGAAAGGTCTTTTTTTGCATTCCTCCTAGAGGCTACTTGTCTGCAGCCCAACTCAACCAGGCTATGCTGTCCAAACTGGACAGCTCTTCAATGAGTAGCAAAAGCTTGGTATTTTTCACATTCATGAACAACAGGCTGACTGAATCATTTTTAATTACTGCCAACTTGATGGAAGTCTGCAAATAGTCCGACATGTCTTATCACATAGCGCAGCCATTGTAGGATCAAATTGCCATCCATACGAGGGCAGTTAACTTCCAGATGTTAAAGGAGCAACTCAAATTTTCAGGATTATATTGGGATTTTTTCCAAATTAGAAGTGGCCTTTTTTTATGTATGCAGATAGCAGCAAATTATCAGTTGGAGTGAATTAATTTGATGAATTTTAATTTTAATTTGATGAACCTGTGCCAAATTACACTAGCAAAGGTTATGGCTGCAGGAGAGAGAGAATAATTTTAAAGCAATCTCCACAGTTATAATTTGTTTGTTTTAAAAAGAAAAGCATTACTTCGTATTTGGTAGGGATCACTTGACATTATTACATTTTAACAGTAATGTTTTTCACTGTGACAATCAGAGATAATTGGAACTATCTTAAATATCCAGCTTGAAATGTCTTCTAGTTTTCCTATTATGGAAAAAAGGAACCTTTTAGAGGAGAAACAGATAAACAGCTCTTCTTCTTTATAGGGGCATAGAATGAAACAACCCTGTAAGTAAACTAGTTAGATAATCTTTCAGAGCTTAATGAGAATATGGAATCAACTATTATTCTTACAAGCCAAGTAATGTAAAACATATGATTTCCTTAATTAAAAACATAGAGCAATAGAGCTATGACTGAAAAAATTAAAGGTAGAGTAAGAGTTTTTGTGGAACTTTAGATGAAAACACTCTTTTAACACATAAAAATAGTGCTCTATATCCTAAAATATAGTTTATATAATATAAATAATGTTATAAGACTAGTATAAATGCTCTGATTTATTATCTATGAATGCCATATCATAAAATATAGAAGTGTGATTTTTACTTGATTTTATAGAATTTGCAGTTTCTTAAGCACTGTTGTTTTATCCCATTTCCATCTTTATATTTTTTGTTCGTCAAATCCTATCTTGTGCTTTCAAAACCAGGTATGTCATCAATGTGGTCTTTAAGCCTGCAGATAATCTCTTTATTTGAAAAATAGCACCAAAGATGATCTCTTATCTGCTGGCAGCACAATTGCATTTTCACTTCACTGGATCTCAAGACTGCCTGAGAATACAAGAATGGCCATACTGGTTCTCATTAAAGCTCCATGTAGGCCAGCATTCTGCCCATAAGTGGACATCAGAGAAAAAGAAGATGCATACAAGCCTCTGGTATAATCTTTCCCTCTCAAATTTTTTCAGCCTCTTCCCACTTCCACTTCAGGGAATTTTTTGGTTTGTCTATTTTGTTCATCTCTACATGGACAATTTTACTTCATTGTGGAGCAGTCAAAGCTCCCCAGAGCTAAACACATTAAAAAAAAAAAAAGTCTATTTGATCTTCTGATTATGAAGTTTTGCATGAGTTTGTCAAGACAGTATCTGCCTGTCATGCCTGTTAAATTCCTTTCATTTTGCATCAGATACAGCAAACCTGTCAATATCCCTGACTAGTGTGGTCCATAAACTCATGTTGTTCTTTGAGCATGAAAGTGGATGATATAACTTGCAACACAGACAAAAGTGATATTATATCCAAAATTTTTACTTATATTTCTACGCATGTCATTGCACAGTAACATAAACACAGTCTCAATTAACCATATCTTCCCTTAGTATTTGTGCATTTGTGGTGAAAAAGGTAGGTCTTTCACAGTCATGATAAGAAACGTCATCTCTGAGGCAGAAAAAAATACAGAATTCCTTACTGTGTTTTTTGTGATTGTTCTTTTCAGGGAATTTCACAGAATAAAACTGAATAAAAATACTGATGATCTCAGGGAAGGGGAGAAAATTATGCTGATATCAGAGACACTTCAGAACTAGAAGAAAGTTGGACGACTTAATTTTTATCATCTTCAACTCTCTGTTAATGTGCTCCTCTAGTTCCTTTACATTTTTAATTTCCATAAGCTGAGGTTTTGCTACTGAAGGCAGTGTGCAGGGGTGAAGGTGGGGTATGGTGTGTGTGAGTCTGTAGAACTAACATGCCTTGGGGGATTTAAGATTCATAACATCTGCTTGGGGCATGCAGCCTGCAAGGAACAGCAAATCTTAAGGCTAGGAAACAGGAAATACTAAACAGTTCCTAAACTCTGTTAAAGCCTAGTTTCACTTGTGATCCAGAACCCAGACACCTGAGCATAAATCCTTGACAGAAGAAGTAGAGAGGAGCTTTTGGGGGGAACTTGGGGAGCTGAGGACCTGAAGCCAGGGTGGAGCTTGTTCTCACTCTCCTGACTCTCTTTGACCTGGGTTGTGCAGACCCAAGTTGGCTGCCTGGGAACTGGCTTGTTGGGCTCCACACTGGCAGAGTCACTATTGCAGAACAACACCATGGTGGAGGAGTGGCCACTTGTTTAACCCTGCAGGCTGGATTTGCCCTGTAAGCTATAATTACAGGTTGGGGCTGTACCCTACAGGTATCAACAGTAATTCCTAAATGAAATTGAAAGTGGCAAGGAGTAACAAAACTATGGAATCTATAGACAAAAGTGGCCAGTTATTTCAAAATGACTGGACAGCAGTTCAAAAGACAGATGCTTTTTTATTTATGTTGTTAAAGCTGGCTTAAACATTTAAAAACTATTTTGCTTAAATGCTCCACTGTCATTTTCACAAGAGTTTTGTAAGATGATAAATTAGAATTCAGTTCTACAATAGGGCCATTTGCTGAATCCTGGGATATATCAGGCTTAAAAAGCAAATTTCAAAAATATTTTCTCATCCAACTGCATCTGTCATGAAGCAGACCTCATCTGGGTGTCAACTACAAGGAAATATGAGAATGAAATAAATTACAGATTTATTTTCATCTGCACTAGCATATTAACATAAAGAGGAGCTATATGGATATAATTAGATACGACTAAGAGAAAAGTTGGTCAAAAAAAGAAGGGATCTTTGATGAGAAAATCATGACAGCAAAATTTTTCTCTAAATGCTGGGAAAACTGTAACTTGTATGAGATTTTTATTCTTGATTAACAGATATTCTGGCCTAGCCCTGAATTTTCCTAGACACTCCCTGTATATCTATGTTTTTGCTGTAAAACAATTCAGGATGATAAAAGGAAGAGGAGGCAGGCATTTACCTTCTTCCATTCCATTTCAGGCAGAAGTATTACTGAGATGGTAATAATGATGAGCTGTAAAATAATTATTAGGCTGGTGCCTAATAATGAACTGTAAAACTGCACACTTTTTGAAGATAGCAATAATGAAGAATAAGAGAGGCATTCATAATACTGACCAAATATTTTCTCCTTTTTTCTCTCCCATCTTGCATGGGGAGTAGTCCCCTATATTCCACTGAAATGTTGCCCTATCACATACTAAACTGCTCTAAAAGTAAGTCATTAGTAAGTCTGATGACCTATTTTCTCAGTTATATGTAGTAAAGAAATTTTAAATTTTTTAAATATTAGTTGACATTAAAAATTTCATCTGGATTCTTGACACATTTCTGTATAAAAATTATATTCCATTCCTTCTTCAACTTCTGTAGAAATATTCCACATTTACACTCAGCAGATGCAAGATGAGAATCTGGCTGAGTATGTCAACACATCAGGGAAAAGAAACATCTGGACTCGAAGCTGATCTATAAGATCTTTTTCACAATGCCCAAGAAAGTGAGGAAACACTAGTAGCAGACATCCCCAGCCTGCCAAGATTCTGCAAAAAATGATGGAGTATTTGTTTCTTGGTGAAAAAGATTATGCAGTGGCTGTAGTTCAAAGTACGTATTTTATTATTTAAATATGCATTTTCACATTTAAGAAAAAAAAAAGGAGCATGTGAAAACTGGCGTGCTTTATCTTGCAGAGGAACAGATTGCTGTTCTGGCTCACTGCAAATTTAGCATTACAAATCACATTAAAGGCAAATTCATTATCAGTTGATTTGTGTACATAAAAACAAGGGCACCCATACTTTGCTGCAGACATTTCTTACAAGTTTTAAACTAGAAGCAACCATGGATATGGTTGCATACCTTAATTTTTATGTGGAAATTTAGAAATTGCAACCTTTTTTCCTCCTTTAAAACAAAACAAGAGACCTCCTGCAGCTCTCTTTTTGACAAAAGACAGAACAAACAGCTATTTGTCTGGATAAAATATTTAGTAACTTGTAACATCATATTTGACTGAAAATGTTCACTCAATAATTGCTAAAAGAACATTGAGTTCTTGAAGATGTTCCTTGCATGTCAAGAGAACTGAATTAGCTGCAATTTGAAGGAGTCAGACTAAAAAAGGAGATATCTTTGAGAGAAAATGCTGGCAGCAGAATTTTTTCCTGAGTCCTGGTGAAATGCTTCATACCTTGTATGAAATTGCCAGCCTTGCTTGACTAGGAGTTTTGTCAAATACCTGCATCACATCCTATTTGGACTTTACGTAACCAAATCAGGAATTATCAAATATATTCTATCAAACTTGGGTTTAGCAGAAAACTGCATTTTATAAGAAACATTTACATACTGCAATGGTCTGTTTTCAGTGGAAAACCTGACCTTTTGCCAAAGCTCCCACATCAAAACCTTTCTTGACAACTCCCAATTCTTCTTTGTTCTCAGCTGATAGCTGTCTGATTTTTAAGTTCTGACAAAATGCTGACATTTTTCAGAGATGTATTTTGGTTTTTGTTATGAGACTGACCATATTACAATAATTCCATTTCATGTTTTTATCATGTCTCCTCTTATATACCTCTTTTCTAAACAAATCTAAACTTTTCAGTCTCCCTTCACAGAAGTTATTCATGGCCCCAGTCTTTCTCAGAAGAGTGCACCTCTGCAATATGTTGATGGTGAGGGTATGAGCAGTACAGCACACCTCATTGGCAAGGTAAACCAGCCAACTACTGAAAGTTAGAATAACTTTTCTTTAACATTATCCAACATTGCCTCTTCAAGATTTTATCACCTCAGCTGTCTGTATAATTTCTTTTCCACAGAGAGGTGTCTCCTGAATGCCTACATTCATCTCCTGAACTGATATTAATTCAGTAACACATGCTGCAAGTAATTTTCCTTCAGTTTGCATTGTTGCACCTGTCAGCACTGAATTGTTGTACATGTCAACATGCACATTCACAAAGCAATGATTAACACACAAAGAGAGTCAAGATTTTTGCTTGGTCTCAGTTTAATTAACTCCCCCTGTAACATTTTAATATGTGTCAGTATATATTCAGTGTAAAACTACTTCAGTTTAGATGTCTTCTCTATGCCTGGATTGCTTGCCTGTCTTCCCAGACTGTAGTCCCTTTATCTGAGGACCATGCCCATGTAACACTTTTAGTGTAAAAGAAGCAATCATACTAAAACCTATTTTAAGAAATGTGAAAAGAAATACAGGAAGCAGAAGCAGGAATACTGTAGAGAAAAAAAATATTATTTTAACACTAGGCAATCATTTTTGACAGATCAGATAGGGAATGTTTTTCAGGAGTCCTAAATAATGAATAGCCATTACTGGGTATGTAATACTTCATTCATTAATAATTTAATTGCTGTTTATTTATTTATTATTTCTACAACTAAAACTTACTTAAATCTAGGAATTATATAGCACAAAACAACAGATATAATTTCTGGATTAAAGAATAAATTATAAAAAGGTTTTGAGGCCTTTGTGGCAAAAATGGAGTGTAAAGGTGTTGGTAGCTCCTCTGACAGACCCAAGAATGTCTACAGTAATGTTCCATTTCAATCAAATATAAAATTACAGGGAATAATTTACAGAGAATTTTTAGCATTTTAATTAATACAATGATAAAAAGAAATCTTGTCTTAGTTCCAGCTATCAAAATATAAGACATTTTGTGGTATCTTTGATGTTTTATATATCTTGTTTCATCTACAAAAGTCTGTTTAATAAAATTTGAATTGACATCTATAATAAAGATATTTATAAGTTCTCCAAATATGTGTTATTAAACCCACCAAACTACTGATCTTCTCTATGCCACATCTTATGTCATTCAGCTCTGTTGTCAGCATCCATTATTCTTTTTTTAATACTGGGATGCTAATTTTTACCTTTCAGTTGCAGATGTCTGTAAAAAAAATTATGCTGAATTGTTGTAATATGAATTTAAAATAAAAAACTTTGTTTCTGTTCTTTCTGTTCCATGGATTTTATCCAACACCCTTCTGATATTCATGGCACAGAAAGTATTCCAAAGTCTGCTTTTTCCTTTTTGACTTCAGAAAGGAAAGGCTCTTTTGGTTCAATTGTTATTAAAGAGATTTTACCATGGCCTTGACTATGTGCCAGCTGATGGCTGGTATCAGCAAAAACAAAAAAGTAATAAAGCCGGAGACATCAAAAAGCTTTGACTCCAGAATGATCTGGATTATTCAATTTTGAGTTAACAACAGTAAGTTTACCAGAATAATTCTAGGATAATACATGTATAATTTCATATTTAAAGGCATAAAATGAGACTTGACTATCAAAGATATTGCCAACATACATTTAAGTTCAATGTAAATTCCAGGCTTTTGGGCTAAATTCACAGAACACTGCTACCTTGTGATCAGGATACATCTGTACTGCACATTGCAGTTTGGCTGCCACAAGCAATCCAGCTGCTGAGGAGTTGGGCGAATTAGCCTGTGTGTGACACCCCATTATAGTAGCTATCATGTGTCTGATAATCTGTAACACAGCACAGTGTGAGGTGCAATGTTTATGTTCCCTGGCACTGCAATGTACAGGTTTGAGGCTTCTGCCATCTCTTGGAACACCACAAGACATGAATTAGATATAGACTGCCAATGAAGCATATGGAAAGAGAGGAGTGCCAGCACTCTACACAGATAATAAATAACCTAGGCCAGCCAACAGGAAACATTACACAAAATCCACTGCTAAGATTTAGACATTTTGGCTTTGTAACAGTGAGAGATTTCACTTCGGATATGATTCATGGGCATTCCTGCTATTAAGACCCTTTGCTTAAGGAATGAGTGGAGGATCAAGGTCACAGGAGAAGTGCAGTTGTAGCTGACTGTTTCCATGTAGCACGTATTATAACATTCACTTACCATCAGGAGAGTTGGCTACAGGTTCATATTCTCCCTAATTTGATTTAAACCCACATCACCTGCTTCATGGGACACAGCCTTTATCCTACAGTAGGAGGTACATGGGATGGGTAGGGACTGCTCATGCCTTGCCAGGACTTATAAAGACCAGCAATGACACTAGGCACATGTGGTTCAGTAGCTGATAGAAGTTGAAAGCTAATATCTAAATATGAATTATAAAATGTTTTCCCCAAAGAGCTCCCAATTTTCAACTTTTTACTGCTCAGGACATTCATGAGCAGACAAGGTATCTATTGAAGTTATTTCTCTTTCTGGGAGTAATTAAGTCCTCATCAGGATGGGGTGGAAAAAAATGCACATATCTTTCTTAACCCACATTTCCTCTTTCTCAGCAAAGTCAGATTGCAGAGTGTATGAAAGACTAAGCTTCCTGTGTGACTGCTAGTGTGCAAGGAACAAGTCCTTGTTCCCTGGGAGTAAATTAATTTGTTTGCCTCGCTGTTGAGTAATGGTTTGTTTGATTGCAATTTGTCAGATTTGTGGTTTGGCTGCAGTTTTGGGTTTCCAGAGTCTGTTTGGGGCTGTCTGTTGAGAATAGGAAAAACATCTTGAAGCTTGAGGGGTGAAGAAGCCCTCTTGCTTTTAATCACTGCCAACAGTGTTAATATTTTGTTAGCTGCCAAATCTCTGTGACAGAGTAAGTTTGACTAAGGTAGATGTTCCAGAAGCCAGAACTAGTAGCAATGAAGGCTGACTTGCACTGGAAGAGCATTCTTATCTGTATTAAAGATGAGGGGAAAAGCAAAGAAGACAAGGCTGAAAAAGCAACAGAGAAAAAAAAAAGTATAAATAGAGTTTATATTTTTGTAGGTAGATTTTGATAATCAAAAGTGTGTAACTATTTTTTCCCTTGTTTAAACAATTGTCATGGTATGTGTGAGGTCACACAATAGAATTTCACACCAAGAGATTATTGTATTTTCTGAAAGCAAGTGGTTTGTATGTAGCACAGTATATTTTGGAACACAGACGTGATCCAGTTGAAGGCACAGCAATGCACATATCATTTAGGGAGCTCACACGATGGTGATTTTGCACCAATAAGAGATCAGGGTTTTATGTCTGATACTCACAATATTTGGTGCATCCACTTGCCCATTTTATGAGCCTTGAATGTGAATCTCAGTACAATGCAGTAAGTTCCTGGTCAGTTCTCTGGGGTGACTCAGATTTTCTTTTCAAAAACAGCCACCATTTTTGGGGATGATCTTACTTGAGAGTCTTACTGAACCAGGCTGCACTTACACCTCTCCTTGCATGACTAAGGTAACCTCTTAGGCATCTTCCTAGGCAACTGGTAAAGCAGTTGAAATTTTGGGTGCTGAACACATGCCTCGGTTCTGGTCTTGCAGACTTAGATCCTTTGAGTGCACTTTCTATCGGATATGTGATGGTCATCCATCTTGTGTACACATCAATGCATTCTGGGTGGACTTTTGAGATGAACTAGCTAGGCCCTCTGTGGTTTGGCTCTGAGGGAAACTCTTCCCAACAGGCAATATGTAAGATAGAATATCAGGTTTGCTTCTTTACACACCCTTTCAGCCTATTCATTGCAAGATTTTTTTTCATGTACCTACATGGTCTAGTGTAGCAGCTCAGTTTCATGACATGGAAACAGCTGTGTGTCAATAATGAGACACAATGATACAACTTCATTTTCCTTTTTTTTTCCCTTTTTTGTTTTTCCGTATGGTCCTGCTTTGTCCTGCAGATTCTACCCATATAGTTCTCATGACCATCTTTTTAACCCCAAATGAATGGGCTTCTCCATCCCAGCCCTGAGAAGGCTCTGGGATGCTGACTTTAGAAATAACAGTACAGTTTAGGGTTTGTCAAGGGAAAGAGCAGAAAAATTTTAAAACAAAGGATTTTGGAACACAGATGTTAGAAACAACATGTAAGAGGAACTGTGCAAAATTTGGAGCATATTTGGCTCCCAGGATCACAGAACCAGACTTGATTCCAGCAGGCATTGCTTGCAACCTGCTTTTTCCTACTGGATTTGGTCTCTGGAAGCTAATGGAAGTTAAGTGGACTGTTTTCTTAGAAAGTGTATTAGGCATAGACTGGCGGAACCGTGCTCATGACAAGGTGACAGAGTATTCAGTGTGTGATGTGTTTCACTAAGAACCAGGTACCAGTCAAGATCTGCCACACAGTGTGCTAGGTCTCATAGCCTACCTCTTCTGTCTTCTGCCTTTTGTCCTGTTCAGAGCCAGTATGAAAGTATAATTGAGTACAGCTGCAGCTGTTACTTGGCTCTGGCTCAGTACAATAGCAGAGCAGTACACCTCCTTTGAGCCAAATCATGTTTGCTTGAGTACTCTCTTCACATCTCCCATACTTTTAATTTCATAGATTACCCATCCACTTGGCCAAAGATCAGGCTCATGTGCCCAGGCAGCTGACTTTGATTGCAGATGCTCAAACTGTTCAAACAGAAAATAGAAATGGTCATTGTAGATACCCTAGCTAAATGAGCAACCTTTGCCCTAGGCTGTCATGGATGCCAGCTGACATATTCTCTGTCTGCATCAGCCCTGGTAATGATAGGTTCTGCCAGTGTGATCCTGTGTCTGGCTGGTGTCCCAGTGAGGAGGGAAGAGCTAGGAACTTCTGCATGCTCTCTCCAGACTCGTCCACGACTGCATCTACTACATGGGGGACAAAGGCTCCACCAGACCCATGGTGAGTCGTGGGGACCATCACATGCAGATGTCACCTCTGGCAGACAATCCTCCCTCCTTCATTATAGTAATAACCCATGTGACTGCAGGGGTATGCAAATTTTTTTTTCAACAGCATGCAGCCTTCCTATATAACGCAAAATGCTCCAAAATATGGAAAGCATTGGGAAGAAAATAACGTGGTCCATGGAAAAGCCTATTATCCCATGAAACATCTGGCTATACTTACACCCTTTCGCAGGCTGAAATACAGCTCTATAACTGCTGACACATTAGCTGCAAGGAGAATAGTAAGTGATGATGGGCGGAAGTAACATCAGTCTGACCTCTTTTCCCTTTTCCAAGTACTCTTGATGAGCAGGATAAACATCATTCTTGCTTTTCATTACACTTTGGATGCAATATGTCTTCCTATGCAACTCCAGTAAAATAAGCCAGTGAGGGCTTTTTGTTGAAAGAAACATGTATGGGTCTGTGATTCACATTTTCCCGAGGTGAAACAAATATAGACAGTATTCAAAGCCTCTAAATGTGACAGACTCTAGGTCCTGAAGTAGGAAAGCTTTTTCTAAGATTGGAAGGGTTTAGGTAACATAAGGCCAGTTCCCAGTCACTAACAGAAGAGCAGCGACATAATTGCCAGGAACACTAGACATTATTGGCAAAATGCCTAAAAGCTGGCTGTATGCTTAGAAAATGATAGGAAAAAAGAAAGAGGTATGAAAGGCCTTCAAAAATGACCCAGAGTTTGTCCTCAGATGCTCCCTTGTTTCCTTGGAGAGCAACACACAGGAGGTTTGAAATCTCAAACCTCTGCATCTGAATACGTAGCAGTTGCCAAGCTTTTCATAGTTGCAAAATATCTTCCCATCATCCATGCAGTCATTATTATCCTCAGTCCATACTAGCCCTTCTTCAGAACCTTCAGCTTAATCAAACACAGCTCATTGCTTAGTCCTATACCAATAAACAAAACAAAGCCAGGTCCTCTCTCATGGCCCAGAACACAGGAGGTTTGGATGGCTAAAATTTTCCCTACTCTATAGGAAAAAAAGATGGCCTCAAGTCCAATTCTGGACCAGTCCCTGGCCAACAGTATTTTCACCAGTGAAAGAAGTTCATTTGGTTGAGGTCAAATGCATGTCAAGGAGAGTGTGAAATGTTGAACAGCAGGGCAGGACTCAGTGGAATGCTATGGTCCTGCTGGAGGCCAAGAAAACCATGCACAACCATAGCACAACACAGCCCCTTTGCATGTGCTGGTAAGAGCAGACCTGAGAAGAGTCTCCCTCTATAGTTCTAGCAGCTGTTTTAGATCTACCCACCTTCATTCTGGATTGGGATCATTTGGATTAGTGGTGGGATTCAGGTTAGTGTAAATGAGGCACACATGGCCTTGATCTGGCTTAAATCCAGTCCCTGTTTCTGTGATGATAACCATGGTGTTGTAGCTAACATTCAGTCATGTAGCAGTGGCAAATCTGAGGCAGTGAGCCAACAGAGAGCAGCAATGCGTGGCAGATCTGCAGCTAGGGCCATGACAATGGATGGAAACCAAGGACAAAGAGAAATAAAGGGCCCTGTGCCTGCATAAAAGATGCAAGGCTGCTTCCAAGGACAATGACTGTGGGCAAGTAGGCAGAAACAAAGCAGGAAGGGGCTGTGAGAAGGCTTGCAGCCTATCTGTAGGAGGTTCACTAGCTGTGGGAGATCTGGCATGGTCAGACAGTCCTGACTTAGCATAAAGTTCACTGGCACGAAGTCATCTCATCAACATTTTTGAAGTACTATAAAGTTGCTTTGCTGGCTCAAGTGTAAGTTTATCAGCACTCTGCATCATGTAGGGGGAGTGTTCCGATTCCAGCGGAGTCTAGATTTAATCTAAAGCCAAACCATAGACATAGCCAGGGAAAGCTGTAACAGAACAAGAAAATGGATATGTGTACTAATGGTAAAACTTGAGCGAAAAAGTCATTACAACATGGGGGAGAAAACTGGCAAATATAAGTGCTGAGAAGAGAAATGAAAAGTATCCAAAATACCAAGTGATTATAGAAGTATGATGCTCTACACAGCATATACAATTTCTATAGATATCAAGTGTAGAGCATGCTGTGACAAATGTTTTGCAAATGGCCCAGTGGAAGTTGAAATATACAGCCTTCACAGTAGGAAAGACAAGTGAAAAACACAGTGAATGAGCCTGTGATATGCTCCCTGTGATCCTTAATGTTCATGTATCACACCAACAATTTCCTGCAGGCCAGAGAAACTTCAGTGTTTCTAATTTTACTGGAATTCTCTCTGGCTTTCTTTCGCTGTTGCTTCTTCATTACTACCAGGCCATACTAAGCAGAGGACCTACTGAGGTGCCATCTGAATCTTCTCAAAGGTATTCTGGAGATTAAAGTACATGAAAAATTGCCCCATTCCCCAGTTTATAGATTCAGTTCTCCTGTAGTTATGAAACATTTTATTGTTATTCAGATGTCTTAGACAACGCTGAAATCAAAACAGGCAAAGCCAAGTAGAAATTTCCAGTATTCATAACATCCCAGACAGACAAGGCAGTTGCTAGTGTTTATAAAGTTTTATGTGAAAAAAAAAAAAAAGGAAAAAAAGATAAAAAACCTATTTAATTTACTCTTACTACATTTATCTCAGAAAGGTATCTCTGCCTTATGCAGGTGACTCCTGTTTCTGAAAAAGTTCCAGCCCCTGAACACCTGTTACACATCACTTGGAGAGGTAATTTCAGGTTTCCTACAGAAATATCCATCACGTCAGGCCCACCCTGTAGGATTTATCCTCAGATAAATCACTGACTACATCATGACTTTTAATGTGTGGAGAATGCTAATGCTAGCAGACAAACTCCCTTTAAATTTTCAGAGGGACTCAGACAAGTATTTCATCCTAATATTCTGATCTTTTCTTAATTGTGAGATATTTTGATTGTGCCTGTCTGTTAAATAGAGCATGTTTTTATATTCTTGGACTGTTGGTAATCTGGAAAATAAAGTGGTCTTCACTTTCACCCTGGTACAACTTATCATTTCTTTGTGACTCCTTGACAGGTTTCAATGTGAAATGGGCCTTATACTGGATCTTCTATATCAATTTCTGTGTTTAGAAAGAATACATACCACAAACATCTAATTAATGTAAACACATGTTGGAAGGTATTGGCTTGAATGGGAAATTGTACTTATGTAAAATGGAAGAAAACAAAGTAGTTACAAAGCATATCACACTTCACTTTTTCAGTAAATACAGAACAACTAGAAATTTATAATCTTCACAATTGTTTTCTACGGTGTCGCCCTGTGTATTTTCTGGGGCTTCGGATTTTACTGCTGGCTACTGCTGGCTCTTTCCCATGGGTCATAGCAGTGTCTTTGTTGTTTTGTAAACACTAAAGAGAGCTTTGCCCTTCTCATGCAAGTTTCCCAAAACAATCTCTGTCACCTGTTGTTTGCTGAAGGAGAAGAGACGCAGTCCTTCTCTGACCAATTGCAGCCCCTTTTGCGGAGCATCTTATAAAAGCACAAAGATTCAAAAAGTAAAAGCCTTCTGATCACCTAGAACTGTCTGTGTGCTTTTCCTTGCCGACCAATCACTGTAACACTACGGACTGACCTTTCTTCATATCTCAGACGATTCCCCTACAAGCAGCCTGGCTGTCATAAAAATGTCAGATCACCTGAGAAAAATAAACAAATTTCTTTGGAAAACATTCTGGACTCAGAAGATTTGTCCCAAGCTATAGTCTCAAACTTGGTCATGCTGCAGATGACACGGTTGTCTAGAGAAGGTTTTCACCTGCCAAAGTTTGAAAGTGTTGAAAGAACAAAGTCAATGAGCATAGAAAAGCATATTGCACAGGAAGAGTATTATGATCTCAAGGACAAGAGTAATGGAATTGTATAAAAGTCTATAACACAATGTTCAAAAATCAATGACAATTTAGTAAAGGTTGAAGACAAAGTTTCAATGAGGTGACTAATTTTATCTTGAAAAAATCATTTAAGACTCTTCTTACAATGTTAGATATAGTTGTACAGAAGACTATGCGGTACTAAATTCAGCTAATTGTTAGATGATAACTAATTTGAGTTTTTAGATTGTTTAAACACTTTTGTTATGATTTCTTTTCTTTTTCTTTTTTTTCTAGGATACTATGCTATTTGAAATAGTACCATTTTGGATATTCTAATGAAGACAGATATTAGGTTTATAGCTGTCGTGATTTAAAAAGATAAGTAGTGCAAAGTTTGGAGAGAAATGTAACACTAGCTGCCAGATCAACTATTGGAACTGGGGAAAAAAGTAAATTTTTGGATAGACTGCTTTTCTTCAGTGTTATGGGTTAACAATATTTAATTTTTTTGTCAAAGAAGAATATAGAATACTGCCCTGTCAGAACCTTAGTCTTGCTTTAGAAGGGGGCAGATGCCTATCAGGGACCAGTTCTCAGCTATTGGCCTGTAGTCAGACCACTGAGAAAACTGATGCAACTTTTTGGAAATACCCATATAAAAGCTGAGACTTGGTGTGGACTGCCCTCTTTGCTCTTTGCCTTGACAGAAGAGGCCGGTCCTGGTTCCCTCCCTGCGGCCAGGATGGCCTAGCCTGCCGGCCAGGCCTGGCCGGGTCTCCTGCGGCTGCCGTGGGAGGGCCTGGCCGGGCAGGCCGAGCTCTTTCCCTCGCCGGCTGCCGGTGGGGAAAGGAGAAGCCACTGGCAACTTCCAGCCGACCCTGGGGCCTGCCCCACGCTGCCACATGGCCGGGGGAGGTGTCTCCCGGGCCTCCTACCCCCCTCTAGAAGCAGCACCAAGCCTGGGCTGGGCCGTGCCTACCCCTTTGAGACCGAGGGGTGGAGGGGGAGGAAGAAGGACCAGCTGCTCAGGACATCTTTGCTGCCATTTCTGAGCCTCTTCCTTCACGGCATGGCTTTGAGATTTTTGCAGCGTCTGCCGGGCAGAGATCACTGGTCTGCAGGCCCAGTGAGAATTTTAACTCTTTCCTGACACAGACTGAGACTTTTTAAAACGAACCCTCTTCAGAGAGAGAGAAAAGGCTGAATTAAAGAGATGTAAAGGGACAATATGAAGATATCAAAGTCAGTAAAAGAGGAGTGACTTCTCAGGCGCGAGGGATGACAAATTGCCTTAGTTTTAGAATAAAAACCTCCTATGAGTTGTGGTAACAGACTGTATTGTGACTTCCTAGAAACTTCCTTTAAACCGTAGACAATATAATTGGGGAGATGTTTTGTACATTTTGAGCAAAGGTATTTTTGTGATTTACTGAGTGAATGTTGAATTAGAAACTGTAACGTGATCTTATAAGATATTTTGACAGAGAGAAATAAGAAGAAGCCCTTTGTGTCCGTGAAGAGTTGAGAAGATATCTCTGCTCCTTAAGATGAGAAATCCTTTGCTTGTGGAAGTGTGATTTTTAAACAGGGAAATCCCAGTGTGAATCTATGGCCCAAAAATGTAGTCATGGGAAGGCTATGTGATTTGGGAGGACTACAAATTGCAGAAGTTTTTGGGCGGGCTGCTTTTGTAGAAGCTAGAAAAAGCACAAGCAGACTGTTTTCTCTTGTGGGAAAGTTACCCAAACACACAGGGAGATATACTTCTCTCTCTCAAAGACTGAATGGAAGACTTATAAAATAAGTGGTACTGACATGAAGCTCTGAGTTTTGCATCTTTATGTTGCATGTAGGAAAGTAAACTGTTTGGGGGGGGAGTGTTTTAAAGGCTTCATTTTGATTCTCATTTTTCCTTTTCCTTTTGTTTGTTAATAAATCTATCTGTTTTTATCCTTAAGTTAAGCCTATTTTGCCTTCCGTTCTCATAATCATATTTCACAGAAAAAAGATATTTAGACCATTACACTAAATTTAGCAAACAATAATTGAGCGAACATGAAACCACTACATTCAGTCATAAGAAATGATTGCTTGCCTGAAAACCTGTGAATTTTCTATGCTATTAAAGTCTGTTTAAGGGCATATATTTGAATGACTGATAAACAAGGCAAAATAGAAGACTAAGCATAGGGTACCAGATAGATTCCTGAATAGATGGAAAGAAAGAACAACCAAGATAAAAATAAGGAATCCTTGTAGAAACTCTTTATTTATGGTGCTTTATTTAAGGAGAGGTTATAAGTGTGAAATATAAATCTGCCAACAAGGATTTTTAATGGTTTATTTTAATGATATTCCATGTGAACATATCCATACTAAGCCACATTTTTGTATAATGTGATTTATACAAAATGTTTTAAATAATTATTTGAACACAAAAGTGTTTCAGATTAGGAAAGGGAATCAAGAGTTATTAAGCTCATTAGAGAAATTTGGTTCAGATTTCGTTCCATGAAAGTAAAATACTAAAGGGGTGAAACTAGGCATTGGAAAAACAATATTTACTTTTTCCTGTCATGGAAACAGCTATTAAAATCACCTGCTGTTGCAGGACTCAATGAGCTAATAGATGAACCCTTTCACAATTATTTTCAGTTGTGATGTTAATCCTCAAGAGTACACTGATGTTTCCTGATGAAATTGCCTCACAAACAAGACCGAATTTAATTGAGTTACTGGCATGTTTATTGGCACAAGCATCAAATGACTTCATCTACATGAATTATTGGCTGGTCCAAATACTCCCAATCTGTCTGTTTCCCTGAGTGAAAATCAAACATAATTTATCTTGTGTCTAACCTCTACAGAGTTGGATAAAAGTGACAGGAGCCATGATGCTTACAATAATATTCAGATATGAACTGTATGACAGCAGTGGTTTAGTTTGTTCCCAATTCCTGGCTATGAAGGCCATAGATATGGAGGTCAGCAGCCGACCTGGGTCCTCCAGCAGGACTGCAGCAGGCAGGGCAAGTTTGTGTGCTGCACTCACTTATAGATGACCAGAGGTGAGACATGGGAGATTAATACTACCTGAGTGTTGCTGCCAAATAATTTAAAATCTCAGGTGGATATAATGGGAGGAAGGGAGGGAAGAGCTGATCACCCCTCAAGACTGTTGGAGAGGCCGAGATGTCTTCTATACGCCTGTCCAGTCAACACCTTGACTGCTTCCAGACTGATAAACACATATAAAAAACCTTATCATAATGTAACTAATTAATGTTTGTGGCTTATACTACCTGTGGATGTACAGTGAAGTTAAAACTGGGTGAAATAGACTTGAGCTGTGTGATGCCTCCAGGAAAAAAAAAATACCTTTATCAACACTGAGGTGCAAGAAATACTGAGAAAAACTCCAGCAATGTCCAGAGTTGAATGAGAGCCATCACCTTTTGTGTAACTTACTTAGTGTCCTCATCTCTGAATGCCCTTTCTTTGTTGCTCAAATTACATGGGGAGGGTCTTGGGAAATGCTCCTTAGGACAAAAGCTGGAGGTAGACTTTGCATTAATACTGAGCTGTTACAGAACTATGTAGGTGAGCTGCAAATCTACATATGATACTATTTAAAGCCAGTATCATTTACTGATTTGTGAGAAACACCTATCTTCTAACAACCCTGTGATTTTCTGTGATTATTATTTTATTCCCAACTTGCTTGGTGTTAATTAAGACAAAATCAGCACCCATGAATACACTCTTGAAAGAAAAAGAGGTAATTTCTTTTTCTTGAAAGAAAAAGGTATTACCTAAACCAGAGTGTATTATTACAGAAAAATTAAGGATATTATTATTATTAACAATAATAATAATAATGTTGTTATTTTGCATCCTGACTAGGCAATACATTATTTTAGGCATACACTGACTTCATTTCAGTTATATCCACAAACTGAGGTCATACATAGAAGTAGAGGCCCTTTGTCTTAAGAATTCAGGTAGTATATAACTGCTAATATTATGGTAGATATATACACTCACAGTTGTACATTTATACATTCATAATTCCAATTTGTACACAAACCCATGGCTCATTCTATATAATTTCCCCTTGTAGCTGAATTTACCTCAAATCATAAATACCTCTTCTTGCACAATCCAAACTCCATATATCCCTTCAGGAGAGAAGGAATATAGTTGTTTTATATATATATATATATATATATATATTTATATATAAATTTTTTATTAGATAGATGTAATTTAAACATTTGAAAAATATATATTTACAGAAATATTGCTAGGTAGTGTATTTTCCTGATTTTGCTAAATAATGGAAAAATTAATTCATTCTAAAGTCTTCATAATAGCTACTTTTCCACCAGGAAATTAATTCTTTGATCCTTTGACTTTCCTAAAAGAAATGAAGGCACAAAGCCATAGATAATACACAAATTTTTAAACAAATTCAATTTCTAAGCTTTAAATTACCATAAAGCCATTTGATCCATCTGTCTTTCAAACACTTATAATTATAGAGATTTATATTTACATCTGGCACTGTGACAGAGTTGTAACTAGCCTCTTTTGGATCCCATTGCCTAGACCCCATCACATCTGACTCTGCACTGGTAATGTAGAGGACTGGAGAATGCCATTAGTGACCCCTACTCCAGAGACAGACAGCTATAAATGGTACTTAGTATCAGAGTTTAGAAAATACTTGTGTTATGTACTTAAAAGATTTCCAAGGACCATGTAGAAATGAAAGCCATACATGTGTTGAAGAAAAAGGTTTTCCATTAGGAAAGGTCTACTCTGTGTATGTAGTTCCTACACTGTGTGTCAGAACAGAGTTTGAACAGGATTGAAATATTTTTGCATTATCACAATGCAGAATATATAAAGTAATGTTTTTAAATATCCCCACATGGTTTTCTGATTCTACTACAGTTCTAAATTTATAAAGTAACACTTTTAGTATTATACGTAATAGCATCAGTCAAGAGTGTTAGGAAGCAGACCTTCCCAAATCTTGATGTTTCCTGAGCAGCCTTTGGGCAGGGGAAAAGAGGCTGGGATCAGCCTGTGGCCTCGGTCAGTCTTGTTAGGTTCCGAGAGCACACCATGCATTACAAGTGATTTCTCATTCTCACTCTACTGTAGGCAAATAGAAATGGAAAAATTTTTACAGTCATTTTGAGTTCTCATCTAGACTTGCCTGTAGGGAAGAGCTGTGCAGCACTCAAAAGCGTACACAGTCATCCTCACATAGCTTACATAAGATGGAGAGTTATCCATATGCACCTGAAAGCAGTTGGCTCATGCTGAATTCAGGTGTAATTTTTTAAAAAATTATTTTCTTTTTCTTTTTCTTTTTCTTTTTTTTTTAATAGTTGGCATTTGTTCAGAGAAGCAACCCTGGAAGATTGGCACTTTTTGTGATAGAACACAGGAACGCTACTGGAAAAGCCCCTCAAGATTTCTGGAATAATCTGAAATCAGACTGTAGTGATTTTTCTGTTTTCTAGAAGTTCTTTTGAAAGATAGCAGGAAGATCCAAGGGATTGACTCTACCAGTAAAGAACTGAATTGAAGAAGATCCTAAGAGGGCCGAAGAAGGAAATATCAAAGACTGGTTGATATCAAAGACAAGATATTTTATACTTGAAATCTCTGTGTGGTAATGGTCAGTTAAAATTCTGACATTGATTGAAGCAAGTATTTATAGCTTCCATGCTTTTAAGTACTTACTGAACAATAACTGATGCTCAATAAATTATCTAAGAAAAATGAGGTCTTCAGCTTATACTAAATATTCATCCAAATGAAGGGTCCAAAAATTGTACAAATTCAATGATTGGAGAAAACACTGCTTTATTCTGTGGACAAAAGCAATATTGCACTCATGTTAGACACAAAAGGGTTTCCTCTAAAAAATGCTTTGTTTGCATGCACTTGATTGTTTTCAGCTGCTGTAGTCTGAGGAGGGTGGCTGTAAAATTGCATTACAAAAATGCTGAAGATGTTGCACTCCACATTAATTTTATTACAAAAAACCAGAAATTTTAAAGGGTAAGATGAATGGGCTCTCAGTCTGAAAGCACAGGGAAAGCTAAATTTAAAGTTGGATATAGTTGTGCAAGACAGTATTATGCCAGAAACTGTAATATTAGCACTGAAAGGAGAGCCACAGGCAGCAGAGGGTAAGGTGGTAAACTTCAGCCTTATGATAGGGAACTTATCCCCGCTAAGGGAGTTTGTGAACTAAATTCATAGGGATAAAACCAATTGGAAAGGATTCAATTTGTAATTGGACCAGAGGAAAATGTATCCATTATAGGATTAGAGAGGTCGTGCTATGGCGTGGCTGTGCTGGTTCTCTCACTCCTCTGCTCCGGGTCCCTCTCATGATAACCTCAGAAGCTGGGGAAAGCTCCAGGACAGGGATGGGCAACTGTGCTCTTCTCTCATATAGGACAGTTGTTCTTTTCCTGTGGCTGAGGCTATATGAAAGGGTAGATAGGATTTGTGTGTGGGTGTGAGAGGGAATAGCAATTTCCCAAATGTCTTGGGTTGTGTACACGTGAGAACTGATTCAGGAGGGTTTATCTCTCAGTGTGAGTGACCTCCTGAGAGTGATTGGGAATGAGAACATGAAAGCATGTAGATAAAGAGGCGTAATGTACACTCGGATAATTATCACACAGTAGGGTTTTTGTCCCTTTGTGTTACTTATTTAGCAGAAGTAAATATGTAAACAGCAGATAGAGTTTATGACTATCTTTCTTGGTTTACCAGCATTTGAAGAACAGGCTTCTCATCCTGGTAAATCCACACTTGATTTTAGATTGCTTGTGATATCCAGAATGTGAGAAGTCTTGTCTTTATTTGTCCTCATACAGTACTTCTAGTCTTTAAAACATCATTCCTGATTGGAACTGTTGCACAGAAAAATTTCTCTATTCAGTACAGCCTCCCAAATCCTCCTTTCTGGAGTCCTGGAGCAGCACCTGGTTTAAGAAGGACAGACATTGAAACTCTGTGTTCCTATGCACAAGTTAAAAAACAAACTTGTGGTTTTTTTATTTAATTTTTTTTGTGTCTTTGTATCGAGACCAAAAGCCTTTAAGCACTTAATGGTATGGAGAGAGAAACTGTCTGTAGCTATTGTGCTCAAGTTCCTGCTAAGGCTTTTGTCTCACATTAGCTGCACAGTAATAGCAAAGTTTGTTTCTGAAAGTATATATGTTATCTATTCTAAATAGTTCTCCTTGGTTTATTAGAGCATTTATTGTCTTCTTCTAATAAGTAACATTGAAGAACTATGGAGAAAAAGCCTCCTGATTATTTACTTTCCTTGAGGACCTGGCAGAAAAGGCACAGAGTCCTTATTGCTGCTATAATCATAGAATGGCCAGAAGACCATAATAATGTGTCACAAGTGAATGTTTTCAGTGAGACATTAGACTGAGGTCTGGTATATTTCTAAACTATATGTCAGGCCTTGAAAGTTTTCAATTAATCGACTTCAGGTTTAGTAAAGTGAAAATCTCCCTGATAAGGGGTTATCACAAATATACCCAGGCTCTGTAACTCAGAAGAACAATACTCACACTGAGCACTTACATGTAGACCTCAAAGAGCTTTTAATCACTGGATGCTTAACCAATTTGCAGCAGATATCTTAGCTAACAATTATAGCTTCCCTTAAACTCCAAAGTATTTGTGGGCAGACTGTAACTCTCATAAACAATTCAGTCACTCAAAATTTTACAGAAACATCTCTCTAAGGAAGACTTTCAAACTGCTACATATCAGTCCTTAAAAATAATTCACACATCAATTTATGCATTTATTTTAATATATAGAACTAATCTAGTAAGCATTTAGCACTTATTGTGTTATTTAAAAATGTAATGCACACACACGATACTATACAATTATTGGAAAATCAATTTATTATACACTGTGCTGTTCACTAAAATAATGTATTGTTGATTGTGTAGAAAAGGTCAATTTTTAATGTTATTATTTGAGATAATGCTATAAGTCTTTGATGTTATATTTTAAGATGTCATTGTGACTGCTCCTGTTAGCAATGGAAAGCTAGATATGTCTAATAAGATATGTCTTCATTGACCATATATCTGTAACAATATATCTGTAACAATTTAAACAAATTAAAATACTAAGATAAATTTCTCTTTATGTGAAAAAAAAAGTTTCCACTTTTATTGTATTAAATATTAGTTCTGGAATTCCAAGAATATCCTTCTTTAACCAAGAGCCTCAATAAAGACAACAAGAAAACAAGAAAAAGCTGAACTGTTGCTTTCTAATGGAACTGCAAACAGGAAAAACAGCATTTGTAGATTGTTCCAATATGAAGCAATTGCATGCTCTAAACTGGGTGCTAGCTCATTCAGGATGCACAGCCTACAGCTGTTACCAGGCAAACTGATAGGTTGGGGAGGCACAAGCGTTCTGTGGCTCCATTTGAGATTTGGTCTTCACTGAAGGCTGGTTTTGAAATGCATGTGAAACTGTCTGTCCCCTTCCTCCTGAGAGAGGTGTCCAATAAGGAGCTGCAGAAATCACAAGCATCAGGCTATGAAAAGCCACAGAGGTGCCAACAGATGCAAAGCCAAAGCATTTATAGCTATACCTCCGTTGTACCTAGGTATGCCACTATATATACAAAGAGCCATTATATATCATACCCTATTTTATCTAGATACACATATTTGCGTATGTATCTGTATATTTCTGAATATATTTATGTTTGCATAAATGACAGATAAAGAGATACATATACATATAACCAGACTGTGTACTAGTTACTTCTCAGACCAAATGTGTTTGAAAGTATGTAATTAGAGAAGATAGTTTTGATGTTTGGTTTTGGATGTTTTAAAAAATACATAGAGTACTTACCTCCCTTCTTTCAAATAAAGAAATTTCTGTGATGATCCAGGTGATGACTTCTACCTCCCTAATAGAGAAACCAAGAAACAAAGTAATTATAGTGACATGCAAATAATCAAAGCTTTTTCTTTAGTAATCCAGTAATTAATTTTATAAAATATCCCTGACTGTAACATAAGGTTTGAAAGTGAAAGCAGAGTTATGATTGACCTTTTTTTGTTTTGTTCAAGTAGTTTTTCAGGGCTACTCTATATATTAATAGAGTTATTTCACAGAAGTCTATTTGTCTGTGGTCTTCTGCCAGTGCTGCATGCAAATCCTGCAAGTGTTAGAAAAACATGAAAATTGGAAGTTTACAATTTAAATATTTGAACAATTTAAATCATCTTCTTTTTTAGAAAACCTGGTTTTATAGACAAGCTTGGTACTCAAAATTCTGGTTACCCATAAATATTTTTCAGATAGCACTATTAAAGAATCAACTTTTTAAGTATGCTAGTATGTCAAATATGTTGTTTGCTAGTAAGGTAAACAATATATAATGTAGCCTGGCCTTCATAAAAATATAAATAGTAAGATTTAATGTGTAGTGAAAGTAGTAAATCTGTATATTTGTGATTTTCAAGACTAATGTTTAATGAGAAGAAGATACATTTTTAAAACCACTATATAGTTTCTTTTGATGTGACAGCTGTGTCTTACACACACAACCATGAGGGAATCTATTCTTGCATTGTCATGTACAATAGATCTATTTGGTATAACTTAAACGTAATGATATTGAGGATTCAAGAAATCTTATAAAAATAATTGGAATTGAATAAAAAATTTATAAATAATTCCTTGTCTCCTTTGCATTTTTTCTTTCTCTATTTCATACTTATGCTTTGGGGCTTTTTAATAGCTTCCATTATTTCTTGAACTTCTAAAAAGTAGAATAGTCACATATGGAGGACTGTGCTATTTTAGATTGCAAGAAGTAAACACACATTTAAACTATGATTATTTTCTAGTTCTGCTTTTTAAACTCTCTATATTCTGACTGTATCACTAAAGTTGAGTAATGCCCTGAGGTAGACTTACCTTGCATCCTGTGTACAGTTTGGGGCACAACAATATAAGAAAGACATTAAATTCTTAGGGAGCATCCAAAGGAGGGCTACAAAGATGATGAAGGGCTGTGAAGGGAAGCTGTATGAGGAGGAGCTGAGATCACTTGGTCTGTTCAGCCTGGAGAACAGAAGACTGAGAAGACCTCATTGCAGTCTACAACAACTTCCTCATGAGGAGAAGAGGAGGGGCAGGCACTGATCTCTTTAGTCTTGAGACCAGTGACAGGACTCAAGGAAATGGCAGGAGGGTCAGCATATTCTATGGTTCTATGATAAATGCACAGAACTAAGCGTCAGAAAAGCTGTAGCCTACACTGTAGAAGTAGAGCTTCATTCTTCCTTATGAGTCCTTCATACAAGCAAGTTGTTTTTTACTTTCTCTTCTGAATTACTATGAAAGATTTGAAATCACTTACCATACAAGTGGACCTTGCATGTGTTTCCCTACACTACTAAAAAACAGCTATTTTGGTACTTACTATGCTTTGCATAGCAAATCATACTGGCATAGTGATTCATACCCATACCCTTCAGACACACTTCTTCATTCACTCGTATTTGTGAAGCTTTTGGTGGTGCAAATTTGCATTTACACCAGCACCGTTGTTTACTTGAGCATTTCAGTCAGTATTGAAGCTACTAGGTTACATATATCTAAATATAATTTACCTTGTTTCTGCTTTTGCTCTCAGTTTCATTTTGCACCTGATAGAAAATATAAACCATCATAGTTAAAATATTTTTGAATCTTTATGAAAGTTATGAGAATAAAGGAGCCACAGAAGAATCCTGTACAAATGTGCATGAATGCTGCCATTGTAATATTGTGAGAACATTAAGAGTTCGCTGCTGTTGCTCAATTACTTTCAGCCAGTCTGAAGCAATCTGTCCATTTGGGCTAGTTCTTGTTCGCAGATATCCCGCACCTCGTGTGCCTTCACTGGTGACCTGTGCAGGCGTATGGTGCTGCAAACTGGAGCTTGAGACCTTTCTTTCTTTAGGAAGGAGAGGACTGTATGTGCTTGTCACACTGCACACAGCAGTATGGGCTCTGAGTTTTGAGCACTCTGAAATGCTAACGTCGCTACACGGAGTTTAAGATTACATATAGGTCAACGTTATGTGTAAAGGGGAGAATGACATTTCTCCAAGGACAGATAATATTATTTATAACATATTTCTTGCACTTTCCAGTGATCGTATCAATTGTTTACAGCTGACTGAAACAAGTAGAATTAGTCTGATAAGGGATCAAGGCTTGGGTCCAAGCCCAGATCCTTTTACCAAGACTACAGTACAGTGTGCTGTAAGATTTTAAGACAGTCAGAGAGTTACTGAAAAAGTAGCATAAATATTTTTAGGCAAAATCCTAGTTCCATGGAAAATTTTCATTAACTTTAATGACTTCAAGATTTCCCCCCTGCTGTGAAGCTGATTTATCATCAGTACAGGGCATTTTTAACACAAAAGCCTTTGCTAATGCCAGAAATATGACATTGCCTGGACTGAGAGGCTTAGTTTTTGGGGTTTTTTTCTTCATTTATGAAGAATATGTCTGTTAAGACAGCCTCTAATCATAAAATCACATTCTGGTATAATGATTAATTTGATCTTTTAGAAAATTTTCTACTTTGAATATTGTGGAGGGGAAAATAGTTGAAATACTTTCGATAATGAAGTATGTAGTAATGTGAAAATAATTGAAGTTGGGAAATACTTCTTTGCTTTTACACTTCTTTACTTTTCTGAATTTCACAGAATCACTGGATGTGTTGAGAAGAAGGGACCCTAAAGTTCTAGTTCCAACCTCTCTTCCATGGTCAATGACACCTTCCACTAGACCAGGTTGCTCAAAGCCCCATCCAGCCTGATCTCGAGCAATTTCAGGGTTGGAGCATCTACAGCTCTGGGCATCTTGTTCCAGTGTAACTGCTTCAACCAATAGTATCTATCAGTTGGCAATTGCTTGTAGAAAACTTCAATGAGCTGCAAGCCAACATGTAGGTTTCAGTGGCAACCAGAATATAAATCTCTATTCCTCTTTTTAATTTTGTTTAGAAAATGAAAGAAAATTAGGGAAAATTTGCAGCAAAAGAAAGCAAAAAAATTTCCTATGCACTCTACACGTCATTAAAAGGATATAATTTTACCAGTGATCTGCTAGTGACACTTGCAGCTAGTCAGAAATTGGCCTCGTGGACCCTAGGGCACACTTACTACATTTACTGGAGGAAGGGACAAGCATGGGACGGGAGCGCTGCCGCCTTGCCCCGTGCCCAGTCTGGCCCGTGCCTTGTGTTCTCGCTCTTTTGAGGTTGCAGATGAATTTGCACGGGGCGGATGTGGTTAGCTGGACTACAGAAACTGCGGATTCTACGGAGCATCTCAAAACACCGTCAGCGAACCCTTTGTATTCAAACGCAGGGTTTGCCACGGCGGCGGCGAAGGTTCTGCCCCGGCTGGCGCGGCCGTGCCCGGCGCTGTCCCTGCGGCAGTGCGGGGCGCGGCCGGCAGGGGGGGCCCGCGCTCCGCCCGCAGCCCGGCCCGGGGCTCCCGGGGCCGCCGCGGGGCCGGGAACGCGCGGGGGGAAATGGCGGCTGCAGGAGCACATCGGCGGCTGAAGAGCCTTATCAGCAGCTGATCACCCCCAGGAGCTGCCCACAGCGTGGGAAAGAATCGCTCTGTCACCGTCCTGCTAACATCTCTCAATAAACCAACAACCACCCCCACCCTCTTGGATCAGAGTATCGCACGAATTTCAAACATCTATTTCAGGGGTGATGGGGAGTGGCTGAGGGACCTGGGGGTGTTTAGTCTGGAGAAAAGCAGGTTCAGAGGGGATTTTATTGCTCTCTACAGCTGCCTGAATGGAGGTTGTAGAGACGTGGGGCTCAGTTTCTTCTCCCAGGTAAAAAGAAATGGGATGAGAGGAGGTGGTTTCATGTTGCACCAGTGGAGGTTTAGATTGGATGTTAGGTAAACTTTCTTGACTGAAAGTACTGTCGAGCA
Organism: Acrocephalus scirpaceus scirpaceus; assembly: GCA_910950805.1. Classification (NCBI taxonomy): domain Eukaryota; kingdom Metazoa; phylum Chordata; class Aves; order Passeriformes; family Sylviidae; genus Acrocephalus; species Acrocephalus scirpaceus. The sequence goes on from OU383773.1 coordinate 18,209,036, forward strand.
TTAGAACAGGCTGCCCCGGGAAGTGGCTGAGTCACCATCCCTGGATGTGTACAAAAGACGTGTGGTCAGGGCACTCACGGACATGGTTTAGTGGTGGACTTGACAGTGTGGGAATAACTTTACATTCCTAGAAGATTTTTCCCAATCTAAACAATTCTATGATTCAAATATATAGGAAAAACGTACTAGTGACAGCTCTGTAGAGATCAAACTAACTTCTGACAATCTAGACTTTGCTCAGTGACTTCATTTGGTTTGAAACATATTCCAACAGCCTGTATAGATAAGTGCATGGGAACTGAAACGAATGTTTTTTGAAGTAGCTTCTCCTACAAGGATGGGTATTCCAGAGGGGATTTAATTCTGAGGTTTTTTTTTTCAAGAATAAAATCATAAATATGCCTCCAGTGCATCACTTAAATCTTACATGAACATAAAAAATAGTCTATGAGTATCTTGTTCAATTTTGCATCGGCTTAAATACAACTTACCTACCTTTATCTTTTTTAAACTACTTAATGACTTGTTTTACTAGTAGTAGAATCTGTGTTTGAGGTCCCATCATGGGTGATCTTTGTCCTTTTATTTGGTTAGTAGCGCAGCAAAATCACTCTTATTAAATCAGAGCAGTACCTAAATACAGAGCAGTAGCATAAAGCTGAAGAGATAAACAATGGACTGCAGCTTTCTGTTATTGGATTTCTCTTTTTGTTTGGATTCTAATAATGATTTTCCCATCATAATCAATTTAGGTCAAAACTTCTATGTTTATTGCTTAGAAAAGACTCTTGTATGACAAAGCACATTTTTTTTTTCCTAGGCCGAACTATCCACAAGCATCATATTTTCACTTCAGTTTTCTTTTAACCTTTTGAAAAAAAAGGGTGGTAGTGATTTAACATTAATGAGAACTACTTTACTATAAGGTTCATCTGCACATAGAGATGCTGATATGCACAGGCAACATAATTCTAAAAACCCTCTTCTCCTGTTATAAACTCTCACCAGTAGAAGTCTCCCACCATGGGAGATTAGACATGAATCTCACCCCAACTTCCCAGTTGCTTCCTGACCTCCAATTTCATCTAACACTTCTATTTTTTCCCTCATCTGAGTAAATATGTATGTATGTGAAAATACATTAGTTGATTATAACAGAACCTATCACAAAATCAAAACCTAGTTATATTTCCTTTCTCTTAGTTGTTTCTTTCTCCTTTCCACATGTTCCACATCATCAGTGTTGTTTAGACTAGGGAATCATAATACTTGTCTCCTGCCTTTGTGACATATAAGTAGTATTTGCACAGGGCTTTTGACGAACAAGTAGGTTTTAAAGTGTAACAAACAAAAAAAAGCCCTAAACCAACAAACAAAAAACCCACAACACAATGGAAATAAAACCAAAAAACAAAGAGAAAGACCATACACATATTTATGTTCCTTAAATACTTTGTAGAGAAATGTGCCTTCCATCTGGAATTATAAACTTGTAAGGTACTTTCCATCTAAACACAAGCAACCAGCTTCTTTCCCTAAAAAGATGGTCATTTTCTTTTGAGCTCCCTTGCACTTGAAGATATTTATCCATGGTCTTTAGTAGATCAATTAGATATCTTGGGCAATGTTCATACAACACATTAGTCAAATGGACGAAGATCTTGAACTTGTTGGGAAATTTTGTCAGTGTGCAGAGGAAGACCCAATTATTTGCAGCAGCCTGTGTTGCGAATGCATTCTAAACCATTTAGTACTGGCAGCTTCAAAATTGCTGCTCAAGAAGCTTGCATCACTTTGGTTTGTCTGAAAAGTGACTCAGAGTAGACTGATAGCTGTCTGCACACCATATGGTTGTCTTTCTGTAAATTATGTGGATCACAGTCTGAACTGAGTCTTTTACATCTTGTCAATAAAGAAGACTGCACTGTGCAGCTGAAATCTTCCCATCAGTACTGATCTGTCTACTGAGTTGAAATATTCTTTGTTTTATCTAATCTCTGATGCGACAGTGAAGCCCTTTCTCATCTTTGTATGTTATTCTCAGCTAAATGTTTTAATCATGTACTAATTGAAAAGACATGATAAAAGGTATTAGAGGAAGAATTTATTTTTCTGTTAAGAGTCTGTAAGCAAATATTCCTGCGCTTCTTAAGGTTTTAGATCCCCCCTTTCTTTTGACGTCCTGCACTTTTAGGAATGATATACTTCATAGGACCTAATTCTGGTAAATGCTATGGCAAAAAGATACACTGACAAAGGCTGAGGAAAGGAAGTTTAAACTTTGAAAGTATTGCAGAAAACAGAGAAAATGGGATAATCTTAAGTAACAATTTAATGAAAATAGTAACTATTATGGTGTCTTGTTTCCTTCACATTTTATTAATTGAAAGATTGCCTTGTGTTAGAGAATTTAATATCACTTCTGCTCTGAGTTATATTTGTTCATGTTTGCATTCAAGTCTTCAGGATCTTTCTTATGCTGTTGAAAATATAAAATCTCACCTGTCACAGGCAGGATTAAAATGGAAAGCACAAAACAACTTTCAAAATATAAATTGTTGGTAGTGCCTGCTACAGAAATTTTGGAAGAGTGATATGGGTTTTCTTTCTCTCATGAACAGCACAGGGTAGAAGAAGTGGTACCTCCTAATGCTTATACCTCCCATTGATGGGCTTCAGCAGAACATAAATGGTATGTGTAATTTATTTCACAAAAGCAAGTAAAACAGTGTGGTAGAAACATAATAATGACATTACAACTTCCCCAGAATTTCTCTGTTCGTATAGACCTTTCTGTCTGCTTCTACTGTAGTAAACAAAGCCTGAAAGCCTCCCTGCCTCCAGAGGGGTGCACAGAGGATGCCTTCAGATACACAGCCTTGCTTTTGCATGTTCAACTACCTTAAAGTATATTTTAGGATTGGTGAGTTATACTTGCCTATTGCCTATGGCAGCATGCAGAGTGACGGTTATATATATATATATATATAAAATAAAAGTACTAAATGAGCAATAGAGAACTTGCAGAAGCAGATGAAGTAAGGGTGGAGTAGGCAGAACCACATCAGATATCACTGCGCTCTTCACTTCATCCCTTATTAGTGGTCCCTGCCACTTTTAAAGTGTCATGTCGAGTAGGGAATGAAGGGAATCTGAGTTCATGGCACTTCAGACTTGAATGTGTGTGTAGCTAGGGCAGATGAAAAATCAGTGTACAGGATATTTCTTTTATACACTTCAGAATCTAAGGAGCAAGATTGCATCATGCAAAAAAATTCTACAAAACCTGGATTGCCTGGATCTGGTTTACATCTTCAAAGCTGTACTTAGAATTTTGATAGTTGAATTTGTCTTCATTTAACCACTTGTTTTAAAATAATGATTTTCTATATAAAAAATATTATTGGCCAGATGGTACTTTTTATAAAGTACAATAACAATGTTGTATAAATTACTGAAATGACTGAATGCATTATGTTATATAAACACCTGATTTTTTTTTACCTTTTATTCAAGGGATGTAAAGTACTTTATCAACAGTAATACTTGAATAAAGACCTATCTGCTTCCTGCTTCCTGGGTTTCTTCTCTGCCCCTTGCTCTCTTGTTCCAGCAGTTACAGCTCAAATTAACTCAGTGCCACAAACCTGGCTCTTGCTCTGGGACCTATCTGGTCATGTGTGGCTGATGTTCAGTGGGCATCTGCTGAGCACAGTCTCCAAACAGGAGAGGAATGATCATCCTTTTAGAAGGAAAAATGTCAATTCATGTCCCACCCAGTCTTCATCATTTCACCAAATTATTTTTACTTGATCCAAAGGGTGGGGTGTAAATATTTCACAGGAAATATGCAGAGAAAGTTGCAGTTGGAAACTCCACATTCTGAGTAAGAAGGTTACATCAAGGATGCTAAAAATAGAATAGTGGTTTTGACTTTTTTTTTCTTCTAAGAATTTTACAACATCTCAATGGCAAACCAGAGGGGAAAACCCTAAACTACCAAGAATGATCCCTTTCCAGGTTATGAGCCCAGACTCCCTGAGAACCAAGGTTAATATTTATCTATGCCCTGTGGCAGTAATTTCGAAGGTGTTGATCTTGGGGATTAATAACTGCTTTAAACAGGCAGTTAACAGTTTAAACAACATTTTTATTGGCATACAGAAGTTAAATGTCTAGTAGTTTGCTGATGGGTTTATGATGATCAAAGTGAATTAAGAGTTCATCTTTGAGTTACGTGCTAATGGAGGCACTGGGTCATTTGAGTGCCCTGGGTTAATGTATGTGAGACATACAGTAAATGCTGTACACAGAGAAAAATACGTTCATTTTTGAATATTGTACTTCAAACCATTTTGTGTTGTATTCATATAATATGAGCTACAATGAAGCTCTCAGGCTACTAGTGCTCCAGTGACCTGGTGCCTAAGCACACTTGTTCCTGAGGACACAATCCAGGCTCTGGTGCTCATTTTTCAGGCTGGTTTTCGAAGGGATACAGAAGAAGTATTGCTGGGGTGTCACAGGTCCTACACTGTACTGTGTTCACAGAAGTGGCTGAAGAACTGGCTGCAAATCTCATTATACGTTAAAACATTTGTATTCAATACATTTGCTACAGCATTTATATGATGACTGGCATTAGAGGAAACAAAAGATATTTGTAATTCCATTATCTCCATTTTTACGGCTGTAGTGATTGGGCATTTTGAGAATTTCAGTGTGAACAGAAGCATGGGACCTATATTCCGGCCACCTGCTATAGGTGCCGATCTCAAAAAGTGTGGCTCTGTCTGCTTTCTGCAGGGAATCACAATCCTACAGCATCCTGTGGGGTGAAATTTACACCCAACACTGGGCACATGTGCCAGAGCAGGTTGTACAAAAGGGCTAGAGAGACACGCTAAAGGGAAGATAGCACTCCTTCCCTGTGACTGCAGTGTGACATGGGGACATCTGCACCATGGGACTGGTTAGAGATATGCAGTACAATGCCTGTGCCTTGGTACTAAGAATATCCCAGACCCCACGACATGGGGTCCCATCTCTGTTTTCCAACACTGTTCAAAAATACTGTCTCTGACTTCTATTAATGACTTGAGTCTAGCAGGCCAATTAATCAGAGCCAATTTTTGATAAATGTTTCTCCCATGTAAAATTATGACAGCTTGCTAAGTATAAGATGAGTGCATCCTGTATTTCATCCAAGACGTGTGACACGCAGATGCAGTGAGGCTATTTAGTGCGGTGCAGCTGGCATGCCTTGCTGGTGCGATTCCATGGAAAGCTGCTCAAACCATAGCTAGCCTCTTGCCTCACTGCTATTTATTTGTGTTATCTAGCTTCTTGTTTCCTAATTAAAAATGACATGTACAGTTGGGAAGAAGCTGATTGGTCTCTTAAAATAATTTTGACCAGTTGATTGAGGTTCCTAGTTAGTTAATGATGAATTTTGATATTATGGGGATGCTGCCAGAATGTCGCACAGAAAGCCAAGTCTCTGCCTCATATACACATATGGAACGTGAAACCAGAAGCTGTTTGCAAAAATAAATAATAGGTGTGGGGAGAAAAGTACACTGTAAAATATAAGAGATATTTTATTTATAAATCACCTTCTTAAATAAGAAATACTTGCAATTCCTAATTCCAGACTGTGTCTCTGTGCCTCTCCCCTTTCCATGGCTACATTGCTGTTTATTTACTTCTTATACCTCAGATTTCTGGTTTCTTATTCCTGCCTTTATCTCTGCTATATCTGTCACCCAGTACCTAACCCTTAGCTGCTGGGAATAAATAGACTGAATGTAAGGAAGCTGCCATGGTTTTAGGAACTTCAAGGACCTAGATAGATGGAAGTCCAATATGGGAGTCTTGCGATCAAAGTGTTCCATCAGTATTTGACTTAATTCCTGAAAATGCATGTAGTAATACAGATATATAATTTACTGGTCTTGTAGGAGAAAGAACTTGACATTCTGACTCTATTTCAGAGAAAACAGTAAGATTTTAAGGATTTATTTTTTGCAAAATCTGAGCTTGTCAGACCTGTGATAGGTTGACATAGTCATGGTGAGCTTGTATTTCCTATAGCTTCAGCTGAAATGCAACTTTATGTAGTCTTTCACTAGGTTTTAGAAGAATGTTGTCACTGTTTTTGGGCTTGTTCCATTTACTGCATTTGAAGTGTTTCCTCTCAACTGAGAATTCTGTAGTTTCCAAGGTAGGTTGCCTATGCTATAAATCTTGCTATTGTCCATGTCAAAAAAAATTGTTCATGTTCTGCTCTCTGCTTCCTTTCATACTATTTATCCTCTCCAGAAGAAGTACCAGTGAGGTGATTCTGAATGCTGGAGAACTTGGCTGCTTTCATTGGGTAACATCATTACTATTGGCCTCTCCTGCTCCTGTTAGAGTCAACCTCTGGTCAAAAACTTAAGCAAAGTTGGATGATTGCTGAAAGAACACATGGAGTTGAATGTAGCCATTCATGAAGAATAAAACATGGGAGAGAATGCAAGAGCTGCAAAATTGAGATTTCTCATTCTTGGGACTCAATTTCTCTTTTAAAACTAAATACGTTTTGGAAAATCATTGCATTTGTCACATTCTCCTTTTAAATAAATGTCTAAAACAATTGTTTTAAAGTTGAACTCAAGTGAGAATAGCAATCCAAACTCTTAAACTTGTTTCCCCAGTTTACAGCTAAATCAAAAGATAGGTATTTCACCAACATAATTAACTATTAGCTTGTTGAAGGATGAGTTTCATTCTTCTTCTGACTGAATGCAGAAGATATGTTATGATTGTTCTAGAAAAGTGATAATGCCAGACTTTTCACAGAAACTTGTAAAATGAAGATCTGGTACATTCTCTGCAGCTTTTTTGTCTTTACCTCTTTTGTGTGTAGATTACGTCCCTTCCAGGCCATTTTTTTCTACTCTCTTTGATTTGCAGGCTTTTTTCAAAAAGTATGTAGATAATCAGAGCTCCACAAAACCTCAAGAAAAAAAAAATTATGTTCATAACTTCTACCATGGCATTATATCCAACAAAATTCATTTCAGGATTATTTTATCTAAGTCTATTCTAGGTAAAAATTTTAGGAAAATCAGTCTTAATCAGAAAAACCTATGTATGTTTCAAGTAGTAGGTCTATATTCTTTCTACACGTACTTTAGCCAAATAGTTAAATTCTTGTAGAACATAAATACTGAAAATTGACCTGGATTTATGTCCTTTTCTATGTGAAGGAGAATGTTTTACATTTACATTTTAAATATATAATTGAACAGCAAAGACTGACTTTTGGCTTAAGGTGTAATTAAAGTTGGTAGGGAGTCTGGCTGATGTGTGTCAAGCAGCAGAAGAAATTAGAATATGAACTCATGTTTTGCTATGAATATGCAAACCCAAAAGGACCAGAGTCTGATTCCTGACTCTCTCCATATCAGGCAGTAGAAGGATTTATATGTGGGGCTTACCTCCATATGCTCTGGCCATACTTGTCAGTGGCATAATTTCCCTCTTTGCAGGAGTTGCTGAGTTCAAAGATCTGAGCTATAGAGAGGCCTGTGAAGAAAAGACTTTGTGATAGGATAGAAATATTGAGCTCACAGGAGCATCCTGCTCAGGAAGGGTGGGTAGATCATCTATTTCTTCTATGGAAAATGTAAGAGATTTTGCAACCAATATTTTGTCCTGTGTCTCTAACAATTATATATCTACTTCTCCTCAGAAACAAGGCTTTTTAAGCACCTTAATCAGAATATTGGTTTCCGTTAGGGAAGAAGGCTGTAATCTTAAGAATTTGAGTTAAGACTCCAAAGGAAAGATGTTAATTTGCTAGTCCATGGAGTCTGAAGAAACATCAGTGGGTTTTTTTGTTATTAAGCGTTCAGCTTTTACCAGTATTTGTAATAATCTTTTTCATTTACACTTGACTAGGGGACTGCAATTATTCCTTTCATAGGCAAATCGCACTATTGTGGTTCCTGCTTTGCGACCTCAAGTATAGATGCACACGTAGCACTGCACTTGAGGCTACATATTAAATTAAGTCAGGAACTGAAGGTAACGCACCAATGGATGCTGTTTGTCCTGTGTATTCTCCCTGGTGAGCATTAAAACATAGAGATAATACACAGAATAAGTAAATCATTCAACCAAACAACACTGCTGATAAATAATTTCCACCCAACCAATCTTTCGATTAATTTGCACCAGAAGGCACATTCATATGATAGGGATGAAATGCCTGTAGGCATACAAAATATCTTTCTTTTAAAACCAGGCAGGTTTTTGGTTTTGTCTAGGATTTACAGGGGAAGATTACTGTTGGTCTTTTCATCAGAAATTTTGATTAGGGCATGCATTTTTATAATTTTGAAACAGAAACATCATACCCACTGTGTTCCATTACTGTGTATCCTCCTCTTTGATAGTGTTGGGGTTTGGCCTCTAAAAATAACTCAAGTATCCAGAAATTTTGAAAATAAGGGACAAAACTTACCCTAAACAGATAACAAGAGGATTCTTGTAACATTCCCTTCTTTCCCAGGAAATGAGAGCAAATTCAACAGAAGTACTCTATGTGCTTTGTCTCTACCTGCATAAGATCAAAGATTGCTTATGAATATAAGAACAACTTGATTTTTTCACATCATGAAAATAAGTTTTTAGGAAGCATCTACCTCTCTCATCTACCATCATATTGGAAAAAATCCAATAAAGCCTCTATGTGAGACAAAATTCAGACAGGTTGTACAGCATAAACTGCAGCTCAGGTGGTTTCCGTAAACCACCATCTTCTTCTAAAATCTGCCTTTTGCCCCTCCGTTAATGCTCACAGCTGTTTACTTGTTCTCAGGTGTGAAATCAAATGCTGGGATAGCTGGGCTGGGCTGAGGTGTGACTGAGGACCCATCACTGTGTTCCTTTGAAGGAAGAATTTGGCAAGCAGCATTATGTGGGATCATGCCTTAAGTATGCACATGTGAGTATACAAACTTCAGTCCTGAGGAGAAATTTATCTGAGATGATTACTTGCTTGTTCCCTTGAGAGCAAGGAAAGAAGGCATACAGGTATTGTATGCTATGAATAACTGGGACCATCTTCACTGAAGTAACTGGAGGAGCATTAGTACATATCCAGTCAAAGCTGTGAGACTTAAGATCCCATTTTATTTGCTAGAATTTATATATGTAGAATGAGGTTCTTTGGAATGTGCTACACTAAGAATAAATATTTTGTGCACTACTATTGGTTTACTGAGAGAGAAAAATCTTGCTCATTATGCCTATACTCAGAAGCCACTCTGCACTGATTTCCCATACACATCAAGGAGGTTAAGTTGGAGTAATTCCAAGTACTGTGTGTGACATGATGCAACCTTATTGCAACTCATCTGCAGCAATAACACATATTGCAGCAGAAGTGTAAAGAAAAAGAAATAGATTTTTGTTTCCCAGAATTTGTAATTGAACTCTGAGCATGCATATGTGTTGGTAAAAGCCAGAAAATTGCATTAATTCTAGATATGTAGGAACCAATATCACATGAATGTAATCTTTATCTGCATGTTGAATTCCCATTTATTTTGCCTTGTAAGATTGATTACAAAGTGAGCTACAGTATTTTGCATAGCTGTTAAATAAAAAATGGTTTTGAGACTTTGCATGGTCTGGGAAGGAAGCCTCTGGATCCATCCCTTCCCTGTAACACACAAGGAATAGTTCAAGGAATATGAAACTAATCATTGTGATGGAGGAAGTGGTCTTAGGAAAATAACCTTTTAAACACATCCCTACTCAGTTTCTGGTTGAGCAACTGTGCAATCCTGGGCAAATAATTTAGATTTTATCTAAATATAATGAAGATAGGATATAATGTAAGATCCTGCAGAAATATCCACAGTGACTTTGACTAAATTGTGAGAACTATTTTTTTCCTCATCTCACTGAAATTTTCAGTTCTTGCAGGGCTGGGACACATCACATAGATCATATGGTACTGGAATAATGAACTGACCATTTATCAAACCAGGTATAAGACATCAAACTGCTGAAACTCTTGAGCAAGGTGTTTTGTTTGGCTGGTTGGTTGGTTTGTTTTTGAAAAGAAAAAGAAAACCCTTTAATAGGAATAGGGAACTTTAGGAAATAAAAACTCTTCTTATTTCTGAATCTGTTGTCCTTTGATAAAATGGAATTCCTTATAAAATTGCAATGTGGAATTAAATGGAATAATATGTAGATCTGGAAAAAAAGATTTTTTCAGTATTGGCTGTTGCACTTCTGTCTGTGTGTGCAGGGAACCATGAGTGTGTTAGGGAGGAGTGTAAACTGAACCTGACCTGGTTGATTCAGTGTGTTTGTCAACATGACTTGCTGTGTGTTTGGGGAAACAGCAAGCTGACCTTTCTGGTCCCTGTTTACAGGACTGGGAATGTCTGTGATTCTAGTTAGGGACCCTGGTGAATAGTTCTTACTCTGGGGTCAGCCATTGCAGCCCTAAAGCTTGCAAGTTTCTATGTAGCCAACAGAGCTGCTGCTATTTCAAGGAGCCCTTGAAAATATTTAAGTGCATCCCATCACAATTACTGAGTTCCTTTCTGTGCCTCCCAGTAAGCTAGAAAGGCTGCAAACTAGGAGTGACAGAGTGGTTCCTGGGCTTCCACCAGACTCCTGCCATCTCTTCCTTGCCTCTGTGTGAGACCCATGTGTTTGGACACACAAGATGTCTCAGAGGCACTTCTCCTACAACTCAGACATGGACAGTGTGTGGGTGGGGAGAGCTGATCCTCTTTAGTAAGGAAGCCTTACTTGTGCAGTGGGATGGTAGGAGATGCTCTGGCTGCTGGATGGCTCTGCCACAGTTCCTGCTATGGCACCTGACAATTGCACATTGCCCCTGTTCATCCGTTTGGGGTAGGGGCTCTGAGAGGCAGGTGCTGTGGTAGGGAACTAAGCTGCAGACAAACAAGCAAATTTCAAAGGTGCCTGGTAACTCTGCATGGTTCTTGAAGGTCTTGATGGCTGTTATCCCTCAGGAAGAAGGGGAAGGAGAAGCCACCTCAAGCCAGCAGGAAGGGGCCATGTAACAGCAACAAAGTGAGCCAGCTCTTCTGTGAAATCCTCATCTGAAAAACATCAATTGTATATTTGCAATCTCACTTCTTCACATTTGCATGTGAATAGATCTGATGCTTAAAAGCTCTGCAGAAAATGAATGAGGCATTTGTGTAAATGTGTGCTCATATTTGAAAATATCAACTAAAAATCTAGGAAGCCTTTGTACACCCACCTTTGCTATCCTTCTTTCAGCTGTTCTGAGGCCCTTTCATAAAGTGCTCTTTTTTACTTACAAGAAAAGCATGTATTGTTGCCATGTTTTTGCTCTGGTATTTTTGCTTTGCCTCCCAGGGAATAGCTGCTTTTTTGCTAACCCTTCAGCTCAGTATCTGATCATAGAGTTTTCTTCCCTTTTCATCTTTGATCTTAGGTGAGCAAATACCTTAGAAATACACTTCATAATAATTGCCAAGACTGTGTAATAAACTACAGCAACATTAGTTCTGGTGGTGATGGTGAGTTATGGGAAGTCCTGTATGTGAGGAAGAAAACAAACTAAGAAGTTGGTTTTCAGAAGCAGAAAAACAAGTACTAAGTTGGCCTGAACAGCTCAGAGGTAGAAAGATATTCCGATTTTGCTCAAAGCAGGAGTAGCATTGATGCTCTGCTTTTGGTTTTGTATTCTTCCCTTTTCTCTCTCTCTCTCTATATTGGATATATAAAAAATTCAGAGCAATATATGAATTTATCTTTTTTTCTATTTTATTGCTGGGAATATTACTCATTGGTTCAAATGCAGTGGTTTCTTTCCAGATGCAAGATGTTTTGCAGTTTGAGTAGGAATAGCTTGCACGGGAACAGGTCAGTTGCCTGGCTAAATATTCCAGGCAGTTCTTTTAGAATGACATTGTAGTTGTGGTACAGGTCACAGTTACATGACTACTGAAGTTGTTTGCACTCCGTATTTGTACAAGTACGTCTCCTTGATTTTTTTTTTTAGTGATGCACTATTGCTATTTAGAAGACTACTTACTTTCATGGGAAATACTGTGCAAAGTGCTCCACATTAGTTTTGGCTAATATTTATTTAACAACAACAAATACTAGTGTAGGAACTCAGATCCAAATTCCTCTGAATTTTATGAATATTCCAGTCCTGTTTATAATCTGTGCATTTTTTTTGTTTCTAGCAAATACGAAAGGCATTATTTAAGATAGTTTCTTAAGCAGTTACCAGTCTTACTCCGAGGAAGTTGCCCCAGAGGATGTTTCCACATGTAACAAGGGCTGACCCGTATGGCCCATACGGACTTGCAAATTGGTATTATGCATGTGATAACTATGCAGTGGTACAGTAGTTAATCTGGAATAGTTCAGTCACCATCTCTCACTGGTTTTTAATTAGCTATCTTAGTTTAGATACCAAACACAGAAAATTATTATCCTCCTGAACTGCCTTTCTCGATTACTATTTGGCAAACTTTAATTTCAATAATTATGTAAAACAGCTCTCTGAAAACTGTTAAAGAAACACAACTGTCTTAGAAAATTAGATAAACCTAGTGAGGGTTAAACTTAACGTTTTTTCCTGTGTCACTCGCCCGACCTAGAATTCTTTAATAGATGCAGAGCAGAGCAGAACTGAAAGTATTTTTAATTTCAGTGCTTTGTATATTTACAGAGGGATTACAACAAACTTCTACACTTTATCTACATTTTAATAGGTCAGTGCGAACATATGAAGAGTATTAAGGTGGACTGACTTACTTATTAAACTTACGTGAATTCGCCCAAAGCCCCCAGCAGTCGTATGCAGCAGGGGCTGGGCAGACGTGCATGATTGAGGTCATGCATCCAGCCAGTTTGTAAGATGATCCCTCTGCACTGAGCCATCAGCCATCCTTAGCATAGGGGCGCACTCATACACGCATTCCTGTCAAGTCATCTTGTGAAAGGCTGCTTGCTTCCAGCTTGGCTTGAAAGTGCAACCTTAATAAAACTCACTGAAGCCTGAGAGAAAATAGCAGTTCTGCAGCAGATAGTGTAGGGGAAAGAGACTGGGATATGCATATGCAGCTGACTAAAGCAGGCTACATGCTGGACTGGAACAGAGAGGAAACAATAAATCTTAGCTACTATGCAATAAATACTCCCAATTTTAACTAAGGAAGCTATCCTCACAGTGAAATTAAAAAAACCAAAAAACAGTTTATCCAAGCTTGATTGTTAAAGTGTGCTGCTCTGCTCCTTTTTCCAAAGACTTTAAGGGAAATTCAGAACAAATTTAAAGAAAGAGGAAGAAAAGGTTTTTTCTTAAAGCAGGAAAGGAAAGTAATAATAACATGTCAGTTTTCTTTTCCTTTGCTTTCCTGGCAGTGATTCTTGCTCTTGTAGGCTGTACTAACCAGCGTCGAGGTCCAGAAGCCAGTGGGAGAAGATTTAACCGGGTTCAGCACGGGCAGTGCACCTACACTTTCATCCTGCCAGAACAGGACGGGAACTGTCGCGAAAGCACGACAGACCAGTACAACACAAATGCTCTTCAGAGAGATGCTCCTCACGTGGAACAGGATTTCTCTTCCCAGAAACTGCAACATCTGGAACATGTGATGGAAAATTACACTCAGTGGCTGCAAAAAGTAAGTGTTTCTTTTTTTGTATCTCACTAAATGATTTTTTTGGAGGATGTTTATGCTGTTCAAAGTTTTCATTAGTTTCTATGAGAACAGAAGTAATAAGGATTGATATAGTTCTTGACTGCATAGGAGGGAAATGTTTTAGCCAGAGTGCACCCTTCCTAGAGCTGAATTTTCTTCACTTTACTGAAAGATGTGACTTCTTATGCCTTTTTTTCAAGAAACTATGGATGCATGTGAGTCAGAAAACACAAAAATCCTCCAGAGACTCTACTGGACAGAACTTACTAAGTTTTTATAAGCTCTACTTATAGTTTACAGATTGAGCTCAGATGTCATGCAGGATACCTGCTACTGTGACAGCAAAAGGGAGTATTTAAAAAAATCAGCATTTAAGGGCACTGGGTTAAGAATATCATTGTTCCTCCATAAAAAGATCCTGTAATACTATTCTACCCAGCTGATTGCTGGAAAGAAACAGGAAAATATATAAGCATTCACACTTCTAAAACTTCACAGTAAACATTTTAAACCATGTTGAATACACTGGTCTTGAAACAGCCTGCTTCAATTTGTGTTTATATATGTGCATTCTTTCCTAGAAAGGGGAAAATGGGTTTCAAGGTGTTGCAGTAACTGATTAGAAGTAATTATTTTTATGAAGTTTGAGTCTAAAAGGCTTAAATATGTGAATAATTTCACTCATACAAGCAGTCCCAGTCACCCTAGCATGATTACTCATGTGTGTAAAATTACATACCTGGCTGTCCATACCTTGGTAAAGAAAATGCCTTGGGGTAGCTGACCAGTTAAAATAAAGAAACAGTCTGTATAGCTATTTGTGATATTCTCATTCACATGCTGCCATTTTGACCTGGCAAAACTTAGAAAATTGCACAACTGAGTGATCCAACTAGTCATGTAATCTGGTACAAGAACACTCCTGTATGTTCTCGTTTGAGAGATACATGATTTAACTCCAACGCAAGTTCATGCTAAGAATGAAAATCAATAAAACTCTAATAAGGCTATCTAACTAGCTGGGCTGAAACTTCACATTAGCATAGTTGCTGCTAACCTATCTCATTTACAAGCTTTGTTTCATCCAGACAGTATATAAGAAATAAATATGTTTAAAAGCATATGCAGCCCCCCCACCTCCCTAACTCTAAGAGAATTTTTAGAGAGGATTTCCTGATTTTTTTATAAATTATTTTTTCTCTTACATATCTGACTGTAGCAAGAGAGAAAAGATTCTATGTGGAAAATATAACCAAGCATATAACTTTTAGACTACTTCCCTCATTTTTAAATGTTTTGATCTGCCTTGGGGAATATAGGGCTGGAAATAAGCGGATGTTTTATATAGAGGAAAAGAAATTATTTTACTGTGCCTTGGCAGGCTGAGACAAGCACTAAAAAGAGGAAAGTTGTTTTCTGTTTTTATACACATATGATTTTACTTGAGGAAATTGCCTGCTGAATCATGCTTCTAAGACTTATTCTGTGTTTGTCCACTAGAGACTGAACTAAGATCACTGTTTCACTGAACATGAGGAAATATGAGTCTCTGGAGTGTGAATGTCTAAGGGTTAGTCCTCTCACACTTTGGAGGAAAGTGATTAAACAGGTAGGAAGCCCAACGAAAGGGGTTTAAATTAGGACTGTTTTCTTCTGCAATGATTGTAAAAGGCTGAGAGCAGAAGTATTCCCCTCCTCCTTTCCCTCCCAGCCCCCAGTGCCCTGCTGCCAGGGGTTAGCATAAGACTGGGATTATGCATGTATCCCCATGTGTCAGTTTTCCTTGGAATGAAAGGATCTGTTTCTCTGTGTGAAGGACCATGTCTCACTCTGAACAAATGAGACTGATGCAGCTCCTTTATAGCATCTCTGAATACTGAATTTGCTTTGTTGCTGTTGCCACTAGAAAGCATCTCAGCCATAACTCATTTCCTTTCAAAACATGCATAATGCTCAACTGTAATGAATATATTACGTAGGTATCTCACATCTCATTTTTATATTCTGCATTTATTTTTCCCCCTAAATTTTCTACGCTAAACAGCATTTTACAATGCACCTGCTGTGAATGAACTAAAGAATAATTAACAGTTGCAGGTTTTTTACTGGAAGACAATACATATAATCAGAAATAATGTTTAAGAATCTTAGAAATAGTTTGACTTACATAAAGGAGTTATGTTTATTACTTCAGGTAATATATATAACTTTCAATAAAAATTTACATAGCCAATGTTCGGCAAAGTGAATTATTTTCTCAGCACAAATTCTCCCCTGTGATATTTAAAAAGTACTTACTGTGAAATTTTGTAAGAATCATGGCTTGCATAAATTTTAATTTAAAATTCTTATTTTATATCCAAACTATTGAATTTCTAGAAACTAAACAATATGCTCTTCTGTGAAAAAGTAATTTTTTTTTCTTTATGCAAAATTGCTTCTTTGATGATCTAGAAGCTTGATTGTAGATAAAAATGCCCTTGCTTGGGGAGCCAATTATAGGCAATTAAGGCCCAGCCTTGTCCATTATAATTTGCATATCTATAATCAGTGTGACTGGGGTTGGTTGACAAACCAGGGACATGGCAAAATGCTCTGCACAGAAACTACGCGGAAGAAGATGACTTGGTAAACATTTTTAGAGATTTTCCTAGAACTGTTTATTTTAATACCAGATAACTTTCCCCATTGTTTAAGCTTGGGTTTCATTTCTGCAATATGTTTATACTGATAGTTCAAAACAAACAGTTCATCACATTTTCTTTCTTGCAGTAACTGTCTGGCTCACGTGACACTGTTTGGTATTTAGTTGCAATGTCTAAGTATTGCCAAAGAGGAGTTAGATGAAATGTTATCATCATATCTTGCTTAGGAAGTTGCTGTTGGCTTGCTGAACTCACAGTATCTATGGACTCCGTGTACATTCAGGATAGCTCTATAGATGAGTGTTGCATATACTTTTCCTGACATCTAAATGGAAGTAATAATTGTTATAACAGTAATAAGTGAGTTTTACATGATCCATTCTTTCTTCTTGCTCATTATTTAAGCAGAGTACCATAAAAGTTTCAAAATATTGCTTAATGATAATATTCTATTAGAAGCTAACACATACAAGTATTACAAGAAGGTAGATACACTTAAACACAAACCAAACCAAAACAGCTTCAATTCCTCTCCCTTCAAAGTGCCTGTGCTGTTATTTACCAGCTACAACTGAGGAAATATGAAAATATGGTCTTTATTCAGTCATTAAAAAGAGAAATTGAGCAGTTTTTCTGGGATAACATCTGTAACCATTTGATAGTTTAAAGTTTATTCTTAGAATAATTGTACTATTTTTTTAATGGCATTTTTTGTGGTCTTTGTTGACTTCTTTATTTTGCAACAGTAACAGCACAAGTGCTCACCTAGGTTTTTAGCAGGTAAGGGATCTAGGTTTTGAGGGGGCCTGTCATTATGTAGAAACAAATGGCTTTACGAAAGACTAGTGTCTGTGTGCTGTGGCTCCACTGAAAGTCTGCCATTTTGTCCTGTCTTTACCATCAGGGTTTAACTACTGTTTTCTGCAATGAAATATAGTATGCTTATATGTGTGGAGTGGCTGATTTTTGCTTCGGATTTTATATGGTTTGCTGAAGATGGGAAAATCCCTTACATGTCAGTCTTGCTGTGAAGCTGAGTGGAAATATGACACAACAAGCTGAGGGAAAATGTGACAGAGCCTGTCATGAGCAGGACAGATCTAAAGAGCTGTAATAATGTCCTATCAGGCAAATTTATATTAATATAAAGATGGAGACTGCCATTGTGTGTGTGAAATTTTTTTCATATTAAGAAACCAGTTTTCACTAGTTTAACTGTCACAAGAAATAGTAACAGTTCTATTTTATTTATAATTATATTTCATTGGGCATTTTGCAATGTAACATGTGACCTAAAAGTTCATATGATATTTGGATATTAAGTGCAACCAGATGATGAACTCCTGCTAACTCTCACAAAGAAAGGGTGGTCAATGGATCTGGAATCTGCTATTCTGCATGCATGAGCCTTACTAACATCTGTGTAAAGAATGGCTTTCTGGTAAATCTTTCCTTTTTCAAGGTAGACAAGAGCTAAAAGAAAACAGTGAGAAAATTTCATCCAAAACTGGGCACTAGCTTCCTATTTGGTGTCCAGCTCAAACTGTATTTTTTAGATACAGATGCTGCTTACTAGTCTGGGTGCTCCTTTCTGCTTTGGAGTAAATGAATTCTCATATCCAAAGCAGAGCCTCATCCTAGTGATATTTGAAGTGCAGTTCCCACAGACATGTTGTGAAACAAAAGGTAGAATATAAATTAGTGGAATTTCTTAGTGTACTACTCAATGAGCAAATATATATGTATAAAATCCAAATTTAAGGAGTAAAAATAACTTAGTGGAAATAAACTGCCTCCAAAAAAATTCATGTTTGAATGCAAATCCAATGCTTATATACCCCCAAAAATCTATTGGCCAAAACCATACCTGCTTTTCAAAGCTTTGTTAGTTCAAATTGCTCAAATCCTTGGAATATTCTGGTGTACCACAAGAAAGAAGCAAGACTTCAAATGTGGAAATGCCTGAAAGCTTTATATTATTGGAGAGTAATTTATTTGGCAATTAATTTTTTTAAGAAGCAGAAGAATCAGAGAATTAGACTGAAGGACAGTTTCACATGTTGCCACACTTGGTAGCAAATTACTTAAAAAAATATTTCCCATGCTTGGAGGGAAGGCTTTATCATAATTTTCAATAGGACTTGAATGTGTTTATTTACAGTGATGACAGCCATAATTAGGAAATTTCTGGTAACAATAAAATATTACATGTATTAGTCATCAGTTATCCAACAGAAATGCCCATTGGGAGATCTCATTTGGAGCACTGAGAGCTTTTCCAAATGAAACTGATATACAGTAAATAGCATGTCATTTTGAGGGTGCTGAGAACTCATTGTTCCCATTCAACCAAGCAACTTACTCCACAGTGCTGTATGCCCTGGAAAAAAAAAAAAAGACCACCAAGTCCAATCTTTGACCAAACATCACCATGTCAACTAAATCATTTCACTAAGTGCTACATCCAGTCATTTCTTGAACATCTTCCTGGACAGTGACTCTACTAACTCCATGGGCAGCCTGCTCCCATGCTTAACAGCCCTTTCAGTGAAGAATTTTTTCCTGACATCCAATCTGAACCTCTCCTGGTGCTGCTTGAGGCTGTTTCCTCTTGTCCTGTCACTTGCTGCTGAGGAGAAGAGGCCAACCCTCTCTCACATAGTTGTAGAGAATGATAAGTCCCCTTTAGTCTCCTTTTATCCAGGCTAAATAACCTCAGCTCCTTCATCTGCTCCTCATCCAACTTACCTTTAAACTGTACCAGCTTTACTGCTCTTCTCTGGACCTGCTCCTGCCACTCACTGTCCTTGAATTGAGTGGCCTGAAACTGGACACAGCACTTGAGGTGTGGCTTCACCAGTGCTCAGTACAGGGCAATCACTTTTCCTAATTGTGCTGGCCACACTATTTCTGATGCAGGCCAGGATGCCATTGGCCTTCTTGGCCACCTGGGCACACGCTGACTCATGTTCAGCTGCCATCAACCAGCACCCCAGATCCTTTCCCACTGGGCAGCTTTCCAGCCACTGTTCCCACTGCAGGGGTTTGTTGTGGCGCAAGGGCAGGACCCAGCACTTGGCCTTGTTTAACCTCATATGGTTGGCCTTGGTCCATCAATCCAGCCTGTACAGATTCCTCTGCAGAAACTTCCTGCCCTTCAGCATCACCGATCAACACTCGCACTCAGTGCAGTCTGTGAACTTACTGAAGATGTCCTCGATCCCCTCATCCAGTTAATTGAAAAAGTCATTAAATAGTACTAGCCCCAATACTGCACCCTGGGGACTGCATGAGTGACTGGCCACCAGCTGGAAGTAGCACCATTCACTATCACATTCTGGGCTCAGTCGTAGCACCAGTTTTCAACCCAGCAAAGAGTACACCTGTCCAAGTCATTGGCTGCCAGCTTCTGCAGGAGAATGCCAGTTACCCAAATAGATGTTTCTTTGCTGTGAGGAATCTCTTAGTGCTATGTCATGAGACAGTAGCAACCCCAGAGGAAGACTGAGCTTTCTGAACTGTTCTGTAGAAGTCCCTGTTTCTCTTCACTGACCCCAGGAAAATCCTGAGCAGCTCACTTCCTGATTTAAATGCCTCAGTTAAGTGTGATGGATTTAAGCTTTACTTCTGTCCGTGAATGTAGTATGGACTTCACTTGTGACTACAAGAAAATTGTAAACTTTAAGTATTCTGGCTTCCCTTTTCTAATACAGATATAGCGCTACTACTCAATTTCACAAGGCTGTTGGGAGGCTTAATATGTTATTTTTGTGTTGCTTTTGGAGTCTTTCTTGTGGAAGGTATTTTGTGCTCTTAACAGTGTATGTATTCTAATAATGTTTCCAATATTTACAGAAAATTGTGAGATTAAAAATCTCTTGGAATGAAATTGCTTTTAATATAAGTAACTAAAGTAGTTCATAAAAAACAAACAGATAAATACAATGAATATACATCTATAAAGCCAAGAACATCTTGAAGGTTGCAATTGGCTAAACAGGTTGTCCTGCTCACAGTCTGAATAGTCCTCATTCTTGTAGGGTTTCTAAAACCCATCAAGCAGCTGCTGCTCCAACCATCTGCAAAGGACTGAATCTTGTACAGATTCTCATGAAGACCGGTGAGGAATACCTTGTTATTCAGAGCTACCATTAACAAAAATCTTGGATAAACTTGTTGTCATCAAAACTGGGGTCATTTGCATGACCTGTTGCAAGCAAAATCTGAAAGGTGAAGACACGTGACAGTCTCAGTTTACAGTTCAGCTTAGTTCAGTCTTATTGTCTGTATTTGCAAAAATTGCAGGCAAGGAAGAGCTAGTAAATGAAGACCTTCTAGAACCAATATAATGGTTTAAGTTTGCTGTGAACTCATCTTTAACACCAGCAGCTCAAGTGTCTTGAATAAACAGCCCTGGTGTAAAAGTCTTCCCAGTAGCATAAGAATTTCCTCTCTTGTTAAGGGATTGAAGTTTGATCAGGAAAAGGAAATTGAAATAGTTTCATATTTCATAGAAAAAACCCTTTTCTTATGAAACAAGCTGTACTTTAACACAAGGCTATTTTTGTGCAACCACATGTGCATATTTTAGACAGTATTATGAAACACCAGGGTGGTGAGTATTCATTTGGAAGGGTAACTTAGAAATGCCATAAATTGTTGCACATTTGCACTGCATTCTCGTTAATATTTCTGCACAAAGATCAAGATTCACTTTTTGTTGCCTTAGTTAGGAATCAGGTTAATCTAAGGCAGTTTAAGTCACTACTCAACTGGGATAAAAATTCTAGTCAGGGACTTGCACCAGTTTAATTATCCCTTTTTAAGACTGATGTAAATCAAACTAGCATAACTTCCTTGTCTAAACAAGACCTAACAGTGAGTTACACTCAACATTGAAC
This sequence comes from Acrocephalus scirpaceus scirpaceus, assembly GCA_910950805.1. Lineage (NCBI taxonomy): Eukaryota > Metazoa > Chordata > Aves > Passeriformes > Sylviidae > Acrocephalus > Acrocephalus scirpaceus. The sequence continues at coordinate 18,230,312 of OU383773.1, forward strand.
AAGTATATCGTGCAGACAGTCAAAGCAAGACAGGTACAGGGTCAGCTGGAAAGATGCTCAAGGTACACGATATAAATGGTTTGCTTTCAGATTTAAGCTGAACCAACCCACCAAAAAATTCTTTAAGATAATGCTGTAATTACTCAGAGGGAGTCATATAGAAATTCATGTTCAAGGCCATGAAGCTACCTGATTGAAGGAAATTTCTTATACTTCCTTGACTAGCTTCTAGGAGGAGAAATGACAAAAGAACCAAGAAAAAAAAAATCAAGAAAAGGGTAAGAGTAAGAAAACTATGCTAGTTTCATGATGGAATAGGTGTGTCTTTAGGAGTGGTACTTTAAAGACCTATTATATGATAGCAGGTGATCAATCATATGATCTGTGTCTCTAATCCTTTCTTAAAGGAGAGAGAAATAGGCTGAAAATCCATGTAAAATTTTGCAGTTGGAAGTTCTGTGTAGGAGATCTGTGAGTAAAAAGTGGCTGATGAAAAACTTTCTAAGAAGTCTGCAGAATTTCTCTCCAACACCTTACTCTGGTGCATGAGTGTGTGCATACATATATGCATTTTGATCTTTGGAGTGTTTGGTGTTAAAATACTTGGAAATCTGTTTTTAAGTGTTGTGTCTTAAATCCATTCTCATGTTTTATACCAATGTACCTGCTGTCAATCTGTTGTTCTCCTCAAACTGATCTGTTGGCTTAAAAAAAAAAAAAATTGGTTTCAAGATGATTGTTTGTTGTACATGCATTATTTCTGTGTGAATAATTCCCCAACTGTATTGCTGAAAAAACATTTTACGAAAGCTCATTTGCTTTTGTCCCTTCCAGAATTTATATGAAGCAAGAATTTTCGTATATTCTGGAAAAAGTATTGGAATTTTGTTCTCCCCATCCCAGGCACATTTCTGCCTTTACATGTGCATATGTTGCAAACCTGATTGTGCTCTCTGCATGTGTGACATCTGCCTCTTTAATAAAAAATGGCAGAGCGATATAGCTATAATTTTTCATTACTTCTTCTGGGGATTTTTATTTGTAAATTCTTGCCATTTGTCATGTTGTCTTTAGTTCTCTTGTTTCAAATAGAGGTACCAGGCATTCCTTCTGACATAGGAATGTATGGAAACAACAAAAATTCACTTATTCCGATTAGGTGAATTTTCTTCTGATTCTGTTCTGCCTGAGAACTTGGATGCTGGTATTCTTTCTCCTCCTTGTGTAACGAGGAAGCTTGAGAGATTACAGTAGAAATAGGATAAACTCTGAGCATTCCTGCCAGGATGAAATTAAGGCAAGACTAGAGAACTGTGGGAGAAAATTGGGAGTATGAGCAGACAACCTTAGAAAGTAATTCGTCTGGTTTTTACTGCATGGCTTCTTTTACACTAGAACACAGATGATCAGATTGATGCTAACCAATTTTGAATTTAAAATTTATCTACTGCAGGCTGATGTGTCATTTACAGACCTGATCCTGCCTTTCTTTTCTGAACTTCCCTTAAAGGCTTTCTGTATGCAAGAGATTTTTCTTGAAAGATACTATTTAATTTACAAAACTTAAGTCTTAGGGATAGTGCTGTTACCAGGTCAGAATTTAATTTCCTGATCTATGATCCACCAACCTAAAACTGCAGAGGGAACTTGCAAGGTTTCAGAGAGAAAACACTGACTTTGAGGCAGGTGAGTGCTCTTGCCCACTATTTTAAATGTTGCTGCGAACTTTGAGTCATTATCAAAGGCTATTCATTCTTTAAAGTGGGATTTCTATGTCCTGATTGTAGGTGAAAAAAAATCTGATTCTTTATATGTAAATTTAATATTTTGAGATATATTTTAATTTTTCACCAATAATACACTCCAAATCCACAGAACATATTTTAAATACCTGCAAAAATCAAAGGAGAAGTCCTAGTACAATGTCTAGAGATGTTTTTACATTTATCTTTAGGACTGTGGTGGACTTGTCTACCCTCTAGATCACATTATTTATGAATGTTTTAAAGTTGTCAGCCTATGTTTATAAAAGTGTATTTTTCTTCTGGAGTCTCTTGCCCACAAATATGGTTTTGCACAGTGGAGACTTAGGAAAAAATAGTTTAGTTGTTGTTAAATGATAATTTGTTTGTTTTTTTCTAGGCAATCTATTGAATGAATGATTGAATTTGTATTAAACCACCCATGGTTCTATTTAATAGTCCTAATTTTCACTTTCATACATTCAGCTTTGAGTAGCTTTAGAGATATTTATTTTCTGGGAATTTTACTTCTCATGCAGAAGTATTTGAAGGAAAGAAATCTGTATTAAATAAATAATTTCTGTAAAACTCTGCTATCAGTTCAGTCTGTGGCAGCAGTGAGGGTGAATAATAGGGTGACTTACATGTCTTTCTCTTCTTGCATCTGAGTCATGCATTTGTGTCTCAAAAAGGTAAGGATCTTCAAAAAATTATATCACTATCGGAGCACTACTCCTAATAAAATGTTGTGGGTTTTTTTTTTAAATTGAAAATCCTGTGTAGAAATTACTGGATATTTTTGAAATCTGAGAGAAATGCTTCACATAAAATCTGTTTCCGTGAAGTCTCCTCCAACACCAAAGAAGACTGCTGCAGCCTTTCAAAAATTGGGCATTCATACGCAGATAAAAGCAACAGAAATCAGGATTTAGGATCACTGCCTTTATCATTTAAGTATTAAGTATATTTATTTGTGTCATAGTTAAATATTTACCCTTCCCAGTCTTAATTCATCAGGAAATTCCTTTAGCCTTCTAGGCCATGTCAGCCAGTAATGGGAAGCCCCCAAACCATGATGCCTTTGGTGTTGTGCCTGGAATTTTGAGGATCTGCTTAGAAGGAAAATTGCTCAAAGAGGTGATCTAATCTCTTCCTGAATGAACTGTTCCCCTTTGTTCCTTGGCTAAAACTTCATACTTCACTCTGTGTGTGACTTATCACAGTAGAGATAAATGGTCAAGGGCCACCTCTCTTTCCTGCATTGCTTCTATTCTGTCAATAGGAAAGGCCATCAATGGTCTGCTAGAGGGTTTTTGTGTTACCATTTTTGTGTGGAGGAGATATGGATTGAAAAATTCTTTATCACTTTAGCCTGTGAAATACAGAGGTAATGATTAAAATTGTTTCTCTTCATATTTTTCTTGAATAATCCAGTTTGATCTCTTGGCTTTTCCAAGAATTCTGGCTGATGCAATAAATATTCTTTTGTATATTCCTCTGACATTGCTGACCTCCATGACATCCCACAGCTCAACCATTAGAGTCTCTGCCTTCCTGTCAGTTGTTAGGAGAACTATTTGTGCCTGTTACAATACCAAAGTTTTATGTAGGGAGGCATAAGCAGACAGCTGTATTTGCAGAGGCGCACAAGGGAAGAGGAGTTTGCCATGTACCACAAGGTTATTGTTAAAGGTAAAAGATTATTACAGCAGAATTAATTCAATAATAATTGGAAAAAAAAAAAATCTTGATCTGCTTGATGACCCAGTTCCTAACTGTGGACTATCAATCTGGGGAGGGCCAGCTCAGGGAAAGTGTAATGGACACAGAGAGATATTGAAAAGGCTAAATATAAGGTGGGAGGTGAGGGTGGTGCTTCATCAACAATGTCTGTTGATTTGAGGTTGATGGAAGATTTGATTAAAAATCCCTAGGCATGGTAAATGATACAATCCATAAATTTGTGACTGCCAAGGTACCAACCTATCATTGAAGTACACACAATCAGATACCTTGTCCTGATGTGACAGAAAAGACTGAGAAATTACTTTGGTATTTGAACACAGCACTGTGTTCAGTAAAATGTCTGAAACTATGCAGATGTAAACTGTTTACTGGTGTGTGGCACTGTGTTCAGTAAAATGCCTTGAAACAATGTGGATGTAAACTATTTACTGGTGTGTGGCCCTATAAATGTCATAATGCTTATTTCAGCAGTAGTACAGCCTACTGAAGAAAAACTCATCATAGTTAAAATAGGATCTTCCTTTTTTTAGAAGAACAGGAAAATTGTTTTTCTAAATTTAAGACTATAGCAGTGAGTAAGAGAAGATGCTCAGCAGCATGTTTTAAAGAGGAAACCAGAAATTCACCAAATTTTTCTGGTCATCAAGGTATATCTAAAATGCAGGTGATTCCAGGCTGAAATGCTGAATGGAACCATGTGCTGTGTGGGGCGTGACAGGTTGTAACTAATGTGTCACTTTGTCACCAGAAATGCCCTTGCAGCTATCAATGATAGCCTTGTAAGTGTTTGTGTTTGCTGCTTATGACCATTAATGAAGAAATAATTTACTAGCATCAAGCAAGCACCTCGGACAGTTTGTAATGATGAGGAATACTGGAAATGGATTTGCCCAAATTTGCTGACTTTAAATTTTGCAAGATCTAAGAACTTGACCCCAAGTGCACTAAGGGTCTTTTTTGAGTTGATGTACTCAAATGTTCTATGAGCCAAGCTTTAACCCAGTAAAATAAATTGTTTTAATTTCACCATTGGAGTGTTAACACAAGAGGACATAGCTACTTTTCAAAGACTTCAACAGGAGGTAGAACTGAATTGGAATTCCTCTGAATTGGAACAAGCACAAGTATGTTTTACTCATTTGGATAAGTGGGTAGGAATGAGAAGTCCAGAGACTTTTTCTAGTGAACATTGACACAAAAGTTCAAAGAAAAGGAGAATTATAATTCCTTGCACAGTTTACCTAAAGAAACATTTGTCATTAATTACCTTTTTTTTTTTGCCAATGCATGATAACAATTATGGCACATGCTGTACAAGCCACTATACAGGACAGGAATAAATTTAGTATTTAATTGTTTATTCAACATATTCATATATTGACTTTCACTAAAGTGAAATGGATGTACCAACATTAAAAATAGTTACAAAATTAAACACAGTCTGAAATAAAAGAAATTGTCAAGAATTCATTTTTTAAAGCTAGGATTATTGATTGTATTTCTTTAGTGCTAAACCAGTAAGACAAACAAAGCATTTTTTTATGTTCTATCTTAATACCTTCCACGAAAGAACCTGCCTTACAAACCCTAGAAATAGGAGGAAAAAAAGGAAAAAGAATAAAGTTTCCTTGACCCAGGATTTAGTACTCCAGTGTGTCTTGGAAACAGCTATTAATTTGGCCACTCACCCTCTGGGGTATTTCCTAGAAGCAGAATTGAGCAAGTCTGAAAATATTTTTGTTGCACTGTTATAGGCATGAAGATAAGACATGAATTCTTGATTCATAAAATATGTACCAAGCATGACATCTTTTTTCATGTGAATTTTTAAGGACTACTTCAATATTTTTATTCATTATTTTCCTACCAAAATCATACAAATCTCCTGAAATCATGATCAAAACTCTGGTTGTTCATCACTAGAATTAGTCCTGTTTAGTTTTGTCTTTGTTTTTATTTTTTCTCTGGGCTGTAACTCATCATGATGGGACACTGAAAATGTGTTTTAGGGTAAATTTCCCATTTTCATTATTCTCGAGTTTCAGGATGACACCTCAGTGTTAGTTCTATCTGCATGGTTTTTAATGCTGTCATGTTTTCACTTCTAGAGTAAAATCCTTCAGAAAGGTTATAAGAAAGCTGAAGCAAGACTTTTTAGTATACTACTCACAATGCAATACAAGCTTTACACTTTGAGACACCCTAAGTCAGAGTTGCTCAGTGTTTTTTCTATCATAACGGATATTAATTTTGGTTTTGCTTCTCTTAGGTTTAGCCTGGAATTGTTATCATATTTTCCAGGTGTTGTTATCATGAGGTCTTACCAAAAAAGTCAACTAGAAAAACTAGTAATTTTCTATGGGAACATAAAGCCAAAGGAGGTTTTCAACACAGTCCACAAACCCAAAATATTATCATTAAAGGGTCTTGAGAGAATTAGAAACTGAAAAAAATGTGATGTTAATGAATTTGTATGGAGTTTGGCCTGATGCTGCTCACAGGGAATCGGTAGGAAAAAACTAAGCTCAATTTCTTTTCAGCAAAGGAGTTTTCCCAAACTCGGGCCCACTCAGCTTAAGCTGTCTCCTTCCTCTCTCCTTCTCCTGTCACTTTCAGAAGTGCCAGAAGTTCCAGGTCTACCTTTTGGAACCAGCTGTCTGGGTTCACCTACATCAAAATGTTTCTGCCCTTAAATAAGGGGTTTTCTCTAGTAAGAGACATACAGACCTCAGCACTATCCAGGCAAACATATTTGGCAGAACAGGAAATTCCCAGATGGTCAGGAGGAACCTCTGGTTGGAGTGATATGTTGCAAAACACTAGCCTGGCACCCACAGAGACTCAAGTCTGTTATTTATAGAAAATCAGAGGCAAAATAACAGATGACATGCTTCATCCCAATATGCTCTACAATCATTGCATTATGCCCACATGAATTTGTGGGGTACCACATCAAGATATGAAATGATAGCATGGTCTCTATCCAGAGCCAGTTCTTTCCTCCACATGGCTAGAAAGATACCAACTAAATCTGTGAGCAGTGGCAGTTTTATAATAATGGGGGGAAAAAAAAAAAAAAAAAGAGACCACATTTAGAAAGTCCTGGAACAACAGCATAAACCAGAAATCATGTAATTACTGGCATGAGTGGAACAATTCCAATATCAGTCTGCTGTAGCTTAAAGAAGAGTATTCAAGTCCAGCTTCTGAGAGGCAGACAAGCTCAGATTTTTTATTCATTTGAAGATAGGATTCAGTGTACAGCTTTTATTATGCATACAGTCTACTCCAAGAACTCTCCAGAACTGAAAGGGGGATCATGAGGCACATCTCATGAGAATAATTTTGTAGAGATATTTTCAGTATTTCCTTTTTATTTCATGTCAAAAAGAATATAAAAGCAACTTTGCATGCCTTTTTTTCCACTATTCTTCTTTTCAGTCCTTTAAAACAAAGAGGAATTGAGATACTTGTTGAAACAGAGGCACTCAAAATAAGCAGACAGATTATCTTAATTTAAGCATATTCTTGAATTCTATGTGGCATCTAGTTTTCAGTGGACATTTAAGTAATTTTCTGTGTTTCTTTTGTTGAAGCCAACCAGGAAATGGTTTAGGGTGGGTTTTTTTTTTTTTGAAATATCTTAAAATAGAAAACTCTCCAAACTCCTAAAATAGAGACTCTCCAATCTGAGGTCTTGAGACCTCAGGTAACAACAGCCACATGGCACAGAGCAACTGTAAACCAAAATGCTGTGGTTTCTAGCCAAGAAGTTAGAATTCTTAGCTAAATAATGTAATCCTTCTCTTTTAAATCTATTTATTTATAAATTAATCTTAATTTTATTTTAAAAATTTGAGTTTTTTCAAGAACTGAAAGAAATATCATTGGAAAACATTTTTGTGCTGATAAAATCAGAGCTAAATTAGCCAGCTAAAAGTTATTTTTCTTAATTAAACCAAAACCCAGGGCACTGGAAGAAAAGTTACAAATAGTTCCCTTTGAACTCAGATGCCTTTAGTTCAGTGGGGACAGTTTGCATGATCTTTTCTACATCAACAACATTCCACATGCATATTCTTTCTATCTTCTTCTTAAAAAAAAAAAAAAAAAAAAAAAAAAGGAACTGCAGAAGCAACTGTTTCCAGATAAAAAAGAAGACACTAAAACAGTGCATCCCTTTTCTTGCTAGAAAATATATCCATGTACTGTGGCTGTACAAAAATACTACATTTAGGCTTCTCCTTCATACACCAAGATAATACCAGAACCTGATTCTACTCTCACCCAAGTTAGCCCTAAGGCAGTCACTTTGTAGAAGTCTGCTGATTTTATCAATTGAACATATGATAATATTCCAGTGTTTTGTTTATTGATATACTAGAAATGCATATCTGGATATTAGAATTATAGAATTTTTGATGTTGGAAAGGACCTTGAAGACCATCTAGTTCCAACCCCACAACCATCTGTGGCTGGTCATCTGTGGTAAGACTAGATAGTCTTTAAGGTCATCACAGGTCAGGTACATCTTCCACTAAGACCAGTTTGCCCAAGCCCCATCCAACCTGGCCTTCAACACTTCCAGGGATGGGGCAGCCACATGTTCTCTGGGCAGAGATGCCCTGAAAACCAGGGGCACTTTTCTTCCTGAACGTGCTGGAGCCTGTGTGGCTTGCTGAAGCCCTCTGGCTTCTTATGACAAAGACATCTTTTAATTCCGTATGCTAGACACTAAGCCCACATACATACTTTTGTGCTTCCACACTGCAGCAAACTGAGGAAAAAAAAAATCTTACTGTGAAAGTCACCAGATAAAATTTACAAAAAATCATAAGGGCTGCTTGAGTGTCCCTCTGCTTGAATTTTTAACCTGCTCATATTTTTCGGCTTGTACTATCTTTGATAAAAAGTGAGGAAATTATTGTCTGTGATTCTTTTGTGTAGTGCTTTTTGAAAAACTGTTTATTAAGTTGTAGTTTCCAAACAAATTTTGACTGTTATTGCCATTGTTTGGGATACCTTTTGTGTCTGGAATAAAATATTTTGCCCAGTTCTTAAATCCAGAAATCATTCTATAGTATTACTACATGGAAGCAAGTCATGCAGTTTTTCAGTACTTTTAACTACAGAATGTAGATAAAAATCACTTGTCCTTCATAATTTATGAGAGCTGAATAATATGCATTAAATGCAACATAGTGGAACAGGAACATCTCTTTTATTCTCGCAAATGAAATTCCATTGCAGTAAACATTCACAGGATTTTTAGCTTAGAACAAAGTTTACAAAATGATTGACAAACTTGAGAAGAAAATAATGTAATGATTATATTTCAAATTACTGGAAGTGGTTTACTTACATTTTCTGATATAAATAAAATTCTAGCTATAGAAATACCAGCTGTAATGATGTCAAAGGCAGAACTCAAGCAATTTCAGTTCCATCAAGACTGCATATCTAACTCTGCTGGTTAAATTTGTGGCCCTATAAAAGAAGCAGTGTTACTGCTGTAAGTTTCATGCATATATCTGTTATAGCTCTCTTCAGTATTGGCAGAGGGTCCATGGTTGCTTTACAGTCTTGAATACCTTTTTTAAAGAATGGCAACAATTGATCATATTTCTACAACCTTTTGTGTTCAGGATCCCAACACATTTTAGAAAATATCGGTGAATAAAGCTTCATAAAACCCAGAAAGCTTAGAGATGGCAGTAATTTTCTTATTATTACCCATTGGAAAACCCAAGGTACACAACCTACAAGCTGATGTGCCTTTAGGCAGTTCAGAAACCTAAGTACAGCTAACAATAAACCACGACCTGAGATAGCTTCAGTTTTTATATGATAGCTATGAAAAAACTCCACACTAATACAGATAGGTAAATATCCAACTTCTCTCAGGTTACTCATCCCACTACTGATCAAAAATTTTGGCTAATTTCATAGCTAGTGTAAATCTATACTGCTCAGCTGAGGTTAGAGGAATGGTGTTGATTAAAATCAGGTTGGCTTCTGGATGCACATGCTTGCACTAGAACCTCATTTTCAATGCATCTTGATGACTCCTAGATGAATTTGACTACTTTATTGGAATGAAAGCTAAACTGTAAGAGCTCCTGCACACATCCATGCTATTTCCTTTTCTCACTCAATTTCTAAAATGGCCATTTTTTGTATTTCTGAAGAGCCCAGCCCTGGTCATACAACCTGATGTGCAAAGGAGCAGTGCTGTGGTGCAGCAATGAATCCTCAGCAATACCCATGCATGGAAATACCAAACCATTTGACATCTGTTTCTGTTTGTCAAATGACACCTGCAGAAAGATGAGCCAGTGTGTAAGGCAGGCATGGCTGAACAGAGAGATTTGACTGGAACTAAGGAAGGAGAGATTCTGACTTATGGAAGAAGGGCCAGGTCGCTCAGGAGTACTACACTGATGTCATGAGTTTCTGTAGGGAGAAAAATAGAAGGGTCAAAGCACAACTAGAACTTAATCTGGCCACTGCTGTAAAAGACAATAAAAATATTACTATAATATTACTTTAGTAGTTAGAACAGTTGGTTTTGGGAAGTGGTTGAGTCACCATCCCTGGAGGTATTTAAAAAGCGTAGATAACATGCTTAGGGACATAGTTTAGTGGTGGACTTGGCAATGCTGGGTTAATTGTTGGACTTTATGGTCTTAAAGATTTTTCCAGCCTAAATGATTCTATGGTTCTATTACTATGAATAAGAGAGATGAGTTTGTTACAAATGTTACAAATGTTTACACAATACAAACATTTTTAAAGGGATAAGTCTGTACATAAAGTTTTGGATCAAATTTTTCAACACTTCTACTGTTTTATGATACATAATTTTTATCAAAGGCAATGTATCATTCCTTGCAGAACAAATAACTATGGAAATATGGATATTTAATTGGGTTTTTAAATGAGTGACTCCATGTTGCCACTTATTTGCCTAAACCCATACGGTGTGAATTTTCAGACACACCAAGCAAAGCAGTGTTTTTATATATTGCTATTATGTGCATATTTCCAAATTTACTGTTCTGTATACTATTTTAGCTGATTCTTCATTTATGTTCAGATGACTTCTGCTGAAGGTTTTAGAAAAGCTGTGTTCATATAAATATTTAGAATAGCATACTTTGGTTTGATTTACAGTTTTTCAGATGTCTTCTAGGTTAGAAGTTTTAGCTTGTTTGGTCAGGCCACTGTCATCTCTGTTGCGTAGCATGTAAAGGAACAATTTATTAGAATACATAAAATTACATAAGAGCAAGCAGGTTTGGTAAAAATGTAAGGAATATCAGCAGTGAAAATATTACTGAACTGTTGAGTAGAAAATACATCAAATTTTTGGTAGGAAGAATGAACAATAAGAAAATTTCAAGGAATTATTTCTGTGTTATATGTCTGAAAAATTGTAGACTATATTTCAACTAAAAAAATTAACAGGTCTACTATCAATACGCCAAATATTCCTTGCAACAGAAAAAGCAGCTTTTATGTGGACTGAAGGGATTATCTATATTTTTAGAACCTTCTTTATGTTATCAGAGCTATGGAATATTCATATTAGTTTGATTTTTATTAATTTCACTCTTTCTAGTTCTGTTTACTGGAATATTCACTGCTCTTGTTCTGTTTCTGTTTCTGTTTACTGTAGATTAGTGCAGCATTGCTGAGTTCAACAAAATGTAACTAGAAGCATAACAGGCATTGTTTTCTTTTGCATATGTACACGTAATTTTGAACATATGGTTCCAAGCATATTTTCAAATTAAATTGTCACTAACTTCAATGAATGCTTGTTTTTAATTTTTTTTCTACTTTTATGTTTTGCATTTGTTGCCCGAGATATTCATAGCCAGCTGCAAGACCCCTTCTTTGGGCAACACCCTAAAGGACGTAAAAGAGGCAGCTGCAAATGAGGGCATCCAAACATAATTAGGTTCCTTGGTACAAAGAGCTATGCTGAGAAATGAACCTGGGAGAGGTAAATACACTCTGAATTAGTGATTGCTACTGGCAAAGGAGATTTTGAGAGTTACTAAAGATCAGCTTTCATCTGGAGGTAATCTAACTTCTGGTAATATCACTTTTTCTTTCAGATACTCACTATACTTGGGAGAGGCTGAAAAATTTACATTTACTATTATTTCAACACATGATACAAAGAAAGTTTGGCGTCCCAAAGTACCCTTTTGGCAGAAGATAACCCTTTAAATGTATATAATATTTTTCATCTTCCAGTTATGATCAAGAAATATCTAAATTTATCTAAATATCTAAATTGTATTAGTTAAGCACATTGTCTTGAGGAATATGATGCAAAAAGGATTATGTTTCATCTAGGAATTCAAAAATTCTGTAAAAAAAAGGATATTGAATAAAACTGAAAACATCTGCAATTTTGACAGACTTAAAATATATTTTCGAAGAATCATTTTACTACATTTTGTTTGTTATTCATTGTCACAGAATCTCCTTATACTGACCTCAGAAAGAACATTAGCTAACTGCATTACAATTGTGAAAAGAAATCTGTCTTCAACAAGGCTGACATGGTTGAAAGTGGGTATGATGTTAAAGTAATTAGAAATAATATGTCAGATTGTGCTGTTCAACTGTCCTTTTAGAAAACATGTATCTTTATTTTTTACCTAGTGATAGTGAAAATTGAGATATAACAATAATTCTGATGAAAGCAGTGACAATTTACATATATTAGTTTTATTAATACTAGCCTCTTCTGCTTTGAGAGCAAAGTATAGCTCTTAGTAACAAAACTTTATCAGGATTTTCTTTTATTATTAAATACTACTCTCAATCTATCAGATTTGGTGGAATTAATACAGTTATTTAAATCTTGAATTTCCTAATTTACATATCAAAAGGTTATATAGCAGTAAGAAATGAACACACACTGAGCCTAAACACCTCTGCTGAATATCCTGAAAATTGGTAGATGAAGAAGAAACTGGATTTTAAAGATAGGAAGTCATTTAATATTGAAAAATCTTGTCTTGAGTTTTTTTTTTGCCTATTTCTATTTTCAAAATGAAATAAGCTGGTCACTTTTAGTTTGTTGTCAGTTTTGAACTCTGTACTTTCAATTACCACAATAGCACTTTCTACATTTATATATAGAATGTATAGAAGAATAATATATAGAATAAACTATATATATATAGTTTATATAGAGTAAGAGAATTGTACAGAGTCCTGTCTCTAATTTTTAAATATTTTTTAAAGTTTCAACTAATAAATATGGTGTTTTATGACACAAACTTCCATTTCTAGATGTTAAATAGCCATTTGCCTCCACAGTCTTCAGAGAAAATATTTATGAAACACTGCAAAAAAAGTTTATTCATTTTTCAGGCCATACATGGATTACCTTTGATTTTCAACATTTACATCACTACCTAATTGTCTTGTTTCTTTCTTTCTTGTACTCTTTTTGTATTATAAATTCATGATCTAGCTATTCAAGTGCCTCTGTTAGTTATGACATAATTTTATTTCCTTGTTAATATGTTTTTCCTTTGGTCATTCATTGTAGGTAATTTTCCAGCTATTGCTCAATTATTCAAGTAGTTTCAGGAATTTTCCAAGATTTTAAAATCATGTTTCAGTTTTATCAGGATCTATTACTTGTAGTTGTCTGTGAAAGGAAATACAATCCTGGCTCAGAAACAGCCAGTCTGATGAGCTGGCTTTGTGCTGCAGGTCTTGGATTCCCTGAGATCCCAGGGTGTGGGGGAACTGGAGTGCCTAGGAATCAAACCTGACCCAGAAACCTTGGCATCTGGATGTTACGGCTCCCATGAGCTTTGAAACTTCTGGCTTTATGGCTGTCCAGGATGAAATTCAGCCAAGAGCTTTCTAACCTTGGAGGACCTGGGAATCTGGGGCTTTGCAGCTGTCAATCCCAGAACTTTCTGTGTCACAGGTCCCTGCAAATCTGTTCATTGGCTCTTCACAGAGCTGGGAGCCTGGAAATCACTTTGTGTTGGACCACACAGGAGCCTGGGCAATGAAAGTGACAAATCCTGTCTAAAAAGCAGGTTTCCACTGCAATTTTTGTATTTGAATTCCTTTCATGAAATATTCTTACAATAATAATTTAGAATTCTTTAAAGGGGAAACAGTTTTGGAGCAGTGTTAAACATATTAGCTTGGAGAACCTCTGTTTCTTAGTGTTTTGCTTTTGGAAACACTGACATGTGGAACAAGAGCATCTGAGGTACCTTGCAATGGCTCCAGAATTGATTTCAAGTATTGCTCCAGGTTTGCCATAGGTAGGAAGACCTGTGCTACATTATTGATGACCTCAAGGTTATTTCACATAAGGGTAATTTCACACAAGGGTATTTGCATTTCATGTAAGGGTGTGCATAGTTTGTGTTTATGTTGGAATTCCACAATGGTCATAATTCTACTTGCCGTAAAATCATCTGAAGTTCGGCAATGAATTTCAGTAAAAACAAATTAAATGTTCATTCAGAGCTAAACAGACTCTTTTGGTATGTTGAACTTGTATCTTTTCATAATGATTGTGAAGATGTTGCTTTTAAAAATTGGAATGGGCTTTGTGGAATCTGTGGATGGAAAAAGAATTCCTCAGAAAGTGACAAGGTTGTTTGGGTTCCAGTAATGTGGATACTTACTGGTTTTAGTTAATTATCTTTTTTCTAAAGGACATACATTTCCCAAAGGAAATACATCTTTAGTTTCTGGCTAGAGATGCAGAATATTACAATTCCCCAGTACTTTAGATTACCAGAACTTTGTGTGGGTGAAAGTGACTTTTACTTACAAGATCAGAATTCAGGATCACTCTGGATGAACTTCAAATGCTGAATAAACATTCAGATGCATATTGTATATTAATATTTCAATACCTATGGGTTAAGAAATGTATTAACTTCTTTATTATTTAAAACTTGGGCTAAGAATTTCATAGGAAAAAAAAATTATTTTTAAGATTTTCAATACTTTTTGCTAAGGAGCCACGAACTTTGTGAAACAGTCTTTATCTTAGACTTTGGTTTTATTTTATCAGACTCTGAATTTTCTGAAATATCCATGGCATGATCTAATATGAGGGGGCAAAAAAGGCTGGGTATTGTCCTGCTTAGTCCAGTCTGTTTGGACTCTTCAGTTTTCTGATCAGCAGTTGTTTGCCTAAACGCACGTATTTTTTACTTTTATGGTTGTTGTAGCACACAGAGGTCTTCCAGAAAGTTTTGGCACTGCCACCCATTATCTAGGAAGAACTCACTCATCACTCCATTCTTCTGTTTGCTCTCCCAGTCCTGAACTGGGAGAAAAGCTACAGCCTTGGTCCCTCAAACCATCTTTGGTGAGGTAGAAAAGCTCTTGGAGAGGAAGTCTGTGTGACCAGAGGGGCCTGCTCGCCAAAAGCATCAACTGCTGCAGTTGGACTAGGCTCTGCTTTTGTTTGACTATGTCAGTTAACCCTTTTTAACTGAACTAATGTTTTTGGACAGGACATTGCAGTGGAAAACAGCCTTTGAAACAAAGGTTTAGAATCACAATATTTATTTTCAGGCATATGTTTTGTTTTAGGAACATTATTCTCCAATTTAGTACTCCCACAAAAACTGCTTGCTACCCCTTCCTCTGTGGCAGGATAGAGGGGGGAATTGGAGGCAGAATAGGCAAAGATCACAGACTGAGATAAGAACAATTTACTGATAACATCAATGAGACAAGAAACTAAACAGTAACAACAGCAATACTAATGACCGAGGGTACAAGAAAAGGAACGAATCACACAGAACCCCACTCTCACCCACCCCACTCTCCCCAACAACATGTAATACCAGATGGCTCCCTCCAGACTGGAACCCTTTTACGCTGGAAGAGACTCCCTTCCCATTCCCCTGGCAATGACTTGTAGTGGTAGAGAATAACTTCCAGGTCCCAGCCATGTTCCCTCCCACTACTGTAAGATGTAAGCCTGTCTTGGCAGGAACCAGGACAGCATATGAAAATTCAATGAACAGAGAAACAGTTAAAAATGTGTGAACCACAGAAACCTATTCAAAGACACTCTCTGATGCTTTAATACAAAGGTAGAAGAATATCTTGAGTTTCTTTTGCAAACTTTTTTAGCTGTCAAAACAAGCAATATAGTCCATGTTTGGTATACCAAGGATAGAGGTATATTTACTGCTTAATATAGATCTCCAGAACTGAAAGTCACAGGATGCAATTACTAAGATGAATATTAGAAGAAAACATCAAAATAATATTTTTTTGCAAAAGAGAGAGTATTGTAAATAGTCAAATGAAGTGTCTCAGAAAAAGAAAAAAACTAATACATTTATTACATTTTTTTTCCTCAGTCAAGACTATACAGCAACATTAAAGCTTAGTGCTAAAAATATGCTTGAAACTCATTGTGGTTATCTCTTAAAAGTGTCTATGGAGGTTAGTTATTAGCTTTAAAAGCACTTGTAATTATAGCATGTCTTATACTACAGATTAACATATAGGGCTTGTTACATGAAACCAGCAACTATGCCTACAGTGATTGTAGTGGATTCAGGATTGCATACAAGAGTAAAAGGAAGGCCCAGTGATGTATGAAGGACCTCCCCCTTTTAAACTGATTCTTAAAGTTCTGTGTTTCTCTTTTAATAGGGAACTACATTCTTCTAATTAACAAAAATACTCCTTAACACAGGTAATTTATTTAATGATTTAGTAATCAAAGACATCCACTACTTTGCAATCTTTCTAATGGTTTTAAAAAACCTGTTCAAGAACTTTGCTCGGTCTGACACTATGCTGATACGGTGACAGGTAGAAGATG
This sequence comes from Acrocephalus scirpaceus scirpaceus, assembly GCA_910950805.1. Classification (NCBI taxonomy): domain Eukaryota; kingdom Metazoa; phylum Chordata; class Aves; order Passeriformes; family Sylviidae; genus Acrocephalus; species Acrocephalus scirpaceus. Next base: position 18,246,659 of record OU383773.1, read on the forward strand.
TGGGCTCTCCCACTGAGAAGGTGCTCATTGTGCGTTAGAGTGCTTTATTCATTAGGCTAATTTCTACAGATCAGAAAGGTGTCTACAAGGCTTTGATATATAATAGAATATATAAAGCCTAATCACAGCTATTTAAAAATGTCTCTGTATCTTTGTGAAAAGACTATATTTGGTCTCTTAACCATGAGAATATAAAGCTGCATCTTTCACACTCGTGATTGAGGCTATGTAAACACCCCAAAGGTGTGAAACGCTGTATTGTACTATTTCCTGATAAACAAGTACCGTATCTCGAGGGCTAGAACACAGGCTCAGACTCTGAGTTTAAACATTATTCACAAGGTTATGTCTTTATTCCTTCACTGCTTAGGATGTAGATGCCTAAATTAACAGCATGCTTCATGTTTATGTATTAATCGGGAAGTTAGAGAAGAAGGAAGCAAATGAGTGGAAAATAAAAAAAGGAAATGATGGGCAGCGTCAAGTAGAGACTTGAAAAAATTATTAATGCTACCACTTTTTAAATATTTTTTAAACTCTGTTTCATTTGTTCTCACTTATAAAAATGTTATTTTATTCAATTCAGATCTCACTTCTGTCTGCTTTATACAACATATAATCAGCAAAAGTTATACAAATAAAATAACAATTAAAATATTCCTAAAAGTTTACTTTGTGCTGAATGCCTGCATTAATAGATGTCAAACGATTTGATTATCATTAAGTGGATTTTGGAAAAGTTTATAATTTCAGAGGATCTGGCTAGGAATTGTTCACATTATTGACAAAGTTTGTATTCTGCTTTCTGTCAATCGAAATAAACAGTTAGGAAATGTGTTTCTCTACAGCTATTTTCTGTATTATGTTAAAGAAGATTAAAGGGTGATCATTAATTTGAAGTGATTCCTTTATAAACTTTGGTCAGTAAGTCACTGAAGTGAGACGTTTATATCTGATTTTTTATTCTATTAGTTAAAAAGAATTCTCTAAAAAATATATTTTTATATCAAGCTGATACAAATAGGAATTCAGATTATTTGGTATAGGTGACACATAAGCAACTAAGTCAAATAAGGACATGAGTAGCCATGAACAGATATGATTGCTAAAGGAAAATAAATGCAGGGAATTGGGTAAACCTGTTTGTAGGGTTGTATACAAATAAACAGTTATAAAAACATCTGTTTTTCAGAATGACTTAGATAAAAATATTTCCATCAGTGGAAAATATTGTGTTACAAAGAGCTAGACACGAGCTGAATCTTTCTTAGAATCTAATAGATGTCCCTGTTTTTTTTAAATGGACTACTGTTAAACATAAAATGACATGTTCTTATAAAAATGTTTGCCTTTTAAAATTTATTTTGTATCACTCTTGATGGATTCAAACACAGAAATCACATGTTAAATGATATAGTGGAGGAATATACCACTTTAGGTCATACACATTGGCTGGTATTAATTTACAGGGCACTAGTCATGACCTGTCACTTAAGGAGTCAAATATTTTCCATTATAACCCTCCTTTGAAGTTTCTCTTTCCATTTTTGTAATTCACAAGATAATTCACATGTATCGCAGATGTTTATAAATTTTTATGCACATTTTTAAAAGTATGTTTTATTTTAGATGACACTCAATCCCCAGTGGGGAGCACACTGGGCACGGGGTGGCAGTGTGCAGGGTGCTATCTCGGCAGGGCAATCTGTGCTCACAAGATACGAGCAGCTATTGTGTGTTCTGGCTCCTCGTTTGTTGCTGCTGTGATATGACAAAAGCGACAGTCACAAACCACAGATAATGAGTTAGTTCAAGAAATAAAATGGTCCCAACAACTGACTTGCTCTGGCAGGCTAATCGAGTTAAAATTCTAAAAAAGTAGTTTTATAAAAATACTTAAAGTCAATAAACCATTATAGTAGCCCTTAAGGGATTGGCTTTGTTTGCTCATTTCTGTGAAAATAGGAAAATATTCTTTATGTTATAACGCAGTTGCAGACTATAATGCTGTCACTTGTAAATTCAGAAACTAGATTCATTGGCCAGGAATTCACCTTGCATTGCTAATGTAAAGATTTATAGAAGATGGTGAGTTTTGGAGTTGTTTGTTCAACACTGACTTGGAGAAAATAATGAAAGAGGGTTGTTTTGCCCTGACAACAGAGGTTTAAAAGTCAGTATTCCTTGCATTATAACTTACAGTGGTATAGGCACTGATGTGACTCATTCCCAGAAAATAAAGGAAAAAAGTGAAATGAAATTAATTATTCCCTATAATATTATAGATCAAAGTCTCAAAAATATCAAGGAAGTATGAAATACTAATTCCTTTCATGTCATATTGTTGTATACACCACTTGAGTTGGGTCAGAGCACACTTTCTTTTTGTGCAGCCTGAATAAAAATGTTGTTAGTTTAGGCCAAACAGTGTAAAATTCTAGTTATAAAATAACAAAACCATGAAAACGTGTGAGACTAATACTTAGATTTCAGCTATTAAATTTTAAGACTGATTTTTCTTCTCACCTAAAGGGTACCACAAGCTTTTACATAGGCTTTGGATAACACAAAAATAATACAAATTCTTCCCACTGCTATCTAAGATTCAAATTCATATGAATTTAATGAAACCTAGAAGCAATAATTCATTCTGTACCACTTATGCTACCTATTTAGAATAGAGATTGAACATTTTATCAGCTAAAGAGAAAAAAACTATTTATATGTTAACATGTAACCAATGTCTGAATCACTTATCTCCTGTTGTATTAAATATTATATTATTTAATACATATTATATTATTTATTAAATAATATTAAATATTATATTATTTAATTACTTATATTATATAAGTATATTAAATACTTAGTTTTGGCCAGTAACCCAAAATCTATTGCCCTTGAAAATATCAGGTTTACATCCACTTGCAAACTTCCATGGACTGTCACCCATAGGATGTCATATTCAATTGCATTTCATTTTTTGAAAACTAGAAGTATGAAACAGAACTTAAAATTGTTTTAGTTGAAATTGCAAACTGGGTTCATTAACTCAATTTTTTTCATTATTTCAATTTTCTAAAACATAGGACTGCAAAACTATAAAGAATTCTTCATGTACAGTTGCTGATCTAAATACAAGCAAAAAATACCATTCATACTATAATCTTTATTAATGATCCACAGCAATGGCATGGGGTTTTAAGGAATAAAATAAATCCAATATATAAAAGAAATACCCTTTTTATATGAGAAAACTGAAATCAAATTCTAATAATTTTGAACACTGAACAGAGTGTTCAAAAATTTAATTATTATTCTTTATTTTCAAAGATCAATATATTAAAATATTATTTCCACAATCTCTGTCATAACGATGAAAAAATAGTGAGATTTGATAACAAATATGTCCAGATTTGCAGTCACACTTGTTTGAATAGAAAGTAGTAATTTAAATAATTTTACCTATACAAATTTAAAGAGTTTTACAAGAATTTAGGAGTCTTTAACAGCAGAGGGCATTCTAATTTTCTGGGACATTAGTAAAAGGACATTTTAGTTTATATAAATATTGTGAAAGTATATATACAGAATATAAAAAATATATAAAAAAATAAGAAAATTATAAATACAAGGAAAAATCTCACAGTGAAATACTAAGACCTGCATACATTTTAAGAAGATTATCTTGACTGTATTATGCATTTTGGAATTAAAGAATACCCACTAATATTTTGTTGTTTTAGGGTCCAAGTATTTGTTTGTATAGAATCTGGTTTGGACACATGTATGACTGTATGTACAAATTCATGCATGTGTTTATATATATGTTTCTTTTATGTTTCAATTCATTTTTTGTACAGACAAAAATTTGAAGCACTTATTATGATAAATACAAATCTATTCATGTGTAATTGAAAGGATATATATATATACAGACACAGTTAATATATTTCCTTCCAACTTCACAGTTATGAGATGCACAAGTGGCTACACCATGTTGAACTACCTCCCTGAATGACTTTGCTAAGTGTCTAAACTTTTTCTTCTGTGGAGATAGTCCTGCCATCCTCTTCCAGGCAAAGTTCCCACTGAAATGAGGAGTTTAGTCTAAGCAAGTTTTAAGCTTAAACTCTTTATGAAGAAATAGCTGACAATAAACTCCATTTCAAAGAACATCTGTGTTCTGCTAGAATTGTATTCTGAAGTTTTTTTTAAACTTACATTTAAAAAACATTTACGAGCACATGATTTAGAATTAACATCTGGAACTTCAGAACAGATGCAGTTTGAAATAAGGTAGCTGCAGAAATGCTTTCCATCTACTGGTGCTCAGGGTTATATGGAATTTGCTTCCTGGAGCAGGAATGTGAGGCAGTGCAATGGCTTTCATATGTTTACAAATGGTGCATGACAAGCATCACCGTTCAGCATTGTTTGGGTAAGTTAGACCCACAGGTTGTATACTCAGCATGGATTTTTCCTGTCACAAGAGAGGATAAGCTCATCAGGTCCATTAGGTCAGAGGTTGAATAGGAAAGGCAAGAGACCGTGCAACAGTTCCCACCACTATGCCCGACTTGTAAATAAATAGAAGACTTCAGTCTCCACCACTATCAAGTCTTCTCTTTTCACAAACACTTAATTCAGCAGCACAAATAGACTTTTTCTTTTTTTTTCTCCTTAAGAGATAAAAAGACACCTACAGATCTTATTCTGTTTGCCTGGTCCTGTCTGCCTTTCTTTACCATTTGTGTTGATTGATTGCTTCTGTGTTTCATCAATTAAAAATGTTTTAGAGTACAAAGTCTTCAGCTTGTTTAATAGAGTCTTGCTAAGTAAACATCCTCCACCAAAGCAGCACAAGTAGAGCTTAAAATAAATATTGCTACTGTGCCAAGTTCATAATTGCTTGCACATTTAGCACTTTACCATATCCTAATCATAGCCATAAAAAAAAAGAAAAAGCTTTGTGTACTTACTGTAGTTGTCATGAAACTGTAGCCATTTAAATATTGTGGGGTATTTACATTTCTTAAATATTTGGTTTTCCAGATTATTTTATATACAGAACTTGTTTCAAAGAACAAAAATCTGAGCCTGAAGGTGAGAGGTGGTCAGGTTTAGTCAACAAACTAGCCATATAACTGCTTTCATACTAATTTCTTTCTGTCAACAGGATAAATTTTCAAGGATACAACATGAAAGGATCCTATGCCACTGTCACTCCTACAGTTAATCACTTTATTGGAAAGGCAAACTTTCATTTTTTATTTTTACTGCCAGACAGATAAAACCTATTATAATTGGGTGACAGATACCTGTTACAACCAAGAAAACTGACCTTAACAACTGGATTATGCAGAACAATTTATATCAATGTAAATTAAAAAAAAAAAAAAAAGACAAACCAAGACAAAATATTTGTACCAGAAAAGTACATAAACTGTTGATGTTATGTAAATGTAATTTCTTCCAAATTTAAGATATTTTAGACTGCTCAGGTGATACATAAAATCTTTATGGCATATTTGTATCAAGACATACATATAGGAAATATTTCTGTAAAAGAAGTAAATAATAAGCTTTGAAAAATAGTAAAGGAACAGGATATAAATCTGATTCATTGTAATTAATACAGTGTTAGAAAAAAATAATAGTGTGTAAAATATTAAAAATTACAAATCCTGTTTTCTAATAACTGCTGACTCTAAGAGGAAATGCTGGTCAAGATTTTGAAAAGCCGTTAATGTTTTGTTTGTATCTACAGCTGATAACAATTAATTCAGGCATGTTGAGGGAAGCAGGTTTTCAGAGCAGAGATACTCAAGTTTTCCAGATAATCAAGCCTTAATAGGAAAGATATGCTCAGACAGACTTTGCATAAGCCTCTGCAGGAATCCAAGGTAAATTTGGTACTGATTATGAAGTGAGTCTTAAATATGTAGTCTTAAAATATGGTCTCTAGATCATATCATCAATAACTTGACTTTTCTAGGGTGTGTGTTCGACAAGTTGGATTATATTTTTGCATCCATGGTGTCTAGTTAAGTTGCATTAGGCCCAAAACTCCAGGTTTGTCTACCTCTAAACCTCCAGGAAATTTGAGGTTGGAAATACGCATATAGAAATGAAATAACTGTGTTTACATATTCCTGGAATATCTGCCAGGATGGTGTAATATTTATCTTTCATCTGTTACTGACTTATTTTTCCTTACATTTTTTTCACATAATGTCTTCTTTATCACTGCTGAAAACCTCATTTTCAATCTCATTGTCTAGAGTGAGGATGTATTATTTTATACAATTTTTGACAAATTTGGTAAAGAAAGTAAAAAGTTTTGAATAAAACAGTTGAAGTGCTTCCCTTCTAAATTTAGCTTGAGCTTAAATTCCAGTTTTTCTGTCTACAGCTTGTTCTACCTTTTATGTTGTTTTCATTTTCCCTTCAGCACTTCTCTGGTCCCATGAATTTTGACCATATTAATTTATTTAATAAGTGCTTTACACTGGAATTCAAAAACAAGATAGCTCTACATGTATGATTGAGAAATCAATTATTTAAAATACAAATTATTTTTAGAATTTCTACTGATTATATTCATGCCATGTTTGACCATACCACTGTCAAGCAGTGCTCTTATTTGAATTCCAAACAAAAAGTTTGCTATATTAGGAGATGTTCTTTAATATACCTGAAATACTAAATTTTAGATTTGTTCAAGCATGCAGTAACCTTAAAAATAGGTCAGGAAAAGTTTTCATATTCCATGAGCCTTTATGCATTTGGTTGATATAGTGTTACAACATTTCCAGAGAATTCTTAAAATTTGTATTGCGCAAGTTAATGGAAGCTTGTATTGCTAAGAAAAAACGGATCTTTTAATTGACTACTTCAATTAAGAAAACACATTAGATGTTGCAATTTCATAGCTGTGCACTGATACAGTGGATTTCCTTGAGGACACCACAGCACTACAGTTACCCCAAACATGAATATCCCAACACACTATGCTACTCATCCAATAGAAGAAACTGAAGCATTACAGGAAAAGAAAACTAACAAACAGGTTTGCGTCACTTAACAATTCAGTTAATCAACTTACTTTGAGAGGAGATTGAAATGTATATTAAATGACATGCTATTTTTAGTTCAGGAACATGAGAATGAATATCTGATCAAGAAGGGGAGATTTTTGAAGAAAATGTTATCCTTTGTGAGAAGATTTATTGAAAAGCATTTTGTTTTATTTTTAAGGACCCTGGAAAAGAAAGATAGACTTATCCAAGTTAAGAAGGCAATTTCTCAGTGGATTTTTTCTCTCTGTTTGTTTTTATTGTTGTTGTTGCTTTGTTTAGTATTAATTTTATTTCTCATCTCCTTTCATTCCAAAATGTGTGTGAATATATGTTGTAGAATATTTAATAGGCACCTAAAAATGTTTTAGAAATTGTACCATAATGTATGGATTCCAAATGGAGTATGTGGCTAAACTATAGAAACAGGAAAAATTTAGATGACAACATTGAAGACATCTTGAATTCAAAGTTCAAAGATAGATTATTATAAGAATTTCAATTACTTTGTGTAGATGACAGATTACATAGTCTTTTTCCTGCTACCGTGGATCTTCTGGAAGATAACTTCTATAGTGTGCCTATGGCTTTCTTGTATTGAGGAACCTAAACTGGGATGAGGGGTCCAGGTATGGTCTTGTGAGTCTTAAATAGTCCAGGGCTGTTTTCAGCAAAGTGCCAAGCAGGGAGGAAGCCTGCAGACTGAGATCCTTTGTTGTGTTTGTGGCTGGCCTTCACTACTGCAAGGACACCCTCTCAAGTGGCTCCTCTGGGATCCCCAGGGCCTCTTCTCTAGAGCAGTTCCACCACCGTGCACTGGTGCCCTAGGCTGTTCCCTCAGCGTGAATTGTGCCTACCCATGCTGCCCTTTGTCAGGTTTCTGTCAGCCCATTTCTCTGATCTGCTGGAGTCACTCTGAACAGCAGCCTTGCCCTCTTGCACACCTTCTGCTCCCTGCAGTTTGGGGTCAGCTGAGTATTTGTTAATTGAAATGTTTGGATGTTATCTGTTGCACACTTTGCCAATAACTTTAGGAAATAGCAGGCTGCACACCAGCCATCTACAACATGCCACTGATATAATTTTGCTTCATTCAAACAGTTCCTTGGAGTTTGATAAAGTTCTTTGTCAAAATCTTCCAACTTTTAGGTCACTTCAGTCTAATTCTGAAAATCCAACAGCTCTTCTTGAAACCAGGTCCAAAGTCAATTCTGCTTTATTTGTTTGTCTAGAGATCTGATGCATTAAAATCAGAGGACTGAGTAGAAATGAGGACTTTTTTTATTTATGTAAGTGAAATTGCCAGTAGTCAGAGGAATCTGGGGAGATGGGAATGTATCTTTCAAAGGGTGTCAGGCCAGAACTTGTTTGTCCTGCCATCTGAGATCTTCCTCAGTGCCAGGATGCTTTTTACGTACAAAACATGACAGATTATGATGAAGCAGAGTGAGGCAAAGCTGCCTTAAAAACCACTTTCACAACTAAAGTAACTGAGTTAATGGCTGAAGGGTACTTACAGATTTGTTTTAACTTTCCACAGATAATTGCACACATACAGTTGCAACTGTGTTGTATTTTTATTAGGGATTTATTGTATGTTGAAGGAAATATTCAGGACTTTTGATGACTTGAACATAAAAAACTAACATGAAAATAAATCTACATAAAAAATTAATTCTATTATCATTTAATCTCCTCCATGTGCAGACAAAATGGTCCATTCTGTCCTTTACAGATGACTTTATGTTACAATGAATGACCCAACTTTATCACTGAGTTTAAAAGGTTCCATTTTTCTGCCTATCTAAATGCCACATTCTCCTCTGAGAAGGAGCAGAATTGTCCTCCCAGCGGCCTTGCTCAGGAAGAACAGCATCATTTTCTCTGCGGTATTGAGGGAATAGTAGATTAAGTGACTTTCTCAAGGACACAGGAAATCTGTGGTAAAGCAGAAAAAGGAATCCCAGTATCATGAAACTCTAGAAGCCGTGTTAATCACCAGACCACCAAAGCTCAGGCCTGAGGCACACTCTGCTGAGGGAAAAAAAAAGAAGTCAAACTAACTACTTCAAATTGAAACTGGTGGGACTTCCAGTCCCTTCCTTTACTTTCCAGCAGAGCTGCATGAGACCTCATGAATTGTCTGACTGCAAAAACAAAAGCTCTAAAAGACACACAATAAGGGATGTTACAGTGAACAGCAAAGAGAGGAATTGGTGGACTGCACAGTGTGCCAGCTTTCATGTGTGTTGTCAGCACAGGTCCTATGTCAGTGAGGGAGCATGTTAAAAAACCAAAACAGCTGCAAAACCCTCTATTTGGCAGACTTCACATTGGCAGACCATACAAAGAGAAACAAAGACAAAACCTGAACCTCAAAGTCTAAGATGGCTTTATTTAATATCCTGTGTGGTCTGTGGTTGTGGAGCACGTGGCAGAAGAGACACCTAGACTCTTGTGCAGTTTCCAGCAGTGACAAGAGAGGCAGTCAAGGAGTCACCGGAGTACAGCATCAACCAGGGGCTGAGCCTGCATGTCACACCTCCCACCCTCCCATCACACCTGGATGCCTGGGTAGGATAGACAAAGCCCAAATTTTCTTGGTTAGTACCCTGAACTCAGGATAAGGTGGAGACAAAGTTGTAGAGGCTGTTCAGAGCCACTAAGTTAACACAGGACAAGTGAGAAACAGCAAGAGGCTGTCCAAAGTTTCTATGGTTGGGCACAATTCATCCATTTTTGACCAGTTATGTATTGAATGTGGATCTTGGGAAAAGTCATAATAGGAATTGGGAAAATATGACCTCATTAGTTCTCCAGTTTCTTCTTTCCTGGAAGACTTGTCCCCTATATATGCAGCATCATGCTGGAATTCATTTGTCTAACTGATATTTCAGTGCAAGAACATTTCCAGATGGACCATGATTAGGATTTCACAACCCCATACACCACACACACACACAAAACTCCAGCTCTGTCCCCATTCTGTTTTCTTTGAAAATAAACTTCTAAAGTGGAGACTCTGATTCAGCGGGACAATCAGTGGTTAAATTGGACCCTTTGGAAAGAGAGGATTATACCCATGGGTGGTCAAGCTCATATATTTTAGAGTGAAATTCAACAGTCGTATTGGAAATATAGGTAAAAGAATAAGACAGTGCTGAAAAACTTAAATTTCATTTTGACAGTGTTTTTACTCCCTTACAAGAAAACAAATTAAAGACTAATCCAAATATCAACAAGATAAATAATACTATCCCTTTCTCACCAAAAAAGTTTGATGAAGTGACAGTGAGAGATATGGTTAAAAGGTTTACTGAAATTCATGTCACTCCTGTAACACTGTCACCTGGAAAATTAAACAGCTTTCGTGAAGTGCAACTGCTAAAAGGTAATAGAATAAAATCCCAAAATTACTCATTTGAATTTAAGTCACAAGGCACAGTATGAAGTAACAGATTTACCTGTGCTTCAGTGTTTAGCTGTGGTGGGTAAAAGCCAAGGGGAAAAAAAAAAAAGCTTTGGTCTCAACATTGGCAAACACCTTGAAGAAAGAGCTTGACATCTGATTCCGAATCAAATTTTGTTATTAGATCTTTCCTTTGGTCCTTTTGGTCATAAACATAGAAATAAAAGTCCTCAAACTCCATGGATTTATTTGAATTTTTAAGCTTGGCATGGTTTCTGACAGTCACCAGCACCAGATGTTCCTGAAGACAGTCTTATTTATTTTTAACTCTGTTGACAGGAGCCATCTGCTTCCCAAATATCTCATCTAAAGAATGACTGTAATGTATATTAAATAATTAACTGGTAATGAGCTGATCTGAGCAACTTTATAATTGAGTAAGCATCTCTAAATCCTTGCTTTTCTTTTGCTTACCTAACAGGATTTAAAACTTTTGGGGTTTGCAAACCACAGTTTTCTGGTGTGATATGAGGGCCTTTTTGATATGAAGTAAACTTACTTTTCTTTGGCACTTTTCGCCAATCCTTAGATAAAGGTTATGAACCAAAAAAATCCATTGAATATATCTCGAAAATACTGCTATAAGTATATTCTTAACCAAAAGTATATTCAATACAGATAAAATGGCAGCTAAATTTTGTAAAAGACAAAAATGGAACAGAGAAAAAGAATCAAGTTATACTTTGGTAAATTTGCTTTCTAAGTTTCCCCTGTGCTCATTCACACATTTTAAAGTTTCACTTATTTTAATAATGATAAAATAAGCCACTCTTAATAAAAAAATTGTTCCTGTTCAAAAGAATAATGGAAGTTTGTGAAATTTCTCATACAAATCTTAAGCAGGCCTCCTGATCCAAATTTTCCCTCTGTTGATTACAAAGATCCTTTTGCCTTTGATGACATTGAGTCTTAGGGATTTTGGCCAGTACATCTCACTCTTAAGAATCACTGATGATCTGTGATTTATAGTTGAACGTCAGCACCAACTTTGAAAACATGAACATTCGTTTCTTCAGAATTGCTCTGAAAATCCCTTGAGAAGAGAAGAGCTGTCTGGCCCTTACATTTCCAGTCTGAGCAGGAAGTTCAGGGGAACAAGAAAGCTAGAATAATACCAGAATATTTTTGCAAAGTTAAGACAGAATCTGGAGTAAAATCAATTGTATGCTGTCTTCTTTTTCTTTTTTTAATTAGGCGTGTAATGCTCATGAGCAGATGATTTTATCCCTGTGCTTTGGTCACATCCTAAGGTTTCCACAAAGACCTCCTCTGTAATGAGAACATGACTCTTAATCTTTTCTATCTTTATGGTCTGCACAGAACAGAAATGTCATGTGGATTTATTGTACCCTGAGAAGACCACCGAGTAGCTGGGTTTGGGAGACACGGCCAATGTCTGAGCTCCCAAGTGTGCTGGATTAGCCACAGCACACACAGAGATCTGTGTCAGCTTCTCCTCCTTCTGTGCCCATCCTGGTCTCTTGACCCCAGACTGCTGCTCTTAGTCATGCGGAGAGTATGGATTTTGCCAGCTATGAAATACAGAAGGGCACTTTGTATGTCACAATTACTTTTAAACACCATACTGCCCCATATTTAGCTACATACGACCGTAAGATATCTAAGGAAAAACACAAGCAGTGAACTACTAAGGTGCATAGCATCCCTCTTTTTTCTCTAGAGTAGTCGATGTCTAGGAGCACCAGTTTGTTGGGTTTTTTATTATTTTTACTCAGAAAAACCTTTCTGTTACCTTTTGGCTGACCTCAGATTTAATTTTCTAACTAAATGTTTCATGTTTTGTAACTTCAGTCTTAAGCAAGGACAAAACCATTCAAACTCCAGTGTTGTCTTTGAATTATGTAGGTTGGCAGATTTTTAAGGCAGTTTTCTTGCCTCAGCATGAAGGAAAACAGAGTGAGTCAGAATGAATAATGGTTAAGTTGAATTTTGAGGGGTAGGGGGGTGGGGCACAACTTACCAGCTCTATACTGTAGGAAGAAGGAAATATATGGAGTGAAACCAAGGTAGACTTGTCTAGAAAACAATAAAACCATACCAAACAAGGACATTCTCAGTGTGACATTTCTCTTTATGAATCTGGCTCTTAGAAGAGCTCTGCGTGTGGCTCGTTAAAATTACAGTCCACAAACAGAGCAAGACACACATTGAATAAAGATCTCTACAAAAATGGAGTTTCAGGGAAAACCAGGTTGCTTTGTTATTTGATGATTAAATCTGATGGTTGAGTGTTAAAAACCCAACTCTTGGTAGTATTCCTGGGAGCTTCAATAGCACAATGGAGGCCTCAGGACTGTCTAAAGATGAATCAACTCTGCAGACTCATCAGAAACCTCATCAGTCCAAATATTCACTCCTTCTCCAGTCCAAATATTCACTCCTTCTCCACCCTGTTCCCTCAATATGGCTAAGTAAGTGTATTGCTCTCTTCGTCTTTTACATGAAAGGATGTATGTGCATGATATTATTTGCAATAATATCATGCACATACATGCAGACTCATAGTCTGCTCTTGATCTGGACCATATTTTCTAGAAGGTAATCAAAGGTGGAATCTTGATTCTGCCCTCTTATAGACAGCTAGCAGGGAGGGAGAACAGAATTTCATAATTTTTTAGTTTGATTTTGTTTAATTCAGTGCAACATCTATCCTTAATTATAGTTTAGGAACACGAATGTGCACAATAAAATACTAAATGCTCTGGAACACTGTTCTTTAAAAAAAATAATATTTCCTTACTATTAACATAAAACAGTTGCTCCAGAAAGTCCAGTGCTGTCTTCCCTTTTGCTGTCCTGCTGTCCTTTCTTGGGCAGCAACCCCCTTCCTTAGCTTCATCTGGATTTTATCTGAGTAAAGAGCAGCACTATCTGCTCCTATGGACTGTGGATGAAATAAACTCAACAGAATAACTCATTAACAAGTCAAAAGGGATTTTTCTGTCTGTAGTGTGAGAGATGTTGACAGCAGCAAACCTTACAGGCAAGCTTGTTGCTTGTATGTAAACCTGTTCTCTTTCAGTTTTTTGGAACATGTTGCCAAAGAATTTTGGCAGAGTCTACTTTTGCCACTGCTGATCCCTTTTAATGAGGTTTGTGGGTCATTTGAAAGCTGCAAAGCAAAGTGAGACTTTTCTCTTTGTGTTTTGCCAATTTCATTATGCTTTGGGTGGTAGTTAAGGGTCATTTCCAAAAGCCCAATAGACATTTTTATTAGGTTTCCACAGGGGTAAGTTAATATTCTTTTCCTGGCAGATTTCCATATTCTCTGTGACTAATGCAACCTCTATTGTTTTTTGACAAGAGTAAAAATAGACAATATTTTATTCTCCAAGGAGAGAACCTGTCAGCTACCAGAAGAATAAAGACTTCCAGTGTTTACCTTTCCACTCAGCCCAATGACTACATAGAGGCAACACAGACTTTCAATTGCTAGAATGAAAGAATATGCAAAATGGCATGCATGTACTGAAAAGTAAACAATTTGCATATTTATTCTTGTCAGTACACCTTTTCTTCAGCAGCATTTCACCATGGAAACAAGTAAAGATCATTTCAAGATGGCTATTAGCACGTTAGCCAAACAGTCACACTTTGGCTACTTCTTGAGATGTTGCTATGTCATCTGGATGCACCTAAAGTGAATGCCAAAGGGATTCAGAGAGCATTGAGTGCCTGGCTATTTATTGCTTTTAGGACTGACCTGATCTAAGTATGTAGACAGAATTGCCAGTGGAACCAAAAGGGCCTTTTGGATGAGTACAGAATGAGGGATGATGTTGCTTGGAGCCAGTCATCTGCTCAATGCTCTGTCTGAAGAACTGGCTTGAATGTCAAACAGATGTATTTGAGTGGGAAACCCCAGCTCCCTGATCCCAAGATAGCCCTGCCAGGAGGATACTTTTTCCTTTTTCACACAAAGGGAGAGGGAGAATTTTCAGGATACTGGGATCCTTAACTTTACAGTTTTTTACCTGGACCTCTTCCTTTCTTAGGAGAGGTGCAGACAGTAAGAATTTCCTGCTTATCTCCATGCATCTCACACCCATACTCAGACTGTCCCTCACTTTGACAACCGCACAGGCAATGATCCTACTCTGCAGGGTAGGATACTCTGACTTACCATGCAGCTGGACTAGCTGGGATATACATTTTGCTTTTCTTGAAATGAATTATGTTTTTTGCTATGTGTGTCTTTAGGAGACTAGTTGCATTATTCAGGAGATGAAGCAGAGTGTGATATTCTTTATTTACATTCCAGTGAGAGTACAATTATTGTAAGGATTTGACCCTAGCAACTGCTGAATATGCATGGAAAATGGACAGTCAGAAGGCTTTCCCTTCCCATTGTCTGCCTACCTCAGTAGCACAAATTCAGCATTTATGGTCCTTTCAAGCATCTGTAATGTGACCCAACATTTTCTTCTCATTTGGATGGATTGTTGCCTGAAAGGATTGTGTGGCACATGCCAACTCATGCCATTACAGACAGACTTTCTCTGCATGCTCTGGACCTCCTGTGGGCTGGTGGCCCCTGTTCTTTCTGCCAGCCTCTGCAGTGATCTGTCTCCACCACTCAAAGTTCAGTTCCACAGGAAGCAGAACTTGTCATCAGTTATTTTCATCTTCAGAGAGGTTTTTATTAGTGAAGATTTTTTCAATTCTCAAAGATGTTCTATGCTATCCTCCAGCTGGAAGGAGGAGAACACTTCTTGTGCTCCTTACATCTTCAACGTCTTTCTGAGGTGTGTTTTGTGGCATTGTTCCAACATGGATGATTGATTGTACCAACTTTGTACCAATTTTCTTGGTCTTGATCACTTTACATGGAGTCTTCTCCTTCCAGCCCCAGAACATCATATGTGTTCCTTAGGAGCACATTGGTAGCAAGGGGAAGGATCTTCCTTCTGCTCTGAGCAGAGGCAAGATTCCGGTCTCCCTTGTGAATCAGCCAAGCCTGTCAGCTCAGGGTTGGATGCTTAATGAGCATCCATGTCCAAGGCCTTAGGGCAGGACTGTTGCTTTTCATCTGTCAGTGTGCAATGCTATGCATCAGTCTCAGCTCAGATTCCTGCTTGATGAGCTCTTCACCAGATTTCTATGTACCAATCTGCCTTCAGATGCGGCCCCATGAGCACAGAACTGCTGCCCTGCACCACTGCCTACAGCACTGAGCCCCTACAGCGCACCAGGAGACAGTGCTCTGCCTTCCTCAGGCACTGCAAGGGTAAAGTTGGAGCACATTCAAAGCTTCCCAGTGTCTTGGTTTTGAAAAGAAGACAGGTATCTGCTAAAGAGGGGCAGGACCTCTCTTGGAATGGATAATTCAAATCCCCTCCCCTCAAATTACTATAATTTAGAAAAATTAAAACAGCTTTCAGGCAGAGATATGGGGATAGGAATAACAGTTCTTTACTAATAGGTATAACAAGGCAAACAAACAACAAAAACTACAGCATTAATAGCGAACAGAACCAGGGACCTTGACGGGGCTTGGTTTCATAAAACCTGGGGCAGTCTGGTCTCTTGGGACTCCGAAAAAAAAAGCACCAAGCTGGAAAGGCGAGGGATCCCGGGCTGGTGGATCGGATGAAGTTCGGAGCTCCGTCGGTGGTCATGGGAGGGCAGGGATGTCCGGCAGGGAGGGCAGTGCGGGCCCGCGGTGCAGAGCAGCTCTAAAACAGCGCTGAGGAAGCAGCAACAGTGGGACAGGGCCGGGCCAGGCAGCAACAGCAGCCCCGTCCTCTCCCGATGCAGAGCACACCAAAAGTGAAGCTGCCCCCCAGCTCCGTCTTTTTTTCCCTGCCCCACGCCCCCCCTCCCCCCCCCCCCGAGAAACTCCCGGAGACAAAGAGAGTAGCCAAGTGCTATGCTCCATCCTTTTGTTTCACCTGAGCACCGATAAGTATTCAGTGATTAGTTCAGTGATTAGCCTGCAACTCTTGGGAAAAAAGTCTATAGGTAAAAAAAACAAGAAACAAGCCTAACCCCCAACACCAAGGGTCCAAATACAGACTTTGCTGGTGATTCTTATAAGTATTGACATTCCTATATATATTCTCATATATGCTTCACATTTCCTGAGCTTCAGAAATAGTATAATTTAATAATAAAATGTTGTTGTTCCATCTTTGATTTAAATGTCTTTAGAATATGTCTTGATTTTTCAGTTAATCACATTTTTTCTCAGTGTCAGCAGCTAATATGTGCATTTTTAAATGCTCAAATTAACTATTTTTAAGAGATAAATATTATTTAATGTATTATTTTAGCTCAATGGATCGTACAAAATAGGTCTGTAAAATAATTTATCTAATTTTTCATACAAATGTATCCAAAATTTGTGTGAAAATTATGAAACTAGTATTGAATAAAAATGAAAGCTATTTTGTGCATTGTCTTAATGTTGATATTGTTACAACATCTAGTGTTTTACAGAAACATGGTTAAAACTTTCTTAAGTGGATTGACTTTTTAAGTTTAAGAGCTCTCTGTGTCTACCTCATGATGTTTCAACACTCTGGGAGATCCAGTACACTGTGGAAGTGAAGAATAAATCTCTCCCGAGCATAGTGGCCTCCTGTGGGGATTAGAAATGTCTTGGTTTGTCACCACTTTTTTACTTCTGACTACCCAGTTCTCCACAACATATTTATAGTATTAAGCTATGACACTTCCTTGAGTACTGACTTTCTATGTGTCCATGTTTGTTTCTTATATTTTAAAGTGAATACTATTTTGACAACATTTAGTTGTAGCTGTCAGGATAGTTTGAATCCTATGGCAGAATGTGAGATAAGAATTGCCATAAGAGAGTCTGGAGTTCAGTGGTTTGAACCTCTGATAATTTGCTTTGTAAACAGAGCAAGCAATGCATCCAGAATATTTTTTGTTTTAATAGAACTGAAAAGTAGTGAAAGAATACATTTCATGAACTCAGTGCAACAGTCAGATTTCCCAGCCAGGTGTTGTGCTAATATGCCATACTTTCTGTTGAGGAATCATGTTTATATTGGCACATTATTAGTGCGCCCTCATATGAACTTCAGACCTCATGAATCAGGTTTCTCCTCTGCAAAATGAGAATAATTACACTTTTTGCTTCGAAATGGTGTTGCATGGCTAAATACATTACAGAATGAGAGATATAAAAAAATAATGCAGCCATAATTAGAAAGGGATTAGCTGATGGCATAGGAGTAGATTTAGGAGATCCATTTGGCTCTAAATAAACATAAGAGAGTTTGAATACGTTTTGATTTAAATAATACAGTAAAGTTTGACTGAAACTTTTGGACAAAATATTAAATAAAAGGTTTTTAAAGCAATTCAATTTGCTTCAACTTTCCAAAAAAGAACCACACATATTTCAGAGTGGTTGGTTTCACAAAGGCAATTCTGCACTCACCCTAATACCAGCACAGAGTCCTAGTGTCTTTCTAAGAATGTATAGATAATACCACTTATCTATGGAAGGTTTCTATTAAAAAAATCAGCTTTTCTGCATCAATGAAGGATTTTATGCTACCTTCAAGTGCATATCTAAGAGGTATGATCCAGCATTCAGAATATTGAGTAGCTTAACCCTCTAACTCTCTACCATTGAAAAAGACTTATTTCATTTTGCTAACTGTAAAAAAGAAACAAAACAAAATTTAAATTAATGAAACTCCCAAAATTAAAAATCGATTTTCTGCACCATTACCGTTGGAAGTGACTTTTTAAATCTAATACTGTAATACTGGTCTGGTAATGAGTTTTTGCTAATGAGAATGAAAACCACATCCAGACCAAAGTTTTTTGCAGCATGTAAGTGAGAGAAATAAAGTGTTCTCAGGATCATCACTGTAGATCTAATTACTTACAGATGTCAGGGGTTTAAGTGATTACATTATTAACAGTGTTTACACGTGGGCCCTGCCTTTCAGCTGTGCTGTGCTCAGTACACTACAGCAGTGTGTCATTTTACTTTTCTGAGTAGGAGAAATTTTACTGTGTTTCAGGCACTATCAGAGTTACAACACTGGACTGTCAGCTCACAAGGTCTGTAATTTTGATATGAAATTACTCCTCTCTGAGAAAGGAAATAAAAATAATTTTCTGGTACAAAAAGTGGAGATGCATCTACTTCAAGAACTTCTGCTTCTTTCATGGCTGTAACATCTAAGTGTCTCTGGACCATAAGCACAATTTCTGATTGATTTTATATGCTAATTTGTGCTCTTAATAGACTAAATCTAAATGTTTTAGGAAATACAGGAAGAAAGGCACTGAAAAATCTGAAATAAAAAGTAGGTTAAAGTTGATCTTGCCAGCCTTCACTAGTTAGAAAAATGTTATTGCTTTAAGTTGAAGCATACCCCATTTGTCTTAGAACATTTTTATGAATGACCACAACTGTAGTTCAAGCTTTTTTTGAGAACTGATGACTCATTTATAAGTCTTTTTTGTTTTCTAGATCTACTGAGTTTTTGAGAGCTTGTTCTGTAACAGTGATTCATTTTACAGACTTGTTCTACTAGATGTTGACTTCATTGTCCTTGGTTGTTAGAAATGTTTCAATAGGAGCTAAATAAAAAATAACCTATTGGGAACACTTAGAGCTCAGGATTTATTTTATTCACAAGTGCGATAATCCCTTTCCTTGCAAAGAAATCTAAAGCACTGCGATGGCAAATGAAGATAGTGGCACAGTAAGATCTAGACCACAGGAATTTCTAATTTGTACTCTGTCTATTCAGCCTGGCACTATAAAATGAACTTTCCCATTATGTCTGTTCATCTCAGAAAATCACATGCTATTTTTCAGTTTCCTTTCAAGGATCTGTGTGTCATGCAGCGATTGCTATTAACATGGGCAGCCCCATGTCAAAGTTAACATCACAGGATCACATTTTCTAACAGCTTCAATTAGAAGCTAGTTAAAATCACATCTATTTAAAATGAGAAAGGGGCAAACAAGGCAAACCAAAAATAATCTGTAACTACCTCAGCTCTGTTATAATTTGATGGGACAGAGAGAATAGGCAAGCGAACCATACTATGTTTACTGTTCAGCTCCAGGTACTTGAGCTGCTTGGGTATATGAAGAGTGTAGAAAATTTACATAAGCAGTGAAGTAAGGAGGGATCTGTGAAGATCTGGTAAGGCAGATCAGCAATACTGTGAGTCAGCCTTTACAGACACCAGTGTGCGCTGCCTCGGGCAGGTGGTCTGAATAATAGCTACATTTGTGCTCTTTGAGCCTGTCACATATGTCATGTGCCCCTTTGGCCTTAATGTTCACACGCATTTACCAATATCCTACTGCATGCTAATAACTTGAAACTGAAGCTGAGATGCCATCAATTATTCTTCAAATACATTAGAAGAAATACTGTAGAGACAGGGAAGTTAAAAGGTGTCCCAGTTCCTACATTTATACATTTTTCCATAGCACCTAAAAAGATTTGTGTTATCCTGTTACCTTAATATAATACTTAGGTCAGCTTAACATGACAGTTAAATAAAATCATTGTGTTCAAAATAGATAACACATTTATAGAAGCTTGTTTAATACATAAGTAAATTGAAAAGAAAGGACAGTAAACCGTTTTGTGAGGCTGTACTGGTTGGTTCTACTTCCCTGTGACTAGCTAATGTGCTTCCAGGAAGGTGATAATCATTCCATAAGTTTTTAAGCAGGAGACATAATCTGGAGCAATGTCAGTTGGAGGTTTCTGTTGGAAAACCCTGAGAACCTTCCATTAAAGGGGCCTTTCAGGAGTACGTCCTTTGAATATTGAATGTACATTGGTGATGGAAGTTAAATTGGCAGCATTGGCCTTTTGAAGTCTTCTTTGAAGTCCAAGTTTTGAAACCTCATCTTCAAACTAATCTCTTGCCTTTCTAACTAAAAATAATACCTTCACTATGCTCTCAGCTGAAATATGGATACCTTCACTTTGCTGCAGATGTCTTTTTTTTTTGATTAGCTACTATCAATTGGTCTAGGCTAAATAATGAATATCTCCTTACATGTGTAAGGCATAAACTTTCTTCTTTCTTTTTTGTTCTTAACAGCAGCATATTGGCATTTTTTGGCATATGTTACTTTGAAAGTTTTGTCTTTCATTGGACTTTGTATTTGCTTAGCCACACCAGTGAATTTTTGAATTAGGTGAGAGTCTCTTAACTTCCATGCATCATAATTCAGTAAGCATTGTCACCAAACAAGTATTGGTATCTATCTATACATGGATAGATATCATAATACTAGCCTATTTGAAAACCATATAGAATAATAGAATAAGGAGTAAAAAAATTCAGTTAAGTAGCTTTTATAATTTCTTACTTTCTTTGGGTATAATATATTGAAATTTGGTGTACTTCAATTTCTTCCATATATTTCTCTGGATTCCTTTCTACTATCAAGAAGAAGTCACTCTGATTTGACAAGCAATTTATGTGAAATGTTTCTGTCATTATTATATTCTAGTTCATAAAGCATTAATAAGCAAAGAACATATGCTACTAACTCTATGTAAACACCTTTGTTTGTTACTTTATTCTCCCTTTTATCACCACTAACTATTTCACACAGGGAATGTCTGGTAATACTTGTTTTTAAGGTAAGGTAAGACACTAGAATCCAAAGGTCGTCTGAACTACTTGAATTACTGCAAAAATAAAAGAATGATCAAGTGCAACTGACTAATGCATATTCCTAAACACCAAAGATCTTCAGCTGCATTTATTTACAACTATTCCATGCTTTCCAGGTGCTCACTTTCCTAAAATTACTCTAAGTAGTAGCCATTTCTTGGAAACTTCCTTGCTCAATCAATTAACTGCAGTACCCACATCCATTATTTAGCAGAGAATTGACATGCAGCCAAAAGCTGCAAAGTCAGTATTTTTCACCTCGTATCATATATGATAGTTCTCCTTCCCAAGCCTGAGAAAAGCCTCAAGAATCTTAGCCCCATTAGGTAATTTAGCAAACACCATTTACTTTTACAGAAAAATAATGCTTATAGATTATAGCTTATATTTGAAAAGTGCTGCCACTGCCTCCAGTCCTCAGTTGTGAAGTCCTCACCTGTGAAGCCATACTTTCTGTCTAAAAACACAGAATATTTTCCAGTTAAGCAATAACAATTTTCAAACTCTGTGGTTGGCAGTTTTATAGTGTGATATTTTAGTCATTTGTGCATTGAAAAATTAATTACTATACATTTGCTTTGTATTTGATAAATAGAAGAAATGTGGGAATAAGCTGAGAAGAAGTGTTAGGTTTTTGCTTCCTGTCTCTAAAAAGGAATGGTGTAAGGGTGTCAGGCTGTAACTGCCCGTTAAGCAAGTCACACTCTCCAAAGTGGAAATTCACTACCAGCAGACTTACATGCATGTTTACCATCTAAATGTGGATATTTGCAGCTCATTAGAAAACCACTTCAAAAAGCACAAACCACAGCATATGAAAACATGCAGCTCGCTACACCACAGGCTGTACTCTGGGCCGCCCTTAGGATCCATACAATTTCCTGTTCATGTATTTCTATAGCAGGCTGGGGCTGTTCAGTGGAGTGTACAGGAGGTAAAATCTTATTTCCAGTCACTTACATTTCTCACCGGATATGTGCAGATAAACATCTGGCATTGGTTTGTGGCACACAGACATTCAAGACTCAAAAAAGCATTGATAAAATGAGAAACTCTAATGACACAGTACAAGCAAGGACTTCTCTGCTTTCTCCTACTGCAAAATCACAGCACAGACTGTTCTGTGATTGCCCCTTACTCTCTTGCTTGCAGAGCCTTAGCAATAATCAGCACCCTCTTGTGCATCTCTGCAAATATCTGCAAGTGTTACTGTTTACTGGGTAAATACAACCCCCTTTCGCTTGTCCCTGGTTCCCTTAAGGACAAACAAAAAAAGGAAGAGTACTTTTTCTCATGATGAATAATAAAATTATGGAACTCTGCCACAGGATGTTGTGGAGACCAAAATTAGAAATGTGGGGTTTTTTTAATTAGATAAATGCATGAGGATAGAGTCCAGCAGTGACCATAAAGTACAATTGTCTGCATAAGAATTTACCTCACAAAGTTCCTAAGCTGAGGGTATCTTGGAGAATATATTGCCCTGGATTTCTAGTATTGATCATTGTCAGAAGCAGGATTCTTGTTATAAATGGTCAGAGGCCAATTCAAAATAAAATAACAAAATTTATTTAACACAATTTCAACACCGAAATAAAGCCACAATAAAAAGAAACAACATCGATCGAATGCTGGGTGGACAGAGAGGTGGTACAAAAGTACCCTCCGAATTCTGCCACACTGCTATGTTTCAGCCCGTGGGTTTTATACAGTTTTTTTACCTTAAGGCTAAGCCTGTTGAAAGTCTAAATATGCTTTGTTTCTAAAAGAGTCCTGTCTGCATGAAGAGGTTCCTTGATGGTTTTTTCCGAAGTTCATCTTGGGAGGGGTGATCTTGATCGTCTAGGATCTCCACCAAGATCGGTATCAAATGTTGAAGAGCTGTGAAGTGAGGGTCCACCCTTAATGGCCGGACCATCTTCTGGCTCTGCCTTGTTGTTACAGTTGTAGATGTGTTTGGGAACTTTGGAATCTTGGAGGCATTCTCGGGTAGCTTTTTATTAGTAGCTTAAATCCACACGAATTTATCTATTATACTTATTACAATTCTGAACAAGATAAACCTTTGGCATGAATCTGTATAGCCATTTTATATCTTTCTGCTTTTGCCATTTTTAATTTCTTAAGAAAATACTTTAATTAGTGCCAGCGTTAAAGTATGTAAAATCTCTGTATGTTTCTTATTTACCTTGTCCTTTAACCCACAAATGCATTTCCCAAGGTAATGAAGCAATAGGAAATGTTACTGAAATGTCAACTTGTTTCATAAAATCATGAATTAGATCA
Source organism: Acrocephalus scirpaceus scirpaceus (assembly GCA_910950805.1). Taxonomy (NCBI): domain Eukaryota; kingdom Metazoa; phylum Chordata; class Aves; order Passeriformes; family Sylviidae; genus Acrocephalus; species Acrocephalus scirpaceus. The sequence continues at coordinate 18,270,158 of OU383773.1, forward strand.
GATTACCACAGTGGATTTTTTATTCTAACAGAAAATTGAAGCCATTTTGCTGAACCAGAGCAGTTTTACAGGATGTGTAACAAGAGCGCAGCTTGCAACACATTTTAACCAAAATAACTACTCCATTGCTCTTTAGGAACAATCATTGCTTTTTAAAAATTGCTAAGTATTGAACTGGGTTATACTTACACATGCCATCAAGAATCTACAGGAACTGCTCTGAGACCTTTGTCGGTTTGCACAGACTGCCCGGAGAAAGTTGTCCATCATGCAATTGGCTAAAGACTTATGAATATGAACTGTTGTTAAAGGTGTAGATCCTTATTCAGCACTAATCAACTTCACTACCTCCCGCTGAGTCAGATAGTTGAAGATAAGGTCTGAAATTTGAGTGAAAAAGGAAACATTAGAGTTATATATTTTAAAAGTTTCTTCTTCATCAGTTGCTTGTTTGCAAAGGTCGTATTTTTCCCTCTTAAATAAAGTACCGGTTTTGATCTTGGAAATTCTTAGTAACTTAACTGCTTGTTAAGTAAGCTGGAATGAAGTCATACAAATCCAAATGATTGTTATGAAAGCAGAATCAGGCCTGTGGCTTCACTCTCACGTTGTATTTGAATATTACATCTCTTCCCACTCTCTCTCTAAGAACCGTGCACTAGCCTTTTTCCAGACAAATATAATGTTCCCTCCAACATCACTAGAAATTGTGCAGATGACCTATGGATGTTAACTATGTAATTTCAGCTGGCAGTAATGGTATTTGCACTGTAGATCTGTATTCATAGATGGGAAAATAGTTCTTTTGTTAAGTACTTAATTCAGCTAGAACACACCTAATCCAAATCACCCCCAGGAGGCATATACAGTAAAGACTATCTACTCTGTGGCTATACATTTCAATAAAAGCTTCTCAACTTTAAGTCATTCTTCCATTAAATACAATCTGTCTCAATTTCACAGCATTAAACTGGTTTTGAAGGAAATAAGTTAGGGGTTTGCTAAGACAGGGCTAAGTGATTTCTATGCAAAAAAGATAATGATGTGATGAAAGATTGTGCTGAATGCTTCTGCTTAAACATGCAGACATAAGATACATAGTCAGATGGCCACAAAGAAAAGGAAAGCTTTAAACAAAGTGTGATGTAAATTCTGTGATGTAAATAGGGGAATGCAAACTATGCAGGATTAGTATTCTCAGAGAGATTGCAAAGTAGAACTGGAATCAATGAAGGTGGGTGCATCTTTTGGGCAAATCTCCAGAATCTTGTAAACTGCCATCATCACTTGTTAACAAAATGTCTTGGCAGCCAACAGCAGAGGAGAAACAACCTCCATCTTATCAATACCTACCACCTCTCTCAAATAAATAATTGTTGAAGATATCCTGAATGTCTTGAGCTGAACCACACTACCTCAAGCCAAAGTCTGCCAATATTCACTAAAGTGTTTGAGGTCTCTAAAGCCTCCTGAAGGTAAAACCAGGAAGGTATATTTGTAGTCACAGCCTGAGGGCAGGGTTGCAAATGCTCCTAAATCTCCTAAGAAGCTAAGTACGAGCTAAGTACCAGCTAAAAGGCTAAGTACCATGATGGTACAGCATCCCATATCCTTTAATCTTCTGGAAAACCTGGAATTTTGGTAGTGAAGTCAGAAATTTACTGTATTTGGGATCATGTCTTCATAAAAGAAATAAAAGGAATGAATAAGCTCATAAGAAGAATACTATAAATTCCACAATAAAAAAAACAGATAATGAAGTCAGTAGATAAAACTTTTGTGTTAAATATGAAGACAAGAGAGACACGGAGAATGAATGACACATTTCAATTTCTGAGTTATTCTTGCAGCAATTCAGTTGTTGTCAGCTTGAGGGATCTGATATGATCGTGCCAGGCCTGAATTTTCAATATTTTTTTCTGTAGCCTAATAAATATTGTGCCAGTGACTTTTGGTTTTTCAAATTGTGCTTGCACTAAGGAAAGAGGCCAATCAATGTTTACATACTGCTCTGACAGATGGGAGAAGTTGATAGTCCTGGGAGTTCCTTTTTACCTGTCATGAAAGACAGAAGAAATGTCTGCCTCTGCCTTGTATTATGAAGGGAAGAAGAAAGCCAGGAAAGAATAAGAGGAGGGGAAGGGGAAAGGAGAAAATTAAAGAGAGTGGAAAGGGGATTGAAAATTTCTCCTGTTGCTTTAATGACAGATGATAATCTGACATTTATAAATTACTTCATCTATGAAAACTATTTATGTTTTAGAAGGAGGTGATTATATATTTATGGGTTCTTTCAAAACCTGGAGATCCCCAACTTATTAATAATTCCCCTGACCCCTGACAGAAATTTCACAGAGCTTTGTGGTGCTATATAACCCTTGAGGATGTGGTCCTCTATCACCAAATAGTAACAGCCGTGCTTTAAAGCCTAGATGAGCATATTCAGCGGTAATCAAGATGTCACTACTGAAGGTGAAGTCTTTAATTGCATTGTTGAAATGCGATAGTTTGATATTCCTATATCCCCTGTTCCTTATCTGAATCACAGGAAACAAAAATCCTGTTACACAATGAACAGGAACCATTAGAAAGAATTAAATGGATTCTCTGGAAAAAAACCCCTGTTTTGCATGTGAAATGTAAACTCTGGTCAGTTTTGCTTCCACAGTCATAACCCATGTAGGTAGTCACAAACTGAATAATAGTACTTTCAAGTGGACATAATATTAGAAACTACATTATTTGGGAATAAAGAAAGCCAGAAGCTCTGTTTCATTTAAGTGATGACTGATAAAAAGCAGTTCATTTGAAACGTGTTTTTATTGGCTGTGTCATGCTATTTCTTTCAATGCCACTTTTGTCTGAAAGAATATTTTCTTAAAAATAGCCACTGGCTGTCTTGTAAGTATTAAACATGTCCACAGCACAAAACTGAATTGTTTTGATGAGCTTTTTAGGGTTGTTGTGTGTAGACATCCACAATAGGTAAACAATTTCAAAGAAATCTTAAGGCGTCCAAGTCCCATTAAATCCTTAAATTTTTGTAAGGATAACTAGTTCTGTCTCTAAGAAACATCACAGGCTGGATGTCCAGTGTGTGTGTAGAGCTGTCTATTCTGATTTCTTTGGAAGAGTCCTGTCAGAGTTGAATGCAGTGCAACTGTTGTGCATGTGGGGTGTGACAACTCCTGGAATCAAAATATTTCAAGCCAAAGGGTTTTTTCTGCAGAAAATTTCTAGAGCAGTTGTCTTGATATTTTTCTACTTTTCCAATAAGAAATTGGTGGGAATTATGTACAGAAATATAGTATGGGCCTAAGCCACAAATTTAAAAAATCTGATGCCTACAATGAAATTTTAAAGATGTGGAGGCACATAAATTTAGGCATTTTGCTAATTTACAATGGATTTGGCTGGGATCACCCAATGTGAGGCCTCAGGCCAGTATGTTTTCACAAGTATATTCAAACACTATCTTCAGAAACTGTCTGAGTAGTTAGGATTTCAACAATCATCTCTAAAACCATTAATCATATAACACCTCCTGCCATGGCATATCTGAAATCTTAAGCTCACCATGAAGTGCAGTGCCATCTTTTCTATAATTTAACAGCTTAATTATCCAGAGAAGTTAAATTGTATATTTATTTAATAACTCCTTCAAAATTTATAAACAATATTCAGAAAAGAGACCAGTTCTTAGACCTGACATATATATTGATGGGCTGTCAGAGCACAGTTGTACTTGAGCACTTCCTCGTTAGCATTATGAACCTTGTGCTCTTCATGGCATAATGGTCCTGCTTTAGCCATTATGGAGAATAGAGGACTAGAAAACACATTTGACCCATCCTAGTCAATGTTTTTATGGACTAAACTCTTACTTTGAAGAGGATTTGTAGGCCTGTAATCCTGCAAGACTGAGGAGAGAGTAGAAGCCCTGTTTTCTAGTCTCTCATGTGATGGTGTTTCAAATAAAATCAAGCCCAGGTAAATGAGTTTGCTGTAACTGAGTAAGTGACAGCTAATTCATGAGGAAATAGATATCTAACAGAGTGAGACACACCTGAACTGCTTACTGTGTTTGTGCCCATGAATCATGTTCCTTAGAGTTTAAACTTTTGTTTAAACACATGAGAAATTCAGGTTTCGATCTTTGTTCCAAACCTCTCTTTATAGATATAAAGTTTGGTATTTTTGAGATTCTTGTCCTAAAAGACTATTCTTAAAAATGTTCCTATACTTCTTCATTTATATAAGAGATACAATTTTGAGACATAATTAATAGCTTTTATACTATACAGGAGTGTCTTGTAGAAATAAGAGAGTGAACCTTCTGTAGCTTGACAAATACAATCTATAGGAAGGCAAGGTAGATATTCTGTAGTCAGTGCTATGTAAACAGTTTAGTTTGGCACTGTTAGTTCTCTGTACAATTGGCAAGATTTGGCTGAAAAGTATATTTTTGGGGGGTTTTAGGTTAGCTACATTAACAGAAGTTAGGATTTCAACAGTCATCTCTAAAACAATTTATCATATAACAGCTCCTGCCATGGCCTATTGGGAAGTATTAGTGAAATGACAGTATTAATGCCATTAATGCAGGATTGTTCTAGTGTCCAGGGTGAAGGAAACAGTAAACCAGAGTAGTAAAGCTGTACCCTCAACTTGTAAACCTAAAGGAATATCCTTGTAAAAGAGATGAACTGAGAGGGCTAATTCTGGCAAATTTATTTGAGTGACTCACACTATTTCCTTGTTAAGAAAAGCGATCAAAGAGGAAAAGAAAATCTGCCTTTTATTAATGCAGTAAAACAGGGCTTAGAGCAGCTCCTCCATATCTCCTATGGCACTAAGGTATACAATGGACCATCTATGAGAAATCTTAAAGTCAGAAATTCCTTCAAGTTAGCAATATTTTTCTGTTTTCCCAGAGTATAAAAGTAAAGAGCTGAATTATGCCAAGTAACACAGAATGTCATTATTTTTAGGTCTGATTCAACAGAAGATTTACAGACAGATTAGTGGTCACCAAAGAAGTATTTGCATCTGTTGTTTATGTTATGACATCTGAGATCAAAGTTAGACTTTAACTTTCTGTTTTGCAAGTGGATAATGAAACTGGAAAAAAAGCTGAAGATGTGAGGATGGAAAAGCAATGGAGTATTAAAAGACAGTTTTGAAATGAAGGGGGTGTGTGGGATGAAGCCCAGAGGTTGGATCCACCAGCCTTCTGAACACTCTGCTCCTCATCCCCCAGATTAAGTACACATCGTGTGTGTGCTTGTGAATCATCCCAGGGATTGTGGAAATTCTCCGTGTTTAAATTGAGGCCTGGATTGGCCTCAGGCTTTGCTGAATGTCCAGCTTTTACAGCACCGTGTCCAGTGTACTTAATTCTGTGTAGCCATGGTGACAAAACATTTCTGTGGCTAAACCTAACAAAGTTAGTACTGAGTTGCAGTGGCAGAAACAAGTCCAGTGAAAACCCAGCAGTAGAAACTAAGCCAAAATAAGGATTCCTTCTGAGGAGATGGTAAGGTTTTTTAAGTAAGTAAAAACCTTTGAGTAGCTGATTTTAAGTAAATTGAGGGTGGGTCTCTGAAGAGACAATTGATGTGCATTCCTACAGTCAAAGAAAGAATTACTAACTACCTTGTAAAAGAGTAGATTACCAACAGGCAGAAAACCAGCACAAAACCCCTACTGGAGCCACTGTCTTTAATGAGATCATGATTAGCCTTTTATGCAGCTAGCTAAGAATGAAGAAGAAGAAAGACTCCTCTGGTTTAACTGCACAACTCAGAAAATTGTTAATGGTTAGGACACTCCGTCATAATTGGCTCACTTGTAAAACACCCCACAGGTCATTGCTATCAAAGGCATTTCCATTTATCAGATTTTGGAGAGTTTGATGAAATAATTTACTGGCTTCTCTTCAGTTCATACGGCCTGATCCTGTACTGAGATCTCTGTGAGAGCAGACCACGTAATAACAAAAGCTCACAATTTCAACCATTATATAAGTGTACAAGTACAGTCATATACACACTTGATAAAATTGATCTGTACATGTGTGCGAACGCTGGGACTGAGAAGTCCTTCCTCTTTTTTAAAAAACAGAAGTCATAAATTATATTGATTTGTCTCTATCTGAAGTTGCCTGGCTATGGTAAGGGTTGGGCTTATGTGTAGACTGACATTGTCATCATGACATTATTTATAGCCCTTCCTGGGCACAGTTAAATGAATAGAAATTGAACAAAGATGAAATGTCATTAGATGTGAAAACCAAACAAACTTACCAGAAATACTTTCTTTCTCTCAGCTCTCATTTACATATTACTTGGAAAGAATGTAAATAAAGTAAAAAGGTCTAAAGAGAAGGTTGACTTTAAGTTGGCATTGTCTTACAAAAATATTTCTAGTCACTGTGTGGATTTAGATTATTATGGAATGTTCTGTTCTCTTAATTGAACATCACATTAGATTTGTGAACATCACATCTGGATAAAAATATTTGGATTTTTATTTTGGATTTTTTTTGTTGGAAAACCTGTATGAATTTAAATTTAATTTAATGAGCTAACTTGTCCTTTAATGGTATTAAAATTTCATTAAATCTGAGAAGCAAATGCAATTTTAAACAAAATTAGGAGGACAATTGAAATATCTAATTTAATCTGATTTTGGAAATTACCATAAATAAAATATAACTGTCATGTTGTGTCATCAGTTCAGATGTTCTGTTACAAGTTTTTCTTTTTTAAGTCAGATTGCCTATTTCTAGCAGAAAGGCTAGCCTGCACTTTGAAATTCAATGTATTTTTCTCACGCAATTTTCTGAGTAGAAACCATCCTGTTTTATTTTTAAATAACCCATAACTTCAAAATAATTTAAAATCAGTCAAGAGATAATAAAACATATTTTTGTGTTTATATCTTATTATGCATAAAAATATTATGGAAGGATATTTATAGCAATTAAAATTTTCTCAATTTCTTATTAAATGATCATAATTAAATGATAAATCCTTCCAATACATGAAGGGGTTTACAAGGGAGCTGGAGAGGGACTCTTCATCAGGAACTGTAGTGATAGAATGAGGAATGGCTTTAAATTGGAAAAGGAGATTAATTAGATTGGATATTAGGAAGAAATTCTTTGTTGTGAGGGTGGTAAAGCACTGGAACAGGTTGCCCAGGGAAGCTGTGAATACCCCATCACTCTAAGTGTTCAAGGCCAAGGATGGATGGAGCTCTGGGCAACCAGGTCTAGCGGGAGGTATCCCTGCTCATGGCAGTGGGGGTGGAACTAGATGGTCTTTAAGGTCCCTTTGAACCCAAAACATTCTATGTTTCTATGATTTGTTATTAAGCAATCATTTTACTGAGTTACCAAAGGGCAATTATTCACAGCATCCCAGGAATTATAAATTGAATAAAACTATTTGGTCATCTATTTCCTTTCTTGAAAGCTCAGGATTATTTCCCAAAGTGTATCCCTCCAACTAAGTCTCCCATAGCTAATTATATACTGGATGTTTGATTTTTGGCATTCAGCTCGCTCTTCTCAATAAAAGTTTTACAGTTCATGCACAAGTAAAATAGGTTTTAAGCATAAAAGAAATAGAATTAAATACCAATCTGATTAACTTTTCAGGTCTCAGAAAGCCAGTTTATATTAAAAATCCTTCTTACCACACTGGCTTAGTGAACCATGTGCTAAAAGATGGGGATTATGAAGATCCATTGCAGCAAAGGATTCAAACATTCTTCAGCTGGTTTGGCTGATGCGCAGGGCAGTCTGTGCCAAGACTCTCTGCCATTCTTAAACATGTCAGTGAAACACATCCACCACTGAGCTGTTCTTCAAATTTGTGACTGGTCATTTCAGTCTTTTACACATCACTGATAATTTGTCTGAAGCATCTTGACAATAAAAGGGCAAACAGGGCTGGCATCATGTTTTAATTAGACATGTTACTACACAGATGTTAACAACAGTGTGAAGGAGAGGAAATAGAATCACATTTTCACAACACTCAGCTGCGTGTTTGGATAAGGGATTTTGATCTAGAGCAGAGTTTTGTAGTACATTTGAGTTTTTTTATCTATTTCTTTTTGGCAAATAGAAGTCCTACCTGGAAAAGTCATTCAGATCAGTCAAGCTATTGCAGTGTTCCAGCTGAGCCTCTACTCATACATGCCACAGATTTGGGGATGACAATGAGGAAGATATTTTTATGCCATGACCTTCTCTCATGTAGCAGCAGTGGACTACAGATCTGCTTGGAATATCCCCTTTTTTGGGATGAAATCAGAGATCTTGCTTCTGCCCAGCTGTGAAAGATCTGCTCTTGAATGGCAAAGAGGCAAAAAGATAAGCTTCAAACAAACCCCCAACACCTGACCTTTCAGGAAGTTCAGTTCTCAACTGGAACTCTGCAGCTCATTTTACATAATCCTTTCTGTATTCTTCCTTTTAAGGAAGACATCTTTGTGGTGGCCTTGCAGTCCATTTGCAAAGAAAGAAATGAAGTCCTGTTTTCCTACTTTTTGTCTTTACACTGATAAAAAGAACAGTGACACTGTTTCCAGTGTTATCACACAGAAATCCATTCAACATTCTACACATTGTGAAGAAATTTACACCTCCGCTTCCCTTTTCCTGCTGGGAATTTGTGGTACCATGATAATTTATTTCAAGTGGAACAGAAGCATTTCTGTTTTAGTTTTCTTTTCATGTCTAGAAGTTAGAAGTCTAGTCCAAATGTAATAATGGTTAATAATCCCTATGTCCACACTTGCACTAAGGTCAGCAGCATACTTTCACAAGAAAATAATCTTGAATAGCATGTTAATAGGTTTACATTAAGGAAAAGCTTCAATGTTTGGTTTTAGAGGAGATTAGAATTGTAGCCAGCTAATAAAAAATAAAATAAAAGCATTCCTATTTGCTTTAGGAAGACTTTTTTACCTGTTCTGGAGCTGAAAGTCAAAAAAGAAAGCCTCAGGAATGAAATCCTGGTGAGACTGTGGGTACCTGCAAAACCTCCCTTGACTATATATAATATGTCAGAATTCCAGACTTCCTGTGCCATCCTCTTTCCCTAAAAAACTCTGTGTCCTAAGCGCATATTATTTGACCTGATGGTAACTGAAAACACCACATTACCTGAATGCAATGAATTAGATCCAGATGAGACAGGGATGCATTGGGGAATCAGGAGTGTCCTGACCTGTTGCCCCCAGGTCTCTTGTATGGCTCACTTTGCTTTAGCACTCTTGGCCCCCCCTCATCGGATCAAACTTTCAGGCATGGCACTGAGTTAACCAGTTTCTATCAGCACCAATACCAGGCATGGAAAACCTTTGTCCTGAAAAAAAGAGAATGCCTGTTTCAGAACATTTAATTTCAATGTTTTTATGGCTTATATTTAGATTTTCTGTGCTCTGGGCACAGGAGTTTGCAGGTGACATTGGGATTCAAATGTACCCTGCAGTAACCAATACAGTTGCCGTGGGTCCTCCAGGAGCAGCAGATATGACTTTGCCAGAGTCACAGTTACAGCATTTCTTTAGTACTTGACACGATTTTTTTATCTCTTTCCAGTAATGAAGAATTCACTGTGCTGTAAAGTTTTGACTACGAGGCACAAACATTATTGCCAGCTATTGGGTAGAATATACAACTATTAACTTGATAGCAATCTACAGTTCAGTGAAACAGCTGCTAAGCTTTCCTTGGGATTCCTAAATACTTTGTTCTCTACTATTACAGTACAAAATGTGATAGGAGCATTATTAATGCCAATTCTTCTTTAGATCAAATAGCTGTAGTCATGGGAAGTTTTATCCTAATTCCTATATGTTCTGCACATGTGGTTAAACTAATGACTTGAAAGACTGCATTTATATACAGCAACTACAAAGTCAGTAGAACAGGTATTTTTCCCCATGAGGGAGAAGAACAGTACCACATGGATATCATTGTGAGAATGAGACTGAAGTAAAAACCTGACTTAGAATACTTGAAAGTTTAAGAATATCCATATTTGATTTTAAGCCCTAATCATCTTTGATTCTGAAGAGTTACAGCATGCTTGAAAGGCCTAGGATATTTTCCTTTTATTTAATAGTCCTGTTATTCTGATATGTTGGTTTATTCAATGTATTTTTTATTACATTGTAAATGCTTCTGGGTTCTTATTAAACCACCCTTCTGACTGTGGTTTTACTTGGCAAAAAAAAAATTGGTGTTATTGTTATGCATTGACCTACTTGGGATTTATTGTAAAATTAAAAGTATTGTAGAAGGAAGAACAAGAGAGCCAAACTAGTGATAAATGCTAAGAAATCATGTAAGATCTGATTGAAGTACAGGCTTGTAATAACTGGTGTGTCTCATCTTTGGCTCATGGCTCTGTGTTTTCACTACATTAATCATGCCAGAGGGGCTGTCACTTCATATTTGTGAACTATGAAGGTCTGTCAGGGCAAGGGCCTGTACATGTTCCTGGATTACAAATCGGAAATGACTGTGATTGTTATCACTTTGGGCACAGGCACACTGTGTAGAAATTTGCAAACAGAAGTAGCAACTTAATCAGTGACAGAGTGAGCCTGACAGCTACCCTGCCACTTCGCTGGGAATGTGGGAGCAGCATGGGTGCCAGGACCCCTGGATCACCAGAATTATATTCGTATTTAGATTATCCGAAGGACACTTCAAAGACATGTGAACAGTTTCTTGCTACTAAAAAATAATTAAAACCATTCCTCTTCACTATTAATATAATGATTTGAATTTGTATTGAACTAGCATGAGTCTCAAACAATTAATGTCTAATTTTGTCCATTAGGTATAATGTTTGCAAATATATGCTTGGTGGCTTCTGTTTTCCCTTGTAAAACCAGATGTATTTTCAAATTTCTGCATTCAAAATGCCCATCTCCTTGTCTGCCAATCCATTTCTAATTTATGTTGCTGTTCCTCTATTATTTGTTATATCTATTCTGCATGAATGCTCATGGACAGACTTAGTAGTTCATCTACGAATTTATTTGTCCTGTCTTTATTAAGAACTATAGAAATTCTGCATCAGCCATAAAAAGAGAAACTACTGACAACAAGTTAGCAGACGTGTAGTTGAAGGATGAAAGCTTCCCCACTTTAGCTCATGATTTCATGACTTACAAAAGAATGCATCACAATAACATCCTCTTCCAGGAAAGGCTATGATTATGATAAACTGAAGTAGGAGGGAATATTCTTGCCAGGTCCTAAGGAAAAAAAAAAAAGAGGGGCAGGAATGCTTCTCCTAAAGTAAGGCTTTAGGACAGAGACTCTTCCATCATTCCTTTTCATTTGTCTCCTGTTTAGAGTGACTTAAGTGAAGGAATATGTCCAAAAGGCTTTTATTTTCAGATTTTCCCTAAATTTAAACATTTGAAATGGATTTTATTCTTCAGAGATATATTTAAATAGAGATTTTCAATCCAGTTTTCTTGTTATTATTGCTGAGTTTGTGCTCAGTGCTAAGCACAGAACAAGCCCAATTCTGCTCCCCATTATTGCAATTCCAGTATGGTTATTCCTTTAGCAGTTAATGGAAATAAAACTGCTTATTCCCACTAGAGCTCTCTAGAGAAACCCACAGTTCTACATTTTTCATTTAGAGATTGTGGCATTCAAGAAGTAAACTCAGGGCAAGGATTTGATCCCTGTAATCATAGCCTGAATCTCACTCCAACAACTGGGGATGAAGAAGATTGTATTAGCACACATTTACTAAAAGGAAATGTGATTGCTCTCTTTCAAAATCTCAAGAGGAATGTAATGAAAAGAGGGACCAGAATTGTCTTTGTATGCTTTGGCTGCTCTCATATTTCCTATTAAAAAAAGTCTTATCTTTCTATACAATTATTAAAGCCATAAAAGGATATATATGTCAAACTATGTAATTTCAGATAAACTAAGGCACTTTTATCTTATTAGGTTTCCTGGTCTTTTCTACGGGCTAATTTAAATACGTGATATTTCGTGATGTTGTTTAGTGACTTTCAGTTATTTCCAATTCTACTTGTAAAACAGTTTTTATAATCTATTTAGTGGAATTAACTAATCCTTATTTTTTGTATGCATACATGTATGTGCATATGTAAATATATATGAATGTGTTCTGAATATGCAACAGTTTCACTCTGAGATTTTTATGCATTTTTCTGATTTTAATAATTACTGAAAGGAACTATTTGGAAAGACTTATTTATGTATCTTAATACACTGTTTGAAATGTATGAAGGCAATCAGATCCATCAGCATGGGAAGAAACCAAATTTTTGAGGGCTGCACATATTTTGGCAGGACCATCTCCCTGGTATGCAGTTACACATTCATTACAGTGCTGAGAATTATAGGTATGTCTGGAGGCACTTAGAGATTAATGGGTATATATAGAATTTCAAGAATGGGAAGAAAAGGTGTTAGAGTTTGTACTAGCAGTTGACTTTTTTATAGTACTGTGGGAAATTGAAGCTCTTAGTTTACTACTACAGATATTTCTGGAAATTTCATTTATTTGTATTTCTTATATGTATTTCTTAAAATTATAAAGTGATTCCTGTGGAGGTGTATCCATACTTAATATCTGTATTAAAACTAAGGTAAACATTGCCATGTATCCAGAATATCTATCATTAAAGTGCTTGTGCCCAGCTTATTGTAATAAAAGTTGAGAACCATAAATATAGCCAAAATTTATAGGACACTAATGAACATTGCTGCCTACATAGATTAAATCCCATAATTTAAGAGATAGTATGTATACACTCATGTAAATCTATGCACATAAATACTGTGCGTGAGAATATGTAAACTCTTGTCTAGATATTAATTCCTCATTGACTGAAGAAGTTTAGCAGATTACAGATTTCAGCCTCCCTAGGCTCTGCAGGGGAATGGATTTTACAGCACATAGAGGTTTTGCTCTTTGCTATACTGGTTAGCAATGGACAAGAACATCTTTCTTCAATATTAACTAGAATCATGGGGTTGAAACCAAATGCTGAAGGCAAGACATAAAGCATAACAAAATAATACTTGCCATAATTAGGCAAGAAGAAAAGGACAGGGTTCTTGATTAAAATATCAGTATTGTTTGTAGTCTAGATAGGATTTTTATAAACATTTCTTTGCTAACTAAGTTGAGGTGAGGAATCTCAGTTTTTTACAAATACCTTGTCCACTCAGCTGCTCTAGCTTGTCAGAGGTTTCATTGAGTTGGAAGCCAGTAGCAGGATTCTCTGCTCTCAAGCAGACCATGAACCATTTTGTCCATGCAGATTTGTTCTGTTTCTATTTTTCCATGTGTTTTGAGGTAAAGTTATCTGCATAAACAATAATTGTGGACACATACTGTTCCTAAACTTTATCCGTTTTTTTTGAACAAAGCAAAACCCTAACATGATTCAGTCCTTACCAGGTGTCAATGACACATTACAGGACAAGGAGTGCACAATAAGATTTACATTTCTCGTAGTAATCAAACTTGAGGAAGCTTTCATTACTCCTTATCACCTAGGAAAAGATCTGAGATAGGTTTCAGTTCTCCTCACCAGTAGGTGATTTATGATAGAAGCACACACACAGAGGATGTGAACAGGCAGCGTGCAGATCATGAGTTCTGGTTAGTTTTATAAGATTGATGGGATGCCTAGAGTGGATGTTTTGTTGATCTCTCTGGGATGAAGGTAAAAATAAGTATTTGCCTGGAAGAGTGAAGAAGTTGTTTTATGGACCAGGGGATGCCCTTGAATTCCTGTAGGGCCAAGTGTACTGAAATTGCAGTATTTTCAGTGGCTTCAGTGCACCTAAACTTATGATTTATGCCATCTCAACTTCCAATTTAAGCTTTCAAAAAGGATTAAAAGCCAAGACTTTGTTGGCAGTTGATATAATTTACTGGGTCTTCAGTTGACTTTGAGACTTCATATCCAGGTTAATGAAAGGCAGAACGGTAATCTGCAACCTGCACAAGAAAGAGAGAAAAATGGTAATAAAAAAAAATTGTGATCTTTTCATCCAGAAGATCCTAAGACAGAACTGAAGAGCTGAAGGCAGAGCACATGGCAATGAATAAAGAGATTCAGCTTCTGTGAGATATGTGTACATATATATATATATGTAAAACAACTTGTTGAAAGACTAGAGCATAAAACCTTTGAGTCTTAATTTCACAACCTTTCTCAGAAAAGTGTGCCCATATGTCATAGTGATGAGTGTCAGAAACTAAACGAAAGAATTAAAAATAGATTAAGTAGTACAGTGTTAAATCAATATACTATCTCCTATAACACATATAGATTCCAAACTATATTCCAGCTTCCCAGGTTCATTGAAAGTTTAGATATAAGCTGGCAGAGCAATATAGAAACCAGAACTATTTATGCAGTTCAAGATTACATTTTTCAAGAACTATATGCAATGCAGTAGGGAGATATTTCAGTGGAACTAATTTTGATTATGTCATATGAGCATAAGCTAGGAATGAGCCAAAAGTTGTTTAAGTATTCTTCTACACAGAAGTTGTTCCAAAATTAGTGTTTCTGAAAAGTAGACCTCACCAAAAGTATATTTGCTAAAGAAAATTAATTAGTTCCACACTTTAATAGAATTTTTTTTTTTAAATCCCTACAGATGTTAATGTTTTTAGGGTGATATGACAGATGTTGCATTTTTCATAACTATGTCTTTTCTTTCAATGTGTATTGTCCTGAAGGTTTATGAAGGTTTATGCTTTCAGTCAACTGTAAAACCAAATAAATTTAGTTTACAGAATTAAGTGGTTTAGAAAATGATCAAGAAAGAAAAATATCATTCACATAGTAACAAAATCTATAAATGTTAACATTCAACATAACAATTCTTTGAACCAGAAATATTACTAATCAGTAGAAAATGAGAACATATTGTTATGATTAAATATTATCAGAAGCTTCCTTGTGGGACCCATTTAACCATGTTTGATGTGATTCTCAGTTATGCTGCTTATTACTTTATTAAGCCTCAAGGTTAAAAAATGGGTTTTATGAACTAATATTCATACAAAAGTAATTGAAATTTATTCCTAAATGTTTTGTATGCTTTTGTAGAAGAGGCAATTACTGCCATTTCAAGTGACAAATTTCATTCATATAGATTTTTGGGTTTTATGTCTAGAAATGGCTAAGCTTTTAGGATGACATAAAACTTCAAAAACAAATTGGAAATATTTCTTGCCACATACTTAATGAGGAACTGAAATTCATATTTGAATATTATGCTATTGGGTAAAACTAGTTGGGGATGTCTTTAAATATCTTGAAACAAAGAACTATGTGTTGCCCATATCTTGTATTTCTATTCATAATAAAAGTACAGTAATTAATAAAAAAATACTTCCCCTTTCGGTTTCCTGAGATTTTAGTGGGATGTTACACAGCATATTCTTCCACCATAATTATCTGCTACTGCCTGTTACATTTTATATATTTTACTGAATAACAGGAAATGGTACAAAGGTGTGATACCACAGACGCAATCTTGGACATCTGCAAATTGATTGACTTTTTAGATTTTTTTTTCATTTTTAAAAGTAGCCTAATAAAAGCAACTTGAGTTTAAGATATTTCTGCCAGTTTATAATTGCAGAGCATGTTCATGAAATAATTTCTCAGATGGGTCTGCAGAGTGCCACCCTATGGAGGAATATTCATACATTCAGAAACTTCCTCAATGAATGTCCTTATTTGATTGATTTTTGGTCTATCCAGAACAGCTCTTTTTATTTATATCATTATGTGTGGTTTTCTTTTCTTGGTTTGGTTTTCTGTTTGTTTGTTTGTTGTTTTTTCAATTTTTGTGGTTTTAATTCAGGAGACTCCTCTGTTTTCTTGACTTCCTTCAAAAAATCTCATTAGGAGATGGGTCTTCCAAACATCTTCCACTTCAGTGGAGATTTTACTATGGAGTTTGATTCCAAATATTGAGCCTGCAAGCTTAGGTCTGAAGCATAGTAATAAAAAACTTATGAATAATGAAATCAATATAACTAGAAAGAACTATAAAATGACATAATTTGTCTGCTCTTTACCTGAAGTATTCTCCACAACAATGGCCTTTTCACAGTTTCCTCACAGAAGAACCCCTTAGCATAGAAGAACCCCAGTGTTTTATTACCTGTACTGTTAGAAAACTTTTCACTTTCCACTTAATGCGTAAAAATCAAACTTCTGATACTGAAGCTTCATGAATGTGGGAAACAAGTTATTAATTTTCCCTGTGCATTTTTGTGTTAGTTCAGTAAGTTATTTTCTTCTTAGCCTTCCTATCAAGTTAAGAATTTCTAAGTCTTTCAGTTTTTTAGATTTATGACAAATCTCTGTCTTCTGTACACTTTTCTAAATAATGTAGATCTTTCTTGAATTGCAACACACAGAATTGAAAATAAAATTGCCGCAGACACTATATTGATGCTGGACACAGCAGAAAGATTACTTCATGTGTTTTGGAATAATCTCATACATGTGTTATACCTGATTTCTTCTCACAAAAAGATGTCTGGTCTTTATCTGAAGAGGAAAACCTCCTTGATTTTTTGGTTTATTTGCTTTTTAACAAGCTGAAAGATTCTTCTACATTTACAGCACACTTTTATTTCACTGAAAGTTACTATAAACCCAAGCTCAACCTCCATGAGGACAAGTGTCATTAGTATATTGGAAATCAACCAGACAAGAAATCTCAGTATCACTCAGCTGGGGCTGAACCAAACAGTGTTTAGTCATTGTGTGAGGACAATGCAGCTGTGGTTTCACTGGTCACAGTGGAATTGCATCTATTGAATTATGCCCTATAGCCAGACAGTAAACATAAGGTATGCCAAAAATTCAGACACTCGAAGAATCAAGGATTTAAGGAAAAGTATCATTTACGTGTTTGGAACATTTGGTTTGGAAAAAGCAGTCCAAAAAGCAGTCCAATGTTTCAGTTTAGAAATGAACATACATTCCCTGCAAGTCATTGTTTGTTTCTCTGTTAGTAACAGAATTTGGTAAACCACTCTATTGTGATTGAGGGTAGAGATATAAAAAATATCTGAGCAAGAAGTCAAAATGATGAGTTGCAATATTACAGAAACTTATGGAAATGCAAAAACAAGTACAGAATAATTGTGCAAGTGTCATGCTAGTATTTAGTTTTATTAATGTGCAACTGAAAAACTAACAGGCTTATTTTCTTTCTGCTTTAATGGTAGAAAACTGGGTACATTGAATTAAAAAAAGAAAAGGAAATACAGTTTTTACAGCCAGCTTTCCTCATAAGTGTTTATTTGACTATATATGGAGTTGGTGGATTAGTTTTCTGGTTCCTCTTAGAATTGAAACCCACAAATATATTTCATAACCAATGTATTTCTTAACCAGTATATTTCATAACCAATGATTTTGTGAAGTCCCATATAGCACATATCTCAACATGTCTTTCTATGAGTCCAATTTTTTTTTGTAGCGGTCACTTAAAGCTTTCACTTCAGCTCGCAAAGTTGTTTTCATAAATTTTCTGAAGTTATCCATATGATCCTGTATAATCTTAATGTAGGTAACCAGATAAGGTTGTTTCAAAAGTGGTACTGATTAGATTTTTAACATTTGTGCATTGTTCATTGCCTTTATGTGCCATCCATGTTCATCGTCCTTGATTCCCAGTAATCACATACCAACAGAAATTGTGCAGGGATTATTGTTCTCTACTCACTGGATTTGTAATACATGAAGGTTAAATCTTTGTTAATTTTTCCATTTTATCAAAATTTCCTCATTGACAAATAGCCTATAGAATCTATTTTAAAATAAATACAAAATTAGCTTTTTCAATACATTAATAAAATAACTTTTCTCAGTGATAAAGTCTATCCTAACCCCTTTCTGCTTCTTCAAAACTCAAAGAAATTCTAAGGTATCCTATATATTTCTACTTCTTCGAGCTTATTCCCACTAAGGCTGTTTGTGTATTTATAAAACACAAATCACATCAAATGTCATTTTTATATCTCACTCCCCAGAGGCAGTTTGTCACTGTGGGGAGATATGACTTTCCCTCAAACAGAAAAATAAAGAAAGAAGAATTGACCTTTCATTGGCTGGATTGTGGTGTAGCATTGCTAGTACTTATTCATGTTTGCAAAGCAAGACAACACAAAACTACTCTTACAAAATAACACTGGTCACTGTCTTTCTATATTTCCAAATGATGTGCAGTCTATGGTAGGAGAACTGTCTATTACTTTAACTTGTAGTCTTGTTGTAAGGCACTGTATGAAAACGTCTTCTGGATATCATACCAATGCTTAACATACTGTTGTTACCTGGGACCAACATTATTTGATCAAAGTAAAAGAAAAAGTTCTTATTTTACTTATAAGCCATCTGCCACAAACATTTATCATTACATAGACCCTAAGTTACAGTTTCCATTTTAATAGTTCTATTAGTGTTTGGGTGGTTTCTGTGAAGGTCATTCAATAGACATTGTCCAGAAAAGGCTACATACTTTTAATATATAATCCTCTGGAATGTTTATTAACCAATAACACTGAACCTTCTGACAGTTTTATTTCTGAGAATGTTACAACGTTCTTATGCATCCCACTGGTAATTCAGGATTACCCACAATTCCTCTGCAATGTAATGAGTCTTACTGAAAGCAGATGCAGCCAAATTAATAACAAGGACATCAATTTGCTGTGGAAACCCATATAGTTCGAGGGATGGGATGAGAAGGAAAGAATGCAGAATATAATTCTGATTCACTTTTGCAAAAAAAAAAGTAGCTGAAATAAGTAGATACAGTAATTTAAGGACTTGTTTAATTGAGAGTCTCTGGAGGAATTGAATTTATATTAATTATAAGATAAAGGAGTTCTAGAAAATTACTTAAACCCCTAAATGTTCTTTAATTTGCTTCTGTGAGTAGGTTTCCATGTGTCAAATCTTCTGTGAGGCCACCCTGGAAGAATCCTTTTATCACCTAGTAAATAGATGCTATTGCTCTTAACTAACCACAAAGAAAGCTCAGTTCATATGCTTAATACAAGGCCTCCAGAGAAGGGAAGGCTTCAGATGAAATTCCATGCTTGGTCATAATGAACCTGGTAAATTGTTGGCTTCCTGCAATAAAAATAATAGGTGAAATCTTGGCCTATTGAAGCCAATGGGAATTTTGGCATTGATTTTAGCAGGGCCAGTATTGCAACCAATAAATCTACTGGGCAAACCAAAAGAAGTAGGTGAAGGGAGGAAGGAAGGGGAATTAATGTAACAAACCCCCTATATTATTTCAGTCCTTGTTCAACCCCCCTTGACTGAGTGAACAGCTCTTGATACTCCAGAGATGTGCTCACAGAAACTATTGTGGTTGTATTCTGAACACCAAATATTTACAAAAGCATTTAATGAGTAATTCTGAAACAGGAAAGTCAGCTTTGTTGTTATAATGAGTCAGTCTCAGATTCAATCTGAGGCTGTTTTAGGGGTGAGTAACCAAGGGCAATTGCCAAAGACTGGATACTATGGGGACAGTGTTAGACTGAATAACTAAAAGTATAAGTTATACAATATGCCTCAATCTATGGTTGTGTTCTTGCTAGTCAAAATTGCTGTAGCTCCATACAGATGCAATCACAACCACAATCACAATCCTCTCTGTAATGTGACTAAAGTAACAGGCAAAGAAAATGACTTAAAAATATACATTTCTTTTTATATTTATATCCCTATCTGTGAGCATTTTATTTGTATATGAAAACATCTAATTTTTGATTTCTGATGTGTAATAAATGCAGTTACTGTTTTCTCAGGGTTTTCAAAGGCATCCATTGCATATATGCACCACATTCCTCATGTACAGTGAGGCAGTTTCAGAAAGCTCCAAGCTAGCAAATCAAGCACTGTACAGCTACAGCACAGAAATTCTATGTCCCTATTTGCAAACAAAAGACATTGGACATGAGGAAATGTTTGTATTCATAACCTGTCATGAGCAGTACCATGACTGGAGAACCCTGTGTTTCATTAGGAAGCAAAATTCATCAGAAGAATGGAAGTTCTTGTTCAAATGTTCCAGAATCAGCCTCCGCATTCTGGACCTGAATATGGAAAAGGACAATCACCCAGTTTATGGGGCTCATTCATAAGGACTATTTGCAATCAAGAGATAGTTTGGGGGAAAAACCCAAAACTGTTTAGAAAAATGAGAAGCAAATGGTAACTAAAAATATATTATCTTATGATAAAGGGTTATACAGGCAAAATACTTCTGAAAATAAGATAATGTTATAGAAATGCAGTGGATCAATAAACTCTCCCTTGAACTAGCTTAATAGCTGTACAATGTCTCACAGTAATAAATTAAATCAAAACATTAAACTTACACTGGGAGTGGAAAATGGTTACATCCATTGTAGACATTACTTTGCAATACAGTTTTCTTTGGCTCTTAAATCTCATTTAAATACTTATCAAAGTTTTCAAAAATAAATTTGACCAAAACCATAAAACACTCTCCAGGTTTTCAGCCCAGAGTGGTTACCTGGCAATTCAAGCAAACTTTTTGTTTTCTGAAACTGTAGGACATCCACTTTAGTTTTGACCATGATGGTTATCATTTCTTCAGAGTGGGATAATAAAACAAATAAATAAAACATCAACAATTTTCTTATGCATAAAATATTTTACATTGTGGCAGTGTCCTATTTTTGTAATAATGTTCATAAAACTAGTAGGTGCACATAAATTATCAAATTTGTAATAAATAGTTTGTGAACTCAACTGAAGTGACTCATTAGAATATCTAACAGTGGTGGCCCCTAGGCACAGGTATACCTAGAGAAAAAATGACAGCAGCCATTCTTATTAATCACACTCTATATCTGACTACCATTCCTTTTTGCAGTATTTAAATCAATTCCATCTGTTTCTTACTATTTAGTTGTGCAACTTAGCTTTCACAGTGAAATACGCTTACTGCTACAGAAGCAGGTCCAATGTGATTCACAGTATTAGGTGAAACAGTTGCTTAGGTCTGAAATCAACTAACCATAAATAACCTAAGTTACAAAAGAAAACTAAGGACTAAATCTTCACTAGGTCTAAACCAGCTGGACTCTAACTGGTTATTTCAGTAGACAGTATTGAAAACTATGTTCCAGGCCACCTATCTTTATCTTAAAGCTTTATGGAGGACACGAAGCCAGAACAATGCTTATGTAAGAAACAATCTCATCATACTGTAGACTAGCCCTGGGTTTACGGCTTGCTGTGGCTGGGCAAGGACACTGTCAGCTAGAAGGGAATGATTCTGCCTACATAGAGTAAAATAAACTGTAACAAAAAGCACCCCTCTCCGGGGTACAAAATTTATTTAGAGGGTCCTAGTTCAGATTCTGTTCAACAATTTCCCAATTCAAACCAAATATCAAGACCAAAAAAGCAAAGTGTCAAACCGCCTTTCTATGCTTTTTGGCTAACAACTTCTTCCGTTTATTGCCATGACAGTGTCACCAGTCCTTAACAAATTTTTAATCTCAATTAAACTAAGCTTATTGCTGAGTTTGTGAAAAAACTTTCTGGGGACTCAGCCAAATAAAAAATCATATTCCTGACTGACTGAATGAAAGACATAAACCAGGGATGTCGGATATGGTAGGATCTCTTAATGAAAGACCTACATGTAAGTTATGATGTACAAATAGGGTTTGATATTTTCCTCTGTTGTGCTTTGCTCTTTTAGAGTTTCATTTTGAAGCTGCTGTGATATCTTCATGACAAATGTTCACTGCAACCTTGACACAGATAAAGGCAGGGCCTGCTCCAACTCATGCCAGCAGACCATGATACTTGGGAAAATCTTGGGACTCTGAAAGGGGAAGATAGTCAGATCCCTACTACAATAATCATATGGTCAAATGAGAATTGGGATCCCCCTTAATTAAATTAAAATTTCTGCTTTTGAAAGAATGCCAGCTATGCACCCTTTATGACATCAGAATGACCAAACAGGTAAAAATACTACATCTACAACATTTCTCTTTTACAGCTTGAGAACTACATTGTGGAAAACATGAAATCAGAGATGGTGCAGCTGCAGCAGAATGCTGTGCAGAACCACACTGCTACCATGCTTGAGATAGGGACCAGCCTCCTCAGCCAGACTGCAGAGCAGACAAGAAAACTCACGGATGTTGAAACCCAGGTATGTTCCCAGAGTGGTTTTCAAAAAGCTGTTAATTGCAGACAGCATTTCTCAAACTCTTTCCTTTCTAATGCATTACGACACAAAACATTTCAACACAGGAGTCCAGGAAAAACACTGTGTTTCTTGGTAATAACAGCATTGATGATTGACCCTTGTTATGTGTCTTTTCATTTCATTTGGTTAGTACATTTATCTCTGTGTGTGTACCTACAAAGGTAGGACTGCCCAGGAAACTAGACCAGCATTGGACTTTCAATTTGAGATTACCTATTGTCAATAATACAAGTATCAGGCTAAATAATGAGTAACAGGCTAAATCGTAGCTTTTGGTCTTCATTGTTGTTGCTAAAGATCAATCATTTCCCAATTTTTTAAGCTCTGTAGGTCAACAAAAAAGGACAATTCAGATTCCTCTGTGAATGTCAATGATTTCAAACAAAAATAAGACACTGAACTGCCAACACCAAAAAAGAGAGAACGCAGGGCAAAGCTAAAGCAGGAGCTCTATTTACAAAACAGCAGATGCAACACTTGGACCTCATTCCAGTTTAAGCATGTTGTCTTGGTTTTGAAAGAAGACAGGTATCTGCTAAAGAGAGGCAGGGCCTCTCTTGGGATGGATAATTCAAATCCCCTTCCCTCAAATTATTATAATTTAGAAAATTAAAACGGCTCTCAGGCAGAGATATGGGGATAGGAATAACAGTTCTTTACTAATAGTATAACAAGGCAAACAAACAACAACAACTACAGCAATTAATAGCGAAAAACAGAACCAGGGACCTTGACGGAGCTTGGTCCCACAAAACTCGGGGCAGTCTGGTCTCTGGGGACTCCGAAAAAAAAAAAGGTACCAAGCTGGAACGGTGGGGTATCCCGGGCTGGTGGATCGGATGAAGTTCGGAGCTCCGTCGGTGGTCACTGGAGGGCAGGGGTGTTTGGCAGGGAGGGCAGTGCGGGCCCGCGGTGCAGAGCAGCTCTAAAACAGCGCCGAGGCAGTGGGACAGGGCTGAGACAGCTCCAGCAGGGCAGCAAAGGAGGAATCAGGATTTTCCTGGGCACACGAGCAGATGATAGCAGCTCTCCTCAGGATCAGATCCCAGTGGTGCCAGTGAGAAACCCATGCAGCAACGGCAGCCCCCTCTTCTCCAGATGCAGACCACACCAAAAGTGAAGCTGCCCTCCAGCCCCGTCTTTCTCCCCCCCTCGAGAGAAACTCGAAGAGACAAAAGGGTGTAGCCAAATGCCAGGGTCCATCTTTTTTGTTTCAGCTGAGCACTGATAAGTACTCAGCCATTAGCTGCCAAGCAACCCTTGGGAAAAAATTCTATAGGTGAAAAAGAAAAGAAACCTAACCCCCAACACATGTTTTGTAGGAATGCATGTTTGAGGCATGTCTCTTGTTCTTTCCATTGAAATAAAGCTTATTTGGCAACCTTTTTTTTGCTGATCTACTATTCTACAGTAAACAGAGTGCCAGAATATCAGCTGGTACATATCAGTGTAGCTTGATTGAGTTCATCTGTACCAGCTGAGCAGCCAAGGTTAAAAAAGTATTTAGAAACCATTTTTGACTAATCATCAAATCAGAATGAAATGATTATATTATGCTGCTAAAACAAAATATCCAGGACAATATAAACATTAATGTTTTTAATTTATTCTTGAGGTGCTAAATCAAACATCCAGACTTGAAATCCAGCTACTGGAAAATTCCCTGTCAACATACAAGCTAGAAAAACAGCTGCTACAACAGACACATGAAATCCTCAAAATTAATGAGAAAAACAGGTAAGAGTGAGTAGTTGGTCTCTTTCCCTGTTCATTACAAAGTTGTCTGTGTATAGTTTGTTTTGAGCAACAGATGAAAGGAGCAAATATGGTAAGTGGACAGCATAGGCAATATTTATGAACTCACTAAAATACCTGGGGTGTGAACCTACACTATATTATGTCCTTTATGATAAATATAAAATAATTTTTACCACTCTTCATGTTCACTGTATATTTACATCTTACTCTCTTTCATGACAACTTAGTCATTTGACCACCGTTCCTGCAACCTAAAAGCATAGGGATAATTTTAAGAGTGTTTTCAAGTAGAAAAATATTATATTGAATTATGAGATTTTCAACTACCTTAAAGTGCATCAGAAGCAGAAAATCTTCATTAGTTCATCTTTCTAATTTTAATGGATTCAAAGATGAGACTCGTAGAAGGATCTCTCTCTCCTTTTGTACTCAATTATCTGTAGCATACTTGTAGCCATGCTCCATTTTAAGAAGTCAATGGTAAACATTTTGGGTTTATGTTTAAGCTGATGAAAAAACTATTTAGCAACACAACTTTTTAAGCAGTAAATTGAGAGTTGGGAAGCAGTTCCAGTGTTTCCTTTCTGTGACAAGGGGACTCGGCACCTGAAGTGACTGGGTTTAGCAATTCACTGTGTCAGAGAGCATGTGTGGTGAGCTGACCTTGTCTGGAATGCCAGACGCCCACCCAGACACTCTCTCACTCCCCCTCATCATCAGAACAGGGAGCAAATATGAAGAAAAACTCGTGGTTGAGATAAAGACAGGGAGATCACTCATCAGTTACTGTTGTGAGCAAAACAGCCTTATTTACTACCAATTAATACCAGTGTAGGATGGTGAGAAATAGAAACAAACCCCAAAAGACCTTTCACCTCTACCTCCCCTTCTTCCCAGGGTCAACTTCACTCCTGATTCTTCTACATGCTCCCTGAGCAGTACAAAGGGATGAGGAATTTGGGTTGTAGACAGTGCACAACCCTTTGCCTCACCTTCTTCCTCATGTTTTTTCCCTTATCCAGCATGGTTCTTTCCCACAGCTTCAAGTACTTCAGGGTAAGAATGTCCCACATGGGCTCTCCACAGGTGTCAACTTCCTTCTGGGTGTATCTGCTCCAGTATAGGGTCCTCCAGGGGAGGTACCTGCTCCACCATGATCTCTCCCACAGGCTGCAGGGTTGTGTCTGCTCCGGTGCCTCCTTCCTTCCCCTCCCCTGACCTTGGTGTCTGCAGCATTCTTTCTCTCCCTTTTTCCCCTCACTCCTCCCACTGTACAGCAGACTGGAACCAGCTGTGCCCAGCACGGGGCAGCTCTGGTCTTTCCTCACAGCAGCTGCGCTTGGGCACTGGCAGCAGACAGTGGGAAAAGCTGCTCCCCTTCCTGACTGCTCTTTGAAGTATCCAATACACTGCTGTCTCTGCAGCAGACAGGTGTGAGCAGGGAGGACAGGGAGCGCTCTGACTCCTCAGCCTCACTCGCAGCTCCCTTCTAGAACAAACGACAGTGAGGTCAGTCTGACTAAGGTTTCTATTTCCTCTGTCTACGTTCGATATTGAAATGAGGCAAACAGCTTTTAAGAGTAGGCAGACACTGAAGCATGTGATACAAGCTGTAGAGGACTGTTTTAATTGAGATCAGACAGTCTTCTAAAGAGAGCAGTGTGACCCCATGCAGCTAGACAGGAATTGGCAGCTGAGGCAGAAAAGCCTTGCCCAGGGTTATGCATAAGGCACACTAGCACCATAGTGGGCAAGAGGCTAGGGTATGGAAGGCAAAATACAGATAATGATGAAAAATAGAAAATATTGTTATGAAGAAATGTGTTTGTTAAGTGTGTCTAGTTGCAAAGCTGGTTGAACAATATATCATTATTGCTACTGATTATGGAAACCATTTTAATGTGTTTAATCTAAAAACTGTTTGTAACCAGTAATTCCAGCAAATTCTTCCATTCTGAAGAAATTGTGTTACTTTGAAAACTCTTGAGCTCCGCAGAGGTCCCTTAACCAAATTGAAATATGAGTAAATTAGTATGGGATTAATTTTGTCGTCAGCAATCTCAAAAATAGGTAAACGTTCACCTAAACTGCTTTTGTGGGCTCTCCGTGTAATCCACAGACAGATTTGGTATGGGCAGGGGGCAGTTCATTCTACATATTTTACAAATTTATTTTAAAATTGACTTAATTCAAGCATTAGTTAAGTATATAAGTACTTAACTTTTATCTGCTGCAATATGGTTAGCAACAAAATTTTGTTGGCTGCTTAAGAGACTGCATCTCATATACTTAATCATTTGGATTTATTTATTTACCTTTGGAATGAATCAGAGTAAAAAGTCTTCATGTCAGTAAACAAATAAGCCCTATTTGAGTTGACCTTTGACTTGGCTGACATTATGATAAAATGTTTTTTGAAAAGTCAGAAGAAAAGGATGGCTATATTTAAAAGCACATTTTTTATTGTTGGTGTCAGAGGTATAGGTATTTGTGGATAGATGGAAAAGTACAGAGAATTTCATCTTGTAGCAAAGCAAGGACCTGGCATGCATTGAGTGGGTTCTTTTAAAGTCTGATAAAATTAGGGAGAAGGTAATGTTATAATTACACTAAAATATGTATCATCCACTCTTGTATCATCATCTACTCCTCACAAAGAACTGTGTAGTCTTGGCCTTGCAAGTTCTAAACTTGAAATCAATTATGTGTGTGTCAAGTTGAGTGTGGGATAAATGGTGATCTCAGCAGATACTAGCCTTCTGGACATGCCAATGATTTTAGCTTGCTTAAATTTAAACAATAAAATTTAAACAATATTTGCAGATTAGTCATCAGACTGTGTTTGGTAGCTATTTGCAGTTAGGTCCTCATAATCCCTCTCCATATCACTTTCACACCAATAAATAGAGAAAATTCCTTTTATCCATATCACGTACATCGACTGTAAGCTTTTTTGGAAAGGATCTTTCTTTTGCAGAAGGTTTACAGCACAGTAGGAACTAGTGTAGGAGCTATTGTCTTTGCAAAAACAATCAAAAGAGATCATGTACTGTGGGCTGATAAATTCTTTCTCTGTGCTAAAATGTCCTCTATATAAAATAAAAATTAAGATGTTAATCACATTCAGAGAACTGAATTTTGGATGAAAGTAATGCAAAATCTTATAGTAAGAATAACTGATCACTGATGTACTACAGTAACTTAAAAGCGTATAATTAAAACTAACACTGTTTATCAACAAGGGAGCAGTGCATGTTCTTTAGATTAGAAATATGTTCTTGGCCTTTCTCTGCCTGTCTCTGCTCGGAAGAGGGACCAATTTTTTTCTTTTTTTTCCACTGAAATGGAAGATATTCCATGGCATAAGTAGAGTCACATTTGCCTTGGAATCATGTGTCTATTGAGTGTTCTCATGCCATAAATATTTTGGTTTTGTGGGTTCCCACCCACTATAATATAAATGACGGTTTATTCCATTGCCTTTTTTTTTTCCGCAAGAGATTTCTAAGTGTTATTTTGAATTATTCTGAAACAATTTTTTTTCTTAAGTGCCTTATGAACCCCCTTTTCTTTTCCCCAGAGTGTACCAGCTGCATTTAATTTATAGTATGCTGTTTGTTTCAATAGGCAAGTGTAAAAAACATTGTTTGCTAAAATGAAACAAATAACAAAAAATATAATGGAATTCTGTATTTTCCATCAACAAATAGTGGAAGTGAAATTTAAATGAAAAATCTTTCTTGAATTTGCAGAAAATAATACTGGATTAACACATTCAGTACAAGAATTATTGAATGCTATAAAAAGCAAGGACTCAAGAATGGTTCTTGAATGTCTGTCTGACTGTGGGAAAGATGGGGAAACAATATGTCTGACAAGTTTAATTTGAAGGTTGTGCATATAAATCCCAATTTTGCACTTCACTTACGTGATTTCAGTGGAATTATCTTGTCACTGGTATAAAAAGTAGGCTTAATGGTGCTAAGTGACTTGTTACTTTACTGGCCCTGAGAAATACAGGGACACGTATTTTCATATTTCCTTAAACTGATCAGCCAGTATCAGACTCACAAGGTAATATGAGTGGTAAGCACCTAACAGCATAGGGAAAATTTCACTCACATAAAAGGCAGTACATAGAAGCTGTCTCATGCTTTCTTTGGTAAAATAATATTCTTGCACACAAAAGTAAGCATTGAAATCCTCTACCCATTTGTCTTCCCATACATATATTATAAAAGAAACCTACATATATATGGCCAAATAACTTTTTTCTAATGTGACATTACTTGTCTTTAATTACTGAATAGCTTAACAAAGTATATGTTTTATCTGTATATTTAATAAATCATAAATTTTTAGAAGATTATTTTAATGCAAAAGATGTCCATCTTCAAGGTCTGGTCTGTATCCTGTTCTCACATGTCTAAACTGAGAATTCTGAAAACAAATATTATAAAAAATCTCTTAAACTTCTGTGGTCTGGAGTAGATTAGTGATTAAACTACCTCATAAGGCAGATTGTCTAACCAGACTTTCTTTCCCCCTTGGACAGCTACCAGAGTGTTTCCTACATGTTCTACTTCATCACCTTTCAAAATGACAACAGCCTTCACTAGGAGTCATTCTTTGACTTCTGTATGGGTATTCTACCCTCTCCAGCATTAGTAGAAGTTTTTTTCTGAATCAGCTGGACATAGCACAGTTGCACTGAGGCATTGCACCGAGTCATTCCACGGGCTTATATCCTGATAAAGTCAATACATCATTGCAAATAGATTCCTAGTGCCACCAAAACCACTACATTAGACATTGAGACATAGCTAACTTTTAGAAAAATTAAATTTGTCTGGGTTTGGGATCTATGTGTGTGTGTGTTTGGTTTTAAATTATTAACCTCCTAGATAATGACTCCAAAGTATCATTGTTCAATGGGTAATATTGGTATTTATTCATGTTAACAACACTTTATTCACAACTTTATTCTGTTCCCCAAATGCCTGATTTATTTCCCCAAACTGAAAACTCCAATTATAAAAAATACATATATATGTGCTTATGTGTGCATCATTATAAATAAACACATGTATAATTATATGATGCTTCTGGTAAATGGTGATTTATTTTTATTGTGTTGTAATTCCCCTGAATGTTTCATATATCCAGAGTAGTAGTATTTTCAAAAATTTAGAAATTTCAAACATATAGGAGTTGTATAGGAATTTAAAATGTATAGGAAATTAATCCAGGAAACTTACTGCAAAAAAGACCCATAACATTTTACTGGAAAGTGTTATAAAAGAATGTTTCAGTCAACCAGATGAGGATGTTGGACTCATTCGTATAGAGACAGCCTTCTTTCTGTTTTCGTTAATATTTTGTGTTGGCAATAGCCATTAATGAAAATTATTAAAAATATTTTAACTCTATTTTCAAAATGTTTCTTTAAAAATTAGAGAAAATATCTTTACCAAGCACTCGTCAAAGTTATTTCTTAATAGTATTTGTCAGTTACAGGTTGTCTGATGTTACAAGAGAGAGGCAACAGAGTGGTCTTGCCACAGTTAAAGAAACCCTAAATATCTTTTAAATCACTTTCATCTGTTTCAAGATTTTTTTGAACTTCCTAGAATTCCTCTTTTTTTTTATTTTGTTTTAATTTAAATGATCTGGAACAAATAATAATATAACAATACAAATGAATAATTCTGGCCAATATGGCCATCAAAAGCCATAAAGAAGGTTTTCTCACACTACTGAAGGATTTCTTCCTTTTGGAACAGATGAGCTTAGAAATCCCCAATCTGTGTGAAGACTTTGCTTTTGTTCATTTGGAGATTTGACCAAAGTTTTCTCATTGTTTCATAGTAAAACATGAATGTTTTGGACTACTCCCAGGAATACAGGGAGTTGTCCCATCTTCAGGACTTTTATCTGATATAGATTTATGGACATAGAAAGCTAATTACATAAATATATATGAATTTCTGCAAATAGCATAGTTTTGCAGTTTAGAATTACAAGACTTTTAATTTACGTAGAAAAGTAAAGGAAGCAAGTGCTGTGACACTTCCATCTTTCCACCACATGTTGACACACCACTCAGAAATATTAGGATGTATTATTATTATTAAAGCCATAAAACATCTGCTTCCTGTCAGTCTCTGTAGATGCCAAACTGTGGAGCTTTAAACATTGTCAGCTTCTCTTTTCTTGCTCAGTATAGCCACTGCTGCCACAAATAAGACTGTCATCCCCTTGGATTCATTTACTATGGCCTCAGGAGGGCCACAGTGGGAAACAAATAATGCAATGCACAAATTGTGGCTGTCAAAGGCCCTTTCTTTGACATGAAATCCTTCAGATATGGTAATTATTTAGTTGTGGACATGCAGATAGGATTCTGTGGAATTAAGGAAATACATTGTGCTGTACTATATTGATAAAGATAAAGGGAACTTTTTAGTCTTTACTCACTATATAGCTATAAAGCTATATTCTATCTTCCTGAATGACATCTTCTCTTCCACTGAAAACACATAACATTTTGGGGGATTGTAAGGTGTCAGATTGGGATGTGGCCCCACCTAGCACCCATTCTATTATAGACTGTGACCAGGCCACCTTTTTCCTATCCCAAGTGCATTGGTGCAACTAGTCTATCAGAAAAGTTAAAATCTAGAGTCACAATCGGGATTTTAATAATTTCTGTGGAACATTTTCAGTGAATAGAATTATCCTGCAGATAGAACTGATAAATTTCAAAAGGAAGTGGGTTTCTTTGACAATATTTTATGACTAGAACCAGATCTATCTGAAGATTTTTCAACTGCTTCTGCCAAACTAAACTACACCTGACTTTCTGCGTAAAAAAGTTCAAAGGCTACCACGTACATATTCTCAAAAAAATCCATGTGAATCTAAACCATGATGTTTAATGTTAGTGTTCAAGTGATGAAAAATCAGCCACAAGTCTGATAAGGTGCTAAAATAATTTATAGTCTTTGGCTTCAAAATCCGTATTTTTTTCAGGGTGTAACCTTCTACTATCTTATTTCATTCCACTAAATCTTGCTATTTTGTTTCTAATTAATGAGACTTTTAAAATGAGATATATTCTCCTTTGTGTTTGGGGCCCTAAAAAAATGTATTTTCCCTCACATCTTTTCTTTTTTGCTCCCTTTACCCAGATGCTTCTGGTTTTCACAGAACTAGACATTGATATTACAAAGTATATTTTCTTCAAGATCTTTGTAATTTCCACATTTATAATATTTCATAAAAAAATTTGCTGCTTTAAAAAAAAAAAATTGATCTCACTCTAGCTTGCACAGCAAATTTTGGTGCCTGAATTTAATCTTTGCATTGTTATCATCTCTAACAGATCATATTAAGGCTTCATGATACAGAGTAGAAGCAACTCCATATGGATTTTATTACATTCCTCTGTTAGGTTAAATGGCCTAAAAATATGCAGGCTTTTTGCCAATGATCTGTTATCCAGAAGTAAAAAACAAAGGTAGAGGGAGAGTGCAAACAAATAAAACCTAAGACTGACGAGCAGGAAGCACTTTGTTGGCAAGTTTTTAACTACCACTTGGTTTGTGGGCATGAGAAACACAACTTTTGTGCACACAACAGAAACCTCATAGAGAAACAAGTGAGATTGAATTAATTTCTTTATCTTTTCTGTTAAATTCCCACCACAGCATCAAAGCATTGTCCTGGAAAAGCTTCTTGTTCACGGTGACAGATATTAGCTGTCCTTTAAGTCTATAACACCACTATTTTTCTAGATGTAATCTGATATGCCTTTGATCTTGGTAAATTGATCACTTCCAGCACGGGACAGAAGGATACTAGAAAAAGAATATTAATCCAGAGAAAATGTTTCTATACATGTGCAAAGTTCTTTTTAAAAATTGATGTAGCATGATGCCCAATGGTTTTCTGCCTGAGGAGCCTTTTGTGGAAAAACCAAACATGGCTGGGGAGTGTAAGTGGGATATGTGTGTAGACTCAAGAAAACAAGGGAATCCTACAATAAAATGCAAGTTGCTGATTTACATTTTGGGAAAACAGTATTATTCTTAATGTGAAAGCAGGTACTACTCATCTGGAGTGAATTCTTATTCCAGCTTCACAGACCCCATCAAAAAGTACATTTATTGTGGGCTCCATGCACCCTGATGATCCTCCATAACTTATAATGCTTATTTTCCATTCAGTGACAAGGCCCTTCACAAACTCTTCTGCATTTTACCCTGGTTTTTGTCTCATCATATTGACCCATTCATATTGCCAACCACGTCCACTTCAATGCCCTGCTCTTCTCCCTCCTCTGCCTACCTCAGGCTTTTCTGCCTGAACTTTTACATTCACAGGTTTTTCTGGCCTTATGTTTGTGCATAGGGATATTTGTAGATCAGATCAATATCAACATATGCAGTTCCATGTCCTTTAAGCACTACATAATGCAAACATCACAAAATGCAGTCTTACAGATCAGTTATTGTTGACTACTTGGTAGAGAAACTCAGTGGGCTGAATTACTAGATGTGACATATTTTAGAATTATTGATTTAGATAGTGAATGAGAAAAAATGTTCTCGTTCCTCTATTATTAACTGTGTTGGCATGAAACAATATCTACTAATTGTTTTATTTCATTTTAGTTTACTTGAGCACAGAATTCTAGAAATGGAAGAAAGGCACAAAGAGGAGCTGGCCACTTTGAAGGAGGAAAAAGAGAATCTACAAAGCTTAGTCACACGACAAAGCTACATAATCCAGGAACTAGAGAAGCAGTTAAACAAGGCAACAAGCAATAACAGTGTCCTGCAGAAACAGCAGCTTGAATTGATGGATACAGTTCACACCCTGATCAGCCTCTGCTCCAAGGAAGGAGGTAAGAAAGTGGCATTATAAAACATCAGAAGTACTAGGAAATTCTTGTGAATTAAGTCCTGAATTTTTGGAAAAGTGAAACTTAATGGTCTTATTCCAAGAAAGAAAAAGACATTATGATTGATGAGGAAAGGGCTGATGAGAAGCCACAAATCAAGTAAAGTTCAGACAGTGCTGAGGCTGACCCTTGTACCAACAAGGGCCATATCTGATTCTTTGAATTTAATATCACTGCGTTTTTATATCTTGACCATAGCAGATATAGGCCAAAATTACATTGCCTTTGCACTAGCAATACTGATTTGTTCTCCTGTGTATTTGTCTCCTTCTGCTGGAAGTAAACCGACCAACAATGGATCTTAACTTTACAGATGTCTGTACTTCATCCACTCTTGACCTTCTTTTCAGTCAATGGAGAACACAGGCTGCTAACCAAAGGAAAGTAATTCAAAGTTTTTGCATGTGTATGGGTTATAATATTGATAATTTTGGATACAGGCTCTTACGGTGCTATAGGTAGGTATCCAAAAGATGTCTCTTTCTCTTCTCTTGAATTAGATTTTATTTATTATAAGGAATCATTTTTCTTTCTTCTGTCTTGCTGTGTTTTGTTTCTCAGTGCTCCAAACAAAAAAGGTAGAAATATGCTTTGAAAGAAGGGCTTGGCAAAGACTCTATAAGACAATTTTCCTCAAGTATGTCTTAGCAAACAGTTTTCTGGCCGAAACAGACAGAAATTCAGATAGAATTTCAATTTTCAAATGTCAAAGACACAGCAGAAAGTCTTAAGAAAGAAATTCCTTTCGCCAGAACTGGTCAAGGGAGATGGGTGGAGACCACTGTGAAAAATAAAAATGGGGCACTTGGAAGAATATATTAGTAACTACTAGTAAACAAGGCAAAGTCATACAGAAATGACAACATAAAAATCCTTCTGAGAAAGTAGAGAGAAACTGTAGATGTGTGAGTTGTGATAGTCCTTTAACAATTGAGGAAACATGGATCAAAGAGTTCTCTGAGATGTATCAGAAGTCTGAAGAGCCCAGCATAATAGATTATTGTCATTCTAGAGCTCTAATTGTCATAAACTGAAAAATAAAAAGCAAAACACCAAAATTAAACCAGCAAACAATTACCCCATCTCCAAACTGAAAACTTGTCACCTGCATCATTATTCAGTGCTCTCTCTAAGAGGCAGAAGAATTACTAGATCAGTCAAACTGTTCAGCTCAAGGCGATGTGGGTTTTCTCTCTGCTGAATATTCCCATGCAACTTGTGTGGCTTAAATATAAACTGCTCCAGTCATGAGGATTACATCTCTTACTTTGGAAGTGTTGCCTGCTTGGGCCAGTGTTGATAGACTACTTTTCTTTTTTTTTTAAAAAAAAAACTTCTTCCCTCTCTCATGTTCATTCTAAATGTTTCCTTCTGCTCATTCTGTTATATAGCTCCCTAGCATGTTGAATTAAATAACATGTTTCATAGTAGGCTGTTCTCATATCAGCAGAGAATCATTGTGATGCAATGCAAATCCTTTATTATGTTTTATGGCTTTTTGGCAAAGAAACCTGGCAAGGCTGTGTCCATAGTGTTCTAATAAAGCTCAGGAGTATTTTAAAATCAATATAAAAATGAAAGATACATTATTCTCATACAGAGATGTATAGCAAGTTCTTTTTTGCTTTAAAAGATTTTCTAACAGTCTTGAATATGATTCAAAGAAAAAAAAACAACAAACAAACCAACATTTTCCCTAAACTTAGTTTCCTCAGCTGCTTCTTATAAAAACTTTGAATGAGGAATACAGAAATAGGTGTTTCAAACTGGGCTCCTGTGTACAAAGTCAGGTGCCTGGAAATCTGAGTTTTCAACAGTCTTTTTAACTTCTGATGAACTGTGGAAGTAAATGATGCTTAGCACAGTTAAATGCCTAAATATAACTTCAATAGCCTAACTAAGCCCTTGATTTTGGACTTTATTACCTTTTGTGTATTATCAGGTTCAGAATTTTCCTTGCATACATTCGTTCTTTGAGGAAAACAACTTAAAGAAATGTTAAAATGAAGAAATAGTTCTTTCTAATTGTCTGATTAAGTCTAACTGACCAATATTTTTGGTAGATACATTCACAGCTGAAGAAGTAGCCAGATAAGTTAAAATAATATTTTCCTGGAGCACAAGACCACTCTAATGAAGACTAAGTACTAAAGGTTGTGCCAAAAATTAATGCCAATTGCACAGACTTCCGTCTGTGCAAATATATGTTGAAGGTGGAAATGTATGCATGTTGGAAAGTACCACTGGAGGTACTCTAAATTCACACCAAAATACAAAGTTTGGGTAGTCTTACACAAATCTTGATGTGTGCATTAATGATCAAAACAAGAAATCCTCTGTGAGAACTAGTGTTTCTTGGGAAATGGAGAATCGAGAATAACAAAAAACATATATCAGTGGCACCTACTCTGTCTTATACTTTGGTAAATCTCAGTCATCTAATTTCATAAAGGATACAGCAGAAATGGAAATGGTCCAGAAAAGAATAGGACCCTGGAAAAATTAGAGTCCTGGAACAATTTTCAGAAAAGAAGAGAGAGCTGTAACATACAGAACTATTAGGTGGGAAAGAAGATATGTGGAATGCTGTTATGGAAATGCACCAAATAATTAATGATAGGGAGAAAAGGAACAGCCAGCAACACCGAGAAGTACTTTTCATTGATAAAAGAGAGGACTTGAGTAATTTAGGTAAATGTTTCTAGATATCATTGAGATTAATAAATATTTTTTAATTATTAGAAAGCTGTAGATATAGGAAAGGATGGGTCCTCTTAAGAACTTTGGGTCTTTATTAGGAACACTCATCTTTGACAGAAAGCACAACCTAAGAGAGGCATCAATTCTAGAAAGCCAGATTGTCAAAGATGAGTAACTTTATAAGCATGAACAACAGAGTTAAGAGGAATTGCAAAGTATGTCTAAATTCTGTGGTATTTTGAGAATGGCTTTAAGTATCTTTGTCAGATTTTCCTAAATTAAAAATGTAAGTCACTATGAAAAAGTCACTCTCTTAAATTTATGCCATGTTACAAAAATTGTCCATCCATCCATCCATCCATCCATCCATCCATCCATCCATCCATATGTAAATTCTCTCCCAGGGTAAGTCACAGACATGAAAATTATTTTCTTTTCTCATAAGTCATAGTATTGAGGATTTTCCAGTTTGTGAAGGTGAAAATATATAATATAGCTAAACCAATTAATTTGAAAGCAATCTGGTGATCATTGTTTTTTGATTCCAGAACATGAGATACATTTACTCCACTAATGGCGTAATCATATCAGAAGACTTATTTTTAGATTAAATTAAATAAATTGGAATACTATCTGAAGTTTTCCTACTAGGAGCCTATGAATAATATAGCTGGGTAGTATAGAGATACAGGGCTGAACATAAACTCTTTTTGTTCAGTTAAACAGTCTAAGGAGCTAACAAAGTCCCTAGAACTAGATGAAAACCCTAAGAAATCTGCTTT
This sequence comes from Acrocephalus scirpaceus scirpaceus, assembly GCA_910950805.1. Taxonomy (NCBI): domain Eukaryota; kingdom Metazoa; phylum Chordata; class Aves; order Passeriformes; family Sylviidae; genus Acrocephalus; species Acrocephalus scirpaceus. The sequence goes on from OU383773.1 coordinate 18,306,714, forward strand.
GGTGCTTCCACTGTGCCTAGGCATATATTAGGAAAATTTCTGAAAAATTGAAAGGCAAATGGGAAAGAGAAAAAATAAACCAAACCAACCAGACCAAACCAGTCAAACAAAAAAAACTCAAAAAGCAAGTGAAAAGGTAAAAACAACCCAAATGATTTTGTTTTAAAATATAGGTGAACCTAAATAGAAAATCCATATCCCAGTTTCAGTGTCAGTTTTGGTACAGACCAGTTTTGGGATGTAAAACTTGGAAATGCTTGTGAATTCTGTTTCCAAAATACCACCCACCTCTCTCCCAGTGTGAGCAATTCTAGAGTTTCAGTTACATGTAATCCTTCAAATAGACACTCTCATAGGTCACAAAGCCTACAGAGAGTCAAATAAATGCAGGGTACCATGGGGACTCACATGTTGGCCTGTGTCTGTGGCTAAACACACTTGTCACATTGTCTGTGTATATTTCTATATTTTAGGCAGGGGCAAAAACTTTGGCAACATCTGCCAGTAAGTTTCTACAGATTTTCTAAAATAAAAGCACCTTCAGACACTAGCTTTCCAAAGGAAATGGTTGTTCATTATGGTGAATATTAAAATAACTATTTAAAGATGAAGTAATCTCCAAATTAAAATGTAGATAAATGCATGAAACTTCTACCTTTCCCCAACAAAATAGAGGAAATAAAAACATAAAAGTGAAGGCCTGATTAATCACAGAGATATAGCATTATTATCTCAAAGGCTGTAAAAGTGCTTTACCTTTAGCAGATAACAGAGATCAAATTATAGGTGGATAGAGATCAAATTATTCTTAGAAAAGGTCATAAAAGGTTTTATGTTTATTGGTTTCTTTAAACTGGTAATTTCTCATGCTACTTAGAGTATTAGTTATCTTAGAGTATTATTTATAAAGCATATTGCTGTCACTGATAACTGCCTGGGTAGTCCTCCCCACAGGACAAAAGAAGGTAAAATTCAGTGGGAAAGCACATTTATCATAAATTTATTTTTGTTTTACTATTAGCTATTTCTTTGGCTGTCTTCCACACTGCATAATAATATACCTTGCTAAAATGTTTGGCCTAAACTAACTTACCTCAGAAAACTAATGGAACAGAAGAGAAAGTTTTATCATTAATGTCTCATTTTGTGACTTCTTAGTAAAAGAGAAATGAAGAATTATCTTCCTCTTGGGTGCTGACAAGATGTTAAGCTTAATTCTCAAAATAATACATGTATATGCTAAAAATTTACCTCAATAGAAGTGCCTATTGAATTCATAAAGTAAATAACATGGTTAGTGGGTCTGGTATTTCAGAAGAGGTACAGGTCTCCTAGTTTATGGGTAGGAAAAGTAAATACATCCAAAAGTTTATTTAAATGGAATTCATGTCTTTTAATGGTATAACAAGTTATTTATTTAAAAAACAAAATATTAAACAGTAATCAATATCTTCCACTTAGTCCAAAGTTGATGTGATGTAAAAATTTATTTTGAAGTGAAAAGAATGAGAATAGACTGAGAACTTCAAAGAAATGACCTGAAGGTTACAAGCTCAGGGGAAACTCCATTGACAGGAGCAGAATTGCCTCAGCAGTGATGCTGGCCTTCTTCATTAGACAGACTTCAAAGATACCTTTTATAATATAGGGTGGTATTTAAAAAAACAACAACTCAAAATTTAAGAAAAAAAACCCACAAAACAAACCCAAAACCACATCCAAACCCACAAAAAGCCAAAACCAAACCAAATCATAAATCCTGGTGGGTACACAGGACAGAAAAAGGGAACACTAGTTTTAAATATTAGTATATACTTTTTACAGTGTTCGGTAAAACAAATTTTCTATATTATATTGGTTCAGACATACATTGGAATACAATAATGAGGGTATTTAAATCCACTAGATTTTAGCAGTATAGAGAAGCAAAGGTTTATGATACAGGTCTTGATCATTTTTCTTCTGTTAATGGAAAGAATAATATCCATCTGAGACATATTTTGAGGTGACAGCTTGTTTTTCCTGATACCATTTTCCTATAAATATTTCATTCCTTAAGCCCACGCCTCCTCTTGGTACCTCATCCTTGACATTATGTTTTTTTTCAACATGATGAGACTTAATGGGTGAGGCAGAAACTTAGAGTGTGTCACATAAATCACTTCACTATTTTTCTTTTAAAATATAGAAGAGACCCTTGTGCCATGTGCACAGAAGATTTTGACCAGCTTTGGCTGAAAGCTGTAGATTTGAGGTGGATCAGGATTGTGCTTGAAACATTGTTTAAGAAATGAGTTCATGAATGAAGTGACAGACATTTTTTTCTTATACCAGAAATTGAATTTTAATTAACAATGTGTTCTAATATACTGCAATGTAATAGCAAAGCATGATACTTTTGAGATACTAATTTTTTAAAAAAAATTATTGGTTAAGAATAAATTTAAAATCTCAGACTTGACAAAGTTAGAATCCTACACCAAAGCTTTAAAGAAAATCCAGTTTCATGCACTGAAATAATCTGGTGTGCCACAGTTTTTAACTTCCCCAAAGATGTCAAAGATGTCAAACTTCAGCTAAGGTTGATATTATGTGTTCAAGATTATGGAAAACATCAAATTTATCAGTTTCTCTCTACTTCCTCCACCTTCAGAGATTTTATGAGCATGAGGTTTTCATTTTTATTAAGATATCTTAAAGCACAACAGAAAAACTTTTAATTTAAAAAAAGATCAGAAAATCACTATCAGAAAGTGTTCACTGGCAATTCACAAAGCTCATTATTACGAAGATACATTCCAATATGTGATCTGCTCTTATTTATATTTTGAAAGCTAGAGAAAAACTGAATCTTCTTTTGCACTCAGTGTCAGGGAAGAGGAGTCCCTTACTCTTCCTGTGGTTGGATCCTGTTGAGCAAATGAACTGGAAAGTGCTGCAGGGCTGCAGTCAGAGGCTGGTCCGACTGGTGCAGTTGTGTAGATGTTCACTTAAACATACACATCAGCACCAGCTTTTGTATTTCTTGGTTTTTCTGCTCAGGCGCTATACAATTCCTGTTTTCATTAAAGACTCTCTTTATTGATGTGTAATGTCAGATGCAATATCAGAGATGGTCAGAAAACTCTACTGGAGAGTTTTTAGGGTCAATCTTATCACCTAACATCTTCACAGTTCAGGTCTGGACTTCTTTTAGATCAACGAAGTCACTTCCGTCCAAGGGAGTTGTTTCATGATGAGGTGGTTTACAACTACAAGTACACTTTTGTCCATCTTATCTGATAAAAGGTAATGATGCTAGTGCTGATATTTATATCATCACTACCTGTGTTGGTTTTTTCTAAAACTAAAAAAATATCGTATTTTAAAAATAAAAATATTTTCGTACCCTGCTTAGGCAAGGATACCTTAATTTCAAAGTTATGCTTTAAATAAAGTACCACAAATTATATTAGGTAGTAGCAACTCAGGCTGTAGTATAATAGAGATTCAGTTCTGAAATAAGTGGACTTGATGGTGCAGCATTTGAAATTTATGTCAGTGGAAAATATTTAAATTCTTCGAAGCAGAATTATGCATTCTGATATTTTATCCTGATTAACTTGTGGATGATTATGGAAGGAGATCAATATTTATTTGTACTGAAAAGTTTATACTGGAAGTGTATATAAATTCTTGACTGTTGATGTTAAAATCAATTACCCACCCTCATTCCTACAGTATAGATCAGTGCCAAATCCCTCTTCACTCAGTTCTGTGAAATTGGCATTATTCACTCACACCAAAGATATTACAGAGAATATCAGCATATATAAACCAACTAACAGCACTCTTGGTGTCATCCAAATGGCTTGTTAATAAAAAATTTCTTTGTATGCATACCATTGTTCAGATGGAAGCATCAAATGCACATTGGGGCATCTGTGTGGAAAAATAAAAATCAATTAAAGAGATATGGACACTAGAGATATTAAACAATGCCAGCAACTTAATCTCCTTGTACAGTTAGTGAAAGGCTTCTTTAGTTCTCCTCTCAGTGAATAGCTAGTTACTCACAAAATTGCTGTCTCAAGCAGAAACTCTTAAGGAACTATACTGCAGCTGGATAATTAAGTGTCTTTATCTCTTTGTAAATGGACCATAAGGCATTCTATTGCAGCTCACTAATGAGGACCATTTTTTGATATTCTTAAGTGATTTCTTTCAAATGCCCAGTGATTTGAAGTATTATTGTTCTTGCCAGTCACTAAGGCTGGATTTACTGAGAAACAAACTTGATAACTGTAGATAATTTATTAGGTATTAAATAATTATACCCTGGAGAGAGTGAAAGCTCTACGTTAATGTCGTTTTCCAAGACTGAGTTAATTCCTGCAGCCCTACAGGAGGGAAATTCTGCTTTAAATGATTTATTTAATAAGTAGTTGGATAGCTTGAGTGCTCTCACTATGCAATTATTTCCTTTTCTTACTGCAGACTCTTAGAGGCTGTGTGGGAGGGCAAAGTAACATTCTATTAGCTGCTAAAACATCTCTATAACTGTTAACCTGAGACATCTAATTGACTACACCTTTTCTCTTTCTGCCCCGTGTTAAAAGTATTGATTCAAATTCTTCTATGTAATGAACCTTAGTGCTCCTAACAAATCTGGTACTGGACTACAGCTGAGGCTGGTAGAATCATTGTAGCCCTGCTAATTGCATTTCAGCATGGCCTGGTAGTTACTCTGGGTTGTACTTAAGCCAGGCTCACACACCTCTTTGGGCCTCCCACATGCAGCGAGGGCGATCCATATACCCATTAAGGGCTAGAGGTTAAGAGCAAAGGGACTATTTTTGCTTTTGTCATTTTTCCTTGGAAACAAAATCCTTCCACTTCTCCATCCAGTCCAGGGACTGTAGGGTCACGGGGTGAATCAAGGTCATTGAGCTGCTCCAGCAGAATAAACAACTAGTATAACCAACAAAGAAACAAAACAACCAAGCAACCAAACAAAATCCCTAACCTTGCCTCCCCTCTTTTACCCCTAAAACAAATCCAAACACTTTCTGCTTTCCTATTAGCTGATTTCCTATTAGCTGATTCATTTTGTGGCTGTGGAACCAGTCTACAGCCAACAATATAGCCAGAGCAGCACTGCTCCTGTAAGGGACATTTTGTGATTGCACCATGTTTAGGGTTAGGACTAAGTGTTCCCATAGACATTCAAAATGTGAATGTGTGTGTGTTTATTATACACATGCTTATACTGTCATAGAGTCTGAACATTTCAATGAAAGCCAGCATTTTCTGCTGTCATCATCCAGCAAATTAATGTGCCTAAGGAAGAAATTCTAGAGTTTTATTTTCTCTAACCTTTTAAAACACCCATATGAATTTAAGGTAAGCTCCCAGGGAGATCTTGAATGAAAGTGCAGGCAGGAGGTTTTACTTGCCAGTTAATGGCCCAAATGAAAATATTATTTTTAAAATTGTTACAAAGGAATAGACAGGAAATCAGAAAATAATTGTAGCACATAATCCATGGTGTGTTCAAATACTGTATGAAGTATTGGAACCCCCCCCAAAAAATCTACAAAGACAGACAACTGAGTATGTGAAGTACTGTTAATTAAACCTATGACAAATACTTCAGGCAGTGCAAAAGATATTAGAAGGAATTGCAGTAGAAATTGTAGGTGGATTGTAGAGCATGGGTGCAGACTTACTGACACTTTCAGCTAAGGATGCAATGTCACCAGCTGGAACACTCTTGATAAAAGCTAACAATGGGAAATTGTCCTTCACATGGTATGTGTATGGAGTTCCTTGGCATGGAACACTGAATGATGAAAATTAACATGCCTTCAAAAACATTAACTGGAGAAGTTAATGGAAAAGAATTCTTTCAAAACCTATTAAAGATGCAGATATTACATCTGCTGGAGGAAGAACTTACACTGTAAATTCCTGGATATGCTTTCCTGTGCTTATGCTGTTCTCCAGTCTGCTTTGAACATCTCTTCATGTTGAAAAATCTTTTTTCAGTCCAGGTGTCAGCCAAGCTCTTGCAAAATCTTAGGGTCCTCCTGAGGAGAAAAGTCCTAAAGGAAAAGAAAATAAGAAGAAAATAAGTAATTATGAGAGTACCAGAAGATGACAGTTGAAAGATCAAGTCTAGTGAGGAAGCCCCACGACTTCTGGGGCCCTGATGCTGGAGATGGGGCACCGGAGAGGCTGGAGCAGCAATGTAACCTGAGATATCTAGTGCTATAACTTCATTTGGAAATAATGGGAGCCTTGACAATTTTATACAGTTTTATACAATTTTATTTACAGTTTTATACACTAGAATCTGCAAATTTATAATCTATAAACTTGATAATGGAGTAATAGTTCTCAGAACAGAAATATTTTATTCCAGTATGTCAAAATTAACTTTCCAAATTGCCAATGGCCTGTTCTTTTGTCAGATTCAGAGCAATGTCACAAAGAAATATTAGCTTTAAAAGCATTTTGGTGAATGCATATTTTGTTGAAAGGAAAATGCATGTCCAAACTGCAGTCCTAGACTACCTTTCACCTCCCTAGTAAACAAAAATGAGTACATAAGCAATGATATATCTGAGAAGACTGCTGGGTTCCAAGACATACAGAAGCAGCTGTCATACTAATATCCCCCCATTTTGTTTTGTTTTTCTAGGATTTTAAGTCTTTATGGAGTTGAAAATAAAACATTGAATTAATAAAGTAGGAAATAAAGTTGACATTGGAGAAAGTTTTGAATCAGGTGGTGATTATTTTTATAACAATTAGAATCAGGTAGTAACTACATATAAATTCACATTTGAAACTTTTAGTTGACTAGCTAGATTCATAAAAAGCTCCTGATACCTTATCAAGAATAAATAACTGCAATATATTTTTTTTGTTTCATACATTTCAATCGATTGTAATTTTCTAATTATTTTTAGCATTTGTTATATTGAGTTACAGTGGTAGTTTTAATAATCCAGAAATGTTTTGTGGAAGAAAACCAGATAGTGTGTAATATGTACCTGAATGAAAATATGCTTTCAAGTCCATTTTAAGAGGAACCCAAATGTGCTCTTACGTAGCTATAATTTCAGTTCATGGGCATCACTGTAGTTATCTGGAGAGAAGATCTGAATTGAAATCAGCCTTCAGGTTTGCACTTTTTCCTTTGGTTTTTGTAACATTTGCAACACAATGGTGTTGTCACAGGGTTGTCTTATTGCAGGCAATACCGAGTGTCACAGTCAGCTATTAGGTTGCATTTTGTTCCCAAGTGGAGGTTAGTATATGCAAGATGAGGACACTGAAAGAGCAGACCATACCTCTGGCTGTAAGTCAGCAAAAACTGTAAGCCTTTGCATATTTTTCCTCCTCAAAACAAACAAACAAATCTTCACCTTGTTCTGTCAGATCTGTTTATGATTGCTGCTGCTGAGTCAGGGAACATTTACGTATGTGTGGACAGTGTTCCAGGCCTCCTCACTGGGTAACAGTTTGAGTAACATCCTTTGGATAACATTAGCAAACTGTTCTGGATTTGATTCTTTACAAGCCAGGCACTATTTGCCATCGTAACTGGAATTTTTTTGGTGCACAGCAGCTGCACCCAAATGGCTGGGAAAGAGGTCAGAGACACAGGGTCACCTACAGAAATGCAAGATTCCCCACAATATTTCTGGAACAATGACAAGATCAAGGCAAAATTTATTTGCAGTCAGGATCTAGACGGAAACCATCATTTGGCAGTCCTTGTATGACCCTGTCCTGGAATTTAGCAGCTTTAGGTAAAATCTATCAATTTACAACTTTCTCCTTTTTGATTTTTCAGGAGTTGCTCAACAGAGGAAATAATTTTTTACCTCAGATGTTTTTGATAGCGCAGCTAAAATTTAGGTCAATTATATATGCCAATAAAATATGGAGAAAGACTTTTCGTTTCTGACTTCAAAAACATGAATGATTTTTTAAGTGCCTTTTTGGTACTTCTATAAGAAAACTAGATTTACATAAATAAAACATTGAAACAGTGAAAATATAATAATTTGCTCAGAGACTAAAGAAATCTCTGCATATCTGTCCAAATAAGTCACTGTCATGCAGAAAAACAAACAGCCGTTCTTCACTTGTTGTCAGGATCACTAAAGGATGTAAGAGTCTAGTGATTAACTCAGTCTCAACTGATTTCAAAATCATAGCAGTTTAAGTCTCAAATAATTTAGGAAGTATGATTGTGATTTATTGATTCAGTCAACATAACAAGCTGCATTTTAACGTTCTTTATTGCTTATAGATAAGGTGTGCTTATCACCGTCAGATATCTGATGGAGACCTGAAAAGCAATGAGACAACTTGGTTTTCTCAAAACCAACTAGAAATCTCATCTAAGCAAAAAATCAAGTAGATTATTTAAATTTTTTCCTAGGTGAGATTAAATTAGATAAATTTTATACAGCTAGGAGAAAGAGATATTGTATGCTTTCAATTTCATATTCCCAAAGGAGAATACTAGTTTACTAAATATTTCAGAAGCTACTTATTCTTAGTAGTAAGTTTATATTTCTTTAAACCTGGGCAGAAAAGCAAACGTCCTCCATTTGTGATACCTGTTAATAAATAATAAATAAAAAATGTTAATAAAATTAGAAATAAACTAATTAACTATTGATTTACAACTGATAGCAGAAAAATAGTCTCACTCTACACAGGGCACACATAACTATCAGTCAGTTAAGTTTCCCTGACTATTGATTTGGAAGAAAGCCCTATATATCTGAGCTCTCTCACTTGTAAGCACAGGTAAGCCATTCTAATAAAACTGGAGGGACTACAGCCTCAGGTGCTGACCCTGGCTTTCTGCTGAGGGTTAATATCCTGGGAGCAGGTACAGCAGAACAGCTGCTCAGCCCTGGTGCTGCACAGCCTGTGGGTTAACAGAGACCTCATTGATTTGGGTTCCTGTTCATCCACAGGGCCTGGGCAGTTATGGATGGCACTTCCTCAGACTCCAGTCATCGTCCAGGGCATGGAGGAAAAGGAACAGCTAAAGGACTGATAACTGAAAGAAATAATTCCCATCAAGTAGGGAAAAACAGATAGCATAGCCCAAGGAGAAAGTTACTGGGCTAAAAATTATGCAGAAGACTTTTGGAAGTGCAGTGAAAAAGTTATTGTAGGTTCTCCTTCAGAAAAACAAGACTTTCTACACAGGCATCATTGCTTTAAAGGAGCATGACTTACTTACCAGTTTATTCATCTAGAGAAGGCAATCAAGAAACCCTCCAGGGTTCCAAATCTTGGCTAAGCAGTAAGGTTTTAAAAATGATAATATTATTTTGTTTGACATAGACTTATCTTTTTCTTCAGGTATATAGAATTTGGTCATAAGCATTGTATTTGAAAACAGCTAAACTAACATTAGAAGTTTGGGTAAAGTCAATATCTTGAAGCCGACAAAGGAATTTAATGGTTACATATTTGGTTTTAGAACTAATTTATTTGAACTTTCTTACTTTTAAAAAAATTTACTTACACAATTACCATATGTGAGCCAATACATCATTCAGGGACTTTACTTAATATATAAAGGATTCAAGGTCTATGTAATGTTGTAGAAAAAAAGTCTAGAGCTATAGTACATAGAAGTAGTTTGGAAACTATATAGAATATTAAGTTATAAAAACAAAAGCAAACCTTAGAGAAAACATATTTTATGCTAGAAGCACATTACCAGTAACATTCCTGAGTATTAATTTTCTGTCAAGTTTGGGCTGTTCTTGCAAATTACAGAGTGATGTATTAAGAAAACCTAAACTTTAGCTAGTCATGCTTAATATACTGTACTGCAATCTGTAATAGCACAGATCCTGGTGAAGGAGCTGGGCTTTTCTTCCAGTGGGAGCACCAGCTCCTGAGAGAGGAGTGAGAGGCACCCAAGGAAAGCCATCTTCTCCTGGCTACAGTGGAATAAAACCCCTGGTGCAAAAACCCTGAATGGGTATTGGATTGCTTAGTTTTTAGGAAATTACACATTTGCTCTCTCTGTGATCTCAGCTACTTCAGCTATCTGACTCCAAGAGGAAACATGGACATATCTATGACATTTATGTCTTTTTCAACTTCATCTCTCAAACATCCCCTTTATTGTGTTTCTTTTAGTTTTTAGGCATGAGAAGATAATTTATTTCTAAAGATGATTCCTAGAGATTCATCTCTTTATAAAATTACCAAAGCTATTTTCTCTGATATTGAAACTTTACCTTGTTTAAAATTTTAATGATATAAACTTTAGAACATACTCATTATTTCTTTTGTCTAAGTTTCAGTTACAAAGGATCCAAATTCAAATTTCCTTTATTGAATCTTAGTAGTTATTTCCAAGTGATTTTCAGTGTGTGTATAACATTCATGTAAGGGATAAGATCATCTTGCTGCATACAGCTAATAAAATATAAGTATTTTAAGACTGAAGGAAATAATCAGTGCTTCTGCACCACTAAATATAATTTTTAGACAGGAGAGACTGATGTCTCCAGTTGAAACAACAGCAATAGAGAAAGGCCAGAAAGAATGGAAGTATTCTAAAGCCCTCTGAAATCAATGAGAGGCTTTTCTTTAACTCCTCTAGGCTTTGGCTCCAGCCCCTAGTAATTATTCAGGTTGGACTTTGGCCACAGATACTAACATCATCTGATTACAGAAAGTACCACGAAGTCTTCAATTAGCACAAATCACGAGGACCTCAGTTCTACTACTTATCTAAATATTGGCACTTTTAAGAGAGTGCACATTTGATGTGCATCTTGCTAAGGACCTCACTCCCTGCCATTTCACAGGAAAGTGTGTAATCTACAACAATCTACCTTTTCCAAATATGGCCAAGTTTCAAAGCCATTGATTTCCTAATAGGATTTTATACACAAACATATAAACTAGGTTTTATTTTTATTGATGATGTTGAATAAAAATAATAAACATGAGGCAAATACATGGAAGAGGAGAAGGGATTTTTGTTTCTTAAAATAAAATTTTAAATATAATAATAATATAAAACACATAAAAAGTAAAGAATAATATAATTTTTGTGCAAAATGCTTACCTAGAGAGCAGTATAGTCTTACAGTTGGTATTGGATTTCTCCTTATTTTTCTATTTTCACTGTTTCATGGAACGACTGAGGTAGAGTATTTAACCTTTTTTTACCTCAATTTCCCCATTTGTGAAATGGTATTAATATCAAGTGCTCTGGCATGAATTTGCCATCCTAAAATCTGCTTTGAGGTGTTCAAAGGGAAGGTAGTATTTCCAACTGCACACCTTGGCATTATTCTCACCATCTATGGCCCGTGTAGTCCCACATGCCATGCAAGGTCATTGCCTTGTTGCACATCAGCGTCAGTTTTGCAGCAGAGCCCACTTAGAGTGAATAAGTAGTCCCTTTTGTATCTATAACTCACAATTTCAAGCCAAAAATGAAAAAGAAGTATCTGTCACCAGAGGATGAGTGTGTCTGGAAGACTTAAATATTGTATCCTTATTGCAGGGATTAATGAAGTGCTGGCCTGAACCCTGCACATCACTTAAGGACATGTTTAAGAATCTGAGTAGATGGATGGATTTCCATGGGAATGCTGATGTACTCAAAATATGTGTTGTTGGAATGAAATCATATCCTTTACTGTTGTGTGGGGTCATGCTACTTTTGTTTGTGAAAGTGAAGAACATTCTCAGATGTTACTCCTTCTACAGGGAATTTCCTGGTTGTTCAAGGCTGGGATTCTCAACATCTTGCACTCATGATTTCTCAGCCCAGACTCACATATATATGGTCTGTCTGTAATATACAGGATCAAGATCTGCACTGGTGTTATAACATTAACTGTTTCCCTGTGCTGAGCCAAAATGAATTCTACAAATCTTGCCTCTAGACAATTGACTTCAGTAGCACTGTTTTTTCTTTATCATATTTAACAACCTTTATGAACGTAAATATGAAAATAATTAAATTATTCTCTTCCAAAAAATAAATTTAAGCAAGGAGCTGCCTTGCCCCAAGCTTCTATGCCGCTCAAAAGTCACTACTTCATGAACAGCACAAACTCTCTCCTTCCAGCATTGCTGTCTTAGGTGAGCATCTGTGTCAGATCACAACACTGAACATGTTTTATACCTTCATGTGCCATCTCTGGGGCATTCTTTGGCAACCTTTCAGGTATAGCTATAGGCAGTGGTGACACGTTCAGTGGCACAGACCTTTGCACTCAGAAGGAACATGCTGTGTTACCTCTCAGCAGACAGGATGCTCTGTTTAGCTATTTGTATCATGATTTCTTCTGGTGCCTACTCTGCCATCTGTCCGAAAGCTTCATACTAGTTCTTTACTAGAATTTGCTAAATGCATGAACTGTGTAAGAAACACAGTACAATTATTTCTGTGAATTTTTAAAAGGGATCCAGTGTGCAAAAGTAGACTTCCTAGATACAGAAATGCTTAAGACTGTTGTAACTTATATTACCATGTTTTTTGTTTTGCAGTTTTACTTAAGAATGCAAAAAAGGAAGAAGAAAAGCCATTCAGAGACTGTGCAGATGTATACCAATCTGGTTTTAACAAAAGTGGGGTCTACACTATTTATATTAACAATGTATCAGATCCTAAAAAGGTAAAGATTGGATTTATTTTCTTTTTTGTTAATATGATATTGCTCTGAATTGAAAGAAGTGTTTTGAGCCTTTATTGAAGCTATCATTTCACAAAATATTGTACTGGTATAAAAAAGCTTGTCTTATATATTTAGTCTTTAAAAAGTACAATAGACTGAGAAAATGATCAACTGTATTATTCCAGACATTTTTCTTTCCTGCTGACAGAAAATCCTTCCTAAGTTTCAATGTACACTCAATAGTTGACTCACTTCCTCCCACTTGGCAAGTTCAGCTGAATCAGACTATGTCTGCAAATAAATCTGCAAAAAAATTTAGAAGTGAATTTGTAAAGTGTGATAATGAGGAAGCTGATCTGGGGGATTATCTGGTAGCACGAGGAAAGAAATAGCAAAATGAGTAGTTTTTAAAGATAAGGATTTAAAAAAATTCTGCTTCTCTTGTTGGGGACAGGGAAAAATGTTTTTGGCTGTAAAGAGCACAACATGCTGAGTGCTACCACTGCTTGAAATTATGAAGCATGTATATTCTCATCCTTCTCAAAAAGGAGTCTTGAGAGGGCTTTTTTAATGCAAATGAAACACTAGTCTGTATAAGAGACTAATTTTTTGCAAGGCTTTTGTTGTTAAGGTACCTGGGACAGCTGAGGCTAGGAAAATGAAAGGATAACCTAAACCCAACTTATCCATGGAGGAATGTTGGCTGTCCCTCTGACAGGGCACTGTTGGGAGCAGCCACCAAGACTAAGGGCTGATTACCTGGGAAATACAGTAGTGGCCATAAAGTGGGCCAGACAGAAGGGAGGGAATCACTTCCTTCTGGTGGATTTATTGTTACTGCAGTAAAATGGTGACTCTGCAAACAGAAAAACACTGTAAAAAAATATTACCAATATTATTGTTTATAGCAATATTATGATCATATTAAGATAGGCCAACCTTATTCCTAAGTGGAGTTCGATATTACAAAAGGCCTTTAGAAGCCTGTAAAATTCAAGATGTAATAGCTTAGCAAGGAATTAGAGTTCATAAGCCTGGGGTGGGAGAGCTTTATGGGCCAAGATCAACATAATTCTGGTGAATGTGAATGGGAAAATAATTGAGATGACATAAAAGGCAGATATCCCTGAATGCATTACTGAGCAGGACAAGAATAATAAAATTCTGCTCCACTCAAAAAGAGATGTAACATCTATGCCCAAATTGCATGTACCAGTTGACAGTAGTTTTCTTAGCCTTACTGAAGTTCCTAAACCATGACCAGAATCTGGACTGCAATTAAAAACAATGGTTACCAGAAAACACTGTGACCACTGCTGCTTCTGGAATGTTTACCTCAAACCCACTTCACTGGCAGTATAAGAACAGTGACTCCATGGAAGCCATCCTGTGTTTCCACTATATCCCTGATTACAGACACTGCTGTCAACCAACACAGGTATCACAACTCAGCTGATATCATTGCATTATGTTTTCCTGGAGGGTTCCTGTTTTAGAAAGAAAAGGCAGGAGTGTGTTTCTCTGTGTTGAAGGCATTTTTGATACACCCGTTTCTATCTCGCCCTCGCTATAACACAGTGAGAGCTGATCCCAGACATGCTCATGTTAGTCAAGTGGGGAGTGTGATTGCTTTAACAGGTGTTTTTTTAGACATTAGGGTCATTTAAACAAGCTGTAAGGTAGTACTGTTCAGATAGCTGAACTAACTCCAGCTGAGATAGCTTCAAAATCACATCAATGCAGCACTGTGCCAGCACTAATTAGCCCAGAGGCAGCACCATGCAGACACAGTCAGATTGCTCTAATATCCTGATAGATACTCCATGGAGACAGACATGCTTGTTTAAAGCCAGCTTAGTTATCTGGATTACCACAATGCAATGCACAGTTCTGACATGTCTTAGGAGCCCTAATATATTATTATCTTCTGTATTACTCACAGTCACAGTCAACTATCTAATTTATAACAATTTTATACATCAGATTACAAAATATATGTTCATTTCATTTTATATTTTCTAAGGGCTACACTAGAATCCTGATATTCAATGGAAAATACCTTTGTCATATATACAAATTTTACTCTCAGTTTTAGTGGTTTGTTGGTTTCACATTCATATATTCATAAAGAAATTATCCTTCATGCTTACAGCTCCATACCATTTATATTGCTCATTTTTATATGCTCACGTATGCTTTAGACTGCAATTTTTGTTTCTTGTTCCTAGCTTCAACAGTTCATTAATATAGTTCATTAGTCTTCAAGCCCTTAATGAAAAATTAGTTTTTAGTATCTGTTTAAAAGGGTCTTAATAATGTTCAATGCTTTCTACATAGAAAGACAAAAAGATAGAATTAAACTATCTAATTAATTGGCTTACTCTGACGTGTGTATGTGCAGTGCCTGATAATGTGGACAAATGATTATTCTGAGCTAAAGAAAAGGCAAGAAGAATCCTCTCAGTCCCCAACACAGTCAGGATGAACTACAGGGGAAGCAAGGCTTCTGATGAGCAAGGGAGCAGTGAAAGTGAGGTTGTCCCCATTTTGGAGTTGAAAGCCAAGTCACCTTTGGGAGCCAAAATAGGCCAGGTGTGATTGGTCTGGCTGCAAACAGGACCTCTGCACGTCCTGTGGATCAATGTATTGACTCACCCATTCTCTAATGCCCTCCCAAACATGATTGTTACCAACCTCTGGGTGCACCACACTGAAAATGTAATGTTATCCACTGCTGCTGGGCTCCGTGTGTCTGTGTCTTCACAGTTCTGCAAAAGCAATTGCTGTGGCTGTGGTCTTCATGCCTCCCACTTTACTTTCTTCTTGCAGACTTCCCACTAAATTGGTGCTGATGCTCTCTCTGAGCACATCTAGTGGAATTTTAACCCATTAAATATAGGCTATCCCTCTGTACTGTGCACACCGTTTCTGCATAGCTGAGACACACACCCTGAACCTCAACGGTTTGGTCTTGAGCTTGGTTGCTCCACTAGACTTGTGGGGTATTAGTGTGCGTGTGCTTAAAATGTAATTTGTAGAAATTTTCATATCTTCTATTTACTTTAAAATTGAGCTTATTTCTTAATGTTAATTGTAAATTTTTTAATAATTTAGTCCATAAAGCTAAAATAAGTAGAAATAATCCCATATTTTCCTTTAAGAAACTTGAGAATTTTTACCCATGTATTTAAGGAAGAGCAAGAGTGCAATATTTTGGATAGTCTTTTATTCTAAGTTAGATTATTTTATTAATTATAAAATCAGAATCTATAATGCATAGAAATTCAGTCACTTTTTTATGCTTTTCTTTTCTAATAGAAGGTTAAGTATCAGAAGGCATTAATTTGTGTTAAATGGCTGAGTGCCTTGATCTTTTCTGGGACAGAGAAGGCTAGAGCTAGCACAGTAACATCTACAATCACCTTGAACTCCTATTAATATGGGCAGGTGTCTACCACTGTGGAAAGTGCCAGACCACAAAATGATGGCACGTGAAAAATGTGCTGCTGGCAAATCTTTTTTTCACTGTGCAGTTTTCTCTTTCAATTTGATATATTATTCAGAAAACTTTAGTCTTTCAGGTACTTCATTATATTGTAGTATGAAAATCCCAAAATTTGCATGCATCTTTAAAATGAGTAGTCTTAATATAGTCAAGGATTTAATGCTTTAGAAATTGGCAGGAGATTCATGGGAGCTTGAAATGACTTATAAGGAAATCCATCTTTTAGAAATTCTCACTGTAAATCAGACTAAAGACATTAAATCCTGTAGATAAATGTTTTGACTCACAATGGCTTCCCTAAAGAAGGAATAGGTCCAAAATACTTGTCTAGAAAATTGTGGGTTTTCTTGTGGTTACCCTGAATCCAGTTCATGTTTGTCCTGGCTTTCTGTTTCCTTCTTGCACTTTCAGAGGGACTTCACTTGGCATGCCTGGTGCAAGTTAAAAAAACCCACTTGCATATTGTTACCATGGCAGTTCTTATGAGTAGGAGAAATTTAGAATGGCTTTTTCTGAGGGTAGAATATGGTCCTCTAGTCAACTGCAGGGCAAATTTTTATTTAACTGTGTTGGATAGTAACCTCCAATTTGTCAAAGCAACATAAAGCTTTAAATTGCCAATCAGTTCTTAATGGATTGACTCTTGCTAATGTGAGTTCCAAAAGCTAAACATCTTCAACACTCTTACATACTGACTTTTTACTTAAAGGGCAGAATACAGCTTTTAAATGCACAAACAAATGAAATTTAGGATAGTTGCAGTGTCAATATGGCATGGATGAGTACAGGGGAATGAAATCAGGAAAATTTGCTTGAATGAATAGCCCTAAGGAACTTAGATCTTAAAATCAAGTGTCTTATAAAAACAGGAACAAAAATTATTATTGATTGTCACATACCAAGAAAAGCAAATGCACAAACAATTTTTTAATTTTTTCATAGTTTATCTTCTATATTTTTGGAAGGATAATGAAAAAGAGTGAAGTGAAAAAAAGTTAATATCCATTTTTTTATTATATGGATTATTTAAGATTGGTAACAGATTTCAGTTTACACAATATTCTAATATCAAGGGTCAACAAAATTGTCAAATTGTTTCATTATGCTTTATACACAGAATCTTTAGTATCTAGGTTATAATTTTCTTAGAGCAATGGTGACAGGGTATGATCTTACATATTCAGTGTAGATCTTAACTTCTGAACTTGTCTCACAGACCTCATCTCTTGAGCCTGTTTCTATCTATGTTCTCTGTCAGTACAAGGGAGCTTGCTCTGAGGTCAACTGTCCCATTTTGGGACACTGCCTGGCACACTACAGGTAATATTACAATTCAAAGGAAAACAGAATAACCTCATCTGTGCTACATTTCAGACTCCTAGTAAGAGTGTTTTTTGCAAGAATTCTCAAGATTCTCTCTAAGGCCAAACTACGCTTTGTTAAAAGCTATATGAATCATTATTATCACTGAAAGAATTACTCTTGTTTATTAAGGAAGAGGAAGGGAGTGGTTTCAGGGGCACTGAAGAGAAAATAGGAAAAAGAACATGGAGGGAACACGAAGGGGGAAGCTGAAGAAACAGAGGGAGATGATGGGGAGATGTTCTTGGTGATGTACTGAAAAGAGACTTTGCTGGGAGAATTACACTAAGCATAATGAGAGAACTGGTTGTCATCAAATGACTGAGGATTTCATAGAGGGAATAGGGCATGAGTGCATAGGAAAACATACTTCCTTAAATACTGCTATTCACAAATACTTTTCCCCCCTTAAGACGCCAGAATTCCAATGCAAACTTGTTTTATTTTTTGTTTAGGTTTTTAAATTTTTCGTTTTTATTTATTGCGTAGGTCTTTTGCAATATGGAAGTTACTGGAGGAGGATGGACAGTTATACAACACCGAGAAGATGGAAGTCTGGATTTTCAGAAAAGCTGGAAAGAATACAAAATGGTAAGGTGAAAAATGTGCAGTAACTGTACAATTCATTCAAGTGTCAAATTTCAAATACTACTTCCTATTGACCTAAATAGATAATTCTTCCTATAGTGACGTGGTATGGTCTTGCAGTCTTTTATGAAGTACCTTTCATCATATTTGTTACTTCTGAAAATACTTTTTACTCAGTTAGTTGAGTATTATTTCCCCTGATTTAGAGCTTCTTTCAGATCAGTTACTGAGATTAGAATGAGGCCAAAATGCTGCTGTCTGTCTCTCTGAAGTTTTGACTTGATATGATGTCAAGAGGTAATGGGCATGTGATAATGTCTCTAAGGCGTGAGTGTTTTCAGCTGAGAGGAACTCATTCAGAATTTGGAGCACCTCAGATAGGACTAAAATTTTTACTGGGGTTTATCCCAAGTCATATAGCATCTCTGCCAATCAAGTTAATGTACTGGAAATGTTGATACTTCAAATAGGATTACAAGAAAATAAATAACTTACCAAATTAAAGATGACATGACTTCAAGCAGGCTAGTTTCCCTTTGCCAGCTCAAAAAAATTTTACTCCAATCTAAATAACTTCTCATTTCTTTTTCATTCTCCGCCTGATCAAACTTTCTGATGGAGCTCCTTACACTGAGTCCCTGAGGACTGGCTTGGATTTCAATGATGTTCCCTGTGAAGTTTTTAGCACTGTATTATCAGCCTGGGAGGCAAAAGGGTTTTTTTACAGTTTTTGAAGAACACTAATGAAAAGAGAATTTTAAATCTTTAAAAATAAAAGCAAGTTCAGTTCAGTAAAAAATTCTATGGGAAGAAGTTCTATTGTAGAACTTACAACTTCAGAAATAAACATAATATCATATGATTGAACAAAAATCTAATTTTGGATTCTATTGATGCTTTATTTTCAATATTTTTATATTGCTTGAAACTATAAAAAATCATTTGGGTCACACTCCTTTGGATACCTAGAGGACATAATCTATTTTGTAACAGATATTAATTAAAGTGATATTAAAATGACAAAAAACATTTTTAATAGAGTTAAAAAATTGGAAATTTCTTTTAGAATTCATATTGTTCTAATTTAGCAGAAAACCTGAAAACTGTTTTACTTGATTTTGGTTCAGAATCTAATAAAATATAAAGCATCGAATTATTTTAGGGGAACCAAAATTTCAAGTTTCTACCAGTTCTACTAGTGAGGAAATTAGAATTTGTATGTGGAACTTGCATATGGACTTTCTAAAATTTATACATATCACATTAATGATTTTCTCAGGTTTTATCTCCTGAGATACACTCTTAGGCAGTGTAATAAATACAGCCCTTTTTAAAGTTTTCCCATGTGGTCTTTTTTTGTATGTATCCCTTCACTTAGTCATTTTCCTCCACTTTTCCTTCACAATAGTATGAATCTGTACAGGATTAGATTCTGTTGGTTTTCTCTGGTTCAAGCAGTCTGAATTAATTTTGCTTCTCTTTAGGAATGAAATAGTATTCTAAGGGATCATTTACTTCTACCAAATAAAAAGGATCCCTTTTGGACTTTTATTGACAATTTATCCTATATGTCATGAAACAAGATGAGGCTCAGGATTGCTCTGCTCCTATGAACCGTTTCACCAAAGTAACAATCTTAGGCTCCCTTCTGTGGTTATCATATAACTCCAAGTGTTGAATGTAGAATGGTAGAGGCTGGTGGACTCTATGTATTACTGGGGTATCTGAAAGCATCTGAGCTGCAAGCCAATAACACCACTAATTCTTTGGTTGTTCAGAGGGGGTGTGTGGTGTCGGTTGGACTGCCCTCCCTCTCCTTCCTGGTGTTTCTTCCAGTGAAAGCTGGGTAGTGCAGGGGAGAGCATGATGGCACTTAGGCTTACTTGGAGCAGTTGAACTTAATGTGTGTTTTCTCAGCCAGGAGTTCAGATAGAGATTTCCAGTTTTGTTAAGATATTCTTCATGTGCTTGTATCTCATTGGAGTCGTAAAGCCAACAGAAATAATATCAGAATAGAATAACAGCAACCATAAGTCTCTGGGACTTAATTTATTTTCAGTGCATTTAGCTCTTATTGGAAAGAAATCTGGAAAATTGTTGAAGTTTTTAAGCTGTAAGCAAGTACTTGCCAGCTTCTGAGCTGGACAGGAATTCAGGCCACCAGCCTGCACTACTGCTAAAGCCCTCACAAGTTATGGGCTGTTACAGTGTTAGGAGGTCAGTGCACATATGCTCTGACTCAGATCCTTACAGCAGCTCACTTGGGTTGAGGGGCACATGGAGCAGCCTCTGCATGGGGGACAGCACTGCTGGGTTACAGGAGCCACCTGACAGCAATGAGGCACTCACTGTCTGATGCAGTTTCATGCTGGTGCTTTTGGCTTACATGGAAGCACTTCTGTTCTAGACACCAATACAGTAAACAGGTTAAGTGAGAGGAGAGTAGCCATAAATCTTCTCAGCAGGAAGTATTTTACTCCATTCATACATAAATTGCCACACCGTCAGTGATAGCACAATACTGGTACTAATTTTTCCTCCTGGTTTTTTTTCTCCATTTCCACTTGCATTCAGCCCCCACTCTATAAAATAAAGTAACACTTTCTTTGGTATCTAAACCAACAGCTAATGAGTGCAAAACCTTTTCTGCAGATTCACTGTTATGCAAGATTGGTTATGTATCTTCTTGCTTGGGGGCATATGTTTCCAGTATCCTTCAATTTTCTTCTTAGTCCTGTGGTGTGCAGTGTAATTTGTACCTTTGCTTCTAGGAACTCATTTCTGACTAAGAAATCTCTTGGGCCATGTGAATTTTGTTCATTTAATAGTAATTGGAATAAATTCAGAGAAAACCCCATAAGTTCATCCTTCCATCCTTTCCTTATCAGTATCTACTACATCTGTTCTTTCGCATTTTGCAATGGGTTTTCTGTTATACCATTTGTTGCTTATCAGAAAAAAATTGAAGTAGAATAACAAATAATTTCTTTAACAGTAGGTGAGATCACCCTGAAGCAAATTTCAAGCATTTTTCATATTTTCTTGCCTAAGTAAATGTAAAACACTATTAAGAGTTTTGATCTCTAGAGGGGAATATCGCTTAAAAAACAATTCCTTGCCATCTGCAAACCCAAGACCTTTTAGAAGGGGGTTTTCCACAAGGTTACTGTCCAAGACACAGTTTCTGGCATTTATTAGGCAGTTATTAGCAATAATCAAATCTGAGTAAATGGTTAGCTCATGTGCTAACTTGGCTGTTGAGTCTTCTTGATCATTTTCCAGTTTTCAGTTCTTGGATGAATGCACCTTTTGCAGTGACTAGTCTTCATTTTTGCCAAATTAGGTGATGGAGTATTGGATTCCCTATTCTCTAGACTTTTAGCATGTCTAATTTAATAATTCCCATGAAATTCTCTGAATTTAGTCCACACTTGATAGCCCAATATTCACTACAAGTTTCCTTGGGGGCTTTCTTCAGGGTCAAGTCTGTTGGGAGTCTCCTCAGACATTTAAAATTATTTTCATACTTTCTCTCATTCGAGAAAAACTCTCAATAGGTATTTGAAATTGTGTGCCTTAGCCAGCCCACAGCAATCTTTTTCCTAGCCAGATTTTTTTCCTGCATGTCAGTGTTTAAGTGTAATCTATGCCTTAATTGCTACTTTCCTCTCTCTGATGACAAAAAACCCTATCACTTCTTTTAATCATTTATAATGTCATGAGCTAGATTAGGATCACTTGTACATTGTACACCCAAAGATGTATTTCTAAGCTTTATGGCAACCACTTCCTACCCTCCTGACAAGCAGCTTTCAGTGCTTGAAACAAGTCTGCTGCCAATTGTTTCAGAAGTTATCAGTAGCATTTGTGTGTGCCTGAAGAGCACATCTACAAAACCACTTCCATTTCTTTTGTGGTTTCTTCTTTTTCTTTTCTCCTTAAAGCTGTTGGGTCAAACTGATGGCTATCTCCATAGTGTTGATATAGTATGACACCAGAGCAGGATAATTTATGTTCTTGTGTGGCTTAAATTCTTCACACACTGCAAGCCAGACCATGAAGGTAGTCACCAGAACTTTCTCAGGAAGTATTTTTGGATGAAATTCTTATGGGAATTTACATTGTGTTATCTGGAATAGCCTGACTTTTCTCTGAGCCTCAGTAAACTTAAGTTGTTATAAGAAGTCATGTGATCTGAGTCTTCTGCTTACTTAAAAGACAGCCAAACGCATCTTTGGACTCTAAGTTTCTGGTTTCCTTCTAGACACGATGGTTTTTACACATTTTTATATTCTTCCTACAGTTCACCTCTATGAGTAAGCTCTAGTTTGGACAGAGGTCCCACCTATTTCCTGGAAAACCTTCTCTTTCCTGACAGTAAGGTTGCTGGTCACCTCATATTTTCATCTCACTAGTCTTTGCAAGTCCTACATGAGAACTAACATTCCAATAAAGAGTTTATTTTTCAGTGCCTTTGTTCAGTTCATTCTGAAAACTTCCAGATGTTGCTTGCATTCAATTTTTATTTGCAAACTGTTCAGCTCCTGTTTTATAATATGGCCTCCTAATTCCTTTTATGGTCTTCACCTGTTGTAAGCCTTTAAGCTTGAAAATTTTAATTTCTCTTGTGAAAGTTTCAGTTCAAGTTTCAAGTTATGTTAGAATTCTCCCTGCCCACATTTCTTGTCTTTAAACTCTGACATTTTTTTCCATATTGCTTCAGTAGCAAGGTTAACTTGCACATTTTTCTCATTCAAATTAGGTATTCACCACCATTTATATTGTATTTGTTTTGAACAAAGAGACAAAAACTCAAGCTGATGTAGTTTCCTCTTGGAGCATTAACTGAAGATGGATAATTCTCTGTTGTAGTTGTATCCATTTATAAATAGTGTTCAAGTTGTATTTTACCCCCAAATACTTGAAGAATCAAACAACTACAGACAGAGTTCTAACCCCTTTCAATAATTAGAACATTATATTCATGACTTTCTTTTTCAAGTGAGACAATGACTGCATAAAAATGCAGAAAGTACCTTTTAGAATTGTTTGTGTAAGCCTATTGATTCTGGTTCCACTATCTTAGTGCAAAATAACTTTAGATGTGCATGGGACTTCAAACAAAAATTACATAAACCATATGGCTTGGCTGAGAAGAATGTTCTCGACAGAAGTGCTCATAATTTGAAACCCCATACTCTGGGAACAATATCTTTCATAATTCTCAGATTTTTTAAAGCTAGATATTCTGAATAAATTTTCATTCCTTTTCCAGGATTATAACTATTTAAGGTATGTTATGCAGAGTTAAGGTTGTGAAATCTTCACACTTCTTGCATTGATAGATGTACCCCTGTGTTCTTAAAAAGAGGACTCAAATATGTCTTGTGACAAAAGATCCTCATCACTAAATTTTAGAGTAGTTTTGGTCTGACTCAAATAACATATACAGATAATGCCCAAGCAGTGACAGGTATCAGACCTCATTCTCAAATGACAGCTGGCAAAGAGCTACTTTGGTGTTTGATCTGAGACAGTTTCGCTGTTAGCATGGGAAATTTTCAGAGCACTTTTCACAGATCCTTCTTCCCCCTGTGTCTAAGTGAAACACTTGTGAGGGAAAGAATTACTGGTTCAAAGAACATGGGCAAGCGTTTTGAAGATAACCTTGGAATAGGAAAGGAATAGAAAAATTTTTCTGGAAGGAAGGGAGCCTTCATAAAGCTATCTGTACAACATCTATCCATCTAGCTACTAGCTGGAGATAAATCCCATAATTTCTTCAGCAGAGATGGCTTTGTGTTTTTTTCCCCTGTCAGTAGTGTGAAGCAGTTTATAAAGTACCTTGTAATACCAGCATGGTCCCTTCTGCAAAATGAAGAATTTGAGAACAGGATGGACTTATGAGAAAAGCAAAAACTAGGGGAATGCATGACCTTGGAAAAGACAGAAGTTATGTTTCTGTAGTGTAAACAAACCAGACAAGTTGGGAGTAGTGGTGGTCTTGAATTAATATGTTGAATGAATAAGAGTGGGTTATGATTACAAGGGGATAAAAAAGGCACACTCAAAACATAAATAATTTTGTAACATACAGTGACAAATTCATTACTTATGATAATATGCTTCAAAGTCATAAGTTTCTTACATCTGAAAATAAATAATTTTCTTCAAGGGACTGGGATAGATTACATGGAAGTAATTTGTTTCTTTCACACATTTACCAAATAATTTGGATATAAGGAAATGATTTTTGGTGACTGGAATGTGTATTCAGATATTATGTGACAGAGACCCACCCTTCTGTGATAAAGAATGGCATGTCATGCTGGTTTAATAAAAAGCCCCTTCTGACTGCAACAGTTGCTCAGATAATTGTTACTTTCATCACTGCTGTAAAAAGAGACAGCATTTTCTCTGCTTCTCCTGAGATCTAAATCCAGTATGTCCAGTAGAGAGAGACATGGTACTGAAGTGGTGAGAGACCATATTTTGTTTTATGAAAACATGCTCATGAAACTCTTCTTGTCCTGATCAAAACCTAGTCTACAGTGTAAGCTTCAACAGAATTATGTAAGGGAGCAAGAATGAAACAATATTTGTCTCAGAGAGGGTTGGATACTATATTGGGCACCAGAGATGTTACTACAAAAGGAAGTATCCTCTTTATTTTGGAGAATATTTTTGGATGTGAAATTAAACACAATTTTGTGTTGGATCACAGTTGTGTTTTAAATGTGTTATACTCAGCCCAGTCTTTCCTAAGAAAATATTACTGGATAACATCCGTTTCAAGAGCTGTGTTGACACATGTATACTTGTGCCTGCTTTGCCACCAGTGCTTCAATTTAACAGCATTAATTTATATTGATAAGATTCATGTAGTATTCCAAAGACTGTTACTTAATAAATTTTATATACTGATATCAATGTTTAGCTTAATTATGCTAACATCCTCTAGTAGAGCAACATGAGAAAAATTAAAATCATTAAAGAACTATTCTAACCACAAGATGAAAATGCTATAGTAGAAGATCCAGGTAACATTCTTTGAGGTTGCTTTTAAAATCTGTGACTTGAAAATATAGTAGAATTGTAACAAAGGTCTTCCCAAATAGCAGTTGTATGCTTTCCTCATGAAATAGCATTTCACTTCAGGAAGAAGCATCTTCTGTGTGATCTGCTCCATTTGGAACTTACTGGAGCAGCTCTTTGCTTTGGGGCTCATTACAAATTAGAAGTATAACTTTTTGACTCTGATGTCAGTCAACTTCTATTCTTGTTCAACTGTTTTGACTACCTGCTGAGCCAAGCACAAGATTCAAAAACAACCCACAAATTTGATGCTTGCTCTATTTAGACAGATTACGGGGCTGAAACTCAAGTCCCTTTTCAAACTCACAAACTTTTGGTCTTTTCTGCACCATCCATGCTCATTTTTGCTATGTGGGATTAATCAGTGTATTTGGAGAAGAGAATTAAGTCCTACATCCCAAAAGTTTTTCTTTTTGCCTGAAATAATCAAAACCACCATTTTTAGATTTTTTTCCCTTACATTTTGCATATTTAGCCGTAAAAATTACCATTTATTTCTTTGCAAATAATGACTCAGAAAGTTATCTGAAGCTCATTATTCATTTTTCTTAGAGCACAAAAAAAGAGTTTTCTTTTCTTTAATACATACCCACGTCCCTGGGATGCTCTTACTAGGAGCCACACTAAGTGTCTGTTCATTCCTAGCATCCACTCATCCTAGAGTGAAAAAGGTGGTTAGGGATAGAGGCCTCAGACGTAATTTGTCTCAGTAAGAAATACTCTCCTATTTTCAGTCACACGGTAAGGAAGTTAGATTGAAATCCAGGCCTGAGAAAGATGTACTGGTTGTTTTATTTGTAGGAAATATATGTAGGCAACTGAGCTGTTTTGGGCCCCTCACCCAGCCAGAGGTAATCTTTGTGTAAGGTTTGCACTTCATTCTGTCACTGTGACTTTTATTCATTGAGAATTTTGCTGCTACTGATAATATGTGTGTTTGAGAGGGAAAAAGTAAAAAGTGAACCTAATTTCTGTATGCCTACTAATATATTTAATCTAGAATGAACTGCAACTGACTGAATTGCTGCAGATTACAAACACGGTTTTCAGGCAGATTATACAGATATTTAGATCTTTACCTAAACTGACAATAGCTTAGTTTTCTTTTTAGTCTTTTGAGAAGTTATCTCTGGCTTCAATCTAAATATATTTTTAAAACTTGCCAATAGATATCTGTTAGTATTTCCTAGGAAAAAATCTGAATATTTAGAATTGTTTTCCAATATTCTTTTAAGTAAACATTAATTAACACATATGTTATCTGAGGAAATTGAAGTAATTTCTATAAACAAAATCTTTATTTCAAATAACAGAATGAATAATATAATGTGATGGGAATGAAAATACATGAGTATACATAAAAAGTATACAAACATTTTTTAGAAATTATCTTCTTAAACAATATCCATTCCACATTTTCAGCTGAGGCAAAAGGAGCTGAATATTCTTTATGGCTTCTGGGAAGTCACTGCTGCTGTAAAACACTGAATTATTATCTGCTTTATTCACTGAATTGTCTGACAGAAGATGAACCCATAGGATATATTGGCTATGTCTGGTTTCAATTTGTTTTGTCTATAAAAAGTCAAAGCTTCCTGCGAGCATTATCAGACAAAATAAATAAAGTAAGAGAGATAATTGTTTAATGAACTTGGAGCAACATGATTCAGGCAGAATACCCTCACGGATTTTGCCAAAGCTAATAAAATTCTTTTGCACCCTACTTATTATTTTTGAATAAGTATCAACTTTGTAAATTCTTAAAGGCATTTTTAAAACTAGTACCGAATTCTGGTTCTTTGTACTTATGACTGCTTTAGTAGTTTGGGCTCTGTTAACAACCATATTGAAATTGAAAATGAGCTGATGTAGAACTCAGATGTCATCTAGAATAAATATTATACAATCATGTGCTTTTGTCCTTGATTCCTAGTTCTACGTACTTTAATCCATACAAAAGAACAATAAAATCTTTCGCTTGTTTTTGCATAGCAGTTGAGCATTATGTCAGAATTTACAGTTTATGATACAGTTATATAGAAACAAAAACCAGATTTCCTTCATCTGACTACACAAATAGATTTACAATTGTCAGTAAGGTTATGTATTGTGCCATTTTTTTCCTCTGAAAACAGATTCTATCATGTTGACAAGAACAATTTGCTCTAATGTAGTATAAAACATTACTTTATTATTCCTCAATGACAAAACCTGGATAAAAAAAATTTACTTATTGTTTGTGATTTTTGTGTCTTATTTCAGATCAACCTTTGCCAAAATATGATCTTAATGCAATTATCAGCAGCAAAAATGTAATCCTTTTCTGTATGTGAAGAATAAAATGAAATATTATAATAATATATGCTGGGTCAGTGCAAACATTTGTGTATCCTCTTTGTGACTAATAGTGGAGAGATAAGAAAGCATATTATGAAAATGTAAGCATATTTCCCTGCTGTAGTCTTCAGCTTCCATAGAGTGCTAGTGAGGAGAACTCTGAGAACTTTTGGAAATTACTGATTTTCTTATTACATTAAGCATTATTTTGGGAACTTAAAGCCTCTGATTTGCCAGCCATCTCAAAATATTATGCAAATTTCTAGGGAAAAGTAATTTTGAGTATTTTTTGAATAAAGTGTAGAGCTTAAATAATTAATCTCTTTATTTGGAAACATATAATGAACAAAATATAGAAAGATAATGACAAACTAGTGTCTCTTAGTAGTTTTAAATGCAATTTTGGAACAGTGTCTAAGACCCACTGGGTTTTAGGGAATCTTAAAATGTAGTTAACTGCAAACACATTCATGAAATACAGATGTTCCTTTTCCTAGTGGATTGATAGCTGAGGATGACTTGGATCACCTCATGTAATTCCTTGAGTTCAGGCGCAAAACTTTTAACACAAATAATTATGGAAGCATTTGCTATAACTATTTGAATGCAAAAACTGAAGTGTTTGTTGACAGTGTATATCTGTACTGGGAAACAAATATATTTAATAATAACTATGGGCCTGAAATAGTTCACTCCTAACGTTAACTTTTTACACTGCCCTAAGGCATTCTCAAAACAAAATTTCTTGTCCTAAATCTTAGGCATCAGTCCATAAATGACAAGCATGGTCTTAGGCAAGGCTTTAGGCATCTTATCACTTGGGACCCCACAGATTTAAGCAGCAGTATAAACCCTAATGGTCTGCTAACTAAAATGCTTATTTTTCAGTTCTGAAGTTTAATTACCGAACGATTACTGAATTCTCTCATGAACATCAAAATTAATGAGGTCTGCTTTTCTGTGGACTTTTGTCCTGCATCCCACATAGAAGTCCCATTCTTATTACTAATAATCTTCTGAAACCCTATTATTTTCTAGGATTCTCTTTGGTAAAAGCTCGAGTTCCCCTTTTATGTCCCTCAATCTCTCCCAGATGTCTAAGAACCTCTGAGGCAATATTTGCTCAGCATCTGCACTTGGCTGGCTGCTCTGTGTCTGCTTGTAGCAATTGGAATAGGCAACAGCTGAGCTTCTCCTTCAGCATTTCTCCTAGCAGCAACTCCACACAGACACCAGTTCTCTGAGACCTTGTTGAATTTCAAGCTTGTGTGATTTTTAACCAAACCTCAAAAGTTTTCAAAAAGTATTTCACAAGTATAAAGGACAGGTGGGCATAACAATTACACAAGTTTGTTTTCCTAAGTTTTCTAGTTCTCTGAGACAAAAAAAAAATTGTGTTTGAAGACAAAATTCTGAAATGTTCTTAAAGCTAAGGATTCTGAAGGTAAATCAAAAGAACTAGGCACAACTATTTTCTTTGCCACCCTCAGGGTTGGGAGTGGAAACACAAAATTAAATCACGTTTTTCAGGGGGTTTTTGGCTAATATTATGCCATTTTCCTCTGCACACAAAGGTTTACATATCCCATCAAAGTAGTAGTGTTCTTGTAGTAGAGACAGTCTAAGTAAGATATAAACAAGGAGAGCTGTGTAGTTATTAAGTCAGCCAAAGTATCTGGGAAAAACAGTATGCACGCAAGCCTTTCTTCAGCTCTGAAATATAGGCAATAAACTGCAGACTAAATACAGGTTGGAAACAGTGGAGTCTGGCATAATAAAATTATACTTGAAGAAATTGCTGCCAACTCTGTGCTTAACAGAAATGTACTGCTCCTCTCTGGTTTACATCTATGAAAGCTTTGAGTGCCTGCTTGTTTGTTTATATATTTCTAGCCTTATTAGGTGTTTAATAAAGTACACTGCTTCTCCTTTGGAACATTCCTTGCTCCAGAAAGATGTTTTATATCTCACTTACTTCCTTGGTTTTCTTTTCATAAAAGGAAGTAGTTTGTTTAAAAAGAAGTTACTTCTGTCAAGGAAAAAACATCTTATTTTAGGCATTTCTAATCTGAGTTTCAGTATTGTAGCCTCTGATAGTAGGATTCCCTTTTTCATAACTAATGTGGTGGGTTTCCTCTTAATTTTCAATATTTCTTTTTTATATTTCTTTTGTTCCCTGTTGCTGCAGCTTCATTTCCTCTGGTCAAGAGAGCAAAGCACTTAGTGATAGATTTTCATCTTATGCAATAACACATGTGAAAAGGGAAAAGGAGGTGAAAATTTGAGGAATAAAAATCATTACTTCAGAATAATTGTATATGGTGTCTGGAGTTTCTATAAAAAACATATGGGATCATATAATGTTAAAACACTACATATATTACATCCTGAGTAGGCTGTAATCTAAATGAGATAAGATGTATATAATTCAATACACAACAGTTCAAAGGGGAGTCCCCTCAGTTTTCTTGCACTGGGAAAAAGGAAGAAAGAATTTCCTGATAATCTTCCCTTAAAGATAGACAGATAGTAATAATAATAGTAATAGTAATAATAATAATAATATTTCTATGAATAATAAACCATGTAAACTCCAGGAAAACCTAATTTGACTGATATCTGAACAACTATGCTCCACTTCTTTCTGAATTTTAGGGAGACAAACTGCCTGGTAGGTAGTCTATGCAGAGCATATTTTGCCTTTCTCTGAGATGAGTGACAGTGAGCAGTAGTGAAAGATGTCAGAGACAAAGCACCAACTGCTCTGGTATGACACTGCCAAAGCTACTAGGACAGGAGACACCAGGTGGGACAGTCGAGTAGAAAGACAAGGCAAGAAGATGGAAAGAGTCAAAGGTACAGACAGAAAACAGTGATAACTACAGAACGGTGTGCCAGCTGTAGACAGGGTTCATACAGGTGAGGAACAAGTACTTTTGTGTTCTAGAAGGAATGTATGAAGCCAAATACAAATGTGAATGCCACCAAAGCAGCAAGTGAGAAATAACAGAAACATCATAATGGGAAAACTTGAGGAGCAGCAGCTCACACTGGAAGACAAATGGGTTCAAAGCAGGGTATCACCACTATTGCCTACAACCAGTATTTCCAGAGACTTCTATAGGAAATAATCTACTGCAGAAAGAGGCTATAATGAAATAACATGGAGGAAAGGAAAAGCCAACTAATAGTGTGGTCCCACAATTCAGTCTGAGACTTCTTAGAGATTTGCCACACACTACTGAATTTCAGTTCTTGCCGATGAAACACTTTGTCCACAGGTATCTCTTGATAGTCTGAGCCAAAAGGCAGACATGCTTATTCAAAATACAAGTTAGTGTACTCAGATCAGCACAGCCAAACATCTTCTCAGCCTCTCCTATCAGTGAGTCACCAAATATATGCTCAGTTAGGATCATGTAAACAAAAAATGAGTCCTGAGTAAAGTACTTTCTACTGTAATTTTCTTTAGGAACAATGAAAAATTCCTCCATTTTTTGGACCAAACTTTTAAATTTCTAAACTTTTAAAATTAATTTTCTTTAGAAGTTTGCAGCTGATATACCTATGCACTGCCTGAGCGAGTGTTACCTGTGCTACCATATGGTATACCATATTTCATCCTCCAGAGACACAACTAGTCAAGGCTGGAACCACAGCAGTAAAATAAAAAAAAAAAAAGAGAGAGCTCTACTTTCAATGTTTTCACCTCATGTTAGTGACTGAAACATTATATAGAGAAGATCGATGTCTTGCAAATGTGTCTCACAGACACATTTCTCATTATCTAACCTTTAGTCCCAAGGAAGTCTCTTCATTTTAACCCCTTTAAAAATATACATGCTTTCTGGAAATAATCCAGTCTTTCATTTAATTTGACTAGGAAATTTTCACAGGAACTTCTAAAACACCCCCAAGCCCCATTGTAAGCAAATCAGGAGATTTCTGGTTCCCATTCTTCCTACCTTAAGAAATATGAATAAGCACAGTCATGTTGGAGTAATTCTTCACAAGTAAATATTAGAGCTGAAAATAATTTTTACTGCTAAAGAGAAAAAAAGAAAAATGTAAAATGGATTGGAGAGTTCTCAGGTATGAACAAATAGTTTAAAAAGAACAATTATTCTAATATATATTACATAAGTTAATGACTGAATAAAACATTAAATTTAATGTAGTAAAGTATTCACTACAATTTAAACAGCTTTAAAACCTGGAAGATGTATAAAAATTATGTCTGGGAATTGGTTTTGAAAATTAATTATACTTTTTCTTTCATTATTATTTTTCCATGTTTGAAAATGACATTGTTTGCTTAACCAGAAATAAGATCATCTGATCTGAACACATGAAATGTGAGGAGAGCAAGGTGACTAGGAGAAGAGCTAGATAACAAGGTTTAACACCATATTAAATGCATTATAGAATATTACTGTGTCAAGTATTCCCACTGGATGACGTGCAAATACATCATCATGTTATTAATATCATGGACCTGTAAAATGATTTCTAGCTGATAACCTCAGCTACCATTTCAAACAGCAGCTGAACTGTATGACATTCCTACATGATACATATTAGTAGAATCATTTTAGAGACAGTCAAACTGCAGCAAAGAAAATTATAACCAGTAATTAGAATGTACAGTTAAATTATAATTATGGTTTTATTATTGTGTAAAGGCTCTACCAATTACAATAATTACATCTAGTTATTTTGCCAATTTTTTCTAGGGTTTTGGTAGCCCATCAGGTGAACATTGGCTGGGAAATGAATTTATCTTTGCAATAACAAGTCAGAGGCAATATACTCTAAGAATTGAATTAATGGACTGGGAAGGAAACCGGGCATATTCACAATATGACAGATTTCACATAGGAAATGAAAAACAGAATTACAGGTAAGAATCTATTGAAATTCTTTTGACTGCTGAGTGATAAATATTATTCATTGTTCACTTGTCAAATATGAGAAAGGACAATAATATGATGCTGATTTTCATCAAAAGTGGATAAAGATTGTAAGAATAAAACAGAAATCAGATTTCTCAGTGATGGAAGGATAGAGTAAACCTAACATATCTGAGAACAAGGGATCTATTAATTATGTTGTCTGGTAGAACTGCTAAAAACTGTATAACTTCTATATTCAGAACTCAAACTTGATTGAATATAAAAAAAGATTTAGATTCTGCATTAAAATCTGCAGGATATCTACCTCAGATGCAGAAGACTGAAACAATGGACATGGGAATAAAAGACCAAAACTGCTATTAAACCATCTCATAGTTTCAAACTAAAAATTTAGTGTAAGTGAAGAGGAAAAACAGAATGCTGGATCTTATTTTGAAGAAATTAAACATAAAAACTTTTCTTAATAATATTTTTCTCCCATACTTTGTTTTAAGATAAAAGTTTTTTTTTTTTTAAAAAAAGAAGAAATAACTTGAAGACACAAGAAATATGGATAACCTAAGTAGTTGTTTATACTATTTTTTAATCATTGCTTCATCTGAGCAGACAGTAGAATGTTAGAAAATGAAACCCATAAAAATATCCAATTATTTATTACAGCATATCTAATTAGCATAAGACTCAGTAGAGAAACAGATATATTGTAAATTCAAACATTCAAGGCATGTGAAACCAGGCTGGTATTCAGATCCTTAATTTCAAGTAACATGATTCTCAAAAATGCTGACGGCCTCCCTGCCCCCTGGTCCCCAGCGAAATGGAGGTGAGAGCAATTTGCTCTTTCTGCTGACAGGGCTGTGCCCAGGTGGGACACAGAGCAGTGCCCCTGCCCTCTGGGGTTTGGCGGGGGCAGCAGCCAGAGCTGTACCAGTGCAGGGGATCCCTTTACAAGCAATCAGTATGAGTTTAGCTCCTGCATAAAGCAAGGACTGTCCCTCTGCACACAAAGGATGGCTCTATCCCCTCCCTACTGCCTCCAGCAGTGCTGTCCCTGGCACTGCCCATGGAAAACCACTTCCCCAAATCAGGAAGGGCGGAGCACCTATTCCAAGGTAGTTTTAGGCAAAGAATAAATATAAGTAATTTCTCAAAAGAGAGGCTAGAGATATTTATACAAAACATAAAAAGAGCAGTGTAAAAGTGGGGTCTTAAACATTAGTAGAATAAGTTCAAAAGGAAAAGATGAGACAAATCCTTGTCCAATGAAGAAAAATGTTGAAGGGCAGTTATAAATAGCTCAAAAATTTATGGTGAGTCGGAGGAAAGGAGTAATACTCAGGGGAAGAATTAAAATGGCTGAATTTGCTAACAAAAACAGTCTTTTTTGCTCATCTTTATTCTGAACTAAGGACGACTATGTATTGTCGAGGAATTGGAAGGCTGTTGAAAATTTAACATGTTAAAGCTCATGTTTAAAGAGGATTTCTTTTTCAGGACTCCTCTGTGTTTATTCATGGCAAAATAGCAAGAGAATGTCTCGTTATATTTCAAAATGGGAAGGGAAGGGAAGGGAAGGGAAGGGAAGGGAAGGGAAGGGAAGGGAAGGGAAGGGAAGGGAAGGGAACTCACTTTCACTATAAAAAAAGGAGATCTTTTTCAATATAAAGAATCTTTTCTGAACATGGAAAAATGTAAAAATTGATCCATGTAAATTCTTCTTGCTAATCAAGAAAACCAAAAGAGATATAATTCAAACTTACAGAAATTAAATTAGAGGGGACATACAGGCCTCAAAGATTACGATGTTGAGTAACAGACATAAATTCTGCTACCCACATCCAAGTCACTTTTTCACAAAAATCGAAGGGAATTTGACTGCAGGCTATCAACTGCACTTTTGGTTCCTGTCCTATTATATAGTATAAATGAAGGCCAGAATGAGATCTGCTCACACTTTGTGGTCTCCTTATGGTGCAACTGAAGCTCTTCAACTGAATCAGTTTCATTCATATTTTTCTGGAATAAGCAAGGATGAAAACATAAAGAAGTAAAAAAAAAGTCCATCTCTGTTTGCTCTTTGGGTTTCAAATTATTTCCTCTATTATTTTTACTCAAGTATATTTGACTATTTAAAGAAAATAGCTGAGTAACATGGTGACAGTCCTGGAAATAATGATGTGCAAGCCACATGCAAGTCTGAACTGTTTTTCGTGCTTGATAAATGCACTGGTGCCTAGTCCAGACAAATAAATGCCAAGCAGATATTTTGCAAACCAAAATTATGTTGGGCTATTTTATAATTTTTACAGGAATGCATCCTATGACATTAAAACTCCTTATTTTGCTTGCCAGCATCACTATCTGTGATAGCAGCAATTCCAGAAGGCTGGCTGAATAAAAACCTAATTATTGAGTACTAAACAGCTGGCTACCCTTCAGAGAATGCTGTTTTCCCTTTATCTGAGGAGCTGCCATTAAGGATTTAAATGATTCCTCTGAATCTGAAAACCACAATTCCCAAACTCCTGCTCCCAGTGCCTTTCCTTTAAAACTTTCAGGCATTTGCCATGTTTGCTTCAATACCTCAAACACAGAACAGCATACCTTTTCAAAACTTTAGTTACTGTTATTTGAAATAATTTTTCCAAACAAAATATATACTGTCTTATTTTGGAAGCTTGTTTCTTATAATGACCCACATCAAATATTATTTCTGTTAGCAAAAACATGTAATTGTACACTGGCTAGATTCACATTAGTTTCAAATAACATAAGTTCACTAAGAGTGACCAGTAAAGAGACAAGTTTCTAAGCTGGTCTGGGAAATGGATCAAGAAAATCTGAAATAGAAAAAGAGTATTGAAATGAAAAGAAAGCTCAAGAAGTGGAACATTTTTAATTTGCACTGCTATAGCAAGTGCCTTGTATATTTGGAAGATGTGAAAAAAAATAAGGTTCCAGGTCTTATGCTCAAATACAGTAAAAAAAGAAAAAGAAAATAAAAGAAAAGAGAAAAGAGGAAAAAGAAAGGAAAAGAAAAGAAAAGAAAAGAAAAGAAAAGAAAAGAAAAGAAAAGAAAAGAAAAGAAAAGAAAAGAAAAGAAAAGAAAAGAAAAGAAAAGAAAAGAAAAGAAAAGAAAAGAGAAAAGAAAAGAAAAGAAAAGAAAAGAAAAGAAAAGAAAAGAAAAGAAAAGAAAAGGAAAAGAAAAGAAAAGAAAAGAAAAAAGAGAAAAGAAGAAAAGAGAGGAAAGGAAAGGAGAACCATGAAGTGATAAAATCTGCTTGAGAAAATATCAAAAATAATTTCCATGTTGTTCTTCCGAAATCCAGCCCCACTTTACACAAAGTTCAGTTCAGTCTGGATAACTCCCAGTTGGTGATTTCAGAAGTGTCCTGTTTTTTCTCTGGGCTTTTTGTATTCTCTTTACTACTTTTTATTAGTCTAAAGAATCTATTATTAAAAAGAGTAATGCTGAACACATGTAAGTTCAAATATACTTGCTTCCCTTTCAAAATGAGACAGCTCCAAGAGGTTTTCTGGGAAATTAGAATAAAATCTATTTATCCCAGATGATGACTGGGAAGAATGTTGAGATGAGAAGGCGAATACTGAATCAGTAAATGTAGAATGATAAATGATAACTGAAACAGAAAATCAAATGTTGCACCACATGTGAAATCTTTAATAACAGTATCTAAGTGATTTATGTCTTTTAGAACATCTTTAGGTTCCTTATCTACACAAGATGACTACACAGAGACTCTCTGTAAATATGATGAAAATATCTCTGTCAAATTCTTTGTGACTTACATTGTGGCAAGTAAAATCTCCATGCAGTAAGAAGATCCAGATCTTGCAGATCTCCCATTTAGTGCAGTGTTTCTTAATATAATTAGGAATTATTTATAGAACTATAAAAACATAAGTTGAAAGAGAATCCTAAAAGACACAAGACCTCTCCTCTTTTCCTGTGTAGACTCTGCCTAGCCCACTTGACATTGTTTGATATTCTTAGGAGCTGTACAGCTGTGATACACTGCTGCTCTGACCCATGTCCTCAGATCCTCCACAACTGAACAGGAAAAGTAACCATCTTTTGGGATTTCAGGCACCACAATCCATAATCCTACATATTAGTTTATGAAAACAGATATATTGATGCTGAATTTTGAACATTAGTATAATTTCAGCCTGCAGATAATTTTGTTTTTTCTACTCATGATACAGAAGGAGCACTTCCAAGCAAAGCAAGGGGTGAAGAATGGGGGAATTACACTTTTTACTTAGATGAGCTATTTTTGCTTCAGAACCATTAGAGAGGTTTAATAGACACTCATCTCCTATGACAATATACTTCGGTATTTATTCATTCTTTTAGTTAGAAAAGTTTGCTATTGCTGCAATGATTCACTAACTTTGGCCTTATCCATGGAGAAATATGGTTAAATGGTCAGACAGCACTGCTTGGGTGAGCTGGCTTTGGGATTCATGTAGGCATAGGTGAAAACAGGCGATGGACAGAGAACATCCTAACTTCCCTGAGTCAGTTTGGATGTAAGGTGGTGGCTGACCTTTGGTAGTTAAAATGAAGAAGAAATTTTATATTGGAATGAGCATGAGAAAGTGATTGGAAAATCTCATGAGAAAGAGAGCACAGATCCATTAGGAGCTTAAGAGACTCATTGACAGGGCAATAATAGTCATGTGGGGAAGTGTCAGGTGTGTGGGTCCTCAGATGCAACAAGTTGATGAAATTTGTTGAAAACAGGAGAGATAGTCATTAAAATTGTTCAAATCACTTCAAACTGCTGACATGATCTTCCAAGCTCTGCAAATCTAGGTGACAGTTTCCAAGCTCTCCAAAATCCTGTGTCTCTCCAGGCTTTGCTTTAGAAGTTAAGATCAGTTGATGAAAGTAACCTAAAAATTAGTAAACTTTATGGGATCTGGTAGCAGAAAGTTTTCAATTCACTGAGTAGAATATTGGACTTTTAATTCTTGTTTGATTAAAAGTTTGTATATTTAGTTTCAGCAATAGTATTTTTTCTCTCTGTTCTCTTAGACAAATCAGGTAGGTAGTCTGCTGCCAGAAGTCTTGACGTAATGTTCATCTTAGATTTTTTTTTAAGGTGGATGCTATTTATGTCATCACCATCGTTGAACTAATGATGGAATTTCTTGGGAAAATCCTCACTTATCCTTCTGTAAAATAGAGAAAAATATGTTTATCTGTACTGTCTTTTAAATTTTACTGCTGAAAATTCTGTAATTGACAGCAAAATAAGTATTATTTGAAAGTACAAATTTTATGGGAACAGATGGTTTTATGTATCTTTAATTAACAAACATATTCCACATAATATTACTGTTTCAGAAACAGGACACAAATAAGCCATTGTCACTTTCTTAGTGTACAAAATCTCATTTTTAAATATCAGTGTGGTTCTTGTTATTACCCAGGCTTTTCCATCATGCATTTGTATAAGTAACATTTTCTTCTGGTGTCACTTGAGTTATTTAGGTAAAATAGGGGATCAATCTTACTTGTAAGTTTTTTGAGCCATCTGCTTTGCTTCTTCTTTGAAGGATCTATTCAGTCTTTTCTCAAATGGGGAAGGAAAAGTACAGTGGAAGATATACAGGAAACCTTTAACAAAGTGAAAAAATAAACACAGATTCTCTTGGGACCCAGTTCTGTGCCTAGACCCTGGTACTTTTCTTGCCAAATATAAAAAATACAGAATAACTTAAAAAATAGTCATGGTGTAAAAATGCAAATAGCCTGTAGTAATTCACTTTTATTTGGAAGCTGAAATTTAATTTGCTTAAAGTCTACTTCAGAGGAAATATCCATGTAAAATCCTATTAACAGACAGAATGATATCTGTGGTACGCATAATTTATATGATTTGAAAATATTTTCACCAAACAGTGGTATAAAATCAATAATATGGAAAAAAGTTTTACATCTTTATGTATGTATAACTATCTGGCTTAAATAATTTTGTTTTATTTAACAATACTGTCAGTTCAATTATATTCCATGAAGCCTGGAAGTGTAAGGATTCAATCCCATGTCATTAACCAGAGGTATTTCTGGAAACATTCCAGAGTTACTATATCTTATCAGTGACTAAAACTCACTGGCAGTTCATGCAGTATCTCCAAATGTAAGCAGAAATCAAATATAACATTTTCTCTGACTGAAAGCTGATGTAAATATACTCATGGAATTTATGAATTTAAAGAAATAACTTAATTCACATAAATCCCAATATACACTATCTATCCACAGCTAATAATTTTCCACTTCTAACTTCATTAAAGTAATTTATAGTTCAATATACAATAACTCTGACTACCGTGGAGCAGGAACAGAGGTTTGCTTCCTCTTTGTTATGGAATTTAATGAGAATGGATTGAGCTACGTTGGCTACGCTGCAGTGCAGCTGAAGTCTTCAGAAGATGAGCCATGGGCTCTTGAGGTAACAGAAGCCAAGAGAGAAACACCACTGAAATATCTCAGAAGAATCAAGGGTTATTCCTCTAAGAAGGTAGCACAGCTGACAGCCCAGTGCACACAGCATGGACAACAGACAGGTTGGAAGCCACTGTGCCACTAGTCACTAGCCACTTGCCATTACTGAAACTTGGTGGGATGAATCCCCTGACTAGAGTGTGGCTATCAGTGACCACAGGCTCTTCAGAAGGGAGAGGCAACGAAGGAGGGGAGGAGGCATTGCCCTCTACATCAATAAATGAATGCTCTGCTAAGAATTGTTTCTGAAAAAACACTTCTTGGTCAAAACCACTACACAGCCACAAACAGTTGAAAGCTTACAGGTAAGAATTGGAGACTGAGGCAACAAAGGGAGCCTGGCGCCAGGCCACTTGATCAAAGATAGCCCTATTGACAAAACCTTCTTGCTCTAGCTATAGGAAGCATTGCACTTACAGGCTCTTTTCCTGCTGGGGGACTTCAGTGACTCCAACATCTGCGGAGAAATTGTCATAACGAGATGTAGAAAATCCAGGAGACACCTGAAGTGCATGGAGAATAACTTAAGCCAGGTAATAGGCTGCTCTACCAGAGAGAATAGAATACTGGATCTCATGGTCACCAATAAAAGTAAGCTACTTAATCACTGACATCAAATTTGGAAGCAGCCTGTACTTCTGTAGTCACAGAATTACAGAATCATAGAATCATAGAATGGTTTGGGTTGAAAGAAGTCTTAAAGATAATCTAGTTCCAACCCCCGTCAAAGACAGGGACACTTCCCACTAGACCAGGTTGCTCATGCATTGGTGGAGTTTGCAGTCCTGAGGAATATGACTCAGGCAAAGAGTAAAGTCAAGACCCTGAATTTTAGGAAAGCAACCTCAATCAAGGAATTAATTAATAGGAGCCCCTGGGGATGTGTCCTCAGGGACAAGGGAACAAGACAGACTTATAGGTCTTTTAGGACACTTCCCATAAAATTCAAGATCTAGCAATCCACAGGCACAAGAAATCAGTAAAGAAAGGCAAGAGAGCACCATGGCTGAGTTGAGATCTGCTAGTAAAACTAAAGGGCAAGAAGGAAATGCTCAGGCAGTGGAAGCATAGACAGATATGCTGAAAAAGTGTAGGTACACTGCCTGGTTATGTAGGGATGAAATCAGGAAAGCAAAGTTGCAGCTAGAGCTGAACTTGGCAAGGGATGTAAAGAATCGTAAGGACAGCTTCTACAAGTGTGTTAGCAATAGAAAGAAAGTCAAATAAAGTGTACTCCTCTCCATGAGCAAGAGTGATAAAAAGGCTGAGGTACTCAACAATTTTTTTGCCTCAGTCTTCACTGGCAATGTCTGTTCCCACAGCTCATGGGCAAGTGGACCACAAAATTGGGACTGGGAAGCAAAATCCTGCCCACTGTAAGATAAGATCAGTTTTGTGATCACCTAAAGAACCTGAGCCTACATAAGTCTATGGGACCTGACAAGATGCATCCCAGAGTCCAGAGGGAATGGACTGATGGAGTTGCCAAACTACTCTGTGATATTTGAAAAGTCATGGCAGTCAGGTAAAGATCCCAATCTGGAAGAAAGGTGCTGGACCTGGATCAGAGCAACACCCATTATCAACACAGGCTGGGGGATGAACAGATCAAGAGCAGCCCATGAGAGAAGGCCTTGGGAGTTCTGGGGGTGAGAAGCTGGACATGGCCCAGCAAAGTGCACTTGCTGCCCAGAAAGCCAAATATGTCCTGGTCTGCATCAAAAGCAATGTGGCCTGCAGGGCAAGGGAGAGGATTCCGCTCCTCTGCTCTGCTCTGGTGAGACCTCATCTGGAATACAATGTTCCTCTCTGGATCCCTCAGAGCACAAGACATGGAGCAGATCCAGAGGAGGGCCATGAAAAACATCACAGGGCTGAAACCTCTCCTGTGAAGAAAGACTGAGAGAGTTGGGATTGTTCAGCCTGGAGAAGCGAAGGCTCCAGGGAAACCTTAGAGAAATTTTTCAGTACTTAGAAGGGGCTCATAAGAAAGGCTGGGACAGTGTTTTTATAGGGCCTGTTGCCATAATACAAGGGATAATGATTTTAAACTGAAAGAGTATAAATTTAGACTAGGCATAAGGAAGAAATATTTTGCAATGAGGTGCTGAAATAATGGAAAAGTTTTCTCAAATTAGTGGTAAATACCCCCTCTTTGGAAAAATTCAGGTCAGGTGGGACAGAGCTCTGAGTAACCTGAATTAGTTGAAGATGTACCTGTTTGCTGGAGGGGAAGTTTTGACTAGATGACCTTCAAAGTTCCTTCCAACCCAGACCGTTCTATGATTCTATGATTTTATTATATTATTTACTAAATACTGCAAAGGATTTATATATGCAAAAGCAGCTCAGAAATTATACAATTTATCAGACATTATCTGTTTAAAAATCTTTTATTTTGATCAAAATTAAAGCTAGAACTCCTTTATAAATTAGTATCTAGGACATGGAGAGAAATAACCTTGGTGTTCCCTAAACACAAGCAAATTATTTCCTTAAGATTTTAGAAAAGTACTGGCATACAAGATTTACTAGGTTTACACTATTAATGGTACAGCAGCCCTGTTTTCAAGGAGGAAGACAAAGCCTCCAGTGTAAGTCACACTCAGAATTTGATATAACAATGGCCTAACCATTTTGGTGTATCCACTTATTCATCAATAATAGGTAGATATCTGTTACCTATTTTCATTATTAGGTCTTCCAAGGTATCTCTAAATTGATGAGGTCTTTAGTCTTGGTTTTCTTTATCCTTTTCCCCTAAAAGGTTAGTTTTCAATTATCATCTCCAAACTGATATATTTCCTTCATCAATACTGAGTAATTCTCCATATATTCAGTTTCATGTGCCTGCAGAACCCACCTTCCAGTAGTTTTTTATAGGATATTAGTAAGAGACTTTCAGTAATTAAGTGTGATTTTGCTCTTATGATTCTAGAAGCTTTTCTTTCATTTGACATTTTAGGGCTTTTCAGCCACTTAACTGGAGAGAAACTTGTTTTCCAAAATGTTTCGCCACAGCTATCACAATGGAACATAGTGGGCATGACCTCATCTCCTCCTCCAGACTCCTAAACTTGTTTTTTAAGAAACAGAAAATATATGAGCAAGAACAAAATTATCTTCTTTTCCCATAAAGCTTATCTACAATAAAACAAACATCAGCTCAAACTTGAGGCGATGAAAAAAAGAATATTTTGTAACAATTTTTTAGTCTTAGACATCATCCTAGAGTTAATGAATTTAAGTGAATATTCACACGTTTTACTACAGGTAGGTGAGATAAAGATTTTTCAGTGCTAACATTAAAGCTGTTGAGCTCTAGGAACAGACTGCAGGACCCTATCTGAGACGCTCGATTCTTTGTGCATGCCTGGGGAGAGATAAACTCCTTAGACAGAAGCCAAATCAGGCAACATGCAGAGCAGAGAGCTGCCTAGAGTTAACCATTAGGAAATTCTGAAAATAGCAAGGCATCCATTTATATCCCCTGACAGTTCACAGCCCATAGCCTGAAGGTAGGAGACAATGTCTTGTCTTACTCACAAAAGAAATGAAAGTCCTTAGGTTAATGCATTCATTTGCTAGAGGGTATCCAGACCATAGTTATTGCTTCCCAAGAGAAAGCAGCAGTCCCTGCTGCC
This sequence comes from Acrocephalus scirpaceus scirpaceus, assembly GCA_910950805.1. Lineage (NCBI taxonomy): Eukaryota > Metazoa > Chordata > Aves > Passeriformes > Sylviidae > Acrocephalus > Acrocephalus scirpaceus. The sequence goes on from OU383773.1 coordinate 18,349,370, forward strand.
AGGGAATGGGCTTGTTGATGAATCTCTGACACTGTGCAGGGATGAATTCACTGCTCAGTGAATGAATAGGTACCAAGTCCCTCGTCAATGAAGTGGGAAAGGGATTTCTAAGATTATGCTTCCCTGCTCCATGTCTTATTCTGAATTAAATAGGTTTTTATTAAATTATGTAATTATGTTTTGAAGCAGTGGATACTATTCTGCTACACACTTACGTTTGTACTCCCTTTGACGCTCAGTGAATCTTGAGTAATTTATTTGCAGCAGGACATATGTTGCTGGTTATGGCATGCTGAGGGAAGTTTTGTAGTTTTAAACTTTTCTCTTGCTGAGTCTATAAAAACCTAACTCCTACATGATGGGTAGTAGTCACTCAGGTCAGTAAATTTTTACATGAAAAGTTGAGAGTAACAACGACTAGTAGCTCAACCACTTACTACCTAGTGAAGAAAAAGTAGATTTATGTGAGAACAATGTAATTCTAGACAGAACAGTGTTATGAAATCCATGCTGAGGAGTACTGCACAGGTACACAAGTCTGAGGTCTGAGAGAACTCTTTAATGAGTGTAAGTATTGACAGAAAAATTATCAATGGAATCTCAGTAGTGATCTCCTTTTTACATATTGTAGTTCAGTGGAGATTTCACAAGGTCTGTCCCAGCTAACAGGGGTAGACAAAGCATGTTGTGGCACCTAAAAGAGAGCTGCACAGATTTTAATATAATATTGACTGGGTTTTTTGCTTCTCCACTTTAAAATGACTACTTTCCTTTTGTTTTTATAATCTTCACTATCTACATTGTCAGTATTCTTGCACAGTGTTACTCTCTTTTGAGCATTTATTGCTTTATGACATCTCTACATTTACATTATGAAAGAATTTCAAACAAGTATTTTAACAAAATTTATCAAATCCTGTGTTGAATGAACTTCACTATCCCCAAGGTAAGAACTCCCACTTCTACCAGTAATAACGCCAAAAAAACTACATTTCTTTAAATTACTTCCATCAAAGCCTCTACAAAGGGCCAAAAAATACTGGGTTTACTACTGTAGAATTTGATATAGAAGTCAGTAACATTGTTTCTTCATCTCCACTTTGACATGAAACAGCTCCTGAGTAAAAGGATCTTGTGTATCTGAGACACTTTTGGATATTTGCCACCCATGAGGAATTTTTTAATGCCAAAACTGCTCTTTGTAGAATATTCAGACATCTCCAAGGTCATGTGGTTTTTAAATTCCGACTATCCATCACAAGAACATAAGTGATGTGATATTTGCCTCAATTTCTATAAAAAATGAATAATATACTAATTGTTATTGTTACAATAATTTTCTTAATTAGAAGTTGTGTGCTCTTACAACTTTTCCAGTGCTTGAATTCACTGAATTCTTGTATAAAGTGTTAAAACCCTGTTATAATACTAATTATAAACTTATAATAATTTTCAGAATGTAGATTAGCATAGTGAAAAATTGTATACAAAATGTAATGGATATGTTTTAGGACATGTCAAATGTTACAGACAGATACATTTCACAGCATGAAAATTTAGGGTTTCATTAATGTTTGCTAATCACTGATATGCAGAAAATTTAGTATTGCAACATAATGCATCTATCTTAAGAGTGTAAGCAGAAAAACTAATGCAAAAGTAAAATGTAGAATGAGGAAAAAAAATCTCACAGTAAAATTCACAATTAGAAAACATTTCTGTGTTGGAAAAGTATCTTTAATGAAGATTCCCTGGTTGCATCATTCTCTTCTCTATTATCTGTGCAAGTGTAAAGTGCAGTACATTTTCAGGATCAAATTCAGGTCTAGCTCAAAATATTTAACCTGGACATTAATCTTCCCATAACTTTGATCAAAACTGAACAAAATGACACTTTCTAATGCCAGTCCTGAAAAGGTAGAAAATCTGAGTGCACAAAATGGGATGTCTCTGATTTCAATGTGAAAAATTATATTCTTCCTGTGGATGACCAAGATCTCCACCAAAGTGAGGCTGACCACTAAGTGTTTACTAAGTGTTTACAAAATTATGATGAATTTCTTTAATATTAGTGACAATATCTCCAGATTAAAAAAAAAAAAAAAAAAAAAAAAAAAAAAAAAAAAAAAGCTGCCTGCAAAGTTTTCTGAAATGTCCACAATTTTCACCATGAGCCAAATATTCAAACTTAGATCTCTGCAATGCAGAAGCAAAGAATGGGACCTGGACGCCCCCTCAGAGAGAGTGGGCTGTGTGTGCCCCCACAGCTGCTGACTCTCTGGCCACTCTGAGCTCAGCAGAAGCTTGGTAGACCTGTCAATGTGGCATTGAGCCCAAGCTAAAATTTCCTGCCTGTGAGTAGGTTCGACAGTTCAGCTTCCAGCCAGGATAGAGTGTGGGCAGAATGAGCTCATGTCTGCTCAGAGAACTGACAGAGCAAGCTTTCATCTGCTTGAAAAACACAAGCAGAAATTCTTAGAGTGACCCTTGTTTAATCTGGAATGTACATGGTTAAAGTCTCTGAAATCTGTTACCAGCTTCCCAACCAACCAATGCCTAAGGTTTTTCCCTGTCCTTTTATCATCAACAGCTCTACTAGCAAGGTTTCTACAGACTGATCCTGAGAACACTTTCTGCACTGATTCACTGTATTTTCAGCAAATACTAGCAAAGTGATGTGGGGTTTTTTTGTGAGTTTTCTTCTTTCATGAGTCAAAAAGTAAAGTGTACCTGTGGGGCCTGAAGAGAATTTGGTAAAGGGATCATCCCAGATTTTTCAGTAGTCATTTACTGCACCAATCTTTAAGAGTTTCTTGTTCTCTTGGGTTTGAGTTTTTGGATTTTTTTCCTGTCAAATAGATACTTGAGTTATCTGTCTCTACCTCTAAGGTAATGGTAATAAAAAGTGATATTATTCATTATTTGGTCCATGGCAACAATGCAGCAGATGAGTTAAACCACGAAGCAGAGGTATACACCATGTCTAAAGAGATGCTAATTTACATAAACCTTCAAATAGATAACAATGTCAGAGCACAAACTTATTGTGATATCCAATACAGTGAAGTTTTTTTGTTAGGTTGGTCTGCAAAGATCTGCAAGAAGGAGGTACTCAATAACAATAAAAGCCTAATTAGAAAAAGAAAGAAAAGTGCCTGGTACCATACGGAGTCTCATCTCCAGTCTTCTGTTTCATCAGATCCTAGAGGCTGAAGTGTTTTCAATTTTAAATCAGTGCTGGAACAGCTCAACACACTTGACTCAAATGCATGCCCACTCTTCATGTTTTATTTTCTTTTACTTAGAATTATAATTCAGTTGCACCAAAGTAAAACCTCTTTGCACCTACCTCAATGCCATTTGAACCAAAGGAGTCATTATTGTGAATCACTGCTCTTATTAGGTCATGACCTGGCTTTTTAGGGGGAAAAAGTCATGGAAAGCATGCTGATCGCTGTTAGCCTGGTCAGTGTGGCACCAGGAAAGGACTTGGATCATAAGCGGGTGACAGTCAGTTAACCTTTCACTCATAGATGACTGTTTGTTGGCCACAAATGACGCCAAGGGAGTTGAAATATGTTTTAATAGTCTGTTTATATTTTTCTACCAAGGTCTTAGTGCCACATAACTCATTTTGGCATTTTTTAAACTTAATTTTGCATTAAGAAAACCAAGGAAACAGTGAAGCCAATATTTATTTTTCAAATAGCTATAAACATTTCACAGAAACCCTCTATGCATCAGTCACTTTTAAAATTTGTTACCTTTTCATAGATACTCTCCCTTATAATGAAACCCTAACCTTAGTGTGATAATGGAGATAAAAACCAGAGGATAAGTGTAGCATGTTGTACAATACAGACGCTAATGAGTGAAGGGATCAAGCCAGACCTGTTGCACACTACTCAGACTGAAGGTGGGACATTCTTGTGTATATAAGTAATTTTATTTTACACCTTGTTTCCAATTTAATAATTCTTTAATTAAAAAATGAATAATGGTATTGTGAATGATACTATATGAAAAAGACAAGCCTTGGCTTTCTCTTCCCCATCTTTTTTTCTTCTTCTCCTTTCCCTCCTTCTTTTTTTTTTTTTTTTTTTAAAGCATAGACTTAGGCCCTCATTCTGAAATGTACCCAAGTATTTTTTTTTTCCTTTAAGCACATAGTAAGTACTTTTTTGAGGCAGGACCACCAGACCTCTCACTGAAGGTCAAGTCACTCTTGTTTCACTATGATTGCACACTCTTTAAGATGACATAAGACCATAAAAATTTTTAAAATATAAGGGTCAGAAAGAGATCATGACAATTATGTCATCATTAATACTACCTTATATTGTTCCCATATTTGGAAATTATTGCTTTTCCTGTAACCTCCACAAAGTGATTCTTCAATATCTCTTGCTGTTTACTGATGTCATGAGTCTTGAGTACGTGGCCACCAGATAAAGCCCTTTAATTTGATTAGATACATTCATAAACTGTGAACTGGCTTATCCATCAAGACTGAACAAGTTCAAACACAGGTAAGAGAAAGAAAATTCTGATTAACATTTTGCTTTGAAAATAATATCCCCCAAAATATCCTTGCATTTTCCTCTGGGATTCATGCAGTGGGAAGCACACATTTCTTGACATGAATCTCACCATAAATCTTGAAAATATCATGCAAAACCCCAAATATTTATTTTAATGTGTTATTCATTAAGTTATTTCTTTACATTGTAGTCTGTTGGCAGCTGCAAACTGGTTCCATTCCATCCACATTAAAACAACGCTGTAGTAAGATTTGATGGGGTTATTGGGTCATTAACAACTGGAAAAAATTCTAAAACAGAATGTGCAAATGTCCAAAGAGGCACAATTGTAAAAGAAGATTACATCGTTAGCAGAGAATAAAGAATAAATAATTAAAACAAACTGATGAAAAATTAATTGCAGACTATTTCCACCTTTGTCAATAATGATTAATTCCCTTATATCCAAGCTCTTCACAAGGGGAAAAAAACCCCAACAAATCCCCTAGCGATTTCTAAAGCATGTCCTGACAAAGGCAACGGAGCTGGGGAAGTGCCTGGAGCACAGGTCTGGTGGGGAGTAGCTGAGGGAGCTGAGGGTGCTTAGTCTGGAGAAAAGGAGGCTCAGGCGGGACCTTGCCACTCTCTACAACTTCCTGAGAACAGGTTGTGGCCAGGTGGGGATCAGCCTCTTCTCTGAGGTCACAAGTGACAAGAGGAAAGAGCCTCAAGCTGCATGAGGGGACTTTTAGATTGGATATTAGGAATTTTTTTCCTTAGAAAGGGTTGTCAAGCATTAGAACAGGCTGCCCATGGAGGTGATTGAGTCAGCATCCCTGGATGTATTATAACCTCTGGAGATTCGATACTTAACAACATGGTTTAGTGTGGACTTGGCAGTGCTGGATTAATGATTGAACTCGATGATCCTAAAGGTCATTTCCAACATAAATCTTCTTTTATGACCAGGTGACCCACCTGGTGGATGCAGGGAAGGCTGTGGATGTTGTCTATTTGGACTTCAGCAAGGCCTTTGACACTGTCTCCCACAGCACACTCCAGGACAAGCTGGCAGCCCATGGCTTGGACAGGAGCACTCTGTGCTGGGTTAGGAACTGGCTGGATGGCCGGGCCCAGAGAGTGGTGGGGAACGGTGCTGCATCCAGCTGGGGACAGTCACCAGTGGTGTTCCTCCGGAATCTGTGCTGGGGCCAGCTCTGTTCAATATTTTTGTTGATGACATGGATGAGGGTATTGAGTCTTTCATTAGTAAATCTGCAGGTGACACTAAGCTGGGAGAGTGTGCTGATCTGTTGGAAGGTAAGAGGGCTTTGCAGAGAGAACTGGAATGATTGGATGGATGGTCAGAATCCAATAGGATGAAGTTTAATAAATCCAAGTGCTGAGCCCTGCACTTTGGCCACAATAACACGCTGCAGTGTTATAGACTGGGGACAGTGTGGCTGGCAGAAAGGGACCTGGGGGGTTCTGGTGACAGCAGCTGAACATGAGCCAGCAGTGTGCCCTGGTGGTCAAGAAGGCCAATGGCATCCTGGCCTGGATCAGGAATAGTGTGGCCAGCAGGAGCAGGGAGGTCATTCTTCCCCCTTACTCAGCACTGGTGAGGCCACACCTTGGGCGCTGTGTCCAGTGCTGGGCCCCTCAGTTTAGGAAGGACGTTGAGATGCTTGAGTGTGTCCAGAGGAAGCAGTGAGGCTGGTGAGGGGCTTGGAACACAAACCCTGTGAGGAACGACTGAGGGAGCTGGGGTTGTTTAGCCTGGAGAAAAGGAGACTCAGAGGTGACCTTATCACTCTCTACAACTCCCTGAATGGTGGCTGTAGTCGGGTGGGGGTTGGTCTCTTTCTCCAGGCAGCAGCTGACAGAACAAGAGGACACAGCCTCAAGCTGCATCAAGGGAATTATAGGTTGGATACTAGGAAAAAGTTTTTCATGGAAAGAGTGATTAAGTACTGGAATGGCCTGCCTGGTGGAGTCACTATCCCTGGATGTGTTTAAAAAAAGACTGGATGTGGCACTTGGCACTATGGTTTAGTTGAGGTGTTAGGGCATGGGTTGGACTCGATGATCTTGAAGGTCTCTTCCAGCCTAGAAATTCTGTGATACTGTGATTCTGTGATAATTTTTTTCTATCATTCTATGATATTTGAAAGATACCTTTCACAGTTTCAATTAACTGTTATGCCAGTAGAAACATGAGGAAAATTGTTATTCAGCCTAGATATTTTGTCAAATTCAGTATTTAAATAATTTCTTAATGGTGATTACATGTTGCACCTTATTCAACATCCAACTTGATTTTAAAAGAGTAAGTTCAGTAGTCGTATTTCAGTCCAGATTTCTGTTAGCTGGCATGCCTTTCATTGCTGTTTTAGCCAACAGCTTGGTTTCTACATACAACTTCAAGCAAAATAAGTCTGTCTGAAGGGGGTATAATTCTTGAACAGAATGACAGCATCCTACTTTCACTGCATTTACCCCTTTACTTTCACAATATTTACCCCTTCTGGGTAAATATTTCCCTAAAATGAATCACAATAGCTGACTCATTACAGGAGATACTTGAACCTCTGACATTTTTTGGAACAGGTTTTTTTCAAGGACATTGCCTCATTGTGGTTTATGCAAAATACTTGGAATCTAAAGACATCATCTAAGTGCCAGTCCTTAGGTTTGTTCTTATTTTTCTGCTCACTTACCAGATTCTTACCCCTTGCTCTCATAGAAAACTCAATATTTTTTGGCACTAGATTCCAGTCTTGATCTGTTCCTCCTGCAGGACAGGGGTGCTTAAGGCTCAATTTTCTCACTGCCTGGTTTGTGACCTGAGATATTATCATAACTATGGAACTTTAGGGAAATAGTCTAATATTAAAGAGGGGCCAATATCAATTAAACTACTACTTCAATTTCTTCCCTGAAATGTACTCTGAATCCCTGGGACAGTGGCTGGTTGCAGGTCAATTGCAGTTCTCTGCTGAGCTGTATAAACATTTAATTGAACTTCCACAATTAAGAAAAGAGTAAGGATCCAGTATCCAGGTAAAATAAAAAAACCAGGAAAGTCCATCCAGGAAGTTATTTTTTTTTTTTAATAAAATAAAAGAAATATAAAACCTATAGAAATTCAAGAACTAGGCATGTACATATGTACATACTCTTTTGTATCTCTGTAAATAGAAATGACACCTTTAAATGTCATCTTCATAGATTTCTTTTTCTAATTGCAAAAAACCAAAACAGCAAAGCTTTAATTAACATAACTGATCAGCAAAGATGGACTTAGAGTACTTAATGTTCTTAGACCACAACTATAGATAATTTCAGGGATAATTCCAGCACACTCTTTACAAAGAAAAAAAAAGGAACCAAAAACCCCACAAGAAATCCAAATCAAAATCCTAGCACCCCTCCCCCCAACCTACATTGAATATATACTCTTTAGACACATTAATTTCCAAACACCAACTTATCTCAGAAAGATTAATATAAATTTTGAACATGTATATCTATGATATTAGTAACTTTTGTAGTTACTTATGATTAATGACTTTGAATTAAGTGAACTGTTTGATAAATATTTTACTGTGGCCTGTAAATGATATTTCTCAATGACACTGCGTGGTAAGAAGAGTCCAATATCTCTACAGTAGCCATCAGGGTAAAAGTAAGCATGAACAGCATGTTGATACATGAAGTTTTCTATTTCCATTTTATCTAAAACAGTTAATTAGGATAATGTATAACCTATGTGGATGACAATGTATAATTAATGTCACCCTCAGTACAACTAAAGCATAGATTTATGAAATCCACTATTACAATATATCTGCATGGATTTCAACAAACTATATTTATGAGATTTTGGAACTTTCAAGCATATTTTGGAAGAAGCATTAAGTTTAAATTTTACTGTAGTTGTGTGGGTCTCTTTTACTGGATTTTCAAACATGATTAATCAATTTAAAGATAAATCAAATTTCCAACAAATGTTCACTGAACTTTTCCACTAACTTCAATGTCTGTAAAACAGATCCTTAAATAAAGATATACAAACACCACAAGCTTCAGCAATTCAGTAACGATAAGCATCAGAAGGCCTGATTACTTACATAAACCTTAAAAACATTAAAAATATTACTTTCTCTGTAGAGTCCCTGTAGTTCTGTGCTGAAAAAAAATCCCTTAAGAATCAGTTTTGGCATTTCTGCTGTTGGCTTCAGCCAAATCCAGGAAGTATGTCTGAGTAGGGAGAAAAATATTTTTTATTTTAGGTTACATTTTGAATTAAGCAAATTTCTCTAACTTTGGCTTTGTCCATGTGCTGGAAAAAAGTTCAGATCACTTCTAATTTTGTATTTTATTTTTTAAGGAGTTCATCAATCTTCAATGATATAAAATAATCTGCATTATCATTTAGCATAGTTCAGTGTTTACATGTCCATTTAAAACATCTATCATCTCTAGTTATTTCAAGCTTGAAATTAATTCAGCCCCTACATTTTATAAATTACCATTATGTTTTATAGAGCCATGAATCAGGAAAAAAGTGGTAGTTTCTGCAGCAACAGGAAATCTTAGCATTTATATAGCTGGTGAGAGAGTGATTTTTTTTTTTTTCTGTAGCAAGAATTTAACTTTCATTAAAAAAAATATAATAAATCTAGTAAGTGAAAAGTTTCATTTCAGATTTCCATAAGAAAAAACATTAGAGTGTGATTTTGTTTTAATAAGTATTGTGTTGAAAAATGGTTTTAACAGAAAATGGTAGTAGCAGATTAATGTATCTCTTCTGTGCTGTGTTTGGTGAGAGATTAGAGGAGAGGGAATTATTTCTGTTCAACACATTATTGTGAGAGTAGCCTTAAATATGTTTCTGGTTCTGTTAGCAGTAAAACCCAGCGTCTCTGTATGTTTCCTCTCCATCACCACTATGCTACTGACATCAGCTGCAAACCTAGCAGCTCACACTGCCACAGTGACTTTCTTTGGCCTCTGTAGTATGTATTTCAAGTACTAGAAGCATATGTTTGTCTGCTCACTGTCCAGAATAAACAGATTTTTAAACACTTGTTGTAAACTGTCACAAAGCACCATTTGTCTGCACTCAGCAGAATGACAGGCCGTGTGCTGTTAGAAAAAATTTCTCTGACAGTAGATCCTTACTCAATAAGTACAGTGCTTTACGCAATTACTAATCAAATTTAATATAGAAAAAGGAAATTTGTTGCATTATATGTAAAAACTCACAATCAGTACAACACCCAGGCTTACTAGACTATTTCATATTTTGCTGTAATGTGTAGATGTGTTTTTTAATCATGGCTGGGTTTTTGCTTGTTCACTGTCCAGAATAAACATATTTTTCTCCTTTGACCTGTCAGGTCTAAAGGTCAAACACAAGCTAAAATTACCATGGGCTCTTAGAGAGAAAACAAGTTTTTCTGTTAACAGTGTGCAATTCCAGGGAAGGATCCGTCTACTATAATGCATTTGTTGTCCCTTAGACAGGTTGTACTGAAAGAATTCCAAAGGAAAACTGATCATATTCATTTATAACTGTATTTTATATTAACATTTTCTCTTTAAAATTGGTAGATATATGTTCTTACTTTGGATATATTGAATTAATAGTTTGTTGGCTGGCACGTTTCACTTGCCTCAACAGGAAAATGAGCAAGGAGCTGCAGTGATGTCAGACAATAATTAGAGCAGTGAGTCATTGCTACAGAGCAACCAAGGAGAAATACAGTTTTCTAAAGGAAATGTAGAAGGAAATTATTTTCATGTGCAGGCGGCAAGAATATTAAGAGCCAAATTAAAAATCGGTTCAAGTTGTCAGAGTTACTGCATTATTCAAGTTTTCAACATTTTGCAGAGCCATCATGCCTACTGTTTGCAGTTACAAATTCTATTAGGAATATAATAAAGTTAAAGCCCATGAATTTACCAAATACACTGTTTTGCAAGTTTGTACTAAAGATAGGAGTGGGAAAAATTTAGTGTTCTTATTGTTGATATTTCATGTTTTCTCCAATCAGACACCGTGATATTCCCTTTCTGCCTCTCTTTGGTACTTTTACATCAATTATTCATTCAAAGACATGCAGCAATCAAGGTGGTGAATTGGTCTTGCAACTCAATTAAATGAGTTGGAAAGAGTTCAAAATTCTGTGAGTGGTGGCGACTAAGTTTTTGTCACCTTCCACCCTATCTTGTTTCTTCAATTTCTCCAAAGTATCTTCCTTACTTTTAGGGTAGCTTTTAGTTTACTTTTAATAATTATTACCTCATCTGGTGTTGCATTCTTGCTAGCTAGTTAATCTTGATTCATGATAAAAAAATTGTGGGTCTATTTAATTTAGTTTGTTTTCAAAAAGAGAATATGCACTCTCCTAATGAAATCTAAATATTTCCTCCTCTTACTTTCAAAGAAAAAAATAAAGGTTATGTTTGAGAAGAAGTTTTATTTCCTAAAAAAGAGAAAGGATCCAAGTGGGTGCCCAGGAAATTGTAATCTGGACAAGGGCACTGACTAAGATGCTATTTACTCTACAGTCCATCAGTGTTCAAACTCACAAGGCTCTCCCTGGTCACTTGGTCATGAGCACAATGGCTCATGTTCTATCTCCAACGAGGAGGTGATCTTTCCACTGATTTTAAAAACTAGCAGGCACAAGGGGTGTTTCCCTTTATCCTTTAGTGGGACTACTAAATGATGAAAAAGTTAGGGTATATAGGTAAAATACCAGGGTTAGGATTCCCAGATAGTTACTACATTATATTTAGTTCCATGTTTAGCTGGTTTTTGGCAGACATTTTAGTTCCAACCTCAGTGATAGCAGTATTTCTCTAGAGTGATTATTTAGATTTTTCTTCCCCCTGTTCACAAAATTATCTATAATTGAATATTTGTAAGATTTCTTTATCACAGAGGTGATTTTGCTATTTATGGACAACTTTTACTCCCAACTTTGTTGGGAGACTTGGTGAGATTTTGCAATCTGTTCAAGAAAAGGTGCATTGGCAAGAATTCTAAGAAACTAACAATATTTAATGTAGACATGATGTCTTATTAATTGATAACAAAGGAGGTTTTATTCCCAGATAATTAATCAAAGCACTTTTGAGGGAAAACAGCTCCCAAACCTGAACTTAAGGTCAAGCTGCTCTCTAGTTTTGTTTTCTTTTATTTCTTACTTAGTATTATTACAATTAATGGCTAAGAGTATCCTAGGTATAAACTCATACTGGGTCCCCCTAAGATGTTGCAATCCAGTGGGCTTTGGTTCACAAAGTGACTTAATGACCTAAATTCCATTATGAATGGGATTATTTGACACAGCATTTCATGAAACTCTACCAACTTCAGCATCTTTACTAGTGGGTTTCGTTTCAGAAACTGAAGCTATCTAAAATTTAGATGCAGCTGTTAACCAGATGGAAGATGCAAGTTAAATCCTTCCTCAACCTCAAACATTTCTAAACTAGAGGGCAAAGTAATGTCAGTCACAGGGGTTCTAAAAACAAAGATGTCTTTCACATGCCTAACATGCAGGACATACCTAAGTGGTGACCAGTGGGTTAGAAGGACTGAGATGTAGGTGCCCTCTGTTGCTGCCAAAGTTAGGAAAAACTAAAAACCCAGTGAGGAGAGGGCTCGGGAAAGGAAACTCTGGGTACAGGATTCTGATCCCCATGCAACTAATTTTTTTCCATGACCATTTCTATCAAAATTAACAACCCCTCCTTTGAGAAGGGATCAGAATCTGGGATTCCCTCCTGCCATGAGGAATGGGTAGGCTGGAGAAAGGACATTTTAAGCTGCAGAGACAAAACTCAGGTGGGAAATTTGAGGCATCCCTTTAAAATATTTCCCAAAGGCAAGCTTTGATGTGTTCCTCTCTATTCATCATGCTGAACTTTTAAATCCTACTTCATGACTCCTGGTTCTCTCTATTTAGTTGTTAAGGATATTAAGCCATTATTCATGTTTATGAATTCCAGTCATGGAGATCTCTGCTCAGATTTTTAGTACTATGGCAACTGTGAAATTTGCTCTTAACTCAGGATACTCAAGAGACGCACACTGAGGTAGCTGAGATAGTTCTCTACATCTCTTAATGATGGTTGTTCATGTTTGCAGTGAGCTATTATCTTTTTTGTTTGTTTACAGACAAAACAAATATTACTTACCAACAAAGCTGGATATGACTTCTTAGCTGTTTCACCGAGACTGCTATAAATAAAGGACTAAGTGATCTCTAGCAAGTATGACAGAAAAAAAACCCACAAAAAACCTAGCTAATATTAAATTTGGGGAGTTCTAGTGACCTCTCACTAGTTGTAGTAAAAATAAATGGATAAATACAAAGCCTAAAGTTAGATGCTTGATATGTAAAGCACTGCATCAGAAACTATTTCCTACACTTTTAGTGATATTTAGCACACAAATGTTTCACATGGATTTATGAATGCATTTCTTTCTTAGAATTCTTTATATCTTATTCTGTGTGTTGCAATTTTCACAGCTGTATGTTGCAGAATTATACCATTTTAAATTTTTTTTGTTATTTATTTAGAATTATCCCAAGTTTACCTGTTAAGCTTTTTAAACATGGTATGAAGACAGTTAAGCTGTATATATTTGAAAGAATTTGAGGTCATCTAATCATTGCAAAACCAAAAATTTCTGAAATAAATTTAAAATGTCATTTCAGGCTGCCATGCAGTTGTTTATGTAATATTTTTAGATTTACTCTTAGCACACAATATACCTTGCCTTTGATTCAAGCGACTGCAGATAGTCAAGTTGTGTCACACAATAAGAATGATGAAAAGCAAAACATGCTCAAGAGTTCTCCCTCACCATCTGAGAAGTGAGATCCCACGCTGCCATTGCTCTAATATCACCAGAAAAAAATGCAGGATGTTTCTAATATCCATGCTAGATATTAGCAGAATATAGATAGTAGCATCTAAGATGTAACAGGTGCAATATTTTTAAAAATCTGTTGTTTCTTCTTAAGTATATCAACTCTGAAAGTTTCTAGTTTCTAAATGAGGGCTGCTCTCTTCCTCATAGTGAATTTAGAACTTTATAAAAAAATTATCAGAAGTCCTCAAACTTTAATATACAGATGCAGCATTTCTCTCACTTCTACTTACTTATGATTTAATTGCTGTTCCTTATTTGTTACTTTTTCAGTTTCACTGTATGCAGATAAAGTTGATTTGTTCTTGCTCATAGGACCACAGATTTACTTTTCCTCCCTAATGTGTAAATCGGAGCAGCATTTCCCCTTCTTTTCTTGATCAGAATTTCCTGGCTGTGAGCCAGTGGAAAGACTGGAGATGTACTTCTAAAAATGTTCTTTGACTTTTAATCAGTAATGAGTTGTTTTTTTATTCTTAACTTCATTTCCTTTGTCTCCACAAACAACCAAGAGGAACTGTACCCTAAATCACCATTTTTTCTAAGGGAGCGAAATTGTGTCCTAGTAGTTATTTGAAGTTTGTTTTAAAGGTTCAATCCTACCAATCTGAATCTGAGAATACTTAATAACTAATTAAGTCCAAGTAGTAAGATGTCAATTGCTCCTGGGAGCTAATGAGCTCGTCAGTTGGCCTGCTGCTGTGCAGACTTGCTGTCTCAGGCCAGACTAGTTTCGACCTGTATGGATTGAACTGAAGCTCCTGGTTGCTTCAGGAACAGTTCTGGGTTTTGACTGAGATCTGATTTTGGTGTAAAGTAGTGCCAACTTTGCAGTGCCAATTTTTCCTAACTGTTTGGCAATGCCAATTCAGGGAGAAAAGCCCAAAGAAACAGAATTACTGTTTGAAACAGAATTACTGTTTCACCCTGTGGTTCATCTGCACATGGCTGCAGCATGATAAGCACACTTGAGTTCAGAGCCAAGTTAAGCTTTATTCTTTTAAAGTCACTGGAGACCTACAAGACAAATTGTGTTGAGGGATAGTCAAACATAACTGGCAAGATCTACATCTGTGATGAGTGGAATGTTTGTAAAATATCAGGGAAAGTAAAGAGCTTGTAAATAATCCTAATGCGCTCACCCTTTTGGGAAAACATTGAATACCAAGTAATATTTATTTCTTTATCTTTTATGTTTTCTTAGATTGTACTTTTTTTAAATTGGACTAAATGGGTTTTATAGTGTTGATTGCTAATGAAAAGGTCTGGCTAACCTTGTCTTTCTAATTTAAGTAAACAGCATTTGCTTTTTATACTGACATAATGAGACTTCTGTGAGCTTTGGTGTGGCTGATGTAATGAGGATGTACAGCCATTTAAGCTCAAATCATAGATATCAAGTGAAAAAATAATTTTTCTATCAACACAACCTCAGGGAAGTTTATTTTGTTCTGTAAAATGTTAGCCACAGCCCGAAAAACAAGGCAAAAGTCCAATGAATGAAGATGGGATAAATTCCAGCCTTTCATTTGTATGAAATAAAGAAATGGACATGTACAAAGAGACATCTTAGATTAATCTTGTCTAAAACAAACATCCTTTGAGAGATTAACATGGTCATTACAGGCTAATTTCCACCATGATTGGGCAATAGCATAATGCGATGCCTTCCTGAATTCCTGTTTTTAGGTTGTTTCTTATTAAATTACAAAGGATTTCTACAGTCTTTTATTGAGTATTACACCTGACCTTATTTATTTTTGTATTATCAGAAAGTATTTAACTATGCATGATATTTGTATTTAATCCAATAAGTTTTGTATGTTTATGTGTGTGATGTTATCTACCTATACCTACAAAATTTGCTCTAAGAATTGAGTCCAAAGGTATTTAATAATCAACCTCATCCATGTAACATTCAAAATTAAAATCAAATTAAGAAAGGCAGTGTAGCTACTTTAAAAGGATAAACCTGACAATTCCTTTTTAAATTTTCTTTAATTTTAAAACATTCATGGTTAGCATCAACTGTATTCATTTTTAGAATTGAACAAAGGACACATAGGAAGAAATTCACTGAAAATTAGGTGAAGTTCACATCAGTCTACAAGTGAAACTCTGTAGGTTGCTAAGTTCTGGTGCTTCACATTTTGAGTAACCTCATTGGATATCCTGATAAGGCTTTTCTGTGATGAGTTTCTGTGACAAGTTTAATCCAATTGGCTTTGTTTGGACCTAATATCCACCCACAGATGTACACAAAACAAAAAACTCCCAAAACTAAACCAATGAAAACCAGCAGTCATGCACTTGATTAAGGAAAGCTATCATATGATGCCTTTTCTCTCACGAGCAGAATTCAGTTCCAAAGTCCTGTGGGATAACAGGATTTTATTTAAAACTCAGTCTTGGGACAGGCTCTCCTCATCTCAGAAAAATGCAAATAGCTTAACTACTGCTACTACTGTAGGCTAGAAAAGTTAGGGATGTTCTCTACTCCTGCTGTTAATACTGTGAACACTGCAGCAAAGTATGTCTTCCATCTAAACAAAAGGGTGAATGACACTCTGGTAAAAGCATTTACTCTTTTATTCATGCAAAGTAACTAGATAAATACAACAACAGAGAGGCAGTGACAGTCAGTGACTGTCAGACTCCAATCTGCTCTCCTTGTTCACTCTGTCTGTGGGAGAAGTTTGGAAAACTTTCTCTAGGATAGCACTCCCAGGTAAATCACAGAGAGAAACAAACATGTCTCCTGCTTATGTCCTGCTTCTGTTCTTGTAACTCCTTGATATTGAAAAGATATATTTGCCCCTCTTCAATAACCCTAGAGGAAACAGAACAGATATATCTCATTTCAGTGGAGAAGTCTATCCCACTATTTAACAAATCAATATTCTTGGTTAGCCCTGTGGCTGATTTATTCGTAGCCTGTAGATTCAGTGAGATAGGGGTGGGATGTGTCTTCCCCTTTTATTTGCTCCAGTGGCTAGGGCTTGCTTCTGAGTGTAAGGATTGTGACTTCAAACTTCTCCAGTGTCACTGAGATACTGTCTCTTCCTTCTTGCATATTAAGCTATTATGACAAAGGATACCTTCCTCTTCCTGCAATCTCCTCTCCTCTCCTCTCCTCTCCTCTCCTCTCCTCTCCTCTCCTCTCCTCTCCTCTCCTCTCCTCTCCTCTCCTCTCCTCTCCTCTCCTCTCCTCTCCTCTCCTCTCCTCTCCTCTCCTCTCCTCTCCTCTCCTCTCCTCTCCTCTCCTCTCCTCTCCTCTCCTCTCCTTTCCTCTCCTCTCCTCTCCTCTCCTCTCCTCTCCTCTCCTCTCCTCTCCTCTCCTCTCCTCTCCTCTCCTCTCCTCTCCTCTCCTCTCCCAGGTACTCAGTGTGAACCCAGGTCAGATGTGCCCTGGTACTCAGTGTTTCCTTGGTGGGACAGAGGTACTCCATTCCACATTCCTGCAGCTGGCACATTTGGCTTCTGGCAGCTGAGCTCCAGCTCCTACCTCATGGTTGCAGTTTCAACTAGTTGAAAGACTGCTTTAAAAAGAGATGCCTTGCATTGCAAATTATGAAGACTTTTGTGGGTTGAACTCTAAGTTATTCTCTATTCGTCACTCAGAGACAGCTTTGGCAGAACTGGGTTGTTGGTTTGTGCTGTAAATGGTGGAATTAAAAGTTCTAAGGCTGCTAAAATCCTTTTCCAAGTCCAGGCATTAATAACCTGACTCCTGTTAACTGGGATTGCTGTTTCTGTGCCACAGTAAAGAAACAGTAAAGAAACCAGCTACCTGAGTACTCATTCATGCTGTCAATGCATTCTAGATATCTGGGCATCTCTTCTCATTCCTCCTCTCTCACTCCCTCTACTTTGTTGCATTTCCAGTTCCAGTTTCTTGAGCTCAGTCCTGCTGTGGAGAAAGGACTATGTACTGCTACAGATATACTGAAAAAACACTGAAAAACCCCTAAATGTCCCCTTCTCACACCTGAAACAACAGAGAGATTGAGCCAAAGCACAGGAGATTAATGAATTTTCTGGGTGCACTTCATACAATGTCAACCTGATGTGGAAAAAATCTGAATCTCTTATCTTTCTCTTCTGTTTTGGAGACCCTCATTGTTTTCTCTTGTTGTTTCAGGCTTTATTTAAAAGGGCACAGTGGAACTGCTGGAAAACAGAGTAGCCTGATCTTGCATGGTGCTGAATTCAGTACAAAAGATGCTGACAATGACAACTGCATGTGTAAATGTGCTCTCATGTTGACTGGAGGTGAGTACAACTGACTCTGAAAATATGTACATTGATAAGAATCTACTGTGTTTTCCCAAAGCAACAATGAAAAAGGGTATATCATGGACGTACAAGTCCTGAGTGAAAACTTTTATTATTATTACTGCTACTTTTTCCTATACAGATATCGTCAAAATGCCAATACCTGTAGATTCCTATCAGCAGAGAAAGGATTATTCAGAGATGCAGTCAATATACTTCTGCACTGAAGCTGTTGCAACAATGTCAAAGAGGAAAGCATAAGTTAGTGTAATTGTTTAGGCAAGAAAGGCAAAATAAAAAAGAAAAAGATAAAAGATTAAAAAGGTGGGAAGAAGTTTCTGTGAATCTGGGCAATCAACCAGCAAAAGAAGAGAGAAATGCCAAGGTATTAGATATTAGATGGTAAAGTTTAGAAACAAAGTCTAGACTTGTGATACATTATCTATCTCACTTAGGGATGTGATTCTGTTATTAAGATATTTATAATGGTTAAACTTTCTCTGTGAGGGGAGCATAATACATAAAGACACTAAATGACTAATTCACTCACCTGTGAAAGACTAGACCTGTAACCTAAGGTTACAGGAAGGTTTAAGCTGATATCCTTTGTGAGCTGAGTTAAACTACAGAAGGAAAGAAAGAAGAGTTGGGGTGGAGAAGAGCACAGACAAGTTACACCAGGACAGTTTAAAGCCCCAGGTAAATCTGACTGCCAGCAAGGATAGTGTATGTGATTGATATTTGTTCCCTCCAGCAGAGAGAATGAATATCTGAGATTATCTCTCCATTCAGACTCCTAATGCTCCTAAGAATGAGAATTTTCTCTGGCAAATGTTACTTATTCCTAACCCCTATATGGGCAAGCTAATTTTTATCTCTAGAATACCACATTATAGCAGAAAGCTTAAACTGGGATTCTTTGTTTTGCTGACTGTATGACCAAGAAAGGCCCTCTCTTATCTTCACATCTGATCTTGTTTGGAGACTCTCAGTGATTTCTAACTTTCCTTTAAAAAATCCTATAGGATGTAAATTTTTCAGTATTTTGGATCAGACTGTTAAACCTGTATTATTTGTGGTTACTGGCAATCTGATTGAATTCAGCTCATATCACATCCAGACACATATGAACTTCTAAAGCAATCATCTGCTAACAGAAGATGGTTTCCTATCACTGAGAATTTATATCAGATGAACAGCCCAACTACTCATTCTCTTTTGCCAGTTGGAATTGACCCATTTGGGAAATTCTTTAAGGAGCCAATTTTTCAAGCTCCCCTAAGTTCCTCTAGGGATATCATATTAGACATTATCATGGGAAACTTCTTCCAGTGGACAGGTGACCAGACACTACCTTTTCATTTCTATAAAAAATAGAAGCTAACCAGGCAGATCTGGAGAGAGATAGTGGATAAGACGTCAGTTGTTTATTTTAATTAAAGGTGTTGACCTTTCCCTTTGGAGAACATGCTAAATTAAAGTGATGTTACTTCCAGGGCAGGCCAGAGTCTAGTGAGAAGCTCCTGAGTGTGAATTGTGTCTGTGCTGAAGTGCAGACTCACTCATGTATCTGAGCTGCCTGGAAACACCTCTACTCCCAGGCAGCTCGTCCTGCGAGCTGAGGGCTTTGTTTATTTTCCTGCTCTGAGTTCTATGACAGGTCAACAACCCTCTGAGGTCAGTCTGCTGTTGAACAGCCATTCCACATATTGCTGCGGCATTCCTGTAAATCAACAGCATAACCACATATTTGAATTTACTGGTACCAACTGAAATTAATAGAGAGGAAGGGGGAGAATTACCAAAGGCTCAGGAAACCACAGGTTTAGCAAATCACCATACAGTAAAAAGAGGTGCAATTAGCCTTTGGAGATAGATGAGTCTACTTTTTTTGACTAAACTCTGAGTACTGCTCCACTGGAGACAGATTGTACAGTATTGTAACTTGTAGTTTCTCAAAAAAGACTTTATTCATGCTAGAGTTCTCCTCAAACACTCTGCTATATTTTTTCCTGGAAACAACTTTCTCATTCCTTGAGAAATATCAGAATTGAATTAAATACCAAAATATCTTTCTAGAGAGTATATTTCAGTTTTGTACCAGATAAAGACTAATTTAGAAAAGTAACAATGATAGCAGGTTTTGGAAAACCTCTTTATTTTTTTTTCCAAAAAAGATATCAGACTGTTAGTATTGGCAACATCACAGAGAGCTCTTTAATGATGAATGGTATTAAATCTGCAGGCAATCTAGCAGTTCTAGCTATCTTGACAGTTTGGGTGAGTCTGTTATCTCTATGAGGTGAACTTAATATATTTACGTCAGGAATAAAGACTGAGATAAGCCAAAGCTCAAGACTATAATATGGTTATAATCAAGGCTGAAAATAAAAATGTAAGGAAAATACACATTTCTCTCTGTGATCTTGCTAGTTGTCAGTTTTATTTGGTCTATATCATAACTATTATTCTCCCTCCTCCTATATCTCATCCCTCTTCCCTAGAATGAGATATTAAATAGTAGAGAATAATACAGAAGCACAAACTGTGCATTGTGTATATGTCTTTCTCATCTTTTTAAGAGCCATGCTATGCTATTTGGCTCTATCTTTACATGGATTTTAGGGAATGCCTTCAAAATTATGTGCATGAGCTAATTCTTAACCTCTTTAAAATGTTGTCATATTTAAATGTTTTAGCTGCTTTTTTGTGACTTGGAAAATTTAAACTTCGCATGCTTGTTTTACTTTAAAGGGAAACAAATTGTATTCATTCAAATAATTTCTTCATTGTTTCAATATCTCAGGCCAGTAAACTGAAAAACAAAAGGGTGATATATATATCCCCATAATATTTCAAGCTTTAGTCTGAGAGTTATGTACATAGGTTTTTTTGCAGAAAACAGCACTAAAAATGCAACAAACTGTCACCAGAATGAGCCTATGTGTAGAAGTTCAAAATGCTGTGATTTCCAATACAGCCCTTAACATTTAACATCTCTGGATCAGATTCCTGGGCCAAATTCCCATCTGTTCTGCCAGATACCACCTCTCAACTGAGCCCCAAAGTGTTTGTGAAATTGTTTTCAGTTACTGGAAAGTGACTTATGGGATCTTGGCTGACCAAGAAAGAGTTTTAAGGTGATTTTCTTTGTCTGGCATTGGCTGCAGTCTGAGGTGTTTACAAAGGCATTTACCTTGCTTCAAGTGAGAAGTGAGAATATTGCTAAACTTCTGATCCCTAAAATAATTTTTCAAAGACAGGGAGACTTTCTAGATGTCTTGCCAGATTTGAAGCAGCAGAGATGACTGAAATACATTGTTTGTTTGTTTTATTTTACTGGAAGCAGAGGTCCATCCAGCTGGAGTCTCCTATCTCTGACTGCAGTCAATACAGGGATAAAAAAAATGCAAATAAATTATACCTCCCTTGAGTATTTTCTCAGTATCTTCTGAGTCTCAGGGGCTTCCTGAGTCAGAGAAATATGTATTTGTTAAACTCATATTTATTGAGCCTCAATAGATTTCTCCTCTGTTAAGTCAGAGACTACTCAATGACTCCAAAACTGTGTTGCCTTCATTGCCTGTTGTTTCACTGCTTTTTCTGTAAGTGGCGAATTTTATGAATCTCTGGCAAGAAGGGTATGGATTTGTGTCATGACTTGGAGGGAAGTTCTTGGCTGAATATAGAAATCTGCCCATACACTCCAATCAGAAAAGTTTTTCTTATATTCCTCTAGAAACAAAATATTTGAAAGAAATGATGATTATTACACTTAAGATTATCCAGCCTTGGATTACCCTGGATATACACCTAATGACATAAAAAAGCATCAGTTTTAAATTTTTATGCACATTCCCACTTTCATAAAGAAGTTGCACAGAAAGCACCATTAATGAAGTATCATTTATATTGCCAAAATTTTAATGAAAAAATATAATCAAATTAAATTAGAATACTATTTGGTTTTTTGTTTTAAATATTCAAAATATTTAATTAGACATATGACTATGCAGCACTTTTAACAAAAACATTGGTACATTGGTATGTTTATCAGGGTTAAATATGGGCAACTGTAATACAGTGTTAGCAGACCTTCAGGAAGTGACTAACTTTTGATATATTAGAACATAGTCACCAGTCTGCAAATTTCATGTTATTTTTATCTCATAAAAAAGTCCCTATGAAAGAGACTGCATTATCCAGTTGATATGAAAAGCTAATGCCTTTTCATCTTATATCCTGACGGCTAAATTCTAATTTAATCTTCAGATTGTCAAGTGGTAGTCTGGTCAATCCAATCTTCTAAGGAATAAAAGAACATAAAAATTGCTTCCAGAGGTCATTTAGTCCCTTTCCAAGATAAATTCTTCTCTATCTATTTGTTTCTGTCTTTCTATTCATCTTCAAGATTTCATTGATGTTCATTCTCATGTCAAAATCTGTTACTAAGTCTGTCTACACTTACTATAAGAAAGCTTTGTATATTGACTAATTCCGTGATAATTTAAATGTATTCCATCCTGTCATATCCTCCAGCACTGGAAAGAATAGA
Source organism: Acrocephalus scirpaceus scirpaceus (assembly GCA_910950805.1). Lineage (NCBI taxonomy): Eukaryota > Metazoa > Chordata > Aves > Passeriformes > Sylviidae > Acrocephalus > Acrocephalus scirpaceus. The sequence goes on from OU383773.1 coordinate 18,371,676, forward strand.
CACCATTCCTTTTCATTTCTTTGAAAGTTTTTTAGTTAATTTGAAATTGTTGGAAATTTGTCTTTCAAATACTGACTAAACAATCCTAAGTCTTTCCTGTTACATTCACTCTTTTATACTCTGTCCCATGGCTCCACTGATAGTTTGAAGTGCCATCCAAAACTTCATCCAAGAGAAATTAACAATGCAAAATCAAGCAGATCCTAAGTATTGCCATCTAACTTCTTTAAAGTACAGAACGTCAGAAACATTGAAATCTTTCCTAAAATAAATTTCTATTTCTTTTGAATATTGAAGACTATTTTGATATTTTTTTGTATTTTCTTATTGGCCTTATTGCCAAATGCACTAAAATTTATGGACAAACCCAGAGGGCTAGAAATAAATCCTGGCTTTCCGTAGGATCCATTTGTTTCATAAATTCATACAAATGTACCATTCAGACATACTTTGGATCTTATTGATTGGCCTGCACTGATCCTGCTGCATTTGGTGACATTCAGTGTCCTCAGGAGAGAAGACGGAGGCATTTGAGGAAAGGGTCTGCCCCTTGTGCAGTGTTTAAATACCTATTATTTTAGAATGAAAGTCAAATAAGGAACTCCCATCAAACCTGAGTGATCATTACCATTCCCAATGCACACCAGCCTTACAGTGTACTCATGAATTGATGGGCATTAGGTCACTGAAAAAGAATTTTACATGCGTACATGCTTAATTGCAATTTATACAACCCAAAAAAGCAAATCTGTTAGTTTTGGCATACAAAAGCCCTTTTTTAATATTGCTTTGGACAAAGAAGATTCTATCATGCAAAAATTATATTTGTCACTTCAGAAAACCATTATAAAAGATGCTTATATGTTTTTTTCTTTTAACTATTGTTACTCATTTGAGAAACACCCCTTTATTAGGTATTTTTTGCAAGAATTTGTAGAAATTATTTCAATATACGTACATATTCAGTCAAAGATATAGTACAGTATAGATATAGTATAGTCTGGAGGCCAGCTATCTGGGATAGGTAGCTTAAGCATAAAAAATACATTTATTAAAGGAAAGAGCTGACATGAAATTTAACAACTTCCCATTGGTTATAGCAACATGAATTAAAGACCAAAGCACAACCATACACAATATGTGAACCTACTTTAACTGTTCCATAACAGCCATCTACACTGAGGATTTGTTTCTATTTGCATAGCTGAGCTTTCAAACAATTTATCTACACATTATTTAATTTATATTTTGTCTGGAAAATATATTTTATTACCTAGGGATTTTTATAACAAACAGAGATGGTAGTACTATACTGCTTGTACAATACAAAATATTAGAGGCGGGAAAACTTGAAAAATTGAATTGGCCTTCAATTCAAATAAGTAATTAGTGACTTTGTGATCACAACAGCTTGAAGGAAGCTACCTCTCTTTCTGAATAAAAACTCTCTTAAACTACTCATGAAAGCCTTCTTTTCACCACTTCACTTTAAAATTTTACTTCTCTTATTATTTCTTACAATGTCCACTCTTCATCATTCTCATGCCTGATTCAAATATCCCATGGAAATTGTTGCAAAAGTTATCTCCAAAGTGAAAATCTTACTGTGGTTCAAAGATGACTTTATATCTATTTGGGAAAGCCATTACCTTGCAGAGAAAAATAAACATGATTATTCATAAGAAAATTCCATGAACTCTAGGTAATAAGCCAACATCTGTCAACTGAGTGTCCTTCCTTAGGTCAGACTGTCTCAAAGCTCTGGAGCTTTTTTATTTGGTGTTTTCTGCAATGGCAGTGCTGCAGGTATATCTTTCAGAAACTTCTGGTTTATGTTCCCCGTCTTCCTCATACCTACCAAGAAACTCGCTGCTTTCATTCCTCTTTCCCTCAACATACAAAGCATCTGTAAAAAACATTTCCTTTGCATCCATTCAAAGATGGTGTTGAGACATGCAGTAGGAAGTCTTGTGATAACCTGAGGCCCTATGGGGAGTGGAGGTCTTTCAGAGGACTGCAGGGGAGCATGAAGAGAAATAAACATATGGAGAAAAAAAGCCACCATGAAACAAAACAAATAAACAGCCCACCTCACTTAAAAAAACCAAAAATCAAAAACCAAAACAAAACAAATCAAAATAAATCAAAACAAAACCAAACCAAAAAGCACTCAAGAAAAAGGCAGTAAAGAGAAAGTAAACCCAAAGTTTTAATGCAATATTAGGAAACATCTTTAAAGCATTCATTTGTTTGGTCTCACTAACAACAACAGTACAATAAGAAAAAAGTTAAGATCATTAAAACACATTTTGAAAGAAGTGTTTATTTAGAAGAAATTTATGATGAGAGGTTGGAGCAAGTCCTCATACATGTTTTATAAAATTATGTGTTTCTTTGGCTTACTCCAGTTTTTACGTTGATTTTTTATGGCATGACTGAAAACCTTCACCTCCCCAAAAAGGAACATTTATGCATCTATTCCTTTTCCTTTAAGATGAAATCGTAACTAGGTCAGCTTGCCATGTCTTCATCCCAACACTATAAACAGAACCCAGCTGCATCTGAGTTCCAACTTTGAAAAATGAGGATTAGGATTTCTCTGTTTAACTTCATCTTAAATTTCTACAAGATTATACTCTGGTTACAGTAAAACATCAAATGTACAGCTTTCCCTTTCTTTGATTATTGCCCCCTTAGGCATAACATTGAAATCAAAGGGAGGTCAGCTATACCAAAATAGAAGATTGTCAGAATTTATCTGGCATAAATTCATCCCTCAAGATTTCATTATGAAGTGTTACTTCTTTAAAAAAACCAAACCACTAAGTACTTTCCAAAATCTTAGGAATTACAAGACTAGAAGCATAAATTATGTGGATTTGAATACAAAGAGCAGAGTAAGCACTGGTTCTGAGGGCTAAACACAACCAATATCATATTGGTGGTAGTGGTAAACCGTAGATTAAAATACTTTCATATAATGCATTCATTATAGGTAGATAAAAAACTAATCACTAAATATGATGGAATTGGATGATTCCCTGGGACAGTGAACATTGTTGCAAAGGACTTTGTCACAGTTTAATTCCTTTTCTAGAAATCAGAGTGGAAAAAACCTAACAATTTTACATTCTGCATTCTAGTCCACAGTGACACCTGCAGAATTCAGTATGCACTCACTGGATGATCAGTTTGCCATTACCAGTACAATTAGAAAATGCTTTACGAGGGGTCCTGGGAAGATTGCAATGCTGTGATGTGCAGGCTGAAGTAACTTGTTTAAAAATTAAAGTAACATTTAACTATCAAAAGCAAAAGTCACTACCTGATCATTATGATCTTATTTTCTTCATGACACAAATGTTCAGTACAACCATATTCCATGGAAAGATGCATAAAAACTGTGTTAAAGATTTATAAAATTATAGAAATTATATAACTATGAAAAAAAGCCCCAACAGAAATCTTTCTCAGAAATAGAACTCCTAGCCACAGAAGTTAATACATTTTGACATTGGGGATATTTGCTTTTTGCAGTCTGGGAATTCATTCTCCCTCTCTCAGTCTGAACCAAGCATCTTTCTGTTACTGTGTATAGATACTCTGCAAGGTGTTGGAGAGAAAATTCTATTCCCATCAAGGTATCCAGCAAAACTGCCACTACTTTCAGTACCGTCAGCATGTCACCTACTTTATCTTTGCCAGTTTGTGTTCTGTAGTCTTGGTGTTGCCAAGTTTCATGTTATTTGGAATTATTCTTAAAACTCTAGCTCCCATGGCAATCTAAAATTCACCTTAAAAAGAAAAGATCTTGGAGAGATAAACAAGAGAGTTCACTGATTAATTTCATCTTAAAGCAACAATTTAAAAGAGGGCAATGCAGCACCACAATTCTCAAAATCCAGTTGATAAAACCATCTATTTTGGAAACAGTAAAAAGTAACTGAGCAGTTGAACAATCACAGTTAAAGTGACAGAAAAGGGCTGGTAAATAAAATAAAATCATGCTTATAATCAAAATAACAAGTGAAATTATGCAAAATACTCTTGAATTATGGTCTTTTGCTGAGGTTTAAATGAAAAATACAATGCTGTCTAAATATGAAAACCAGTTCATTTGTCTTTCATGTTCTTGCTTTTACTTCACATACTGCATATAAAACTAGAATGGGTTGGGACATAATTACTTTTGCAATTCGTAAATGCACATGTGTGTTCTCCAGCACTGATGACTATAGAATAGTGCAAAATAAAAGCAAAAAAGGAAAATATGAAAATACCCCACCAGCACTATTTATGAGATATTTACCAGAATTTCCTAATCAACTAAAGCTAATACAACAAAATAAAATATTTAGTGCACTTGCAGTTTAAGATTTTGTCTTAATGGTTTCAGGGTGGTGGTTTGATGCCTGTGGCCCCTCCAATCTCAATGGGATGTTCTACACAGCTGGACAAAACCATGGAAAGCTCAATGGCATCAAATGGCATTACTTCAAAGGGCCCAGCTACTCCTTGCGCTCCACCACCATGATGATTCGGCCTTTGGATTTTTAAAAGAATTCCACAGTGGATCCCAGGTGAAGCCAGGTTGGCACTGCCCTGAGCAGCAACACTCTCACAGTCTGAAGGTAAAAGGTGAAGGGCTCCTTGAAAGCAACACGTAGGGATGATGCAAAGTCACTTCACTACCACTCCACAACCTGCAAAACCTTCCCAACAGTCACCCCATACTTTGATTACTGAGGGGAGCTTGGTTTAGAAGAAGGTGGCTGAAATGGTTTTTCAAAGAACTGAATTTGGCTGTTCTGCCCAAACTTGGTGCTTGGTAGTGGATGTCTTTTTCATTTTTTTCTATTTCAACAACAGGATCAGAATTTGAAGAGCTGAAACATTTCAACCATGGTCTATTGAGTAGAGTTATTCAGCACTGAAATGCCAACATTTTTACCCATGAAAAAGGATTACAGAGACACTAATATTAAAACTGGTCTTAAAGCATCCAAGGTGACCACTCGAAATATTGTTTTTTTTAAATGAACTGAACTTAAATAGTGGATGGATTTATGTTAATCCCAGAGTCAAATTATTTGTGCAAATATTATTTTTCATTAAATACTTTAAGGACTTATTTCTAATAAATAAACTGACTCAAACATATGAATAATGATAAGGATAAGAGGCATAAATTCCTCAGATGCTCTGTAGAGGTAAATCAGGTAATTGGCATAATCCCTGAGCTAGGATTTATAGTGTGATAACAAAAGTAGCTGTGTTTTTAGGGTTTTCCTTTCTTTCATTAAAGTCTGAATGTCATGTAGAATAATTAATGGAAGGTTTAAAGAATGTGAAATTTTATCCAAGAGAAAATACAGGATTTTGCATGGAATTCTTCCATCAAAAAAACACAAGAAGTCAAACTGTTAGGGTATAAAAAAATTACATAAATGCATAGCTTAAGGCAATGGATTAATTTTACAGTATCCTTGCATGTGCACAATTTATCCTTAATTATTTTACTTTCTTATTACATTTTTGTGAATATCAGAAGCATGACAGTTCTCCACAGTGCTTAGGCTACAACTATAAAAAATACTCATCAGAATTGTATATAAAATAAAGAATTGTGAGCTTGTAAATATCATGTTTATATTTCCTGCAACAGTCATTTATTTTGTACAGGCAACCCTGGACCCACGCAAAGGGTGAAAAGCCTCAAAAAGATATAAATATTAAAGAACTTTAAATTACTGCTTACAGATTGCCAACAAGTAATTTTGTTCTATTAAAATGCTGAAAAAGTGTGGGACTATTGGAAAAGATAAAAGTCTTCCAATAACCAGCAATAAGTAATGGTTGGCCTATGAGAGTATAGAGACAACTCTTTCCATTTATAGCCCTTTTAATTAAGTCAAATGAATAAAGTCCATTCGGAAAAGTAGTTTGCAGTTATTCTGCTTCTGCTAGAAATTAAATGAAAAAGTTTACCCTGCTCCCACTGAAATCAAAAGTAATACTCTCATCAATTAAACTGGGACCAACACAGCACACGGAATCTGCAGGTGATGAGGTGTTTGCTCATCTCTTTGTTGCTTTATTCCATTTATTAAACAGTTCCTGAAATGAGGCACAACAATGATTGGATTTTTTTTAAAGGGTAATGATAACTTTTTTCCCCCTTACTTTTTCACCTTTATTTTTTTTTTTTTTATTTAGCAGTTAATTTCTGTGGAATAGAGAAAAAAATACTTGGATATTTTTAAACACTTCTTCCTAAAGATCACAAGGTTATAGTACCACTGTTCTCTGATTTTGTTACAATTTGATGTTTGTTTCATTTTCAGTGGGAAGATTTTTCTTTGTGTGTAGTTGTATATATTTATATATATATTTGAAATAATCTTGACTAAGGGTTAATTTGAAGTTTTCTGCTGAATGAGTTACCAAACTACTCTTTACACAGCACTTTTTTCACAGACATGTTTTGTCCCAGTTTCCAGCAGGCTTTTTTTTTAATGGTCTTCATTAACGTGCAACATATGCAGTCTGTCTTCCACCATATTCTCAAAAGATAGAGCTTTGCAGGTCTCCAAGTTAAGAATGCTATTTTTGCAGATCCTATTGCAAAAGGCAAAACACATTTAAAATTAAATTGTAATTACTGTTTATTTATCTGAGTTTTAAAAAAAATGTGGATTTGATTTCCTATCCTTTATAATAAAATGTTTTAAAAAATTGTGGAGTCTGTGATTTGCTTTGCTCTAAGTATAACTTTCTGTGACAGGCTGATAACATTTCAAAAGCCACTATCTCTCTGTAAGAAATAGTAATAAGCTTAGAGTGTAGGAAGGGAGGAACTCTAATTCAAGTTTATCCAGTAATCACTATTTCTAAGCTTTCATATCCATACTTCAGTATTTTTTATTGAATTTCCTTGATTAAAATCATGGGACTATATTTCTTAATTTTGGTTCAAATTATACAACTCTCTATCAATCTTTAAAATACAAGATTTCTTTAATTCAACAGGCAAAGATACAAATTGAAGTGTGATGTTTTCCTTGCCTTATGATGTGTTCTTCTATCATCCCTTCAATCATGTTGTGTGGCAGTGACAAATCTCCGCTGATCTCTTACTCAGAAATTCCTTCTGCTCTATTCGTATGCCTTTAAACACTACAGTGATCAGTTTCAACATCTCTTTGTAGTCAATTTTCCCTCATTTTCTCAGGATTTTTTTCTTAATTGACTTGTTATGTTCCTTTGAGGAAACACAGCTTTTCAAATCAACTAACTAAAGGTGCAAGGAACTATGTACATAAAAGCACATTTTGATCCTAAAGTTGAATCAATATGTACTGCATAAATTGAAGAATTGCAATTCCTAAAGATGCTGGGTTTGTAGTTGATTTATATTAAAATCTTACTTGTCCTGACAGATAATAAAAAGAAAGTCATTGGTCAGTGGTAATAGTAACTTTACTATTTACCTTTCACAGATAATCTCTTACTGATTTATAAAACAAGGATACACAAAATTTTTACAAAGTAATGTGTTTTCCAAAGCATATTGATCCTTAATTTTTAATATCTTTTGAGGCTGGAGATGTAATTTAAATGCACACTTTACTAAGTTCCCTAGCATCCAGTACTGACCTATTAAGTAGGTAAATCATCCTCATTTATAGTCATTTGTACAACTGTGTCCCAAGACAAAATTCCTTAAAAAATCCTTCCAGCTATAAAAACAACTTTCTTCTCTGCAGACTTGAAGCTCAAACCACAGCTCTGACCATGCCTCAAATAATCTCGTTTGGGATTGGCACGGTTTCCCCTTCTCCTCTGGGAAGAACAAAACTGAAATAGCAATCACAACAAGAGCTTAATTCTCTAGGTAGGATCAAGCGTAATTTACAACCAGACTGTGCTGCAGTTGCGCCAAAAAGCATTCCTACCTACCAGCTTTTACATGAGCTGGACAGCTTGAGGAGAGAGGCAGTAACCCTGAATACAGCTGCTGCTGCTGCTATTGTCAAACTCAGCTGTAGTGTGCACACAGACACACATACACACACAAATCCATATATCCAGAGAAAACCTGGTGCAGCCAGTCAAATAAACTTGCCTAAATTTTAACTAAAGGAGCTGTAATCTCAGGTCAAAAAAAAAAATTTAAAAAGCCAATGTCAAGCAGAAAAAGCAGGAAGGAGAAAGACAGTTATGGGACTCTAAGGAAAAGAGTTGAAAGAAGGGGATTACCTGTGAGACATAGCAGCTTTATATTTATCGTGCCATGACTATCACATGTTGTGGGATCTCCCTTGCCTTCTAGAAGTGTCCAAACCCTCTCTGCCTGGATCTTGCTCATATGAGTAGAAATCTATGTATATTATTTCTTTTTATATGCTCTAAGTGGTTTGTTTGTCTGTATGTTTTTAAAATCTTTACACGAGGACCAATTTAGTATGGATTTTTGAGAAGACATGATGCTTATGGTTATGTCAAATTAGCTGTGTAGCAAGTCCTGTAAAAATGAAAAAGTTCCTTTGGAAAATATTGCATTCTGCTGGGTGACTTTTAAGTACTGATAGTGAAATAAAACCCATACTCTTCCAAAATCTTGTGAAATTAGAGACTTTGTTCTTCCACTAGATAAAATTTCTAATGCCCAGTGCAGTTTTCTGAGCCAGTGAGTTCAATTAAAGAACATTAAAGAATGGCTATATACTGTAAATATGACCCCCAAATGATATATTCAACTACATCAAGGCCTAAACACCATTCCTGTGTTTTGACGGAAAGAATCTTGAGCCCTGAAGTGTTACCATAAACTTTCTTTCTCTTCTTACACTTCTCACCTTTCTCCCACTTTAATAGTGACCTTATGACTCCTTTTAAACTGCTGGTGGTGTTTGCCTTCTGCTGCCTGGAAGTAGTCACAGGAGGCAAGCCCCACATTTAACATAAGATCTGCAGATGAATGTGTTCACAACCACACCACCTGTGGGGAGAGCCAAGTCACTCCCCACCAAACCAAGGGTAAGGAACATTCCTTGACACTTGTCACTTGCTCTGACAAGTTGTGAAGTGAAAAATAAGGCACACAGAGGTCCTTCTTTCAACTGAAACAGGAAGTGGATGCTTTGCCAGGTCAGCCCTGAAAGGGACTCCAGAAGAGTAACTCATAGGCAGCTTCTCTGCCACAGTAGGAAATGGAGGGGGAAAAAATCCTCCAACAAGATAAAGAAAAAAATGGAGATTCTTGATACACTAACATGAGTAAGAAAGAGTTGAGTGAGAAAAATGTGTATTATAGAATAAGAAAACTAAGAATGCAAAGGAATTAGGAAGGATTAGGATTAATAAGGATTAGGAAGCTGAAGGCAAGGCCAGCAAAAGAAGACAGTCAGTCTGATAAAAAGAATATGGAGAAATGGCAGAGATTAAAGCACTGGATAAGAAACAAATTAAGAAGAATCCACTAGAAAAATCTGTTAACATATTTATTAGAGCATAATTAGTATCCAGTTAATTTTCCAAAGCCTAAAAGGAAATGTATTACCCTTGTACTTTCTTCTTTTATTTATTATTTACAATGCAGTGGAGGTACACTGATAAAATCTAAAGCAATACTTAAAAAGAAGTTCCTTCTTAGATGAATTTTTGCTGACATACTGCCTGAGAAACAGTTCATGCTTTTAGCATGAGACACAAATCCTCTAGTAAAACATCAGCTTTGGATAATATTTACTATTCCACTAAAAGATGGGGCTCTTTATCCGTTTGTAACCCACAAATAATTTTATTTAGAATCATTGTCCACTCTAAAGGAAACTACGCATCTCTGACTTGATCTCATTCAGCTGCATTGTCAAACCACTGCTTTATTTTATTTTATGTTCAATAATGGAGCAGAACTCCTGCATATGTTTTACAGCTCTTCCTTTGAAGGAATTTTTTTTTCTTTCCTTTTTTTTCTTTCTTTTTTAATTTGAACTCTTCTAGTTTGGAGTTCATGTTTCATCCACCCAAGATGCTTATTTAATCTCTTTGATAGCTTCACTTAGTGCTGTTTCTTCTGTGAAACTCACAGGAAATGTTATTCTGAATTAATGCAGTGGTTCTTGTCACCATCTTCTGCTCTGCCTTCATGTGGAGTATCACACAGCCAGGAACAAATACTGTGCTTTTTGAGGGGTTTCATTCAGTGAAAGGAATGCTTTCAGGAAATCTGGAACTCCTGGGAGCAACATCAGTGCATATCCCAGGGCCCACAAATCCTGCTCCTGGGTCCCACAAGTCCCTGTGACCAGCAGCTGCACACTGGCCAGCGACACCAGGGCTATTTGTACCTCCATTCAGGTAATGGGGGTGTCTTTAAGTCCCCTCACCCACCCCTGTTTCCCTCCTGCCTGTTTCTCTTGGAATACCTTCCCGTCCCAGACCAGAGAGAAGCGTGGCCCAGCAGCCACCAGGACAGCTGTTCCCATAGGATGATGTCTCTGCACACCTACCTGCAGGCTGTGCACAGTGCTTTGGAGTGACTTTGGAATGCCTGGTCACAAGACAAAGATGATGGAAATCCATGTCAATATCTTTTGAGAAGTACAACAGCATTAGCCAAAGGCTTTTCCACTAATTTATTCTATTTATTAGAGTAAGGAACCAGTGCAGTTTTACTACAGAAGCAGACAGAGTTTTCCAAACACATAGGTGAAGATGTGTCTAATGTCCCTCAGTTTTAGCACGTTACAAAAACTTTGGAATTAGTTCAGAGTTTTCAAGACTTTGGGAAAAGACAGTAATACACTGTAATTTATCTGGCAAAAAAAAGTTTCTAAGCAAGAGCAGTTTTACCCACAACAATGTGAAACACAGAGAAAGAGAATTTACATCTGTAACTGTGAATATGGGTTAATGAATGGAGATTTAGGCAGGAACCAGCACTTTCTCACAGCTTCTTTTTGACTGAGTGACTTATGCAAATTTACTTGACACCAGCATTTCCTGAATCTCCTTTCCAGACTGTGTGAGCTACCCCAAAACCCAGAGAAAATATCAGAAAAACTGTCTCAGTTTGATATAATCTAAAATAGATTAACTGCAAGTAAATATAAAATGTTGGAAATTGAAGATTTATAGGGTGACTAACCTGTTCAGGTTAAGATTTATTCATCTAAGTATTCAGAGAGTAAAAAATAAAAAATGCTTATATTTTCAGTGCATTTAGATATAATATAAATATACAAAACACATAGTTTAAGCGGCCACTAGACGTGTGAAGAAAGTCATAAAGAACACTTGTGGAACAAGGCAAGTTATCCTGTCATCTCAGCTCACTCAGAGATGCAGAGAAGCCCTTATTCCTGGAGCTTCTGCGGTCTGCTGCCATCTGTGGTTGGAAAAGAAGTTTTCCAAAGATGAATTCATCACTAGAATCAACTAAACATGCAATGAGAGAGCTAAAAAAAGGAAACTGAAGGGATGAATAAAAATGGTCAGTATGTCCAGCATAGATGTCAAAATGAAGTCTATAGTTATGTAAATGTTTTAAGTTTTAAAAGTGCTGAACTCGCACTGATTTCAGTTTGTTCTAAGTGGATTAAAAATACACTAGCTTTATAACAGTGTAGACCCTCCATAAAGAAAATAACAATATGTACAGAGTAAAAAGTTGCTCAAAAAATGTGGGTAATGGAGAAAGGGGAATAATATAAAATCTTTCTAAAACTGCATGTTGCAGTTACTACATTTTCACTAGACCAGAGTTATGCATACTGAGCACACCCATCAAGAGGCCTAAGGAAGTGGCAAAAAACAGAAAGCCATAGTTCAAGATAGAAACTGAACTATATTTGAAAAAACCCACATTAGAATGGTCTTCAAGACAAATTCTCAGCAGTTGTAAAGGCAAAATTCCAATTTCCTCTTTCAATCTAAATTTAACCAATTTATGCACAATGAGTTATCTTGAATGCTTTAATTGCTCTTCCATAGGTTTTAGATCATGCTTCAATAAGCACATTCGGATAGGGTTTTTGATTAATGAAGACTAATTAATTGGGAAATGAAAATATATACTTGTAATTTTATATTTTGAACTCCCCAACTAATCAGCTCATTCCAGTGCCTTTATTTACTCTGGAATCATATTCAACAATGCAAAAGATACTTTGTCTTTTCAAGAGTTTAAAAATTCCTTTTTTCCTCTTAGGTGCACCTGAGTGATATGTGCCATGGGATGGTCCAAATTAATATCTTCAGAGCAGCCCAAACTGCTAATCCTGTTGCTGTACATAAGCTATCTCATTTCATTGACCTTTCACTTTCTAGTGTTCAAACCAGAGTTGTACTGAGGTTAGGATGCACAGGTCACAAGGCCACAGATAACCTTAGATATTAGCAGGATTTCATGTCATTTCTTACAGAAACCAGAAGTAAATCAATATTTGGAAAGCTGGAGAAACCCATTTGTTTGTGCATTCTTGTCTACTTTGAGTTTCAAAGGCAGCCAACTTGGCATCTCTGCATAAAACAAATGGATGCAGATGAAAGAAAACCAGAAGCAATTTGCTTACCCACTGGACAAAAGCATGACAGAAAAACAACCATTCCATGGCTACCCAAGAGGTGCTCCAGTTCCACAGGCAGTTTTGATGGTGCCTGGGGAACAGCATGGAGAAGCTGCACTGTGTTACACAGGCAGAGAAATTTCAGTCTCAGAACCTTGACTGTTAAGAAATGTGGAAGAGGTATCCTTAGAAAAGCAGCATTTTGAATGGTGGTTTAATGGCTGAAAGGCCATTTGTCACAGCACCTGAGCCCTGGGCCTGTGGTTCAGTTCTCATCCACTCTGCAGATGACCTGGAAGTTTGGAGGCCCGTGGAAATGAGACCAATATCCTTCCTGCCATGTTGTTTGGGTCAGATGAAGCTCTAGCCACGAAGGAGCTCAGATACCAGGTTCCATGCTAGCAAAAGAAACCCTTCTCAGGGTTATCACTATTGCACAGCCTGAAGGGGCCCAAATCCAGCATCAGTATTTCACGTGCTTCTAGACAGACATTTCCACTTACTGGTTAGACACTGAAATGTTTTGCAGATGGTTCTAACAGATCAGTTTGTTGAATCATAACAAACCCTACCACTACCCGCTTGTGGAGAGCCTATACTTTTACTTAATGCCACAGATTTCTTAAATGGGATATTTTCCTGTTGATTACCCTATGAGGAGCACATCCAGGAACCAGCACTTTCAGAGCATGTCACACCTAGTGAATAAGAGAAAATGAATGTCCTCATGACAAACAGATCTACTCCTACTAAACAAGAGGCAAGCCTGAAAATAAAGTCAATGTACATTTCAAGGCACTAACACCTGTGCATTGCATGGAAAGCCAAATTACTTCAATGGGGACAGAACTGCCTCCTGGCCATAACTTTTCTTCAGATTTTACCACTGTGTCTCTTTATGTCTTTAGCTCCTAGAACTTTGGCACAGGTTCAGGACCTGTGAAAATGGATCCGGAATTTGTAGCCCTTAATCTGGAACATAATGTATATAAAACCAAACCAAAACAGACTCAAATATTCTTCTTTTTTCACAAACTGAAGTCATGGAATGCTAGTTTGCATTATTTCTTCCTGCATTCACTTTTTTAGGAACAACACTCAACAAGGATTTGCAAAAAATAGCAAGGCAGGGAAAACAGAGATTTTGCAGTCCATGAGATTTCTGCAATGTCAATGGGAACATGGAGAAATTTCATTTATCCATGCACCTGTCTGAACTTCCTGCTGGCATCACAAATCACCATATTAAACTGCTATCCAGGAAAGAACACGAGTAACAACATACCAAGCATGTCAAAACACTGAATGGATTATCAAACAGATATAATTTGTAAGAGAAACCTTTATTGCTCAGTGAGTGAATGATGAGATTAGTGTCATGGAAGCGATAAGCTTGGTATTGCACCAGGAAATACCAGGTTATTCTGTGCATCCCAAAGTATTTGTCTCCAGACAGTGCTCTGTACATTGTTATCAGAAACGATTGCACAATAAGCAGCTCTAACAAGCAGCCAATAGGACCCTGCCAAAATGAAATGCTCTCTTTGTTATTGTACAATGAGCTTCACTGACAAGGGTAAGATTTCACCTACCTTCTTCCATAAAGGCCACATCCCTGAAGGAGTGTTTTCTACTCTTGTCATCTTTCCTTTGTTGCACTGTTCAGCTTTACACTGAAGTTTCCCTAGGTTGTCCTTTTTTTTTTCTTCCTTCTGTAAAGTGCAGATGAAATGTTTCTAAATACTAATATCGACATGTTTCTAAAATGGCTCCATTCATACAGAACCTTTCAACAGCCCTGCTGCAATTAATAATTTTGAAATCTTTTTACTGTTCTTTCATATGACACCTAGGGAGAGGAACCAGAAATTTAGCTAGATATGTGTAAACTGCAGCTGCACTACTGGGACAGTTAAGTAGGTGCCACTCGAAGGCTTGTCAAGGATGGAGTTGTCCTTTTCAGGCTTCATGCCTATACATCATGGAGCTAAAAGAAAACAACACAAAGCCTCTTTCCTTTTTTCAGTTTGCTGTGAGTGACTGAGCTCTAGGAATCTCCTATGTGCATTGCCAAGAGGGTACAGGCTGACAAGGCAGATCAAAAACTTTTTCTGGGGAAAAAGAAAAAAATTAAACATTCTCTCTCTAAAAGTCATGTAACTGTTTGTCAGTGACTTGGAAAAACTGGTGTACACTTCAGCATCCAGGGGCATCTAGGTGGCATGAAGATGGCTGAGGAAGGTACTGTTGCCTGTGCAGTCTGATCAGGATTCTTGCTTAGCTTCAAGAGAAGTCTTTTGTTGTCAGCCAGTTTTTGCTTTGCTCAAGTTGGACTATTGCCATAATTCCAAGATCAGGCCCTTTGTTGGGTGATGTCCTGTCACCAACAGCATTGCTAGTGATTAAGGGTGTAAGAGCTGTCTTTGCAGAACAGTCAGTGCCTGGGCTGTTCTCAGCCAAGACCTTGCTTATTCCATATTGGCTGCAGTACATGACCTATCCAAAAAACTGATGGGCAATTTCTCAAAAACAGTATAAATCCAAAGACTTTCTCACATTTCACAGCCTATGAACGTTGGAACACCATACATTATTTTCCAGTGGAAATTTTCTGCTGAGTTGTGCTCCATCTTAATTTTATTTTAGACTTCTTTATTTTGCTTTGGATATCCAGGTGAGACACAAAAAAAATGAGAACCTGTCACTTCTTGCCTATGTTTAATGTTGGACAAAGGAAAAAACCAGCAGGCTGAGGAAATATTGGGAGATCCCTACTGAGATATTCTTAGTAACTTGGATAAACAGGGTTGAGGGAGAGGAGAAAATACAGAAATTAAAAAGGTGTGAAAGTCTGTCTGAGAGTGCAGGCCCCTCAGATCATCAGAGCTTCCATCACTCAACCTACAAGAAGAAGTGGGAAAAGATGGAGCACAATGACCCTATGAAAATATCCCTCGAGCCCGGCTGGAAGTGGCTTCCAGCTGTTCCCGGCTAGCCCTGGCTCGGGATACTTCCAAACTCGGTTGGTGGCAGCAGGCAGACCGGCCACCACCCCCCCGGTGGGTCAGAGCTGCACGAGAGATGTCGGTGAGGCTTGACGAAGGTAGGAAGCGAGGAGGCTACTTTGTGGCTAGATGGTTTTTATTGTCACCTGCTCTTCGCAGGGGAGCCACGCGTGTCTCTGAGCCTCTCTCAAGAGTGTCCCCGCCCGAGGCGTGGCCACAGCTTATACAGGGTTGGGAGAAGGGGGTGGACACAAGAGGGAAAGCCAATAAGGGAAATATGGATGTCACACAGACAGCGAATGGGAAACGAGGGGTGGGGGTTCCCCAGCCTGCTCCAATCTGGGACCGAGTCTCTCCGAACATTCTGGAAGAAGAGGAGAGGCTTCCCAGAGAGTGACAGGCTGTGGAGAACAAAGACAGGGGGAAACCAAATGGGGAAGAATACAGGGGGGAACTTGGGAGAAACCATTACAGAACTTATTAACAATAAATAAAAAGGTATAAAACACGCCGCTACAACCCTAGAGACAAAGCTAAAAATAGTGATATGGCACTGGTGATTCTGAGATTCTTAATTCAAAGATTAAAAAATTGTTTGTCTTTGTCTTGGGGACTGTCTCACTGAGGTGCGAAAAAGTGAAGGAGGAATGGGGCATGATCAGACCCTGAAGTTCTGGTCAGTTCTGTGGTCCACTGATTAATACAACCTGGACAATCACTTCATTTGCTGGTGATGGAGCTGCCCAGTTTGTGTTCACTGGCTCCTGTGCTCCCTTTAGAGCTCCTTCACAAACACAGAGACTTGAAAGGAGAAGCAGTAATTCAGGAAATCTCTTAACACAGCAGGGTTACATTTGCAATAAGGAAGGGTTAAGAGTGAAAACCAAAGTAGTTTAATTCTATTTTCAAAAATCAGTACCTAACACAGGATTATCTTTAATGACAGACATGGAGGTGTCAAAGGACTGTGTCAGGTTTCAGACCTTTCCATAGTTTAAATTCCTGTGTTTAATCACAGGTTAACTGAATCATTGCTGGTAGAAGAGTTACTTCAATGCAGTGCTGTTGTGGGTGGCCTACAATAAGTAATCCCATATTCAGGCTGCAATCTCCTTCATGCAAAAATATTTCCCATGCATGTCTCTCTGTACAGAAAATACATGTAACAGAATACACATTCTCAGGGCAGTGCAAAATATTTCTAACTAAATAATTTCTTAACTCTTCATCCCTTAGCTGAATAACTCTTTTTTTTGTGGTTGTGAGTCCTCTAAAATTATTTCCTATCAAACTGCATAAAATGAAGTAATAGTACTTAGCTTTCTTTAATTCTTCAGTGTTGGAACTCATATCAACAGAATTTCAATCATTTTGTAAGGCTGCATTTCTTATTTTTTCCTGCACTGCATATAACTTATAGAAAAATACAGGAATTAAACTTCGATAAACTGATAGTTTATTGGTCTGGCAATACTTAACATATATACATAAACTAGGACATAAAATAGAAATTGATTCATATCGTGCAGTTGAAACTTCTATGTTATTTTTTTCCATCTCTAGTAACTAGTAGTGCAAATAATTTCTGTGAAAAGAATATTATGGCTGCAGAATCCATGGCTATTCGTCGTGTTCATATGGGGCTTTGAATGAAGTTTTGAAAAATATTTCTTCGTGTCCTTTATTCCTTGCTATGGTAGCTTTATTTTTGTTCAGTTTTGTTGATGTTAACACCTGGAATGTTAATGACTTATATTGATAAGATTTCTCCAAAATACTTATTTTGATGAAATTTATATTTTCATACTTCACAGAGCTTGGTTAATTATATATAACATTTCTATGATATAAAGAAGTGTATTAACCTATAAAGACTTGATGTATATAAGATTTCCAGGTCTTAAAAGGGGAACAATGTCATTAACTGAGCTGTTTCAAGAAAATATAAACCCTAAAACCTTTCCACTACAACCAAATATCAAAAAAATGCTGATCTTTTTCTACAAAATGTGTTTTTTCACAGAAGGTTTGCTATTAAAAAGAAATATTCAGGGAAGAGGAATTTCTTCTTAGAAATATTTGTGGCTGCACTGAAAACCTCAGAATGAAGTGCATGGGTTTCCAACGAAAAATCCACATATTTTGGTACTATGGTGGAAAAATTCTACTTTTTTTATAGACTCCTCCCTTTCCACCCCCAATTTTCCCTAAGGAAATCAACAATTAAATACAAATAAGAAACAATAATTATTGGTTTTCTGAAAAGGAAATTGTGGGAAAATTTGAAATTCCTGTCCTTTCCCTCTCTATTTTAGGTAGTATAAAAGCAGGACTAAATGTCTGAAAGCATTTTCCTAATTAATTCCTTTTAAATTGATTCTTTTGTAATTCTTTATCAGTCATATAAGGAAAGAAGTGATAAGCTGAAAATAAGAAATATTCCTTACTTCAAGTGAGACCAAGTGTCTTGTACAGAATTTAATGGAAAAATGGAATATTTTTTGATTAGGTTTGTTTTTCAGTAGCATCCAAAGGAAAAACACTGTTTGTCTCAAGCACCTCCAAAGATAACAGAGGACTTGAAATCCATCCAAGTTTATATAATCCATAAACTGGCAGTCAACTTCCTACTCATCATCCTGAAACTCTCAAAATGACATGGCAAATTATAAGAAGTAGCAAGAATTCTTTTCTACTTCCAGGTGGTGCAAGAAATCCTTCTTTCCATATGTCTCTCTCTCTCTCTCTTTTTTTTTTTTTTTTTTTTTTTTTTTTTTTTTTTTTTTTTTTTTTTTTTTTGCCTCTGCTTGATTCCAAACTCACCTTCAATCAAGCAGCCCCCATGGAAATGAAATTTTTCATAGTTAGGAAATCACAAGTTTCACAATAGCCTCACAAAATTCTGCCCCTTCTTTCAATGAAAAAAGGAGATCCGTTCCACAAAACAGAGTTGTGACATTCTGTGTGGTCTAGATAGTTCACTGAATTTGTTACCAGTTTTGGTCAAACATAAGGTCAGCCGTTCTATGAGTGAGTGGAGAGCAGTGAAGTCTGCTGGGCATCAAGAGTTATGTAAATGGACTGCACAGCTCCACCAGCCTCTCCCTATGCTGGATGCATAAGAACATTAAGAGAAGGGGAAACATGCATCTACTCTGTGATTGTAGACAGGCATAAAATGATTATTGCAAGACTTGTAGATAATATGATCCAACGTGGATACAAACCTCTGGAGTATCCAAGGAATTCATTTTTGCTTTGAGAAGGCTTTGATCTGTCAACATTGACATTTTCTGCCCTAAATAACAATTAAGCCATTAGAGCAGTATGACTGAAGCCAAGTTTTCTGTACATTCCCATCCCACAGCAAGAGATGTCAGATTGTAACACAGGATAATTCACATAACAAAAGAAATAATCCAAATCTTGTTCATCAAAAAAATCTCCAATATAAAATCTAATCCAAAGCAAAATGCTGCTACTTGAGTGATTAGATATCATGTGTGACTATAAATTCATAGCCTGCCTTTATTCCAAAAGTTATCTAAACTGTGAATTTGTATTAGTGATCTGTCCAATATTTTAGACTGCTGTAGAAGTAACGAAATGTGTCAATAATTTGTTACTTTAGACTGCTTGCCTCAGAAATCTGGTTTCAATTCCATCTGGACTAACATCTTCTAACAAGCTTAGATATTTCAACATATTGAAAGCCAAAAAAACCCAAGTCTAGTGTTAAATCAAAAATCTGGGAACATTTCAATGACTCAAATGGAAATAAGAATGATTAGCAGGGACAATGTCAATACAGCAACTTTAAAAACAGCTATTGAACATAGGAATGTATCCCTTGATTTTGTGTCTTCTTCACTGGGAGCAAGCTTCAGTGAGATTTTACAATCACCAGTCCTAAGGCTGGTGCTGAGTGGGATAACTTCCACAGCAGCTGCAGGGTTCACCTGAAACTGCCAGCGCAGCCTTGGGGGCAGTGCTGCTCCCATTCGGCCCTGCTGGCACACACCAAACCCAGTCTGCACTGTCAGGGAGCAAAAATGCTCCTTGCTTCTCACTTGTCTCTCCTGGTAAGGCTTGTACTCATTTGATAGAGATATGTGGGAGACACTTTATTCAAAGAAGCCCAAAAGTCTGTGACACAGAACCAGGATTAATTTTTGTGGTGATGTCTTAGCAGCAGTTAGAGAAGGAGGAAAAAAATTATCTTCTTCTTCTTAAATCTTCTCTTCTATTTTATGCTATAACACAAATTTCAAATTCCATTTTTTATATAAAAGCAAGGGAGATTTTGTGACGCATTGCCCCATTTTCTTTAGGTGAGAATAGCAAGCTTAATTTTATTTTATGAGTAGAGGTTTCATTGCAGAAATTAAAAAAATACTGAAGATGCAACCATTATTTGTAGATGTCCTTTTGTATTTTTTTCATTTCAAACCAGAAATTGTTAAAGTGTACAGGTCTCATTATATATATTTGTCACTCCTACAGTAACAAGTGTTTTTAATACCTGCAAGGCTCTTGAACTTTATTGAATAACTTGGGATATATTTATTTTGAGAATTTAGCTATTACTTTGACTTATTTTAATCCCATGTCACTCAAAATAATTTACCCTTGATCTGATTGTTAAAGCTCTTTCCGTAAGATCTGTTGGAAAGCTTTCACTTGACATCTGTTCATTTTGTTAACTGACTCTTCTGTCTAATCCATGCAATCTGGGAATTTTATAGTGATCATGAAATCTCAACAGTCATCCAAGTTGCAAAGTTTACAGTTCCTGAAGTAATTCTTCTTGGAACAGTAACTTCAGCATTCTCTGAAGATGACTTCTCTCTGTGTGCTCATCTAATAATCTTTCCTGAATATATATTTCACCACTGGCAGTCGAAAAGAAATCAGTTGATCCCAGTAGATCTGCTGTAATTTGGTGCACTAAACCAAAACAAAACCATTAATCTTAAGGTGATTCTAACTTTAAATATACTTACACAAGAACTTTGCAAATAATTGCTAAGCCTGTGCTAAGCATTGTCTATGTCCACAAACTAACCAAACCAAGTTAAGTTCCATTTCTGTAGTGGAATAGAGACACACAGGGCTCTGCTGAGTCTCCCAGAATATAGTATAGAGAAACTAAAATGTTTCCAAGTCCCTTTTTCTTCCTGTTTCTTTTGCATTTCTCTTAGTCTTAATACTGCAGAAATGGGAGTTTTCAGGAGTATTTTTTTTCATTGTGTCCAGTCCTACAATATCTGAGAAATTCTAAATTCAAAGTTTAAGTCTGACAATGGTTTAAAAATCTTAATCCAAAGGAGTTTAAGAAACAACTTGAATTTCATTAATCTGTTTCACTTGTCCTTGAGCTCATTAATCCTCACCAGTTTTAAGTTCTAGGATGTTTACATGATCAAAATACCTGAACAACCACAGTGCAAATTCTGTGTTTTTTGTTTGCTACTTTAGCAAATCAACCCGCACCTCTGTAGTAATAATATCCACCAGGAATTCCAACCAGCTGAAGCATGATCTCCAGTTCCTGAGAACATGTGGCTGTTCTCAGGCTGTTGATTTTTCCAAGCGTATCTTTATTTGATCTCCTGAAACACTTCTGTCCCTTATGAGGCTAAATGCATTGATATACATTTTCTAAGTAAATCCCTAGAACACTTTTTTAATAATAGGGTTATGCTAACCATGGCCCAGTCCTTGGAGATCTTGTTTGTACTAAGTGAATTTTTATTAATATCTCCTTAAGCTTCTCCAATTTCTGGCCCTTTTCCCTTATCAGCTTTGGAAAAATATTTTTTGGCTTGATGCCTTGTCAACAATATCATCCCTTGACTTCTTAATAATCCTTCCTAGTGTGATTAATACAGTCTTTAACATTTTGTTTGATTTCCAGAAAACCTGCAGCGCTATTTTAGCCTTCTCAGACTTTGCAGTTGAAGCAGAATTTACAGCACAATCATTCTACACCTTTTCTATTCCCTACAGTTTGCTTTTAAACTTCAGACTGTACACACCACCAGAGACAGCCATGTGACTGTAGTTTGTAAAAGTAACTTGGTAAATGGAGAATTCTCAAAGAAAATTCATTCCAGAAGTGAGTTCACATAAACTACAGCAGTTCAAAGTGACATATGTTGCAATGAAACAAATTTTGGTTTCATGAAAAAGATATATTTTTTTCGTCTTGATGGCTATTCCTATAGAAAATGAGTTTGTGATTGGAAATATCTGCATAAGCTTAACAATTTATTTTCCCACTGAATCATTTACTGAAGATATCACTGTCACTAAATGCATTTTATATCTGAGCAGGTTCCTTCTTTATTTTCTCTCACTTTTAAAGCTGTTAGGGACCTGCCGATTTTCTGAGTCCAGCACTGTCTGACATTGGTCCAGTCTGAAGGGCTTGTTTTCTTTTTACTGTGACTTTCCGCTGCTGAGGTGACCCTCAGCGAGGACAGAAATAAGTGTGTTTGGGGAAGATCAAAAAGCTATCCATAGATTACTACTGTATAGCTTTTACATAATGGAAGAACCTAAATACCAATTATAGCAGGAAACCCTACCCACACAGTTCTTTTCTGTGCATGAAGGATATTCACAAAACAGCATGTGTCCTAATAATTTACAACCTGCCAGAAGAGAACAGATGGATGAAACAAACATATTGAGTTGTAAATATGTCATCTGTTCCCAAGAAATCTCAAAGCTCTAATTGGAGTCAAAAGGCTAAATTTTAACTGAGCTTATAACCAGTGAAGAGATGAGAAAAGCTCACTAACCACTGTTTTTTAATCAAAATTGAAAGAACATTTTTTCCTAGTAGATATCACAGTGACACAAAAACTGTTACACTGAAATATGAAAGGACTGATTTAACTTGGAAACTTAAAGAATAATCTAAAAACAATTTTTAGTTGTTGATTGTCTCAAAAATCATGCTTGAATTTTTCTTATCTTATGAATTTTTCTTATCTTATGAACTTTGAATCTCTGTCTTTGGAAAAACTGAATAACTGTTTTTGCAAATGTATCTCAACTAATCCTTTTCAAAGTTATTTGCTGAGGTTTGTGGGCAACCAGATATTAGAAGGGGTTAGACCTGACAGGTTGGCAGCCATTCTGCTTCAGGTAGGTGCATTGCTCATACATACTGCCCCAGATGATGCACAGCACTACTTCACACAGTCCTGCTGGAACTGAAGCAATCTTCAGCAAGGGATAGATACTTAAAGCCTCAGTTGGGAAAATCCACGGTTATTTAAATCCCACATGAATTTCCACTCAAGTGCTGGCAGCTGTCCTGCTCAGGGCCCTGAGAGCTCAGTCAAAGGCCTATAGTCCATGAGGTTTTCTAAAAAGCATTTATAAGCATGTGGGTGGTACCTTGCTTGTGGTTCATGTGTTCTCAGTGCAGAAGGCATCCAGCCACACTGACCAAAACACTGAGCAGACAGTCTTTAAAATAAGTAATCTTTCCTGAAATCAGCAAGCATTGCAAACTTGGGACACAGCATTATTTCTTCATGAATTATGAGTAAAACATGCAATAATCCCACATGTACTGTTTAGTCCTGTTGCAGAAACTGAAAAATGAGGAGTAACATGATAACATTTCATAATTTAAAATGCTAGTTTTTAAATAAAGATTTGTATGTCCATCTTATCAAGCCTTCTGTGCTATTTTATTCTTGTCTTTCTTTTGTGCTTTTAACTTCTCATTTCAAACTAAACTGACAGTGCAGTGGTGGTCTAGCACTTTGTCATTTCTCCACAGCCTTTTTCACTCCTCTGGACAACTGATATTTGCGGGCCACAACTTCAATTGGATGGCAGTTTCCAAATTAGAACATAGGAAATATTGTATCAGACAAAATCAAACTTTTTCCTGTATTCTGCTTTTCTATAGAAGAGTCCCTATGCAACATTATGGTCTGAAAAAAGAGGTAAAAGCTGGTTCAGAATGTAGGGATGATTTTCTATAAATATTGATCAGGAACTTCTTTGTTCAGAGGCAATGTTATTATCTAATGACTGTAGATTTTTCCCAATATTTTTTCAGATTATGTATTTCAAACCACTTGAATTTGTAAAATTTACAGAGCTCCAGGCCAAAGATAATATCAGCTTGTGCAGTAAGGACAAGGACAGGAACAATGATTCTCTGTTCTACACACCTATTATTTTAATGAACTATATATTCCGTCCTTTATGTCTTGCTTAGTAGAGGTTCCTTCTTAATTTCTTTCACAGAAGCTGTTCCAAACCTTTATTCACTCTTCTTGCCTTCCTATTTTTGACCTCCTCCTCCTCTTTCCACTGCAATTGTATTCTCTTTTTAATGGAGGCAACATAAATGCAGTCATAATTCAAACTATAAGAGCTCCAAAGAACTTACAGCGGCAGAAGTTTTGTAACTCCTTTTGTGTTTTCTTTTCTGTTCCTTTCCAACATATGAGCTGCTTTTCTGACTACTGCTGAATAATGAGCTGATTAGATAACAAGGTAAAATCTAAGCTTCTTTAATACAGCTCTCTCCCACTGTTGCATATGCACTAAAAATAATAGCAGATTCAATCACAGAGCAGATGTTTTCAAATGCTGCTTGTCAGAAAATTAAGTACATGTTTGCAAAGGCAGAAAAAAAATCTGTAACAGTATTTTTTATTCTATTAGAAACAAATTTATAGCCTCTTCTTGTAGGTATTTCTAATGGATTATGGAATTTTTTTAATAAAAGTTTTACTGAAAGCTACTTACTTTTTAAAATTAAAGTTTCAATTCTGTGTCTAAAGAAAAGAGAAAACTTCCACTCCTTTTACCCATGTGAATAGCCTTTTTAAGACATAATGTGCATTAACACTGACAGAATTCCAGCATAACACTATTGGCTTAATGAGAGTGGATATATCTTTGGAGTTATGTAGCACTTCTGCAAAATCCTTCCAGGAAAACTTTTTTATGCGACAAAAGAAAAATAATATTAACTACTTCTGAAAAAAAGCTTATAAGAACAGTGGATGTATTCTCCATTACATAGTCATTACTAAGTACATGTCATTTGCTCCTGAAATTACTTTATAGTGGGAAGCAAAACCCACAAAAATCAGTGGGAAATCTTCAAGCTGGCCCTGTATTTGCAAATTCATTCCTCTCTTCAGATATATATGAGCAGATCTATTTGACGCTGATGTGCTAAAGCCTACTGTCTTTTCTATTAATTAGTTTTTGACTAATTCAGTTGATGAAATATGAGGGGTTTTCCACACATATCTAAGATCAAAATTTGGCAGAGTGTTGACAATATGTCTTAAGATGTAAGATATCACCTAATTTTCTTCATATGGTGTACTGCTGAATAAATATTTTCTCTGAGACCAAGATCAAGTTGCTTCAACATCCCTTCCAAATGGCAGTGGAGGAATATCTGACTGCAGTATCGAGCTTTCCCTTAGCAAATTCTGTGTGAAGGACTGTCTTGGGTTGCAATGCTAGATGTAACCAAAAGTATATATTCTACTGTCATATGTTGAAACCAGTTGTGGAGATGTTTTTCTTTATCTCTTCCATGACCCATCCTCCCTCCAGGGAGATATCTTCTGTTAATGGGCCATTAAGGCTCACTGCATAAAATTACATCATCCCATCGTGAGATGCTCCACCCAGCAGGAGGAGCTAAGCATTCCTACCTGGATAAAATCTGAGATTCAGGACACCAGGAGAGCCTGTTTCCACTGGATTCCCATAAGAAGACTGGACCTATCTCACCACCACTGGACCTTCAGAGGAAAACTACATCCCTCTACAAGACCATCTCTGCTCCAACAGAACCACGTCTGTTGCTCCAGGAGGACTTAATTGGACTGCTTCCAACACCCTGACCAAGAAGGTGTCAGGTTGTATTCTGACTCTGTCAGTGTTTTCTTTTTTGTTTGTTTTCTTTTTTGTACGTTTTATTTTTTGTACTACTACTTTTTTTTAATGTATATATATTCCAAGTAAAGAATTGTTATTCCTATTCCCATATCTTTGTCTGAAAGCCCCTTAATTTTAAAATTATAATAATTTTGAAGGAGGGAGTTTACATTCTCCATTCCAAGGGAGGCTCTGGCTTTCCCTGGCAGACACCTGTCTTTCTAAACCAAGACAAGGACACATGTTTGTGTCAAGAACAGCATGTCAGAGCAATCATCTTATAAACTGTCATGCAAAGTTAATTTTTAGTTGCCATATATGGTACCCTCAATTCAGTATATAAGTTTGACTTACTGGCACTGGTCATGGTGGCTACCTTGCAGCCATCACCATTGGGAGCAATTCCTCACTCTTGAGAAGGAATCATTCAGAATCACCCAGCAGAAAAATTACCATTTGAACCATCAAGAGTGTTTTTTCCAAATAAAAGTCGTCTGAAGTGGACTATGGCATGAAAAGTTATTAGCAATTTACTCACAAAATATAGAACTTAACATTGGCACAGAACACTTGGACAAAATTCAGTCTTGCTTGGAATGGTCTAATGTAGGCTATGTGACAATCTGATGAAACTTTAATCCTGTTGCCAACATGTGCCCCAAGGCCTGGAGATGACTGGTAAAAAAGGCAAGGCTTGCAAAGACTATGCTTCTTTATCTCAGTGCAGCAGTGTTTCCTGAAACATGAAGGTGAATTCTCATGCAGGAGGTTAAAAATAAATAACATTGGCATTTCATGTATGACCACCTGTTTGCATAATGTAAATTGATATGTTCACAGTCCTGTGAAATACCAATGCCAATGGCTGGTTACTTTTTATTCTTGAGACTTGAATTCATTTATCTGTGAAATCATTTATCTTGAAATCATATCTTGAACCTGGGGCACTGGCTGTAGCAGCTGCAGTTTTGTACACACTCTTATGCACACACATATTGTTCCCTTAAATAGCTCACCACTGGGCAGAAAATTAGAACATTCAAACATCCAGTATCAGGCAGTAGGCTGACAAAATGGACATCTGGATTTTATATTAACATTGACAGTGTGCTTCCCAAATGTTTGGCTTTATTTATATGAAATGGAAAAACAAATACAGAATCAGAGAATCACAGAATGAGTCGAGTTGGAAGGGACCCACAAGGATAATCAAGTCCAACACGATAAATTATTAGAATATATTTACTCTACACTGTAGCCATGGAGATATGGTCTAATTCAGGGTTTATGCTGTGATCTATGTGAACAATGTGTTGGATTTAGCTCTCTTGGGAGTCCCACCTAAGAGACCTGTGGGAAAATGAGCTTGAGATGGCACAAGGAGCTTTCTTGCACCAGTGAGGCAACAGGAACTGCTGGTGCTGAAAGGAGGTCCCATGAAATAAGAAAACTGGGAATGATTATCTTGGCAGAGGATTGTGTTTATTCAGCATTTGCCATCAACAAGACTACTGTGTTTCTCCCTGTAGAACACATGGTAGACAGCAATAATGAGGACACGGAAGCCCAGGGATGGCTTTTGATGGCAGAATTCAGGTTGCAATTGCCATTTTAGGCTTCTCAGTGATTCAGGCTTCAGCATGGAAAAGGTCTGTTGGCCAAATAACGCATAGCTCAAATAGGTTCCTCTTCAGCTTTCATACCTTCTATCTTGACCACAAGATTCAGAGGCAATAAGAGATGAAGGAATAAAAGGTAGCTATCTCTAACTACTCCAGCTCCTTTACCCCTCAGAGGCTTCATGTTCCTCTGCTTTCCAAAGAAGATCTGTTGGACTTTTACCTGCAGTGTCCTAAACACTCATTTTAAGCACTCAGGCTTCTTACTTCTTCACACTGCTTGGTTTTCCAGCTACTGCCAGATCCAGTCCCCACGAAGATGATGTTACATCCTGGAATTTGAAACTATGTCTTCACTAGTAAAATGGTCTAGGACACATCCTGCATCCCCAAACAGTAAGGATAAGAAATCAATACCCTGCCCAAGAAATGGAAATACTCTTGAAAATGAAAGAGTCTCAGGTGATGAGAACATGAGAGAAAGAGTTCATATCCCTTTGATCCAACATCATTTCCTCTGTTCCATGACCTGTGGAGGTATTTATGCCTATTTTCACAGTAGTTTCAGTATATTTTCATAAATAAAATAACCGAGGCACCTTTTCAGCAAACAAATAAGACCCCAGAATACTTGAATCATATTTGTTTTGTTATTTTGAAGTGCCTTTGCTGATATTTATGGGAAAGGAAGCCTTCTTATTCCAGTGTGTGCTGTGGCATTCTGGTTGCTTCAGCTGACCATTTTCCAGGACTCAAGAAAAATTCATGCTGGGTCAAATAATTAAAATTAATATTTCATGCATTGCATTTTAGAAAAAGAAATAGACTGAATCAGCAAGACAAGCAGAATTATAAAGCTTTGCTAATAAAGTTGAGAATCAAAAAGTCCTGCCAGATACTGCAGTATATCTTGGATATACATTCACAAGAGAAGTCGGTGAACAAAGTGTGCTTTGGAGATATTTGAGATATTTGGAGATATTTGAGATATTGGAGATATTTTGGAGATATTTGGAGATATTTGATCAGATAACTGTCTGAGAATGTAAATAATAGTTGAAAATCCAACCTCATTAGACACAGAGGATGTACTTTTGAAATTATGAAATTTTATTGCTTAAATTCAGTTGATGGAAATTATTCAATTAAAGATCTATGGACCATACATTTGATGAATATGTTTTTTAAAAAGAATACTTAATATTGATTTTTATCTGTGACTATTTAATTTCTGCTAAAATCATCAAAACCCCAAAATTCTATCTAAATAAAAAAATATTTCCTATATGTCAGTTCAGAGAAAGCTGATCTACTGAAATATGTTTTGATTCAGAAATTTTAGAAATTTTCAGAAACTAATTTTAGAAGTTTTAATTTTGTTGCCAATGCGTGTCATGTTTCATTCGATGTGTATCCCAATGTCTTGGGATAAAGAACAGCAAATTTTTCCTTCATCCATCACTCTGATTCCTTACAAGAACTCTGATCATTTTACTCACTTGATTATCTCCACCATCACTCATCCTGGACTCCCTAAGGCAATTTACCATAACTATAAGACAAATTATTATGACAACTTAGGGCCTGAATCCACAAAGGGTAACGGTGAGTACTGCAACATTTGACTTACAGGCATTTAACTGACATCTTCACAGGGAGAAATATTTGACTGGCATTTTTAAAAACTCGATTTTGGACACTGGATGTGTCTGTGGTACTGCAGTAGTACCGCAGACAATTGGAGGTGAGTAGGATTAAATATTTAGTGCAGCTATTTTCAATATCCAGCTGATTTGCTCAGCATCAGCTCTGCAGTTATGTCCGGTTGGTTGGAGACATGGAGGTATGGCTCTTTCTCAAGGTGTCAGCTCACTAAAGATCCAAGAATTAATAAGATTTCAATAATGAAATTACTGATATAAATATTAATTTCATACTTATAGCTTGCCTGGATTTATTCTTTGAGAGTAAAAAAAAAAAGCTCTGCTATTCATTCAGTGGATTAACATTAGCAATGCTGACATTTAATATTTTCTTCAGGACAAAGTTGCTTCTTATAAAAATGAAATTTGAAAGATGGAAATGATTCCTTAATTTGAAGTTAAGTCTGGGAGAGTAAATTCAGTCAGAGAAGGGGAAAATTCAGAAAACTTCACATTGATATTTGGGAAGACATCATTTCAGTCTTTAAGTTTAAAGAATTTACATTTTGAAAATTGCAGTTCTTTAAAAATTGTACCCCAAAGATAAAAAAAAAAGTGTTTAAGTTTGGCTCAAACAGTTTATTTTTCCTGTTCCATGCAAATACAATGACATATATACAATATATCTCAGGGTCTGAGGATTTTTTGTTTTCATAGAAGGAATAAATAAAAAATAATTGCTCTAAATTTTAAGGTTATTAAAGCTATTTCCTCTAAATCTTTTTCTTACATAGAAAAAAAAAAGAAAAAAAATCTAATGTTTGACTTCCAGAAAAATATATAGTAATTGTAAATACTCTTGTTTATATGTATGTTCCTGCAATGTCTCAAATGAATTCTTGTTACGTTGCCAGTGCTACTGTTCTTGACACAGAAATTTGCTCCCTAGGATTGACCTAATTCTGAAGGCAGGGAGCAACCTTCATATTGTGATGATAGCACTGATTTACTTCAAAAGTCTTTGCACAGACACCAGACAGTGTCCCTGAGTGTGGTAAATTGATGAATAAGAAGCAAAAAATGTGGGGGTGTAGACCTCAAATTCAGTCTTCTGTTTCCCAGTGAATATTTAGTAGGGAAAGAGTGTATCCCATTGTTCCTCTTGCAAGGCTTTAGAAAAGAATTTTCAGTCAATGTATTCTGGTTTACAGAAGTATCCCTCTCCAAGAATAATCTCTGAGGACTCTATTAAACAACAAACAGTTCCTAAGTTCTTTGACCAGAAGCCAAGGAGAGGCCACAAGTGACACAGAGACTGGCTCTGTACACGGACAGCTGATTTGGCAAGGCAAGAACCAATACTGAAGAAGGCCTCTTGGTTTTTCTTTCCTTTGAATCTTGCTCAGTGCTGAAACCGCCAGAGCTGTAAACAGGTTGATGTAAGTAAAAGTATTTCAAACGACCTCTTTCTTGTCTTGGAGCCAGTGGCTAAGCTGAGATAATTGCTTGAACTGGTTGAGGTAAACAATACACTGGTAAAAAAAGTATTTTAGTCTAGTGTCACAACAGCTCTTTTTTACATTTGTTGCTATGAAAGTGTCTCAAAAGAGACAGTAT
The DNA here is from genome assembly GCA_910950805.1 of Acrocephalus scirpaceus scirpaceus. Classification (NCBI taxonomy): domain Eukaryota; kingdom Metazoa; phylum Chordata; class Aves; order Passeriformes; family Sylviidae; genus Acrocephalus; species Acrocephalus scirpaceus. The sequence continues at coordinate 18,402,071 of OU383773.1, forward strand.
GATTATTTTTGTGCCTAAACTTTTATTTTTTCCCCCCATAAGGGAATCTTCCTTTAACTGAAAGACATATGACCCATTTTTCCCCCATTTTTGTTTTGTTCTCCATACACCCCCAAACAACCTTCTGGCTGACCTATGTGCCTATTGGCTGAAATCAGCTGGGAGAGTGAAAGAGTCCTGAGAATATTCTCATCATTAGGACCAAGATGTTCAACTGATACAAGAGCCAAATAATTTTTGGACTCTCAAATGCAGATTGATTAAATTATATGAATAGATTTACAAAAACTTATTTCTATCTTTACCAAAAATGCAGACAGATTATAGAAAGAATAATTTAGTCAGTAGACAAAAAAATCACATATATATTTAATTAAATTATATCGTCATCATTACTCTGTTATATTATAACATCATCTCCAGATTTTTCATGTACTGATCTCCCTCTAAAACTAAGCTGTAATGGAGTAAATAAAGAATCAGCAAAACACCTGCCACATCAAATTCAACACAAGCAAAGGATTGACACTGACTGGACAGCCAGTCTAAGTTTCTCAAAATCTTTACAGTTTTGAAGGGATTTTTAAGATTTATGAAATTACAATAATTTTAAAAGCCCTAAAATAATAATAAAACAATGTTTAGAAACAATGTAATGCTGTAGCTGGAAATTATCTGAAATGTAGAGACAATCACCAAGAACTACATTTGGGGGAAGTGGGTACGTGGTGCAGGAGTTGGGGCAGTTCCATTACCATCACTGGAATTACATTAACCTAAAAGGACAGCTTACATCTGGGATCTACTATAAACACTTTACACTCTTTTAAACAATGTGAAAACAACTGGAGTCAGTCCCAACACCAACAGCCTTCAGTACCTGTGGTATATAAAACCACATGCAGATTACTTGAGACAAAGTGAGTCTCATGTTCTACCATTTTCAAACAAGTCATATGTTGGTAAATTGAAGACAAATTCCAAAAAATAGCACTGAAAGACTGTCTTAGTTCTTCATGCTTTGCAAATCAAATCATTGTCACGACAAGGAAAGATAATTAGATCTTCAGGTGCACCCTGCCTCCTACCCACACCCTCTCCCTTGCTCTTGTCTCTGACAGGAAATATGATTTGTCCAAAGATCAGAACTCCAGGTAGGAATTTCAGGAGGAAGTGTCCAGATTTCTCCCATAATGAATGCATTACACAAATAGGGTAGTTGTGTTGATTGGATTGATTTTGATACAAATAGGCTTGAAAAGGGGTATAAAATTCTGCTGGAGACTGAGGCAGCTGGGCAATCTGGTCTCCTAAGAGATTGGTTGCAGGCATATTCTGGCTTGATCAGCCCCTGGCACAGAGGTCTGCAGAGTACATCCAGCCCAAAGACAAGGAACACTCACCTTTGGAGAGGTGACTGAAAATGCTAAGATCTGATCACATACAGAGATAAAATCCTAAAGTATCTACATAGGTGCTTTCTTGCTTTCCAATTGTTCATTCTGTAAGGCCAAAGAGTTTAAACCTGTATGTTTCTAGCTGGATCCGCTTATTGTAACACTTTAGATCTGCTTATATTTTATAGTGCATTGATAATATTTAGATACTGTATTAGCAATAAATATAATCAGTCATCCCAATAAGTGACATTTCTCATGCCTGACTGAGAGAATTCTCTTTACTACTTTGCTACAGCCATTATGCAAACCAAGATATTTTCTTCTTACTCTTAAGTGTTGTAAAAAATGAATTCTTATCAAGGCTGTGATTCTCAAACATTGCATGGCCTTACCAGAGGACATATCACCACAGAAAAAATAAAATCTTATCTAAAAAGGCTAATTCTCAAGAGTTATTTTAAGATCAATCAGAAAAGATTCCTAGAAGAAACATCTTACTTTCTGATAAACTATGAGACAATGAGTGTATCAAGAAGGACTTGATGCAGTTGCCCAAACAAAGGCTCCTGGTGCCATTTGAAATGTCCAAAGGTAGCTGGTGAAGAGGAAGCAGGTCCCAAAAAACTGATTTGTTGTGGAGCAGCAGTTGGAAGCTAGGTTGTCTATTTGATTTACCTCCTCCTTTTAGGCAGCTGAAAAGAGAATGAATGCTAACATATTTATAATTAGTAAGGCATCAGAGTATAGAAAAGCTCTAAAAAATTTACACATACTTTGATATCTCTAGCTCTGAAATGAAGACCCTAACTCTTCCTAGCATTAGTACTTTATATGCAGTTGAAGTTAAAAATAACTTTGGGGTACTAGAGCAATTTTGCTATGAAAAAGATGGAAGTCAAAAGTTCTAGGAAATTCTTTTATTAAATTGAAAAAAAATACGAGTAGAAACATCTCAGTTACAGGAAACTGTCGGGAACAGGTTTTAGAAACAAACTAATAAGATACTAGCTAGATAATTGATAAATCTGAATTTTCCTTGGATTTGTGTGACCTACTTTGGAGATATTTAGCTGACGAAGTGCTGAGAAATATTGTAGATGATTTATGACTGATAATGTTCTTGTGTTTTAGTGTTTGCAAGAAATGTTTGCTACTACCTCCCGCTGGCTTTAGGATAGTATCCGGCCTTCTCTGATTCAATGCCAACAATGATAATTCATTTCTTCACCATGTTCCATTTTGGTTACAGCAATGCAATTTACTGAAACAGGAAAGCATTGGCCCTGGGAGAGTTGCAGCTGGTACAGAGGCAGCAGAAGTTCTCTCAGTCTCATCAGTCACAAACCCTTTGATTTGCACATGCAGCCCACACACCATCTAGATTGGTCTCCAGAGATGAACTCCATCTTCTCATGAGTTCAATGAAATCCTGTGGGTCTGTGTGATGCCTCTTTGGGTCACTGGGTTAAGGACATGCAGTTGATGAGATGAACTCAGGCCTAAGTGAGGCTGTGGTTGTCTGTGCCATTTTGCTTCATCGGAGGCACACTTCAGTCCCTTTCCTGGGCTTTACTCCTCGTCTAGAAAATTACTGTATTAAAAGTAACTTTACTATTTGGGAAGCCAAAAGAAAAGAAGTGGGTTTAAATCAAAATGAAATATAGTAGGATTTGTTTCACTGCTCATGGGATGGAGGGAGTTCCTGGGTATGGAGGCAAGTACAGATACTGAATTTGTTGGCTTATATAAATATTTAGCTGTCCATATTTAACACATACAAAAAATTATTGTAGCATATCTTATTGCTAATTCTCCAGGGTTTCTTTTAGATACTGCTAAGCCTTTGAGTTACACTATAAATTAGAATTGCATCTAAATATAGAGTATGATAGAACTTTAGTTGAAAGCCTTCAGGAATATATTGATGGATTGTCACATATAATACCTTTGTAGACCAGAGGTTAGATGTAGACTGTGTCTTTTTCATAAATATCCTGTGTTTATGTACAAACATAAGTATGTAATAACATACCCCAGAATAATAATTTTTTGGGGGTTGGAAGGAACATTAAAGATCAGATAATTCCACCCCTCCTGCCATGGGCAGGGACACCTTCCACTAAAAAAAGTTGTACAGAGACATTTTCCCTGTGTACACATAACCATTGCTATCAGTTTGCTCTGCTTGCTAACAGGAACATATCCAACACCTGAAGGAGAACTGACTTTGTTGGTTTGATCAGGAATTTTTTGTGGAATATTTTGTGTATATTTTGCAATAATTTGAAGTGGATTATATGTAGAAAGCTTTAAGTTTTTCATTCCTTTTGTCTATCACCTAATATCTCCTTTGAAAATACCTTAATCCAAAGAAAACTTGAAAAATAACCTTTTTTTCTAGAGGGTGGGAACTGTACTTTGTAAACTCACCAAAAGCAAAGTGCATCCAATTTACCTCAGAACAAATACATTTAAAAAAAGGACAAAGACTTAAAAAAGCACAAAGAAAAAATCTGCTATGAAAGGTATGTGAATAGAAAAGTAGTATAGAAGAACAAGAAGAAAAAAGAGAGGGGATAGAGATACAGAATGTCACCACAAGCCATACCAGCTAAAATCTTGATAACAAAATATGTAAAATATTTCTAAAATATACTGCAGCTTACCCACTAGCCACAGAATAATAAAGACCTCACATAAGCAAAGACATTACTTAACATCTAATCTTCATAGACAGATCAGTTCCATATAGTCTCAAAGTTCAGAGTGGAGAAGTCAATTATATTTATTGTGAATATTTTGCCAAGTAAAGACAGGGTTCAATTGTACTGACTGGTTCCTAATGTCATCGAATATCATTTTGCTAAGGTTTCCAGCTGGCAACTTCATTCTCTCACTGTCTCATTTAGTCTCTTGTGTTTATTTTACAATTGTATTTATGACAGCAGATTTACTGAACCAGCCTGTACAGCCACAAGATAGTTGCTTTCAACAAAAAGCGTGTGAAAAGTGTTCTATAAGCAAGTGATTCAGATTACATTGTTCAGTCCTGATCTCATGTTTATAATTCATGTCCAATCTCTAATTTCATTTTTTCAGGGCCTTTTCAGCTTCTGAAAGTCAATGTCTAAGAAAAAAGAGGTGAACTGTTTTACCAGATTTTATTATTAAATAATAAAATTAGAGATTCCATTTGTAAATTGTGGTTGTGTATTCTGGAAAACCATGCTGGAATTAGTGTGAGCACTTATTGCACATAGACCATAAAACTAGCTGTGTATTGAGAACAAGCTCTTTGCTCTCACAGACAGTGTCATTAGCTAATCCACTGTCTACAGCAAGACAGCAGTGAGGCCCTTTAACAATATGTGCAATAGAAGAGTTTTACTACTGAGCAGTCAGATCCTTTTTCCTCCAAATCTGGCAACATTATGCCTGTTCTGTCTTGGCAAATGTAAAATTGAAAGCAGCCCATTGCTGAGAATCTCACCTACAGCTTAATGATTGTACACAGATATTGGAAGTTTGCATGAAAGACAAGAATAAAGGAATCCAATGGGGTCTGAAAAGAAGGATAGTTCCTGCACAAAACTGATGGATGTCATCTTCAGGTGTTTACATACAGATAGTTCCACAAGAGGCAGGTGATTGCAAGGGGGATCAACAAGCAGAGTCCTGAGCAAGTCAAGGCACTGTGAATCAGAAAGCCCTGGCTGATCAGCTGTGTCTCTCACTGCTGATCTATTGACTTGATGGCCACAGACCAAAAATCTGAGTGCACAACAGACTCACATTACCTGTGGTGATTTTCTTAACCACCACAACACCCAAGGTTATTAATCAAGATCTGCTTCCCTCTATAAAGTTTAGTTGCCTAAAGAGAGAGACAGAATGACACCTGATGTGTCTGTATCAGAGTGGCCTCTTCTCTCCTTCAAGTAGGTGAGGTTTTTTAGCTCCTGTGTCTTACATGCCTGTGTTGCATGGATGCAACCTGAGTAACAGAACTACAGCCTAAAAGAGAACCCCCTCCCACACACATACTTTGGGGAGAGGGGGAGACATTTATTTTAGGATTTTATTTCGATAAAGGTTTCTACATTATGCCAGCAGAGGATGTCTGTAGAAGCAGGTGGACCTGTTTTTTGCAGGACAGTGGAGAAACTTACACTATAACATTCCTCTTATCATTTACTATTATTTTTAAGTTCTATGCCTCTAAAATAACTTCAGCATTTGCTTCTACTATTTTTTTTTCTTTCAGTTCCTAAATATCTACTGTGGGGTTTTATACATCAAAAATGCCAGCAGTGTCCCATGTTGCTGCAGCACAGAACACTGGATTTCATTCATGTATTTATCTTCCCATTTGCCCAGGCCCAGACACCTTATGTTTAATGAATACATATATTGTTCAGAAATGGATGGCTAAAATTTCCTGAGTTTTTTACAAATTCGGTATTAAAAATGGTTGGATAAAATCCAGAAACATTCCAGAGAGGAGATAAGGACCTTATAGCTGTGTGCCCCAGCCTGCAGAGAGAATGTCCTAGTGGGCCTGGGTCCAGGGCCAGACACTAAACATTCAACAGACAGAGATTTTATTGCATTTTTTCTTTTAATTATTTCTTCTTTCCCTTAACATTTGCTAAATTCATACAGATTTAGTTAGGCAAAGGAATTCTTATTTTTCTTTTGAATTTATACCCACCTGTTCCTACTCTAGTAACTTCTGCTTACAATCTGTGACATCCTTACATTGTGAAATTTGCAGAACTATACAATGTAATAGAGGAAAACAAGGGTTCCAAACCTGTATTTAATGATATTTTCCCATTTGTTTTGGTGTGGCCTGCAAGCCAACATTTCTCTGTCTGGAAATTAAGACTCTCAGACAGAGATGTCACTCTCATAGTATTGTAATTTTTGAATTTTTCTTTCCCTAATTGTAAGGCCTTTACCCTCCTGAAAGGAACATTCTCCAGAAGTGGAAAGTTAGTCATCCTAGTACTTAACAAAGAGAAAAAACTGCCCAGATGCTACTGTCATGCAAAGGAATAAGTTAATTAAGCACTAAGTATATTTGAAAAAAAGTGTCAAGACTGAGACAATACTTCACAATAAATCTCTGCTTTTTCAGACTGTGATCTCCAAGACAAAAATGCAGCCACTGAACTCCTAGGGGGTGATAGGTTCTAGATGATAATTTTTTTCCTACTGTTGCTAAACTGATAGCAGATAATTTTTATTTAAATACACAAGGAGTCAATTTATGTCAGGTGTTTTTCTGATATATAGAAGACAAAAGAGGAAGACAAAGACGTGGACATAAGAGAATTTATTTGTAGAGTTGTATATATTTAAAGAATATCAAAATCTGTAAGGATTCTGGCTGTGAAGATGACTGGAGTGTACTTGACTTGCTCTAAATTCTTGCATTTACAATTGAGAACATTCCTATATGAGAAAATATATTGGAAAAGGAATATATCAATTCAACCGAACTATGAAGGAAGAATTTAAAATCTTCTGCTTTTACCATAACTTTGAAGGCTGAAGTTGTTATGATACCCTAAGACTAAGGTTAAGATGCTTTAATCTGTTGGACTCCTGCACCTTGGGAGTCTATGAATCTCCAGTGAGATATTTTTGAAAATTTCAGTTCCAATATTTCTGGAATGAAACATTTTAAGATGTTCTTCCAAAGGAAGTATTACATAGCTATCTATATTATGAATAAATGGATACCTCTTCCCTGCTAAAGCACTTCGTTTGACAGTAAAAAGTCCCACACATGGGAAATTTAAGTCCTTAAACAGGTCTTAAATATTCCTTAACACACACACATTTTGATGCTGGGGAAGTTCCCCATGTAATGGTGAATTATGTATCTTTTCTTTCAGAATCAAAACTCTGAAAACATGACAGGCACTGGAACTTGCCCCTGTCTACAGTCAGTGTTTCAAGTGATCTGACATTAGGAAAACAAATATTTCTCTTATTAGTCACTTCTTCCCCACCCATCCCCCAAATAGTACTAGTAGGAATAATAATAATAATAATAGTAATTTTTAAAAAAGAAAAAGAGATGGGGAATTTTGGTTTTGGGAAAGAGGAACACAGAAAAGTTGAAAGGAAACTTTAATAGAGTGATAACACTTTGCTATGGCTACCTCTTCTCCCACCTAATCGTAATGAGTATCTCTCTGAAAAAAAGGTATTTTTTCCATTTTGCTGATAAAAGATCTTTTCATGTAATTCTTTTTTTTATTCCCCATCTAACCTTGCATCAATAGAAATTAAACAGGAATTTGGCTTATAAGTGATAAGAAACAAAAATTAATTTTTATGGTTAAATAGTTTGGTCTAAACTAAAAGAAAATATTATTGCAAATGATTTAATTTTTTGAAATTCAGAAGTAGAATTTTAGTCAGTATCACCTTGTATTTTGACTACAGTTACAGGAGGAAAAAAAGCTAGAGGCAAGAACCTCTTGTTTAGACAATGGGAGAGGAAAGGGAAGCAAGAAGAGCACCTATAGAGAATAAGCCACTGAGAAGGAAATTAATATCCAGCATCAGCTCCTACATCTCTCCACCAAGTACAACATGGCGCTAGTGGGCAGTAATCATAACCCACCTGGGTGTGTTAAACATTCATCCATGTGCAGGGAGCCAGTGCAAAACCAATGCACCGCTTTCATGCTCAATTTATAACTTCACTCACATAATGCTTTTCCTTTGCAGAGGCGCACAGTCCTGAGATAAAAGCAGTAGTTATATTGCATGAGCTCATGTCAAATACTTTCATCAATCAGTCCTTAATACTCTGTTCTGCTTTTCTTGTTCTTGAGTAAACCCAAAGGTATATAGTATTTTTTGTTTAACAAGACTGGACCCCACCTGCTCACCCAAGATAACCATATGCTAAAGAAAAAACTACCTTTTGTTCAAATTTTTACATTTAAAATGTAAATTATAGCATTAGGTCATTGGCCTTCTTTATGGGTGAATAAGTGATGTTTATAAAGATTTTATTACCCAGTAATGTCTTCATTCAAAGCATGAACAATTACTAGATAACTATTTCCAAATTTAAACACAGATGGGGAATTCTAGTCACTGGCAGGCAGAAAATTCCGTATGAAAATCATTGATCCCCTGGCCTGACTTGTCTGTATCTAAACTTGGTGATTAGGAGACACTTTGTTAAGCATCCAGCATTTCTATCATAAAGATGTTAGTTCCTTTCTCTCTCCTCTTTCTTGCCTAACTGCTTATCTTCTATGAATTATGTCTGAAATTTTCAAAGATGTCCAGTGTTTAGATCAGCAGGATTTGACTTGTAGACTTCCTGAATGCTTCTACAGATTTCAGTTCATGTCCACAAGATGGAAAATAAAGCCAATGTGCTTTACTCTCTGCTTCGTTCCAGAAATTTTATGTACATAGAACCAAGGAGACTAATGCATAGACTGCTGTGCAGAATTCCATTGTTCTTATGTGAAAATCACTGTTTGTGAGAGTTTTGTGAAATGAGAATGCATGTTTTTCCATAGCTATATTTTTTTTAACTGAAGAATAAAATTGAATTGTGACCCTTTTTGAGAAGAAAAAAAAAAAATTACGTTTTCCTTTTTTTTTTTTCTTTAAACAGACTAAGAGATTTTTGTTCCTTTTTTTTCTTCTTGGACTCAGTTATCCTTCTGCTAGCTTGTGGGCCTTTAGGGTGAGGGTCTTTGAACCACAGCTGGCCTGAGTAATAAACTAACTTTCAAATCTTTGGAAGAATAGCATGTCAAAGGAAATCCAGTAAAATATTCAAGTTGATGTCAGCATTATGGAGTACAGCAGTATATAGAGGTATCAATCTACAACAGTGCTAATTATTCTTTACAATGTACCTAAGTAAAATGAGGAATAGATTTTAAACAAAAGGAAAAACAACAACAAGCTTCCTCCCAAGGCCCCATGCCCAACTTTCAGAGTTTACAGGCAGCAAAGAAAAATAAATGGAAATATCTTTATTGATTACATTTATGGGTTGAGAAGTGAACCACAGAAAGATTGAATCACATGATGTCACAGAGATTGTTTGTGACATCCTGGGGCAGAGCCCTGATCACTCAGATCCCGGATGGAATTGAAAACATCTAGTTTCCAGAAACTACTGGAATTAATCTAATCTAATCTAATCTAATCTAATCTAATCTAATCTAATCTAATCCAATCTACTGTAGATCAAAACTCAAAGTCTTGTCACTGATGTGTTATTTACAATTAAATTACACTTACAAGGGTTCAGTTATAAAGGAACTGTTTGATTTAAATAGGAGCAACCCGTTTCCTTGACCACCAAATACATTCTTCTTGAGCATCTTCAGCTTTCAAGGACAAGCACCCATGACAGATCCTCAATTTACCAAATACACTTACATATAGAAAAAGTACACTTCACCCAAAGTTTAGTTCTTCTGAAGTGAGTAGGAGTGTTATTACTGTTTTATGAAATATCTGAAGTTCATTGTATTGCGGCCATCTGAAGTCCACGCTAACCAGAATAGATATTTATTGCTGTGCAGAACCATTTGCAGGCCTGAACTCTAAGAGATGACAAAATACTGAATTTTACACAAATGGAGGGGTTATAAAAAATTAACTAAGTAAAACAAAACCCAGACAAATAAATAGCAAATAGGATTTAGTGATAGAAGCATTATTACTAATGCATTTTTTCTAACATAAGGTACTGAAACTAGTTTGGATAAAAACCTAAAAACAAATGGATGTGGAATATCATACTGCAGAAGAAAATGTGTTTTAGTCCAGTTCTGATTTTAAAAACCTCAGGATATTTAGCAGCTTGTTCCAGATTCATCTCAAAAGATACATGAAAATTACTTCCAAAATAGCAAGCATTAGCCAGATCACACATCATGAGGCTATGAAAAAAAAAAGTAAAATGTCTGTTGTTGTCAGTTTCTTCTCTTCTTTCATATATATGAAGGTGATATTTTACAGCCACTATATGTCTAATAAAGATACATATATTTGTAAGCCAACTTTTTTTTAATACTTATAATTTTTAAATTGTGTTCTTCTCTATTACTGTCCATAATAAGCAACTTCATCAACTGAAGTTATTAATTCCCTCTCAAGGATATTGGTATATTAAATGAATATTAAGATATTAAATTATTTCTAAATAACAAAAATCTATCAACATAGTTTTCCTTAAATTTTGGAAAAGAATATTGGATCTACCTTTACAAAATTTACAGCGGCTCTATCAATTCTCTTCTTCTTTCCAAAATACTGAAAGGTGACCTGCCTTAAAAATTCACTTTCTGTTGAACAACATTTTCTCAGTAATCTCTGTTACTAAGGATAAAACAGTTGTGCACTAATGGATAACTGTTGTAGGCACTACTAAATGATTGTGTGTTTGAGACACATAAAAGGCCAAACAGCTTGGAATTAACTTCAGCTGTTGATAAGATAAGATATGAACTTGCCTTGCACATTGAATTAGTTATCCTAAGATGATAACTGGCAACAGTTGAATAAGTCTTAATTCTTTACCCAACCTATAAGGCTTGTATAAGACTTTGGGGAATAGCTGCAGACTGTGTTAAAAGTTTCATTTGAAATATTTGTCAGGATTTCCTGAGAAGCTTGGAGGACAAAACTGTCTGTCTTTCCCACAAGGTCTTCAACCACAATGACTTGCAAATACCTTTTTCTATTACATAAATTTTGTACCTCGACATTGGTGCCTCAACATTTATTGTATTTGGCTCTTCTGCAAACCACCTCTTTCCTATTTAGAAAGTCTCACAGTTATCATTTACACCTACATCCCTTCTACAGCATGTAAGAGAACAACTCTTACTCCCCTGTGCATACTTTTATTCACCAAGCCTTTTTAAGTTGGAGCATTACTGGGGTCCTAGATGTTTTGGTTGGTCAAGTGTGGAAGTAACAAAGAATATATACTCAAATACAAGTTACTATTTATCAGGATGTAAAATAATCTCATGTCAATCAGAATTAGAAAATAATATTTCTGACATGGGAGAGGTTCAGACCGCTGAAGAGCTCAGGAGCAACTTTGAATCCACGCTGGGCCATTATTGCATTAAGTGTGCAGAGTCTTGAAGTTTAAGTACAAACAGAGCTAGGACATCTCAGAGCATTTTGAAATACAAGGTTATGTATTGCTTAAGTATAGAAGTCAAAAGGACAAGGTTAATATAGCAGAAGAGAAAGAATGAAGGTGCAGAACAGGCTATGTTGGCAAAAATTACTAGAGAAGAAATCAAAATAAATGAGTCTGTATGATACATTAGCAAAGACCCTGCCATTTCCACTGAGGATAAAATAAGAAGGCACAACAGAAAATATGGAAACTAGGAAAAGCCATCTTACTTTATTTTTATCCTTGTATGGCAATAAAATTACTGATATGTATTCTGGTGTCTTCATTTGGATTAAGGATCCTATTTTTTTGTTTAATTCAGACAATTGTCAGAAAATTTAATGACAAGAAATCAAAACAGAAAATGCTACAGAGTACACAATGAGAGCTGAACACTGCTTTATTTTCTAGTTTTTAAAGTTAGATAATTATTTCACAAATTTTGCTATTACAAGATAAATTGTCTGCAACCTGGCATGTTCCAGAGAAACTTTTTATTAGGTGATCAATTCTGGGTTCTGAATACGCTCTTGCACTAAAGTAAAATTTCTAAATCATTTAGCTTTCAGTGGTCAAAATCCGAGGGGTTTCTCTTTCTAAGTGTGTTTTCAATAGAGTAACAATTTAAAACTTTTAAATTCCTTTGTAATGTACTTTGACACACTAAAAAGTCTGTTGTTTCATTCCATTAAAAATATTTAAGGATGTCACCAGGTCATTGCCTAAAATTGGTCTCATGTTCAAATACGAGTGTTAGAAATGATCAAATATAGAAGTAGAACAGAAATAACTAGTATGCAAAACTAATTTTACTTGCAGGTATACATAATTCCAAAGTTATGCCTAAAGAAAGCTCTCGAGGAACAATGAAGTAATGATCTTTCATGATGTATTTGCATTGCACAGCCAGAAAATGCCACAGCCTGATTTCCTCCATTTACTGCCACAGGAATAGAAGCAAACCCCAAATATTTACTGGGAGATAGGAGAGAATAGATATTCCTTTTCCCTCCATCATGTCCAGTAGCAACATGAAGCTAGAACATCTGAGAAAGTGTGGTCCTGTGCAGTTAAGAAATAAAGACTAAATTAAATTCAAGTCCATCCTGCAAGGAAAATGTAGGTAGCAGAAGGCAGTACCAACAGCAAGCAACAATGCTCACTGAGATGCCTCATACACCCAGAAACAGGACACCTTAGTGTTAAACACAATGAAATATCAGCATGGTCCTCTCTTGTTGAACACAAATACTCTGACACATTGCCCATGTTAGCAAAACTCTCCTGATTTGAAACATGAAACCTCCAGTCTGTGATAAGGGGACAGGCAACTATGGCTAGAGTTAAAAAGTTTTGTGTTCTGCAAAACAATTGCTTAATCCACTTACATGGTACTTTGTCAGATCTTTTAAACCAAATCTCCTTCTGGTGACTTGTAATACAGAAGATGAGATAAACATTTTTATTGCTGTGAGTCTCCCAAAATAATTCCAATCTACTTTTGGTGAACAGAAGATCAGATCATTGCTTAATCAGTCTGTACAGCAGCTTCTTACTACCTGTCTTGAAACTTAACTGCAACTCTCTTCCCCACTCTGCAGAATTCCAGGTCTTTAGATCCTCCCAATGAGCCACACTTAACATTTCTAAACACTAAGGGCTTTTGTTTATTATTTTCTGTTTGGGGTGAGGTTTTTAGTTTGTTTGGTGTTTTTTCCTTTTTGTGTTTGGCTCTTGAGTTTCCATTCATGTGTGTAGGCACATGTCATGCTGGCAATGTAGGCATCTATTCTCCAGCACATTTGGTTATTTATTTCTTCCTTTCCTGGTCAGTAATTCGGCAATCAGCTTTGGAACTGTTCTATGGTATTAGCTCTGTGGGTTTAGAGGAACTGAGCAGCAAAGAGTTATGACTGTTCACTTCTAGCTTACCCATTTATAACTAATTTCTAAATGTCTCTTCAGAATTCAATTTCCTCATTACATCGAAGATAAATCCCTGGGGATTAGCCATGTCCCATGTTTCCCTTTATCATGAAGATTTCCCTTTCTAACAAGGTGAAATATGACCTGTTGTCCAATAATATTTTTAAGTTTCTTTCTCAGATGAGAACTGTTGGCAGGAACATGGTTATCACAGCACAAATGGATTTTGCTGCAAATGTTATCTCTGATTACTGACCACAGGATTCTGGCATTGTAACAGGAGAAAATGGTGACCCTTGTGCTTGATCTGATGTCAGCTGCAGCTCTGGTGATGAGAATAAGAGAGGGGTGACAATAGTAGTGAATCAGTCACTGTTATAATATGATGAGTAGAAAATAACATTTAGAAAAGTTTCAACCTTGATATGAATCTTTGCCAGTGCTGTAAACTCAATAATTTGTTCTGGCAATTCCTTCATGCCACATCATGAGCAATGTTTCAATTTTCCCTTTAATTTCCATGAAATATTTATTTATTTATTTATTTATTTATTTATTTGTCGCTCCTTATTTGGGTGTCAGATTCAGATAAATGAAAATAGAGACAAGTAATCAGACATCATATTTTTATTGTTCATGGAATAGAAATAACAGTAATGTATGTCACTGACCATGAAGGACAACACCTTTCACTCTTCCTTGAGTTCTCTGCTTTCTCAAGAGCCATTACAGACATGGGGAGAGCATGCAGATTGAGTCCTGGGCTACAAATGAGAATCTGTATTGCATGCCTCAAGCAACACAAATGCCCCTTTTTCTGAAAAAGAAATTTTTTCTGCTCCCCATTTTATGTTTCTGAAGCAAAGAGATTCACATCCTAGTTTGTATTTGTGGATTATTTATAGTGATGCTATTCACAATATGTTACCTGAGACATGCATGTAAGAATATGTGCTCTTTATTTGTTGACTTTCAGGCAATTATACCATCATGGCATAGCATAGATTATAGATTAGATATCAGGACGAAGCATTTGTAAAATACTAATATCCTGAAATAGCAATAAAAAGTACATCTTGGGAAAAAGCCTGGTTTTCATTATAAATAGCCTCTGGTATGTCTTGGTACTTGGCAAGGAATAACCCTTGCCAATACTTAATACTGTTTCCCTTCCAAACATGATTTGCCATATTGAAAATGCCCACTGACAATAGTTCCTGGTCTGTGCTATGTCCTGATTTGTGCCTGGAACTATTTGGTCATGGCTATGACTGTTCTGGAGACCAGTCCAGCAATTTAGTGATATGGATGATGGAGTTTCAGGGTCAGGGGGCAGTATTTGGGAGCATTCTTTTCACTAGTAAAGATGCAGTCCCAAGAACTGCTCCTGGGCTGCAACATTGTCTAAAACTTCTTCATAACTAGGGAAAGACATATCCTCTTCCTGGTTTGTATACTGAGTATATATTTCTGTGAAAATTATTTACAGAAAGAGAAATGAGACAATTATTTTTATTTCTGTTAATGGGGAATATCAGGAAGAGTATGGGGAGATGGTAAAAATAATGTTGTTCTTATTTTAGGAAAACACAAACTAGAAAAGCATTTGCTAATCTGATGATTTGGGATTTTATGGAGGTCTTTTTGTGGCCCAAACAATTTTAACTCTTGTTCTGCAAGAAAAGTAAGACAATAGATCCCAGCAGAGTGAACAGAGAACACAGCAGTCAAAAAATATAAAAGCATAAATCGGAACTATTAAGCATCACATTTATACAATTTTCTAGCAAAATCAAGGATATCATGTCTTCTAAATGTCAATGATACAAACCTGAAGTTAAATGGCTGGTTTTCAGAGGTAGTGGTTATCTGCTTTACTCATAGACTTCTGAAGGTAAAATATCCAAAATATTTTAAAATCAAAAGTTTTGGACTGGCAGTAGGTTTTAGGCATTTTACCTGTATGCATGCACTCGCCGAGGCACCATGGTGTCCTGGATAGAACACTAAACACCAACAAAATCCATATTTGCAAGTGCTTCATAAAAAGTTTGTGTTTGCATATCAGGCCACTCAATGGAAAATGACTCAAGGTGGGCCAGGAGCGCAACAGTGATTAACAACTCCTTTTTTGTTGTTTAGCTATCACGTATCAAGCAAAAAGAAACAGCTAGACACTCCTAGACTTCACAAGACTTCTGGATTCTGAGAAAAAAAAGATTCACAGCTTCAGTGAGCCTCTTTGAACAGTATGCTTTGCTCACTTGCACTTTGGGAAAATCCAGGCTGAATCCGGGCCTTCAAGTGACCCTGAGCGCTTATGGACTGATGCCAAGTTAAGCAATGGACAGAGGCTTCAGGTAAGATGTCTGAGCTACTGGAGGCAGAATGAAAAGAAAAAATGCTGACACACGTGTGAATCAAAGTTATAATTACATCTTGTATCCAAATCCAAGAAATTTCTCAGCGACTCTTCAAAGAAGTTCTGTCAGATGCTGTACATCATTGAGATAGCAAACCTGCATAAAGGCAGTATGGATTACATTTCTTGGATGTGAAAGCCCAAGGCAGTCTTCTCCCAGAGATCTACCAATGGGATTTTAAATTACTTGGAATTTCTAAGCCAACACAAATACAGGATCAACACTGGTGTAGTGCCTATAAAACATTTGAGAAGCAAAAACATAAATTAAACAGATAACAAATGTGAAAAATCAAACACATTAAAAGCTATACAAAACAGAGACTCTGACATTTGCTGTGAAACCATGTTGATGAGGGATGAAGAAGATCAAGAAGAATAAATTTAAAAAGCTATAAAATATATTCCACTTTTATTTTATTTAAAAATAAAATTAAAATGTCAAGAACATGTTTATACTTTTTTGATAAATGGGGAATTAAATGTGATTGAAGAAATGTTTATTTTAAAGAGGAAATGCAATAAATAATATCTGTGTATGTAAGAAAAACAGAAAAAATGTAATGAAATTATAAATAAATAATTGAACCTGATTTGATTTTGGAAAAAACACAAATAAATGAATTTGCTGGTAATTTAGTTTGCCATTTTTCAATAACATGATGGCATATGTAGTCCATTGGAGCTCTTGAAGGTCATCTCACTGAAAGGGACAATGCTGCTTGTCAAATGGCATTCCAAACCTCAGCTGATTCATATAAAGAACCATCTCCAGCCTCTATGATTCCAGCAACATCCATCTGCACTCTTTCATGTATGTTCTGAAAGTTGCAAAATCGGGTCCTGCAGCATTACTTCACATAAAGACAGGTAACAAATGGAATTTCAAATTGAAGTGTGTGCCTGTAGGAAATGTCCTGCTTCTTTTACCAATCACGAAGCCAAACTTTGTCAAACTTTGTACTCTCTGTCAGGCTCTTTCCTACTCTACTACACCTCAGTGGCAGCATGGCCTTTTCTGATGCTTTACAGTTTTAAGTTACCACCTCTCCATTTTAATTTGAGATGACAGCCACAAGAAGCCTTACATTAGGATGATTTTATCCTTCACCCTGGCCAAATACCTAAGAGGACATGAGATGTATAGATCCCTCTGCAGCAAGCATGACACCCTCCTCCCTACTTCCATTTCTTTGCGTACCTCTCCTTTGCCTAGTAGAAAAGGAGGATATGCCACATGTTCTACAAATAGGTCTTTAATCTTCATTCAGATGCTGTGTTGAGAAAAGAAAAATAAGGTCTTGCATGATCTGAAATGTTAAAAAAATGCCATAAATAACTCTAAAATCTTTGTCCTAGAAACAAAGTAGGTAAGGGAAAACATACAAACAAAATGGTGCACATAAAATGGATTCCTAGTATTTAAAAGAAGACACTCAATGCAATCTTATAATTTAAAAATTTTGAAATATGTATGTTTTACATTAGAAGGC
Organism: Acrocephalus scirpaceus scirpaceus; assembly: GCA_910950805.1. NCBI lineage: Eukaryota > Metazoa > Chordata > Aves > Passeriformes > Sylviidae > Acrocephalus > Acrocephalus scirpaceus. Next base: position 18,419,510 of record OU383773.1, read on the forward strand.
CTGGGATGTTACATTTACTTAGGATTTTGTATTTACTTTTAGAAAGAAAGTGCTCCATGTCAGGAATTCAGTCTTCAGGAAGAGGCATTAAGATGTGTAAATAATCAGATACACAGATTACTCTGTGCCTGCACAGAATGTAAATCATATTACAGACTTAATCCTGACTGAGTCTTTAGACATTAGGATGATTCCAGATAATTGGAAAAATAAGGAGAGAAGTGAAAAAAAGAATCCTGATAAAATCTTTAAGGATGTGACAAGTTACACTAATTAGAGCATGAGCTCTAATCTCAAGAACCATTGAATCACTTTGTTGTATTTCAGATTATACAGCCAGTCTTGCTGCTCAGAGTCTTTGAACAGCTAAAGCATGACAAGGAGAATTCAGCACTCTTTGGTAAGAATGAAGGAGAGCTGAATTCACTGCAGGAGTATTTCTGAAGTAGACAGTCATCATCCTTTCCTTTTTGGGACCTGACTTGTCTTGCTGGGCATGTAGATATAAGCAAACATCAGTACTTGAAGAAGTGAAGAAATAGCCAGCACAAGTCCATCTGATATCTAGGACCAAACACAAGAAGCTGTTGACACCTTTACTCCTCTTAATGAATTTTCAGAATACTTGCATAACTCTGAAAATAACTGTGAGTGGAAGTGAGTGACAGTTCCTATGACAGACCCATGCAGGGCTTTTTTAATGTCATACTAAAGACGTCTCCTTTAAAATATGTTGACTAAACCTTGCTTGCCAGAGGAAATGTATAACACTCTTTTCCTTTCACATGTGAAAACTGTTCTTCAATATTATATTACTGTAAGGCATTGTTTTAGGAAAAATCTGTCCAGCTGTAGAGACTGGTTTCATAACTACAAAAATCAGTGCAGATTTCAACATTTGTTAGGCAGTGATTTGTAGTGCTAGAAAGAGAGACACAATGTCATTTGTGTGATGGAAATTTTGCCATAAAATTCTGACTCAAAACATGACTCTGGAACATAACATCATGCTTTAATGTACAGAAATTACATCTTCTGTCAGTTTTAGTGGATTTAAACCACCTGCAGAGGATCTCCATTGTGTAGCTGGTACTTAAGAGGAGTATGGAAAGGACAGGAGTGGCAGGGAGGGAAGGGCAAAGAGCTTTGCAGTTGCATAACCACCATAACTGTCCTCCATCACACCTCCTGGCACCTCCTCATCAGGTACTATTGAGTGTTCAAGCTTTGCTCACCTGGTGCTTTGTGTGGTGGCAGAGGGATGCAGAGCACACAGGACAGAGCAGGGCAAGGCACACACTGCCCCCTGCTCCAGGAGCAGGCGTGCCACAGGCTGGGAGAGATCACAGTGGCGTGAAGATGCACCCTCACAGGTAAGAATGCAAATCTCAGAGAAAGCACAAGTGACAAAAATCACGGTGCTTCATCAACAGAAGCAGTCACTAGCAGCACTACTGATTGTATAGATCTCTGCAGCATCTGAACATTGAGAGCAGGAAAACAACTCTTTTAATTCCTTTTCCTTAGCTGGCTAATTTTTGTTTAGTATGTTGTGTAGGTCGTAACGAGTTGGTAATAGACATTGGTAGTAGATGTAGAAATAAACCATATTTCTTTGCTAATGGAAATGTGTGTATGAAAAGGTATTTTTTACATTTTCTTGGCTTTTACAACAACGTAGCAATACTTATATTTACTTTCTTACACTTGTGGAAAGTACTTTTTTTTTTAAAGAAAATCTTTCCTTAAGTGGTTATGCATGGAACATATCAAATAGTAATAATAAAAAAAACAGATAAAGTGAGGATTAGGAGGCAGGATTAAAATTAAAAGCAGGCTACAAAAGCAAAAATGGCAATATATAAATTCTGTATGCTTGATCAGATGATCAGCTATATTTATCTGTGTTTCATCTGTACAAAATCATACTAAAAGAAGATGATAACATGAACTAAAGATGTTTAGAAGACATTATAAATTGCAGTCACATGCTTTAAAACATTTGAATAAAAATCCCAAACTGATAATGTTGCACTTAAAATTAGAAAGGAAGCAAAAATGTAATTGTCAGCTAAATCTATACTAATGAATTATTCAATTGTAGAACATATGTACTAAGAAACAGCCAGATTGAGAGTCGTGAGTTTGTAGGTGCCAAAACAAATGAAACTCATTGTAGAAACTAGCCAGAACAGCACATCTGCAGCAGAAAAGAAATTAGTTGTCAATCTGGAAGTAGCCACTACAAAAAGAAAAGCAATATGTTACTTGATGGTAGAAATCTAGCAGATCTGAAGCCAGTTTTGTACTGAAGATTTGTGTACTCGAAAGAAGTGTCTTTATCTGGGGAAAAGGACTGTGGATGCCAGCAAATCTGACTGTCTGCTTTTCATGGTTTATGAGGTTTTATGGAGGTACCTTTCTGAGGCAAGCAAAATGTCCAGTTTTGCAGTCCTGAGTACTTTTTATAGCTATATAAATTTATTCCAAAAATTCCACATACTTTTATTTGCACACAATATGCTAGGTGCCCTGAAGGCAATAATCAGACAATAAATAAATACTATAGTGAAGAAAGAAAATAATAAAATCCTGCATACAACACAATATCCACTACCCTTTCTGTAGCCTAAATCCTTTCTTATATCCACTGTGTTCTGTGAGGAGTTAATTCTCTGCATCTCGCCACTTCTCTATTTGAACACCTGCTCAACTCACCCTTTGCCCATTGCTAAAAAAACCCTGAGAGATCCTTTTTTGCTCTCTTTATGGAAGGAACATAGGCACTCTCACACAAATACAGGAACACTTGCAATGATTTGACAAATTGTCTGTTCATTTCTTTTCATTTCTTAAGTACTGACACACATAAGTAAATACTTTTAAATGTTTATGTTCAATGTTGGTGACAGTTCTAGACACTTATAGGAAATTTTCAAGCTTTTATCTGAAAATCTTTTAAGGCTTTGAGCATACTAACAGTCATATTCACCAACATGACATGAAGTATCAGGATAGAAAACATCCCTTTATCTCTACATCACATAAACATACCTAAAAGGTATGTATGTTATAAGGTCTTTCACCATTTATTGATTCTTCCAGACCTCTAATTCAAAGACATAAAATACACTTAGTGTTTTTCTATATGTCTATAATTTTATATACCTAGATAAAGGAATGTCACACAAAGCATGTGTGACAACTTCTATACATATTTTACCATTATAAAATCTATCATAAGTGTAGGTACAGAGAAGTGGTGGTGGTTGATCTAGCCAAATGTCTTGGACTCCATCCCTCAATAATTTCAGCATTAGGCCTATTACCTTTCATTCTTATTTTCCTTTCAAGAACAAGCAGGACTATTTTTAACCTAAAAACATAGTTCCTCACTTCTTAAGATTACTTAGTTCTTCCAGACAGGTTTTATGTAACCTTGTACTTATTGGTCTAACCAAAGCATGTATATGAATTTATCTGCTAGTAAAATTACCGTGCAAAGCATCTCTTTACCTTGTACTTAATTTGCAAATTAAGAATACAGAAAATCACGTGTTGAGTCCTGAGGCTACTAAACATATAACCTGGAGGACTCTTATTATCTTTTGATGTGACTTCTTCTAAGTCACATGCTGAATTACAAATATTTTCAATATTGTTTGTTGTTGTACCAGAAAATAAGAAAAAACCCATGGATATTTTGAGCACCATATATATCTTTTGATTATCACATCTATATTAAGATCCATACTACACAGAAGGTCCAGCATACCTATTCTGATCTATAAAATGTTTTAAATCAATATTATCCATAAAAGTTTGCAATACATTTCAATGGAAGTGCTTTTTCTATCATTAAAATCTTCTGAAATCAAAATGTCTATATGTGTGTCTGTATATGCATTAAGTTGTATATAAAAAGAGTGAAGCCATGTAGCTAAAAGCAGGCAATATCTCTTTTCTTGTAACTTCCCCTAAAAATATCACAGGATTTCTGATAGTTATGGAGGCTAGCCAAATTTCTGGGCTATGTCCAGCCCTGCTCTATGCTATTCCATGAGATAAGCTAACTTCTTAAAACTCAACTCCAAAATCCAGAATAAATGTCAAAAATTAAATCATCCTCTAAAATTCCTCTTTTCCAAATATTTTTTTCAGAATTATTTTATGCTTTTGAGCAACTAAAGGGTATTTTTATGTCTGTATTTTAAAATACCTGAGAGCACATGTTCTACTGTGAAACATCCATCAATTGCAATTTACAGTGAGGTAAATAGCCACTGTATTGTGGCTATTTATGTGGAGTATGAACATGTCTGAGAGCTACAGTCTGGAGTATGGAGAAAGCAGAACTGAACCACCAGAGTGTAATGAACCAAAGCTGCTAATTTATTCAGTGCTAGACAAGAAATAGGATTGCAAATCTCATAACATCATCACAAAAATCCCTCTGGGAAGCAATATGTGTCAGTTTGGTGTATGGGACCCTAGAAACCATTACTGAATCAAGATACCTAAAATTAAATGTTTCCTTATTTAGAACAATGAGAACATTGCAAGTGAATTCTGACCAAACACATATCACAGTTCAGGACAGGCTGTCTGCTGATTTCAAAGGGTCTAGACACACTGTTCATAACAATCATGAAACAGCTTGGATTGGAAAGACCTTAAATATCTAGTTCCAACCTCCCAGCTATGGGCAAGGACACCATGGACTAAAACCATGGAAATAGCAATTTATACATGCACACAAATATACATGCATATATTTATAAGGCTTTTACCTACATATGCAAGGAAAGTAGATTGTAGCTCGAAAAAGAGGGAGAGGGAAACAGCAAGGCCCTGGGTAACATAAATGAACTTTCAGGTTATCACTGATTGGTTTTGGGTTTTTTTACCTTTTTAACACTCAGCTAAACAGAAGATTGGCCTAGATTTTAACCTGAGTCAATTCTACACAATTTAGACTCATGGGGTCATTATTAAGGTTGGAAAAGGCAACTGAGATTATTGAATCCACCCATTAACCCAGCACCTTGTTGACCTCTAAACCATGTACCCAACAGCTACCTCCAAATGCCTTTTGAAAACTTCCAGGACTGTGATTCTATCCCTTCCATGGGCAACCTTCTCCACTGACAAAGGTTTGTAATGGTTTGGTGGTCCAAAACAGCTCATAATAGGAGCAGTATGTCGGGCTGGTGACTGGAGCACTCTATAACTGCACTTGCCTCCTTTTCTGACAGAATAAGGAGGCCTGACAACAAACAAAGGACCCTGGGCTAGATGTCTGTAGTAAAACATGAGCTCTTCTGACAGAGTCTGAGGTGAAGCAGAATTTAGATTCATCCATGTGTAGTTTTGGGAAATTATTACGGCATACCCAACAATTCCAGGACAGGCTACAAATTTCAAATGAAAGTGGTAGTTGTAAATTGACATCCTTCATATGTTCTGACCCATAAACCACTCATCACTCCCTCTCTCTTTTCTACTGTACAGGAAAATGAAGAAATCACAAGAGACAGCTTTTGGTTTAAATTTTCTTGAAGGGTCAGGCTGATGACAGGAACATCTGGCAATGGAAAGTGGCATACTTCTAATAGCTACCTAGGAGATGAGGTGCGAGAAGCACTATTACTCAACTGAGACCTAAAAAATTCAATGGGCATGACAGAAGGGAAAATTATAGCTTTTAATTGCATCCAGTTGTTACTTTGGAAATAAAACAACCAGCCTTAGTGATGGCTTGATTATCATATTGGCATCCTGTCATCTTGTAATGCATTTAGGAATAAAATTGCTGATAGCCTGGTATTTAGTGTTTATCTACTGTGTATTTTAAGTTATTGAGTTACACTTGAAGGCCAAAGTCATCTGTAGTGTAAGTGACAAAGCACAAACTGCATTCTACTTAATCTCTGGACAGGTGTTGGAAAGAAGGCCAAATAGTAGACATATGTATCAACACCTCCGCTTAAAATTTTTTGTCAGTGATGTATTTGCCACATCAGCCAAAGACTTTTACTCTTAACACTCCTTCTGCTAGAGTATAATCATCTTCAGTAGCGCTAAAATAGAGAGTTACATTTTTTTTAATCATCGAGGAAGAAGAATCATTGCAATGAAAAAGCAGGAAAAAATTTATGACCTGTCAAATTAAAGAATTACCAGACAAAATAAGTGTTTCTCATATTGTGCATGTTTGCTGACCTCGTAGTGCCCTATAATTACATTGAAAACAAAGAGGGAAGTGGTGATATATTAAATAGAACAACATATTTTTCTCACCTAATTAAACTTCTTCACCCTCTGACCAACAAACTCAAGTTTCTTGGCAAAGCCTTGCTGTCTGTCTTGAATCACACCCCTCTCCTCCATGTGCCTTAGCAAAGCTTTTAGAAGGCTCTGTTCCATAATGTTCCCAGGGATAGAGGTGAGATTGGCAGGTCAGTAGTTTCCAGGGTCCCTTTCCAATGTTTTTTGTAAAGATGGGTACAATATTTCCCATTTTTTAGTCACCTGGAACTTCACCTGATTGCCATGACTTTTTCAATATCATGGAGAGTGGCTTGCCCACTCCACCATCAGGAAACACTTATAATTCAATGAAAAGACATCAATCAGGAAAAAAAAAAGATAGAAAAACCACTCTTGTGAAGAAATCAGTGGCTAAAATTGTTAACACTTCCAAAAGCCTTCTTTTCACAGATATTGAGAGACCAGACATCACTAGTAAAATACACAGTTTTTATGCTGCTGTCTGTTAATGGCCAGAAGCTAGACACTCACCACAGCCTCAAAACTTTAACAGAAGTGTCAACAGCAAAATGTTGCTTTCATTTAATTCTATGCTTCTGGAGCATTTTTTACCATTTTCTGGAACTGATATCTTATTTTTTTCCCCATCAATATTATTCACTTAAGCAGTGGATATTAGTCAATTTTGTCAGATCTATTTATCAATAATTTGTAATCTCTACCCAGGACAAGCTCTGGATTTGAAGAGGTTATTTGAATTCAGAGAGTTTTGTTCTGAAAGTAGTAGTTGTCCTCCATATGTTGCTGTTTCATTTGCCTGTACTATAGCCAGGGGATAGGAGAAAAAAAATCCACTTTTAAATGAGGTCCAAATATATTTTTCAGCAGTGTGGTTCATAGCAAGTGCCCTTCTCTTAATTCCACAATCTATTCCCTTGATCTCCTTCAGAAAACACAAACTGCAATATGACTATACAGCCTCTCTCTTTTGCTGGTTCCCTGGGAGTAAAGCAATATTGTCCAAGAATTGGGACAAACACAAGCAAAATGCTGAAAACATGATAGTTATTTTACATTTTTTACGTAATTATCTCATCTTCCATTTTCAAGAGAGAAGGCTCTAATATGTATGGGTGCAGAAGAAAATAAAACTATTGAAAAAGCAAGAATTTATAGGAATTTCCCAGTGCGGTTAGAGACTCAGAAGTTTTAGAAGTGAACTCACTTATGTCGATATGTTCTGACTCAGAGTCCTCTTACACATCCTGCTTCAGTAAAGTTAAACACATATTGGTTAACACGGACTATCTAAGAAACAAGAAATCAAGAGTGGTATAAAAATCACATGGGAAATTTGCAGACAGAAAAATAATCAAAATCTACACAGACAACAGAACCAGGAAACCATTTTCATGATACTGGCAAATAGAGTTTATCAATAATGATACAGAAGTATACATAAATATGTATACGTGTGTAAAACATAATGAGTATATATAATACAGCATACTAAAAAGCATGTTCAGCCAGCAAAGAAATGTTCTATCTGGACACATATTTCACACAAAAATTGCCATGAACAGAATACACCACATTTGCCAAAATACCAGTATTTAGGCTTTTATTTTTACTTCTAGAGTGCTTGATCTAAGACCAATCAAGGCATTTCTATTGCATGAGAGCTCAATCATCATTGCTTTGGAGAAAGGATATGAGAGACATGGAAATGTCATTCAGAATTAATGTCTTAAGCAACATATGGACCCCTTTCTCTTCCATCTTAATATTCAGTGTAAGGTTTCTCAATGCTCTGGTTAAACACAAAAACACCAGACAATTGATGTGAAATCCAAGGCCTCTAAAAGATAATGAAGACCAAGTGTTCTGAGATGGATAGCTGAAAGCATTCAAGATTCAATCCCTCTTTTCATAGGGAATTTCTGGGAGAAAAATTTCAAATATATATTACTAAATATTCTTGGAATACAGTAACTCCTCATGTTAATTATAGGAATGCCTGTATAAATAGGAAGTCATGATTTTTTGACCTCTTGCTGAAGTCACTCTTTCTGTCCTTAGGACTGCTCATATACTAAAAATCCATGTTGACTGTAAGCCCCATGCAATTTTTCCTGGCATGGTTAATGCAGCTGGATTTAATTTTTTTAATTTAAAATCCTTCTATGGTTTTAAGATGTCCATATAAATTAAATGTTTCTATTTGAGGCTACTGGCAGTATGGCAGATGCTTCTGTTAGGCTTTGAGCTATGTAGGCAAAATCAGGGAAAATGCATGAGAAGGGTTGAGTTGCAAGAATTGGCTCAAGCTATTTCTGTTTATACAAGGGCACTGCAAATGGAGTTTGCCACTTAGGTGCCACCTCCCTCAGTTCAACCCTACCAGCAAACTCATGTGCAACTAACTGGCAGGCTCAAAGCTTGCTCTTCAAGGCACAAAGTGTCCCTTGAGTCTGCACTGCCCCAAATCTGCATGCCTCTTTCCAAAGCCATGACCAAACCCTTGAGATATTGCATCTACTGCTCACAACACTTCCTGCTGGGGCTGATTTTCTACATCTCTGGTATCTTATATCATCTTCCCCAGAACAAGGTGTTTGCTCTTCCACATACATCTCAGCTCCACAATCAGTCTAAACACCCTGGAAGTGCTTCTGCTGAGTTGATGTGTACATAAGGGCTTCCTTGCCCTCCAGAGCCTGAAGGGGGAGGGAAGTTGAAGAAACATCCTTCCTCTGCAGTACCCCAGGAGGAGGATGGAATGGAGAGCCTGTTGCAGCTATATATTTTGCAGCTATGCACAGACCAGCCACTGCCTATACTGAAGGAGAGGGCAGGAGAACCAGCTCCCATTCACCATCCAGGCTGGATCTGCTCTCACCACGGTGTGCAAACTTGAATTATATTTTGTATATAATGGCAGATGAGAGAAGATGACTAATATGCAGGTAAATGATCAGATCTTTTTGTTTCTTATTTCCTTCAACCGTCAAGCTTTATTTATTTTCTTAAGAACACAGCAATATTTTTCTGGACGGCAACAAAAATAAGAAAATATAAAGTCATTCCAGATATCTGCATTTTTGGTGTCCCTTTCTCTTTTGCCTGCATAGAGTCAAAAGTTCTGTCATAATACCAAGAAATTTTAGACTAATTAAGACAAAAAGAGCTGGCATGGAGGAGAGCACACAAATGGCTACGCACATTTACTTGTATCTTAATACAAGCAGGGCATAATTTTTGCTGGTTAATCTTTATTCCTAAAGTAGAGTTTCAAACAAACTTTATACTCATTACAGGAGAACGAAAGATAATTTGTTCTGATCCTATATTCTATTTAAAAAGATTGTTTTCACTTATTTATTTTGGAGTACTCTTATTTTACCCTTGGGATAAGGGATAAGCCAAATTCAAAGGCTCTAATTCAGGGCTTATTGACTTCAGTGGCCTCTTTTCCTCCGTCTTTACTGGAAGTCTCTGGCACACTGAAAAAATTACCCTAAAACCTTTACTGTACAGAAGTGATTCTGTCAGAGGCACCAAGTAATTTCCATGGGATGATTAAAGCCTGCTTGATTTACTCATGTGAACAAGTTGGATTTGATATAATAGTAGTAACTGAAACAGCAGTGGTTATCAAAGTGGGATAATGGGCTTTAGGGAGTTTCTGTCAACTGTGATATGGGTGGCTCACGCTGACAACTTCCTATGTGTAACAGCATATCCCAAGTCTGTGAATACAAACCAGAAAGCACTAAGATAATAGCAAAAAACCCCCCATATATAAAGGCTAAATATACAGTTTAAAAAAGGTTGTTTTCATTTAAAAGCATACATCTGTTTAAATTCTTTAGAGATTCATTAGCAACAGCTTTACAAAAGCTGTACTTTTTAAAGTGATGTTACCTCATCCAGTTCTGACAAACAGATCATTTTTTTTTAAATTAAATTTATTTCAACTAAATAATGAAAATAAATTCCTTAATGTGCTTATGCAGCTCCTTGGTAAAAGTACCTCCTTCCATTTATTTTTCTATTTGTTTCATTAGGTTGCCTATCAACAGTAAAAATAAAATTACTCCTCTCAAATGATCACAGAGATCAGCATCTTTTATTAAGCCTATTCTAGACATGTAGAACTTCTGAATTAAACATAATTAGAATTAAGTGGCAGTAAAAAACTCCTACTTCCCAACCCATTTCAGTGTAGCTGATTTATGATGACTCTGAGATTTTGTGCATAACCTCATATCTATGTAATTTACCACAAGGACTAGGCCAGTCAAGAAGGATATTAGACAAATTTTTTATTACCAGCTGAGACTAATGCTATAAACTCAGGGATTAAACAACATGTACAGATGCATGTCTGGACATTTCAGTTTTCAAGTCACATTGGCAGAGCTCATTTATAACATTCTCTTCCTTGGCCAGAACTGTAGATTTAGATATTGTCATTTTCCTGGAGAAGTGGTCAGGCTGAAATATTTTCACAAGCTTTACTGTATAATAACAGTAATTTTCAAGAGTATCCCCAATGTAGTCCAAAATTATCCCCAAAGTAGTGCAAAGGATTTTGTCTCATCTGTAATAACTCATCAAGAATAACTCATCAACACTTTAAACAGAGTAGGAAACATGCGTCCTTTTCCTAATGGCATATTTTGAATGTCAACTCATCTAAAAAGTGAAATTAGAATACTTTGTCTTCACAAGAAATCGTTCCAAAACCATGTCTTTATATTACACCTTAGTTATATGAGTTAAGATTTTTGGCTATCATCCATGGTCCAAGGAAAAACCAAAAGCCATTCTTCTGCTTCCTTTCTTCTTCTTTGCATTCCTTTGTTTTATTCATAAAGCTAAAGGTTATTTAATTTGTTCCAGCTACCATTGGGTGTGGTGGGAGGCAAAGGTGCTCAGGTGGGTGCCACTCAGTTTGGCCGTGGTCAGCATTACATAGGTGTGACCCAGCTCTCTGCTGCAAACCCAGAGGTTGCATAAATGGGCTGCTAAATTCCAGTCAAAATTTCCAGCTGAAAAACTGGAAACAGAGCAGCCAGACACCGCTGGATGGTTCCCTGGCCAGGGCTGGCTTGTGTCAGGTTAGCAGAGAGCAGGGTGGGCACAAGCTCAGCCATGCTCATCCTCATACAGCAGGAAACAAAACAGAGTAGTCTGTCAGTTCCTTTGGCCTATATCCTTCTATCTTTGAATTCCCTGGGTTTTTAGCTCTATTGCCACATTTTAGGATATTTTACAAGATAGTTAAACACCAGGAAATTTTCTGCTGTTTGACATCAAAGACACCTTATTGTCACCCAGTCTTTGATTATGTAGGTTGTTTTTGTTACTGGACAGTTATTTTGATTTCACTTGGATAAAAAGGTCCCCAAGATCTCTCACCTTCTCTGTGTCCTCATTCCACTGCTGGGAATATACCTGGCTTTCATCCCATACCTGACGTGATTTTTTTTTTTTCACTGAGAACCAAGAATATTTTTGAGCATCCTTAAACAAGTTCTATGCATGTGTCTTCCATTTTATCAGTCAGAGAGATTCTAAGGAGATAACTTTATTTTCCAGTATCATCAGAATGTTATAAAATTGTTGGTATTTTTATATTAAAAACAACAGGATATCTGCCACTGGTTTTAATGAGGATAGGATTAGGGCCAAAATCTTAACTGAAGGGTTGTTTTCTTTAAGGAGAAGAATTATTTCATACCATTCCTTTGCTGGTGCTTTATCTGGCTAAACTGCATATTCTATGTTAAGTATTTATTTTCAACTGGATAAGGCAAAAATCATTTTTGTTGGCATTTATTCTTAAGCAAACAACTCCTTAGAAAGCCTTCAGAAAAGAAATCCACTCAAACCTTGTTTTTAAGCATGGTTTAATATTTTAATATTTTACAATTAGTTTTTCATGTTTTTGAAATTTACTTGATTGCAACAGTGGATAGAAATTGCATCTTCAAATAAAATACCTTGAACTAAGGAACTATAATTTCAGTCGACTATTTTAAAATTCTATGGCAAATATTTTCACTTGCATAAAATACTTTGTGTGTACTATCTTAAACATTTCTTCATGACTGCAATCACAAGCGCTTAAACTTATATCCCAAGAGGGGTTTTGTTGTTGTGGGGTTTTTTTTTGTTTGATTGGTTGGTTTTTTGTTTTGGTTTTTTTGGGGGTTTTTTTTGGTTTTTTGTTTTTTTGGTTTTGTTTTTTTTTTTTTTCTTTCAGTTCAATAGTGTATACTGATCAATCCTAAAATTATAAGGACAGCAATTCTAAAAATGTTGAAATATGCTTGAGAAACATACCATAGAAAATAGCATCCAAACAGATTTTTCCCAACCAGTTTACCATTTGAAACAGGACTGTAAAAGCACTGAATAAGAAATAAAAAATTATTTAAGTATTTACTCACTTGAATACTGTCCAATGTTCTCTGAAACATAAGGTTAAAATAATGGAGACAAGAAAGAACATGCTATCTTCCTATGTAGTTCCATTTTTACTTTGATGTTTAACAGCTCATTATGTGCTATTTTTAGTAGTGGTAGGTCAGTTCTCTGTTTTGATTCTATGGGTGTTTCATCGAGTGATCAGTGGGAAATAGTATTGAAACCATACAAAAAAATGGTAGTCCTTCAAATTGTTTTAGTTTTTTCTTATGTGGTACAATTTATATAAACCATTTATGTACTACTTTGTCTCACAATATTTGCCTCCTTTTAATTCATAGGAACCTTTGAATATACTTTTCAAATTACTGTAAAAAGTCATTGGTATAGCTGCAGCAAAATTTACATTTTGCTTACTGAGCTTGACAACCTTTTTCCCATCTGCATGTCACTAGCATTGCCAGACCATGGAAGACATATATTTCTGTTAAGAAGTAAAGATTGGGTTTAAGATCTTAAGTATTTTTCTGTAAGCTATTTGCAGTACATACTCTGCCTCACTTTAAAATATTTTAGAAAATTTTATATAAAGTAACCATATAACTACTACAAAATGTTATTGCCCTGGTTTTGGCTCTGAGGTCAGTGGGAGAGGGTGTGGCTGAGATCCAAATGATGTTTGATAGCATCCCATGTCATTGGTGGGGCAGGGCAAAGGGACTCTCACTTCTGTGAAGAAGGATGTTCCTTCTGGTGAGAGAAAGTGTCAGGCAAAACAGTCTGGTATTATTTTTATTTTGTATGTGAATAATTTCTTAGTCCTGTACCTTTTCTTATGTGTACTAGTTTGAAAGCAAACCAGTGGGAGATCCCAAGTCAGAAATACAATTAAAATAAACCAAATAATCTACAGAAACACTGACAGAGTTGTGTGGACATCTTGTTGGTCAAAATGTTGGTACAGTCCAATAAATGGTGGCTTCGGTCCTCTTGAAGTGATATATGTGGTTCTGTTGAAGCAGTGATCCTGTAGAAGGGTTTTGATCTTCCTCTGAAGGTCCAATGGTGGTTATGGAGCTCTTGTACTCTGGGAGTTCAGTGGATAAGGTGGTGTTCCAAACCTTAGATTACATCCAGGTAGGAATTCTTGATTCCTTCCTCTGGACTGAGCATTTCACAGTGGGATGATGTAATTTTATCAGTCATGTGGTGAGCCTTAGTGGCCCATTAACAGAGGATAGCCCCTGGAGAGAGGATGGGTTGTGGAAGAGATAAAGAACATTGCCCCATTTGGTTTTAACAGCTTATGAAGCAGGTGATAGAATGCATACGTTTGGATACATCTTACATTGTAACCTAAGACATGAAGTAATTCCTTTTCCCAGAAAATAGTTCTTATCTTAACCTGAGATCTTTGTCTTCTACACCTCCCATTCTGGAGGGGAGAGGAGTGGCTCATGGTCTTTTTAGTGGGAGTACTGAATTGGAGAAAACTCTTTCTAAACCACAACAGTTGTGGAAAATGCTACTGAGCCAAGAATGATATGGCTCAGTAGCTGAGTTTTCTCAAGCAAAATCATCAGATATTGCTTTCATTGCTCCTTACAAAACAGAAAATTATAGATGCTAAGAACCCATGGCATTCAGCTATTTGTCAGTCTTGAGTGTTTACAGACCTAACTCAAACTGAATGAAAACATTATAAGAACTTCAGTTTTCTGCATAGAATTGTTCCTTATGAGCAGTACAGCTCTCTTGAACATATTATAAAAAGCAAAACTTTCATCAAACTGGTTCTGATGGGACAGCACAGCAGTTTTTGGAGAAAATGTAATCCTCTTTTTTTTTGTTTGACTAGCTTTGAGATATTCTGTGAAATAACGAGGACATTATATATTTATATACTTTAGACATTCTTAAAACTCTAAATTTCTGGTAGTAACTGTCTGAATCTGTAAATGAAATTTCTCCCAGAAAAATATCTGAAGGGTGGATTTAACTGTATGCACATACTTAAATTTCATTCAACAGCATTTTGTTCTAATTAGGAATTTCAAAAAGGCTTGTCAACAAAAAAAGCTGATTTTGCAGTTATCAACAAATAAAAATAACCTCATAGATCTGCTCCTAATGGAATTAGGTGATACTGTCAAAAATGAAGGGAAAAGGTATTGCTTTCAATTTTTCAGCCATAAACTATTATACTGTATTATTATAACAATACCATGCCATTTTATAAACTGTCATTAGTAATAAAACAGTAACATTTTCTACATTTGCTGCAGACTTACAACATATCTCCCTGGGTTAGATCTGGAAATCATTTGAGGTGACCTATTGCTTGATTTTGCTCATTATTTGAGGCAGGGTTGAAAGCCAGACGTGGGTTTATTACTGTCACCTCATCTGAGGGAATGGCCCCCAGCTTTCAAAGGCTCAGAATATTTTTGCTTCTGATACACTGAAGTGTTTCAAGATTGTACTGAAAATGTTGCAGTAACTCAGCTCTGAGTGAAAGTGTTGGACTGTATTTATTCTAGTTCAGTATATGAAAAGCCTGTTAGAAAGTGGACAAAATTATCTTCTTTGCTTAATTTTCATGAGATAGCAACTATTTTAAATTTCAATAGCAATTTCTCTTTTTCTGAATTTTGTTTTCCAATCTCCAGGCTTCTGATACTCATCAGAAAGATCTAACAAGTCTTCCAGAAGTTTTCTAGTGTCAGTGATTTGTACTTGAGGTAAAACTCTGGTCCAACTGAAAATAAAAACAACACTTGATTTTGTATTACTAGTAAAACGTAGTCAGGAAAGCGAACTAGAAGAAGCCCCCAATAAAAATGAGAATCTCATTTTGACATCAAGCCAATACACATTTCTCTCAGAAACAACAACAAAGTATCCAATGTATTTTTCCTGGCTTAAACTTTACTTTATCAGAAAGATAACCAAAAATCCTCTTTCCCCTATTTAAAACAAAACCAAAAAGGTAATACACAGCTGATTTCCATTTTGACAGCATGAACTTAGACCACTGTGTTGGGACATCTGAAATGGAATCTCTGACCTGAGGCAGATACAAGTGGTCAAAGAGTATAGTTGAGTGATCAGGTATTACTGCTGAGAAAGTGTCTCATCCATCAAACAACAGCTTGACGGAAGAGCTGAAAGAAGAAAAGAAAGCCAAAAAAAGTGTCTTTCTTTTGTTGTATTTGACTTAAAAATCAGTATCAGCCTTATTTTCTTAAGGTTTTTGTTATCTTTCTGTAATGTTACCAGAAAGTTGTCTTTCTCTAAGAGAAAAAAAAGCTTTTCCTTGAAATGACAACTGCTTACCTAAGTTTCCATTATGATTCTGATTTAGCTTTAGAGCAAATCTAAATCACTTTCTGGGACCATGGAATTAAGCAGAGCTACTGGAATTTTAAGAGTCAGAACTGAGGAGGAAATTACTTGTGCCTCAACTGGAGTAAGAGCTAGATACTAAGATTAGACACAGACATTAGGATCTAAAGGAAAGCCCCTTGGTACAACCCATGGCAGCAGGAAGCATGCAGACCTAACCTAGAGAGTCAGATCTGGTGAGATGAGAAATAATTAATTGGCTTTTTTGGGTGGGGAGGCATGAGACCACTCTCTGGCCTCTCCATTAAGGCTGGCAAAAGCATAGGATGACACTAGATTTAAGGGTGATCAATTTTTAAATTTTCATAAGGAAACAGAGTAGTGGGCTCTTCAGCAAGGGAATGGGAAATGATGTACCCAAGCCCACAGAAACAGTGCCAGTTCTGTTTGACTGGCAGAAGGCAATTTTGGTTCCTTTCCCTTTTAGTGTGTCATTGTTTTAATGAGCTATTAAAATGTTAATATGAATTAAATGTTTAAATGAGCTATTTAATGAGCTATAAAATGATGTTTTCTAATATACACATATAGT
The DNA here is from genome assembly GCA_910950805.1 of Acrocephalus scirpaceus scirpaceus. NCBI lineage: Eukaryota > Metazoa > Chordata > Aves > Passeriformes > Sylviidae > Acrocephalus > Acrocephalus scirpaceus. Next base: position 18,436,152 of record OU383773.1, read on the forward strand.
AACACAATATGATGCACAAAAATTTAGGAAAAACCAGTTGAAAGCAGTAAGGAAAAATCTCAGCAGATTAAAATTCAGTGGAAAACCTAACTGTTGTTCTTTTGCTAATTCAGAATTGAGAATATCTATAGCTTACTTAGAAGGTACTCATTATTTCTGAGTTGCAATCACAGAAAACTAAAATTAGATTTATACTTCGTATCATCACCCTCATCTGCAGACAGGTGATTCAAATTTTTTGGAATTAACTTTCTCCTGCATGAGACCTCTCCCCTTCTGTCTGGTTTTAATTCTGACTTACAAGGAGCAGCTCTTGCAGCCATTTCATTGTTCGGCTTCTTGATAAACTCATGGGATAGAGATATTCAAAATTCCTATAGACATAAGTAGTCAGAAAAGATATTAAATTTGTATTAGTAGCAGTTCAAAAACGTGCATTAACCCTCTTGGCTTTCTGGAGCATCTGGGAGTGTTATCTAAATATTTTCTTTTGCAAAAAGTTTATGTCTGCAACATCTGAAACTCTCACTTGCCCCAGTACTTTTGAATAACTCCTTGACACGGAAAATAAATTTCCTGCATTCTCCTTATGGCCATCAGTGAGGCTACCTGTCTGCATTCCAGAGTATGCTAACAAATCATATTACATATCTTAAAACTGCCTCATTGCATTCGACTCAAATTCACAACTACAGCTATGTAAACGGGTTCTGGACTTCTAGAGTTGTAATTTTAATGGTTCATGATCTCATGTAGTCACTGTTTGTTGTAATATGATAAACACATTGAAGTAAAAATGATACATTAACTGTTTTAATAGGGTATTTACAGTATAAGGTTTTTCCTAAATTAGTGTATATGTCTGACTATGGTAAATAGAACCTGTTGTTTTACAGACTCCTATTTTGATTTATTTGAGAAGGCCTTGTTTACAATTTAGAATAACTATTACTCAGAAAACCTGAATATTCCCAGAAGCCACTTAGAAGCAAGTGGATTATATTATTATTATATTATATTTAATATTTATTTCCAGATCACAGAGTATTCTGGGTTGAAAGGGACCCACAAAGATCATCAAGTCCACCTCTTAAGTGAATGGCTCATAGGGGGATTGGATCCACAGCCTTGGTATTATTAGCACCATGCTCCAGCCTCTAATCTCAGGGTCGTTCAGCAATGGTGAAGAGACATGCTCTGAGGAAGAGTTCAGCTTGAGCTGCTTTGAACAGTAAGCATTTTATATCTAGCTGGAAACAGAGACATTTATCTTACCTTTGTACCCAAGACATCCAAAAAGCAGGAAATAATGTCATAATATGCAATAGTATCATCCAATGATAGCTACTGCCAGTGTTTCAGATTCACCTTTTAATTTGTTAGCATTTATTTAGAATTAGTAGGTCAATGCGAGTCATAGTTGGGGCAGCACAGAGGTAAAGTTTTCATGACACCTGTACCAGCCTCAAATACCAGCCAGAGCTGGTTTTGACTCTGCTTTCCTGAGCACTACAAGTTCTGAAATGCAAGAAGTGATGATTGTTACAGACAATAAATTTCTGAGCATTTGAAGAGAACAGGGTATGCAACTAAATCCTCATCTGGATTTAATGTTTGGACATACCAACAAATTTACAACAATAAGAAGATGTGCTGATATCACTAAAATTATATACTTGCTAGATTTTTCAGTGGAGAAATAGATAATAGATAACGAGAATATATTTTTATTTTATTTTTAATGAAAATGTTTTCTCACTGAGACTATCAGTCCTGGACTTGGCCTATGTTTTTTTCATATGCTCAGACTTTTCTCACTCTAGGCCAGCTCTCCTGGTAATGTACATTATCACAGTGAGCTCATTCTCATGTAGCTCTTTATATTTCTCAGAATCTGGAGATTGAAGGCACAATTTATTTGGCTAGGATAACATTAACTAGAAACATAGAGAAAAATTGGAAACTTACTTATTTTTGCTGGCTACAATGACTATCTATTTTCATTGTGCTGTTTTTCTTTTCAATACACCACTACAAGTTGGAAAATACCCTAAAACCTGAAAACAAGCTTGGAATGCTACAGTCTAAAGATTAGCATTACTCTCCACTAGAGTTATTGACAGCATCAATTAACTGTTTTAAATAGTGCAGAAAGTGTAAAAATGAGATGCAGCTAAGTTCAAACTAAGCCCTACCTTGTGTTCTAATTATGCTTCAAAAAAATTACAGTAAATTACTTTTGTGATCATACAATTTGGCAACTAAAACTTCAGGTTGTAAGTGAAATTACCTAGGGAAGTGCTCTAGCTTCTGCATGGCAGCCACCAAGGAAATCAGACTTTCAGCAGGAAGAAACAGATCCTGAATAGGAGGGAAGCAAAATTCCTGGCTTGTTCACCACATGAATCTCTAAGCAACTTCTCTCAAACTTATGTCAGTGCTAAAAGGAGATGTGTAGCATTCTTTAATACTCTGTGTGCTAATGACAGTATTTTATCTCTGTGTTAGAAGTGATGTTTTCACAGTTGCCATAGATTTATAAATCCTAGCTCATACATTTTCACCCCTTTTTCCTGTGAGGCTTTGATAAAGCTCATCAGAAAGCAACACTCATGAAGGATTTTTAACTGATTTTTGGTTTGATGGAGATTTTATTTGAATAGAGAAATTTCCACATCTTCTCTCATTTTCACAAGAAATAAGAGCTGCTCATGGAAATTCAAGTTCATCCAAAAACTTGAAAACTCTGGAGGGAACTTCTACCATAGAGAATCTGGTAATTGTCTTTTCACTGCAATGATACAAAGCCCTTTAACAGACAAAAAGAATTTACAATTCCACCTACAATTTCAAAGTAAGGTTTCAGGATACCAATGAAACCACTTCCTGATGTGGAAAGGTTACCACAATGTCTTGTTTGCTATAATGAGGCAATAGTGTGTCAAAATACCTAATATTGAAAGGCAGAGGCAAAAAGTGGTTTTGTGCTATTGGTACAAAGTTGAGTCTGTTTAATTTAGTAAAATTACTCTTGTGCATATATATAACAAAACATAAAATCTGTTCCAGTGGTTTTCATTTACCACTGCATATACAAATCCTTACCCTTAATTTAAATGGAAGATATTAAGGGAACTATCTCAATTGTACAGGAGAGAGAATTCCAGTGGGGAAAAACAAACAAAAAACCCCCAAGAATAATATGTCACCTTCATCCTTACTGCTTTCCAGGGATGAGCTTATCTCACCAGCAAGGAATGAAGGCCTCATGTCAGTCAGCAAGAGAGATTCTTTTACATCCATGCCAAAGTAGTGACTCTTAGACATAAGTTGCTAAAGCAATGCCATAAGATGAATGAAAGTATTAAAAGAAATAGTCTGATTAAGAATTGGACATAGGTTCTGTATCATTAGTATTTATTTGCTGATATACAAGAATAAATTGTTATTTTATGATAAATCTTCATTTTATGCAATATTTTTATCAAATGAGATAATTAACAGCGGTAGAAGGGGGGAAAAAAGTTGTTTAATAAGTTGATTTTAAATTTTATCATCCAGAGCTCTCAGGAATTAAATAGCACTACCAAAGCCAGATAAGCATATGGGCAGAAACTAGTTAAGCCAGGTTCCCAGTGTCAGACAATTATGTAAAATATGTGCTGATTCCCAGGTGCAGGCAAATATCTCCACAGGAACAGTGTCATTCCATTTAGAATTTAATACATTGAAACTAACATCTATACCACTCACGGTATATCTCACCTGCCATGAGATTCAGTCATTAGTGGGATAACTTTTGGTGAGTAGCTTTTAGTTTGACTACTTGATATATAAAATGTCTGCTTTTGTGAGGTTTTAACTTGTTAATTGCTACATTCATTTGGCTCTGCACTAAAAGTGATAAAATGATGACTTCCAGTCTCTTCTTCTCACACTTTTACAGACTTCTGCTGGATACCATCAGACTTTCTTCCTCAGCTTACCAAGTCACAATCTACATATGTTCCTTGTACAGAAACTCTTTCACCTTTCAGATGTCCTTGTCTGTTCCTGTTCCAGTCTTGTATCTTTTCTGAGATGGGAGGACAAGGCCTGTGCAGAGCAGGCAGGACATATAACACTAGAGTATACAGTGGTATACTGATGCTCTGTTTATTGCCTGTTCAACATATACTCCAAATACAGGTAGTTCTGCCTGTCTCACCTTTGTACTTTGGAAACAGACCATTCCATATGTAAAGTATTTCTTCTGCAAATTTTTTTTTCCTAGTACTGTGTTTTGCTTGGTGGTCTGTATATGATAACAGATCTCCACATATAGGTATGAAAGAGAAAACTGATATTTAAATTACACATGAAATTAAGAGTCTTACTGTTTCTTAGTAGCAAATCAGGAAAAATCACCCCTCACTCAAACGTAAATAAAACAATTAAATGAAAAATAATCAAATATATTGTAATATGAACACTTAATCCTTCTAGAAGAAACCATTATTGGTTATCTCTTCTGAAGTGAGTTAGATCTGGGAAAGAAGGAAAGCTTGGTCTGGTTCTTACAGAGTGTTCAATACCATGTAGAGATAGAGGAGAACTCATTTAGAAAATCAATAAAATTTGAAAGAGTCTTCATCACTAATAGAATTTGAATAGTACCATATGTATAAATCTACAGATATGAACAATATTCATACAACTTGTGCTTCCAGGCCCTAATATATAGAAAATGAGAAACATAACCCTTTTTTCATTCTCTTTTGCCCATTATGGATAAAATTACAAGCCCCCATTGGATAGCATAAGTTCCAAACCTGAGATCAATAGCTGATTCAGCTGAAGGAAGTAAAATGTCTACAGATATCTACAAACAAAAAAATGAAGACAAAAAGAAGGCTACATAATTATAGTGACTTTTTTTTTAAGAAGTCATATATTAACAATACACTAAGGGTACATATTAAAATCAGATATAAGGTTAAGAACACTCTTTTGTAAGTCTGGAAAATTAACTTAGTCAACAGCATGGGACAGACAGAACTGCTTCTAAGAGGTGAATTTATCAGAATTTGCATTGGTGTGGCAACTGATTAACATGAAAATTCACCAAGAACTTGTGTAAGTTTGAGCAACCTTCATTTAGATTCAAAACCAATTTCCCTACAGTGAAAAGCCACTGAAAAATTACATTTTTTTTCTATATTAAGCTTCTTTCATATTTCATGTGAAGCAACTCCAGTTGAGGTTAACTCTAAAACCTGCAGTATACCCTGATACCTAATGCTATGGTACTGCTCTTTATTTTGGCAGTGTTGTTACTTTCACAGTTATAGGTCAAGAGAGAAGTCTTTGGCACTGGAACTGGTTTTCACTTGGTTTAACCTATGGAGTGCTCCAAATCTGAATGTTTCCAGTGATTTGCTGATATCATAACCCTTTTGTAGTTAAAAGAAGATCTAGTAGTATTGTTCCTCTTTTTGGTAATTTGCAGTCAAAATAAGGAACTTTGACTTACGGGAGAAGTACAAAGTTAACTTGTTGTTGTTGTTGTTGTTGTTTTGCAATTAAGGTAAATTTTTCTTCTTGAATGCATTAGTAATTAGCTCACTTGCACTAAGGACGTATTCCAAGATACTGAAATCAGTTAGATTTGGTTGAAGTTTACTTATCCTGAGTTCTAATTATTTGCTTGCTATAATCTGCAGAAGCAGGGAGAAAGGGAATCTGTACAAAATGTAGAGAGACATTCCTCTGGATGCCTGCAGATTCCTTTTTGCAGAAATGAGCAGGGGAGAAGATAGAAAAGGATCAGGATGGCATCAGGAGGGGTTGTGTTCTATTTCTTTAGGAGCATAGATCTTCTTTCTGAAGCAGGAAACTTCTTAAACAGACTTCGAAAACTGCTGAAAACACCAAAAACATATTTAGTGGTCTGTGTTAACAATTAAAATTGTGGAAAGGCATGATATTTACTGAGACACTAAACAGATTCAAGTTTGACTAAGACATACTGAGGAATATAAGTTAGTAAAAAAGTGTCATTCTGTATTGACAATTAACAGATGAATGACACTTTCTTGTAATTCACTAATTTAGCTGAAGTATAGGAAGGCATTAAAAAGATAAGAAGTAGGGAGTGGGGAGAGAACTGCTACACTTAAATATTTTAATGGTATCTTTAGGTTCATTAGTTAGTTTTAGATGTTAGCCAGAATATTTTATAAATCGCTCCTGCTATGCATAACTTGACTCATCAATCCATAGTCAGATAAGTTTCTTCAAGCTCTAATTGTACAACCTTGTTCAGATGGGCTTTGTGTCTATCTCCTCAGAAATTAAGAAAAAGCACAAAAATAGATTAATGGATTAGGGAGATTTGGAAAGTGTTTCTAAAAGCAGAGCAGAAAGGGAGCTTACATCCTTCCCTCTATGAAACACCCAACAAACACCTGTGGGCTTACTCTATCATATAACTGGTAATGGAATGATACCAACAGAAAATTCACCTCTCATTCCCTTTCCTCCTCCTTTCACCATTCCTTTGTCCCTTAAGAGAGCCCATGTGGCTCTGTGGCAGCTGGAGAGACATTTTCCTTTTGTCACAGCAACCACGACTAAACAGTGACATGCAGCAGCATTAGAGGCTGAGGAGGTACAGAAAAAATTCAACATTGTAGATACACCAAGGAATTTCAAAAAGACTATATTTCACTGTAAATAAACTTTATGTCATAGGTCAAATCCTGCCATAGTGTCTCTCCCTTCAATCCTCCTATATTCATATAGACAATGTAAGTGAAAATTAAAATAAAGTTTACAATGTTAGAAGAGCTCTTTCTTGGTCATAATCAATGTGTTATTCATAAAGAGTTGTGAATATTTTCTGCTATTAGAAAACATATTGCTTTTGATGTTTATATATAAAAAGAACACAGTTTATTTTAATTTAACCCTTACATATCAAAGCTGAAATATCAACTAAACCAGTAAGCAGGAAAAAATACACTAGTGTTGCAATTTCACAAACTGGTACTTTGCAAAATGGATTTATAGTTATAGGCCATGCCTCACCTTTGAACATTGACATTTTTAACACCTATTTCATTATTGTAGTTGAATCTGTTTCCTGACACATGAATTACTAGTGAGTCTTCACATAGCTCCTAACTCTCATGCAAGTGAAAAAAGATGCTTCTGCTATTGGGGTTGTTCTGTTTTAGCTGACCAAACAATCTTTCTTGCAAGAAATGCCATCCCTCTTCTGGCAGCCAGGGGTCCAGTTTCTTCTACAGGGCAGGAAGTTGCCTGGCCAGTGTTCTCCTCCTCCTTTCATACCATACTCAGTGTCCCTTCCAAATCTGTCTCTAAAGGAAATGAGATCTACAAATCTGGTATCAGGGTCACTTGTAAAATGCCTGTGTCACTTCTGACAGCCTAAGAAGAATGAACTTTTCCTGGCTGGGACCTCTCAGGAATTGAGGTAAGGATAGCCCATCTGACCTGAGTTTGAATCCCAAGTGAAAGCAGCAGTGCTGAGACACCACATTTATTTTTTTAATCTTAGCTCTAAACAGTTTTCACATCTCCTCCCAGTCTTCCTGGAAAAGGCTCAGGTTCAGTTTGGTTTAAGCACTGGGCAGAGGTTCAGTAAGACTGCATCCGAAACAGCAGTTTTCCTGAGAAGAGAGACTCATGCTCAGAAGAAAAATAAAGAAGAATAAACAGTTGAAGAAACCTAAAGCCTCTTCCTACTTCCATCTCTATGAAATATCAGCAAGTGATTAGATTATATTTCTCCTACTCATTTTCTTTAATATAAGAAAGGGACATACATAGTTTAACTCCCAGCAGTAACTCAGATTAGTGTGGAAAATACGGTTCTCTACTGGACTCTATTTACATTTAACCTATTAGATAAATGCTCAGCCAAAGCCTCCTCTCATTTACACAAAGAAACCTACCATTTATAGCATGGCTTAGTTGTTACATGAGGAAGAATTTTTTCCAGTTTCTTCTATACCTGCACTTTCAGTTAATTCCTCACAAAGATCTATTTTACCACATTTGTGCCAAAATACTCTCAGGCTTAAGTAAGCTCCAAGCCCTCTTTCTCCAGCCTTGAGACTTTCTTCATGGCAGTTTGGCTTTTGTATAGGTGCTGAAAACTAAGTTAGATGGGGGAGAGAAAAATAACTTGATAGTGTGCTGTGGATTGGCAGGAAGACTGAGTTAATCAAATTACTTGAGAGTAGCAAAAAATCAATAAAATTATTCAGGTCACCCCAAAATCTTCTCACTTTAGCAGTTCTTGTAACAGGTCCAAAATATACCATAAATGCTCATTTATAACAATGAAAGTATTTTTGCTCAATATTGATTAAACAATACAAAGTATATTGTAATATTATTTAAGGAGATAGTACTGGTCTTCCTAAAATGCTTGTTTCTTGATTGTTTTAGTTTTAAATATACAACATGGAAAAATAATTCACAAAATATCTTTCAGTGAAGTGTCTTCAAAGGTATTGTGGCACAAGAAAAAGTAGTTTAGATACCTGTTGAGTGTTTCTGTCTCTCTCTTGCTTCCCCCATATACATGTTTATTAAAATAGATATTTTTAAATGTCCTTCCAAGGCACTGCCTAAAGAAAACAGTAATCTAGTAAGTGGAAGGCATTATGAAAACAACTGAAATAGATATTGAACCAGCAAGACAACCCTCTTCAGGGACAAACTTCAAATTTGAGGGGCACAACACTGAAGGCAGACTGACCAAAGGAATTCCTTCTGAAACCTGGTGTTGACAGGGTAACAGCAGTGCTGGCTCCTGCAAGAGCATGCCAGCATATAACTCCATATGAAAGCTGTGATATACATTAGCTGAAATTAAAGAAAACATTAGTCAAAGCAAGATAATGGATTCTCAGTTGACAACAGGGTCAGTAGTAAGAATGTAAATTCAAGTGTGAGACTGCTTCTCCCATCAATGAGATATGTGGCTTCTGCTATTAAATTTAGTGACCAATACCAGTACAATTTTCATGAAAGAAAATGGAGAAACAAAGATATATGCGACTACACGTCTGCACGTGGATCTCTTAAGGATTTCTTCCTTACTAGTATTTCTTTATAGATGATCCCAAGAATCAAGGACCTCAGTGCAATTTTATATTTCTTGTACACTTTAATATAGCCTAAAAAATGTGAAGAAGGGAATACTCCCCAGTACTGCATAGCTCTAACAGAAGGTTTTCTACAACAGTTCAAAACAATTCATAATATTCAAATAACATCTTCTCTTCTGGAAGGCTCTATCTCGTTAAAGTAAAGTGTAGGGAAGGAAATAACTTGTTTTATGCACGTGTTTTGCATCTGTCTAGAGTCAGTGACCAGGGATAATAAAAATGCTAGGCAGACACAACACTGTTCGGGCTCTGGGCAGTGTGATGTGAGAGAAACCTGCGGGACTCTTTGGAGTGGTATAAACAATAATTGCAATGAGCTGCAGCTCAAGCTGATATAGAAATCTCTTCTTTACTAGAAGAAGTTGCAAGACTGACATTTCAAACTGCAGATCTGGCTTCCCATGAGCTTTAGCTCCTCTGAAATGTGACTTTGGGCACATCCCATTTCCCAGGGGAAATTTCAAAGGAGAGGAGAGGAGAGGAGAGGAGAGGAGAGGAGAGGAGAGGAGAGGAGAGGAGAGGAGAGGAGAGGAGAGGAGAGGAGAGGAGAGGAGAGGAGAGGAGAGGAGAGGAGAGGAGAGGAGAGGAGAGGAGAGGAGAGGAGAGGAGAGGAGAGGAGAGGAGAGGAGAGGAGAGGAGAGGAGAGGAGAGGAGAGGAGAGGAGAGGAGAGGAGAGGAGAGGAGAGGAGAGGAGAGGAGAGGAGAGGAGAGGAGAGGAGAGATCATCAAAATATTTTCTATTTTAAGCATAAAGTAATCATCTCCTTTTAGAATATATTTGGCTTGCTCTGCTCTTTCTGTATGCTGGTATGAACTAACACCAGTTTTATTTTCATTATCTGGTAGATCTATTATCTTGAAATATCCTTCTGTAACACTCTTCTAACATATCTAAAATTAATGTATTATAAGGGAAATGTAGCCAAAAGCTACATAACCTCTCTTATACATTAATTTTTAATCTGGGTATGGAAACAAACCCTCAAAACATGAAAATCCTTTTAAATATTAGATAGGCATTGGATTCATACTTGATAAATAAGTTTTTAAGATGGAAATTTTTAGGAGGAACTACTAAGTATAATGTAGCCCCCATTATTTTCACTTGCCAATTTACACTTTTTTTTAACTATATTTTTTCCATGAAATAAAAATTTGAAACAATTTTACAAACTTTAGGCGCATCTTTTCAAATAATTGTTAAGGTTTTAATTTCTCAGTCCAATTATGTTGTATCCTTACACTGTTCTCAGGAAAAGAAGCATGCTACAGTTAGATCTTCATTCACATCAGCCAAAAGCTTTCCAAATTTCCACCAAACAAGATTGTGACTTAAAGAGATTTTTAAGTATAGATATTAAACACTTACTGCTACCATTTGGAATATAAATCAGGAACTGTGTGATATATGTCAAGCACTGATCAGCAATATAGTGAACAGGGGCATCATGCAACCTTTATATCAGCAATAGACATTCTCAATACCAAATTTAACATGAAAATTTTTTTGTTATGTAGCTCTAATCTCAGCTAAACTTTAGCAGGTTGTTATGATGAGCCTTCTTTGGTATCAAAAAAGGGAGCTGCAGTGTGACTGAGGCTGGAGCACCTTCATTCCTCTCAGAGAACCTCTGCAGCTCATCCAATCCAGTCCAGCCCCACTTTGAGCAGGGTCAGCCAGATATGGCTGCTCATATCCAGTCATGTTTTGAATATCTGCAAGGATGGAGACTCCACAACCTCTCTCAGCCACTTGTTCCAATGTCTGACCACCCTCAGAGCACAAAAGCTTCCTCTAACGTTTAAATGGAATTTCCTGTATTTCAATTTTTGCCCATTGCCTCTTGTTCTGTCACTGGGCATCACTGAGAAGAGTCTGCTTCTCTCTTCTTCACTCCCCCCTGAGTCTTCTCAAGTCTGGCTAAATAGCCTCTGCTCTCTCAGTCTCTCTTGGTTTGACAGATATTCCAATGACTGAAGCCATTAGCATCCCTTTCAGAAAGTAGTGTATGTGTAATGTATCCTTGTCGTCCTGGACTCAGAGTTGGATGTTTTGATACATGAAAGGCCAATGTGTCTTTTGTGCATAGTTGTTTACTTCATTAATAACCTTATTGAAGTAATGTAAAGAGAGAACCACATTTTAACTTTCCATGTGGCTTGTATATAGACTTTTGCAGAAATTCTTCTGAAATTTCAATCTTCTGGTGTGTATATCAAGATATACCGTACAGAAATCTAAACTTATTTTTATTTTCCATAAAATGTGCCATGGTTACCACAAAAGGCAGTTCATAATTCCATTGGAACTGCCACTAAGAAAGCAATGAACATTTTTATCTTTCACATTTCCTTTTAAACTTGATTCTCAGAACTTCTTTGTTCCAGTCCATTGTAACAGTAATGTGAGGTCTAATGAGTTTATTGACTTTATAGATAGTTTTCAATTAAGAGGAAAGAAAAATTCTTAGAAACAAATTGTGCCTAAGATCTTCTGATCAGTGAGAACATCTCTCAATTAGACAGCAATAACTGTCTCCAACAGAAATATATTCAGAAACTAGCTCCAGAATTATTTTCTACTCATATCAGATACCATTTCAAGTCCAGAAGAATAGACATTTCCACTGCAGGACATGAAATGAAAAGTTAAGGCAAAGAAAAGGCTGTGAGCAAGAACAACAAGGCACAGAAAGTAAGGCTGTATAAAGCCCAGTATCAGTGCACATGCACGTTTTTCGGCAGCAAGTTAGGAACTGATCAGCATCTTCTTAAAGGAGCTGGCATAATCACCTAAAAGACAACAGCCGTGTGCAGTTCGGAGCAGAGATAACCAAAGTCACATAACACATGCAGACTCTTTGTGTGTATACATTTCTACCTGAAATGGAGAGGGGGATATAATTTCCAGGCCCATCAATTACATCCAAATCCCCTAATTTTGCACTTCTAGTTAACTGCTTTGTCAGTTATAAGAATGTTACAACTGACTTATTTGAAGGTATCTTTTTTTTAAAGGAATATCTTCCATAAATTATGTTTCTTTTCCATTTCTTTTCCATGTTTTCTCTTAGTTTTGCCCTTTTTTTTTTGTTAAGGCTTGATATTGAAAACCAGGTAAAGTAGGGACAATGGATTTTGACAAAATAATGAGGAAGATTTTAAGCCAAAAAGAATAGCAAAATTTTACTATAAAATTATGTTTACTCAAATTATACAATTAAACTTCCATTTATGACATTCAAAATGTTCTATATAATGAAAAAATGTATCATTAGGAAATTTTAAAGTATGTAACACTAGACAGATATCATCATGTTTTTGTCATCACTATATTGTTCCAATTTAAAATTTTTGTATCTATTCTCCAAAGACTGTCTTCCAAAGAGTATTTTCTTCTACTTTTTCTTTTTTGAAAGTCTATTTTTCCCAAATTTATTACTAAATCTTTACTTCTGTTCATAAGAAAACAATAAAACATCTTCAGCAGTTTAAATTTACCTCTATATTAAAGATATGACCAAAATAGAATGAAATACCCTAGTATGTACCATAAATCTATCTCTAATGTCAGAGATAATTGAAAAAATTGGTATGAATATATAAAGTCATTTTGCTCCTATATTTTATCAATATATCTAATAATGGCAGTAGTAATAATTAGACATAATGTATTACTCATTCTTAAAGAAAAATTGTACATATTTCAGTAGACAAGGTATTGCTATCATCCCCTTTTTTTCAATACCCTTTTTGTTTCCAGAAAGACTAAATAATATAACAATAACTTTTTCCTTCAAAATATCTGGATTGTTTTTCTCAAACCATGATCTAGATGAAGATTGAAATATGGAATTAACTAATTTTCTTTGTAGTTATTCACACATACATCTGCACATGTATGTATTCATACGCCATAAATATATCGGTCAATACTAAAGAAATCTGAGAACAGGAAGAAAATATGGTAAATGATTTTTTTTCTTCTCTTGCCATAAATAGCATTTCAGAGAGAAAACAGTTGTGCCAAATGCTAAAGCTGCTCTGTGTCAATGGTTTATGGAAGTTTATAATATAAAACACATTCTTCAGGATTCAGCTCAATTTTTTCCCTAAAGTAATATTAATACTTTCATAAATATTACTGATAAGATTCTGAACAATATTATTTCCAACTTAAACTTAACTTCTTTCTCCCACAGTATAACAATGATGTCATTTAGCCCACTAGGGTCAAAATGAATCATGCTGTTAATATAGTAAACTGCTAGATATAAATCTAAAGAATCCTTTGAACTATTTCTTTAAAGGTTTTCCACCCTGTAGTGGTTCCATGACAGTACATTTGAAGGGAAATGCAGAGGAAGATCATCAGTCTGAAAGAATGAAAATGTTGGTTCAGAACTAAATATTCCTACCTCTCTAGATTGCAGACATATCATCCTCTCTTTTCCACTCAACTGTTATAACTGTCAACAAACTTCCACTTACTAAAGGACCATTTTCATTTCCAGGGACGAATTTAGTGAAGAGAGCAAAATTTTTTGTTTTCCTATTCCACTTTGGAATGCATATAGTGGAAAGCAAAATGAGGGCTTCCCTCCAACATCAGAGGTGTGTGCCATTTGTGAGGGACAGGTTGGGAGAAGCTAATGTGAAGAATACAACAGTGTAGTAATGTTTTGTTTTTGTACATCTGTTTTAGCAGAAGTTTTTGGTCTTGTTCTTTAAATATTACTCAATCAAATCACAAAACATAGAAAAGTAAATGGACTGAACAATAAATATTTAACTCTCTGTTTGAAAATTTGGGCTGGATATGGGGTTTCTGTAGTAGGAGAAGAAGAAAAAAAATCTAGGAGGACAGTGAAGAAGGAAACAATCAAAACACTAGGTTTTCCTAATATGTGATAATGTATGTTGCCCTGAGGAAGTTGATACAATAGAGATTATTTGTCTTGTGAAATAGGAGTTGACAAGAACAAGAGCATCATTATGCTGGATGTTATAGGGTGTGCAGCATGATGCGTATCTCCAGCAGTTTACAAAGCAAATATAAATTCTATCCTTAATCTAATTTGCAAGTGAAATCTTCTCAGTGTCAATATTGCTAAAGTACAAGAAATGCAAGTTCAAAACTCTTCCCATAATTTTGTGTGATTTAATTTTTATAGAGGCTAATCTGGAAATATGGAAAGTCTCAGCAACTTCTCCACCTGTTCAGAATTTCTTTAATCAACTTATAAGAAATAGGAGTATTACTCAGAGTATGGCTACTTCGAGATATATTGGGAAAATGTACAGGCTAGTGTAAAATTAGATTTTTAGCATAAGTGACAAAATCTGTGTTACCATAAAATATTTCCCAGCTGACATAGTATCAAGTAAACACTTCTTATAGTTAAGGACAGAAATACTTTCTCATTTTTATTTTCAAGACAAGCTTAATTAAAATAAATATTGAGAGAAATCAGACGTATGGAAGAAAAAGTCTTCCAGTGAGTGAAAAATAATCCCTAAGGGATAAAGTTACAGATTCAAGGAACAAGTTAATGAAACCATCATATTTTAAGACCAAGACAGTATTGGCACTACAAAGCATTCATACGGCACCGACAGTAATAGCAGTACTAGCACATTAGCACCACATTGTTCTGGTATTTTGTGTAGTTTTATGCAAAAACCTTGACCCTGGATTAATCTCATTAGTGTACTGTTCTTTCTAGTGGTTTGGCTTTATTTTGACAGAATCTAGTGGTAACAGAGCCACTTTCCTTGCAAAACTCTTCTGCACATATTTTTGATGGCAAAACCTATGTGAATTAAAGGACTGGCTCTATGCATAATAATATAATAAAATTATATAAATATAAATTTATAAATATAAATATAAATAATTTATATAAATATAAAATAAAATATAATAATAATATAAAAATTATTTTTTTTATGAATTGAAGAAATAAAACCACAAGATTTGGAAGAATTTTAAGATTATGACCCTGTGAAGACTGGCATAGCTGATTTTAATCCCTATTCATATTTGAGTCAGAGCCATATAGATCAGGAATACCAAGTCAGGAGAAGTGATGACACTGATGAAACTGTGCCCTTTTATTCATGGTCTGGTGCACCAGGAGATAGCATCAGCAAGTTCATTAAGAAAATGAACTTCATGTACAGGTTTTTGAAAAAACATGCCCAGAAACACCCCCTTCACCTTTTTTACACATGTACTACAGGTTCCTGAACTACTTCTTGGAAAGACATTGGTAGAAAGATTTCTAAGTAAGGTAGATGGTTTTGTACTGTGTCAGTGTCACATCTGCTTCTAACCACATGTGGAGGGTTACTGAATTCTGGGGCTGATTCTGCCAGAATGTGTCAGACATGATATTTAAGCCAGGGTTCTCCAAGGGAAGTAGCTTCTCAGGCCACTTGCCTATGCCATATTTCCAGAAGGTAGGCAGCCAGGGATTGGAAATATCATGACACTGAAGAGCTAGAGTTACAGAGGGTGGCAGCCTGTTCAGTCATAGGAAGGACAAAAAAGCTTAGACACCTATAAAATAAGGGTAAAGAAAAAATTATTTTAGGTCTCTCAAAGGCAATTTATCAGAATCCTCTTTTCCTTCCATGTCACTCTTTTCATTTTTTGAATGAAAGCAAGCACGCAAGTAAGCAATATAATGCCTCTGGAAAAACTCAATTATACAGACAGTTTCACTTATGCTTCCACTTGCTCCCATTGAGTGAATTACGCACAATGGGTTACATCAGTCTATGGCATGCTAATTTCACAGAATTTCTCCTTGAATCTGAGTTCTGAGGGAGATTTTTCCGAGGGGTGTGGATGCTTTTTTAGAATTGGAAATCTCCCTTGGGGAAGTTTTTATGTCAGCTAAACAATCTATAGAAGTGTACAAGTGTTCTCTATTAGAGTCTCTACATAAGCTTATGCATGCATAACCATGAGTACCCCATTTACTTCTCTCACGTGTTCTTTTTGTTTTGGATATCAATCTCAAAAATATTTTTGTTAGCAGAATTTTGTGAGTGCTTCCAAGTTTGAATCTTTGAGGTTATTGTTCTTCCCAAAAGAGATACTACCAGTGCCAACACAGTTCATGGATGACTGTATGTTATTAAAGCTGGAATTTATCTTTTTTTTTCTGGTGATACTGACAGCTCAATGTTAAGAATTGAAAAATAATCTTTTAATTTCAGTTATTATCTACCTGTCTGACAAGTTCAATTGGTTTGATTGATACTTAAGTTGATCTTTTTCTACCTAAATCTTTGCTGAAAAGAAAGGAGTATTTATTCTATATTCTATGCGCTGTCTGGTTATTATTCTGGAAATTGTTATTGCAAGCTTATTCTCTGAATTATGGAAAGGGATTACATGGAGAAAGTATTTACATTCCACATTATGTACTAGAGTAATGAACATCTCAGTTTTCCTTTCCCTCCTTTCCATCTTCCAGTATGTTAATCTTTTATTTGAACCTGAATGTTAAAATTGTTAGTTTACTTGTTTATAATGGAGATCCATGTATTGCAAAATGCTTCATTCAAACCAGGATACTAATGTGACTTCTGTGAATTCACTGCAAACAGCTCTGACAGCTTCTGGGTTCATTCCCAGCCATATTGCTGTGGGAGATTCCTTCTTACAAGTCATGCCCATGTTCTGCACTCTAACACCAGATGATGCCAGGTTCCCACACTCCTGGGTCCATGATTCCTGATGCCATGCTCTGGAGGCAGCAAGGTTGAGCAAGGGCTGAGCATGCTGATGTAGTGCCTACCATTCAGTTTTCTTTGGTGTGACAAGTTTTTCCATAAAGCAGTTTCTTTTGGTATTAAGTTTCCTCAATTTAACAACAACAGAGAAACAAGGCAGCTCTCTCACTAGTAACAAAATGGAGCTGAGAAAATCATATTTGGCTAAGTTAGAGTGCTGCTACTCACCTTAGCACTGAATATATAGCTTCAGACCTCCTGTCTTCAGTTCATTAGTCAAAACTCCTCTGACACAAGCATGCTTTTGGTATGTTTCTATCTCACAGCCCTTGTTTCTGTCAGTTTTGATGTTGTTGCTATGCACAAAATCAAACCAAGTCTTGTTTTACAATCCCAGTGTTGCCTGTGGAATCTGAGCAGTGCAAGAGCTCCATTAGCAATGTTATTCTTCTCTATGGTCACTGACACACTCAATTTAGCTCCAGTTTTATTTTTTGCCGTAAAACAGCATTCCTGGTCACAGTAATCCTGTTACCACAATGATCTAAGAGCCACTAAAGGATATTAATGAATTAACAAAGTACATGGTTTAGTGCACAGTCCCCAGGCAATGCTTCACTGAGGTGGGAGGGCTGAAGACTGTATTAGTAAGTGTCCATCCCTGGGGATGAGCACAACCCAGTGAGCTGTCTGAGAATGGTCTGCTCTGGTTGGGCATCAGCTCACAGACAGATTCTTGGGGCTTGGAGTTCTGAAGCAAAGGCAGGACAGAAAAGACTGTTCAGGGGGCTCTGGGAAGAAATTGCAGACAGGACTCTGCTAGTAAGGAAGCCTCTGTCAAGAAATGGAGCTTTAGAATAAAGCAGTTCTATAATCTCCAGTAAAATACACTTTCCAAATGTCATAAAACTCATGGATTGAAAACACATGCTCATGGCCAGCTATTTATCCATCTAGTGAGAGATGACCACTGTTCTACATGAGAGTCCAGCATTTTATTCTATCTTTACAAGAAGATATTCATACTGGCAACCAAGGTGTATTCATCCCATCCCCTTAGTTGTTTGTGGGTGTCTCTCAGCTCTTGGGTGCTCTGTCACTTTGAATCCCCTGTTGTTTGCACCAGAAAGGGAAGAGTGAGAATAGCTCAGCATTTGACCAAGGCTCTGCCTGAAATTGATAGTGGCTTAATGATAGTACAAAGATATGAAAGGAAGGCATTGTAAAAACATCAGGTACTAAATTATTTCTATAAATTATTACCATATTGCTGGGCCTAGGAATATACAGTATGTGGGAAGTTGGTCCTCCTGTGGGATCATTAATGACTCAGGCACATATTAAAGACAAATGAAAACTGAAGGTCCTATTTTCATATCTAAAATGCTAGTAATTTAAAATCAACTCTGAAATAATTAAATAATGCATTAGAGGATAAAGTATAAATGAGTCAAACTCATAGTCAAGGCCATATAGTGCTGTTCTCTGAACAAACAGAGGACAAGTAATATATTCCTGGTTCAAAAGTGCAAGGCAGGCTGTCATTACAGCTCACCTCCAGCCTACTTTTTCTTAAGACAAAATTGTGCTAGAAGGGGTGAAAATACTTGATTTTTATAGTATGTTAAAAGTAAAGTTTTACATGTTCTTCCTGATAATTTTCATGTTAGGCCCATGAGCCTTATAAAGGTGAACGATAAGAGTTGGAAATCTATTTCACTCTACCACAATCTTCTGGCTTTTATTTCAACATCTTGTCCTACATTTTAAAACATTATAAACGTGGCAATTTAGCAGTCACTTGCAACAACATTCTAACCTCTTTCATAGTTTTAGGACAAGGAGAACTGGGAATAAAAGGATATTAAGAGCCTAACACATGGAACATGGTGGCAGAGTGCTGGCTTGTCCAGATGTGAGGAGAGACAGTTGACAGTGGTCTACTGAAGTGACAAAGAGAAGCCCTACAAAAAAGCTGGAGAGGTTACAGTGATGAACACAAAAATCCGAATTTCCAAATTGAGAGTCCACTCCACCCCTTGCTCTGGACATCCTTTGAAGTTCTGGTTAACTCAGTTCCACTGTTCCTCAGGTAACCTGGAAAGTCTTCCACTGACATAGTTCTTTTAGTCTTTAGGGTCTTCAAGGAGAAAAGTTACTTTGTGTGGCTGTCATTCAAGACAGAGATGTTTTAGAGTGATTTAAAAAATTTAAAAAAAACCAAAACCAAAACCAAACTACCAGCAAAATCAAAACCCAAATTGTACATTTCTCAGAAACTAGAAATCAACACATTAATATTCCTGTACCTATATACATTATGATAATAGATTTATTCATATAATCTTCACTGTTGCTAAATACAATGGAAGTTAGTATCTGAAAATGAAGTTTTAGTAAGAACATACATGGGGCCTCAGCAGTTATAAAAGTGGGAAAACACACAGAGAGCTGGAAAAACTAAGCACTCCATTTTGTGAGAAGAGCACGCAGAAGAACAAAGAAAGGGTCCAAAGGCCATGAACATTAAGGTGAATTGTTCAGTAGATATGTTTGTGTCTTAGTATTGAGTACAGAAGAAACCTGGAGGATGGGTTTTGACTGGACACTTAACTTTGAGATGGCACAAGTTGTTCAAGTTTAACTTTATCCTAAATTACAAATTGACCTTAGGTAGTAGAATGTGAGCATTTATTTTTATAAATAAACTAAAACAAACTTTTATAGAAAAAACTATTCCTCAAATCCTATGCTTCCTAGACCATGAAGTCTCTTTTATTTAAACTGTGGAGCTCTCAGCACCTTGTAGGCATTATACTGATGAATGAATACTAACAAAACAATGGTTGTTTTTCCTGTGAGTGACCATTAGCATGAAATAGTAATGTTTCATGGTAAGCAAACCATTCTTTCTGCTGCACAGTCAACCAGTGGAGAAACTTGATGACAAGAACTACTGGGAGATGAAGGTTTCAGAGCTTCATTCAAAACCATGCTATAAGTAAGAAAGTTTTGGAGGTTTTTTTTAGCTTTTTTTCGTGATGTTTTTCAGAATATGAATAAAATTACTCAGTGGAGGAATTCTTAACAGATGGTTGCCATTTCAGCCTCAGATGGCAGAAAGCCCTAGAACCATGCACTTACAGAGTTCTTTGATGCAGAACCAGCTGAACAGATTTTAATAATTTCTTCCAAATTGGAGACACCTGGCACCCCAGAAAATGCCGCAAGCTGGATGATAGTGGAGTGCAGTAGAAATATATTCCTGATGTCACCAACATGGTCTTGGTGGCAAAATCATGAAGACCAATAGAAAATAAAGTGAAAATTACCTTTTTCTTTCTACTATTAATGCAGTAGAATGTTGCAAATGGCCCTGTAGAATAATTTTCAAAACACTCTGAGGCGAGATTTTTTTATTTTGGTTTTCCATTACTAGAACATTTTATCTCCCATCGAAGAATGCTGTTACAGGATATGGATACTCAACAACACCAGCTTTTATTGCTCACCTTTTTAATGCTCATGGGCTGAACTCAGAAAGGATTTAAGAAGCACATGTAAAATGTTACTTCATCTAACTTACTCTTATTCTATTTACTTCATGTAACTCCTGCCTTTGGGAAATTCAAATATATTCTCCTAGATGCACCATGTATCTGCTCTAGAGAAGCCACTAGGCCAAACCCACTGGTATGACACTTTTGTGACAATTCTGCATGGAGAGAGAAGAAAAGGGGTGTTATTTCTAAAGTTCAGCTTCACCTAAGTCACTGCCAAATTCTTCCATTCTCTTCTTATTCATTCAACTCTGATTCTGCTGTGGTAAGGTTATGTCTATCTCATGCTTGGCAAAGCCCTACACAACGCTGTCCATGTCTCCAATACAAGGGAGCTGCAGCCAGCCAATTCCATGGCTCTGGCACAGGATGTTGGTGCTGTGTGAGGTACAAATGCTTTGCAGGGGATCTGGTAAATCAGTTTGCTCTGGTGGCTGACAGCTCTGGTCCAATGAGCCAATTGTACTTGATAAAGCTGAGAAAATAGAAAGGAATTTTACAGTGCTGTCCCTAGACTTCACAACCAAAGACTTCTCCCATCCAGTGGGTCAATTTCATGGTATTAAATGTTAAAGTAATTTTGTCTGTGTTTGTAGAATATCACACATTCTTGGGAATTTGAACGTGAGTGTAAGAACATAGAAGGGACTGTTTACAAACTAATCTGGTGAATTGATTTGTCTGGGTTCATAAATGCAAGTGTAACCACTGAATCTATCTTTGGTAGATTTACTAATTCTCTATGTACTGAAGAACATTATTTGTAATTAAAGATTATTTGTCTCACAAATAATGTACCAGAATAACATTTCTGAAGAATTCATTTTTTAAAAAAGGAACAAGAGATACAAATAATTTTTTTCTGATTTTCTCAGCTGACAGTATTTTTGAACTGTAGTGAAATGGGGTGAGTAAAAGTGAGGGGGAAGAAATGCCGTGATTTTATTTAGGAAGCCATACGTCCTGATCCAAACTGAGCATTTAAAAGACTAAAGCTTACATCCCAAAGCTGTATGTACACTATGGCAAAGATAAAACATTTTTAACATGGCTACTTTTATATGTTTAGAATCAGATTTCATTTTCATGAAAATCAATATCAGAAAACTCCCTGTGCATAAGATACACAAACTCAGTACAGACATCACACATACTTCTGGTTTTCCTTGTCCAAATTATATTTGACTCATTTATGTTATGCTATCATATACAATAGCTTTTTACAATGTATATCTGGCAAAGTTATCCATAAAATTGAAAACAATAAACATTATAGTGCAATCATTCAGTTTTGGTTTGAGATTTGGGAATTAGTTCCATTTAAGTGGACTGATTTTCATAATATGATCCATTCAATTGCATGTTTTCTCTCCTCATTGGAACAACCTCAGCAACAAAGTAGATTTGTACTCAGTGCATTGCAGCTTATCTTGATCTCCTTGTTTCCTACAAAAAGGAATCAGTAGAATCAAACATGAGTGACCATTTTTACAGTCAGAACAAAGGGAGGTCAAACAGAAAGCAAGCATCTGATTTCATTCCCGTGTCTCATAGGACACTTTCACATAACATATAAAATGTATAAAAATATTTAAACAAGGTTGCCCTGCAATCCATTTTCAGACCTTTTTTCACCTTCACTGTAAACAGAGAGACAAAACATCAAATTTGTCAGTAGTCATCCTGAATCTTTAAAAGTCTCCTTCAGTGTTTGCTACATTGTTTTTAAATGCCTTTCATACCCCTGCAAATTCTGTAAAGTAAGTCAGAAGGCTGTTCCAAGCCTGGGCATTTTAAAGTTGCAGGATGGCAAGACCCAAATTATGTCAGCCCTGCTATGATGATTAAGTGCCATGATGCTGCAAACGTGAGGAATTAAAGGTGAATGCCTGGACTTCCTGACAAGAGAAAGTGCTGTTGAAAGAAAAGCATTTGGAAATGCCCATTAGGGGAGAAAAAATTATGAAGAAATTGTTGATTTGTTCTGTGAACGAGCTGCAGTTAATGGTGCATATATGTGGAAAGAATGAGCAGCCTTGAGCTTTCTTCTTGAAGTATAGCTTCACTCAAAAAAGGGGTGAAGGAAGGAGAGGTTGAAAAAAGAAATTTCTTTGTGCCTTTGCAGCACCTCAGATTGGTAAAGATAATTGGGAAATAGTTGTCCTAAGCGGGTGTCAGGTATGGAGGGTTGGAGGAGGATTTATTCCCTAATTTGGAAATACAGTTGCAGTTGCCATTGTCTGGTTGCTGTAAAAAGAACAGCTACTTCTTGTGAAATCTGACAGTGTTATGCCTTCAACCTACAGTAAAGAGATAAGTATAAAACATCTAAGGTTACCAATACTTGTGTTTTTTTTGTTATAGTACTAGGTAAAGCACACTGTGACTGGCAAATATAATGAATTCTGATTCCATTTGAAAGAACAAAACTAATTGCTAAAAGAACTGTTAAACATTGTAATATGGACAATTTACATACCAAAATCAATGGTATGTAAAATTCTAGGACAGTATTTATGTAAGATCAAAGTATGAGCTGTTAGACTGCTGAGTTATTGGCTTGTTCAATTTCACTCATTATAACATTGATTCTTCTTTTCCATCAGTGATGACATAATTTTCATGAGACTTTGCACACCTCTCTAAGACAATTTGACATAGTTTCTTGCCTAGTAATTGCTGAAATTTGACTGAAGTAGCTCAGTAGATAATTACCTAGGTTTCTCTTGAATATACCCTCCATCCCTCCACATTTTTCAGATCACAATTAAAGATGGGTGTAGCCATGGTGTGCTTCCTGATTCTGCACAGCTGCATTGTGATTGATGTGTGGTTGACATGGAAAGATCACACTGTGACTCCAGCAGTTCATCCACGTTACACAACTCACAGGCTGGGTCCTTGGTAATGATCTTTAATACTAATATAGTGGGATATAATTTTTGACTGTGCTTGATACTGATGAAATTAAAACTATGGTAATGGGTGTCCTTTAGGAACTTAGTAGGGAGTACATATTCATCCATGCAGCAAGTATGAAATGAAACATTACTGGTCAAGAATTGTGTTTTGTTTCTTAGTGTGGTATTTTCATCATTACAGCTGTGAGAGTTCAAAAATTATTTCCTTGGTCTCTATTTATCTTCCACTTCTCACAAAAAACCATCCTGAAATGGCTGGTTAGTCTTTTGCTTCCCTAGTAAACTCTTCCAACTCATAGTACTGTTAGTCTTGTTGTCATTACTTATCAGAAGGAAATCCAATCTTCTGTAGCAGAATGGAGAGTACCATTAAAGTCTCTCAGAAGATCATACAGACTCTCATCCTGGCTCCAAGAATGACTGATTACAGACTGATATGAAGGTCAAATTCCATCCTGCTTTTAGGTGTTCTTCAGTCTTTCGGGTATTAACATTTGTATGTGTAGATCTCCTGTCTTCTGTGTGGTTATGATGTGTGACTGAGAAACAGTTTCCTGCTGTGTGGTAAGTTCTGTGGTTTTGGTTCTGTTTGTTTTCTATGTCCTTTGTTGGAACTTGTCCTCTTTTTTATTATTTTTCACAATTCCTACTTGCCAAGCACTGATTGATCTTTCTGCTGTCACTGTGTTTTTTCTCAGCCAAAGAAAGGAGAAGTTTATGTGCCAAGACCAGACAGCCCACTGACTTCACCTCTACAAACTCTTTCTCCTTTACTAAGGCCAAAACTAGATGTCTAGCAAGAAATTTCAGAACAGAGAAAACATATAGGATATATTCAGCCAATGATTTAGTAATTCCAAAATATTCTTCCAGACTCTAACATTTTGTGACTCAGGAACTTTCTAAGCCTTCAGCTCTGTATCTGAGTAAAATGATCATCATCATCAGAGGCAAAATTCAGTATTATTAATTTTTGCCTAGTAACATCGCAATAAAACTGCACTACCGAAAGTGAAATGTATGCATTTTACACATGATTAAGGGCTTAAGTAGATGAATATTGCCATGACTGTAAAGGTGGCAGGCTAATGCTGTGTGCCTTCATCTTCTGCTGCAGATTACTGACACTGTAGCGTGGGCAGCAGAACAGAAGATATTCAACACAACTCTGGTACTCTATTAGCACCTTTCCTGGAGCTGTCTTTTGTGGTTTGGTGTAATTGTGAGCTGTAATGGCTGAGGAGAGAGCAAAGTGAGCTTTGAGACATACCTGTCTCCATGATGATCTTCAGCACATGGCCAGCTAGGACAGCTGAGGGTGACACTGCTGCCTAATCTAAGGAAGCCCTAACTTCCAAAGCAGGACACTCAAAACCACTCTTGATACGAGATTCTGCATAAAACTGAAGCTAAGCTGAATGAAAGAATGAACATCTGCACTCTTGTCCCTATGAGATGAGGGTTCTTGAAGATCTCTAGTCACCTTATGAAATTTTCAGCAGCCAAAACAGAGGTGATAAACTTCAGTAAAAGCATATCTGTTACTTATTGACATCTAAAACAGCTAGGGAGCACTATTTGGCAGTAAATCTACTGTGTTTCAATCATAAACATGCTTTAGTAAATAACTCATGCTTGTGAACATCTGTGTATCACTTTAATTTAAAGGCTACAGGACTTGCTAAAAATAAGCATTGACTTAATAGAAAACATTTTATGTCCAAATCCTTAATTAAACTGCTGTAGTCAATTTAGCTTACAATAACTTCAAACTCTTCCTTCCCTGCCTTCTTTTAGCACTATATCACATTTCCCCATAAAAGGAAAATCTCTGTTGATAATGTTTGATATTCTTTAGTCTACTGGAGCCAATCATAACTAAATCATATTTTCATTATATTTCACATTCTGCTTACTAATATTTGTACTATGAGACTAAGCTTCACTAGAAAAACAGTCAGTGTACCCAGCAAGAGAAGTAGAATGGAGAAGAGTACATTAAAAAAGCTTGTTTCAAGAATGTAATTTATGGACTTCAACAATGTAAATCTTAGACTGACACACTCTTTCTGGTTTCTCAGAAGAGCATCTACAGATGCCTGCTGAAACATAAAATTATAATATTTGTGTAGGTTTCCTCCACTCTGGCCTTAGTTATAAAGATTTCAATAGATATTACTTTTAAATAGATTTATAGCTTTCATGTCTTGTTTCCATGACCTTCCCAATTCAGTCACACTTTTGTCTCATCTTTAAAAAAATATCTTGGGTCATTTGCTTGTTTTAATCAGCATGGAATAACTCTATCTCAGGATACTCAGAAAGTGCTGAAATGTTTGAGAAAAGTGAAATAAACCCCATTTGTAACCAACAGGGAGGTATCACGGTACCAAAAATATTTCTGCTTACTTCTGTTACCACAAGGTACTTTGAAAGGTATTCTTTTGAGGTCTTTATTCCTTGGAGAATTTAAAGAAAAGGGAGAATATTTAGGCTTGTCATATGGGCATTTTAGTTGGACAGGCTAAATATAAGACGTGCTTGGCAGTGAGTAAGTTGGATTATAACCCGGACAAGCATTTGTTGGGACAGGCAAATGGTATCTTGGTTCTTGTTCTGACACCACCACTGAGTTTCTATCTTGCTCTGAAAAGCTCATGCATTCTCTTCATTTTTTCCTTTTGAATTAATTTCTGTCTTATATTTCTTTAAATTTTTTTTGTTTTTAAACCTCACCAGTGTTGGGACTGTCACATTCTAGCAGATTGTGAAGTCCCTCACATAAACCTGTAATGATCCCCATACAAGATGAGCACCATCCCTGAATCCGGGAATTCTCAAAATTAAATTTCAGAGATCCAAAAATATTAAAAATGTTTTTCATATCTATCACTCTGAACTAGTATTTTCTTGGCAATTTTCAAAACATATTTGTTATATTAGAGCTCAGTATCCACCCACCAACTGTCAACTGTTAAAATAAAAAGTCCCTTCCTCTTGACAGAGAACTCAACAGAAGAGCCTCTGAGGCTTTTGCTGGGTAAGAGGAAGAACCAAGAAAGGACACACATATAAACATGGTGCTAAATTTTGGACATGGGATAATTCATCATACTTAGGTTATACTTGCTTGCAGAATTTCCAGGGTCACCATTTAGGAAGAGCCAGCATCTCAGCTGGAAAACAGCTGTGGAATTCTGATACCCAAACTGATGATTCAAGTGCTAATTGAAGTAAAAATATGTATTACCAGCCCTTTGTCATGCAGACTGTGCTATTCCCAGCATCATACTGAATATGCAGGAGATGTACAGAAGACTGGAAAAACCTTGAGATTTTTCTGAGTTTAATGGCATTTTCAGAGAACTCTACAAAAAACCCCAAAATTCTGGTGTAAAAATGAGCTACCATCTTAGCATGACTTTTAAGCTATATGAAGTAACAGTGTGTCTGTGTCAGCAGGTTTAGTGAAAACCTACTACGTTACAATTGGAAGGAAAAAATCAGCTAGCTTTATAAAAAATTTATGCACCTCAGAAGTAATGATTAGTCTAAATTCAGATTTATCCTCTTCTCTGGGCTCCCTTCAATTCCCCAGTAGAAAAGTGAGGTGGCTCTGACACCAGATCTGTCACTTTCACCAAAAATGAGTCATTATAGATGCAGGAAGGAGAAATAACTTTACTGATCCTTCCAGCAATTTCATTAACCAGTCAGTTCCCTGAGAGCAAGAAACTCAGCTAAATTGAGTGGAATAGAACGGCTTACACCCAAGAGAAAGCAAAAACTTAGAGAGCTGTTTTCATTCTTTTACCTAACTTAAAGTCATCATGTTATCTTAAAAGAGCAATTTCATTAAAAGTCCTGCCATAGCAGGATTCTGAGATGTCCTTTGTGAATCATGACAGGCACTGTAGCCTCCCATTTTACAAGATAGTGTCAAAAACATAGAAGGCATCACATTCAAAACTGGGTAGCCTGCGTGTGGATACAAAGTCTCAGCTCACTGGGACTCCTGGGCAGGAGGGCCCTTGCTATATTTGGATGTTCAGGTGTTGGAAGCAAGTTTGGCATATGGGAAATGTTAAGTGCTTCCCAGTGCATCAGAGCAGAGGCATATGGTTTTACATGATTTAAATCTTGGGTTTAAATGCCTCACCTTAGCCCCAGCACTCATGCTCCCTACTGCAGGAAACACTTTTGCTGGAGAAACTGTGACCAGTTTGACATCTGACTAGAATTCCCTGTGCTAATAATGTTTTATTACATTTTAGAGAACTCCCAGCAAGGTTCCTGCTACATAACTCCTCAGGACAGGTGGACACCAGACTGCAATAATGCACTACTATAATTTTATATATATATTGGATCCTATATGATGGCTATTAAAATTTAATTACTATGATTATTTTACTGGCATTTCAAACATAAATTTTGTCATTGCAACTGGTTTACTTATTGCTTAATTGAAATAAAAATGCTTTACATATTTTTCCATCTTGGAAGGAAAACCTCCCCCATGCTCCCTAAAATTTGCACATTTATAAAGAATTTACTACTCAATGTGGAATTGTACATTAAAGGATTGGGCAGCTCACTATGACTGAACTCTTTTCTCTGTAAAAGAAGAAGCAGTGACTTAAATGCAAGCATATTGATAATATATACTAGATTAGAAACTTCTCTTTTATCTTTTTATTTTACATTTACCACTGTACAAGGAAAAAATACATATTATAAAGCATTATGACTTTCAGATACTAATAAATTTGATTTTCCCAATCACACACTCTCTTTAATAGTTTTGGTAAAATCTAATTTTTTTTTACAAATATATCATCCTGAGTATTAATAGAATTCATTACTTATTGCAGGGAACAATTATTTATAAAAGACCTGTCTTAGCTAGTAGCTCTGATTAGATGCCTACATGGTCTACTGATATTTTTTTGAGTCATAACCTCTTTTGGTGACCACTGTTCACTAGATGAGAAAGAGAAAAATTAGGTACAATGGTTTCAGCATCTTAAGTGTATATTACTGGGAAGCAAAAGTTATTTTATGGCAACTCACCATGTCAATACCTTTTATGCACATTTGGAAAAGATCATGGTCTAGGTTTGTATCGTGGCAGGTCTAGCCGTGATATGACAGCTCACTTGTGTGTGGCTTTTGGGGCAGAGGATTTGCATTGTAAAGAAGTGCTTGAGTCTGAGTGCTGCTCTTTAGCATTTCTTATTTGTATTACAAATCCAAATCCACACCTTATTCATATTATTTGTGGGTTTTCTTGGTAATGCTTAGTGGTAGAACTGTATTCTTAGAGTGTAAAATGGAAAAATAAAAATATTAAAACCAGAAGGGTTAACACATATATCCAGTGTTCTACTGACTGCTATGGCTTCAAATATTTACCTCCAGTTCCACTGCTTATAAAATTAAGCATTGTTATCACATTCTTGAGGTTTTCAAGCTATTGTCATGTACAGTTCTACAGCAAGGCTGTAGAAATAAAACCTTTCCTAGCTCCTTCTCTTCAAAATGAACTTAGGAAACTCAGGTATATTATTAAACATTCATTATTCTTCTTGTATTGTTTTTTGTGTTACTTTATCTATTTCCATGTCCTTGGATTAAGATTTTTTTTAGTTTGATAAGCCAATATTTAGACATATAATTAAGTTTGGACTCTGAGGGATTTTATTAGAAACAGAAGAAATATTTTATTATATCATTTTTGGTGTGGGCATGTGTTGCTGTTCCTGAATCACTGCTATATATGCTTGAAGATTCAGACAGATAACCTTGGATTTCAGACATGAGACCTACACAACATTTTTGAGTGTGTGTCCAGAATTCACACAAGCAGAAATGAAGAAGACAGCTTTTCCATGTACTTGAACAGGATTCTGGAAGGTTTTTTGCATGAAGAACATAATGCTACCTCCAGTCATATGTCCAGAATGTCTCTGAATTTTTACAACTGTTGTCACTTTTATGAGATGAACGTAACTCTTTGAAAGGTTTCCTAAATGGAGATCTAGCTAGTCTTATGGGCTGCTATGTACAAAAGGCTTCATTTTTGTTAGCTGTTGAATGACTGTTGAGTGATCAAGCCTGAGATGTGTCTCCCTTAATTTTTTTAGTTAAATTAATGAAATTCTCTACTCATAGATCACAGGGTGTTCTTTGCATGGGTATCTTACAAGCAAAATAGAGTGGCAAGTCTTAAAATGTTGATGTGTTTTCTATGTTAAAACTAGTAAAAGTAAATTTCTTTTCATGAGTATGTTCATTTATTACAATCTAATAGGTTAATTTTTAACCCCAAGGAGAAAGAAAAATCTCTTTTGTGCTAGTTATAATATGACAATAGTTCTGAAAATTTGTAAAGGATTGAAACGGCTACATTTTATTCCTCTGTTAGAAACACTGCCTCAAGGGTGAAGCAACAGTCTCAGTTCTGTGTAGTGCAAGTTTCCCCTTGTTTGCAATGTATGCACCAATCTGGATTTATATGATGGAAGATTTTGGCATGAGGATAAAATCTCCCTGGTTTTCCTCCAGAAGACCAGGATACCACAAGCAGCTGTTGACAGAACTTTGACATATCTTCTCACCGTCAGCCCCAGCTCCACCCTGCAATACAATCTGGGCCTTGGTAGAATTTAATTGACCATATTTGCATTTACACATGCACATGAATTTAGTAACATGAACAGAACGTTGCTGCCTATGTGGACAAGTAGTTGTTCATTGTTCTCCCAAGCATATCTCTCCTCAAGAAAAATGGTTCTTATTTTTTTTTTATGCAATGGATTTCATTGCACTCATATCCAGATGACTATACTTGAAAAACACAGCCCAAGAATGACAATGTAACTTGTAATGAGCTTTCAAGAAGAGGAAACAGCTAAATGAAACTTAATTCTATGTTAAGTTTGAAACATTAAATGAATATATGTCAAGCGTTTTTGAAAGTTGAATATCAAATCTTGCTTTTGCAATTGATGGGTTTTAATTAAAGTATGGGTTTGATTGTGCTTTAAGTTATCTGAACATGGTTTTGTTTTTCTTAGTTATGTTATTACTGCTCCTAATTTGGGCATAGGTTGAACCTGTGACGCATTATCCAGGAAAGAAGGTGTGGAACACTGCCAAGAAGAGCCTTTCCTAATTAAAGTCTGCTACATCAGTTTTCTACAACTGTGGCAAAAGAAGGAGAGACAAAAAAAGTGGTGCTGTTAAATAAAACTGATGGTAGAAAAAGATAAAAGTATTATGGAAACATCTCTTCAAGGCAAATACTAAGCTACCAGGCTGTTGACCTTCAGGTTCAACAATTGAGCAATATTAGGTTCAACAACATGTAGAGTGATATAATGTTATAGGGGCTTGACCCTATTGAAACCAATAGGAAGAATTTCAAAGAATTTTGAGAGCTTTGGATATGATCCAAAAAGTAAACTGATACTCCTGGGGGAGCGATTTTGCATACCACTTTTGGATTGTCATTTGCACTTTTATTTGATATGTCATTCACTTTAACATTAATGTATGGAACTAGTAGAGATCTTTTAGTAACCAGAAATTATATTTCATTCTAGCAATTACTACAGAAATACTGTCCTTTTCATAAGAATATGGATGTTTCTTCCCTATAAATTTTATTTAATAGCATCTTATCTTGCAACACTTAATAGATTAAATGGCTTTTGTCAAGTACATCTAGAATGTAACTACAGCTTTTTTTTTTTCTCCAGATTTATTTTAATTTAAAATGACTTTTTAACTGTTTGTTGCCTTAGGCCTAAAGTCTACAAATAGAATAGAGCATAATCTGAGATTCTGGTCTTTCATCTATAATGACAGAGCTCACACTGAGGACTGTTTAGTTACTGTACTTGTATTCTTGTTTCATAAAGACTGTAATGTTACACTTGGGTCAGTAAGGGAAGAGCTTTGCTGACCAAAGGTCTCAGATTTGTTTGCTTCAAAAGAAGAATGTTTTTGAAAACATTTTTATGTTCTCATTATGCTCACAATAAATCACCAGACTACAATTTTTTAAGTTTAAAAGCTGACAAGTTGGGACTTTGAAGTTGTCACCAAACTATTTCTCCTCTGAACTCTTACTTATGATGGTTCAGTGTTAGTCTATTCACAGGAGTAGTCAAGCTTTCTGTGCTGATGAAAATGCCATTACTTCATGAAAACTGAAGTATTGCCCTGCTCTGCGTCCCTGGTCTCAGTCCCATGGACCCACCAGACCCAATCTCTCCAGAGCTTCTGGAAGCATGTCTTGAATCCTTCCCACAAGATCACTCAAGTAAATCCCAAAAGGTGAAAGAAGTGAAACTCCTTCCTGTAAAGGAGAGAGGGAGCAGAGGAATCAAGACCCAACAGCAAATACTGGTTCTTCTGATGTCTCTGGATACTAATAAGCATGGGAACATGTTCTGGAGGACTTACAGAAAAATTGAGCATTTCTTCCATGTCATACCAGAGCACATTCAGTAACTTTGTTTTCAGGGCTGTGTTATAGTATAAGGGTTTTATGTTCAGAATGTATGTTTCCTTCATTAAACTCCCTCTTGAGGACAGCAAAACTGGCAGTCTTGTCTTGTGACTGACACTCTGTAAATGGTTTCATTAGCTGGACAGAAAATCTAGGTACAAAAGCCAGCTAACATCACTTTTGCTTCTAGGTTTAGGTGAGCTTTGAAAACAGATATTATGAAAGGAAATCCTTTATTTTCTGAACGACTAGGAGAGATCAATATCCCTGGTTAGTATTTGAAGGGGTCATTTGGAATAGAAAGACATAAATAAGTTACTATTGTTTCCATGAAAAAAAAAATCTTTGCATTTTCATTTCACTTACTAGTGAAAGACTTACTAGTCAAGACTAGCAACTATTATTTATCCATAGCTTTCATTTGTGTCCTGTATGTACCAAGTCTGTTTCACACATTACAAACCCAAAATAGTTGCAAAATATTAAATCTTTAACTTTCTTGTTTTCTTTTCTAATTTAGCTTTTTTAATGATAAGAGATGGCTTTTCAAGCTTAAATGAAATGTTTTCATATTAGGCTTGTGTTTTGTATGCCTTGGAACTTGGCTGTAGCTATTAAAATTATTATTGAACAATGAAAACTTAATTTGTGAGGGTTTTAAAATATATTTTAGCACACAAAGACTAAAATGCTGGGGAGACCTTCTAGCAACCTTACACTACCTAAAGGGGGCCTGCAAGAAGGCTCTGTCTGATATTTGGCTTTAACTATAAAAGAAAAAATTTTTTATAAAGTCAAAAAATCTAAATCTGGTAAACGTATGGTTGGCATATTTTCATAGCTCTACAAATGACTGCATATTGAAGAGCCTGTCTCCTTGCCTGTTAATAGCTAAAGTGTATCACCAGGAACACAAAAAAATTTCACTGGTGGTTTATCCAAGTTATCCTGAAATTTCTTCTCCCTGCTATCTGTATATACCACCAATATGATGTGTGTCACAACATGTGGATGGTTAAAGAAGACATTCACATGTGATATTATCTGAACTTATGTTCTGATGATTGTTTTGTTGTTCAAATATATCAAATATCAGAAAAATAGGTGAGTGATTTGAAAATGTGTTCCTAGGCAGCTGCTTAATCTATAAACGTTGGCATAATCTTGAAAGAAAAACTTGGCTGAAATCAGTCTCAGCTGATGGATAAAAAAGGAGCCTTTCAGGAAGCTGTGGAAATATTTAATATGGAGGATAACCCCAGAAATTATTTCAAAATTAAGGACATGAAATGCCATTCTGAGCAGAGAAGTATTTTTTCCCTGGCTGGTGCTGTACTGGTGTCAATCATGAGACTGACGAAGGAACTGCTCTCCCTATGATTAACCAGCACTGAACACACACTTGACACATCCGAGATTTGTATCTGCTTGGGGAGGACAGGGTAATGTGAGCCTTATGTTCTCACTCTGACTGTGGCCGGCTATTGGCAGGTGCTGATCCTTACAGGATCTCAGGCTGACATGCTCCAATTCTATTAATCTGATTCATCTGTGTTTACCTTTCATATACACTCAAATGTATCCTGAGGAAGAAGGGCATGTTTTTTAGAAAAGCAGAATATACTAGCCTGAGGGATGATCTATTTTGATAGAGATGCCTTTATTTTCCATACCAAAAAAAGAAAATTATTTACTGTATCAAGCCAAAAATACTTTGCATTTCCAGCCTTTCCCAGTAAAATATTATGTTTAATGCTCTCACTACTTTTGAAGGCATGGTCAATAAAGCTGCTTCTTGACAAGTTCTTGACTCTGAAAGCTGTTATTTTTTGGCCAGGGTCTGCAAAATAAGATAATAAATGTGTTAATAACTAAGTCCTGATGTATAATTCTTGAAATAAATGTATATATTTCAAATGGTTTGAAGTGAATCTATTAACACTAATTTTGTAGAGTGATTTGGGCACTTAGACACCAAATTCCATCAGTTTATCATTGAAATTCAGGTACAGGAAACCATCTCTTCTGGTTTGTAAGTCACTCAGCTCCTGCTAGGCAAAGAGTAGTGCAGAACCTGTCGTATCTGAAGGAGCTAATCACAAAAAGATGGGGTAAGGGAGATGAAGAGGTCTTTAAGCAAGTGATCTTCAAAAAGTTATTGTTGGGGTAGTCAGAGGGACAGAAGCTGCCAGACATCCCAAGTTTGTGATTTGGATCTGCTTAGCTTTCCCCATCCCCCAGCCTCCTCCTGGTCTCTGCCAGTTGGAGCTGATCTCACAGGAGATGCCCTTTGCTCTTTCATAGATGTGCCTTTTCTCCCCCCAGATCCCCTCCTTTAGACCACAGACCTCCTGATAAGAGGAACTTATAGAATACATTCATTTACTGGGTAAATGATGTTACAGTTAATTCTAATATGGTTTACAGAGATATAAATCATTAGAATGTCAGACCTAACAATTCATTTCATCCAGAATATTAAAGAAGACAACATAAAAGGATCTGATCTAACAGTCAAGCCAAGATCTTGTATCAGTCAGCATAAGAATATAATCTGCTTTGAAAAGAAATATCAAAGACTATTCTTTCTTTCCAACCTGAATTCCACATCATCATTGCTTTGGAACAGGCCGCTCAAGGAAGTGGTTGAGCCTCCGTCCCTGGAGGTATTTAACAGACATGTAGATGTGGCACTTAAAGGTGGTATTTAGTGGTGGACTTGGCAGTGTTAGGTAAATGGCTGGACTTGGGGATCTTTAAGGTCTTTTGCAATCCAAACAATTCTGTGATTTCTTGCTTTATCTTCCAGGACTACTGGATAATTTTTTGTATTTCACTCATTATAGGAATAACATTCTGTAGTACAGGACAGATGCGAAGACGTGAAGGAGAGGTACAATGTCCAGCACTAGCAGTGAGAATACACTGTCACCATAAAAGCCCAAAGGATCATAGAAGTTGTGACCATAACAAAAAGCAGTACCAGTAAGTACATTGAGTTCTCTAGATTATTTAGCGAATCTGCCACAAAAATAGGTTTCTCATGACCAGGTGTGGTGGATTTTGATTCATTGTAAGGAAAGAGGCAGGGGCAAGTTGAATGAGTATGTATTAACAAAATTCATTACACAATATCTTCTCTGATCCCTGATTTCTCATAGTGCAGCTGAACTCATCTTTCAGCTATTTGGCATCTTTTTGTCTCATTATTTACACTTGCTGGCAGAATAAGAGCAAAACTAAAATCAGTGCTGTAGCAACCAAGAACTAAAGCCATGTGATCTCAGCTCAGCCTAGAGCATGGGGAATGAAGCATTGCTCAAAGCTAGTGTCCTGGTGAGTGACAGTATAAAGCTGTGGCATTAAGTCAGTTCACTGGACTGCATCATAATTTACTTTGTCCTTTCACCAGCAACACTGCTTAGAGCAACAACCTTAGAGCATCATGTATGCTGCATTCATCAAAAGACTTGTTCAGCCTCCCTTTCCAGAAATCATGGCCCACTTAAAGCAATCATGATTTATTTGTCTTCACAAACGTTTTTACTGACTTAGCTTCAGCATGAGGTTCAGAAGCCCTAACCTGTTTTACTGCCTTGGTCTGATGCAGTTTAAGATAACCCTGCTGACCACACTGCAGCTCCTGTTAAGTTAAAATTTCACTCTGTATCTGAAGAGCCTCTGTCAAGATGCCTCCATGCAGACCAGAGCCAAGGGGAATCCACAGGTTGCTGGCTGCTATTTCATTCCTCAGGTACCATCCCTTCCCAACTTGCAGAATACTTCTGAGTTGTATGAAGCAACATACCAGGGGCAATTTCTCCTCACTAGATGCTAGAATTATAGACAGAAGAAAACACTGTTGTCTCCAACATGGACTGAGTCACAAGAGTCCCATGCAGTGTGTCAGTCATGTATATAGAAAGATGATCAGCATGTTTTTTCTGTGAACTGGAAAGGCTGTGAGAGAAAATATTAAGAAATTAATTTTGTTCCTTAACAATGTTAGTGTCATGGGTTTCAGTCACCGGCCCAATGCCAGTGCACCCATGAGAATATAGTTCCTTAAAATGATGCTGTGAGTGGGACCAGGAACAGAGCAGAGCAGGCTCCAACTTAGAAATGAAAAGAAAAACTTTATTAACTTACACTATATGGGAAAAAAAGGGAAAAAACCCACCAAGATCCAGAATGAAAAAACCTTCTAAACCACTCCTCCTCCCCCCACTTAACTCCTACCAAAACTTTCTGAGACAAAACCTGGGACTACCAGCTAGTTTAGTACTTCTAACAATAATTTTTTTAGTTTATTAAGGGAGAGGTGTCCTCCTTGTGCCCCATAGAAACTCCTATAAGAAACACAGTCTCTTGTGGCCTACACTCTTCACAAATGGCCCACCCCATGCAGAGGAAATGTGCCATTGAGAAGTTCTCCTTCCATGGACAGTGCTCTCACCACCATCCATGGACCAAAAACTGCTTGTAGGGTTCCCTTTTGAAGGATGTCTTCAGGACACAAGTCCCCCCCATTTCTCCCTCGGGGCAAAGGGTTTTAAGAACAGAGATCTTCTTCTCTGAGGGCACCACCACAGCCTCTTAATCCTCCCCTGTTCACTCACTCCTGCACTGGCATCTCTACTACACGGTGCCCACCTTGCATCCTCCTAACACAGTTTCTAAGAATTACAGGAGCATTAATTCAGTTTCTATGGCCGCTACAAGAAAATTCTGGCCAAAAGGCCACTCCATCAATCTCTTCTTTATCTTCTGCTGGCATCACAAGTCCCAGGCTGTCTCTCCCATCATTTCCAGAAGCCGCAGCCGATGAAAAGTTCTTGATATCAGGTTCAAAGTGGCACTGGTTGAGTGCCAGTGCACTCAACTCTCTGGGAGAGGGGCGGCTCAGCACCCAGAAACTTCTCAGTGATGGATTTTCCACCCCTCCATTCTCAGTAGACCTGGCAAGCTACACAATTCCATTCCCTCCTTTCTCCGGTCTGAGGGAGAGGTTCAGCCAAGGCCAGAGCTCACAGGCAGCTGTGCTGGCCCAGATCCAACAGCAGCGAAGCTCAGACAGCTCTGCTGGCAAGGGCTGTCCAGGCTCATCCCAGCCCAGGCCGCATGGCGGGCCTTGGCCTTGGCCAGGGGAGGCCTCCCCTCCCCCTGCACAGCCAGGAGGAGGAGGGGAGCCTGAGGAGCCTCTTCACTCTCCAAAGGCCAGAAGGGTAAGGGGGCCACTCCTACAATTTCTTGTCCTGAAATGTGTGTTCACAGAGATGACATGACCTTTCATTGGTTTAACAAGGTGCCAATCTCAGAGCCAGCTCTCTCTTACTTCCTAGGGTGGGCCAAACCACAACAGTCTTCAGGACAGTAACAGAGATAAGTCCATTTCTCTGTATAAAACTATCAACCCTGATCTCAGTCACTTGATGACTGAGTGGTCTCAATCATTTAGTGAAACACTAAATATGTAGTCATAGAAAAGTAAAGAGAAGTAAAACAACAATACGTTAAATCTATAGTAAACATGAGATGTAATTGTCTCAACTGTGATAACTTTAGCTTTTCTAAAATGTTCTATTACTGCGGATTTTAGAAAGAAATTTAATAGAAAAATCCACTTAGTTTTCATTTTGAGAGAGTAATTCCATGTAACCAAGGGAATTATGCACTCCACTCACCATAAATACTTTTAGCATATATTTTTGTCTTAAATTTTGAATCATTTCACACAATTACTCTTTTCTCAGTATAATGGTAATATTATTTTTTACACACAGATTATTAATCTTTGGGTGTTCATGGGTTGTTTTTAAGGAACTCAATAAATATAGTGAAAACATGCCTACATCTTCTAGGAATACAACAGAACCTAGATATTTTAAGTACTCGTGCATTGCTAAACCTGTTATAACCAATATATCCTTGTTACAAGTATAAGCAAAGACTTTCATTGTGGTCACGCTTCGTGGGCCACTGACCAGTGGTCCCAGCTTTGCCTGGCCGCCCTGGCGGGAAGCGTGCTCAGCTTTCGGTAGGGCCCCGCTGGACGGATCTGCAGGTGCCCACCCGGTGGGTTCTTGGCACGCAAGCACTGGATGTGAAGTGCAGCTTTGGCGAAGGGAGAAAAGGAGACTCTTTTCTGAGGTAGAACAGGGTGAGGCTTTATTCACGTGGGGCCTCAGGAAAAAAGCGGTTTTTTCTGAGGTGTGAGAGCTTATAAGGAACAGACGCCAAGGGGTGTGCACAAAAACATTCAACCAATAGGGGGATACAAAGGGAGGAGTTGGGGGGTAGATTGACACACAAAGGGCCAATCCCTGAAAGGGAGTAGGGGATTTCCAGAACCTGTCCCAATCAGGAGTCGGGTTTCCCCGAGCTTTCCAGAAGGAGGAGAGGCCTCCTAAGTGATTGACAGGCTCTGGGGGAAGGGATACATTTGACGGACAGGAGAGTTGCTAGGGGAACAGCACTTTCTGGAAGGGGTAAACCAACTGCAAATGCAGCCATAAACAGGGGGGTCTGGAACAAACCATTTTTCCAACTTAATGAAATTAGTCATATAAACTTAAAACTTGTGAGCGCAGCTCAATGCACCACTACATTTCATGGCATGTAAGATGCCAGAATTAAACTGGTGTGAATGAACTGCAAATAGAACAGAATAATTTGAGTTTTGTCTGCAGCTACTGTGGTAATAATGGGTTTGGGATCCTACAATTAAGTCCATTTCCTTGTGTTTAAATTCAGTTTCCTTTTCCCAGACTCATCCCAGACAGCTTTAGACACTTGACTAAGAAATATCATTTTTCTCTACTGATTTGGTAAAATGTGTCTGTCTCATAAGTCTGTGGCTAGCATGAGATTTCTAAATAGCCAAAAGCAGTATGACAACAATCCTGTTGTTTGCTTATTAATTGCAGATACTTGAAAGAAGATGAAATATGTTTTTCTTTTCTGCATTCAGCCACTGTAGCTCATGAGAGATGGGGTCTGTTTCCTGCTTGCTCCTAATGTTATTGCATTAATCACACTATCATCCTGACTTTCCAAGCTTTACAAGATTAACTTATTTTATGAGTACTACTTAATGTAGCAAACATAGTGAGCATCTATCAGTGAAATCTTTTTTCAGAAGTCTTGTCTGCATAATTCCAGATATATTTTATCAGGATCTTTCCATTAGACATCAACTACAATTAAGGTCTTACTTGATTGATGCCTTTTCCTTTGCAGAAGTGAAGGCTTTTACATTTTGAAAAAAGAAAGCAATATCTTTTTTTTTACAGTCAGACCATTTTCATGTGTGTAAAAGTATATGAATTTAAATACTCTCTTTTAAATTTATTTGAAATTTTTGTCCTTTTAGTGAAATACTTTCCTTGAGTTTACTTCCAGGTGTTTGACTTCATTTTAATTTTTTTTTTTTTTACAACATGCCAAGTTCTGATAA
This sequence comes from Acrocephalus scirpaceus scirpaceus, assembly GCA_910950805.1. Classification (NCBI taxonomy): domain Eukaryota; kingdom Metazoa; phylum Chordata; class Aves; order Passeriformes; family Sylviidae; genus Acrocephalus; species Acrocephalus scirpaceus. Next base: position 18,475,535 of record OU383773.1, read on the forward strand.
TCATATAGCCTCAGACAGCTCTCTGGATATGTTTCACTGGTGGCTTCAATAAAAAAAATACTGTAATGTTTGTATTATTTTTGAAGGTATTGTTGAAATTATTTTCTACATACTTGTTATAGTAGGCTGAGATATATTGTGTTATGAAACACTGAAACTACAGTCCAGTCCTGTAATCCTCATGATTTTTTAACCTGAACAGTGATATGGTAGAAATATAGAATGAACAAAACAAGAGGAATCACCTGGAAATTATCTTGACCAACCTACTACCCCAGATCACAGAATCACAGAAGATATGGTTGGAAGGCACCACAGTGACTCCTGTGGTCCAATCCTGCTGCTCAAGTAGGGTCATCCCAGAGCACGTTACACAGGATTTTGTCCAGAAGGTTCTTAAATGTTTCCAGTGAGGGAAACTCCACCAACTCTCTGGGCAATCTGTTCCAGTGCATAGTCACTGCACTGTAAACAATTTCTTCCTTATGCTCAGGTGGAAGTTCCTGTGCATCAATTCCTGCCCATTGCCTCTTGTCCCATTGCTTGGCACTACCAAGAAGAGTTAGGCTCCACCCTCTTGACACCCTCCCTTCAGGCACTGATAGACAGTGATAAGGACCCATTTCAGCTGCTTCTTCTCAAGGCTGAACAGGTCTCACTCTTTCCTCTCTGTCTTCATAAGAGAGATGCTTTGGTCCCTTAATCATTTTTGTCACCCTCCTCTGGACTTGCTCCAGGAGCTCCATGTCTCTCTTGTACTGAAGAGCCCAGAACTGGACACAGCACTCCAGATGTGCCTCACCAGGGCTGAGCAGAGAAGCAGGATCACCTCCCTCACCCTGCTGGCAATGCTCCTCCTAAAGCAGTCCAGGATACTGCTGGCCTTCTTGGCCACAAGGACATACTTCTGGTTCATGGACAGCTTGTTGTCCATTGGGACCCCCAGGTCCTTCTCCACAGAGCTGTTTCCCAGCAGGTCAACCCCCATCCTGTATTGGCCCATGGGGCTGCTCCTCTCCAGGTGCAAGCACCTTCTTTTATTGAATTTCAGAATTTCTTCCCTCCCCATCGCTCCAGCCTGTCAAGGTCCTTCTGAAGAGCTCACAGCACTCTGGGGTATTATTGGCCACTCCCAGGTTTGTGCAATCAGTGAACTTGCCGAGGAGACATCTGCCCCTTCATCCAAGTCATGGGTGAATAAGTTAAAAAATACTGGGACCACTATTGCTCCTTGGGGGACACCACTAGTGACAGGCCTCCAACTACACAGCACGCCACTGACAAAAACACTCTGGGATCTGTTGTTCAGCCAGTTGTCAATCCATCTCACTGTTAATTCATCTAACCCACACTTTCCAAGTTTGTCCATGAGGATGACAGTAGCACTGTTTGAAAGCTTTGCTAAAGTCAAGGTAGACAATACCCACTGTGTCCTTTCATCCACCCAGGTAGACGTTTCATTGCAGAAGGCAATCAGGTGGTCAAGCCTGATTTACCTTTAGTAAATCTCTGCTGACTACTTCTGATCACCTTGTCATCCATATAGATAGAGATGGCCTCCAGAATGAGGTGTTCTTTCACCTTCCCAGGGATTGAGGTGAGGCTGACTGGTCCGTAGCTCACTGGTTTGTCCCTCTTGCCCTTTTTTGGAAACCAAGATGGCATTTGCTTTCTTCCAGTCCTCAGGCACCTGATTGCCACAGCCTTTTACGGGTGACTGTGAGAGCCTTGCTATGGGGCTCGCCAGCTCTCTCAGCACTCATGGCCCATATTGAGGTCAGATTCAAGTCCAAAGTTAAATCAGTTGAAGCTCATATTGAAAGGCATTGCTGTTCTCAATCCTCAATCCAATATCCCCCCACTTTTCTGCATTCTATAGTAACATGGTATTTACTGTGACATTGGAAACTCTTGACTGAGCAACTGACAAAATATGACAAGAATGACCCCGGTAGCATTCTAGCTTTTCCATCTATATAGTTGACTTGTGATTCTTCTATCTTAGGTATCTTAAAGATTTGATTCATCTCATCTGAAAAAAAAGGTGAGTCTAAATTATGTGGTATTATTTTCTCCTTATTTAAAAAAATCATTTTGGCAAACAAACAAATTTCAGCTCAGAGACAGATTGACACCAAATGTTAGCTGTGTTGGTTGTCTGTGGGCTTTATGCTCACAGGTAAATAAAAGCAAGCTGGTCTCTGGGAACTGAGTTTACAACAGGAAGGAGATGCAGTTTCTTCTGCCTGTGTATGGCTGTGTTTAGATTAAAAAGACCTTGCTGAGATAAAACATGAATTTTTCACCAGTGCAAACAGAAGAAAAATCAGCCTCTTGGTAATTGTTTTTCATGCTGGAATATGTTATTTATTTCATATTCATCCTCTTTTCTGTAAAAAAGTGACTTTAGTGACGGCCAAACGGCTTAGGACAGATTAGATACAGACTTGCGACACAAAACATTTATTTTCAGCTGGAGATTCAAAATGTTCTATTCAGCAGATATTAAAATAACTCAAAATGTTGTCTCTGTCTTTGATGTATGAAGCCTGAAGAAATGTGGCTGCCAGCTTTATCTGATTACTGAATCTTTATGGTCTGATACATTCTAGGATGCAGAGTTCAAGAGATGTTTGCATTAGAGTGTATAGGTAACCTAGGAATTGTTCAGACTTAAGCAGACCAGTTACCAATTATTCTCTCTCCAAGTATTAGCTCCTTAAGGGAAAGGTTCCAGAGGTCATTGGTAGGGAAAGACTTGCATACTGTATCTAACTCATGCTACAGTCTTGTTGCATATAACAAAGTCAGTTATCCATTTAAGAGTGATACTTTATATGAAAAAGTTATTTTTAAATATTGCTAAGTTATTCAATTGCAAAAATTCCTGTAATAAATTCTTTTTAATTTCTAAATGACACATCAGAGAGGAAAAAATTTTGTTTTCTAAATGTAGAAGACTGCCTATCCATTTCTCATGCATCTTCTTATCCTTCTTAAACTAATGAGGAACAGCTGCAGTTTAGGGTTACTGAGCCTAATGGAGAACTTTGATGACATAGATGCAACTCTTCATTAATTTAATAGGTTATTTGGTTGCTTCTTTACTTTCTTACTCAAGTCCAGTTAATCAAAGTAACTAAAAGGAGGGAAGTTTGGACTTGAAGATTCAAAAAAATCTCTATTTCTTCTCTTATCCTGCTATATTTCCCTCTCCTTCTCTTCTACATATATATCATTTTATACAGTATTTCCCAGGATTCAAAGGGAAAGATTTGATGTGATAAAATGTGCTATAGAGATGCTCAGATTTAAATTAATTGGCTGTCTTTTCATTCATTCATTTTTCTTCACTCATTTTTCCAAAGCCTTATAATAACCTAAAACATTTTCAAAAGCGTTTGACATGTCACAGAGAAAAAACAACTTAACTGGACTTTTCCTTTTAAATTCCCCTGCCTTATCAGGCCTGTTTCCCCCCTCCCAGCCTTCTTGAATATTTCTCTTTTTTCATTATTTTAATTTCTCAATCTCACCTTTTACCTGAGATCTCTTCTTGATTCACAATATTGTATTAAACAACCAAGTCTTTTATATTAAAATATATATTAGTATTTGATTGTGGAAGGAATAAGTTACAAATTGACCTTTATTTTGTGTTTCTGGATGACCAGAAAACCTCTTGATTTATTAAAACCTAATAATTTTTTTATTAGAACTGTCATGTGAAACTCTGCCTTGCCTGATTTCAGCAGCCTCATTCCTCATCGCTTCCATGATCAGTTTGGTGGGGGGAGAGCCTTGAAAAAAAAATTTTGCAATCCTCTTATAAAAGAAGTGGTTTTACTCTTCTTGGCTACACTGGGAATCTGAAAGTTTGAGAAAACAGTCAACCTTTTCCCATTCTAGGAACATTCTCTGTCCTAAAAATTTTAATTTCCAATGTAAATGACACATTCTGTTTTGTTTCAGTGCTAGACAGCTGAGGCCAGGCAGATGAGGCGTGTGTAAAGAGACGATACGACATAATTTTGTTACAAACTGGTAAAAGTCAGACTTTTTTAGCAGCAAATATATTGCTTTTGTTCTCCTCACCCCCAACAAGATCATTAGAGGAAAATTTTGTGTAATTACAACAAATAAGCTCACAGACACTGTGCACTTTGATTTGTAAAGAAGTTTTGAAAAAGCCACATCTTATTTGATAATAAACTTACAAATTTACTTCCTTGGTCTCATTCCTAAGTGTCATTAACTGCTTTGCAAAGGTTTAAAAATTGGGTTTCTGCTGAAGGGTCAAGCTCCTTGACAATATTACAGCATAAAGAAGAAATGACAAAAGAGTTTCTTTCTGGCATGCTTTGTCATAATAGAAATCTTTTGAAGAGAAGGCAATTATTTTCTGTCACCATCAAAAGCTATTTTAAGCATGGTAGTCCAATTGTGAGAATTTGCTGAGTTTTTGTTATTAATTGTCTTTCATCCACCTTAACATCATTTTTAAAAAAACCATAAGTATTAAATTAAAAGAAATAATTATTATAAATTAGACCTTAAAAAGAATGCACCCTGAAGTCCCATAGAAAGAATCTGGTTTTACCCCTGAATGTTAATAACTTTTCCCAGGTGTAAAAATTGTGATACAGGCTGTTGAATCAGTGAGAGGTTTAACAAGACTAGAAATGGGATACCGATATCATTAAAAAAATCAGAACTACCTTTGGATTAAGGGAACGCTTTTGTTTCATTCTGTTATAAATGATCAGAAGCCAATTCAAAACAACAGGATTTATTTAGCAAAATTTCCAACACTGAATTAAAAGCCACAATAAAAACGGGACAACAATCGATCGAAAGTTGGGTGGACAGAGTGGCGGTACAAGGGTACCCTCCGAACTCGACCACGTCTGCCAAGCTTCAGCCTGTGGGTTTTATACAGTTTTTTCACCCTAAGGCCAAGTCCATTGAAAAGTCCAGGTATGCGTGTGCTTCTCAATTTTCCATGAAAAGATTACTTGATAGTTTTTCCCAGAATCCATCTTAGGAGGGGTGATGTGATCATCCCGGATCTCCACCAAGATCGATATCAGAGGTTGAAGAGCTGTGAAGTGAGGGTCCCCCCTTGATGGATGGGCCATCTTCTTGCTCTGCCTTGTCGTTTCAGTTGCAAATGTGTTTGCCTTCACAAGGGACTCTGGAATCTTGGAGACGCCCCTGGGTAGCTTTTATTAGTAAACCAAATTCATAATACAATATTCTATACACAAATTTATCCATTATATTCATTACAATTCTGACCTTGGAAAGTCACTCAATAATAGCTTTTAGAACTGTTGCATTCATGAAGAGAAGAAATCTACTTTGGATAAGTTAGATTGTCTTTTTTTTTTTCCTTTGATGCTTTCTTCAGTTCAGAATATCCTTAATGAACAAGATCTGCTTTTAAGCAGGGAAGTAGAAATTACACCAGATACACATTATGTGTCCTACACTTATGTAAATGGCAGCTTTATTCCAGGAATAAACAAAACTCAGTCAAATGTCTACTAAAATACCTGGAAATTGGAACATTCCCACAGCAGTTCTGTGTTCATTAGCACCAGCAAAGATGTGAATTGATGCTTCTTGGGCAGTGCCAAGCATGCATACAAAAAGGGGGAGTTTAAAATGCTCCCTAAGCAATAATAACTGAGTACATTAAAGTCAAGCTAAAACTTCACAGCAATGGCCAAAGGACTTGCAGGGTCCTTTGTTTTCCCTCTCTCCCTCACCTAACCTCAAGGTCTTATTTCATTGCCTTTAGTTTGAGAGAATTTTTAACAACTGTTCTCTGGGATATTTTTCTCATGGGAAAACTATTATGTCACTCCTCCCCAGCCTTACTTCTCAGGAAGGGTTGAACTGAGTTGGTCCAGACCTCCTCCAAAGATTTTAGTTTGAATTAGTTATCCTGTTGCCTCAAAATGTAGGCAACTGAAAGAAGGAACTCATGACAAGAAGTCTTAGTGAAGTCTAACGACAGATAACACTGAAATTCAGCCTAAAGTGGCACAAAAACTAAGCTGTCTAACTCAAATGTATTTTAATTGTGGTTCATTTGCAATTTTTTGCTTCCTTCCTTCCTTCCTTCCTTCCTTCCTTCCTTCCTTCCTTCCTTCCTTCCTTCCTTCCTTCCTTCCTTCCTTCCTTCCTTCCTTCCTTCCTTCCTTCCTTCCTTCCTTCCTTCCTTCCTTCCTTCCTTCCTTCCTTCCTTCCTTCCTTCCTTCCTTCCTTCCTTCCTTCCTTCCTTTCATTATTTTTTGGTTTTGTTTTTAAATAAATGATTTAAATCTAAATCATATCTATTTAAAGAAGTTCTGCCTTTAAGGTATGGGGAGATGAATATGATTTTGGCCAAAACCTAGGAACAGTTTATATGTAATCTTAGTTGTTGGGCATCTGGGATTGATCGCACTGAACCTGTGTTAAAAAGAATACATTTGATGAATCCCAGATGTTTTAATATGGCACTCCCTCCCAAACTAACTGGATCAGGATGAGAAAAAAATAAAAGATAAAAGTTTTAAAATTAAAGACCTAAGCAGTCTTAAATGTAGTCAACTTGAAGGTAATGGTGGTATTGTGTCCAAGTAAGTAAACACAATTCCAAGTAAGTAAGTCTCTATATTTTCTTTATTTGGTTGTTTTTGAGGGCTGAAATCTCATATGGACATACAACTAGAGGAAAATGCTTAATCTTGACAGTGAAGATGGTGTTTGGATTCACTTTCTCTTGCTGGTACCTGTGTTTCAGGCTTGTTTCATTCTACAGATGGGCATGTTAATTATTATCTAGCAAACTTTAAAGACAAACTAATGCACATGGTAACTTCAAGAATAAGAAAAGCAAGGCAGAAATGGCAGTCAGATAAAAGGCTGGTAAAGCCTCTGCCAATTTCTATGTAGCTTAATAAGAGATAGACCAGCTAATTGATTAAAAAACACACGGTTAGTTTGTTAACATTTTCCTACAGCTGACACACACAAACATAGCACCATCTTTGACTGTCTCATTTTTCTCTTTTGGGCTATTTTTTCATCCTTGGTTTTGGCTAAGTCAGGCATAAAGTATATTGTTCTTCATAAAATAATCTGGCATTTAATCTTCTCTTCTTTCATCCTTCCAAACCATTTAAATTGTGAGAAATATGTTTATACAATAAGTTTGCTCTTACTGCAGCTAGGAGAGTTGTCCATGGTTTTTGCTAATACAAGGAACATGAAGGGGGCAAGGATCTTTTGCTTCATTGTGGTAGCAGATCAGCAAAAGCATAATTCTCACCTTCCCAGACTGCTGTGCAGACATCAACAGCCAATACTTACACTTTGAGGCCCATGATTAGGTCAAGAAGAATCAAAAAATGGAAAAGGTAATAGTATTTTCTAAATGTTGTAATTTAAGCCAAAGGGAGCATTAGAGCTCCTGAAATAAATGGACATTTCCCATTGTTTGTGTTTGAAAGAATAATTTTAGCTGGAATGTTAAGTAAAGTTTATCCTTCAGGTTGGGCTTCTAAGCAGAGGCAGGAGAGTTTTTCTGTTCCTTTTCACTAGTGGTAGCATGATGCAATGTGGGAATCTGTCAAGTCTTTTATCAGAGTGACTTTGTGGTGGGTTGACCTTGGCTGGATGTCAGGTGCCCACTGAGCTGCCCTATCATGCTCCTTCTAAACAGGGCAGAGTAGGGAAAAAGTAAGATGGGAAAATCTTCTTGGTGGGGAGAAAGTAAGATGGGAAAATCTTCTGGGTCAAGATTGTGCCATTTTAATAAAGCAAAAGTACAGGTCACACACACAAAAGCAGAGGGAAACAAAAGATTTTATTCTCTGCTTCCTACCAGCAAGCCATGCCCAACCCATTCCTGGGAAGCTTCAGTATATATAGAGGTTGCTCAGGAAGACAAGTAGTAAACAAGGAATGTTCCCACTTCTTTCTCCTTTTTCCTACCTTCTATTGCTGAGAATAAAGATTTTGAGCACCCCCAGCCTGCTGGTGAAGTGGGAATGTTGGAAAGAGGGCCTTGGTGCCGTGTCAGCACTGCTCAGCACCACCCAAATGCCTTCCTCATTAACAATGCAAAGCACAGAGCTGTGAGAGCTGCTGTGAAGAAAATTAGCTGCACCTCAGCCCCAGCACAAACTTATAGCTGATTTTGTTTGGTCTGCTCTCATGTGAGTGGAGGAGGAAATTGCCCTCTAGTGTTTCAGGAAATCCTGGGCATTAAAATCCTGATCATCCATATCACTTTTATTTATTTATTCTCTTTTGTGCTTAGTTGAACCTTTTTTGTTCTATTTATAGCCAGAAGTAATGTATATACTGTCCTCTAAGTGTGTGCATGTGTGCACAGGTTTGCTTCCCCCTGGAGTACTGAAGAGAGATTGTTAACAACATGAGTAAGTTTCACTGGAAAAGTATGTGCTGCATTATGGTGAAATAAAGTGTTTCATTTTCATGAATGGGAATATACTGCAAACCTGTACCTACAGAAATGAAAGCAAGTGTCTTTACATGGCACTTAGTTTTATTTTGAGATGAAGTAATTAATTTTGGAACTTGTGACTTTAAAAGAAATTACATGTAAATGTCTTAAGTATTGAGTTGTACTTTTTCCACTCAAAATGCCAAAGTATATCTAATCAAGACAACTCCTAAAGTAAATGTTATGAATTAATTATGGATAAAATGATTAAATTATTAAATGATTGAAATTGGATTGAAATCGTTGAAAGAACATATTTCAAGCTACATTAAAGACTTGATCAACATTCCAGAAAATCTAAAACTAATATATTAAAAGCACATAAATCAACAGTGACAACACAAATCCAACATGAAGACAGACTTTCTGTGATATAATACTTTTACTTTAAAAGAACCACTAATGATTTAATCAGAATTGATAAAAGGAAAATAAGTCAGAGATAAGGCTCTTACTCTGAACTACTCTTGACCTTTTTTTAGGTGTCTTGTCAGAGTTAATGATCTTTTACTGTTTAGCATGGGATGTCTCAGGTGCAACAAAGTACAGTCTGGTAAATTGTTTTTTGGAAAAAGTGATGTTTCTTAGGAAAAACAAGCTGTGCTTGAGCTCCTGTAAGCTTGATTGTGATGGGTTGGACCAAAGATTCTTCTAGTCTCATCCTGTCTCAGACACTGCCAGTAGCAGCTGTTTCAGAAAAAAGAATAAAAATTGAATGAGTACAACACGATAGTCCCCATGGCAAATCTCTCCAGATGCTGGCAATCTGTGATTAAGGGAAACCCTGAGCCAGAGGTTGCAACCTTTCATTCACATTTCATAGCACTCCATGAACTTACTTATGATGGTACCTAATAGCTTTTTGAACAATTTATACTTCTGGCATCCTGCACACCTCATGGCATTGAGCTCCACAGATTAACTAGAAAGCTGTGAACAGCTGTATCTTCAGTTTGTTTCAATATTAAACTTGATTCTTTATTACACCTCCTCATTCTTCTAATATGAGGCCTAGTAAGTACTCACCATCTTCTCATTACTTCTGCTTTTATCTCAGTTATAAATCTCAGTTGTCTTTTTCTTTGCTGTGTTTTTGAGGTTTTAACTGAACTCTCCTTCAAAAAAGGTCATTCTGAATCTGTCTCTTGAAAATGTCTTAATCTACCTACCTTTCAGAACTGAATTGTTGAAATTAGGGTCTTGTTTACTTATGATTCCTGGAGTGACTGGTGCACACAGGTACCAAGACAGAGCATAACTTTTTATCTGCCGAGATTAAAAGAGAGCTCCAAAGACAGGCACAGCATTTAACTTTAAAAGGGTCTGTTGGTGTTAGAAGCCAACTACAGGCTCCAAACCACTGAAGACAAGTTGATCTAAGGGCAAATTTTGGCCCTAAAATTGCATTACATGAAGTACATGCTATTGGGAGCAATTAGCAATTCACCATCTGCCAATAAATACATAGATATTTTCTGTTGGAAGAATAGGGAGTGAGTGATATATTAGGTACCATTTTGTAATGACAACCACTGTACCAAAGTGAAAGTTTTAAAACACTCAAGAGGTCTTTCAGAAACTAAATCTTATGCCCTTTGTGTCATCAGACCAAATATATGACACACAGAGGAAAAACTGGGACACATCAGAAAATGTTTGTAGTGCAAATATGCTCAGACCACAGCCACAGGACAAGGTTGCATAAACATGAAGAAAACAAGGTTGCATAATACACAACTTCAGTTTTAAGGACTTTTATTTATGGAGAGCTTATAATTAAAATTATAATGCTGTCAAGAATAGGAATTTTTTACCTTAGAGAAGTTGCAGTTAAAGTTCAACTCATAAAGAATAAGAAGGTATTTAAACAAGAATCCTAGCAGGCATTTTAGAGTTGTGTGTTACCTCTGACGAGTCCCACAGAGCATCAGTAACACTCAGCCAGAAAGTCTAGTTCTGTTATGAGAGGAGAGAAGAAAACTGCTTTTTTGATTTAGTTAGTTTGACCAAGGCCTTGCCTTCACCAAGTCCTAGATGCAAACATAGGTTACCATGCCTGTGAAGAATGGTATCCTACACAGCCTCAGCCATGTGACTTCATGACGGCATATCTTAATGGAAACTTGCTGATGAAAAAGAATGATTTTAAAATTTCCAGAGATAAATGATTTTTTATAAATTTTGAGAATTTCTCATTATTCCTCAACTTTTCTCATATTATTTTCATATTACTGCTGTATTACTTGTGTATATCACATTACATTAGCATATTGTTATTATTCATACCTATAAATACTCAATGTTTCATATTACTCATTAATAAGTATTGACATTTTATCTTAAAGTGAATTTTTCTACTAATGAGTTCCATTCTTTTAATTTTAAATTTTTCTGTTACAGTACAGCCATTCACCTGTGAAATGGAGCTCTTCTCATAGAATATATAGAAACAGTGCTCAATCAACCTGTAATCTTCTCTTTTATAAACAGGCTATTTATCAATCCTTTGTCATGAAGTATAATTTTCAAACAATTAATTATCCTCTAATTTTTTTGGAACCTCATTTAATGTTTCATTTTTTTTTTCTTAAATTACATAAATTACATATACTAAATCTGGATCTCTTTGAGGACTGCAGAGGCAAAAAATACTAATTTTTATATCATGTACCTACTCCTTCTTAGTATTTAACTTTATATAAAAGACAAAGACTGTACGAACATCTTCAGTCAAGGAAAATCTTCAAAAATTTACAGTGAACTGACTGTGCTTATCAAGGTCACTATAGCTTTTGCTATTTTAACAAGTCATCAATACTATTGTAACTATAACTTGCATTTTTAGTTTCAGTGAGTACAAATTTCTCATTTTGCCATGAATTGATTTGCATCCCATAGGTTGTCTCTCATCTGTAGGGTAATCCACATTACTTTAGTCTACTGTTTTATTTCCCACCTAAACGTGGAATTATATGTAACTAAAATCTGTGGTGATTTTATGTTTTTTCATTTATGATAATTTTTTAAGCCCCAAACCAAGAAATTTTTAAAAAAATGCATTTTAACACAACTTCCTCTTCTATGCCACTAATAAACCTCTATTTACATTCACATACACAGTGTTTAATCCATTCAAAATGTATGATTTGTAACACTCTGATTTCCGAAATGAAAGCACATTAGTATATTAATTCAAGTATTTAATAGCACATTCAATATACTGTGTCATTAACATTCTGTCTATGGACCAAAGGGATTATACAATGTTAGTATGACTAGTTCTACAAGCCCATGCTGACTATTGTTAATTTTACTGACTCCCCCTTGATTTTTTATTAATTGAGTACCATACCATCATTTATCAAAGTTACGATGACAGGTCTATGAATTATTCAGATTTTTTCATATCTCAATTTTGGCTTGACATTAGCTTAGTTTGGATTTTTTTCAGTATTCCCTGGTTTACTAAAAATAAATGAGACAGCTCCCAAGCCATAGTTTTTAAATCTCTTGGACACAGTTTATCGGAGCCAGTAATTTAAAAACACCTAAAATTTAGTAATTACCTTATGATATCTGGCTAAGATTCCACTGGAAAGCACATGTGTAACATTATGTAATGTAATCTTATTTTTTTATCCTAAAGACTAATAATAACTGAAATAACACTTTCAAATTTTCTACGTTATTATTCAATCCAACATTAGTATTGTAATTTTCCTTGTTTCTAGCACTAAATGAAAATTCTTCAGGGTTCTACTTTACTTTGCCAAGCTAATAACTTTCCTTTCATTTTTTTCTTTTAATTTCAAAAGTATACTTTATTTTTTAATTCAGAGATCACAAAGATATTCAGGTTTCATTAAGAATACCTGTCTCCTATTCCTATCTTGTCATTTATATCCATTGCTATAAAATTAAATTTAGATTATTCCATTTCTACTCTAGACCAGGTTGTTATGCTTATGATTTGAATTTTTTGATCAGCATGAAATTTTTTTCCAGCCTTTGGTCTCTGAGGAATTCAGTAAAGTTTTCTTTAGTATTTTCAGATATGAATCATAATTTTCTGTTTAAATTTTCATTTAGATTACTTGACTCGTATTAATTTCACATTTGAGAATTTAGTCTCTTATGATATCATATATTTACTTATATGAAGCAATTTATTTTAATTCATTCACAATATTTTAAATCTATGTAGCTAAAAAATTTTGGCCTTGTGATTAATTGTTTCGTATGTGACAAGATGGGAAGTAGTAGAATTTCACATATTTTCTGTTATTCATTCACTAAATAAAATTCATCTATCATTTCCAAAAATTGTGACATTTAAATATAGTCAACAAGACAGTACAAGCAGCTGCTCATATTGAATTCCACCATGATAATGTTGTTTCATTTTGCCTCTGTAGTTCTGTCTTCAAGCATCTGATCAACACTAGCTGACTGATCAACACTAGCTGTCACCTAAGTGACTATATTCTGGGTATCTATTCAAAGAAACAACAGTAGGCAATGTGGTTTTCCTTCTCCCTAATAGATTAGAGGTCTTAATTTTAAATATTAGAGTCATGCAAATATTGTAAGGAAATCTGATTAACACTACAATACTAATTTCACCCTTCACTATTGCTCTTAGTGTGAAACTTCTCCATCTTATACATCAGTTTGTTTTTTCTGAAAAAGGAGATTCTGTTTCTGCTGGTCTGTGAATGTATTCAGATCACATAATTTCCATTTAAGATCAAAACATTCATGCATACAACTCTCAGGATTCATATCACCTGTTCTCATGTACCTAAAATTATTCAATAACATCTTTTGGGACTATAACGCAGAGTTCCTTAAAACAGACTATGAAGTGCTTTGCACTGGGAACCATGTCTAGGTCCTGGTGGAAGATACTTAACTTAAATCTAAACTGCCACAGGAAAACAGTCCAATATGTATGCTTAAGCGCTCAGTTTTCTTGGATAGAACTGAGTCTAATGCAAAGCTCACCCTCTTTCTTTGCAAAGCTTGCACAAAGAAACACAAATGATAGCCTGAATACAATGACCTACTCATGAAAGAATATCCACAGAAAATTGGAAAACAGGTTTTTAGATTCATTTCCACCTTAGGTGGCTTGAATTCGCTTATCTGAGCAGCAAGGTGCAAGTGCCAGGTGAGATTTTCCAATTTTAATTTTGAGGCTGGCATAGTGCCACCAGAAATGTGGTAATTGAGGAGCCAAATACTTAAACTAGATCTTGACTCTGTGTTGATCAAGAATAAATGCTAATTTTATTCCCTTGAACACTGGAAGAAGTAGGAGGATCATCCTTGGTGTTTCATCTTACCTAAAAATGATCAGGGAAATCATCATAATGTGATGCAGGAGGGGTAATGCTGTTACAGTTGAGTAGCATCACACCTCTCTGTGGCTGGTCACTAGTTCCACAAATACACAATTATTTGTGCTAAACCTGTAGCTTCCTGTAGCTATTCCCATTGCTACATTACCCAAGGTTTAATTTTGAGGCCTCTGTCTCATGGCCTATAACAAAGAGAAATTGTGGAGAAGCCCAGTGCACAGGGGCGTGCTGGGGGCACAACTGCTGTGCTGCTGCCGACTTGGCTACAGCTCACAGCCCTGGGCTAGAGAGAGGCTAGACAGTGCGGTCTAGGACAAAAAGGCCAAATTTTTGTCCCTTGAATGAGTTAATTTAAAAGTCTTAGGAGCAGGCAAAGGTATGTGGATGGGCTGAAAAAGAACACCCCAAACTTCCCACCATGTAAGGCAGTGTGACTGCCAAAGCATGACCACACACAGAAACACGGCTCTGTAAGACAAGCATAAACCACAGAGGCATTCCTCCAGCCAAGGACTCCCACAACATCTCCCAGTCTGTCTATATTTGTCACAGACATGCTCTTTGACCACAAGCAGGATGGTGATACACATCCTACCCTGCTCCCTGTAAGACATAGAAGAATGACATAGTGGAGTGTTAAAACCCCGGCACAGCTGGGAATGCATTCTTTCAGAGCAGGCAAGACAACATCACACATACTCCAAGAATCCAATGCAAAGCCCTGGAATAATTCAGGCATGTGTTATGTTTTCCTGGACCCTGAGTGACTCCTAAACTCCAGCACTTTAAGAGATGACAGCACAAACACCTCTGGGGTAAACAAACACTCATGTAAAGACATACTTACAATTTCCCTTTCCCCAAATACACTTTTGGATGGAATTTGAGATAAGAATTTCTGAAGGAGAAGAATGTCAAAGAAAAGTCTCTATCTTTATTCAAACGAGCATTGAAAGATTTTTTTTGTTTGGTATTCCAAAGCTGAGTTTGTGGCACCTAAAAAAAGCTGACCTTGGAAAGTAAACCATTGGTGAAAGCCTGTGTTTCTAAAGAAATGAACTATATGCAAAGATAGAAGAAAGAAATATAAATAAATAAGATGAATATTGAAAATGTTGGCCAGGCCAGAGTATAGTAAGGCTATGTATGTGTTAACAAAGAGAGAACACTAAATGGTAATAAAACAATAAGACTAAAATTTATCTGATAAGAAGTCTTTAAGAATGAGAGAAACCCACATCACAGAGAGTATGTAAGATTCATTGCTGTGTTCCGTAAACTTTGCAAGTGAAAGATAAGGAGTGAGACTGATTAGAGCTATATGGCACTTTAATTTATAACTTTTAACACAGTGTATACTGTGTTAAAATATTTGTACCCATTAGATGTGGGCTCACAATTTACCATCTAAACTGTTCTCACTGAATTCAGCTTACCAAGAAATGCAAACACTGTCATATACATGGTAATTAGGTACAGATGTGATTATTTGACAAATAATCATAACGAATAATTGTCACTTCCTTGTTTATAAACCACTAATTTAAAACATGTGTGTGCTGACCTAACCTCACTAGTGCACCCTTTTCTAATGTGAGGAGAGAAGAGGGAGAGAGGTTCAAGCTGTTATCTTTTCTACAAGAAAACTAACCTTTTGTTCTCTGGTTCTAACTTTCTGCTTCACAGAGTTACTTTGCCCAGAAGCACGTTTCCCACTGGCTTCTGTTTTGCAACACTTGTCATGAAAAACCACTTTAGGAGAGAGGAGAAGGAGGACAGAGGCACAAGACGTGGCATGTGGTTGATACCATTTCTTCCAGACATAGCAGTGAAAGGGGTTTACATCATTAGAGGGCTGCACACTCCCAGACATGAAGGACACACAGGTATCTTCTCAGTCAGAAGAACCATAGCTTAGATTAAGGCAAAAACGTAATGGAGAGATATTTCTTGTGTGAGAGAATGAATCATTTCAGAGAGAGAGAGAGACTCAAACCACCTTCTCACTTTGCACGTAAGCAAAGTTGTCAGTTTGTTCATGAACTTGATATGAAGTCAGTAATGTCATTAACACCTCCTATGTTCATAAGAGACACATATTTACTTGTTTACGTGTTAGAAAGTAAGAATTTAAATTTGCCCATTTGCATCAGTAAAATCAAAGGTAATTTTACTTCAATTAATGATGTTATACCAAGGATAAACAAGCAATATTGTCAGTAATGATTAAAATGGTATATTTTTAAAGTTGCACATGTCATGTAACAGTGTTTACTTTGAAGTATGTTGTTTATCTGTACTGAAAAATGTTAAACCCACTCTTCAAACAATTTAATTTAAGTTTGCAATCAAGTACTGGTGTGGAGTCTTTAGGAAAAAAGAGCAAGACTCTTAGTGAATGTTTATGTAAAAAAGTACTGTTTACATTTCAGCTTCCCCCAAGGATCTTTAGTGTAATGTTTATAGAAAGCAGACAGCAAAGTTGTATAATTTTATTATAATGAACAATACCATTTAAATTAATTATTGTACCTTTCCCCTAGATCACCATTGTAGAAAATGGAGATAACGGGTCTTTTACAATCACAGGTTGTTGACTTCTTGTCTCTTTTTTGTAGATGTTTCCTATAGCACAATAAAAACCTGACTTCTGACATCCCTGAAGATGCTGCCAAGATCTACTCTTCACAGTGATATCAGTGCTGCTCTCCATGCAGAGACCTTGGCTATGGCGAGGATGCAGGATGGGTGCACACACAGCCCTGGTCCTCAGAATACTCCATCTGGGAAGATATCAGAGCATACCACAGATTCCTCCCTGTCCACAACCCCAGGTTGTTTTTGAAAGGAAACCAATGCACATAGGAAGACGACAAGCACACAGATCTTCTCTTGGAGCTGAGTGAGAATGAAACAGATCCTGGTAACAAAATCAGAACTGGGAAGTGAAACATGAACCACATCCTTCTGCTCAAGCAAGCATTCAGCATGTTCTTTGGGTGTAATTGAGCTTTTGTATATCTGAATATACTAGAGCAGTAGATGATGCAGGTAACAAATTTTCCAATGTTAATTAATATTTCTCAATTAATTAATACTATTCTCAACAATGGTTTTGAAAAATATTTGTTCAGCTCAAACCTTAAGGCAGACTTTAAGAGCAAAACCTGTTCAAGATGAGAACTATACTTTTCTGAATTAAGTCCTGCTTTTGAATTTATGAGTTGATCAAAATTTTTCTTACTACACTCTGAATGTTAGCATCCTGAGTCCTGCAGAGAGTGTGCACAGCTAGTGTATCCCTGAAATGGCAGATAAAAATATCCTGGATCAACACATGACCACATGTAGGACCACAGCACCTCAGAATCATCCACCCCAAAAGCGATTGGGGATCATACACCAGTCTCTTCTCTCCAAAAACATGCCACTGCATTGGCACCATCTTCCTTCCAATCCTCTTTACAGCAACCTATACCACATACTACTGCCCCTCCCATCCCAGCCTTTTTCTCTCCCTCTTTTTTTTTTTTTCTTCCGTGACTCTGCACTCACTCTACAGAGCAGCCCCAGAAGCTGATTTCAAGAGAGGGAGTGGGAGCCCAGCTGGACATGCTAGGTTGCAGCCTTAGCTGTGGGACAGAGACAGACTTGCCAATCTAACCACTGAGATTGACCCAGTGGCTCTGACCATCCACCACAAATAAACAGCTGTTTTGGCTTGCAGGACTGGGAGAAAACCCCAACTACCTCACCTGATACTATCAAATCTCTCCTCCCTTCTCTTCTACTTTTTATCAAAGAGAGCAAAAGACTAAAATCAACCCTCTGCTTCAGAGTGATTTGTAGAAATCTTCAGCAGAAACAGTTTGCTTCTCTATATTATTAATTAAAACTAATCAGACTAAGAGGCCCTGACCAATACCTCTGACAAAAAAAAAAAAAAAAAAAAAACAACCCACCAAAAACCAACAACAACAAAAAAACCCCCTCAGGAAACTCCCAAATAAATTAACTTTACACAATCAGACTGTTTCCTAAACTTCCTGATTCAGAACCTCACAAGGGTTTTTTTTTGGTTTGTTGTTTTTTTCCTCCAGCATAGTCTAATCTAAATTGTGTATGTGTGTGTGAGTGTGTGTGTGGAATATTCCAGTTTATTTGTCATAGGAATTAGCCATGGTGATCCAGGGTCTCTGCTTTACAATGATTTGATCAGGTTAACACCTTTGTGATCCTTGGGTCCATTTATTCTATCAAAACTAATACCATATTCTGATTCCATAATGATTGTACATTTTTTTTAAATATGTCACTTAAATGCATACATCTAAGGTAGATAATTTTTCCCCACTTTATTCTACAGACAGGGGATCATTTTCTGAATATAGTACATGCTGCTTCCTCAGAGAAATTCCCTATGGAAAAATATGTATACATTTAAAGCTAAATCTGTGTTTTTCTAGATTAGTACCCTAAAGAAATACAAAGAATTAGAATTGATATCAGG
This sequence comes from Acrocephalus scirpaceus scirpaceus, assembly GCA_910950805.1. Lineage (NCBI taxonomy): Eukaryota > Metazoa > Chordata > Aves > Passeriformes > Sylviidae > Acrocephalus > Acrocephalus scirpaceus. Next base: position 18,493,926 of record OU383773.1, read on the forward strand.
AGATCTAGTTCAATATGATTTGATTAAATTAGGAAGAAAAACAGGCCAGCAAACAACCCTCAACTCCAAATCAGTTCAGAAGAAAGAAAGCTCTGTTGATGCAACATCTGTCCTCCTCAGCTTCCCATAGTGTCTGATCTCAGTATATTGAGACATCTGTCATTTTTGTGTATGACTGGGATCAGAGAAAGAAATTGGCTTCTTTCATGTCCTGACACAACTGTGGGAATAAAATTTCCAATACTGAGGTCAACTTCTCCTCACCCTACAAAACACAGAAACAAGTGGAAGCAAGGAATAACTCACAGATTAGTGAGAAATACACATATATAAAAGTAGTTTAAAATTTAAAAAGGGATACATTTACTTCTTTTTGTACACTGCCTTAGGAGAATGAAATGTAAACTCTAGGGGGTCAAAAAAGAAGTGGATTAATTTAGTTTATTAATGTATCTTTGACAATGGCACTGGGAGTAACTTTTCTATGGGTGTGTGACAAAAGAGCACCAGGAAAACAAACAAATGCAGTGAACACCTGAAATTCAGGGAATTATCACAGCTTTTCTGACTTCACTGAGTAAGCTGGCTTGCTAAGGCTTCACATCAAACTGGTGTGAAGCTTTTCTCTGTCCTTGATTAACATGTGTATAAACAATCGTAACCAAACACAACTCTCATACACCTGCTCTGGCTTTGAGAAAATTATTTGATGGGGTAGGTCTACAGAAAAAGTACTGCTTAGCACTTAACTCATAATTTTCACTGAGTAATGGTGCTGCTTACCCAGACCTGGCTCTTACTTGCTCTCCTCAATCTCTCTGTTGACTGCTGGAGGTTTTATGAAATATGAGATGTTCCATGTACCCTCAGTCTCACTGAAGCAGTCAGCAGTTCAAATTGTCTCTTTCCTGCCCCTACAATTTCTTCGCAGGTTTGTGTCAGAAAACAAAGCAAAATACATCACTACTGCAAAGGCAAAAAAACCTGCAGAGAAAAGTATAACCATGCAAAAAAAAACCCAACCAAAAACCCCAAAACCAAAAGCACAATCAATCATACTAAAGGCTCAGCGTATGTGGTTACCTTGTTATAAAAGTCTTAGCACCTTACATTTCAACAGCTCCTTCACAGCAAGTCCCCTGTGTGCAACTTGTTTCTTGAAAGTTCAGATGCAATTTTTTACATTCCTTTGGACTGGGGCTCACTCTACAAGTGAAAGAGCTAAATTACACCTCCTCTTACTGGCCAGAAGAAATATACTTGAAGAAATTTATTTACCTTAGATCATCCATGGAATGAAAAACTTATTACTGTAGAACTGTGTTTCAGATAGAGGGTCTGATACACACTTCTTTCAGCCAATTCTTTTTTTTTTTTTTTTTTTAATATTCCTTTTAAAACAACTAGAAATAAATGTTTAAACATTTCTTTTATACATTAAGTAGTATAGAAGAAGAAAACTTACTGTTTATCCATGAAAAATTGATTTTTAGAAATACTTTACTGTATCACATTTTAAATGTTTCTTGAGTGAACATTTTAGTTATTCCAGTTATTCATTATTTTTCCCTGTTGGTAAGAATGCACTCTCCATTTCTGTACTACATTAGTTACATCAAAATGCCTGCAGTGTGACTTTGGGAAAGTCATTCTGATTAGTAGCAGATGAGTAACAGTCAACTAAGATCCCTCCCTAACAGTGTTCAAAGTCCTACTGAAATAAAGAATATTAGAAACATAGAAACATAGAAACATTAGGGCTGGAAAAGATTGTCATCAAGTCAAATCTTTATACTCATGTTTACTTATTGTCTTTATCTCTAAGGATTTTTTTTCCACCATTACACAGAAAAAATGTCATTGATTCAACAATCTGAGAGGTTGTGTAAAAACAAAGTAAAAGGTGGATGGAAAAATATTGAAAATTGTATTTAGCACATCAGTAATTGTAGTTTTTCATCAAAACATTTAAATTTAGGCAGAAATAATGGGGAAAACGAAGAAAGATACTATCTAACAGCTCTACCAAAACAATTATGTGTGTTTTGGTGAATAGCAAACTAATCACAAGATAACATCACATTGTTGCTTCCTGAAAAATGCATGACACCTGGGAAGACTCTGAAGGGAAATGATAAATGATGTCTTGAAAAGGTCCTCATTGAGGAAGGGATGAAAGAAACCGGATTGTGCAGCTTAAGGAAGAGGAAGATGGAAGAGACAGAGTGGAACATTGTAGTCTTCCAGTATGTAGATCATTGATACAATAGAAATAATTATTTGCTTGGAGACATTGCTATTAGCTATGCCCACCCCACCCCCCCACCGAGGGAAAAAAAAAAAAAGTGGAAAAGAAGATGAAGGAAAGAAAATTGAGGAAGTTACTCAGAAAAGGAAATAATCATATATCAGAGTAGCTTGCCTGGAGGGAGGCTTGGGAGAATCCCCTGCTGGGGGCTCTAAGGCTTGGTGGTAGAGCTGTCACTGGGGACACTGGTAGACCTGAAAGCTCATATGCAAGTTGGATGCTGCTGACTTTCCATTACTTACTGTGCTGTGATCTGTGTTAGAACAGCATGAGGGTAGAATCTAAGTGCTATGAAATTTCCCAGATAAAATTCACTCAGTATCTGCTTTGACTCTTCATTATCTGTGCTGAGGGAAAAGTTACTCTATGCTCTTTCAGGTCCTCCCTGGATAGTTTTGAAAACAGAAAATTAGTAACCAAAATTACAAGAGAGCAAATAATAAATTGTGAGAAATGGATACTCTTTGATAAATGGGCTAGGTTGCATGTGAATGTGAGAATTGATACAAATAGAAACCATTTATCAAAGTCTTCTGTGACAGGAAATCAACTGTTTATTGAAGACAACAAGTTGCAAATTGGTGAAACAAACAAGCCTTCAAGATTCCACTCACTGTTACAAACCATATGCAGGATTTATCCAGGTCCACTCTATAACCAGCAGGTTATAGAGGCAGGGCCAGGTCAACCACTGATGGAGGCACTATTCAGCAGTCAATTACATTAGCTAAACATAGGTAAAGGTCACCAAAATTCTTTATTTTATCAGGATGATTTTAGACTGAGCTATGTCTTCTCCCCCTAACCTGCTGGTTTTGTCAAAGACAAACCTGTCACTTCATGGATGTACAGCATTCATTTTGTCATGTATTTACAGTGCTAAGGTCAGTTCTGGCTCACTAAGACAGAGGAAAATTTATCATTTCCATATCTAGAGTCACAGTGAAGTCTGTCATTATTGGCTCCATTTTTCTGACATCTTCAGTCTTCTATAAGACTCATTTCGATTTCTTTTTATCAGTTCATGTTTAGCTTGTGTTTCTCTTGGTCTGAGATGTTCATCAGTCTGCCATTACCTCAACTGCCCTCCCACAGAACAGTCATTCCTGAGCAGCTTTTCCTCTCTCTGTCTCTCTTTAACTTCGGTTGTTGGTAATTTATAAATGTGATAGCTGCCTTCAACAGAACTGAACACTGGATGTAGCACAATGTGTGTTGGGGGACATCTACAGGCTGATTCCTGACATAGAAATTTAACAGATGCCTTTCCAGGCAAGTCAAGGACATCTCAGTCCCACCTAGGTTATCTTCCTTTTTTGTTTTAATTAGTCAGTCTTGAAAAGTTATATTCTCACTCCAAAAATAAAAACAATAAATTCATGGTTCCACATGACATATTACAATTATAAGAAACTGTTTATTGCCATCACAATAGCAGGAAAGCAATTATTTGATCTCAGAGCACTAAATGATAGGATGTTACACTATTACTCTTATGTCTGAAGATTTTGGCAAAGCAAAAACAACTCCCCCCCCAAAAAAAATTAAAAAAAATTAAATACTCTTATCTCCAAAGAAATTTGTGTTACACACTCCAATATCATAGCTGTGAGGTAAGCAATAGGTAAGTTTTTCACAATTTTTCCTTTTTATTAGCTTCCAAATATCAAACTAGTGAGAAAAATGAAGGTCTGCCTGACATGTAAAGAATATAGGTAAGTCTAGGTGAAAATTCAATTTCTCACACATAAAATTAATATCTTTCCTCTGAGTCCATGAAGATGTCATTAAGGCAACAAAAATCAGGTCTTCAAGGAAGTGCAGGCATCCATTTCCTTGTGAACACAGGGATGTTGAGGAGTAGAGTATGCCTAATTAGACTATAAGAAGATGCATATTGAAATGTATATCATATATGATATTCAACATATGCATAAAATTATTTTGTGAGAGACAGAGTTACGGATGACCTGGGAGGATTTCCACCTGGAAAAGTCCTGTGGCTTTCATATGTCCTCTGTGGCAAAAATCACCTATCTACCAGTATAGCTTGGCTCACCTATAGCATAACTTTGCTGGAAGAAGTGTACAGTTGTCATTATGAAGTGTTTAGTTCACATATTCTCCAGTTCCCAAAATGTCTGGTCACATTTTACTTCAGTTACCTCTGCTGAGAGTTCCCTCTAGTTGGGACAGAGGACAAAGCAATTTCTTATTTCAAGATTCTCAGCCATACCTTCCTAATAGTTGAGTATATGATGAGCCTTAATCCCAAAAAACCAGGGAGTAAATGAAGAAATATCCACAAAAAAAAAATCATATTTTTGATCTGTTTACCTGCTAACTCTAGTTTATACTTAACACTCAAGGCCATGTTTATAGAGGTGAAAGTTGCCTCATAGCAAAGTTTTCACTAAAAGTCTAGTTTTTTGGGATTTTAGTGGACAGAAGGGATCCAAAGCTCATAGATACCCAAAGACTTTTAATCAGGAGGCAAAGGTTACATTCATATCACCAAGTAGATCAGTCCTATTCTCTCCTCTGACATCTCATACCCAGATTTCTGCAGGAGTTCAGCTGCACAAGTGCCGAGCAATCAGCACCAAACAGGTTTGTGTGCTTTCAGCAGATATTCAGGACTGTGCTCCCAGTGCTTACTCAGCTAAGCTATTGGCAGCATCTTATTACACATTTTCCAGCAGGGAAAATATTTTCCAGACCATTGATTTCTTTTTCCTCACATGTGCCAATGTATTCAAGTGAATACAGGTGAAGGAGTTTCCCATATAAAGCTGAAGGATTGAAGGATCTGGGCTTTAGGCTGGGACACTTAGTGGAATACAGGCTTCTACTTCCTGTGATGGTATTTCTTCAAATCATTGACTAATGCCAAGGTCATTTCCCTTTTTCCCATCTCTACTATGACTGAACTATCATGAAGAGTGACTGAAGGGATAACTAGTGGAAGAAGGGAAGAGAAGCATTGAGGAGAAGCCCTTGGTAGACTTTTGCGGTCTATTCAGATTTCTGCCACAGAAGGTTTTTGAAACACAAATAAAATGGTATTCTCATTTGAGTGTGTCCTACAACTGCAAGAAAAGTACTAATTATTTTTGGTTAGTAGTTAAAGGCTCTAATCAGCTGGGTTAGGGTGGTTTATTTTGCAATTTTCCCTGAAACTCTGCAGAACACTTTTTTAAAAGGCAGTGTAGTAGTGTTATTTGATTTGAAGCTCATCATAGAGGTTTCCAGCCATAATTTAGTTGTTTATTACTTTCTTCATGTAATTATTGACTTTCCTTTCTGTAATAACTAATTTTCAATTTTATTGTTGAAATACAACCAATCTATGTGAAAGACAAAAACATTAAAAACATTTTGCTTGTGTCTGGAGCAAAAGGTAGGGTCAGTGGTGTGTTGGTGACATTCTTAGTTAATCCAAAAATATAATTCAGTCCCAGACCAAACTTCAGAAAGTTGTTTTAGTAATGAAATTTTAGTAATGAAATGCATTCTTCCCTAAAAAGCAACCTGGGCTAGACAGATTACAATACCATCATTAAAGTGTGGGTCAGATTTTAATATAAGAATACTTTTTATGTTAAAAATACTTACCTGTACCATATGCTCACATTCCAGAGGCATATATAATAAAGCTATTTCTCCCTCTCAAGATTTTCCATCAGCACACAGTTCTTCTGAAGGTACTGAAAAATTGCTAACTTGCAGAGGTAAAGATTTCAGTTGTTTAATGTAGCCATATTCATTATTTATTTGCCTGAAAATCTAGAAAGTGACAGCTCTCTGCAGGTCATGTAGTGATACTAGAGAAGCAATGCAGGAAGTGGGCCAATATGAGAACTGTGATGCCATTTCTGAGCATCTGAATTCCCTGGCAATTGGTGACAGTGTCAGAAGGACCATGCACAAGCGTGTAGATTTTCTACCTTTACACTCAAAAATTATAGCATTTTAAATGCAGATTTCTTCCTTTAAATCAGCTGATATGAGATTTAGGAAAGAACTTCTCTTTATAAGCCCACAAATATTTTACTACCTTGAGGACATCATAAAACCTGATGCAATCTGCTGTGGTTCAGAAATTAAGAAGAAGGAATTATTACATATTACATTTCAGTGTTTACATTTCACCATTAATTACAGTGTTTTCTGATAGCAGACATATTGCAGTTCTTGGAGGATAACTTGTCTTCTGAACACCACCATGTAAAACTAAATGGGAGACCAGGTTGCCAAAATGCTCTCGCAATTCACGAGATGCAGCTATAGAAAGGGCCAGTGAAAAAAACTCCTTGTAACAGAGGATACAATTTCAGGGTCGTTCAAGTGCTAGTCAAAATCAGCTCTGCTTCTGTTAGTTTTGTCTCTCACAGGAAAAGTATCTAACAGGCATCATCTCTTAGCACAGCTCTTTCTACTCCTGCAAGAGCTACGGAAACCCAGCACTGCACTGTGGAAGACCTGACAATGACAATAGTCATGGGCACAGCTACCTTGTATTTCTTCACTAAATTCTCACTAAAATAGTCACTATCAAAAGCTAAGATCATAAATCTACACCTTCAATCTTAAAGTCATACTAAGGTATCAGCATGACGTACTATGCCTTTATAAATTGATTCCCTGAAGATGATCTCTTCACAGGGATGAAAGCTATCAGCTTTCAGGTTTTTTTTCCAAGAAAAATAATTACCTCTGTCAGGCCAAGGCAAGATCTTAGAAGTGTCTCTTGTCCCTCATCTGCCTCTTTCAGCAGATACAAAAAAAGCTTGAATGTCCATAAGATTCATTATTTTCCTGAGAAGAGGTAAGGTTTTCAGGCACAGCACAATTACTTTTCACAAGGTCTTTTTAGTCAGCTTCTTTATTTTACTAAGGGATCTGTCATAGTGCCATCCTGTGCTTGGATGACACATGATAACATATCATGCATACTGATAACATGATAACGGCCCAGTTCTTTACACAAGAGCCAAGGTTTCACTCTTGCACAAACATGGGCCACCAGCACCCTGATGGTCTAGCAGGTCTCTGTCTCCAGTTATCTCTACTGTTATGTCCAGTACTGCACGGACTGCTTTCCTGGCCACCCTTCTAAGTTGGTGATATGAATTGCTGTCTAGCCACAAGACCTGCTATTACCCTATCACCTCCTACATCCTTTCATCAGACAGAGACTCCATTCTCCATCCCCATCCTACAAAATCTTTCTCAATTCCTGCTCTGTCCTCTTCACTTGGCTAACAAAGGCAACCCCAGTGTCCCAAAAAAACATGCTTTTTTACTTCACCTGTGTTGTCCTTGCCCTAGCAACCTTGAGGCAAATGGAGATGATAGGACTAGGGGTGTTTTCAAAGCAGGCTCTATGAACAGATTAAAGGTCACAGCAGGAAGTTATCAGCATTCAAGTGACCAGCACTCAGTTATACCATCTGCAAAATCTGCTTGCATGAATCTTTTTGTAGCAAGGTCTTCTGAGCCTTATGGCAAACTAGACACAAAGGCATAGACCAGATTGTGTAAAACTCCCGGAGAAAATTGTTCTACACCTCAAGTAAAAAGCCACAAGCAGAGAGGGCCAGGATGAGATTACTTCATGCAGAGAGATCACGCATCAAGGAATTCTTCAAGAAAGGACAGGGAGGGGATGCATCTATAGAGTGAGGACTAAACCTATTGAATTAAACTCAGTTTCAACAAGGAACATACCCAGGCCTAGGGACTCAGCTACCTTTCTATTAAGTTATTAAAATGGTCTCTGAACATGTTTTGGCTTCCCAATCTTCTTTTTCTCTCTTGTGCATGTTTTTGGAGCCTGAATGGGCTGCTGTTGCTATCAATAGGCAGCTGTCCTGCAAATGACCACTTAGATATGAGGGGTGGCAGAGTACAATAATGACAGTGATCTTAATCCACTCCAGGATTCAGTGCCAGAGAATGGACAAGGACAAATTCAGCCAGAGTGGATGAGAAACCCATGGACTGTAGCTGCAGCTCTTGCTAAGAGAGGCAAGTCAGGAAAGCTGTCACAGGCAGAAAGCCCAGCTGAACAACAGGAGATTCATCTTGATGCATCCAGCACTCACTGTCCTTCGAGGCTGAACAGCCTCAGTCAGGCCTCCCTCCCTTGGCTGAAGGCTCAGCAAGCCTATTCCAAATGATCTCCTGAAAACAGTATTTCCTGTGCACTGAAGATTTGCCCCAGAATGTTGTAACTCTTTGCAGCACTACTACATACACTTTTAAGGGATTCATGCATCAGCAGTGCACCACAGCGTGGGAACTCCACTTCATGTATCATTAATCCTGCCTGGGGATAGGAAAATTATGTACATGACCTTTTGAGGTCTTTCCTATCCCTTTCTTCTACAATAAAGATGGATTCAGGATGCAAACTTTCCATTTTCTTTTCCTTTTTTTTTTAAAGTCATTCCCCAATTTTTATACTTCACCAAAAAAAAAAAGAAAATATTTAAGGAGATAATCCAAGCCATGCTCATTTAATGCCTGAGAAAATAGATAGGTCTGCCAAGCTCTGTCAGGCTCTGAGACCAATCAAGGAAGCCAATTTTTAATTCTATGGATGTCCTGTGAGAATACTTGGCTAATATTTATATTTCTGCTCCAATTTGGGTGATTTCCCAACCTCCTCAGCTGAACTCATCCACTAACCCAATGTCAAGAGAAAAGAGACAGTTATTTATTCCTTGTGAAAGCTGCACCACAGGGCATCCAGCCCAATTCCAAGTTCCAAGCAGTAGCCACCAAGAATAAAAGATGTAGAAGTCTAACTACTCTTTTGGGTCAACAGACTTAGGGTTTTGTTGTGCTGATGCTTGCTGAGACTTCCAGTGATGTCCAGAGTATTTATTTATTTATGTTTTCATGTCTCAGTTCTGAGACACAATCAATATATAGAAACATGAATACTTCCCCTTAAAGGTTATGGGATTCCTCCTGGGCAGCAAGATGAGGGTGCACTTTCTCAGACAGGATATGGAGTATCCAGTTGCTTCTAATGCTATGGCTTTAGCTGTGCCACTACCAGCATATGGGAGACAAGACTCAATACAAAACTTTGACAGAATTCTTTCCTGGTCCCTCATTCCTCCAACCATCATCTACACTGTAAAGATATACTATGGATCAAAAAAAGAACAAAAACTTTTGAAACTGCAGAAAAAAATCTAACTAAACTCAAATTATTTTCAATGATCAGTGACACAAAAGAGCTTATCAATATGGAGTTTTAGCAAAAGTTATATGTAAAATCAAAACATCATAATGGCCATGGCCAGTAAGCAACTCTTCCAAACACCACAAAGTCAAAAACCTGCAACTCTTCTCTACATTTTTATTGACCAAAGCCAACTCAAAGAAGAGAAGGAAGACATTCTTTATTTGAGAGTATTATTTTAGGCCTCTAATAAGTGAGTCTTTAAGAAAGCCCTTTTAGAAAGCAGAACTGAGTGTGTTTGCTCTTCTTTACCTTTAAGCAATAGACTCCTGATTATCCAAATTCCCCCAGCTTTCCCAAATAAAATTATTTTTAACATACCAAATTGTTTAAAGGCAAGTGTTCCTTTTAAAGTCACATGTTAACACAATGAAAAGAATTGTCAAAAGTCCATCATGAAATATGAAATAATATGCTTTGTAAATCAAAGGCTCTGAAGGTAAATGAAAGGAAGTCCCATCTCTTTGTTCACCCAGCAAAAATCCTACAATTGCAGAAATGTGATTTTCACAACCTAACTACTGATTTTTAAACATCAGATTGACCACAAGCATTCCTGTTCCAAAGTATTATACTAAAAATGCAGTAAATTCCAGAAAAAAATTACTTACACATCCAAGTTGGTGGACAACTTCCACACAAATTGATTGAATCTTTCCCAACATGGGCACAGCAACCTTAAACCACAGCATAACTGAAACTATAAACACGTTGCAAACACTGTCCGCATCCACCATGGATTTCTAGTCAGAAAATTCCACATTTCATAATTACTGATAAGGCAATGATGGAGTCTCCATCTTTTACTTGAGAGGGAAATCTACTCATTTCTGGTAATTTCTTCTTTTTCAGCTCTGGGTCACAAGAATTTTGTCCACATCTGAGGGCCATTCCTGACATAATGAGCTTCACTCATTAAGGCTTATGGAATTCCATTTCAAACCTCAGAGCAAAATTATCATCACAAATTTGAACAGAGGAAAACCAATTTGTTTTTTCATCACATCTAAAAAAACCAAATTCTGTTACTCCCCTTTTACTGGTTCCTTCTGCTCACAGTGTAAAGAGCTGTCTCTGCTAGACCAGCTAATTTCTTACATCACCTTCTGTTACACACTCCTACAAAAAAAATTTTGCATTTCAGGTGTGACTATGTTATTTCTCAGACTAAAATCACACAAGCTGTTGTACTGGGTACAGATTACATCATTCCAGTCTCCAGACTTTCCTTAATGCTCATTTCTGCTCTTCTACTCCCATGATGCCAGCAAGACATAACATTTGTTTGACCATTTTATGATCCAGATTGATAATGAATTGGTTTTTATAGCGAGCCTAAGTTAAGGAGCAAGAAATTCAGGCAGGTACAGAACTAACAGCTGGGAGTGAAGAGGGGATGAAAATAATATAAATGAGATATTTTCTTTAACTAGTTAACTTGTGCAAACAGGCTATAAGTGCACTTGGCAAGTGGAAAAGCTGACCAGAACGTTTTAAAAAGGGACATCCTGGTATAGAGGTCAGATTTAAATTTTGTTCAACAGCAATTTTAGCAGCACAAATGAAGGGAACTGGGACATGGAATGAGATCTGTGACTAAGGATGGGAAAGAGGAGGCAGGAGGAAAAGGTTTCCTAAACCAGAGTCTCTGCCATGACTACTACAGAACCTCATTCTGTGCAGTGATTCCTGCATACCACCCCCAGTATCAGATACTCAGGAGCAAACTGGGCTCACAGCATATGATCATACAAACCTCAGCAACACAAAAGCTGTTTGCAGCCTCCCCTTGGGAGCACAGCCCCATCAGCCTGCCTCCCACTGAGCACCCACTGCCTTCCTTTTGAGGAGGAGGCAGGCCACTTTCCCAGCCAGGACTGTCAACTGCCAAATATCTCTACAGGCTCTTCAGAGATGAACTTTGACAATTCAGGACTCAGTCCCCAGGGGGGTAAATAATTTCATACAGACTTATCCCCTTCTGTCACAGATTAGCTATTTTCTCTTTAAAGATGTCTGTCTCTCCCCTATCAGATCAGTTCCTGTGTCTATACAGCTCTCCTACACATGGTGAGAAATGTAGTGTTGTGAATGGAGCTCTCTGTCCTTGCTAAGCTGAGGGCTGACTCTGGTCCTGCCAGTGTTTGCACAGCAGTCTGCTAGGAGAGAAGACAGCCTGGCTGACACTGGAAGTACACCCTGATTGCCAGAGTAGTTTGATCTGAAGAAAAGATGTCATTCTTCCATAATGTTAGTATTTCAAAGACATTGAAAGCTTTTTCAAAGTTCACAAAAGCAGGTGCATCTCACAGCACAGAAAAGCATGTCTTGAAAGCCAGAGGAAAAGATGAGAAAGTGCTGAAAGAAGCAAATCTGTTCATATCTGCTCCTCTGCATTGCCAAGGACTCTGGACTAACCTTGATTCATACTGCCTCTACTCCTTGTTTCTAATCCACATTATGGTAAATTATATGAGTAGATAAAAGGCAAATAAAAGTGATATTTCTAGTTAAAAACGCTGGATCCACCTTACAAGCAGAAAGATGTGTTTACTCTCCCTCTCAGGTGCTCAGAGTTTACACTGGGAGAACCATAAGGGGCACTGGTGGTCATAAACTTGTTAGGAAATGTAAACCTATTGAAATCCATCTTAATCCACAAAACCAAGATAGCACTACAAAGTACTCTGCCTAAGAGGGAGCTGGCCTTCCTACTTCTGTAATCCACGTGAGGCAGCGGCTTATAAGCTTTTAGGCATTAGTGCCAATGATCATTATTTCAAAATGCCAAGAATACAATTTAAAGTCTTAGTCCCTTTGCCACCCTACCTCCCCTCGTTTTTCTTTTTCTTGCATTCTTGAGAAATTGAATGAGAATTTAAATCAGTTCCAGTTCACCTCTCCCTGTGATAGATTTCAGCTTCCCAAGAGCAATACATCAGTGTGCTGAGAACTGTGTGCTAGGCAGTTCATTATAGGTGTGGGCTACATTAATTCAGTAATGAATTAATGAAGAGAAGTGCAAGCAAGAATGGAGGAAAATATAAAACCAGATAGCAGGTTTTTAGAAAAAAACATCCAAGCGATGCATTTAGTATGTTACTTTGGTAGCAACATTTGTTTTCTGAGTATTATTGAACTAGTTCATATGTCTCAGCTAAGACCTGGAAATAAAAGTCTTCTTTTAGCTATAAAAATGCAGACTAAGCTTCAGAAGTGACTGTGTAATAAACAGGCATCCAGCCCAGAGAAGGGAAAAGCTCCATTCAGGTAGGCATTCATGTACTCATTTATAATTCTAGACTTTGAAAGCCCTCACTTTGTCATTTTGTGTTGTGGTAAGAGTAAATGGCATTTTCTTTAAAGTGACTCCTCGTTCTGCTAAACCAAGAGATGCTCTTCCAGGAAAACATTAACAAGAGTAATCTGACTGATCTGCTGGATGAACAGAGTTAAAACACAAAAATACCATAGCCTTCACCCTAGTGTAGAGTAGAGAACCATGGGCTTGCAGCACAGGAAGCAAAGGCACAGGGTCTTTCCTCTGAGGAAGGAATGCACTCAGAGGACCCAGATAGGTCTGTGTATGGCACCAAGTCCTAGATTCAAAGCTCTTCACCTCCTTCTCATGTGGATTTGAAGAAAGAAGTAAGGAAGAATTTCTTTTCAAATCCTATTTTTAGTGTGTCCTTCCTTCAAAATAAATTTAGCAGTTTATGTAAACGATCCTCGCAGCCTCAAGCCCTAGGAAACGTAAGTTTCTTTCACAGAAGCACCCACATCTGCCGTTCTCCAAGCAGGCCATAGAAACTTGGCAATTTCAGCACTCTGGCAATCCCAGAAGAGTCTATTGGCAAACCAAGACTTACCCTGTGTCTTTTTTTTTTTTTTTTAACTTTTTTAAACTTTTCTTAAACTGTGTCTGTCTTGAAAGATCAGCACTTGGTGTCCCGATCTGTATCCTTATGCAACTCTCACACTTTTTTGTTATTTTTTAGCAAGGACCAGCACTGAGCTGGTCTAACCTTCTCTTTCTTGTCATGGGAAAAACAAAAAGATAAGTATTAAAATACAATTTTTAAGCAGAAATTACCATTTCATCCGAATTTTCAGGAATCAAAGCTTCTAGAGTGCCCATGAGAACTTTACCTTCAAAATACTTTCCATTTTTTTGTAGTCTTTATATAGTTCATGTTAATTAGCAATTATTTCTAACATTTCCTTAGCATTATTAAAGATATTAATTAACCTAGAATTGCCTTTTTGCTAAATAAGGTGCAGCCAGAAATGGAGATAAGTAAAAATTAAGATCATAAATAAATAGGGAGACCTGGACAAAATACATTGTATTACACTGCTGTACAGACAGTCAAGTCTACTGACAGTAGTGCAGATGCTGAGCTCTAAACTTAAAACAGAATGAAATTATGTTCTCCCTATTCTGTGCATACCCCACTCTCCTGTAGATTCAAGTGATTTCTGAAGGAAAAGAGATGTTATTCAACTGGCAGAAACATGCCCACAAAGCCAAAACTGTGGGCCAAAAAGACTCATCCAGCGAGAAGAGTTAGAAAAAGTGCAATGAAAGATTCTGTAACTTAGATGAATAATGTGCAAATTGTAAGGGAAGTGAAACATAATGTTGCTTTGCACTGAACATTTTGAAAGCATTTCACAACGAATTAGAAGAACAAAAAATATTCCATCTTCAGTTATACCAACTCAAACCATTCTGTGATTCTACAGTTCTATGATCTGAGCTCAACCCAGAGCAGTTTGCACATCAGCTTCAAGTTTGGGAGAAAACATTTCTTACTCTACCTTTCCAGCTACTGCCCCTGTTCCTTTCATTAAACCAAATAAATTCTCCAGTCGAAGGGTTGCTACCTTCTCCTTTCTTGTTCCCAACCAACTGAAAGCTGGTCAACAATGTTCTGATTTTAAGGAAGGGCAAGAAGAAGGACCCCAGAAAATACAGACCCGTTAGTCTCACTTCAGTGCCTGGTAAAGTTATGGAGGAGGTACTGATAAACACCTGAAAGGTGATGCAGCCATTGGTCACAACCAGCATGGTATCATGAGGAAAGTCCTGCTCATCAAACCTAATTTCATTTTATGACAAGGTAGCCACTTATTGATCAAGGGTAGCCAGTTGATGTAATCTTTCCAATTTCAGTACTGTCTGTCATAAGATCCTTCCAGAAAAAAAATTCCAGTTCACAGCTGGATAAACACATCATGTGATGGGTGAGCAACTAGCTCACAGATTGGGCACAAAGGGTTACAATGAATAGGGTAACATCAGACTGGAGTGGGGTCACTAGTGGACTTCTGCAGGGCTCCATTGTCAGCCCTGTTCTCTTCAACATCTTCATAAATGACTTGAGACTGGAAGGGATACTGAGCCAGTCTGCAGACGATAAAACACTGGGAGGAGCTGCTGACCCCCTCAAAGAGTTGGAGGCTCTCTAGAGAGACCTCAACACATCAGAAGACTGGGCAATCACCAACTGGGGAATTTCAACAAAGGACAGTGCCAGATTCTGCTCCTGGAATGAGGCAATCCTGGATGTACAGACATACTGGGGAATGAGATACTGAAAAGCAGTGCCATGGAAAGGGCCCTGGGGGTCCTGGTTGATGGCAATTTGAATGAGTCAGCAGTGCCCTGGCAGCCAGGACAGCCAAGTGTGTCCTGGGGGACATCAGACACAGCTTCACCAGCTGGGCAAGGGAGGGGATTGTCCTGCTCTGCTCTGCACTGGGGCAGCCTCACCTCAAGTGCTGGGGGCAGTTTGGGTGCAACAATATAAGAAAGACATTAAACTACCAGAGAGCACCCAAAGGAGGGCAACAAAGATGGTGAAAGGCCTTGAGGGGAAGCCATGAGGAGCAGCTGAGGTCACTTGGTCTATTCAGCCTTGAGGAGACTGAGGAGAGACCTTATTGCAATCTAGGGCTTCCCTCTGAGGGAAAAAGGGGAGGCAGACACTGACCTCTTCTCTGTGGTGACCAGTGACAGGAGCCAAGGGAACAGCCTGAAACTGTGTCAGGGGAGGTTTAGGCTGGACTTTAGAAAAAGGTTCTTCATCTAGCATGTCGCTGGGCACTGGAACAGCTCCCTGGGGAAGTGGTCACAGCACCAATCCTGAGTTCAAGAAGTGTTTGGACTCTTGGGCACCTGGTGAGACTCCTGGGGATGATGCTGTGCAGGGCCAGGAGCTGGACTCAACGATCCTTGTTGGTCTTTTCCAACTCAGCTTATTAATCTGTGATTCTGTGATTCTCTGTGGTACCGATCTCTGTACATGGTGGCAGTGCTGGTTAGACCCATGAGGCTCAAGTGAGTAGATTTTTTTTTGCCAGAAAAGAAGCAATAAATTACAACAAATAAACACAAATGATTATTTTTGCAGCCAGCAGTGTACATGCAGTAATAACACTGTGTGTGATAATTAATGAAAGACTTTTCTGTAGCTATTTAGAAGGGTACCATAGATTCAATCTTGAAAGAGCTGATGGATGGCCATTTGAATATATAAGGAAGAAATTATTTGTTTAATCACTGAACACAATAAATTAAGATTGCAGATTATTTTGATTCCATGGGAAACATGGTTCACTGCATTTATATTTTCAAAACTATGCTTAAAAAGGGGCAACTTTGTAGCTGAAGAACAGAACTTTTTGCTGCCAAACAAGGACATACATTCAAATCCCAGGTTTGGTAATTAGATAAATTGGTATTTAGATAATACAATCTAGGATAGAAATAAATAATCCTGATTTACGCCACGGAACTGTTACGAGCTCACAGAGGTAAGATTGATAGTTTTGCTGAAAGTGTGGCAAGCCTTGCCAGAGGTCTCCCTGCAACATCAGCCTACACTCTGTGTAAAAGACATAAAGAAAACAAATAGAAATGCAAAGAGGTTTCATCTTTCCGTTTTATCTCATCAGCAACTTAGTTACTCGACATCACCGCCTCTAACCCGGAACGCTCAGTACATACTTGTGCTCCCCTGCTGTAAGGAAACAGAGCAATTTTCTTCATTGTAGTAGAGCATATCAAAGACTAAATGGGGAGAGCACTTGGAATTGCTCAGCCTCTACCAACTGAGCTGGTTAAAAATATCATAAATGTTCATGTTCTTTGAAAATAAAGCCTGCATGATAGTGACCTTAGTACATACTGAGGATGATTCCATTTTAAAGGTACACTTGAAAGCAGAATATCAAACTTAACATAGAGAAACATTCTCTTTTTATTCTTATTATAAGGCTTATTCTCAATAAATTTCTTACCAAATTGCCTAAAGAATATCTTGACATAGTGCAAGATGTAGCATAGTGTGACTGTACTTGTTTACTTATGCAGAACCCAGAATCTCAAGGGAATAGTTAAACTGGACTAAGTATGAAAGATTCCTCTACCCAACAGGAATGATCAGGATCCTGATCTATGATCTATGATCAGGAACCTGCGTGACTTTTAACAGTGATAAAATTGTCGTGCTGAGGTACCTGTCCCTTTTCCCAACAAGATATTTTATCAATCAAGTGCTTTCTAAAGCACGATCAGGACTTGGTTCTGGGAAAAAAAAAAAAAAAAAATTGCAAGGGAAGGATAGAAATTGCATTATTATCACCCCTCTGAAAGATTGCCAAAAAATCTACCACTCCATATATTGTTACTGTCCTAGCAATTGGATAAATATTTCTTGATCCTTCTACTATGCCTCAGTCTTTATTTTAATATTTGCTACTTAAACTATTATATGGTAACTTTTATTCCATCATGTTTTGTTAAGATTTTCTGTTCACGTGTATTTCTGTTTACTGGTTTCTGCAGTACAGCTAATTTTGTTGGGGCTTTTTTTATCCTATCATCTTTTTTCCAAGTAGCAGGTAATATGAAATCAAAGCCACATTGAAACCATTGAAAATTTGTCACAAAATTACAAGTAAAAGAAGTTCAGGATAGAGTTTATAACTGTAAATTGTTCTATCCATCTAAGCTTCTCTGGTCCGTAGAGGAAACTTCACAAAAAGAGACATTTAGGTGAGTCAATTTCCTTCATCTTTTTTGAGATATGTAAGTGAAGTTGTCTTGATTAGTTACTGGCCTTCTATAAACTAAGACAGCCTGGCTACATCTGCTTCTAGAACTGAATTTATATAGCTGGAACTTGATTACACATCTTTAACATTTGGAAGCATGGATGTTTCTGGTATGGGGTTAGGATTGCAATTAGAGTGTTCCTTGATTCATGCATATAAGCCTAAGCACAGGCAAGTGGAATAATGCACAGATGTAGCTCAGGTTTGTTTTTGTCTTTATGCTGAGTGCTTCTCTGTGGTGGTGAAAAACAAATCAGGATGAGGCAGTAAAGAAAATTTCTACATGACAGTCAATATTAATGTTCCAGCCTGAAATAATTTCTTTAATGACCACACTCAGGGTAATACAGTCTTTATGTTCAAATTAGGAAACTGGGACATGAGCTTCAGTCAAATAACACCAAGGGAATAGCAACAGGGAATCACATTCTGAGCAAGTTTTCTCAATATATTTATCAAATGATGGCAAAGAAGAGCTAAAGTTTATTATTATGCAAGCTTAAAACGCAGAAAACAGTGCATACAAATACAGGTGTCATTTCCTTCCCCTCTCATTTGTGTCTGATTGTGTTCTCTCTTACCCAAAAACATTTGATAAGCTGAGTATATAAACAGAAGTGTCTATTAGAGGGGTGTCTATTAATGATCTTATTAATTCATATCAGTTCATTATTGACAGGCTGTGCCAAATCGAGCCTGTGTCTCTCTTTGCTGACTTTCTTGGCAATCTGATCTATCTGGACTTAGGTGAATATGATAGTCTATTGCATAAGATATTAATAGATAAACCATGAAAGAGAGAAGCAATAAAAACACTATGAAAGGCTAAAAACACTTGTGGGTAGTGTTGAAAAGTGAAGTATGAGGTTAAGAGAAGAAAAAGAAGCTACAGCGCAACCCTGCGAGGCTTGGTTTGGGGAGGAGTTTCATTACAGATTTTGTCACAAAAATAACATGCTTGTAGGGCTTGCTGATGACACATAGTTGGAAAGCAACACCAAAAGAGATCAAAACAGCATACAAGACAGACTGGTGATCACTGGCAAGAGAGGGACATGAGGAACAAGAGTGGGAATAGAATAAAATTTCCAGGTACATGCCTATGTACAAAATGTCTAGTAAGAATTTTAGGTATAAGCTGGCACAGCCTCACAGTGTAAAATGAGAGGCAATGAGACAATGTTAGGCAATCATAAAATGGCTACATGTTCTCAAATGTTGTAATCTAAACAGAACATACAATGCAAAGGGCTTTTACCTCCACCAGAGGCTGTGTCGATACCATTTCATAAGGTATGGATGGGATGAGAAGAGACATCAGGGACAGTTGTGTCTGAAAGGAGGTTGAATGTTCGAAAGCACTGAATAGAAAGATTGAAGAGATTTTATCCAAGCTTGTGTAGAGCTTTTCTAAGGCACAGAGCCTGAGTCCTTTTCCAATAAACTGTTTTCTACCTAGAAAAACTTTTAACAACCAATCAGAGTAAATCATGTTTTACAGCATAGAGGTAGATGATGACTACTGTTCTCATTAATACATGTAGGGTTTACTGAAGATAGTTATCTGCTTGTAGTGAAACAGTGCTTAGGTCTCAAGAGGATTACAGGAAAAAACAGGGGGAGGAAGTTAGAGCTGGTAAGATCTTCTGCTTATCAGTTACTAGGAAGAAAGGCGGGAAAGTGCACTGTCACTAATGAAAGTAAGCCAGACAAACTGTGTCAGTGGATCCTCTCTGGTCTTTCTTAGTGATCTGTGAAAGGATACTCAAACGGCTGATTTTGAGATGACCTTAAATTCTAATACATCCCTAGTTATTTGGTGAAGGCCTTCAAAAAGTCAATTTTAACAAGCAGCAACCAAGTTTGGTGCTAAGACATCTTAACCTTCTCAGCTGGGTTTCCTCCTCGATACTACTCTAAGAGGAGACAGTTTGAATTTTTTCCACAAGCCCAAGAATAAGGGATCATAGTGTTTTATTAGTTGCATTAGCCTGCAGTGTTAACTTGACACAGACATGGATCAGGACTAAGATCACTGTAACTTTCATGTTTAAACTCCGAATTAAAAAACACACTGAGATTCTACAAGAGGTAGTTGATTTAGAAGCATAACTTGTTAAGTTTGGATTTAACCAGTGACTGAATTAAAAATTCAATCTCTTAATCTCCTTTACAATAAACCCACAGAAATAACCCTTGTCAACACAATTTCTCAAAATTCAGCATCCACCAGCTCATGTAGAGTTTCCATATAGCTGTCACAATGAAGAACTTGACCTGCTCTCCCAGGATCTCCCTGTGTAGCCTGTCTACAGGAATCAGGTTTTCATGGTTTGTCTGTTACTTTTCTCTAGCTCACAGCCCTCAAGGATATCCTGTTTCTGTTAGATCTATTGCTAATAGGGTGTTGCAGAAATCAGAAGAGGCCTTCACTGTCTGGTTCCTAAGGGAAACTGTATAGCAGTGAACAGAACTAATACTGGTAGAGTCATTTAGAGGAATGCAAGCTTGAGAGAACATCTAAGCCTTTAGTATCCTTTGCGTGTGTGACATGCATATGTAGGTGAGGAAAAATTCTTTCAGTCTATATCCTAGTTCACAGCTGAAGAATTGTCATCTCACAATTCTGGTGAGGTCATGAAAAAAACTGTGGGCCTACTCCCAAATACTAAAATGGATTTTCTCACAGCAGAACCTCAGCTGATTTGAAGGGTAAGATGTCTCAGTACCAAACATGGTTACCTCTTGGTTAAAATCGATTTTTGAAGGCATTGCACTAATAAGGCCCATCCTTCCAACATGAAAACATGCTCTGGGTCCTGGCTAAGATGTTATTTTTTTGTTTGAAAAACCATGTCCTGCATCTGGAAAAAAATACAGATATTGATGTATGCTCTTCCCTTACTTTTAATCCAGATTTCTTGGTTAAGAATTCAGTGGTTTTGGTAGTCTTACCCTTCTCTGTCTCCCCACTATGATAAGACACTCCATGACTGTCCACCTCTATACTCCTGGGGAATGGTTTTCTACCTAGGTGTTGCATACACTCAGTTTTACCTCAAGGTCCTCATGTTCTTGAGTTTGGTTACCACTGGTAATTCTCAAAAGGCAAAAACTGGAGTAAGGAGTTTTTTATACCTCCTGCTGTTGCCTTAGTGGCTGGAAAATACTCCAGCATCCATAGGATGCAGTAGGAAGATCCTACACCAAACAAAAGGGCAATGCTTTCTCTTGCTCATCAAAGGGAATTGTGACAGGCATCTCTCATCTGAGATCTGTATGGATCTCATAAATTCTCAGCAGCACATCTGGGATAGCCTCTGCAGGTGTCATTCTACATTTGCTCACTGACAGAGACAGGGAATGGAGCCACTGATCCACAAGGGTTTGATTGCTTTCTGGATGACATGATGCTGAACAGTGCCAGCTGCCCATATATGTGGGGAGACATATTGTGGGGAGACAAAGAGAGGTAGTACTAAAGGCAATCTTACCCTTGATGTATTTGATCTGTGTTAATTATCCAAGAGTGGGAACAGCCTTGCCCTCCCAGCTATGGTGTGATAAAGAGTGAGTTAGCTGGGATGGAGTTTAGTTGGAGTCTGCTGGCTGTGCTGTGAGGAGGGAGGGATGGGAGGTCATGCAGGGGACAGAAAGGGTAAGGACAAACCCTTAACGAGAAACGTAGGACAAACAGGGTTAGGCAGCTGTGACAGGGGCAGAAAAGAGCGAGCTGGAACAGCAGAAGGAAGAGAGAAGACTGTGGAGAAAGAGCCAGGTCTGTGTGGAGCTGCCCCATGGGATTGCTAAAGAAAGAAGGTACAAGAGACTATTTGATAATAAGGAGCTGATGCTTGAAGCTTCTGATGTTTTTACTGAAGCATTTTGAGTGCAGTGTCCGTCTCGACAACCACACATATAGTCTCCGGAAACAGGACATCCCACTTTCTTTGCCCAGGGCAATCAGAGGGAGAGCAGGTGAGGGTTTTGCATAAAATAGTGTCCATATGGGTCTACTCATAATATGCAACTGTAGGTCCAATCTTTGATCTTAGTTTAGGAGTTTGGAGAGAATTGGAAAACAGAAGCTGGAGTAACATTGCTCTGACATTTCTTTGCCTGTTTGCTAAGCATCCACATCCAGCAACACAAAAAAGCACTGAACACAGATCCTATAGGAATGTACCAAGAGTCTTGGAGAAAGATGCCTGTTGCCATCTGATTCAACAACACCATGTAACACTTCATAAACTTGGTTGTGGTTACTCTATTTTGTATACAAAAGGTCACAAAGATATTTTCTGTGTATAGGGCTGCTGTTCCTGGCTGTAAGATATACTGCTCTGTGGCCAGTCCATTCTGCTGAGGAGAATTCTCTGCTGAGAATCTCTGGTAGAGAGAATGGATGGGTCACTGCTCCCACTGCCTTGGCATCCTCCCAATAAATTTGCAGTACTCCTGAAGTCAGACAAACAGCACTCCTGGTTGAAAGTGATTTATTTTTATTAGTTAAAAATTAATATAAAATATGGAAGTAATGTGAAACCATCTTTACTTAATAAATTCCCAAAGGTATAATAAATTTTAATTGTCTTAAAATTGTATCCTCGTTTAGTGCAGTGTCAGTTCCTCACACAAGATGGCAGCTTTTCTTTCCTTCTGCTCAGTTATTCCTCAATGAAAGCTGTCCCTT
Organism: Acrocephalus scirpaceus scirpaceus; assembly: GCA_910950805.1. Classification (NCBI taxonomy): domain Eukaryota; kingdom Metazoa; phylum Chordata; class Aves; order Passeriformes; family Sylviidae; genus Acrocephalus; species Acrocephalus scirpaceus. The sequence goes on from OU383773.1 coordinate 18,516,306, forward strand.
TCTTGCTGACACTGCAGGTGCTAATAGAACACAGTAATAAAACCAGCCCTGAGACTCATCATTATTCACTCCAAAACTAGCATCTCACACAGAACAGCATGGTTTTTGAGGAGCAGCATTGTTTCATTCAATACTCCATTTATCTAATTCCTGCAAGTAGCAGCAACTGGTTTGTACTTGTGCTGGTTTTGACTGAGATAAAGTTAATTTTCTTCACAGTAGCTGGCACAGGGCTGTGATTTGGATTTGGGCATGAGAACACAGAGATGGGGTTTTTTACTGCTGAGCAGAGCTTACATAGAGCCAAGGCCTTTTCTGCTTTTTGTCCTGCAGTGCTGAAAAAGTTGGGGGTGCATGGGAGAGAGAAACAGCCAGAAGAGGTGACCCAAACTAGCCGAAGGGATACTCCAGACCATGTGATATCATGCTCAGTGTATGAAGTGGGGGCAAAAAGAAGGGAGGGATGTGATGGAGTTTGTCTTCCTAAGTCACCTAAGTCTTCCTAAGTGTGATGGGGCCCTGTGCTCCTGGGGATGACTGAACACCTACCTGCCTGTGGGAAGGAGTAAATAAATTCCTTGTTTTGCTTAGCTGATTCTCTGATTCTCTCTCCCCATCCTGTTGTTGGGTAGCAAGTCAGCGGCTGTGTGATAGGTGGTTGCCTGCTGTGGCTGCCTACCTCAACAGTACTGCATGTTTCAGTTGTTGAGGTTTGAAACTGCAAACTAAAAGGGGAAAAAACCCAAACCCACTTCTTTCAGTTCCAGTTACAGGACATTCACTTGCAGAGAAGGACATGAAACCCTGTGTTCAAACTTTCAGACTGTGTCTTCTACTACCCTGGCTGCACCATCATTTAAAGAAATGTAAAGTTATTTACATTTTACATTTGGCTTACCCCACTAAATGAGTGTGTTTCAAGCAAGGCAACTAAAAATTAGGTCTTTATATAATTCCAGCTTGCTAGAAAATAAAAATACTAGATTCTCTAGCCTAATATCTGACTCCAGCATTGCACTGAGTGTGCCTGTAAAGTCAGAAATTCTGAAGCAGATCTAAAAACTAGTGTTTCATAATGTCTTGTCATGAAAGATGCCAAATTGCCAGCACTGCTGTTTCATTTTGAAACATATGATGAGTCAATATACACTGTACAGCTTCTGCTCAACCTACCTTCTTAAGTAGGTTGTGGGATGCTTCATCCTGTGGTGAACCAATGCCCAGTTGGTGTGAAGTGGATCTCTGCTCCATTGCTACCAGCTTGGCCTGTCCCAGTTTCAGAAGAGCCTAGAAGAAATACTGAAGCACCTAAGGATCATATTTACAGTCATCCCAGATGCAGAGGAGAGATATTCTTCTTATGCCATGTTCATGGCATAATGTAGACTTAGCCTGATAAATATTTGTTATAAATATATAAATCTCCTCTAAAGTTCAGCAACCAGCAGCTCAGAGCCTAGAAGGCAGAAACAGCAAGAAGAGAACTGGCTCTCTTTCCCACCCAGCTGTCCCCCAACATTCTGAGCCTCCCGCCAGCGGGAGGCCAGCAGTGTCAGCAGAATCTGGGAATGGGACAGAAGCACACCGACCCAGGAGCGGCAGAACCCTCTCGCTGATAGAAATTAAAAAAATATTTGTTTACTGATTAATCAAAAAACCCAGCCAACAAACCAACAAAAAGAAAACCGACCCACAATCAAAAACCAACCCAAAACATAAAAACCCACGACTTTTTAAATGGGTGGTGATGTCAAAAGAGTTATCGGTCCCTTCTCTCTGGCTGACTCCCGCCAGCCGTGGAGCAGCGGCTGCCGGAGCCGGAGCCGGAGCCGGAGCCGGAGCCGGAGCCGGGCACTCGCACACAGCGCACGGTCCCTCCCTCTCCCCGTCGCGGGGCACGGCCTGTCCCGCAGCACAGCTCGCTGCTGGGGAACTTACCGGGAACCGGCAGGGCTTTGGCAGAGCGATGGAGGGCTGTGGGTCTGGGGCCGCCTGGAGCTGCCCACCTGCCCGCAGCCCTTGTCCCGCTGCCGGCCGCCAGGGCTCCGGCGGAGCGAGGGGCAGCGGCTGCTGCGGGAAGGGCAGAGGGATGCGCCGGCTGCTCTACTCAACGCCGAAGCCGCTGCGACTCTTCTCTTATCTCCCACTCAATGCACCCCTGTGTACCTTATGGCAAATATGACCTAATTAATTGAAAGTTAGTTACTTCTCAATTAAGGTGCAAATTAATTTATTTTTCATCTCTTGTAGAGTGCCTGGTAGCTGAAAAGCATAGGAAGAAAGTTACCATAGAGAATTTACCATGGTAACCTGTCCTTTGACAGCTTGTTTGTATATCAAAATCTTTATTTAAATATCTGCCTTCCTCAAAAAGCCCTGAGAAGTCTGGTAAGAGAGACTTAGCAGTTACCACACTTGAGGATTAAGCGTCCATCATCAGCCCTCTGTACAGGCCCTGCACCACAGCCCTTGTTCCTACAAACCCCTAATGGATCCCTTTTGTTTCAAACAAGAGACAGATCCCACAAGGCCTCAGCACCACGGTGCAGTGTTGCTATCCACTGAAAATGCATTACACTGGTGAAAATGCATTACATCATTTCCAACAATGTTTCTTCCAAATTGAGTCAAGCCCTTTGATAGAGTCATAGAATGACCTTGGTTGGAAAGGACCTTAAAGATCATCTAGTTCCAACTCCCCTGCCATAGGCAGGGAACATTTCACTAGACCAGGTTACTCAGAGCCTCATCCTGCCTGGTCTTGAACACCTCCAGGGATGGGGATTCCACAACTTTTCTGGACAAAGTGTGTCACTGTCTCAGAACCCTTATAGTAAAAACTTTCTTCATAATATCCAATATAAATTTATTCTCCTTCAGTTTAAGGCCATTTCCCCTTTCTCGGATCCTGGGCTTGATAGCCTTCCGAGATTGCGGATGTTTCTTTTCTTCCCAGCCCCGTGCCAGAAGAAGGAGTCAGGATGCGTCCATTTAGGTTTCTCAAGGTTGTTTATTTCTTCTTATCTAGTACACTTTGTTCTCACTCGGCTTGGGTACTAGCTACACCGCTGCCCAAGGCTGTCTGCTCCGCTCATGGGCGGTCGTAATCTTTTATACTATGTACTACATGCTAGTTGTTTTTACTATTATCCCAATACCTATCACTTTTATTAAACAGTGCACTTTCACCCTAAACCAATCCAAAAGTGCCACCACCACAGCAGAAGATGGAGGGCAAGAAGAAGAAGCAGAAGGACAGGGACACACCCAGATTCCTCCATCTTGCCTCCTTGAACCTCCATTAGACTCCTAAATTCTATATCTACACCCGGTGATAAAATTAATACTATTCTAATCGGACTCTCGTGGTTGGTCTCTGGACCCTTGCCAGGGTCTTGGATCACCCAGGGCACTCAGAGGGATGTCCTGGGTTCCGACACCCTTGACCTATCACTAAATGTCACTGCAAAAAGTCCTTCTCTGGCTTTCCTGTAGCCCCCTTTAGGCACTGGAAGGTGCTCTAAGGTCTTCCCAGAGCCTTCTCTTCTCTAGCTGAGCAGCCCCAGCTCTCCCAGCCTGTCTTCACAGGAGAGGTGTTATAGCCTTTGGATCATCTTCATAACCCTCCTCTAGACTAGTTCTAACAGGTCAATGTCTTTCTTGTACACGGGAGACCAGTGGACCCAATACTCCAAGTGGGGTTTAGCAAGGGCAGAGTAGAAGGAGAGAATCACCTCCCTTGACCTTCTGGTCATGCCTCTTGTGATACAGCCCAGGATACAATCCTTACTGATTTTCTATTTTCTTTCTTTTTATTTTTTTTTCTTTCTCCTATAGACAAGTTTGGCAATGCAGCAGTATAGCAACTTTAAAAAAAATGAGAAATTTACTATTAAGTTGGATCTCCAGCACACGAAGCACGTTACTTTATGAACATACATAGAGCTAACGTTACATCTTGAAAAAAGGTGAGAAAAACAAAAGAACAAGAAAACCATTTTGGTAACAAAGTCTTGGGTTGAAAACACAAATAAAAATGTTGGGAGATTTAAAAATAGTTTGATCTGTCATTTTCAGATACATTTTCTGGTTTAGGAGAGGGTAGTATAATAAGATGTTCAGCAGGTCTTCAAGAAATGTCAGAAGGACTAGAGTACAAGTTGTGTCACATCACTCATCTTTAGAATTTCCAGGGTGTTGGTGAGCCAGTCAGGGTTTGTGTGTATCCTGTAATCAGGACAGTGAAAGCTGTACCACAGCTTGTATCATTCCAGTGGGAAAGTGCTGCCCTACACCAACCCATAAGTTATTGACAGTCTGTGCATGCATATTTTTTGCTCTCATTCCCAGGTTTACAGAACCATTTTTCATTACCAAAGAGTAAAAATCTAATACCTGTAGTGTGGGAACGAGGGTTGGTTGGGATGGACGGAGACGAGAGATCCCTGGAGTCAAGCCTAGTTTTGGAGCATGCAGTTTATTGCATTGGGTGTGGGTGAAGGGGCCCTGCTTCGAGCTGCCAGCCACAGCTTGGAGCAGGTCCGAGAGAGTGAGAAGATAGTGAAGAAGAGAAAGAGCAAGAGAAGAGGAAGAGAGAGAGAAAGAGAGAGCGAAGTTCCCGTTACAATACGTTAAATCTTCTATACTGAATATTCTAATTTACACCAACCAATCTAGTACAAGATACAAATCTTATAGCATTTACATACAGCCTATAAGAATCACTACATTACTATACAGTGTTATATTTTAAACCCTAAAAACTACCCTTTGGACCCTTCCTGCTGAGCTAGTAGGGTCTGTTTTGACCCTTAGACTTTTGGTAAGGAGAAGGGCATTGTTTCATCAAGGGGGGTTTACTTTTAGCTGGCCATACCATTGTTTTCCAGTTGTTCAGTAACTAAGGCTTGGCATCTTAGACATCAAAGCTTGCCTTCAACTCCATTTCACTTATATGTTTCATATTCTCTAAAAATAAGCAGTCATATTTATAAGGCTTTCTTGTTTTATCTTCCCCAACATATAGAATTTAGTGGCTCCACTCACTGATTGAAGTTCTGAGTGCATAATGACTTTCATTGACAGACAGCATCTTGATGAAAAATAATTTCTTGTGGAGGTAATGTAAATGACATAAAGTATAAGAAGGTTCTTGAGAAAATAGTGCACATTATTTTTATTTAAGGTATATCTCAGGGTGTGTTAGGACCCTTTTCCTGAGACAGCTATAAGAAGTGTAAGGTAATACTGATTTAAAATTTCTTTTTAATGTTAAAGGAGTTGAAGTCTCTGTAGACAACAAAATTACAAACTGGAAACAACCTGCTACTTCTGGACAACATTGTGCAGTCAGACTGGCCAAGTGCAGGTGCCTGACCACAAACTGAAAATATCCACTGACCTCAGGGGGAGTTGCACATTCCAGAAGAGTCTTGGGAACACCCCTGAGATGTCACACAGGCTGCAGCCAACTTCGGTGGCAGTTTAGCATGCCCACCCCAACAGAGCCCTCCTGCACCCATTGCATTTGAGTTTCCCTGAATGCTAAGACAATGTGGCTCATCACCACACTAAGCAGAGAGAAGTTGTGTGCTCACAAAGGCAGCAGAGAATGAAGGAGAGGGCTCAGGGCTGCCCACACAATGCATCTCCCAGCACCAGCAGAGCCTGATGCCTGCCCACATTACTTTCTAATGAGCAGCAGAAGGAAAGAAACTACATAGCAGGGATAGCTGCAACTTCACCTGAGAAAGGCACTAGTCCAAATGCTGGTCCAAATTCCAGCAGAGAAAAATATCCGTCTCCTCCCTGCAAATCCCTATTGCCAGAGCGTTCCTTTCCTGGAAAATTTCACCTTGCTGCACCACAATGACTGCTCTACAAACAGAGGAAGCAGCTGCAAGACTTAGTTGAATATGTCTAAAACATCTTTTGCACTCTCTGCTCTGAAACAGCTGGGTCATATTTCCTGGGACTTCTCAAGTAAAGCACCTAAAGGAAACATCCTGCTGAACAGCAGGAGTTACAATATAGGAAGTTGTCACTGGAAATGCTGAGTAATTGTACAAAAATGTGCTAGCAATAGTCCCTTAAAAAGTATGTGATCAGCTTTGAACCAAGTTTATAGAAATACTTCAAAAATAATTGCTTCTTGATTTGTTTGACAAGTCAAGTTCAAAATTCTGTTTCCCTGACAACATCTGAAGACATTAAACTGTGCAATGCCTTTAGGAAAGAAAATAAAGAGGAATGGAAAATTACTCCAGAGAGTTAGTTAGAAGGATATGCAGAGAGAAGGAAAACCAAGAATGGGCAAAAAGTCACATGCCAATAACCTCAAAGATCAAATATTTCATCTTTCTAACTTTTGCAGGAAATAAAAGACTGAAGCTGGTAGTTGCTGCTGTTGCTTTTATCATCCAGTTGATTTGATTGCTGAAATTAGCAATATGTGGCAAAAACTATTTTGGCTGCTTCTAAGAGACAAAACAGGCAGAAGACTGCACACTGTTCTCCATAAGCATGGCTGGCCAAGGCAGCCTTGCACAAGCTGGACTGAATAGTCACCTGCAGAAGTGACCACTGGCACCTCTTGCTAAAACACCTACATCTGTGTGCAGGGATGATGGGCAGCCATTTGTGATACACCAAAGCTAATAGTCAGAGAACACAGTGAGGGTCCTTAGGGTCCCACCCTGTGGCTCAGCACAGCCTCCTGCACACCTCTCTTGCACTGCACAGAGGCTGTGTGTGACAGAGGGGAAAGGTGAGTCGTGCCCAGCCTGCAGCATGAGCTCTGGCACCCGAGCCATGGCTCCCTGCAGCCACAAAGGTCCTGACAGGCAACATCCCAGCAAAGCCACTGCTGAGCCCACCAGAGTCAGGTGAAAAGCTTGGCAGCATTATTTTCACAGAGAGGCACAGTTTGCAGTGTGGCGTTTCTGAGATTTTCGTTTCTATTAAATATAAGCAGCAAATGTATTATCTTCCCCTTTACCTGAGCTCTAATCAGCAGTCTGGCATAGTTTGCTAGCGGAAATATTTCTGGGGATTCACAGAGCAGTAGCTGATTACAAGCTTTCAGAAATGCTTCTGTACTTCCCTAAAGTGAAAGAACTCAGAAGAAAATGAGCAGAGCCCTCTTCTACCTCCTGTTCAAATGATAGGAGCAAGTTCTTGCTGCACAGAATCTCATTCTCTATATTGAATAAACCACTAGACCTTCTGGCCTATTGGACTCACACCAAGAGAATACTTCAACAGAACAGTGGTACTACCCCTACACATCCTCCATATACCAATAACGATTGCCTGGAAAGACAACACTGGGAGGATGTGACTTGTTTAAGAATCAGACAGCTGTGGCATCCAAAATTATTTGTGTCTGTCTTCGGTGCTCCACTCCCATAACTGAAAAAATAAACAAAAGCCTGAAATTGCAATGAAGTACTAGGTATTTATTGAGCCATTTATTGTGTTTCCAGCCTGTTTGTCTCTAGATTGATTTAAGAGCTCCTCTCCACCTTTTGTAAATTAAACTTGTTTTCTAGCCTCATTTCACATTAAGAGTGATTTTAGAGTGATCTGGCACATTTGCTGCCCCTTTCCTCAGGAAGTTGTAAATGTGCTTAACGTGAACCATATTACACCATCCCCCCTTGGCCAAAGGAAATCTCTCCCTGCCCATAGGGCATCCTCCAGTAGGCTGGTTGGGGGCTGACAACATCAATTGTCAGATTTCAGAGGAAATCTGGAAATATCCCCTCTGTAACTGCTAGCCACAGCCATATGATCAAATTCAGGAAAGCATAATGAAAACTGCTACAGCAAAGGAACAAGTGGCTCTATTTTCACATGAATGGTTCAGTATTTTTGATGCTGCTTGAGGGGTGCAGCTAATACTTCCTATGCAATAGTGTATGGCTGTGACACTTTACCACCATGCTCATTTTGATTATGTTTAGCAGGAGCCAGTAGGAAGAAATGAGTGCTGCACAAGGTGCAAGACCCTCATTGATCATAATGTGAACCTTCTTTCAAGAAATGTTCCTGTTTCTGTATATGTTTCTGTATATGCCCTTCCTCTGTGCAAATTAGAGGAAGGAGAGCAAATCTGATCACAGCAAAGAAAGACCAATCTTAGTTATGGGAGGGAAATGAAGCTATTGGGAAAAAATCCTTAAAAGAAATAAAAAGAGCAGTTCTAAGAATCAATCTGTGGCTAAGAAGCTATTCAGGTAATACCAGCTAGGATTTGAACTTGCTGTTGATGTGAAATTCTCTCAGTCTTCAATCCTGTAATCTTAGTGTGATTTGACTAGAAAGGCTGCAGCTGGCATTCTCTGTGCTGACTTGTGTGCCACTGACACAGAATAGCAGAGTGTGCTTCAGCCACTGATGGAGAGCAGCAACAAATTATCATTAAGGTATCACGTCTGTGCCCATGTCTGCCCAGGCTCCAGTTTCAGGAACACATGGTCTGAAGCCATCCCCTGCCTCCAGCAAAATAAACATCAAGTGCCTTTCCTACGAAGAAGCAGTTTTCCATTTTTGTACCAGCCCTGGGTGATTCCTTGTTGGCAAAGTTCTGCTCTTAGTTGCAAACCAATATTGCCTGAGACTGCTCTGCCAAACTGATCATGCTTCCTTGACCCGTGACTTTTAAACTTTAAAGGCTGCTCCAAGTTGCTTAGAGAAGCAGTTTAGGTAAACAGGTGCTGTATGAGGAACAGTAATACATGAGCAGTCAGTTGCTGAGGAAGGTGACAAGACTTATTTGTGCCCTTGTAGAAATTTATTTCAGAGAATGGCCCCAGTAAAGGCTCCTGCCTCCCACATACCATTATTACAACTGGAGGCTTCCTTGTACCCAGGAAATTATTTTTATCAGTCACCCTCTTCATACTAGAGATTTATGCAATCATTAAAAAAACCCTAAAAAACCAAACCATTTTACTCTTTCCAAAATAAGAACAAGGTCTCTGATCTGGCTTCTTTTCTGTGGAAAATCACTATGGAGAAAAGCAGAGATTTGAGGTGCTTGTGAAAACATTTGGTGTTTTTGGAATATTGCTTTGTCTTTGCTGAACCTTCCTAAATACACTTTCCCGTGTGTTCATTGATGTCATCTGGCTCCTAAATAAGCATATAAGCTTGACTAAGGACAATTTTGTATCCATTAGGCTGGAAGACAAGGTTTTAGTAAGGCTGAGAAAGAATACTTGCATTGTGTAAGGAGCCTTTGTATCTTGCCTTCACTGGTAAAAAGTGAGAAAGAGCCATGGAAAGAGAGGGAATGATAACAAGACAGCTGACACCATGGCTTTCACAGCCTGCAGCAGCTGATATTCAGACAGCCTCCATTTCCCACACAGCTTCACAGGAGTTTTGATAGAGTTGTGGAGAAAAAAAGAGAATTACAGAATATGGCAATAGGAAGAAGACAAGGTCTAGTGGCACACATTCCTTTCTTAACCTTTTGGGGACCCCCAAGAAGAATCTATCAGATTTTAGTACACTTCTCAAGGTCTTACTGTTTTTCTGTGGTCTGCAGAGAGGTCTAAGAACCGAGGATCAGTTCCTGCACAGCATCTATTACCAACAGGGGACCATCCATCACTGACTCCAAAATTATTTCCATTCCTAGCCATGACCTGAATCCATGTTGTGAATGATCCAGTGTTACCTTCAATTACAGAAACTTGTAAAAATCTTAGCATTTTGTTTGTGATTGCTGGGAAATGATGAGAGGTTTGACAGCCCATAGCACTGCTAGGTGGCATTTTTTCAGGATTGGCCATTCCATTTCAGGAATAGGAAAGTTCTCCCTGAGTGATGAGCTGCTTATTTTAATCAAATTTGGCAGCAGTTTTCCAAAATTCTCACATCAATTAAAAGATCATGGAACAGCATCACAAGGTTTGGGTCAAGATGCCATTAAGATAGCCTTTCAACATATCACATCACACACAGTCATTCTTTTTTTTCAAATGTTCAGTGTATTTGGAAGACTTTAAAAGAGTTTCTTTTTATTGTAAAATGCAGTAAATGAATGTGTTGATGTTTAACATTTACAATCCAGTTTAAAGTGTTTGATTGGAAGTTTTAAGCCCAAGGCTCTCTTTAAATAAAACAAAAGCAAAATCCCTTCATCTTTGATGCTGACTCTGTTTATCAACTTTTTATGCTATCAGCTCTATTCAAAGGAATACTACAGAACAGCCACTGTATCAAGCTGAAATACCAGTGAACAAAGATGGAGCCAATGAGGTGAAATAAAACAAAAATCAAGATAAAGCATGATCATAACACTTTTTAAAATCTAAATTAACAATTATAGCACTCATACATAGAATGCTATTAAGTTTAAATTACTCTAAAACTTATTTGGGTTTTGTGAAAAACCAACTTGTGCAGCCAGTGAGAAAAAAAATTCCAAAGAAATCATAGTCCATAGAATTATTGAACAGCCTAATTTCAGTGTAACAAATATTTGAGTTTATAGAAATCTAGCTCAAGTCTAGATGAAAAAGTCCAGAGAATTGTGTGGAGATTAAGTTATCCTCTATGTCATTATAAAAACACATATATAGGTTATTTCCAGAATTTCCAGGAAACTATAGAACTGCTGAAGTCTCAGACTCTGGAAACTGCTGGCTGAAGACCTTGCAATTCTCATCAGTTTTATTTTGGGAAGAAAAAGTCTGGTCAGAGTGGTAATGATAGTCAAGATGAGGATAAGAGGTCTGACAAGGACTGCAATAGCTTAGTTTAGCAGCTGGCAGTGCTCACAAAGTACATGTGTGTGAGACAATAAGTAACTTTCTTTTTAAGATGCAGCAAAAAACAAAGTCTCCTACTTTCCTTCCAAATGAAAAATCAGCAAAGGAATCAGAAGTATTTAATTAACTAAGAAACCCAAAAAACCTGTTTTATTTTCTTTCATTGCAGAAGTAAGGTTTACAGTGTGAGGTTACATTTAATATTACATACAGTAAATTATTAAATAAAGCACTGAAAAATGAACTGCAATATTTTTTACCTTCAAACTTTGAAAAGGAAAAGTTTGAATTTTTACAAACTCTTTTCTGTTTTTCCTTGCAAACTCTTTGGGTTTCAGAAGGGTGCAGGTGAAAGTTCTTAAGTGGCAACAAAAGATGAAGTTTTGAAAATTCCTGATGTTTTGTCAGAACTTTGTTGAGACTGAACTCCTTTCAAGAAACTTGTGGGGTTTCTATAACTTTATATTCCAATAGAGAAGGTGGTCCATAAAAATTTTCTAGTAAACAGTAATATGCTTTGTGGCATGCAAAACACCACTTTTGTTGAAGTACAGCATTAGGGGTACTACTGCACAAAAATTAAAAAAAGGCTCTGCTTCTGGAGACCTGCAGCCCCCTTGCCCCAGGCGCTTCTCTCCACCCAGGAACTTTATCCACCTTCCACAGAAACTTCTCCTTGTTCAGTGCACAGGGACAAAAATGTTTTGCAACAAGCCATTATTCTTTTTATCTGAGGTTTGTTATCACACATTACCCTGAGAACATCAACAATAAGGAAATGTTGATAGCAACTGTCTGTACTGATACTGGTCAGCTGTCATAAAGCATTCAGCAGCAGGAGATGCACCATTCCCATCATTCAGATAAAAGCTATTGATTGTAAGAGCTCCTGTTAATGTGCAATGTAAAACATGGCATTTAATATTGTTCAAATAGAGCTCACTGACAACTCAGTGGATAGTTAGTAAGAGTTATCAAACGCTATTTGCTACTATTTTGGCAATCTTTTTAGGTGGGTTCAACTGTCCACCCATATTTAAAAAGGAGAAACTTTATTAGCCACTCTTTGATTAAACACTTTTGCAAAAACCATGGGCTGAGGTGGTTAAGTGGTTTCACGTGCAGAGGAACTTGTGTCCCCTGGGGGTGTCACACAGGAGGACGGCTGACCGAGGGTGGTTTCAGCTTTCCCAACAGATTGGTGGCAGGAAGGTGCTGCTAAGTGACCGTGCCAGTCAGGAGTCTTTCATGTTATACTAAACCCAGACCAGGCCCTGGCAGCATGACATCATTAACCTCATGACTCTTAATCTCTCAATTATGTCCAAATCTCCACTCACAGAAGATCTTGGGACAAGTCTGGCTCTAACACTTAATTTATTTATTTCCATAAATGATCTGTTTACATTGCCTTGGAGATCAACATCTTTTCTTAAAGACAGTCACACTTAGAAGAGATTGTCTATGTTTTTGAGATGCCTTTATGGTTTATCCATACAGATGTGGGACAAATAGTGTTGCAGAAGGAAATTTAACCTGGGAATTCATTTACCATCCAAAATTTCAGCAAGAAAACAAAAAATAATGTGTTTGAAGTCATACTTGAGATTTATTGCAGTTTTGCAATTATATGAACTAGTCCTGCCTAAGCAACGAAAATTCCCTTGTTCAGGCAGCAGCTGAAATATAGCAAAGAGCTAAGCTGTAGGAAGATATCAAACATGAGCATAGATAGACAATACCAGTGTGCAAACAGAGGGAGGTGATAGCTCTGCACTTACACAGAAGTTACCCACACTACTCATTAACAGGAAAACATTTCTGGTTGATCCAGTAAGAAGGGTCTGGATCAATGCTGGTATCTTAATCCTGTTATTATTTCTTCTGCAACCCTTGGTATCATGTTCAAAGTTAAAACAGTTACAAGATCTTTGCTTCTTGTTCTGTCCTAGAGTCACACAGGATGCAAAACTTTCAACACAAAGCCAATGTGAATTTGGCAGAGAAGTTTGCTGGCTCCCTTCAGAGCTTCTTACAAATTCTCTCCAAAAGAAGTCACTGCATTTTTATTTACAGAAGTACCTGAGCAACCTTTGATGAAGAACTTTATTTTGATGAAAGGTTTTTCCCAGAGAGGTTGTGGAGTCTCCCTCACTGGAAATATTCAAGAACCTTCTGGACGCAATCCTGTGCCCTGTACTCCAGGATGACCCTGCTTGAGTAGGGATATTGGACCAGATGACCCACTGTGGTCCCTTCCAACCCGACACATTTTGTTATTCTGTGACAGAATAACAGAATATTTTGTGATTCTGATACTGTGATTAAAGTCCTTCTAGAGTTAGGCATGCATATAAATGCCCTATGGCAAATGCTCAGGATTATTTATGACAGTAAAGACAGACAACTTTTTTGTTAGAATGGAGTGGATAGGAGTTAATTCACATTAACCTATGAAGATTTTTCTAAAACTAACTCACGATACATTGATGTTTCTCTGATTTTCAGTGTCACTGAGGTACTTTTAAAACTGTTGTCATTGTTATTCTCAAACACATTAAAGTTAACAGTTGCCAAATGAGCAGGAGGAACACTTTCCTAAAATTTATATAGTAAGATGTATGATGTGTTCCACAGGGAAAATCCATCCAGCACTCGAAGAAACATTGATCATGTATTCAGATTTATTTGGGTGATTCCACTGTGACTATTTATCTTTGTGTTAGTATGTGATATGTGCATTCATCACTGTCATCATTTAACTCTGCACCTCTAGCCTGGGCAGCCAGGAACCTTGAATTCCATTCCATGCCCTTCATCATCTGGTTTGTCCACACTTAAGCATATCTTCTAGTCCCAATCACAAGGGCTTTTCTGTAGCTCAATTAAAATAGAATTTTTTTCATCATCTGATGGACCACCACCCTTCATTGGATCAGATGAAAATCATTTATCTTTCCAGTGCACACACTGGTGTCATTGTAAGTCTCTGTGTAATGTCTTAATCAGCAGCAGTAGATGTCAGAATCTGATTCTTTCAGATTTCCTTAGATTTGAACTGCTTTCTGTACTAAAACATTAAATATGCTTAAAGTAAGATAACCAGTGTGGATTTCATGTAGGGGAAAAAAAAATAAAATAAGAAGACTACAGCACCTGGATCTGTGTCTAATACGGTAACTTCTGAAAAGTACCATTCCATAGATGGACTATAATCTCTGGTCTGCTTTTAATAAATGTCACCATCCTGATCTAGAGGCAAATGCACAACTATGGAAGATGGAATGGTTTGGAATGGTGATATACTGAAGATTAGATAAGGTTAGATAAAATTATACTCAGTCATAGAAATGAAATCATCCCTTAGACATTCTTCTGCATTGTTAACCTACTTTATTACTAACAAGGATTATTCCCATAAACATTCCAGGATCACAAATTCTCACTAATAAACAACAGAAGAAAGTATTCCTCCCTTTAATCTCCTCAGATGACCAGTTGTTGCAGAGCCCTTCTCTCGGTATCTGACTCTTCCCATAACACTCACCCCAAGACCTCCATTGCCTGGCACCCTGGACTCTGTTCTGGGTGCTGGGGGCAGGCAGTCTCCTGCAGCAGCGCTCAGTCTCCTGGCTTTCCATTAATCCAGTCTCACTAGCTCAGCACAGCACAGGCAGGACTCACGAGCAACACCAGTGGGAGGAGCGGCTCAGGGAGCCAGAGCATTGTGCACTCTTTGGGAACAGTGTACACTCCATGAGAATGTACATGAGAGCAATGTACACTCCATGGGAGCACTGTGCATTCCATATCAACACTGTACACTCCATGGGAACACTGTACACACCATGAGAGCACTGCGCGCTCCATGGGAACACTGTGTGCTCCATGGGAGCAATATACACTCCATGGGAGCCATATACCCTCCATGGGAACACTGTGCGCTCCATGGGAGCAATGTACACTCCATGGGAACACTGTACACTCCATGGGAGCCATATACACTCCATGGGAACACTGTGCACTCCATGGGAGCAATGTACACTCCATGGGAGCCATATACACTCCATGGGAACACTGTGCGCTCTATGGGAGCAATGTACACTCCATGGGAGCAATGTACACTCCATGGGAGCAATGTACACTCCATGGGAGCAATGTACACTCCATGGGAGCCATATACACTCCATGGGAGCACTGCACGCTCCATGGGAACACTGTACACTCCATGGGAGTCCTGTGCACTCCATTGGAGTGGCTGATGGGGAGAATCTGCCCCAAGGTTTCATCACAGCAAGGCCTCCCCCATGGAATCTCAGGAGAAAGTACCCTTGAAGTACCTTACAAGAAGTACCTCCTAAACAATGGCAATGAGCAATGTTCTTCCTACACCCAACTCCTAATTACACTTTTACTGTATACTCAGCAGATACACTTCCTGTGAAGGATTCTTCCTAAGCTGCAAATTGTGTGGAATCCTGTCTCCCTGGGGCTTGAGTAAACTGTATCCTTTTTATTACTCAACTCACAAAACAGGAGAGGCCTTAAAGAAGTACATACCCCCTGCTCAGCACTTTGCCTTGTACCAGCCTTTGCCTGCGAATTCCATTCACTGAAATGCTTTTCCTGTGATTCCCATGGGCTTCAAAGGTATGACGAGATAATTTTATCTTTATTACATCTCTCTTACAATTCAAAACCTCTAATCACTTTCTCCTTTCCTGAGTAAACCTGGAACTATCTGAAGAGAAATACCAAGAGGGAAATAAAGACCAGTATTGATACACTGCAGTAATTTCAACAACAACAAAATCATTGGCAGTTATATGGCAAAGAAAGGTGCAAAATTAGATTACTTTCAACTGATTTTAAATTCTGATATTGTTATTTTTTTGGGAAAGCTGTCAAGACCTCAGAGACATCCACTGACCTCTGCCACAAACTTTAACAGGTTCCACAGAGTAAAAAAAGAAAAATGCAATTGGCCCAAAATTACCATATCGAGTCAAGTGATGTGAATACTATAATACTCTTCAAATGTAAACATATGTTTCTCCTTTATTTTAAGAAAAGAACTAGAAAAGCTGAGGAAGCATTCTGGAGCTCTGTGATCATACTGCATTTGTTAGTATTCACTGAAATTCCAAGCCTACAAATCTCCGGGGATATACAAGACTGGATTGATTCAGCAGTGACTAGTAATGTAGGGAAAGAGCTAGGAAGGTCCAGGTCTGCAGTCCCGTGAGAGCTATAATCAGTTTACTTGCCTGAGAAGCAAAACACTTCAAGCTGACCAGTCACATATTTTCAAATGTCAAGAACTGTAGCGTTTCCTTGAGGTATCTCAGTACCCCAGGGGTGCTCCAGGTTGAGCAGCACAGAACGAGGTATGACAAACCCCCCTTGTGAGTTCTGCGGGTCCCGGTTATCAAATCCTTGGCCCAGGGACAGATGAACAGCAGCACGGGTCTGGGGGTTGAACAGAGGTGTTTATTCAACGCATGGTGGAATCCAAGACAATTACCTGCCACGTGCAGATGGCTTTTATGCACACAGAGGGTAGGAGGGGTTGGGGTAGGAGTCAGGTGACTACCCAATGACAGCAGAGCTTGAGAGGGGAATTAGGGGAAATAACATGGGTAGAATAGGGTAAGGGAAGGATTGCAACACCTGGGTTGGACCAAAAGCCAGGGGAAAAGCAGGGGTGTGCTGGGTTAAAGCATAAAATGAAAATATGGATACATATGACTTAAAAAGCACACTGCAACAAAAAACCACCCTTGAAAATTCACCACCTCCCCAAATTTTCTGTGCTGAAATGGCTGGCACCATTGTGAAGGATATTGACTTAGTTCAGTCAAGCAAAGGGGATGAGGAAGTTAACTTTTCCCTCAAAATCACTGCTAGTACACTGATCCGTATTTTGAGCCACTAAGTCATTCACTGGATTAACAGGCATAGCTGTCTCCATGCTGAAGTATGAGGTAGCCACACAATTAGAAGATCAAGTTGATGACAAAAATGAGCTGATACTTGTCACTGCCTCCCAGAACAGTTCATTCAGTTTAGGTGCTGCTACCAGTAATTAGGTATCCTTGTATCCAAGAGGAATGCTTAGCTTGCTCCCATACTGCAAATCAAATGACGGGCAGTTTTAAATAATGACCTCAAGCTCCCACTCCCCTACTCTCATCTTCTTTTTGCAAAGAATTTTACCCCATAATCAGGGCCCATTAATTACTGTTACATAATGTAAGAAGTAAGGCAGATGTCCGAAGCATAGTTTTAAAATGAAGTAGGTGTGGAATTTAATCTAATGTGGTTTAGAAGTCTCTGATGAAAACTAGGCTCATCATTGGGCCTCCCAGCTCTTCATTGCCAGCTTCCTTGGCAACCGAAGCTTAGTCATGAGCCATGGAAACATTCATATGGCACTGTATATATCACATGATTTTCCAGCAATTCCCATCACTCACTTCTTGACACCTAAAGTCAGCAGGGTTCAGACAAGCAGCTCCAGAGAGCAGCGCTCCTCTCGCAGGCTGGCCACTGGGCTTCCACTTGGTTAAAGACAGGCAAAGTCACGGGTCTGCATGTGCTCACAACAACACAGCTGCATGCTGTTAGAGCAGCTGGTGCCTAAGAGAGGACTGATAAATAAGGGTTTGTCCTGCCTGTGGCAGTGGAATGTGATAGCGGGGGGAGAGGGCAGAGCCAACAGCACCCGTGAGAATTCACCTGCCTTACCAAAGGTCAAGAATCACAGTCACAGGTTACAGCTTCAGCACACTGCTATCACCTTTAAAATGAGATCACCCACACTGTGAGAAAAAACACAACAAATTAGTCAAGAGGATTTCTGTTTTTTACCATAGATACCTCCAAATGTGAGCTGTAACATCAATTGTTTCAAGCAATCTTTTGTGTCAGGATCTTTTTCAGGATATGGAATAACAAAAGAGCTGAGCATGATTTCATCTGAGGCATTGAAAATATGCTAATTGCTTTAGCCAACTGATAGATTAAAACAGAAATGCAGTATTTACCTAATTCAAGGTATTTCCCTCAGAGAATATTAAAAAATCTTCACAACAAAAATACCAAAATTATACTGAGACTTTTTTCCTGAGTTCTGAATTATACTTCAAAGCAAATAATGAAATATTGCATTTATATTATTTACAGACTCATTTTTTCTGTTTTTTTTCTTTCTTTGTGCAGAGTTTTCTGCATTAAAACATATTTCCTAAAATTTGCAGTCTGTTTTCCACTCCATTCTCAAAAGATAATTTCAGAAACTAAGATTTTAAATTTTTTTTAAGTTGCAATACTTGTAAAGACAATAACTAGCAACTCTATTAGAAGTTAAAAGTAAATTTTCAACGATCCTTCCAAAAATGCATGGTAGGTCCACTATATACATCAAAAGCGTAACTGTTTATGTTTTATACTTTTTATTGACAGATTTTAATAATTAATATATTTATATTAATAAATATGTTAGACTGTATGCTAATAAATATAGTAGACTGTAAAGACAATACAGGAGAACCAAGTGGTGCACATGCAGTGATATCTGGAAGTAAATGCACTTTAAACAAACTAGTGATAAAGCGAACATTTATGAAGTGGTTCATTCAGGTCTGATTTGTACTACTCTAATTAACTGGACACTGTCCTTGACCAAATTTTTTTTTAAATTGTGAAAATTCTATTTTCTTCTCACATTTGCCACCTTGAAATCTGAGAAATACCCATTAGCAGAAATATGTGGTTAATATTACCCTGAAAAATAAAAGCCACAATGCATGGAAGCACTGCTTTGTTAATACCTAGAGGACACTGATTTGATTATGCCTCTTATCTTTTGTTTGTAACATATTTTGACTATATAGAACTGTGCTTTTATTTATTTTTTTCAACCTGTGATTTCTTTCTTGTAGATGTGTAAAATACATTTATCATCTCTGACATTACACCCAGGTGTCTGATTTCAAGTTCTCCTATTCTGGTATGCCTCCTGTCCTTCTCATATTGCAAAGTTATGTGAAGAGTTTAAATTCCTCGTATCCAATGTTCTTCTCAGATTTCAATAGCAGCATAAAGGCCATATTCTCAAAACCATAAGACTATTTCTAGGTAAACTTTAAGCTAAGATACATCAGCAGGTTGGAACCACAAAATTAAATTACTTATAATATTACATAATTTTCTTACCAGAAAAGGATAACCATTCACTGACAAATAGACCAATATAAACTCGAATAGCAACATATTTGTGGATTTATTTCAAAGGCTAAGTTGTTTAAATAATCTTCAGAAATTCCTTCATGATGCAAGTAGAAGGAAATGCCTGATGCAAATGATTTCCTGTAAATGTTTGCTTACACTTTTAAACAAAATGGCTTCATTACTGCTTGTTACTTGTTTCTGCTCATTTACTGTACATATTCAAATAATGTTTTTATGCTCAAGGGTAAAAGGGGACTAAAAGCATGTGGTCTTACCTCTGCTTTCCTTTCCTGTACAAATTTGATTAAACTTGTATGGATTTCTTGCAGGCATCTGACTCCAAAAAAAAGCTGTGGGCACTATAAGCAAAAGCAGGAAAAGGGTGCCAAACTGCTTTAAGGCTCCACATCCTAGTATTAGTTTTCATCTTCTGAAATGTGAAGACAACTTTAGAGGAATAAAATATTCAAGACAGTGAAGAGTTTTGTCACTTGAGTAGCAGGGCTTGGGTAGGAACTTGAAGATACATGGATGCATGTAAACTCATCCTGAATTGGGTTTCTATCAGCTTTAACAGCCAGGTCTCTTTACCAGACTGCAGTGAAAAATTATGCTGAATTCTCATCCTTAGCCAGCTGAGAACCTACAGGACTGTTTTGTATTACTTGGGTGGCTTGCATTTAAATTTGTCTCACCTGGATGGAGAGGAGCGTTGGGGCTGTGCTCCACAACTCACTCACTGCAGCTGCTGCTACTGGACAATGCATCTTCCCTCTCCCACATTACCCTTCCACAACTAAGAGTCTCTCAGCCTTGGTTCTGACCAGGATTTTCCTGACAGTTTGTTGGATTTCTCTTTTTCACAGAGCAGTGTTACTATGATAGATCATGGATAAGCCCTGATCTCTCAGGGTTGAATCCTAATGACACATAATCAAATGCAGACTCAAAATTCCATGTAATTAAACAGGGATAATTTCTCAGTACAACAGAATTTCAATTAAACAAAAAAGGCTGTGGCCAGATATAGGATGCAAATATAAGAAACTGCACCAATGAATGCATAAACTGCTTTCAGTTAATGGCTGGACACAACCCAGTTCAAAGGCTCAGGAGTATCCATTTCTTGGAGCTCAGACACCTGGATAGTCCATGAAACTGCAAGCTGAATGGGACACAGTTGCTCACTGCTGTTGTTAGAAGGAATTTGTTTGACGCGAACTCTAAAAATAAGGAAATCCCAAACTCTTAACTCTTTTTACAGGTTTCCTGTGATAACTGGAAACGTATGATGTTATGACACAATGAACTTTAACTGTGTCATGGTGAAAAGAATTCCTGAGATTCCTGATAATGGCAGCTGGTTATACTTAAGAAAGAAACACAGCTTGTTCTCATTATTCACCACTAACTCTGGGGAAGAAGACGGCATCTTTCAGACACTTACAACTGGTTCAAAATTAAATTCCTTGGAATCAAACCTACTGAATAACTTATGTCAATGTCTGACAAGGTAATGTATGAATGATACAGTTCTACCTTTAAGATTAATCATCCTTAAACAAAACAAAAAAACATTGATGGCATACTGGTCTCCCAGAGACAATGTTCTACAGCAAAGAGAAAATTAAAGGATTTTTAAATAGTTTATAACTGTACAGGGAGAAATCCATCCAGGGAGAAAACAAAACCAAACCATCACAGCAAAAACATCGCAACTTTTACCTCTGACACTGGCAACCCCTCAGCTGGTCCTTCACAACTTTGGATTTAGGAAGTCAGAGGTATTATGTGAAATACAGCAATCCACAAGCAGCCACAAGGTCTTACAGACATGTGCAGGCTTGTCTTAAGGTGTCAAAGAGATTAAATCCCAGAAGCGTAGGCAGCCAAGGCCAAGGAAAAAAGGAGTTTACAACTTCAGCATGTGTCAAGCTTGCTCATCAAAGTTAATACTTTCTTCAATTACCTTTTCTCCTATAGATCTTCTGCAAGAAATGGTCCATCTACTCTCAAGGATAGTTTCTGAATTTGTGAAAGCCTGTGACAGTCACCCTCACCCAGCCTTGCTGAGCATTTAGAGTATATATTGTGACATTGTGATGTGTGGAAGACACACAGAAAATGTGTTTTGGGTCCAGTCTGCCTAAAACATACCTGTGCCTTTAGGGCTGGCTATTGGCTTTTGGAAGTTACAGGAGGGAGATTGCATGCAAAAATGTAACCTTGGCTGATTATCTCATTAAGAATAAAAATTTAAAATCATAAAGTAATAAATTCTAGTCTAACTGCAATAAAACATTTGCAAAATAAACAAAACACAAAGCATGAATATCACAGGATGATTTGGACATAATTTATAATTATAATTAACTTCTTGCTGGCAGCATTACCATATAAAATGAGACAACATTCAACGCATTCAAGACAACATCATTGCACACCCTAAAATTAGGCATTATAAAGATAGCTATTCTCAGAATAATTATATCAAAGTTTCACTGGCACTTTGGACAAGTCTGTGATAATACTTCAACTTAATACAATGACCAATTTTAACTAAACATTTGTTTAACATATTACTGTGCAATATGGATTTAATAGTAGTTTAGATCTGTAATCTTGGTTTTCATTAGTCTGTAACCTTTCATTGTCATTTGAAATGTGCTGTAATTTCTAAACAGTCCTCAGGAATGCAATTATTTTTCAGTGCCATGAATTTCAATACAACTACTTGCAAATATGGTATGAGAGCAAAAGTACTCAAGAATTTCCAGAGTATTTGCAGTAATAAACTGAGAAGAGGCCTCTGATTGCAAAATACAGCCAGTTAATCAGTAGAATAGGTTGCTTAGGCAATGGGGAGTATCTACTGCTGGTAGTCTTTAAGAGCAGGTAAAACAGGATGCGGGACACGTGGAGGTGGAGCTGACCCTGCCTTATAACAGGGGTCTCTACTGCCCTTACAGGATTGCCCTTCCACAATCACTTGTTCCACTGCAGTCCTTCCGTGGCCTTACCTGTTATCTGCATTTAGTTTTCAGCTCATTCTAAAAGCCTCAGCCACCCCTATACTCAAGAAACCACACAGAATGACATAATGAACTAGTATAATACTCCTATTTTGCATGTGCATTATTT
Source organism: Acrocephalus scirpaceus scirpaceus (assembly GCA_910950805.1). NCBI lineage: Eukaryota > Metazoa > Chordata > Aves > Passeriformes > Sylviidae > Acrocephalus > Acrocephalus scirpaceus. The sequence goes on from OU383773.1 coordinate 18,538,460, forward strand.
TCTTTCACATGCCTCTTCCTTGTATTTAAAGGAGCATACACTTCCCCGCATGCATGCATGGACATGTGTAAATTCTAAGCACAAGAAGGTCCCACTCCTGATTAGCCTTAAAATGACCCCAAAATAAATGTTTGGTGACACATGCTCCTTAATCAAGTTGTATGGGTACATATCACAATGTCATCTCACAGCTATGATGCTGTGGGCAATAGCTGAGACTGTTCAGTACACAGAGGTGACACATTTTTTTCTAAAATAAAAGCATGAGTAAATATCTAATAGCAACACTAACATTATGTCATCAGTTTTGAAGAGGAAATTACTCCACAGATTAATGAGGAATTCTACATGGAAGTCAAAGGTATGATGCAGTCTTATAGCATCAATCAAGAGATAAATATGATCTGACCTACTTCAAACAGCCCAGCCTTTAAAAGAGAGAAGATAAAAAAAAAGGCAGAGTATGAGAGTCCATATTTATCTCTGATGTAACACCAACAAAGCCAACAGAATTCCTTGAAGTTCAATGTGCCTCAGAGCACCACATGGTAAGTGCCATGGGTCATCCTGTAATCTGCAAGGTATGATGGATTGGAAAAGCAATGACATTTTCCGTTCCTATTTAGGAAACATTATACTAAGAAATATCACAGGACTGTATCTCACAAAAATGTTTATTACTGTGCAAAAATGGATGTATCAATTCTCTAAACAATTTCACGAATTCAAATATGAACACACTCTAGGAAGTCCTCTGGAATGAACAAATCACAAGGTTTCCTAGAAAAACTGATTTTTTCTATATTATACACAGTAAACATAATTAAGCTGTATATAACTCTATTGAAAAGCAGTGAGAAATTAAATAGGTTATATTTTATTTTCTCAAAATCCTAAACTTGGAGATCATTCATTCATCTGATCAAGTCAGACTATACTGATCCCCAGACATAGTAATTTCCTTCTTCCTTAGTGCTGACACCAAACATGATAGTGTTCCCTGGCCCCCCTGAAGTCATGTTCTAAAGAGAGAGACATTAATAGATAATGACTGGGAAGAGAACACATAAATACCTTTTAAAAAATTAACAAACCTCAATTTCCTTGAACACGTGAGCAATAAGAAAAAGTCACCCAGTATCTGTTTAGGAAATACCTCTAAAAATTTCTCAGTCATAACTTTCTTCTGGCTTTACACTCTGTGACAAGGGCCACTATTTTCTTGTGATGACAAGGAGTGTCCAGTCTCATCAAAGTTCCTAGCCACTGACAGCCATTCACATTTAGCATTTTCAGTCACTCTGATCAGGATCTCTAACCCAAGTGCTGCATTTCCAAAAGGACAAGACCCTTGCCAACAAACTGGGAATGAGCAGTCCCAGGGAAGGAGGGACTAAAGGAGTTATTACTTTCCCACTATTTCCAGCACAGGTCTGTGTCACACTGTTTACATCATGCATCATTCATCTGCTGTGATGAAATGTAACCCTGCATTTTAAAAAAAGACCTCTGCAACAGTGAGGATACTATATCTTTGTGAGAAGAGTTTCACATATTTTCCGTGGGCATCAACTGCTCCTGCTTCTATTTAAATCTGTGTGGCCCTCTTCAGAGGGCAGTATTCACTTCAGGAAGCCCATTCAGAAGGTGCTGAGCATAAGAAGGGGAGAAGCCAGGATGGCAGCAGACAGCAATGTGGCTCCTGAAGAAAAGCCGAGCACTGCTCCTGCGAAAAGGACTGTCCACAAGATCCGGATGGCCAGCCAGGTCTTCAGCTTGGCACAAGGCTGGCAGCAGTGGGCATCCGACCACCATGAAAAGCAAGAGCAAGAGCCCTCTGGATGGGTTCCCACTGCAGAAAGCTCATCAGCTCAGCCTGTACAGGAAAGCTCCTTTGAAAAATGGCAAATTCCATCCATCAAGAGGGACCAAGAAAAAGATGATGAAAAATCCTTAGCAAAGGAATTGGTGACAATAAGAGATGCTGAAAAAAAATCAAGGGAATCAGATGAAAACTTCAAAACGTTTAGCATTAAAAGCAAAGAGGTGACCAAAACAGTCATCAGCAAAGCCTATGAACGAGGGGGCGACGTCAGCCTCCTCAGTGAAAGATACGAGAACAACAACAGCAGTTCTGAGATGACCAAACTCAAAGAAGAATCAAGTACTATTGACAAAATTCTTAGTAGCAAATTACCTTCATCCATAAGAAGGAAGTGTTCAAATGTGGTATCAGAGCTAACCAAGGGCTGGGAGAAGATGGAAGAAGAGGACAAAGATGGGGCCAAGGGAGAGCTGCTACTTAAGTGTCGTGATGACAGCCTGGATGCCCAGGACAGTGGCTATGGGGAAGCAGAGGACAAGCTTGAGCAGGAAGACAGTGACCAGGAGGTGATGGCTGTGAGGATTAAACGGCCTGCCCCATCTCTGTAAGTAAAGCATCTTCATTACATCAATTACATCAATACATCAAAAGTATCTTCATTATACAAATGGCAGAGGGGTACAGCTTTCCATGAGGAAAAAGGGGGTGGGGGGGAATAGTAGGAAGTGGTCAAAGATAAATTATTACTAATTATTACTCTTGGCTTAGAAGAAATAAATCAAAATTCAGGAGACCTTTCACATATCACTCTGTGCTTAAATAGTTACTCAACAACCTTGGATTATGTACCTAACACAAAAAGTCAGGAAGTTATATTTTGGAGATGTTAATTATATTTAATTTTCACACTGGATTTACCAGCTCATCAAAGTAACTTCTTACTTCTTAATACTTCAGTCCATATTTCAGAATCACAACTTCTACCTCATCAAGAGCCTTCAGCTATTCATTTATTTCAAATGTTGTCTAAATCCATATATTTGACAAGTAATACTTCCAAATACTTTTCATTATTTTGCTTAGTATAAATTGTAAATATTCTCAGGAGCAATTTGAAGAGAATGTCCCAAATTAATGTTGCAGGAATTACTTCCACATACTTCTTGCCAAAAGTTGGGTTCAACTGCTTCGCTTTGGAAGCTTCCCATGAGTTTGGAGTTCATCAATTCAAAGAAAGGAAAATTTCACAGTATCTTGGACCCCAAGTTCACACCGTATCTCAATCGCATTTTCAGAAATTAAAAATTGGATCAGCACTAATGATGAAAAACTGATGAAAATGCCCAGCCTTTGTGATCCCTGTGCAGACAGGCAGGCAGACTGTATTATGGTCACTGTTTTGGTTTTACATCTCCCTACTGATGAACATTATCGTGACCATTAGACTGTGACTAACACAGTTATTGATTTCAACCATACAGTACCTTTAAGCACAGCTATCTGAACACACACCCCCAGAGCTATTTTAACTGTTCAGATGCGATTAGAATGATGCTTTGCTGTACAGCTCCTGTCAGCTCCTGTAAGAAGAAAATGGTTAACAGCCCAAGTGAAAAAAGCTCCCCAGTAACCTAGGTTGTGGTAAACCAATTTGTGGCACCTGCTTTTGGCAAGGACTGTGTGCAGAATCCTTTCACAGAAGTTAGGGCCTCAAACCAAAGATTCCAAACATACAGTGGGAAAAGGATACATTTGCAGCACTTATCTGTAAACAAGTTCAATTAAAACAATTTTCTCAGTTTCAAATGTTATAGTAGAAACAGATCAACTATCTAGCTTCTGTTAAACTTTTCTTATATTTTCCTCATATGTCTAATTTTAATGCTGCTACTTGAAAAAAGATTGATTAGCCATATTTACTGTGGTCTAAATGATTGAAATAACACCCTCTATGTTACTTACAGATCTTTCTTCCACTGAAATTGGACTGAAAAATAATTTTCTTCATTTACAGTGCTATCAGGACTGGACTTTTTTTTACCTATTAACTTTTTAAAATTTATTTTACAGCCTCAGAATATAGTGTTTCAGCCTGCTACCTTTATAAACCTTTCAATATAGTTTAATCTTCAAAAAAGCCATAAGTACACAGTTGTTAGAGCATATCTCCCATTTTCCTCTCCACATTCCAGGAAAAAAGCATCAATGCAAGTATTTTGTTTTCCTCACATTAGCACCTTCATTATTCCTTCACTACTTACTGGAATAAGGTTGCTTCCTTAGTAGAAGGTCTGTTGACTCCTACTGGCATTAGAGACACTATTCTGCTCCTGCTCAGGAGCAAAAGGTATGCAACAAAAGGGATATGAAACTCAAAATGTTAAAACAGGATTCATACATTTCCCCTACAGGGTAAATATGCAACATAGACATTATTTGCCTAGGAGATCAGAATGCATTTAGGATGATCATTGTGGTTAATAGGTTAACTTAGTTGATTGTCGCATGTAAAGGACTTTTTAGAGTGGGTAAAAGTTCGTAACCTTCACTTTGGATGCACTATCCTTTGTGGAAGTGCAGTAGAAACATGAAAAAATGTTTCTATGTGTACACAATTCACATTCTAAACTTTTCATTAAGGTAAACAATGGCAAAAATAGCACTTCAGCAACTAGAAATAGTTAAATTACAAGCTGCATTAAAAAAGTAAGGTTTTTTCAAGTCCACGTGAGGCATGCTAAAAGCGAAAGGATAGATGAGATGGTTTTCTCAACCACTGAGAAGATGAGTTGGATGAGAAAGGCAATAATAATATTCTGCTAGAAAGGAAAATGGGTTTCAGTAGAAAAAGGAGGGAATACATTCTAGACCATTAAATTACAGCAAGTAACAAAGACTGCAAAGCCTCCTGCTGCCTCATTCCCCCTCTCCACTCAACCTGGAGAACCAAAGCTCTAGGACTTTCTCAGGTCATAGTCCCTGGAGAGAAGGGGAAACAGCTGGCTGTAGCTGAGGAATAAGCCCTCCATGATGACACCTACTCATAAATTCCACTGAGACTGATGGCATCACTTCTTCAAAGCAATTTTTATTCACTCAGGATTTTTTTTTTCTGCCTTAACTGATAGCTTCCCACATGAAGAGCTAGTGAAGTAATCTAAGCTTCAGTTGGAGTTCAGACTGTGCTGGCACAGGGTTTCTATGACCTTTGGGACAGCCATAGGCTCCAGGAGACAAATTCCTTTGCATAGCCAAACCCTGTTCCCATAGCTCCTCTGGACAATGAAGGCACAAATCAAGTGAAGGGACAAAGGATCACAGCTTTCCCTTTCTCCGTATGACAACAGATTATATAGAAGAGCATTTGGTTTATTGTCAGGAAAACAAATTGTCTGGATTTACCCCACTAGTATATTTTAATGTTTTCCTGCCAACACCTACCTGTTAGTCACTTACACAAAATTACAGGTACAGACACACTGCCTACTCTCAAGATGCTCTGTAACCACACCACAGAAGAAAGGTGCATTTACCTGACCACTCAGAATGCAAAACTCTTCTGTTTTTTCACCAAATTGATAGGGAAGAGCATTTGAGGTTTTTTTAAACACAGTTCCTCAAGACAGCCAAGCCTATCTTAGGGCAACTCCACAGCTAATAAAGCAGTGCAGCTTCCCTAATTCTTTTTCTGTCTCTGGCACTAGGTGTTTGCAATTCTTACCCTAGCATAGCCCTGCCCAATACTGGCATCTTTCTGGTGCACTGATCTGAACTGAGGACATCTCTATGACACCTATTCTCTATTTCAGCCAGCTTTGTAGAAAACAAAGGAGTGTTGAAACCGAAGGGTAATACCATTTTCTGCAACTTTGCAGCACTGTGTACTGTTTGCTAAGTGCATTTTTATTCTCCGGTGTTAACATTCAGCTGAAATTACTGGGGAGGTTTCAGAGCAGCCTTTTGGAGAGTAAAAATATTAAAAACCAAGTAACTTTGGCACAGCACAGCATAGTCCCAAACTGAGTTCTGTACATACACATTGACAGGATGTAGACAGCACAAAGACTAGCTCAGACTATCTATAGCTTCCCCACAACATGTGAGATTGGCCACAAGAGGATAGAATGCCTGCCAGGCATCATCCAGAACTATTACAGCCATTAAAAAAACCAAAACCAAAACACCTGAAGGTTTCTCCTTATCCTTTGTCCTTGACACTTCCAGGCTTCTAACCTACCAATGGGAATGTGAATTTTGGACTTCAATATTTATTTAGAACCATACTCCAAATACAGAAGAATAGACAGAGCTACTCCACTCAATTAGCTTCCTTTTGTTGCTATAATCATTGACATCTATTACAGAGGACAGATTTTTCTAGGCATTACCCTGTAGTTTTCAGCCAGGTCATACATCTACAGCAATCAGCATCTCTAAACTCAGGGCAGGCACACTTCAGGCTTGGCCAAGCATGCAGGAATGGGGAACTGCTTCACTCACCAAAGATACAGAAAGTGCAGGTAATCAGCAACATACTGCTAGCTCCCTTAGAGAATTAAGTCATTCTGGGGTGAAGTTTGTCATAACAGGCTCAGATTGGGGCTGGAAGGTGGTAGTGTAGACAGGATAGAGCTGCAATCACTGAACTTGCCTTTGAGTGCAAACTGAATGTGGACCAACAGCCCTTAGAGAACTAACTTAGAAGTGGTGAACTTGTGCCACCTGGTGGATTCCATCTTGTCCCAAAAACACAGTAACCCAGTTACCAGTAGAGACCAATAGACAGCAGAATTGCATCAGGAAAGGAGGAGATGCAAAGCTCAGGTGTGTTTCTCTGTCTTTCAGCGCCAGCCGGCTAAGCGAGGAGGCGCGCAGCAACGCACGCAGGAAATGCAGCGCTGTGAACAGCCTCAAGGACAGGTGGCAGGAATGGGCCGACCAGCACATCATAACACAGAAGCTGAACCCCTTCAGCGAGGAGTTTGACCACGAGCTGGCCATGTCCACACGCCTGCACAAAGGAGATGAAGGATACGGCCACCCAAAGGAAGGAACCAAAACTGCTGAGAGAGCCAAGAGAGCTGAGGCCCACATCCACCGGGAGATCAGGGACATGTGCTTCATCATTGAATCAATGGCCAAGCCACGGCCCGACGGCAAGATCCAAGTCACTTTTGGGGAACTCTTCGACAGATATGTTCGTATTTCAGATAAGGTTGTTGGGATTCTGATGAGAGCCAGGAAACATGGTCTGGTGGACTTTGAAGGAGAAATGTTATGGCAAGGAAGAGATGATAATGTCATAATTACTTTATTAAAATAAGTTAGGCTATAAATAGAACAACTTTAGGAAAACTTCCCTCTTCTTCTCCCTTGCTATTAGCGTTTGCACATTTTGAATATAATGTTCACCACATAGAAAAGAGAATTTTTTGAAATATGTATTTTATAACTAGTGCATGATAACCCAAACATCCAAATGGACTTCATTTTGTACCAGAAGTGCTTGCAGGACAATTAAGTTAATTACTTAACTTAAAAATAAGGAGAAAAATACTGAAAAATAAGGAGAAAAATTTATATGAAATATAAGCAGCTGATGATAAAAGCCCAAAGCAATATAAACAGCTACAAACTAATTCCAACTGCTACTTCTTGTTACATTAAGATATTCCACACCTGTTTAAACTGGAATATAAGGAATATGAAACATGCCAGATCAGAAGCTGAATGACAACATAAACTCAAAGTTTTTGATCTGAAAAATGGTCTTGTGCATGCACTTCCTTTCCTAATTAATTAATTTAAATACAAGTAAAATTACCTTGTTATAATATAGAATCAAGGATACCATATTTGTTTTTTTTTTTATAAGCACGATTTGTAACTATTACTACAGTATTATCTTGTTGATACAACTGTGGATACAGCTTTCTATTCTACATCACATAAAAATGCTTCTTTTTATAAGTGGGGTTTTGTATATTTATTGTATTTATATAACTAATTTTTTAGATTGTTTCATATTTAAACTAATGGAGGTTGGAATGTAATGAATAAAAATGTTTTTATTAGATAGCTACTTAAAAAATACCTTCTATGCAACATCCTATCTGATTATCTATGCAGATACTGTTCTTATAAATACAGGGAAAAATAATATGTAACATATAAAAACTAGCCAGGTGTTGTACTTTTGTATACAGCAAAAAAGTGACTAAGGTCATCATCTTCCATGGAAATGTACCTCTGTGAGAAAAGAGAGAAACAGCATTCATAACTTTGAGGAAAATGTTGTTTCACATTACATAGAAATACTGACCTAATTTTACAGTATTTGCCATTCCAATGTCACTGAAATAATATATTTCAGTCCAGGTGATGCTCAAGAGGACTAAATGCTAATGAACTAATACTTCTAGGACTTAAAATTGTATTATTCACAAATCTGAGAACTCTGTAAGGTCTCTGCTACTTAGTGGATTAGAGAGATCAGTTTCTCTACTACTGTAAAAATAGCTGTCTTGGTAAAATGTATGCACTTCACATGAAAAACATTTGTTTCAGAGCAGATGCCTGGGCAAGAAATGAAAAAGAAGTGGTTTTTTCCCCCTTAAGATTCTTTCAAACTGAAAGAGCAAATATCTTCTTAAGAGAAACAGAGGTGTATTAACATCTTGTCTCTGATAAAACAAGTATTGCTGTCTTATTATGAGTACAGGTACTCCAGTTTGAAGATTCAATGTACAAATAAACCAAATATTTTATAACTTAATGATACAAGAACTGACTGCTACATGTATTCTAAATCTATGTAAATCATTGATATTTTAGGCATAGTTATATTATGTGACTCTGCAAGAAAAATAAATTGTAAGATGGAATCAACAGAGCTTATTTAATGTTTTCTTGAGATCTCTTAGACTACTCAAGTTGACCTACAAAACTGATGTCTTAGTGTAATACATACCATAATTTTCACCTGCAAATTCTTATTCTTTACATCTTTATATGTACATATATATATACATCTTTATATATATACATACATATATATATATATATATACATCTATATATACATCTTTACACCTTTTATAGCTGTCTAAATTGTCTTGAAAAAATTTTGTTGTCAAAGGAATACATGAACTATAAATAAAACCCTTAACTATTTCTTGGCTTATTCTCTCACACACCAGAAAACAAATACATGTGCATATTCAGTGAAGTAAAATACCAGTAAGTTGACTCAAAATATAAGCACATCTTTCTTTTCATAGGCAAGTATTTCCTGTGAAGGTTTCTCTGTCCAAAGCACCAGAAAAAGATTTCAGAGTGCATGGCAACAGACCTTATACAAAACACCTGCATGAAGAAGACACACTAAAGGCATGTAAGTGTTAAGTGAATTACATATTTCTGCTTGTGAGAATTCTCATCCTACCATAGGAAAGCACAGCAGCTGTAACAATGTAATCACTATTATGTATCATCAACCTCACCGATTGCTAAGTTCACCGCAGGTAACTTAGCCTCCCATTCAGTCATCCCAGTGTTAAAATCTATGCAAAATAAACCAAACCCCGCCTTTTTCCTATTCTTCTCCTTCAATTATTTTATTTCCAATTGGACAAGAAAACCACGTGACATAGCTAGTATTTTTGCTCATACTACGTTCCACTATTTACCTTTGAGTAGGCAGTATCATGCAAAGCCTTCTAATTTCTGAAAGGAATTTACGATTTTTGTCAAAAAGAAATATTAAATATTGATGTAAGTTATGGTGTATGGAAGCATTTCATGTAGGTTATATGCTTTATAACATTTTTTTCCATTAAGTTGTGTGACAAATTTATCCATGGTGTGAGAGATAAAACTGACCTCATTAAAATAAAACCAAACAAAAGTAGTCCCTGAATATCCACCCTAACTCTCGTACTATACTGTGTTACATTCCTGTGAAACTAGCACAACCTCCACCAAACTTAAATATTCAAAGTAGAGAGGTGATAAAGGTAAAAACCTGCTTGATTAAAGAAGTCTCTGTAAATTTTTAAGACTTGCTTTTCCTGGTTCTTTCACAACGATTCCTTCTTTACAAATGTTTCTGTACAACCAAGGTTCAGTAATACAGCTCATTTTTAAATCTGGGGAAGGCTACTGAAATAAAATTAGCTGTAGTGAAGAACATACTATTTATGGTGATATGTTCAATCATTACTCATCACAGAACAGATACTAGCAGGCCCTCCTCTCACAGCCATTTCAGCTGCTATGTAGACATTGCACTGCCCCAACATCTCAACTAAAGCCACTGCTGACACCTCAGGGCACAAAGCAGATTAGCATTCAACAGCAGGTGTACTATTAGCAGTGTCATTATCACAAGAGAAAGCAAACTACGATTACAAAGTCTGTAAGGTGAGCAGGACAGCAGAAAGCAGAGCTGGCACTTCTGCAGTGACACAGACAGCAGGACTGGCTTGCACTTGGTTTGCACGTACTAAACCAAGTGTACACTGTTCCCTGAGCTGGACAATTCCTCTCTCTGCTCCAAAAGCACAGTGTAGCTCTCTATCATTGCAGTAGCACATACGTTTAAGAGGAGAAAGAGGAGGTTTGTTCCCTTAATTGAGCCCCAAACTGTAGCGACAACAGTAAAACACCCTGATTATATGTTTTCTTTTATGAAGGGAGAACATAAAATTGAGATTAAGATTCAAATACTGAATGAAGAATACAAGATTATTATTTTTTTTGTTTGAAGCTGAAGGAATAGTTAATGTTCTTACTCATCTTCCAAGAGCAAATTTTATTCAGATATTCTAATTCCTGTACAAAAAAATAACTAATGCAATATAAACAGGTGAGCAGGAAGAGGCAAGCAAAAGCCATATGTCATAAATTATGACCTTTTTGCAGATTACACAAAAGCAGTAACTAAGACAGGATTTAGAGCCAAAAGGTGATGATTTAAGAATCCCATGTTTGGATCCCAGGTACCCAAATAAGACATCAAGTTACTCAGTGAATCCATGTATGCTGAGACACGGTCTTCTGGCAGCAAACTCCAGATAATGGGTCTCACAAGCCTTCAGTGAATGTCAAACCTCAAAACTTCACAATCATAGAAACAAACCTTGCCAGGAAAGAGGGAAAGGAATTCTACTGCAGAAGAAGGATAATGCATTGAAGGCAGAGGAGAGCTCGAGACAGTGCCTTTTATGTGTGTCCTACAGAAATTAACTACACCTCTGGTAATAAAATTCATGGTCTTGCCTAAACAGACATGTGCTACTTTCTATAGATCCCTTACATAGCCAGTTGCAGCATGAAGTACTGCCACAGTCACTTATGCTTTAAATCAAATGTCCTTCTACTCCTTAACTAAGTTAGTATTTTACAAATTTTTCGTAAAATACTACTTGGCTGATTGCTACTGTACTGCTTACTAAACACTATCCTTGATTTCCACTTTTTTGCTTTCTATTTGCTTTTCCAAGACTGGTCTAATACTTGGAAACATTCAGCTACTGAAGACTTTTTGTGTAATTTCATTTAATTCTTCAAAATGTAATTATTTATAAAATTCTTCACATCACTCTCTAAAAAACTAAAATATGCTTTACTTGCAGTATGAGCTTAGGATAGTGAGACTATGCAGTTGAATTAATGGTTTTGTCAGCAAGGATGAGCTGAGACTTTTTTTCCCCCCTCTCCCTCTTCAAAATGGTTGAAGACAATGTATTTCATTCCCATTGATTCCCTCTGGGCTTTAAAAAGCCCCAGCAATGCCAAAAAAATATGAGAAAATGAATCCTATACATTCCGTTGTTAAATGAACAGCAAAAAAATGCCATTTGTGCTTCTACATGAACTCCACCTTCTAAATAAACTCCAACTCAAGTTTATTTTTACATATATTTAGATTTATTTGCTATACATCACTGTGAGCTTATAGTACTTGAAATCCATTACAGGATTTTTTTTGTTGTTGTTGTCATAATCATTTGTAACTCCACAAAGACAATAATACTGCTGTGGAAGACCAAAGGGGAGAAAAGCCATTTCAATTTATTTACAGTTTCTTACTTTGTAAACACTTACTCTACACATTGTACTAATTTCTAATAAGGATAAAGAGATATACATAGAGACAGGAAACAAAGCCCTGTTTTTCTATTCATATTGAGCATTAGCATATTATAGATGAAACATCTGCCCTTTCTTGTTACCATAGCAGTAAGCTGTCTTCAAATAAGTTTTTTCTTTTTTTACTTTCCAGAAATGTAAATATTTTGAAATATACAACTACATCTACGTAAGCCAACCCATTTGGCTTTTATTCCATTTCTAGAATAATTTAAAGTGCTATAAGCAACCCGTCAATCAACACTTTTCTATAATAACAAAACTACTTTAAACATTAATTTACAAGATAATATACAATGTTTGTCTGAAATAGCTGAAATTTCAGCACAAAGTCAGTCACTGTCACACTTAACAGCAATTTTTTTGTTCTTTTTTGTTTTGTTTTTGCAGAACATAGAATAAAAGCTTTGAAACAAACAGTTTTGTTGAGCTGTTACTGCCACAATGGCTTATCAAGTTTTCTACAAAAGTGGACAAGAGCTACTGGAACTGTATTCTAGCCTGTCATTTATTTTTGAGGTCACATGACAGTAAGTTTGCATATTCCACAAGTCTACTGAATTACAATATTGTCTACCTATGATACATGATGTCATTTTAATCAGAGCTGGTGCTAATTGTAAATTTGCAACATAGACCCCCACTGAAAAACATCACAAGTATTTTTTTCTTTGGACAGGAATAAGCTATATTCTTGGAGCTGATTTGCTACACGGCTACAACAGTATAACAGTATATATCTGACACTTTATGTTGAAGAAAGATGCATCTGTTTCTGCACTTTTAATGCCCTACTATAGCTACAAATTGTTCACTGAGTTTTGCTTGCTTTAGCCTTTTAATTTTTTGGAACTCTCATATTCTTACATTCTCTTGCTATTTTGTAAGTCTTTGCCACTTAGCTCAATACTGTCAGTGTTTGTCCCAAACCTGCAGATCATTAACAGCATGTGCAAAACGCTCTTTAAATACAATCAGCATGCAGCTACAACATGTATTAACTGACTTTTTTCTACACATGAACAAGAAACAAGACAAGTGGCACTGTTGACTTTAGATATCTTCTAACTTCACCATGTGTGTACTGGGATGCGTTAAGAAGGAATGCTCAGCTTCTCATCCATTTGTGGCACCACTTGAATAACCCATCATTGGTTGGGACCAATCTCTGCAGTGCTGCTGCCATATACCCACACGCAGCTTTCTTAGAGGTTCACAGAGGGCAACTTCACTCATAGACATAATTTGAATAGAAAAATAATAAGCTATATTTAATGAAGCAGCCCCCTAGCAGGATTGCAGGAAAGGTGTGTGTGGGAACCCTGGGAGGCAACTGTAATACAGATAAGAAAATTTTGCAGGCCACAAGGCTCAAAGTAACTAATGTTAATTTTTAGTCCACAAGGTCAATATTTTGTAAAAGAGTCTATAGCTTAGAAAAAGTACAACAGTATATTACAGATGCAAAAGCATGAAAAAACATCTGCTATTTAAAAATAATAATTAACGGCCACACTCAAAAATTAGAAAAAAAAACCCAAACAGATAAGTAAAATACATTATATTGCTCCTAGGGATTTATAAGCTGCACTGATTCATGTCAGGTTTGGGACAATAACCTGTAGAAATAGTGAAATACTTATTCAAAAGCCCATATTTCTATGTCTTGAATAGTGAAGTCTTCTCGTTTAGAAAGTGTGTGATTCCCAAATGTTTTACATGAATGACTTCTTCCATGGTAGAGATCACCATCAAGCCAAAGAGCAAACTCTCCTCTGCAAAACAGACAATGTATTAAAGCAAAAGTCTGAGGGAGTAAGCACTGAATCTATCAATGTATTTTCCATTCAAAATTTTAAAATGAGAAGGAATTAAAGAATTAGTTTTTAACACAAGTACCTCATTGCTGTTAATAAATTTATGCTACACAAGAATTTTATTTGTTTTTTATTATTTATTATTAATTTGGGAATATCATTTTTGCAGATATTCTGAAATAAGCTAGCTAGAATTCCTTAGTTTTCAGCCTTTTTAATTTTTATTGAAGAGATGACATAAGACCACTTTTATATCTTAAGAGAATGCTGAAAACAAATAAGGAAAACATTCCAAGAGCATATGCACCTGCATGAACGGGAAAAAAACAGGACAAGACAATGTATGATTTCTGGAGACCTTGGCATGTTTTGGGATGGTTCAATTTCAATTCAGGCCTCTTCATAATTTTCACATTTACATCCTTCCACAATCATCGCATGTCCATTCTGAATACAGGAAGACACATGCAAGTCAAGCATGGAAGGCATCATAATCTTGCATGGCTGAAACTTTATGCCACACTATGGGAAGACAAACCTCCTGTTTAAGTTTTGTCAGCATCAGAAGCCAAATACCTGACATACTAAAATTTCTTGGCTGGTAACTGTTTAGTCCTGAGCTACCAAACTGAAGTAAATTCCAATTTTTCTTTCCAAAGGTGTCCAGACAAATATTTTTAACAATTCTAATTGTAACTTACCCTCCTCCACCAAAAGCAAGAGAATCCATGTCTCCTTTGATGAAGAACATGTTGTCTCCTGTCCATTTAAAAACCTAAGGGGAAAAAAAAAAAAAAAAAAAAGGACTAGCAAGACTAGCAAAAATATCTGAACTTTTCATTCGGGCAGAAGGGAAACCAAGCACCAGTAAAGACAGACCATGGGTGGCTAGAGGCCAGTTTAATGAAGTTGACATAGAAAATTCTGGAAATAGCTGCAGACAAAAATTCTCTGAGGTTTTACACTAATTAAAATAAGACCATTCCAAACCAGGTCATCTTTGAGCACCAAAACTCCTACACAATAAAAAATACCAAGAAAATATATTTAGATTAGATGATGTGCCCCTAAAAAGGACAGTTCGTGAATTTTCAGACAGACACCTGGAAGAATCTAAACAGTAGAAAAGTCTTCAATACAGTTAGAATCAGGTTGAAATGTGTTCTTCAGCATGCAAACACTACCAATTAACTGTGCACTTAAAGAGTCCATGAAAAACTAGTGTGATGACTTTTTTTTTTGCCAACTTGTAATATTTTTCAGATTTAGTTAAATTTATTCCTTAAGTATTTTAAGATCATGTACTTGGGGTGGTGGTGGGGAAGGGAGCAAGAAGTCATGCAAAGTCATTACTACTTACCTCAAAATCTGGAGAAAAAGTGAACATAAAGGTCTCCCCAGTGCCATAAAAGCCATCACTCACTTTAAATGGTTCAGATGCTAGTGCACCAAAAACCTGTAGCAAAAATATATCAGAGCAAGAAAATCTTCAGAGAAACTACACAGAATCCAAGAATCTCTAATGATAGTAACTGATAAATCAGGTTGTAAATACTGTCAATTTGAAATTCACTCTGAATTTCACTGTACCCTGGTTCTGGGTGTACTGAGATACAGTATTGTGCTTGTGGCACAACAGAAAGTAAGAACACTCTTCTTCAATAATAAGTGAGCACAGTAAGAAAAAAATCTAATGGATACAAAGTAAACTCAGAAAACTCTCAAAACGAATGTATACATATTTAAAATTTCAGATCAAAAGGTCCTTCTCACATAGCTCCTATTTCACTTCACTGGGCTATTTTCAGCAAGCTCCTAGCTGCTGAGTTATCTTCCATGTGATTTGTTAATTCCAGTCCAAACACCAGGTAAGCACTGGTTACCGTGTCTTACAACAGAGACAGATTTTAACAGAAGGACAGGATGCTATCCAGAGGGATCTGGAACAACTTGAGAACTTGGCCTGTGTGAACCTCATGAAGTTCAGCAAATCCAAGTGCAAGGTCAGGGCAATCACCAACTTAAGTACAGACTTGAGGATGAACTCACTGAGAGTAGCCCTGAAATGAACAACTAAGGGATTCTTATGGATGAAAAGCTGGACATGAGCCCACATGTGCTCACATTTTGTTGAACTCAAGAATTATTCTCTTGCAATAAACTCTTACTAATTTCTAAAAAGTATGCACAACAGCAAACAATTTGATGCTGTTAGTAGTGTACATTTGAGAAGTCATTGCTTTGACTCCATTGCTACAGAGCAGACGAAAAGTAAGACTTACATACCAAACTTTCTTTAGTCACAGTACTAACAGAAACTTCCTCATATTACTACTACTTTATTTCTTTATATTACGTTTTTTAAGAACAAAATGTCACTATACTGACTAGTTACTTTACTCATGTAAAATGGTTCCTTTACATCAGTGGAAAGAATTACCTTTGAACATATATGTGACAAATGCTTATAATCTAGAAATCTGATTCTCTGGAACAATTTTTATACTCACTTGACAAGGGTATGAAATGAAGTTTCAGTCAGCTAAAGGTGCTCACTTTTCAGAGACCTGTATCAGTTTCAGACACACTGTTAAAGAGCAAATTCAGTCTATAGACTTGAAGATTATGAACCAAGGGGCAAGTTTCCATACCCTTGTTTTAATGCAAGTTCACAGAAAAACTGGTGAAACTTTTTTTTTTTTTGCAGAGGTATTTATTTCATTCAACATCTAGGATCCAACCAGGAAGATATTTCTCTATTATCCCATTGTCTCAATGTCAAGAACAGGTTAAGAGAGAAAGAAACTACTATATTTTTGGTTTTGGGGAAATCAGGCCAAAATAAATGAATTGTTTGTTTTCCTGCTTGTTTCCAGAGGATGCTTTTTTTCCCCCTATATATTTTTAATTCAAGGTAGGCTTGAGATGAGTCCCTAATGTTATCAATACATACATTTTTTTATATATACATTTTTTTTACCCCATTACTGGTTAAATGGACTCATGAGAATTTGAACTTCAAGACAGTATTTAATGTTCAGCTGATCTTTACTACCTATAGTTCCACTACATGTAACTGTTAAGGTTTAAATTTAAAGATGAGTCAGAAAGAACTTATAATTGCTGTAGTCATTTATGCTTATTTCATACTGTCTTTGCATATGCAAACTCTAAAAAGCAGGATAGATGAGACACTTTTTCCTTTTTGTTATTTAAAGCATCTGGGTCAGTAGACTAGATTTCAAAAACTGGCTGTTCACTTTTCTCTGTCAAACATTTTGTGACCTTAGACTGTACTTAGTGTACGCAGATAAGTGAACTTAAATAGAGCATTTTTTTCACATAAATATCCATACTGAATTCAGGTTTAGTTTCATCAATGGATATAACAAAATGCGCTGGTGAAATACATAATATTCCAATAACTACATGCATATTTTCCAGTAATGGGAACACTTGCAATTATTTCTTAGTCCTCAAACTATTTGAGTCTCTGTATGCTAATTTCTTTTAAGTCATTCTTTGAATAACTCTGCAGCAGGCCTGGTAGCTAAGCTACATTCAGGTATCTATGACATGCCTTACTTCAGATAAATGTCCTTAGGGCTGACACTACATCTAGTAAGTAAATACAAGTAAAAAAGATAAATGTAAGATTTCCTTAACAACAGACACTCCTTGAGAGGAATTAACCTTCAGTTAAAGTAACAAACATTTTGTCAAACCTAAACTATCTCAGTTCAGCCTCTACACAGCAGTAAACTTTTCACACAACACTTATTCCAGTGTTTGTCTTGAATCTTCTCAGGGATGTTATCTGTATATCCAGTAAAACACAAAATCAGTACATTCTAACCATGTAGAAAACCTTACGTATTTTACTTAGGAGACTCTGAAGCTTTATTTCTAATTATGGAATAAGTTTAGCTACTAAGAACCTCAGACAGCCTCCCATACAATTCCCTACTCAATAGAGGACTGATTCTGCAGCTATTAGGTTGACTCAGTTTTGTCCAGTTGAGCATTTTTCCTCCCTCAGGAATCAGGATTTGACAATCTCTCTACGTTCTATATGCTTCAAGCTGAGTATTGAAAGATCACCTCTTTGCTACATGCAACAATAAAAGAATAAGGCCTTACAGAAAAAGTGCAATTTGCTTCCCAACAGTTATTTTAGTTCTTGAGAAGTGATGTCCCTAGGATTTTTCCATGAGATCTGATTTTTGAGGTTAATTGTTAGGGTGGATAACTAAAATTAGGTCCTAGGTTCCATGTCTCACACTTCTGCAGTGCACACCATCTGAAGAATGACTTTTTATAAAACTAGGCAGTCCTTGGAGGTGGTTAACTGCATTAATTCCATTTCTAGACCACCACTTATTTAGTGACTCATGTTCAGGAATCCAGTACTAATTTCTTTTTAAATGGCTGTCAGGGTTCACTAACAGACGCACTCAGACAATCCATAACAATTGTAATGATGCAACTATAGATTTCATGGACATCTTTATTAAAGAATCTCCTAGAATTGACTGGAGCAGGCAATTCAGGTGGCTTTAGATTCCAAACTCCAACTAGGCATTGCTCAGCTTTTACACAAGGTTTGTAAAAGTTCAGTGGTTTTGCTTGGTTTTTTTTCTCTTTTTTTTTGCACAGCCATTTAAATAAAATTATTAATTAATCTGAAAAATAAAGCAAGATTGGAAAATGTTTTTGTATAAAAATTCAGTAGGGTAAGGCTTGGCAGCCTTTAATGGAACTTTAGGAAAAGTTACAAGGTATACTTGCTCCTTACTCATCCTATTATCAACATAATAAAGTAGTCTTCATAAACACAGATAAAGAAACATATCTCAGGGGAAGCAGCCCAGGAAAGAAATCCATCCTAGTTTAAAAGAAAAGTGCCTCAACCAAAGATACAACAATTCCAGTATCTTTCATAAACACTGAAGATACAAAGTGAGCAAAACTGAGTCCAAAGAGGACTGAGCAGGTATGCTCAGCAAATGTCAAGAAACTATCTGGTGATAATTCTGTCATTTTTCAAAATGGCTGAATCTCATTTAGGATCTTCTCTGAACTAGAATCTTATAAAACAGGCAGTGATCCTGGAGAGTAAGGTATGAATAACCACCTGGTCTCTTAAAACACATTTTTGGAGGGCATATACAGTACTTATCTTAGCATACTGCTAGTGAACTATTCCTGGACACATTCTCCTATAAAGTACTTAGAGCCTTTTCAGTCATGGAAAGCAGTTTTAAAGGACTACCTGCCAGGAAGATACAAGACATTAAAAATAAATTGACCCCTTTCAAAAAAATCAATAGCTTCACAAATAAAATTAATTACCCTGACTAATTATCAAAGAGCATAGTTAGTTACCATTGTCTTATTTTTCATGATTGTAGATCCTTGCATGAAGAGGAGAAAGATTCTCTGCTAAACTTCCGTATGTTTAACAGAAAGATAGTGCAAATTAATTTTCTGCTGTCAAAGGCAGACATTTTTCATTAATAACATGAGACAGAGCTACTGAAACACCAGTCTCACTACACTGGTGAAGGACTGAGCATGTAAAACTCATCTGAACCACTCTTCCTACATATGCTGCTCACTGAATAGACATGGATTTCCCCCACTCTTGTGTGGAACCTAGGTAAGATTTGGCATATGCTTAAAATCTCAGTCCAGTGACTACTTGATCTAGAATTCCAAGGCGTGCTTCCATGCATATTCCTAGGTATAAGGTTGTAAGCTGAGATTCACCAAGGTTTGTTTCACAAAAAAATAAATAAAATATGACATATCTATGAACTCCATGTTTTGATAGGGCAGCTGTGACACTTTTTGAACATTCAAGCCAAGATGCTCATACACAGAAAGTAACATGAATTCCTTCAGCAACAGACAATGCTATATAGTAGTGACGAGACAGCCCCATCAGAAAAAGGGTATTTTTTTTCTGGGACAGATAATCAGGTATGAGGAAGCAAGTATAGCTTACTAATTTATCTTGAGAAGCTAATAAGTGAATTAGAGAAGTCACCAAAATACATTTATGAGTCTACTGAGACATCTCAAGTCTATTCAATAGTTTTTGTCTTCAAGATCAAAAGGTAAAGGAAGAAAAATCTTTTTAAAGAACTTCTCGGAAAGAGTGCACTACTAGCAGAGAGTTAGAAGGGATTTTTCTTTTTGAGGGACCTCTGAGGTAGGAAACAATGAAAAAATCGAGTTGTGACTTGAATAAGAAAATAATTCATTTACTGTTTTCAGACCCCCTGAAAGAGACCAATCCTCCTGAAAATAAAAACTGTGGTTACCAAACAGAGAGGTAAGTGAACTGAATGCTACAGATTTTACGGTGCTTCTGTCAATTTTTCATGTCAGTAGAAACATGCTTCCACAAGCAAATACAGAAGTTGCAGAAAAAGAATCAAGAAGTTTCATACTGCCTGCAGTGTTCACCTGTTACTAGATTATTCAAGAGAGGATGTTTGCTATTCAAATGGTGAGATGTAAGCCACTTCTTGAAATTCATAATCCAGTCAAAGAAAAACAGAGCACAACTACAGAGACCCAAAAAACAAGTTAATAATCTAACAAAGGTAGTACAGCTCTTGAAAGATGTTGGCTGTAGCCACAGAATATACCAAGAAGCACTAGCCACAGCTAATGACATCCCAACTCAACAAGACCTTCCAGCATCAGAAAGTTTTAGAGACTGTACTTCTCATGCCTTAAGTGCATAAAAAAATTAAAAATAAATTGATTCATTGGATATTACCAAACTCTTGCATTACAACAGCTAATTTATATAATTGAAGTATTTCCTAGACATGTAGTATGTTGGAGGATTGCTTAAGAGTGAAACACTTTTCTAAGGAGAAAATTTGCTTGATACACAAAATTTTAACTTGCTTGATATACACAATTTTATTTGCCCTGATGGATTGAAGCATCAGCTAACCCTTTATACTCCTCAAACATTTTTCTTGATAGGTCTCCTACTGCCACGCAAATATTTACCTACCTGTCCATCACTGTCTTTGATAACCAACAGCACAGGTGTGTCTAATCCCATCATTGTCCGATACAAGGTCTTCAAGCTCATGCCATGCTTTGCAGTACTGTAGACAAGAGTCCATGGATAGCCAATAGTCCGTGGTGGAAGAGACTTTGTGAGCTATTAAAAAGAAAATTACAACCCTTTATTTAATATATGTTTTATATTTAAGAATGTATTACATGTAAATGAAAGCAGATTATGTTCTCTCAACCATTTTTACGTGGTCTTAAAACCTAAGAACTAAACCTGAAATTTCACATGCATATTTTCTACTTTTGGTCACTCGAGCAGGTTTCTTTTCCTACCTCTATTAGTGATCTGCAGAAGAAAGATTTATCAACTAGAGAACATGTTTGTTAAGGTCTCTAAGAATGTTTATCCATATAATTATTCTTGCATAACAATATTACATGTCCCACCAATGTCTTAGTATTAAGTAGATCACTCAAGTCAGCAGGTAACAAGCTGAAGGGTAAATGTTGCTTGTTGCCCTGCTCTTGTGCTTCTTAATCCAAAACTTCAATTAAACACACTTGTAATGAAATCACTTTGGACTGAACAGCAAGAACTGCAGTGTTTTCACTGATGTTTTCAAGAAAGAATGAAAGTAGGGCAAAGACAGAGGAGCCTGTCTGAATACATGGTGCATTCAAAGTTAGAATTTTAAAAAAAGCAATATTTTAGCTACAAATCATGCTCTGCTTCGACACTTAGACACACACGTGTCTATGGTGCGAGATGGGATCCACCCAAGGAAACATACTGAGCTGGCAGATATGCTCACTGAGCCACTTCCCATTGTTCACCAGCATTCCAGGATAACTGGGGATGTCATGGTCAGCAACTGTGGTGTCCATTTACAAGATGGGCTGTAGGAAGAATCTCAGGAACTACAGGCCTATCAGTCTGACCTCAGTGCCTGGGGAGATTATGAAACAGGTCACCTTGAGTGCCATCACACAGCATGTGTGGGAAAACCAGGGGATTAGGCCCAGGCAGGGTGGGTTCATGAGAGACAGGTCCTGCTTGCCAAGCCTGATTTTTCTCTATGACAAGGTGACCTGCTTAGTGGACGAG
Organism: Acrocephalus scirpaceus scirpaceus; assembly: GCA_910950805.1. Classification (NCBI taxonomy): domain Eukaryota; kingdom Metazoa; phylum Chordata; class Aves; order Passeriformes; family Sylviidae; genus Acrocephalus; species Acrocephalus scirpaceus. Next base: position 18,560,402 of record OU383773.1, read on the forward strand.
GAAAAGACTGAATATTGTCCACCTGGACTTCAAGAAAAGCCTTTGACACCACTTCCCACAGCATTCTCCAGGTGAAACTAGCTGCTCATGGCTTGGACAGGTGCACTGTTCAGTGGGTAAAAACTGGCTGGATGATCAGGCCCAGAGAGTGGTGGTGAATGGAGTTAAATCCACTTTGTGGCCAGTCCCTTGTGGTGTTCCTCAGGGCTCAGTCATGGGGCCAGTCCTGTTTAATGTCTTTACTAATGAACTGGATGAGGGGATGAAGTGCATCCTCAGTCTGTTTGCAGATTACAACAAGCTAGGCAAAAGTGTCAGTCTGCTGGAGGGAATGTAGGTGCTGCAGAGGGATCTGGACAGGCTGGATTGATGGGCAATGGCAAACAGTACGAGGTTCAATAAGGCTAAATGCCAGCTCCTGCACTTGTGTCACAGAAAGTCCCTGCAGCACTACAGGCTGGGAGAAGTGCAGCTGGAAAGAGGAAAAAGACCTAAGGATGCTGTTTGACAGACAGCTGTGCATGAGATAGCACGTGTCCAGGTGGCCAAAAACGGAATCATGACTTGTCCCCCTGTAGTGAGCACTGGTGAGGCCACATCTTGAGTACTGTGTGCTGTTCTGGGCCCCTCACTGAAAGAAAAAAAAATGAGATGATGGTGTGTGTCTGAAGAAGGCCAGTGAAGCTGGTGAAGGGTCTGGAGAGGACAGAGGGAGCTGGGGTTGTTAAGCCTGGGGAAATGGAGGCTCAGAGGGACCTCATCACTCTACAACTACCTGAAACGGTTGTAACAATCAGTCTTTTCTCCCAAAACAAGACAAGAGAAAATGTCCTCAAGCTGAGCTACTGGAGGTCTGGATTGGATCTTAGGAAAAATTTCTTCAGTGAAAGAGCTGTCAAGCATTGGAACGAGGTACTCAGGGAAGTGACTGAGTTACCATCCCTGTTAAAATCTTTAAAGGAGGCATAAGGCATAGCACTTAGGGAAAGGGTTTAGTGGGAAACTTGGAGGTGCTGAGGTAACAGTTAGACTCGGCGGTCTTAGCCATCTTTTCTAATATATACAGTTTATTTTCTTCTATTTAATATCTATATTTAATATCAAGGTCTTCTTACTGGTGTGTTTTACATTACAGTCATAGCATTTGTGATACATTAGTGTGCAGGAGTAAAAAGTGATGCATCCAAGTCCATACCTTTTCAATTTGTTCTGGTTGTAGTAATTCACTTGGATCACTAAGATTTGGCCGGAATGCTTCAGGCTCCAGGTCTGTTTTGATACTTGTTGCCTGTTTTGAATTGGTATCTTCTCTTGTTGTTATCTACAAAAAGAATAGCAAGAAAATAAGTATATGTCATCCTATTAGCAGACAAGGTAAAACTTCACAGGTTTTAAATCATGCAGTTATCAATTATGCAAGTCCTTTGGAGGTTTAGAAATCCAACAGATTTGATCTGACCAATATTTCCATTGTTTCCAATAGCAAACTGGTACCAACTATTTAACAATAACTTACACAGATACCTACTCAGAAGAAAGCTATGGTTTTATGCTAAAACAAACAGTTATCACACACAGCTGAAGGTCTTCAAAATGCTTTTCAGAGGATACCTTAAAAAGTTCTTGCATTTTAATACTGATATAGCATTCTAAGTGTAATTAAAAAAATCAGAAAGTAAAGGAATTAAAACTTCAACACTGACATTTCTCAGTAGCTTCTGAATCAATACTCTTTTAGAGCACTTAAGAAATTTTTCAAATATGCAGTAGACATCTGGGAAGACTGCTGCCATATATTTTGAGCAAACCATTTGAATGGAGCCTTAGGAATAGTGCTGCTCCATAAGCTGATCTTCTGGAGTACTTAAGGGAATCAAAGAAGAAAGAATTGAGATGGTGGGGTGGGAAAGCAGCAGTAATACTTAAGTTGTGTAGTGAGCACTGAGGTCTGGCAAAGAGATGCTATGCAGAAGGGCCCTGCAGTAATTGAAAATACCTGACCTACATATCTACCCTATTGAGTAGAGATGGCAGAGGCCAGAAAATTCCTCCTCAGATGTAGCTCACAACAGCTTCTTACCCCAATCAACACTCACTGACACTTCCAAGTTAAAATGCCAAGTCTTTCTTGGCATTTTAACTTGGCATCAAGTTATTCTATAACTAGAATAGCTGCGATCCAAACAGATTTCCATCTATAAATCCAGCTGCAGTGATATTTAAAACTTGCTACGAACAGTGAAGTCTGATGGAGGAGTAGGACAAAGTGAGGAAGTTAGTAAGATAAGCCACTGCAGCAAGACATACTAAAATGTTGAGAGAAAAAAGAAATCTTAACAAGATTAAATGCATCTGAAAAATTTATCAGCCTAAATCAAGTGTCACTGAAAGCCAGACTGTCCAAATTAAAACCTGAATCCTGAAAATTTCAAGAAAATATCTGACAAATCCAGTTTGCCACATCCCTCATAGTTTAAAATTACAGGACACAACCGCAATATTTCACAATATCACCATGGTAAACTTTGCCAAGCTTTTGTAAACTTCCTTAGTTGACAAAAAAAACCATTCCTTAGTCCATTCAAGAAAAAAAAAAAAAGGACAAATCAAAGAAAACTCTGAAATACAGATAGGAATGTTTAAACAAATACAGCCACCTGAGCCAAAAAAAGAGGACACTCCTTTCATCTCCCTCAAGAACTATGGAAAAAGTTCCCATCACAAACTCTTGTTATTTAAAAATAGGCTTATAAAGTCAACATATCAAAGTATATTCATACAGTAATTCTATTACAGTATTAATTCTAAACTCAGGAAAGGGTGTGCTTAAACTGAGTATCCAGCAAGAAAAAAGCTGAAGCTTTTCTTTTTTCAATGGAAGGTAACAAGAACTTCCAATGTAGATTAAGCACTAATTTCCATATCACAACAAAAAAATGCAGTCATCCATATAGCTTCATCTACAAAAAGATAACCTGCATGCTGCTTTACAGAGTGCTATCTCTAAAATGTTATTTCATCATCTGAGTATTTTCCATCTTAAATACCTTTCATCCATCATATTACTGCTTCAGCTCCAGAGAAGTTCAGCCTTGTTCAACTGTAGAGTAGAAAGTTTTTTTCCCCTTGTTATTCTTTAATTCTGATTAAAGACCACTATGTAGAACATGAATAATTTGGATTCAAGTGGTGTGGGGAACTGAGTTTTTTGGTTTAGAGTTTTTGGGGATTGGGGTATTTTTTTCCTTTTTGTTATTATAAAAGTAAAGCAGTTTTCTTCTAGGAAGAACACTGCCTTGTAGAAGTAGTCAAAGAGTATCTGTTCAAAAGAATCTGAGATAAAGCATTCTAGCTTCAAAATTTGCAGATTTATTTCCCACCAAAGTTGGGCAGAGCAGACTGACTGATAATCAGATTCCAGGGGCTTCCATAATTGGTAAATGTCACACAGTCTACACCACATGTGAGACCACAACTCTCAAATGGCCTCAGAGCAGAGTTTATAGGCTAGAGCCCATCACATCAGATTTTTCTAGTCAGCCTAAACCTTGAGTTCGGGCGAAAGGTATTTGTAAAGAGCTCCTACACTTCCAGAATATTAATACAGGGATTCTTCACCACCACTTGCAAAAAACAGAATAGTTCTGTTCTCAAGTAGGAATACCTTTTATTTTTGGCAAGACTTGTGACTTTCCTATAACATTGCACCTTTTGGGTTCAAGGTTCATGCTCATTATTGATCTATGTAATTGTACTACTTACAAAACATTTTAATCATTTTAAAGTGATTAATTACTGATTATTAAACAATCAGAAATATCAGAAGTAAGAAAATGTTTGCTTATGTGTAATTACGTAATATGTAAAAAAAGCCAAGATCAAAGAAATAAACACAGAAAAAAATTATATTTTCAGCAGCCAACTACTATAGAAAAACAAAATACTTGATACTTCTAAGGAAATCTAAGCTATGATTTTCATCAGTAAGGCATGTAGATGTGCACAGCAGCTGACAATTTTATAACTCTCAAAAAACTATGGAACACCTAAAGAGAATGCAAATACCAGTTTCAATCCATATCCACAGACCTTCAAAAATCCAAACTGATTTCAAAGTACTGGTTCGTGTGTGTTTGTATGACCTTTGCCATGTTGAACTGCCTCAGTTACCTGCTTTTATAACGGGAAAAATACTTACCTATTTCACAGAAGTTGTGAAGCTTCATACTTGCCATGTACTGTGAGATTCTTGATGAAAGATTCCTACATAAAATTAAACACCCACGCAACAAGGTTCTGAATTCTTCACCTGTTTTGCATTCTTTTTAGGGAAGTTTCTAACACAACACACCAGTCTAAAGTAGAACACAACACTGCAAGTCAAGCAGTACTGAGAACAAATTTTCAAAATCTAACAGAAAATTCCTGTGTGAAAAAGGTGGAAGTAGTAATTCCATCATAAAATTACTAATTCTATCATAGAATTCCATGACTAAATACACCCAAAACAAAGGAATTTTCTGCTGGATCCTTGTAGTTCTGTAGACAAGACAAACCCACTGAGTGCAGGACTTGCCCTGATCCAAGACACTACAAAGACAGACGTTTTAGTATCTGGAGATGGGGTTTAAAGAGGGCACCTGGAGACGTCTGCAGAGTGTGCGCAGTTCTTCGCTATTTAGAGCATCGATCCTGCGGTGATACTCAGCCACTGACACTACCTGAATATGGAGACAGGAAGACAATAATTCCACTGACAGTTGAAGAAAAGTAAAAAAGTATGAAAGAAAAAACTGGAGGAGAGTAATGAAGGGAAAATGCGCAATGACAACAAACAAACAAGAAGGGCCAAAAGATGTTTGTTTCTGCAAGGACAGTGCACATGTAGGTGATTTTAGACATATGAGTAAACACAGCAAGATTACAAAATTAACACTAAGGGCACTAGCAGTCAGTCAGTCACCTGCACTGATCTAGTATGAATAAAGAACTGATATAGGAGTGCATGAAGTTTCCAGTATCAGGATGCTAAATGAAAAGTAAATCTGAGTTACATGCCTTAACCCAAACTCTTCAGCCCAAGGTCCTCTCAAACATTCTTCATACTCAGATTAATGAATCCTGTGAACCTGGTTTGCTTTCCTAGATGAAGACTAGAAGCAAATCTCAGGCTTCTCAGTAAGCTCTAACTCTTGTGTCTAGCAGTGAAGAGAAAGACAATGTAGCAGGACTACAGTTTAATAACATCCCAATACCACCCGACAATTTCTTTATCCTGGACTTTCTATTCCCCTCCAAAGTTTCCGGAGTTGCTCATCTGTCAACACGTTCACTTCAAATGGCATCTCCACTTTGGCAGGAGGTGTACAGCCAGAAAGTCTTTAGTCAGAAAGCTCTAGAACATGCTGCTCTGGTGCAACAAGCTGGCTAGAGGACTACAACAGTCATTTTGATGTAACTAGAGCAAATAATGTGATTTTGAGAACAACTCAAAATCATCATTGGTATGAAAGCATCTTAGAACAGCTGGTGGAGAGATTAAATGGATGTCCCATGTAGTAAGAGCATATTAAAAACTTCTAGAGCCTACCACAGTGCAAAGGAAGACAACCACAAGTCCAGCAGCTCCCCATCTACCTGTCCCTACTACAAGGAGTTTGGCCAGATACTCGCCACTGTCCTGAGTACAGAGCCCACAGTCATGCATGACTGGCTCTTGAGCAGCGATGGTTCACTCTACCCCATGCAACTGCAAGGCAAGGAAAAAGGAATACTTGTGACATCCAGCTTTATTACTGAATAATCCGTAATTACTAGCACTCAATTTATTTCCATTATTTTCTACTGTTCTCCTAAAACAGATCACAAATATTGTTGTAAATTGTATTGGCTTTTGCATTCTCAGAGTCAAATAGCTATATGTAAAGCTTTAACAGTATTCCACTCAAACATGTAGTGTAGGTTTATCCTTTTATTTGCTATGGCAGGTCATTGCAAATTTACACTGTTCACACCAGCAACTTATGAACATAATCCTGGAAAGCAGTAATGTGAGGACCCTTTAGCCTTATTGCTTCTTCAAGCTACACCTAACACATGTGAGGTAGTAGGTAACTTACAGCAGGCCATAGATGTGTGGTTACTTAAAGAGAGTCTCGAGGAAAAAAAATCTCAAAATCCCTGATACCACTATATATAGTTGTTGTTTCACATAGTGGAAATGTAGGCAGTTTTATAGGCGCTGCCATCTTGCCTTCAACCTCTCAAATGCATACTTGTCATCATCTTGCATCTGTGAATTGCTTATCAGCTTTTCAACTCAGAGATCAACCTTTTCATATGCCACAGAAATGCCTTATTTTTCTTGCTTGAGAGAAACATGAACACCTATCCAAGTATGTACAACATAACAGCCTCCTGGCATGCTGAACCTGTTGCGCACTGTTACATTCCATTTGTTTTGAGAACAAAAGCCTGCATAATGGCAGACCATTGGTATGCAATGACAAACATCATAAATAGCACGTCATAGAATGTCAAATTAGCCACAGGAAAATAAAGGAAAATAACCCACGCTCTCAAACCCAGAGCTTATCTTAAGTATACAGTCTGTACTAAGTATACAGTTCATACTAAGTTTTGCAAGTAAATCATGAGACACTGTCTCAAGTTTATCCACTCATCACTGAAGTAGGCTTCAAATGATTATGTTAAGATACTTCAACCTTTCAGACGAGGCACCTTCTATATAATGCCCCTGGTTTAGGCCAACTGCTTTAGTCTTTCTTTGCAGTGGACAAGACTATGTACTTCTTGATTAAATGAGAATCTTAAAGTCGCATGTCTAAGCTTACTAGCAACTACCTTCAACTTCATTCAGGAATTGAGATATACAGTACAACCAGGCAGCATTTTGTCACTGCCGGGCTCAAGAGCACTGTTTTCAAATGTTAGTAGTAACATTAGAAGTTCATTCTTCCTTATAACCTGGTTTAATTCATAGCCTGCTTATGTTATTTCCACCTGCATCAAGATTTCCTCTTGTTCCTTCTCTGTAGTTCTATTAATCTTCTAGTCTACTTCACTAAGCTAAATAAACCAATGTTTTCTTCTGCCTCCCATCCCACTCCCTGCCCCCCATCAGTTGTCTGTTTTCCTATAATTTCAGGACCTACTTCTACCTCATTTGACTTTGAACTTTGATTCTCAAACACAGAATGTAGTCTTTCATCTGGTATGAGAAATACCTAGAAAGCAAGACATTTCATTAATAAAAGGTGGATGCAGATTTGTGCTCATCACACTAGACTGTAGTTGTCAGTACAAAATGCTGCTCTGTAAAAAAAATCTTCCAATAAAGTAATTAAGTGAAGGTCTCCCTACACAACTTTGCTATGTGCTTTATTTACTATGTGCTTTATATACTATGCTCTCTTTACTATGCCATATCAGCATCCAGTTTCCTGGATAACCAAAGCTAATTTTTGAGGATCAGAAAATGTTCCTGAAGGACGTTCTGTTCTCCCTCTAGTTATTTTCTGCTTTAAAAAGAATGTAGGAGAAGAGAAAAACAGCTAAACCTCTTAGGGTTAATCTGGGCACTGGTTGGAATAGAGCAGAACAAGTAACATGTATAATCTGGATTGTTAGTGTACTTCAGAGCAAAAAGGGTTTTGCTTAGGGACTTGAAACTGTCTATTGCAGATGATACAGCACTGGGAGGAGCTGCTGACTCCCTTGAAGGCAGGGAGGCCCTGCAGAGACCTTAGCAAATCCAAGGACTGGGCAATCACCAACCACATGCAGTTCAACAAGGGACAGTGCTGGATTCAGCAACCCGGGATGTAGATATAGACTGGGGAATGAGAAGCTGGAAAGCAGTGCCATGGAAAGGGAGGCCCTGGTCAACAGGAAGTTGAAAATGAGTCACAATGCCCTGGCAGCCAGGAGGGCCAAGCCTGTCCTGGGGGACATCAGACACAGAGGGGGGCAAGAGAGGGGATTATCCTGCTCTGCTCTGGGTCAGCCTCATCTCAAGTGCTGGGGGCAGTTTTGGGCACACAAGAAAAGACAGATAGAAAAGTATTAGAGTGTCCAAAGGAGGGCAATTAAGATGGTGAAGAGCCTTGAGGGGAAGCTCTATGAGGAGAGGCTGAGGTCACTGGGTCTGTTCAGCCCGGAGGAGACTGAGGGGAGATGAGATCTCATTGCAGTTACAACTTCCTCAGGAGAAGAAGAGGGGCAGGCACTGATCGCTGCTCTGTGGTGAGCAGTGACAGGACCTGAGGGAAAGCCCTGAAGCTGAGTCAGGAGAGGTTTAGTTTGGATATTGGAAAAAAAATGGATATCAGAAGATGATTGGACACTGGAGCAGGCTCCCCAGTGAAGCGGTCACAGCACCAAGCCTGAGTTCAACAACTGTTTGGACAATGCTCTCAGGCACATGGTGTGAGTCTTGGGGATGGTGCTGTGCAGGGCAAGAAGTTGGACTGGATGATCCTCGTGGGTTCTTTTCAACTCAGCTTATTTTGTGATTCTGTGACTCCAAGTTTGAAAAGACATAGAATATATCCTTAGAGTTTTAATACTACCTGCTGTATTCATATTGGCAGCATTGGTGAAAAGACATGGGGTGAATTGTATGACTCGTGGCATGACTCTTTAACCTTTGACTCTCCACACCATCTATATGCAAGTTAGCCACTTAGCAAAACACCAAACAATTTTAATATTTAATGCAGTAAGTCCAGGATTTGCATACTAGTGATTCAAACAATCAAGAAACCCAGGATTCTCTCTTTGGAGAAACTCACATTTCTAAACTTTGTTTTTATGAAAATATGTCACAAGTATCTAACTTTTAGAAGCTATGCTGGCCACTTGCAGTGAATGAAACTGAAGACAAAATTCCAAATATGGAACATTTCTTGTCCTTCAACAACACACATGAAAAGGCATTATTTTTTTTTTAATGTTTGATCAGCCCCTTCAGCCACCGGTCGTATCATCCTGCTACAGGCAGGCGTAAAAAAAGCTTTTTACACCAGAGAGGGATTCCTCAGTTTAACAAAGCTACAAGTGACACTCCCCTTCCCCTGCTGCCCCCCCATGCCTGTTTGCTAACAGGGAGGAGCTTTCATTGCTGCCCTCAAAACAAACACAGCTAAACGTTCAGAGCTAACAAGTAGCTGAAACTGTCTCCATCGAGAATGGGAGGGTCTTATCAGAGCTGAACAGTGCTTCTGGAAGTTAAGAACAGATAAAGCTTAACGGCATAAATTGCTTTCAAACGTAAGTTATCTATAACCTCATTACCAACTCAGAATATGAAATAAAAAAACAAGTATTAAGAAAAAACACAAGCTGAACAATTTTACTTTGAATCTTGATACATGGCTGTAAACTCGGGTGAACTGTTAACTTCATGAAAATTAGTTCTTGAGATTCAAAAATATTTTAGGATATTTAATTGAAGAAAACCCCAATGTAGTTTTATTAGGCCACTTACAAAGTTTTAGAATTTATTTATTTAGAATACCATCCAATAAAAGGTGCCTATGTGAATTGAATGCTGCTATGTATATATTTTAAGAGAAAATATTAACTTTATTTTTCAGACAAATTTAGTTTCCTCCCAAAAATATTAGACTGCTGGAGAGAAGACAATATTGAAGAAGCAGTCTGCTCCTGATTATTTGGGACATATTGATTACATCACAAAAATGCATTAATTCATCTGGTTACCACAAGAGATAAACAGTTGTAAGGTATCATTTGAAAAAAACCCCAACCCCTAAGACTAATTTAATTTGATTCATTTTTAAAGCATGTAACTGCAAAGCTATTAATTTTCTGTTTGGTGTCATTTTCAGTCAATTCAGCTCCATGTCATTCTACTGGTGACAAGGAAGAGAGGGGATGTCAGATGGCCATTTTATGAAGAAAAGGACCATAGAATGACAGCAGTCCCCTGGTTTGGCTGTTACCACGGTTCTTTCTCTCAGTATTTTTAAAGCAGTCCCTCTCCAAACTGTTGTGCACACCAGGGTGTTTTCCAGAGCAGAGAAAGAAATGCTGAGTAGGTCACATGAGAGCAGCATTCTCCCCATGACCAGTACTGTCCCCACAGCCTTGCAGAATGAGCTGTTAAATATCTGCCTCAAAGTGCTCTAAGCCCATAGCAACTGTACCAAGCTGTAATTAACATATACTGAAGATAAACTGAAGTATCTGCAATAACCAGAATAAATGAACTTGAAAAGAATGCAATCAAAGCCTGAAGCACTCCAAGTGTTACATCAAGTCTGTAGACCTTAATAACAAGCTGTTTTTTTCAAGATATGAGAAAACAGTTATATGATAGATATGATAATGCCAGCAAGACAACAAAATTTAACATGCAAAACGTTAAGTAGTTTAGGATGTTTGTACAAAGAACTAAGAATTAGATTTAAGAAAATTAAAGATGCAGGCCAGACAATTTTACTCATTTTGTTCAAATAAAAAAAAGATCTGTAGCAACATGACCAATAAAACCCAGCTCCCTCACAAAACTATTTAAGGAAGTTTCAGCACTTGCAAGCAGAGAAACCAGTGGTTCAGCTGCTGAAACCACAACACCTGGTGCTTGAGCTCAAGCTGCCATTACAGGAGAAGGCAGACTGAGCATGGTTACGTCTCAGTTTTAATACTGCCCTACAAAGATCCTCTCAGCTATGACAAGAAAGCATTACACAGGCTTAGAAGTAACTGAATTGACAGCCCAGTAAGAAAATGTTTGCCTTAAACAGAAAAAAAAGTCAATTAAGGATCAACTTCAGATTCCACAGATCATTAAAAACATGCAGGAAAAATGTGAGCCTTTACTACTCATTTGCTTTCTTTTAACTTATAACCAACCTTTTCAAAAACTCCTCTGCTACTCTACTTCAACTTTGTCAAAGTATACCAATATTTCATAATTATTAAAAATGCAAACAATATAACACCCAATAATTCAATGGAAGAACTATAATCATTGATATAGTTCAGGTTGGAACAGACCTTACAGATCATACAGCTCCAACCCCCACTGCCCCAATCATGGGCAGGGAACCTTCCACTATCCCAGGTTACTCCAAGCCCCATCCAGCCATTTCCAGGGATGGAAATTCCAGGAATTCTCTGAGGAATCTATTCCAGTGCCTCACCACTCTCATAGTGAAGAATTTCTTCACTGTATCTCATCTAGACCTTTCTTTGTTCAGATTAAGGCCATTCCCCTTTGTTCTATCACAACATGCTCTTGTGGAAAGTCCCTCTCCAGCTCTTACAAGAGAGCCCCTGTAGGCTCTGCAAGGTGCCATAATAAGGTCTCCCCAGAGCCTTCTCTCCTCCGGGCTGAATAGTCCCAACTCTCTCAGCCTGTCTTCATAGCAGAGGTGTCCAGCTGATACCAAAACACAGCCCTTGGATCAACTTAGTGGCCCTCCTCTGGACTTGTTCCAAGAGCTCGCATGGGATCATCCAGTCATGGCAGACGTACAGACATGATGCATAACACCCCAAATTTCCTAGGACAACACGTATGGCAAATATCTGTCATCAAGGAAAGGTTCTAGGCTAAATGATCTGTATAAGGAAGTACTGGATTTCACTTTGTATTTTTATTATTAAAATTATATAATTAGTTCACTCTATTAGTCTATAAACTTATTATGGAAAACTGATTTTAAAAATATTTTAGTAGTGTTACTGAAGTGAAGCAACATTGCAATTGACATCCACAGAGAAGTACTAAATTCTCATCTTTCACATGTAAGCCCGTATTATTACACCTTCATAATTGCTAAAGAAATACAGGCATTAGCTTACCAGATAAAGTTAACCAATAACTCAAAACATTAGAAGTTGTGCAAGTCTCAAACAATTCAAGCTATTAAAACCAACATTTTAATTCTCTTTGCATGCTAATAACTAGAGAATATAAAAGCCAAGATCGGTTTTCATTGGTTTTGTCCCCTTTGGCTATGCTGCCTATCCAAGCTGTGTAAAGCACAGACAAGCATTCCCAAAGACGGCAATCCACCTTTTGTTCCCTTGCATTGTTTGATGTCTTTTGTCTGAAATGTTTTAATAGGAAGAACCATTGCCTGCATTTTTGACATTCTAGAAACTTAACTGGTATCTCTTGTATTGCCATAAAATAAAGAGACATAGTAAATAACAAACACTTACTAAAACGTGTGAGGCTGACATTACTGGCTTTTTAAATGGGGAGCAGAATACACCAATTAGCCACCAAAATGTTGCCTTCTTACCCTGGGAAAGTATCAAACCCTTTCCGCGCTCGGCTCAAATTAACAGTATCATCACGAAATTAACAAAGGCCATTTCAGCAAATAATATAGGGCAACTTAGTTGCTTTAAGCAAGCATTTTTGTTTTATTGTATCACTTAATTTAGCCCAGAAACTTATTTCATGTCAGATGAGCCCCTATCCAAATTCAGAACAACCACTAATGAGACATTAAGTTAGAAACCTGTATACTTTATATGCTGCCAGTCTTCTCAATATTCTTTCTGCTGGTCTTCCGTAACAGAACTAACTGCACCAATACTCCTTCCTTTCTGTAAAAAGGCTACACTTGCACATTAGGTTTATGAACATTCATTGAGGGAAAAAAACCTCAGCTTCAAGAATAGAGCTTGTCTTATCGACATAGCAACATTTTTAAAATATCCCCATCTGTAGACACTTCTGTACCCTCTTTTTCCAATTTGACTTTTTATATGTTAAAATAACCTGTTCTCTATCTCTCTCACAGCAAAGTTGATCCTTATTCTCACAGAGTCTTCTTTAGTTCAAACTGTCCTTAAAAGCTGGTAAGTATTGTTTTTATTACATAGTTAGACTCTGGCTAAAGTTCAGTATTGGTCCTAAGTGAAACAATTATAACAGTGGATACTACTACTTTTCTAAATATCTGTGCAAGTCATATCTATTTATTTATGTATGTAGATACATGTTAGAAAACACATACTTTGTAAACTGAACTTCAGATAGTTTTTACACTGCTACAGGGTATGTTAGAATAACATTTCAGTTCATTTAGCTATTTTTTATCTCCATTTTATTCCACTACTACAGAAGAAAGCTAAGAGCCTGTTACTTCAAAAATGGGTTGTTATTTAGGAACACACACTTTATAGAACCATTTGTTGCAACAAGTCAATTTCATATTTTGCAAGTATCCTGGCTAAAAATCAAGATAAAAACAATACATAAAAGATAAAGAATAAAACCCTTTTAATAAATAAAAACCAAAACCCCAAGTCAACAGCATCTTGAAAGAAGTACGCTTCAAAACCCAGTAAGATGTAATTCTTAAGTATTAGACTCTTCTGTCACAAGGAGAGTCTAAATGAAAATAATATTCCAAATCTACAGTGGGTAAAAGCACAGTACATTGTCAAGATCATTTCTTCCCTATGACCAAGATGTTGTTTTGCAAGTCTCACTGAAAAACCTTTTCCTTTAGATACTACTACATACTAAATAGTACTACAAAAAGTCTGTTTGGGGAAAACAACACTGAAAAAACCCCACTTCCTTTCTTAAATCTAATATACTGCAAAACCAGTATTTTTGTTTCTTCCCCTTCACTATAAACATAAGAATGGGACTAAAGCAGACTCATATCCATGAATTTAGAAGTATTATCAGACCTTTATATGGTTGACTGACTTCTGAGAAAGTAATGGTAAGTCAGAAAATTTACACTTCTCTAATTGTATGTCCATGCAAACTCTTGCTCTTGGTACTTATCTATAAAGCATATTTTCTTTGTGGAAAAAATGCATTACTCCAAGGGAAAAGAAAGGAAAAACCACCTTAAAACTGCTGAGCCCCTTAATGTTCAAAGTAGTTATTCTTATCTAATGCCAATGGAATACCAGTAATTAGGTTATGCTCCAAAGAAAATGAAAATTTGTGACTTAGCATTCTGTCTATACATTCAAAATTCAAACTTTCAGAAACTGTCTCTGCACCACAACATTTAAAGACCGCAATAACATACATGAACATACTACACTGAAAATTACCAGAGTGCATTTACGATTAACTGGCTGGTGTTTTCTTCCCTTCTTCCCATACCAGAGACGAGACATTTGCCTTCTAAAAATAAAACGAGACTAAAAAAAGAAGTGAAACAAAAAACATGGTTCAGTGCTTGAAAGCATTCTCTGTACCTGCTGCCAGTTGCAGGCACAGGCAGAGCCCCACGACGCCGTGACAGGATAGTTTGCTGGACGCTCACATTTGACTGACAAGGCAGGGAGCAAATGAGCGACTGTTCAGCAGGGGGATGTATCGCAAATGATGACGATACACAAGGAGGAAAGCTTCCTGTGCTCAAGCGTGGTTGCAGAGCACTAGTTTGTTGAAAGGCAAAAATATTTAAAGATACAGAACTTAATTGTTCATACACAATATTGCGGAACATAAAAATAATCCCTGAGAACTGCTCGGAATATTCTGTTACAGAGTAATTGTTCATAAACAATTTCTAATGGTAAAATGTTTGCATTCAATATTAAACTAATAGTTTGTCTTCCTTATGCTGATAACCTTATGTAAACCCTGTCAGTCATTTCTTAGGAGTCCAGAACCAGTTAGAAGAGTGGTCAGTGAAGATTTAAAATATTTTTTTAAAAAAGGGGGGGTTTAAGAATTTGGAAACTGTTAGCCTTGCAGCCTTTTCAGTTTGTAAGCTACAAGAAGAAAATGAATCCTTTTGTCTATAAGCTAAATTTGCTGTATGGGTTAAATGCTGGACCCAGCAAGAAAGTATTTTTGGAATCATGATTATTTCCCGCCCTTAAGGAAGGATGTTTATTTAAACAGGCATGTGCAATAGTAAAAAGCATGACAACTCTGTAAGAACCTCCTTCTAGTAGCACTTGCAGCCTTTCTACCCCACACCCAAAATAAAACACCTCCCTTACCCCCACAACATTCCTCAAAACAAACAACAACCAACAAAAAATCTCCACATCACCCACGCTCCAAGTTCTGTGCTAAAGTATTAAATAGGGCAGGGCAGCAACAGAGTAACATTAAATCATTGTTCACTCAGGCTGTTAGGCTGTGATCTAAAAGCATAGACATCCAAGCAGAGAAAATCAGGACCAAAACTTCTATTTTACTGCAAACTGTGTAGTGGAACACTTCACCTTGCACTAGAGTGTCTAACATTCTAATGGATAAAATGTTTTTCTTTTCAGTAAAACCTTTTTCAGGAGCTGGCACCTCTAAAAGTAAATTTGTTCTAACTTATCAGAACTATTATGGTGGCAAGTAAAAACTTTTATTACTGGAACACTGAAGCTGGAATTTAGGAAATTCAAATATTCAACAAGGACTTGGCTACATATATAGTCAAATGGTGCACGATTCCAATAATAAGCCATATGCCTACTTATGTGCTTGAGTTTTTTTGTTGGATTTTATTTTCAAATAGAACGTGAACTAATACTGAGGGTTAAAACGAACAAAATACAGACACCCTTAAAACTGTTTCAAATGAGAGTTATCATCAGTACTAAAATATAATACAAGCTACAGACATCACCTCCTTCTCTGCCAAATCTGGGAAATCTTAAAGGAATGAAGAATATGCAGCAAAAGTATTTCAAACAAACAAAACCTTTAAGGAGGAAAGCAAAAGCTAATGATACAACTAACTCTTCCACAGCCTACTTTATCAGTCATCTTTTCCCTGCCCTTCATGAAAAAAAAAAAAATCCTCCCTAACACAAGCCAACATGTTGTTTCTCCAAAGGGAAGGAAGAAAAGAATCTGATGAACTGAATCTTTTTTTGTCCTGTAAAATTTAATCTTAAAGAATTCTAATAATTTGCTTAGATGTTTCAAGCTTCTTTCTGAATAAAAATTACTTTTCCCAGAGCTTCTCAAAAGGATTTTAAAAACTTGCTGAAAAGAAAGGAGCAATAAAATTCTGTTCAATCTGACAACTCACTTTTTTACTTAATTACAGCTGCAAAGCTTAATGGGAATGAATGCACAAGAAACTCCTTGCCAAAACTCCTTGTTTTGCTGCTGAGTCCTGCAGCAGCAGCAGCCACTGCCATGAGCTGGCAGCTGCCCTCAGCTGGGAGCACCTGCAGCAGAGGGAGGATAGGAGAACCTGAGCAGCACCAAGACACAGCACACTCAGCAATGTGGCAAAACTTGTCACTCGTGACAGACTTCTACCCCAGCCACAGAAAGAAGCCCACACAAGAAATCTGACCCCAGAAGCAACATTTAGTTAAAGATTAATAAACTGCCCTTTTATTTTCTCATGCATTTGGGGATTACAGTGCTGATTTCTTAACTGGAATCAGAACCACATATCTTGTTGCAATTAATATAGGCCTTGCCATCAGTGTTCTTAAAAGATTCTAATGAGGAGCACCAGCTCACACGACATCTGTGCAGAGCAGCAGTAAACACTTAAGAGCATCCACCTAGACAATGAAGCAACAGAAAATGTATCTAATTACACTGAATGAAAATCTTGTTATTGTCATTGTTAATTCACAACCAAGATAAAGATCTCTACACAATCAATGTGCATAGTCCTTTCAATAATTTTATCTCACAATGTTGTTTCTTCTAATAAACTAATCTGTGTCAAAAAAATACTCAAGTAGCAGCAGAGAAAAAGGAGAGGGACAACAAATAAAGGTACAACTTACAGAATGTCTTATTTCCACTCCAAACCAATTACCTGGTTTACACCTTTTGCCATACCAAATTTCAAGTTATCAGATGACAAGATTTCATAATGCTGAAATAGGGCAGTAAGCATAGTAACCCGTAACTTCAGTAGGAAGACTGGACATTGGGTGTGGAAGAAGGTTTTTGCGGCTGGATAAGATGGAACTATTTTGCTTGATATAGTCACTAACAATGTCCTGATACCACAGCAACAGAAAACTCATGACACTGAATTCTACAATCCCCACATTTAATATTCATGCTTTTTGAGTGAGGTTACATTAGTAGAAAATATATTTCCCGTGCTCCATCCATCTACAGAGACGGAGGTTAGCCCAGAGGGTAACAGGGCAGGAAGGGGAGCATAGTTACTCAGTTTATTTACAACTTCCTGTTGATTCCACATGAATAAGTGTCAGATTCAGGAGTAATGAAGTTAGAATGCAGTTGAAATAAAAAAATAAAAAAAAAATCAGGTACTGACTTCAATACAAAATTACTACTCTGTCTTCTAGAACAAGTGAGTCTTTGTAAAAATTGTCGCAGGTGAAGCTAACATAGGATTACAGCTAAGTAAGGTCTGACCCCTTTTCTCTTTACAGGTACAAGAAACACTAAAATATTACAAAAAACCTCTCTCCTGTAGTGTCAATACAACATGGACTGGCACAACTTTTTAGTTGGCTGAGAAAGTTTCCATAATAAAGGAAGTCTAATTTGAGAAGTTGTCCTTTGTTTCCTGTCAACATCTCAGGGAAAGGGAGGGGAAAAAAAGGAAGTATTTTTCCAGCACAAAGTTTTCCTGAGGATTTTCAAAGGTATGCTGAAAGCCACTAAGAATCTCAAAAGCACAATATTTTTAGCTGAATGGCTCTGCTTTAACTCTTAGCAGAGGGACCACCCCAGATCCCTCTAATAGATGTATCAAACAGCCATCAATTACAATTGCACATGCATGATTCCCACTACAGGACAGCTCCAAGACATCAAAATCTCTGAATTTCCACTTATAAGTTATAAATAGATTTGAAATAGATTAAGTAGTGACGATAAATACAGCAAAACAAGAAATACCCTAATGCATGAAGTTGAGAGACAGTACTATCACTCAAGTTAATTACAAAAGCAAGAAAGAAAGTTACCTATCTCTGCAAAGAGCATTGGATTATGTAAATAGTCACCAGAGTTCTTTTCTCCAACCACAACAAATTAACAAACATTTCTGCTATAGCACATGATTGCTAGAATTTAAGAGATTCACCCTCCAGTACAAGAGCAAGGCCTATTAAACATTCTGTGGTAATGAACAGCAACACGTGCATAGTGACACATCCAATTTCTTAACTGACAATACACAATGTAAAAAACCAAATAACCATCTAGTTTGTATATCCAATTCATTATAATAAAGAGACAGCCTTTCCAGAAACATATTGGAAAAAATATTCTTATTTTGAAGACTGTTAGCATGGTGCATCTTTACACATTCTGTGCAACGTTTCATTCAAGAAGCTTACAGGTTTCAGGCTTCCTCTTCTCTCTGCTGATCCAGTATTATCCAGCTTGTCATACAGCATTATGTTCATATCACATTTTAAAATGTAAGATAACAAGCAGATGTTGCACCAGTATCCAAGCAGTGAAGTATACAGCAGAGAATGGAAGCAAATTTATAGAAGGAACATGATTAAGAATACAAAAACTTGAGAGAGCAGTGCATTCTAAAACTGCAATATCCACTTTATATAGAAATGTTTTAGGTTCCAGTCCAGATCCAATAAAGAACTTAACATCCAAAAAAGGTTTCAAGATTGGGATACTGGACATAGGTGCTTATCTAACCAGGAGACAATCACTGTGACCTTCACACTTCCACAAATACAAAGAAATTGAATTCTGAGACACTCCAGAAGTTACAGCTTTGGTAATGTTGGATTGCTGAGTGTCCACGTCAAGTACCATTTCAAGAAGACAGAACTTCAATTCCAACTATGGTTTGATCTCGTAAGCATTTTCAAACCACATCTTAAGTTCTAACTGAAATTCAGTTAGACAAGTGAGTTACTGCTTTCCAGAAGCATTGTATCCATGTTTTCTACAGACATTCAATAGGCAAAACCAAAGGTAATCTCTATGAAATGCAAGTCCAGAACATGGCCTACCACATCTAGGAAAAGGTATTTGCAACTATCTATCAACTCAAGCTTCGTTTTGGAAATAAACTTCTATACAGTTTTAAATCAATCGAATTTTCTGGATTTCTACCACAATGAACAAATTAATGAAAAAAATGAAACTGATGCACCTTCAACTACTTTAAGACCAGTTGTGGGTCCTAAGACAAGAAATCTCCTTTTCCCAAATATCTTGTGAATGAGTATTTAGATTTACATGGACATTAAGTATGATTCAATCTTGAATAACGGCAATGGGATCAAGTAACAGGGAAGGGAAAGGAAGAATCAATGCTTTAAAGAAGAATTACTCTAATGCAGAGCAATTCAAGTGTTTCCTTAACTGATTTCAGGTTTAAATAGGAACTTACTATATACACAACTTGAACTTAAAAAGAAAACAAGATTACAACCTAAGTACCAATGGAAATTGCTTCTGAGACATTGCACAACAGGAGTCAGCTTACTGTCAAGTATTGCCATGTTTAGATGCAAGTATAGAATATGCTTCAGAGAACGAGTTTGTTTATTAACACATAACAGTACTCATCATTTGTGCTACCAGATACAGAAAGTCATTAGCACTTGTACTTAGACACATCAAGTAAAACAAGAACATCATGATAAATATACTTTATAGCTCAGTACACATGGTAAAAAAACCAGCACCAAAACAACCCCAAAACACAGCCAAAATAAAAAACCCAACAACCCCCACAACTCAAAACACCCTCTTCCTTGGTATAAGCCCATTCACTAAGGTACAAGATAAAAGAGATATTTGAGAAAAATGGATGGAGATAACACAACTGAGAACTTGGCATCATAGTTCCATTTCTTAGATATTATACTAAATAAAGTTATTGCCTATTCATTTCTGTTTGATACCAAAGACAATTTTTTAGCTTTTAAGTGAAAAAGTATCCTTTTTATAAAGCTTTGCAAATGATACAGGCAGGGACCTCTCCAGAAGACTAATACTGAGCAACATCAGCAACAGCAGCTGCAAGGTGCCTCAGACAGATTGTTTCAAACTCTGTGAATTAGTCACCTTTACTGACAGTGACATTAGACAGCAGTAGATTCATAGTTATTTCAAGTAAGTCAGTTATCTATCAAAGGTTCAACACAAAATGAGAAAGTTAAAGGATTCACTGGACTTTATTCTCACACTATGTACAATGCAGTATTTGATCAAGAATAGCAAGCAGACAAAAACTGAAATTCGAGTAAGAGTTCGGTCCTATTCATTGATAAACTTAATAAACCAACACCTACTACTTGTTTCATGTTACTGATCTTTGCTTATTACTTCTTCCCATAATTTATTTTCCACTAAACAAGCATAGGGTTTCTCAAAGTCTATTGATAAAAAGTGGTACCTGAATGTATTAACAGAACTAGCAAAGAAACAAAAGCTGTTTCAGAGCATCACATCTGGGTTACCCATTAATCCTTTTCCCCTGCTTTTTTAGTTTTAAGATACTGTACAATGACAGCAGGGAGAATACATTTTGGAAAAGAAAGATACTCCACTACCTTCATCCTTTGGTAGATCAACAGTACTTCGTCATGCATTTCCACTTCCTATCCACCCAGAGCTCCCCCATCCTTGTGATCTGAAAAAGGCAGTCTGTTTTTCAGCCAAATAGCCAGAAAAAGGCTTCAATTATACTGTTCACCTGCTGTTTTAGATTGCACCTGGAGCAAAAACTGACAGGAGAAAAGCTTGTTGCATTGAAGGAAGGAAGTATATTGATTGAAAATAATGACTGAAATTCAGTGGAAATAATGAGTATGTCAACAGCAGCTACAATTCCCCACATTTACTCATATTTTCTAGCATATGTGTTAAAAGTCACTAAAAAGCAGTTTTATGTAATGACACCTCAAACCATCCAGTACTGTCAAACATTTCTGAATAGAAAGTTTTTAAGAGCCATCAGATTTGTGCTAAAAGTCAGTCATAGGAAGTCGCATTACTCAAATTAAAATGCACAAAAGACCACATTAGCATATTTCTTGTACTTGCATTAACATTTTTATGAAGTTCACTAATCACATTACCATGTAAAGCCAGAAAAAAATTATTTGATAATATTAAGAGAACCAAGCCTGACAATTTCACATAACACAAAGAAATTACAGTATTTTTGAAACATTTCCTATGACTGTTTCCACAGAAGATCTAAATATAGGTTTAAGGTGTGCCCTCATTCTGTGGTAAATAACTTACAGATTTTAATACTTGCAAAAAATCTATTGCCTCAACTGCTTCCAGAAATACCTTCTAAAATCTACCACGATCGTGGAAAAAAAATCACCATAGTCTGTGGAAATTATTCTGCAGTTATATTAAGGCGCTAAATTACTGAAGATCTCACTAAAATAGAGATATACTGTGCTTTAAAACACAATATAGATCCCTATCCACTGATCCCCATGCTCCAAAATGCCAAATTTTCAAAGTCCAAATACTTAAAAAGGCTTTGAGCAAGAGTTAACACCAAAATACACTGCTAGTAAAAACTCAAGCAATACATATGCTGAAAATATGAAAGCTAAAAAGACATGGTTTTATGATACTAATTTCCTTGTCTTAAAGCAAAAATGCTTAATGCAAAATCACTGAGTTGCAAGGAGTGTTTTGCAACCATAGCCTAATACTTCAACTAGCCACGTTTCAACTCTGAATTCAGAGTTCTATGGTTTTACATTTTGCAGCTAAGCAGAAAACTACTACCTGTAGTTAGACTACTGCAGTTCTTTAAAATTTCTTTTATGGTCTACATAAAAGTGTAGACTTCCTTAATTTCAACATGTTCCACTGCAGGGTAGGGATAGGGGAAAGGAAAACAAAAGAAATCTTACAGTCAGATTGCAATTGCTGTCCCAAGACTCAAATTAGACAGTGCTGATGGGATACTTCTACAATATATATGACAAGAATCAAACTTTCGACCAACACTTGAATGTACAAGACTAGAAGTGCTTTAACTGCATGTACACTACAAAACAAAACCATGTAGACGTGTAAAGATGTGTCCATAGAAACACAGTGGACACAGATTCACATGAGAGATATGTGCTTATTATTTAAAAAAAATGAAGAGATAGTTCCAGTTACAATATATTTCTGAATACTCTGAATGGCATCTTAATGCATGAATAAGTTACAACTGAAAAATTAATTAGTAAATTATTGAAAAGACATGTCATTAATAGCTGTTCTTTTCCTCTTTTATTGTCCCATCCCTTTTTTAGAGTCTTACCAATAAATACTGAACACTCTAGATTCAAGAATAATAAATTTCAGAAAACTGTCAGTTTATGAGACTGAAAATAAAGTCTGCTTCACCAAAATTTCAACTTTGTTGCTGTACTCATGTTCCTTTCCCTAGGAATTTTAAGTTACAATTTGCTCCACACAAAATTGATTTGGAATTGTGAAATGTTGTCCTGATCTGACGTTAGAGCAAAGCATTAAGATGGCAAAAATTGAACAGCGATGATCATGATAATAAGACTAATAAAGTGCTTTATTTTTCCTCTTCGAAAATATTTAATTCTATTTTAATATATTCTAATGAATGTATTAAAAAAAATCTTTGATACTGCTCTTCCTTACCTCCCATTCTTTAGCAGCATCTTCAGTATTTGATTCTTCACTAGTTTCAGGCTCTTCTTTCTTTTTTACCACTATAAATCCAGGCTCCCGAAGAGACTCCCCAGTATCTTCTGCATATATTTCTGGACTCCACTGGATGAAGAAGACATACAAGTGATCTGTCCTAGAAAAGTCAAGTTGTAACAAAGAAAAGAAAAATAAGGTAAGTTTGCGATCTTTTCAGTCATGTCTAATAATATTAAGTATTTAAGGTTAAAATAAAAATACTGGTTCAAGTTTTACTAAACATTAGAAATACATTTGAAAAAACCTAGATATTTTGGTGGATTTTTAATTTTTAAATGTATGAAGCTGACTCTCGAGAAAAAAAAAAAAGGAAACAGGTTGGCAATGGATTAGCTGTGATTTCATATACAAGTACAGCCTTTCAAACACTTCTGTCCCAAAGGATACATCTGCTTAAAATTGAAGTAACTCCCAAAATAAAACACTAAGGTTTTTTTATCTTATTTAGAAAGAATTGCATAAAACCAAACAAAATTAGAATTTAAAAAATGTCTGCATTTCTGTTTCTCTCACTCCTGAAGAACAGCTGACCATTTCCAAGACATAATCAGAACTATACAAATTGTGGGAAGTACTACAGATGTGGGGGAATACAGATGAAAGCATGCACATATATATATAAATCATAAACTACAGACTATTCTAACTATATAGTAAGTACCAAGATTCAAAGTTACCTCCTTTTAAGTTATGTGCCACAAATAGCACTGTTTCCAGTTTAGAAGAGCAAAATCACCCAAATTCACAGACAGAGCATTCAGGAAAAGGACTTGCAATGCATCTACTAGTATCTCTTGATCATGGAAAAGAGGTTCAGAGCTACAGCTTCATGGTTCTGGTTACAAGAGTTTGAATATTCCTTACGTCTTTCTTCAGAGATATTTGCTGTATCTGCATCTGTATTAGCCTGAAGAATAATATTTGAGCCTTTTTTCCTCTCTTCCTTAATAATCCTTGAAAAACTGAACACTTGAAGAACAGTAAGAGATACAGAACTGCAAAATTTCTCAAAAGTGTGGTTATATTTTTCCCGTGCCTCTATCTAAAAGAATGCTGCCACAGGTTTGTAATAACAGCCTCTGAATAGGGTCAGTTATCTAAAGTCACCCTTGCTAAGATTGAGGTTTGTGATTAACAATGATGAAAGGGAAAAAAAAAGGGCAAATCTTTCTCTGGCAGTAGGAAAGAATAAAACATTCTGGATGCATAAGGTTAGGTAAATTCTGTCACAGGAGTCTAAACAAGAAGCTGCAGACTCCTCATGCACTGAATGAGGCACTAATTTAAAGCTGTCATACAAGTATGAAAGTTTTTTTAAAGTTCTGATTATTTTAACTTTTCAAGAACTTTGAGTTATGTATAATTATAGTAGAAAAAAAAAGTATATGAAACTTGATGCTTAGGGAACTCTAAGACACTCCTTCCCGGACTGGCTCCTTTGAGACTAAGAAAACTGAAATAATGCTGGTTTGTCAGATAACTACTTTTCTCTCTTTCTCACTACCTGGTGACAAAGATGACTAGATTGGCACTATGTATTTTCACCTATGCAGACTAGCACTCACCAAGATCAACACCAAATTAAGAAGCTGAACACCCCACTATGAGGACATAGCTTTTTCTTTACAAAAAGCACAGGGCACACATTGAATGAATAAAGAACTGATACTGATGGTATACTGCCCCATTCAGTTAGAGAGACCCTTCACAGATGAAAGAATTTCCAAGGAGATCAGAACAGACTGCAAAATAAGAACCACTTCTTCTAAAACAGGTGATCAATTCTGCTTTATGCTGAAGATAAGTGCTTGCTACATTAGAAAATGAACTGAAGTAATCATTTTAATCAACTAATCTAGACATCACTGCCATATATGAAACATTCATCTGTTTTCAAATTAAATATGATACTACTAGAACAAGCAGATTTGAGTTGACTGTAACCACAAGAGAGCTCCCGGCCCAGACAGGATTAACAGCAGCAGAATGAGTGGGACAGATCTTTGACTCAAAATTTTGCATCCTCTCTATCATTTAGGAGGTGATGTTTAAAAGCAAGTTTGTGATGCACTACCACAGACTCGATTCTACCTGTCGGACAAGAATAATACTTCAGTGTAATTTCAGTCCATCACATATTTCCATCCACAGTGGACATTAAAAAAAAAAAAAAAGACTACTGCCTTTCTTGTTGCAGCCACTTTCAGTATAAAATAACTTCATGTCTGTAATCAACCTTTTCTCCTTTAGATTAAAGAACCCCACTTACTTCTAATTTTCTTTATATGTTACACATTCTAGGCATTAAATAGTCTTGCTGTTTTCCTCTGGACTCTCTCCAATTGATCCATATCTGTCCTCAACTGCAGTGCCCCAACTGGACATTTTATGCCATTCAGCTCAAAAGAAAAGATGAAAAAGTAACTTGATCATTGTGGGTAGGTATTTATACCAGATGATAACTGATAATTTTTTGTTTCTTTCTTTTCCCCCCACTGTTTGACAAGGATGTAACACCCCTCAAAACCACTTTTGGGTTGAAAAGAAGTCACAGTTTCCTAGCAGCAAAGATCATTTCAGAATACAAGACTGTACCAGTAAGTGAGCATGAACATCTCATGTTTTTGAATGAGTTCAACAAGTTTAGGTATTTTTCCAGTAGACATGCTTAAGTTGGTTCATGGAAAGGTTTTATATTCCATATACAAAGATAAGACAAAATAACTCCAGCTAGCTCTTCTGAACTCAGGATTTTTAGAAAGTTTCCAAATAATGGGAAGCACAGATGACAAAAATTTTGCTGCAGAACTTAATTTCTCTACCAGACACCACTTGAATCTTTCTTTCACTATCTATTTGCTACAAACACCTGAATAATATAATGAGAAACTGCTTGCCAAACTTACAAGTAACTCAAGTAAATCACTAAAATGACAGTAATGTTTCGAGGTACTCCAATGGCAAATACAATACAAGCCAATCAACAATATCCTCAGATGCTGACCCTTTTTTGTAACTCTTTAAAGAGATATAGTCACTGGAAATTTTGAATGATGCAGAAAAAATAAAAAGCTCAAGCACCTACTGGCAATTTCTGATTTTTACAGTTTACTTCTGTCTTACCTTTCTTGTGGAATGGCAAACCAGTACTCATGTTTTTTGTCCCTTTGTGCATACTGTTGCATTGTTGCACTTGCTTGAGAAACAAATGTTTTTCTCATGGGTTTTCCAACCCTGAGACACAGAAACTTGTGAGATCGATGTCGCCTTTTTTCTTTCATAACAGAAGAACCTATTAATAAAGACAAAGTAAGCTGTCCACAATGTACTAAAGAGCTTAACAAAATCATTAACTAGTTTTATATTAGACAATTGAGGGATATAGGACACTTATATAAGTAAGTAATGGGAGATGGGGTAAGATAAGTAGTAATAATAACCTGCCCTTTTTTGTTATGAAAATCACAACAGCAGAATTAACTGCCGATGTGATTTTCATAATTAAGAGTACAACACACTAAATAATTCTAACATTCATTTCTGCTTCCAACTACAAATCACATTGCAGCATTTCATCCATGCCTGGAAGTACTCAGAAGGTATTCTTGATGCATACTCTCAAAACTGAATCACCACCCTCCCACTTTTAGCAGCTCACATACATGAAAAAGATATTGTGCTAAATATGTATCTTGGCTTGATTCATACATGTCAGAGCTGTTTGTTAGTTTTAGTTACTTGTCATTTACAAGGGAAAACATTCTGGCCCTACTGATACAGGATTAAGAAGAATTTTAAATTGTTAGCTATATCAAACACCTAAATGGTATGAACACCACCTCAGGATGAAATATACTGGATGTTGCAGTACAGGATTTTTCTCTCTGCTAGTATATTTAATTGAACTAATAGAATTATATGATTACGCTCAAGGTCTGAATTGTCAAGTCAGCACAAGGTAAAGGAAGAAGCCTTCTTAAAATAGTTTATTTACTAGATTATTCGTCAAATCCTCCAGCCACAAGAGACTTTTTTAATGCAGGAAAAAGTAAATTTGAGAGTTATTATGATCAGTTATGACAATAAAGGGTTTATCCTAGCTGTGGTACAACATGTACATACAGATAGGTTTCAGTTTCCCCAGACACATCTTTTCTTTACACCTGAAGCTCTCCTTCAGTGTCTATGCAGACCACAGACCCACTAAGCACCGAAAACATCACCTTCTTGCTCCATAAACATTGAAATTATATTTTCTCAATGGGATTTTCACCATGTTTAGAACAGTATTGTTTCACAAAAGACTATTTTTTTCTAATAACTATTTAAATGTGTGCTTCCTAATTTTCAGCCATGTTTTCAGTCAATATTTTAGAATTATACCTGCAGCATACAGTATAGTAAATTAGCCATAATAACATGCATTATTTGGAAGTATTTTACTAATGTGTAAGCTCAAAGGTAAATTGTCAGATTGAAAAAAAAAAAACACTAAGAAGAAACAAAAATAAACAAGCCTGTTTCACAGGACTGACATGCAAACTCTGTGGCAGTGTTAGATAAATACACTTCAAATGAATTGGTATTTGTGATTTTAGTCCTTCAGAGGGAGCAGACTAGAACTTCCCTGAGCTCAGAGAAGTGGGATTATGGTTCCACCTATCAGATAAAATAAAAACAATTTAGTCCTGCCTCAAGTCTCAAAGAGACTATTTCAGATACTTTTTTTTTGTGAGTTCTCCAATATCTTCTTGTATATTTGATACAGAATTAATAAGAAAAGATTTTAGCAATGGCTAGTGTGTCTCATGCTTCTTGTCTTTCCTTTCAATCTCTGCCAATATCCAGCTAAGCAGCAAATATTTTGACTAGTTATCATTAATGATATTTTAGCTTGTTTAAATACACACAAAATTATAGACTGTTATGATTTCTCCGAAGTATCAACCACATCTAGGCTTTATTTCAGTCCAGTGGTTAACAAAGGTGTCCGCAAAAGCAGACCTTGGGCAATAAAAAAATAAAAGTAGATACAAGCGAGACCTTTTTTGTTATTCTACTCTATTTATAAGTATCTACTTGCATTGCATCATTTGTTCAACAATCAGAGATCATTAATTCCAAACTCAAACATCTGACCTCAACGAAGTTCAAAAACCAGTAGTTCTCAAAACCTAAATTCTAAAAACTGCCACAAAAGAGAAAAAATTCAACTAAGTTCCTACTGTATAAAAGAGACAAACTGGCTAGGTAAGTTGTTGATCCAAAACTCATAGTAGGACTACTTCAGAGTTTTATTTTGAGGAAGGCTACTTGAAAGTGTTTACTATATTTCAAATTCTAAATGATCTGGTGTTTTTAGTGACCTACTGTTAAGAGATGTCATATTCAGTCTGATGCTTTTAACGCAGATCCATGCTTTTACCTTGGTTCTGTTTAATCATGCCTGTAGAGGCTTCACCAAATCTATCTAGGTTGAAGAATATTACTTCATAATTGACTTGTTCATTTGCATTCTGCTAATAAAACATGCAAGAACAACAAACGTGATAATTCCTACTGAAGCTGGACTGAATTGGTACAAATCTCCAAAAAGGATCTTGTGATTTTTGTATATTTTTTCTTTGCACTTTAAACAATTGACCTTGAGTGAGGCAGCAGCACTATGTGCATATAAGGTTTTTAGCCAGCAGACACTTTTTTGGTTATACATATGTATTTACTCTGCAAATATACAGATCACATAACACATGAATAACCTGCAGTCATTCAAAGACACAATCTTACAGAAAAACAAAACTAAAGCATTTAATGCAATCGAGTTAGAAGTATTCATTCATAAGAAAAGCAGCAATTGTGCCAAAGAACACTTAGTACCTGAATTTTTCAGTCACAACCAGTAACTACTGCTAGCTGACATTTGCCAGAGGACTACTTCTAATATTTAGGACATAAAAGTAAAACTTATCACAGAATAATGTAAGTATTCATCTGCTTCGAACGTCAAAATTCAGTTACTTCCTTAAAAGAAGAAGAAAAAAACCAATCCAACCAATGAAAAAAACCCAAAAAAGAAGCAAAAACTATTATATAAGATTTTGAAGTATAGGCGAACTTCTGTTAACCAAAGAATGTACTTCTATTCAATATAATTTCAACTTTAATAATTAAAATAATGAATTTAACCTTCAAATGCACTTCACTTATCTTTAATGCCTGTCACACACTAATAGATTCTTTTCTAGTCCCCAAAATATTGCACAATTAATACAAATGATTAGTAAGATAGGAAGACACCAGAAAGTAACTTGTGAATTTTTTAGAAAGTGAAATCAAGTTCATCCAGAAGCATATTTAAGTTGTTTAAAGGCACAGCATATTTCTATGTGATAAAAGCTTGAACAGACTTTAAGGGTAACTTCCAATTAATAATCCCAGACCCTGATCTTTGCAGAAGAATCAAGGTACTCAAGAAATAAAACCCAGCTGTTCCCTGTATCCAGAGCACTAGTTTCCCAGCATCTAGCCGTTATCTGTCCTGAAGCAAGCTTTTTGGATGCTTCACCTTGTTTGTTCTAGTCAGCATCAAAGTACAAGTTGCAAGTGAAACAACAATCTGTAAACATCAAGCACAGTGTTAAAGACTTGTGTTTGTTGCTCACACCATAAACCTTAACCGCAAGGCCGACATGCTACAAATAACACCAAATTAATTCCCTAAAATTCATTCACACACATACACTGGGATCAAAATTTAAGCAACAGCTAACTGATTGCTAAAGAACATTTTTAAGTGTGACCAATGCACCATGGATCTGATTTTACAGGTTTGAATCTCTCCTACAAACTGTAATTTAATATAATTATAAATATCAGTTCAATGAGGAAGAATTACAAAGTTATCTATGTTTTCAGTTTCCTAAGCAATATTTTCTCCAATACTTTATGTAAAGTTTAACTTTGGAGTATCTTCAAGCCAATGAGAAATACAACCAGCACATTGAGAGATATGTTGTACAGAATGAAAAAAAATCCAAAATTTCCATTAAACTGGAGGGTGATACATTGTAAATCTGAAGGTTAATACTGTATCCATAAATACCCACTGACTAACCTTCTAACCGCCCATCTCCTGCAGATACAGCTTTCTGACTGATCTCTTTTTGTGAATCCTGGTGCATGTTTTCTCTTTGTTGTTTTGTTTGTTGCATAGTGTGGGTCTTCCAGAGCTTGCGGAGTTCTTCAACTTCTGCCTCTGAGTCTTGACTTTGCTCTCCCACTACTTTTCCTTTCCTAGGTGTCTCTTTCTTTTGAGAGTCTGCGGTATCTTCACAACCTGAACATTCCTCTTCCATCTCATTATCTTTTTTTCCTAGAGAGAAACCCTGCTCTTTGCCCACTTCTGCCTCCTTGCTGTGCTCCTCACTACCCTGTGATCTTTGCAAAGACTGCTGGAGGACATCTGCAGTATTTTCACCAGGTTCTTGTCCCTCCTTTATAGACTTTTTAGCACTTTCTGAACTTAAGTGGGTACCAAACTGTTTAACGCCTACAACCATTTCGGCACTGGGCTTTAAGTCACTGGCAGCTTCATTTGAGTCTGAAATGACTGTTAAACATTCAGCACTAGTCTGGTTTATGGTTTGGACAGATTCCGATGATGCTCCAGAAGATTTATCTTGTCGAAGCTCATCTGAGGAAACAAGTTCCTCACGTATTGGAGACAGTTCTGATTCTGTGAATACATCTTCTGAAAGAGACTCCTCTGTGCTTCTTGGGGCAGTACTGGCACTGTCATTGCCCGTGTCCTGAACTCTGGAATCTGTGTCATCTGTATTGCTCTTTGCAGGTTTCTTGGAATGTCCAAGCTCCCTTACTGACAGCTGTTCTACATCTCTGTTGAGCAAAATAAGAATGTTGTTAAAACAGTTACCTCTAAAGTATCAAGCTCTTTTCTTCACTATGTTTTATTGAAGCTCTTAAAACAAACAAACACCCTAAAAACCAACTTAATCAGAGTATTAGCAATAAACAAGCATAAAATGTGATACTATAATGGTAAACATGGCTGACCTTTTGCCAGCATAACATAGCTGGGACTTCCCAAGCTCATGACATTACTTTCACAAGAAACTCTCCTGTGAAACTAGCAAGACTGTGAGATGCATGTAAAGTATAAAAATAAACAGAAACCAAAGTAAAACCAACAAAAAGCTACACACAACCATAATCCCTAAAGGTAAAAATCATCTACAGTCTTTTAAGGTTTGTCTCCCCAAGAGGTCAGTACAATCGTGCAGACATGTCCCACCCTACAAGGAAGCTGACACCTAGCTCACAGGTAAGAAGTGAATGGCAGAAATCATCTGGTCTAACCTCAGATAGCAAAACCAGTAAATGCAGAACAGTAGGAACCATCAGTGTATATCTCACTATTCTGCCCATGGAAAATACCTGAAACAGTGTTTAGTGCCTTCAGCAGGTATCTAACTTTGAGACTACCACTGTTTGGCAAAGTACATCCCAGGCTACTTGATACAATTGAAGATGCTGATAAATAGTGTGAAAAAAAGCAAGCATAAAAATTTACTTTACCCAGATGAAATAATCTTGCTTAAACCTGCCTTTGAAAATAAACTAACTAGAAATTCTGTGACTTTTAGAAGCAGAAGACTAGAAAGGTACGATGAACATGCTCAAGTAGAGCAACAGGACTCATGCTTTTTCCTGCTGTCAAAAAAACCAGGGCAGTACACAGCCATCACAAAAAATCCTCACATTTAAACGTAATCTTGACTAGAGTTGTCAATGTCAACTTCTTTGCTATTAAAAGCACACCAACTCTTCCATTACCTAGTACTAAATGCTTTTCAGAAGTTTGTACATTAATCTGTTTTGAAGGACAAAATTCACTCCAGAGTCTCACAAAACTTTATATGCAGTTACATCATATTACTGAGATGCTGCTAAAATTCAGGATGCTTGCCAAGCATATGCATCCTCTTATCTAAGTGTTTACATGAAACTTGTATTCAGCTTTAGCTGACAAAGTAATTTTGCTTTACAAAGCATGTGGATTCAGCTTTAGAATTCATTACCTATTAGACTAGGCCATTTCTTTAAATTTTCAAGATTATGCTCATTATAGGTGCTCTTATGCAAGCAAAACATAAGGTTCATGAGATCTGTAAAACATCTGTATGTGCTCAGACATTTTTTGTCCAGTTTCAGCATAGATTGTGACATATATAGAAACCATACAACATGAAATTTTAGTTTTAAGAACCAAAGCATCCATTGGGCTTATGACCATTTTCCATATCAACAGTCTGAATACTGAAAATAAGATTGCTTCCCCAAGTTTAAACGGGTTTGACAGTTGGCAAAATTGGGAGAGTGGAAGTAGGTTAACTATAATAGTGGAATATGCAGGGAAAAAAAAAAACAAACAATAACCCAAACAGTGAGAAAACATGATTTAAGTGTCAAATACCTCAAGGTACATTGGTCTTGTCAGATCTTGCTGAAGCTGTTAGGACTTCTGTTTACAGACTTAAAAGATTTGATTTTTGTTTTCCCACAAATTTACAAATATGCCTCATACTTAGCTAAGGCACAAAAGTGCAGGGACTGAAGAAAATGCTAGCAGCTAGTGTTCCATTCACTAGTTTATAAAGCTGACAAGAAAGATAAATCAAATTGGACATACACACCTCTGAATGCAGAGTGTGACCTTTAATTAGCAGACACGTTTTCATTCCGTATGCATTCGTATTATAAACAAAAAATGTGCATGTGCTGCAGAAGCACAAATCAATTGTTATTAACAGTTATTAATACAAGTATTAAGTTATTAATAGTTATTAACAAACTAAACATTTTAGAAAAATACTTGTTTTGCAACTGCAATATCATGATTCAAGCATAGAGTCATCTAATTCTTTCCACTGTATACCAACTGAAATAGGAACTGTGAGCAACTTTTAAAACTCAGTCTGGAAAATAAACTTCCAGAAAAAAATCATGTAGAAGGCATAATCATTCTACATCAAAAGCCCCAAAAGTACTACTATAGCAACATGTTCCTCACTTGCCCTTTCAATAGACATGTGACATCAGGCATGTCTAATGAACAAGACCATGCCAAGATACCAATTCACTCCCAGGTGTATGCCAAAACTGAGCTTAAAAATGGTATGAGGCAAGTTACCACTTCTGAGTGTCCATATACTTAAGATTATCAAGAAAGATGTGCTTAGGGTACTACCTATATGAACTGTAAGAGGGTATTTTCAGGAGCTATTGAGTATCCTAAAACATGTAACTATTTTAATAGGGTATAGTGTTACATTTCAAGCAAACAGCTTTACACTCTCTTGGTTAAAGAAGCCCACGTTCCTGCA
This sequence comes from Acrocephalus scirpaceus scirpaceus, assembly GCA_910950805.1. Taxonomy (NCBI): domain Eukaryota; kingdom Metazoa; phylum Chordata; class Aves; order Passeriformes; family Sylviidae; genus Acrocephalus; species Acrocephalus scirpaceus. The sequence goes on from OU383773.1 coordinate 18,593,438, forward strand.
GCTAGATAATAGAGACAGTCTGCAAATGTTTGTGCTTTATGGGCTGTGATAGTTAAAGGTGGCATGATTTCTTTTAATCCTTTTTGGTTTTCAAGACAGATCTTGTCTTTTTCTGATGACAATACAAAAGCTCAACATAAAAAAACAGAGAGAACAGAACAAAGATTTCTCATAATGCTCTTTAAAGTTGATTTTGAATGCCTGCTGCATTAAAAAACCAGTACTCACCAATCCAAATTCACTGTTTACTCCAGAAAAATACTACACTTAAAGGTGAATATGCAGTCCCTCCCCTAGCCATAAAGGGAGAAAAATATACTCCTAGGTGCATGATAATATATACAAATCCTAGAAAATGAGTTTAAATCATTTCTCAGAGCAATAACATTGAGAAGCGAGAGGAAAATGTGAAACAAAAAATTTATACCTAAAACTGTCAAAGCTTCACTTTCTTACTGAACACCAGTTTTAAGTTACTGAAGGACCAAACAACATCTATTACTGTTTCCATAGTGGGGAAGGGGCAGAGGAAATGATGTGGTACCACTGATCTTTATAAGAGACTATTGGAAGAAATTAGAATCCAGGTACATAAAAGAAGATTTATCCTGTATCATGTACAGGATGTGAGAACTGAAGGTAAAGCGAACTTTCTACAAGACCTTTTCAAGACAATCTTTGATATCCTTTCCTAACAAGAAAAAGAAGGAAAATGCTGGATTTGTATGGGCAACAATGTGACTACAGTTCCAATTTACTCAAAACTTTACAAATATTGTTCTAATCTTACATGCTTAATGACTCCTTAATTTTGCTGTCCACAATTTCCTTATACAGAGCAGCTGACATCACTTCTTCCATTGGACACATGATGCCATATTCTTCACAGCCATTCTCTTGGACCAGAGGATCCATTTTATGAGGATCAAACATTATATTATTTGGCGTCACTAGCAGCACACCATTGACCGTACCCTAAAATGAGAGGGAAAAGAAGTGGTAATTTTTCTCCTTCAAATTCCAGCTTATTCTTCATTTATCAGTAGGAAAAAGGTGTTTTCTATTTCTTTTTTTTAAATAAAGCCATGTTTAACTTATATTTAAGCAATCTGTTATGTTACTAAGTCACTGTCAAACACAAGAAACTTTTTCTGGGGAAGCAAATTATTACCACCTGCTTTCCCAAAAGAAAACAGTTTTAATCCTCACAACTAATCAATAACTGGTTTTAGTAAAGTAAGAGAAACCCTTACACACTGAAGAATGCACTAAACAGCTCCTCTAGGATAAGGAGATATCCTTCCCAGATAACCACTGGGCTTAATTAGTAGGTTTGAAAGCAATTTTGTCTAAAACTTGACTGTCAACTCTTCTCTCTCACTTTCCAGTATTTATTTAGAGAGACCTTCAAAACCTGTCATTTATCATTATCTGATTTACACAAAAGTAACAGAGTTTGACACAAGTTCTTCTAACTTAATGGACACATTGACTGATCGGACAAACACATTTACAGAATACAACTAGAATAAAAAAAATACTCGAGATTATCAAAGATGGAACTTTGGATGGTTTTCATCACAATGATACTGCTGTAGTACATGAATGCAAGTAGAGCTAAAACTTTGACTATGAAAAACTTTGAGGTTGATATTCATACTATGAATTGTAGGATTTTTATACAAGTATAAAAACAAAGTTAATTCACAATATGTTGAACTTCTTTTAAACAAAAAAGTTAGAAATACATGCAAACAGCTATTCCCTGCTACAGAAATTCATTTAACTCTTGGAACAGTGGAGTTTGAGCTAAAACTATGAACTAGAGAAAATCTAGCTTCAAGTAGAATGACAGGAACATTTCAAATACAGATCTTGACTCCTAAAGACTTTACAAGTCTGGACAGACATTCCAAACTTTCATCCAAGAACTCACTTCACACGTTGTTGAAGGAATTAAATTTTTATCTTACTGATAAAACATTCACAACTATTATAAATAGTGTGTATTGGAGGAGATTGTTTTCAATTTTGTTTCAAGAAGACATTAGCAAAGCACAAACACAGATACAGTTCTTCAGAACTCAAGAAATTTTGTTCCCAGGTGATGGTTGATGACCTTCACAGTAGGAAAACAAAGATGTCAAGTAGCAGAAAGAAAAGTGCAAGTTATAAAGAAGCCCACACCAAAACAAAAGTATTATTAAAGTCTACAACAATGACCAATGCTACTTCTAGTATGGAAAAACAAAGACATGTCTCAAAAGCAGCCCAAGCATCTTGTACTTGAGTGTCTTAGTTGTTCAGTGCTTAATCAGATTTTATACAAATCTTTTAGAGTGCAACACATGTGCTGAAGACTTTGAAGTCAGCAGAAAACATTTACACGATTCCAAGGTGTTTAAAAGACTGAAACAAGACTGTTACAGGCATTTCTTTCCTAGCACTGTATTGTGGAAATAGACTTTCTAGGTTGTCCTCCAAGAGGACAACTCTTAAGAGAAGTCTGTATTTTGTTATATCTATTGTAGTCTAGAAAACAAATTTAACATGACTAACAAAGTCAATGAGTCCACTCAGAACAACGACTGCTTCTCTTTAAACAAATATGGTTTAAAACAAATATAACTTCTGTAAATTCAGTACATAATTAAAACAATAAAGCAACAGCTTTTCTACATCTGAGCTCTTTCATTAATAGTCATGAAAACAGAAGTTTATTAATACTCTGTAGATCTGACCCAGAAATTGTTATAGTGTTGATGGTAGTTGGATTAGATGATCATTGTAGGTTCCTTCCAAGCAAAACATCCTATTTTATTCTTCCACTGCCCATATACTGCATGTGGATCTTCAAAACAGCCAGGCTGAAGAGAAAATGGTAAGGCTGTATGACTGCTCTATCTGAGGGATCTAAGTGTTCAACACCAACTTCCACAATTACGTATTTCTCAGTTGGAAAAAAACAGTAATTGAGTTCATTAGAGAACTCTTAATTTCCATAATAATATTGTCTTCATTTGTTTGCTAGCTCATGAAACTTCCTTGATAAATTAAGTACAGAGGAAGTGCTAAAACTTTTGAGGCAATAAAGAGATGATATTTATTTTCAATAAAGAAATGATTATTTTATAGTCAAGAGATGTGCTGTTGCAACAGAGATATCATTTGTGTCAACAAGCTCCCATGCTTTATAACTTGCTTTCAAGAGCACAGATAAGACTGAAGCAGTCTGACTGCACAGGCCAAAAATTGATTGAAGAAAAAAAGCTTCATATGTTTGACATTGTTTATCTGAACATTAGAGAGTCACATCATCACAATAACAGGTATGAAGAACCAGTTACACATCAACCACTCATTTCAGCTGTCTTGCTTCAGACTCAGTCTTACCAGTTCAGAAAACACCAACTTACCCCTCCCAAAGCCCACAAGCCAGGCTTGTTAGTATCTTAAGGAAACATCATCATATCAAGGACAAAAATCTGTGCATGTGCAAGGCTACTCGCTACATAAGAAAAACAAGCTTGAGAGACCTTCTATCATAAACAGAAGCTTCCCAGGGAAGACTGAGAATGACACATCTAATGGCAAAGAATCTCACACCAGTACATTGACATGGCCTTAGCACATATGGAACATCTTAAAGCCTACCCTACCTCTGCAGCCTCAATGACACATCTAGAAATAATAAAAGCTTATCTTGACCTTAGAAGAAACCCTCAACATCAATAGGTAGGCAGGCATTCAACATGAAAACTAATTGGAAAGTGTATTTCCATGTAAAATTTACTACAGCAATAGAAATTGAGAATTAAACACTCTGATCCATCAGACTTTTACCTGTATTTGACAAGGTAGCTGATCAAACACTTCACTTGCAATTACTATAAGGAAGTGAAAGATTATAGAGGTATCTTGAAAATGATGGATTTACAGCACCTTAACAAGAGATTACCTATTTCATTCTTATCTATTTAAAAAACATAATGCAACACTTCTGGCTCACAAGTTACTAGACATGGTCCGCAGTTACTACATGAACAGTTCAGGATACTTTTCCAGAGAAGAACTGCTCCTCCAAATTAATAAAAATTAAATTCTTAATAATACACTAATTAGCACTACTACTACACTACTAGCATTAGTATTTCTGTCACTTTTATTACCTCCAAGGATCACCAAATGTTAACCCAGGTAGCTAAGTAATGCTCAGGTAAGACCCAGATAAAGAAACATTTTGTTTGGCTGCAGATTTTAATTACTCTTTTTCAAACATGCCAATGTTTCAGATACTTTCTCTTACAATTTCTGTGACTCTTACAGGACAAATACCTTCTGTCTTTACTACCTTCTAACTTGTTTGCAGGAGAAAAAGCTTCCTTAAAACCTTTTACTCAATAGATGTTTGTAGTATGCATAGAAACCAAGAGCTATTGATTCTGGGAGGAAAAAAATGACAATATTAGAACAAAACATGTTACAAGTGTGGGGAGCACACAAGCCTTTAGCCAGCTAGGTAAGAGCTGCTCATTGCATTATGCCAGTCTTCCCTGAGAGATGGAAACTGCAGCAACTCCAGCCTTTGAGAGCTAACACCACAGCTTTGCTTAAGTCAAGAAAAAAATTGCATCTATTCTTTAAAGGAAGTACCTCAAACTTCATTTTCTTGTTGGCTTGCCATTAAGGATCAGACAGATGTCTATGTTAGCATTCCAAAAATACATGCACTCCAGAACTATTCTATCAGAGTATGCAATGATGAACTCCTGAGCATTTTAGCACCATGCACTCATTTAAGGTTCTAAAACAACTTTTCTGGTTACTCATACACATTTTTGCAATATGACAGCAGATGTCACGGTTGTCTCATAAAACACCCAGGAATGGGTAATACTGGTGACACCAGAAAAAAAACACTAGAGCATCTCTCTATCAATAGTGTGGCTGGCAGGACCAGGGCAGTGATTGTCACTCTGTATTCAGCACTGGTGAGGCTGCTTGTCAAATACTGTGTTCAGTTCTGGGTCTCTCAATTCAGGAAGCACATCGAGGTGCTGGAGCAAGTCCATAAAAGGCCAACTGAGTGGTGAATGGTCTAGAGATTAAGTCCTGTGAGCAGCAACAGAGGTAGCTGGGCTCGTTTAGCCTGGAGAAGAGGAAGTGCAGGGGGAGATCTTATTACTCTCTGCAACTACATAGCCACATTGTAGCCAGGTGGGCATTGGCCTCTTCTCCCAGGGAACCAGGGACAGGACAAGAGGAAACGGCCTCAAGGTGTGCCAGAGGAGGTTTAGGCTGGGCATCAGGAGAAATTTCTTCACAGAAAGAATTGTTAAGCATTGCAATGGGCTGCCCAGGGAGGCAGTAGTCATCATCCCTGGAAGTTCAAGAAATGACATGGCACTTAGTGCCATGGTCTAAATGACCACATGGTGATCAGGGAAAGATTGGGCTCGACCTTAGAGGTGTTTTCCAATCTAAATAATTCTGTAATGCTGCTCTTAGTAAGTTACTTCTGACAAGCTAACCTCTCCTGCAATCTTACAAGCACGAAAGATGACTGAGAGCCTAGTCTGCTCCCCATATATAATCTTCTTGGTTCCTTGCTTAGGGAGCAGGGAGCAAGTTCGCAAGCTCCTTCTCTGACCTGGTTGAGCTACTGAAAATATTTTCAGTGTGAATATATTCTTCAAAATGAGTAGTATCCTGGGGGCTTGTTTATGAAAAACAAAGCCCTTTCTATGCCCTTCTCTACCAATATTAAAGACAAGAAGATGAACCCAGTTTCTCCTTTTTGGGCTATTACTTTGGGTCTTCAGCCCGGATCCCTTTAAAAGAAATCAAATAGTAACTTAACATTTCAGAAACAGCTCTTTGACTTTATTTTTTACAAATTCAGTTTTTCAAAATAGCTACAAGAATTATTTGTACAAACAATGTTGTTAGAGAGAGAGATCTGCAAATCAGAGCACAAGCTCAAGCAAAAACAATGGCATGCACACTACCAACTTCTACATGACTCCAGTATACTGATATTTGCTCTAACTCATAATTTTCTAGTCCTTGGGAAAAAATAATTTAAGAAATGAAAATCTATGAACAGCTCAATTGTTGCTACAGAACCTTGGGAAACAGCTTTTTAGGACATCCTCCACAAAATAACCAATGACTTCTTTCTCTTGGACCATAATTACTAAGTAGTTTTTAAGAGAAAAAAATACTAAAAATACTGTCTATGAAAATGAGATACAAATTAGACTCTGCATGCAGCTACTAAGTAGTTCAACATGACACTGTTACAGAAAGTTCTGGTTCTGGAACAAACTCCCCAAAATAGCATTTACAGAAGTCAAGTTTCCTGTACACAATAGATTTTAAAGACATGAAGTAAAATTCTGTTCAGGTGAAGTTCAGATTTAAGATCCTCAAATAGAAATGCTAAGCCACTCTATTACTGAAAGCCATGTGGATGTTCTAGGTTATTAAAAAAATAGAACCCTTGAGTCTTAAAGCTGGTCCAGAAAATACTAATCCAGATACATAAAAACATACATATTGAATGTAGATTAAACTGCACATGAAGATAGACTGTTCTTGATCAGTTTTGTCTTCTTACCATTAAAATTCCTTACACCTCAGGAAATGGAAGCGCTAACTCCCATGCAATACCTGAGATGGAAATCTGAACAATCATTAAGAAGGGAGGTTTAAAGCCAAACTACCACATTGGTGACCCCACACATTAAGATAAAGCAGTTCAGTAAAACACTTGTAAGAAGTTTGAAAGGACTCCTAACAACAAGTTTTCAAAGATAAGTTCTCTAAATAATTCCATGACCTTCTTGAACACACAAGGTTGAATAAAAACTGCAATTTCGGATTTATGAAGCTTTTATAATGAAAATAACATTTATTTTTTGTTTCTTGTAGAAGTTTTGAACCTTGTCAGTGTCCTCCTTTTCACTTAATGAACAATAAATATGTGCTTTCTGTGTTTTCATTTCCAGGTCAGTGGTTTGGGTTTTTTCAAGCCTCAATATTAGTAATTTTCCTTTACCTACTACATTTCAAAACAAACATTAGCAAAAATAACAAAGAATTCCAAACCTCCCTTATAGTTTTAGTTACAATAAAGCAGACTTGTTAAAGACTTTTTTGCCTCAAGAAACAGTGCAAAGAATGAAAAAAACCCAGAGCAGCACACTTTTCTACAGCAGAAGTGAACAGTGCAGCTCTAAGACAGGGCACACCTACATACAGAGTAAGCAGTGAGTCAAAGTGTGAAAGCAGCACACTGGTTACACTGATTTATTGTCTGTACAGAATGTGGCATATTCACATGACCCTGTCTCTTACTGTACTCAACACTCTGCCTCTATCAGTAGCCATAACCAGTTAACATGGAGCAAGAGCAATGAACAGAACAAGCATTCCAGGTTCCAATCACTGCTCCTCAGATAATTCCTCTGTGCTTGACCAGAAAGTCACAGGTGTGACTAAACCCAACTCCAACCATAAGCAGTCTTAAAAAGTGAGAAAAGAGACAATCTTACCCTAATGAAAGCCCTTTTGCATAGACACACTGAAAAATAGGCTTTCACTAGATTTCAGTTTACAAGCAGCAGTCACAGTGATGACAAACCTGACAGCTGAAGCCCTAAAGAGTGGCTAACTATGAGCTTCAAAAACCATTTTCAGAGTAGGAAGCAGAAGATGAATCTTCTAAGTTTTCTCCAGAAAACTTTTGAAAATTTATCATCCTGTATCAAGAGAAATGGTATAGAGATGCAAAACAACATTCAAGAGGACATTCTTACCATATGTAACACAAAGTCTAAATTACATGCTAAACTTACAAGATCTGGCACTCAAAGCTAAGCAAGTCAGTATTCATTTTTCTCCCACCCACCTCCCCAAGTATGGATAGACACTGTAGTGGGTTATACAACCTGTTAGAAACAGCATTCTCCCTGAAGCTCTTAGAAAATAGGCTGTAATGCTTCAAGTCAATGACAGATATTGTTAATACTCCCTGAAAAGTTACAGCACATAAATAATATGCTGTAAATTTTAACCCCCAGTACATCCAACTTCTAACAAAAGCTCACAGGTCTCAATTCCTCTGCATAACAGCCCTTAAAACTGATAAGTAAGCATGTGCCTTGTATCAACCTAAAAAAGTCACCTACAGAGAGAATGCAATGAGTGAAGAAAATTACCTGTAAAGCAGAACAAAGTAAAAAACAAAGCTGTTCCAGTACTTGCCTCACCAAACTTCTAACAAGTAGCTTTTGTCAATATACATATATTGTCAAAAGGCTTCAAGCCTAGATACAGATAGGTTTGCAACCCTTTCCCCATCAGCCAAAATAAAAAAAAAAATCGCAGTTTTAGGAGATTCTTATTAATCTGCTTATCATTAGTGTACCTTATTTGCAAACCTATTGCTGAACAACAAAAACAGGGGTATTCCTATATATATACCTGAAATTCAGGCAAAGGAGGAAGTATTACAAATACTTTGAATTTTATTGCATTCATTAAGTGAAGGCATTTTTCATAGATAAAGTGTCTAATAGTAATTTTTCTGTGAGGTAAGGGAGCAATAAATTTTGATTTTTGGTAAAGTGTTCTGAGGTAAAATGTTTTGACATTATCTCAGTCCCTAGAAGTCTATGCAAGACTTGTGCACTTATGAGCTGAACAGAGGTTAAGTGTGACTTGGAAGCATTTTGTGTAATGATGCTATTGAGAGAACTGTAACTGCTTCAAAGAAAAAAACAAAATCAAGGTTTCTACCATACCACACAAACTGGCAAATAATACAGAACTTGTTTGCAAAATCAGAGGTTTATTCTGCTCACCCTGTTCTGCTTTAAAAAGATTTTAAAAAGGGAGCAAAGCTACACAACTATGTATTTCCTAGTACAGTTTAAAGCATGTTTTTCTCCACTGTAAGTAAAGAAAATTACTTACGAGAGATACTAAGATAAGGAACAAACAGACCTCATGCCCTCAACATACAAGAATTATATAACAGTACAGCATCAGGGATGTCTGTCACGTATCAACTGCTTGCATCATGTCCTGAACAAGAGGCCTGGAGAATCCAAAGGAAACAGTGAGTAAAAAAAAATAGTATATTTATACAGACATATGCATGTGAGTTGATTTATCTATTCATCCCTGAATAAAGTTTACTCTGTGTTTGTACTTTAAACATGCTTTATTATTGCATCTTATACAGTAACAGTAAAAACCAAATGTTTCAGTACCTTGCCATTAGTGATGTACTTGCAATTAATTTTTAGAAATTTCTCTGTAAATGCTTCCTCCTCTTCGGAGGTGGACGATACCACTCTTGAAGGACGAACACACACATGTGCTGGTGAAACAGCTGACTCCTTTTGCTGGACTCCCTCTGAATCCTGAAAGGAAATAAAAAGAAACAAAGAAGAACTTAGCAACTTGCCTTTTTCAGTATCAACTTCTGGAGATTTTTTGCTGTGTAATTTGACCAGTCAGGCCACTGATGGGCAGATTATGAAAGAACTGCCCCAATAGGGACTCCTAAGGATTTGAAACTGATCACCACCATAGCAAACAGTGTTCAAAGGCCAGGCTGGATGGGGTCTGAGTAACCTGGTGTAGTGGAAGTTGTCCCTGCCTATGGCAGAGGGGTTGGAACTGGATATCTTTAAGGTCCCTTCCAACACAACCTATTCTATGATTCTACAGAAGATTTTTTTTTAAATCACATGCACAAATGCTGAATAAGTTTGAACACAATGATCCTGGCAATTTTCCTGGCCCATGTCCTACTCTACCCTACTCGGTTCACATTCTTCTAGTACTTTAACAAGGTCGCTTTGGAACAGTGTCAAGGGCCTGGCTCTAGTCAGGGTGAGAAACATGCACTGCTCTTCCCTCATCTGCTGAGCCTGTCATTTCCTCACAGAAAGCAATGAGTTTATCAGGTATGATATAGCCTTGGTAAATTCTCTCTGGCTGTTTCCTACTATCTTTCTCATTCACATGCCTGGACTAAACTTTCAGAGGATTTCCTTCACAACTTCTCCAGGAAGATAACAGAAAGAGTTATCTACCTCACTGTCTACCAGTCAGTGCCTTCCAACTAAGTAGTGAACATGAAACCCTACCAGGGACAGGACAGACAACAAAAATGATTTGTTTTCAAATCATAAAGATAAACAAACAGTAGACAGACTTCACCAAAGCCTATTTATTAGACACAGAAAACCTGTTTTGGAGCTTCACCCACATCTTACGTATCATTTCATACATAATTGCTATATTTAGTTACTAATAAAATATTACTATTTTTAGAAACAGAAACTTCCTTTTGGTTTTCTGCTTTCCTGTTCAGTTCTATTCGCTAGTACAGACCACAGATAAATGCCTTTAAACATATCTAGGAAGATCATGCACAACTCTGCTCAGTTCATCATCTCTCTGGCACTACTTTAGCCTTTGCCAGCATATTTCAACCTTCATTACAGATCAACCAAAAAACCAAAACAGAACACTAAACTGAATTGCGCTGAAAAAGCTAATCAAGGTATAATTAGGAAACAAACCTCCTGGAGATTATTTCTCCTCCTAAATACACCTTTTGACTGAAAACTACAGGGTCACTCTTGTGACACATAAGTCAGCAAGTGGCTCTGAAAGTGCTCAGCTGATATCCAAGCCCACTCTGAATAAGCCAGCTATTTCTCCTTATGTTACCACACGACACAAACTCAGATCCCAGCTTGGGAAGGGGAGGGCCGGGGGGATGCACCACCACAGTGGTAGACTCTCCAATTTAATGATGATGCCCTTGTCACTACATATTATTCTGAAGTGGAATTTAAGCTCTATTGGTAGAAAAGCATATAGGATCTTCTCAAATATGTGCCTGAGACTGCTGAATGAAGAAATCTTTCAAAAACCCAGCAGCATCAGAAAAGCTTCAAAATCTAAGCTAATTCTTACACACTGACAGCAACGAAATTGTTGAAATACACACTGAAATCTTGGTTTAAGCATAGCAAAATTAAAAAACAAAAACACAAAAGCAAAAAACAACCAAGCAAAAACCTACCAAAGCCCCCTCAACTTTAACAAAGTTATGCAGGCCTTATATCAGCCACATGCTGGTTTGCATCTAGCCACACGGCTATGGTAAGCTACTCCAATGTTTGATAAAACAAAAGAAGAATAGAACATGTCAGCTTATTTTTGACTGAACAGGCATTCAGGTATTTGTTTGCCTTCTTATGAAATCTGTAACTAGAAACTACTGATTCTATTGACCAGAGCAGAGAGAAGACTCCTTTATATTTTATAGGCAGAGGCACACATCTTTACCTTGAAACACATGCTCAAATTTAAACTGCAAATCTGGAGTCAAAACTGGAGGACGATAAAAGACAGACATAATGAGAGCATTAGAGAATGTATACTAGTATTTCTCCCCTTCATAATGATAGGAATCAGCAAAAAGAGTAAAGAAAAACATGAAAGACAGGTGCTATGATGAAGAACAAAACCCTCCAGCCTTAACTGCTCAAAAGTGCCTTTTGTTTTGCTGGAGAGACTGAAAACCACACCAAATGCACAGTCCACACTGACAAGTACAAGTGATTTCTGTTCCTTGACTTTTTGACAAATATTTCTTCTTTCCTTACATGTACCTTGAAAGGCCTCAGAAACAAAATAAACACTAGAATATATTGTCTTATTGCTAATTTGACTTTCCCTGAAGCATTTAAGAACTGCTTCGACATGGATGTACAAAATAGTTATAAAATAACTAAATAAAGCATCAGTTAAATGAAATTTAACATTCCAATTGTTGCCAGCACTGACTACACTAAATGAAACCATTTTTTGCAGAAGAGGTTTTTAACTTCATGTATTTTCATTTACTTTATTTCTTCTACACTTGCAAGTTTTTATCTCTGATACGAGCATACAGTCAATAAAAAGTTTTCAAACAAATTATAGGTATAGTTACACTGTTACGCCTCCTTATCTACTATTTGCTAAGAGATACACAAAATAATTGACAAGAGAAAGAATAAGGTATTTTTGTGGTATGGAATCTGTAGGAAAAGCTCTGATTTCCAGTAGTAAAATTGCTAACTTTTCCCTCAAATAACTTCTCACAACGTATGTTACATGGCTAGGTCTTTCTGAGACTGATATAGGTACAAGATCTATGATACAAGAATGTATTCTTGCAGGGGACTCTGTTTACTGTGCTATACCACCTCCTCAGTTTGCCATCAAACATAAAAGAAATTATTCAGCACAAATGACAGCAGACTTAGTAACTGATATATTAAAATAAAGAATTATCACAGCAAAACAAAACATTAATTTTCAGCAGAACGGCCATAATAGACTTTATAATGCAGCTTGGGAACCCGCTCAGCAATAAAGCAAAACCTTTATATTTAAACTCATCTGGATGAAGTCATGTAAGCAAATAAGCAAATGCTTTAAGTCTCAAATCTTCCACAACTTTGAGCACACAGAATCCTGGAATAGATGTTTGTCAGCTTGACTGAGTGCTGTCAAAAATATGCTACCAAGAAAATTTCTTATTTGAGAGGACAAGATAATAACTGGGAAAAGAACAGTGGTGATGCATGAAGAAGCATGCAAATAAGATCATAGTTGCAAAAACAGCAGAGAAGCTCAGGCTTGAATACTGAATCTTCCTGGTTGGACTGCTCCCTACAGAATGCTGCTGACAGCAAACCAGTGCTCCTGGAAAGACATGCTTCTACAAAGCCAGCTCCTACCCAAATATCTACTATTTGAGATGAATTACAGTGCAACATGGATGGCTAAACATTTTTTTAGCATTTTGAAAGTCTACAGATGTAGAACTACTGAGTTAAAGTCAGCTACAATTAATTCTGTATTAGTCCTTCACTGAACCCCCCTTTTTTTAACTTCGGAAAATGAAACTAGAGAACTCTCTCCCACACCTCTACAGCAAGCAGGGGGAACCTGAGCATTCCCGTCAATGCATCTTTTCTACAAAAACTATCAATAAGATTAGAGACAAAGTTTAACAAGCTCTGAAATGTAACAAACACAGAAATGCAACAGTAACAAATTAAGATTTCAGAGTGCAATTACAGTATTTTGCTACAAGTGATTTGCCTTCAAATCAGTTTTTGCATTGAAAACTAATTTACAAATATTAAAATCTTGTATTTACTTTTAAAAAGGAACTATTTTACTTTCAAGTCCAAGTTGCCTAATACTTTCTCCCCCAAACAAAATGATAGTTTAAGAAGAACGCATAGCATCTGTAACACTTATATTGTAAGGGAAAATTAATTTTAAGGACAATAGGTATACCTACATTTACTGTAGCCTTGTCAAGCTCTGCTTCGGAAGATGTAGGTGATAGGGGACTTACAGGACTTAGAGAGGGGGAGCTGTCCACACTAGAAATGTAGTCTGGGTCAGGAACATACAAAATCTATAAAGAAGATATAATGTAGTTAGAAGTTAGTTATGCTTTCAGATTTACTTTAGATTTCCCATCAGTTAAGGTATGTTTACTATGCTTTCTCAAAATAAGCTACACAAAACCATTCCTGCTCCTATTGGTTTTAAAAGAATTATGAGTTGAGGGAAAAAACAGTACTACATGAAGTACTAGAAATATTAGCACTTCAAGTTTTTAAATGCTATATTGATATAATTTTGATTTTCAGTCATAATAACAGAGGAAGAAGTTCAGAGAGAAAGCATTAAAAGTATACAGCATGCCAGAAATAAGAGTGTCCAAGGAAGATGTGTCCAATTATTTCTCTTGCTATGACTCTACTATATGAGCAATGAGGAAGCAGACTCACTGAATATATATAAAATTTTTCAACTGAAGGTATTCACACCTTTAATACATTATTTCAGCCATGTTAAGCATTCAATCTAACTAGAAAAAGTTCTGCAGCAATCAAAAATGAACACAGAACTTTATCAAAGGGCAAATATCAAATGGCCAATGGCTGATATCAAATATCAATGGCCATACTTGACCTATCACTTGTTTCCAGGCCTGGCTTTCAAGGAGAAGTGAAAACTGAAAGCAAAAACAGGAGGAAAACAAAAAGGCAATAGTAACCTATAATAAGGGAATGGTAATTCATATATGCTGGTAAAAACACCAAGTTTCCAGAGCGGAACAGAAACATTATTCAATTTATTAAAATAAACTTGCAGGCAGTAATATGCAGTCACAGAATGTTGTTTGTAAACTGTACCCTGAATGTGTCTGCTGAGCAAGAGTTGGTAAACAGCTTGCTATATTTGCAAAGAAAGAATTTGGCTTGTATCTAAGTGTTATTACTGTACCATTAAGACATCTAATTTCACAAGTCCTCTGATCTTAAATAAGGTACACAGGTAGCTTTATTACACGTTTCCTTTTAAGCAGTTATTTAATAGGCACAAGGAATAGACTTGAGAAAAAGGAAAAACTCTTTTACAAAGCCAATAAGAAAATCAGGAAGAGAAGTACTTTAGCACTCTGGTAGGAATGAGAAATATAGTAAAAGAGGACTTTTTTGGATAAGTAACATATATAGTGTAATAGTACCTGTCCAGGAACAACTGCTCTGGAGAAAAGCTTATTTAATTGAACCAGTTCATTGGGTGTTGTATCAAATTTCAAGGCAATACTGTTTAAAGTATCTCTTGATTCCACCTGTATCAATTAGGGAAAAACAAACAAACAAAACAAACCTGTAAGCAGTTAGTTCAAATAGTGGCTTACATATTTTAGCATGTGTAGATTTACCAAGATTCTGATGAATTTTAATATCTTCATTTCTTATGACTGCCCACCCCCCAAAACAAAACAATAAAGCCACCATAAAAACATACCTACCCCCTAAATATTAGTCTATTGCAACCCCATGTAAAAGCACATGCCTTCCCACTATGTTTCCAGGTGGCCAGAAGTGTCAGTCACACAGTTTGAGCTGTAGGCTCAGCTATTGCACCAGAACTTCTGGTCTACAAACTCACTGCTGGTTACCACTGGGCAATACACCATTGGCTGGGTTCACAGAATGATTCACTCCCCCTCTTCAATGGCTTTTCTCCACTCCTCACTACAGAAATCTAAAGAGTTCTCTATAAATATAAACACACCCTCTAACTATTGAAATAAGCTTTTGTTAGACCCTGATTTCAAGTAAAATCAACCACTGAGAAAATACAAAAATGCTGAAGCAAAGCAGGTTGACCACTATGACAGCAGATGGAGCATAAGCATTTTGAGAAAGTGATTCCTAGCTAAGGATTTTTTTCAAGCTCAGATTCTGACCTCCATCTCCTAAAGTGTATTCAAAATGAGCTACCAGAAAAGCAAAAGGAAAAAAGTTTTATACAGAAAGACTATTTCAGAATAAAGAATTCATAACCTTAGGAATAATGGTGATACAAGGAAACAAACAACCAAAATGTTTACTGCATAATGGCATAAGGCTTCATAAACACTACCCAGAAAAAAACAGATTTTATCAGACAAGACAAGATGAAGCTCTACAAGCTAAGATACATTTACACCTAAATGAAGAGTAGAGTTAGAGAATTCTTTTCCATATAGTTTTGTAAAGGTGCACTTGTCAACCTAGATCCACTAACAAAAAGATATAAGCATAGCAAAAAAAAGGCAATTAGGTTTTTTAAGATAGGATTAGAACCTATTATGAGAATTTTTTATACAGGAAGCCAATAAACTAAACAAAGCAGCAAACATCTCTCTACGCTAGTATTTCCAGTATGGAAGACTGTATTGTAGTAGCTCTCAGTCATTCAGTACTGTATGATCACAGATATTAAAAAAAAAAAAAGAATATTTTCATATGACATACTTAACTGGTACTAAGGCAGAACTCAGAACAGGACTGTAATGAGACCAGATATGTACTATGTGCTTCACAGACCATAACAAAACTGACCACCAAATCATTGAACAAATTAAGTTTCCGTCAGAAGATCTACATAATACAGAAAGTCTGCTAAAACAAACTGCAAAGTGAAATTCAAAAGTTTTGCCTAAGTTTGCTCTCACATAAATGTTGAAGGACAACAGTCAGCTGCTAGGTAAATAATTCTTACATATCACTTAATGATTGAAGCAATTGAGATTTTAGACTAACTTATGACAAATTAAAAGTGTTCAAACCACAAAGGTTAACCCCTTTTTAGAGTGCATGCACTTTTTGCAGCCTTCTGAAATAAAAACATTTTGTGAGATAGCTTGCCAACTAAAGGGTTTATCTCACTTGCAATAAACACAATGGCAAGTATAAGCTTCCTTTTTGTTTGGCTGTGAAGTTTGCACAGGCAAATTTCCACACTACATGGGACTTCAGGGACCAGCAGCAATACCTTCTCAAAACAAAGACGTGGCTCACATAATAGAGACTTCCTGAAGTATCTTCCTAGATTGAAAGGCCTATTTTCCAGTTCAGGCAGGTCCTCTACTAGTCTAAAAAGTAGAATCTGAACAGCCAAAATCTCAAATAATAACTTCATAGGAAAGCACAGAACTACCAAACTTGAATACTGCCACCACATACCGTGAATACCCAAGCTTTTCCCCCATCAATTCACTACTATAAGAGAAGGTAAGAAGTTACTCCTTCTCTCTCAGAAAATAAACTTTCTATACATTGAGGTAGCTGCTTAAATGCTATTCTGAATGTTAAAAATCTTACATAAATATTTGAATATTAAGTCTTCATTGAGAATACACCCATGTTTCCCAGGTGTGCCTGTGTATAACAGCAGACAACTTTCAGTCACCACTATCTCTGGTTCAAACTACTTTCATTTCCCTCAGATCAACAGCTGGCAAAGTTATATAAAAGCTTTATTTTAAACCAAATTCTCTACTGGTATTTTAGTGAACTTTATAATTGCATCTCGTCAGAATTCATTCATTCCTTCATTAAAAATTAAATATCAAATACATATGAATCAGAGTGCAGAATTTTTTTTTTATTTCAACACTACATGTCCAAGGGCCAGAAAACAATTGAACAATTGTTTAAGAGCATAAAAAATAAACTAGCAAAATTAAACAGAGGAAGACTAAAAAAAAAAGGGTGAGTGTAAAAGGGAGTAAATGACACAACTTTGGTACTGTACCCAAGCCTTTAGATATACCAATTATGAATATATTAACTAATTATTAACAGGCCTAATTTATATAATATGCAACATGAGTAAAACAAACCTTGTAAGTATCATAAAGACAACTTAAAAAATAATTAGTAAAAGCAGTAGAAATAGTGGCACCAGAAGAGAACCCTTAGCACTCTCTATATACAGGCTGAAAGCTCAGTCTTGAGGCTATGGTCTACTAAAGGCTTCTGTGAACACCAGGAATTGATATTGGGCACTTTCCATAACCTGGAACATCATAATCTGCGTATTAAGTACTTATTCACTACTTCAGGAGAGCACAGCCTTCAATCCCCAGAGAGACAAAGGAGATGAAGTCTTACATTAGAGCCTCCAACACTGATAAACCAGATCATCCATTTCAACTGCTCACTTAAAAATGTTTTTTTAAACAAAAATCAAACCTATCTGTAAATAACCACAATTCTTTTCTTTCTTCTCCTCAAAAGGAAGAGGAGTTAGAAGGCTTTCACTGAAGTCACAAGACTGCTAGCATGCTACAATCACTGGTGATCAATAAGCAACACTCTGCTCATGCTCCATTATTCACCTGTAGTTGGCTCCTCTGACACCTATAGGCAGGCACCAGTTGTATTAGTACAACATGCAACAAAAAAAGCTGAAGGGGAAAACATATGGCTTAAGCAGCTACTGTGAATTCTGAAATAACAGACAATATCAACTTGCATCTAATATGCTGACTGACACTGAGAAAAGGATAAACTATTAAAAGATATCTGTTCACTGTCTAAGCAGTATCAGCAAAAATGAACCTTTTTTTCTGTATCTTTTAGAGGCAGTCCAGAACTTATTTCCATTAATTAGTACCATATCTGCTCACATCTCTCTGCTGCTACATACAGAACAGCAGGTTCAAGTTTTCATGCCTTGGGAATTTTAGATTAAAATCTTAAACATTAACTGAATTCTGTCTTTAGCTTTAGAATTTATTTTATTTATCCCATAGTATTTTTTTTTCTAAAAAAATCTAGTGTAAAGTCTACCTCATATTAAAACCCCATAGTTTGCACACGTGAGATGCCAGCTCACTCTGAACTTCACAAATACAAATAAGACCTTCCCTCCTAAAACCATGTAGCCACTGGAAAAACTAACATATTACATTATTATCTAAAAAAATGGCAAAAACTTCCACTAACTTCAACAGTGCTGGAAGGTGAGGGGAAGTCTGTTTTCTGCCTTCGTTCTCTACTACTCAAAAAGCAACACATGCAGGTATATAAATACCTGTGTGTGTACACGTGTGTCATCACTGTGACAGGAAGCAGGAGTAAGTCAGAAATCAGACACAAGTGCACCTCTTCACATACAATAAAGAAACAAATAACAGTAGTAGCAAATTACCACAATAGCTACCAGACCTCTCTTACAGTGAGCATAAGCTCAGTTCCTAAAGGTTATAGCTGTGCATTAAAATATATGCACACAATATTAGCCAAACATGATGCTACTCAAGTGCTTCATGAGTGAAATGTAGAGCAAGACTTTACAGAATACAGTATTTGTGAAGCTGAAATGCACTGTGTTCCATATGTGCAACAGGCTCCTTTAGAAGGTGGATTAAGTTTAATGACAAAAAGCCTTTGATTCCTGTGAATCATCTTTTTGACTCACAAGGAATGATGCATACTTCAGTACGTATTAAGAAAGCTATTTTTGGATCTAAAACCCCACCTACTGGAACACAAAAACCTGCAGAAGCACATGACAACTTGACACAAACACACACCAAGTTAAAAAATGGAAAGCTCGTTGCTTTCACTTGGCCTGGAATGTTACATACCAAAGTAAAAGCACTCACATGGTGGCAAAAGCCAAATTACAGGATTTACTAAGTATGGATGCAAGTAATACAGAGCTACATCTGATCATTTTTTCCAGGTATTTCAGACCAAATGGGGTTAATATAACATCAACAGTCACATTTACATTAACATTCTTCAACTGCTAGAACCTAAGCAGCAGGAATTTCTGTTTTGAATTTCAACTTCAAGCAAGTCTTTTAGAGGAGGCTAGAATTATATTCAAATTCCAGTAAAAGCCACACTAATGAAATGCTTCTTGCTCCACTACACACACACACTCTGTCTCTCTCCTAAAGACCATCACAGCCTTCTCTGTACTTAAGGAATTATCACAGCTTGGCTTAATGTAGCAGAGTTAAGTTCTCCCCATATCTCTTACTCCTGGAGTAAGAGAACACCAAGAGGTCAAGTAAAGACTTTTCATAAAGAAGTCCTCATTTTTTATTTATTGTGTCCAGCTTCAAAAGCACTCAAAGATAGCTGTGGTGGACTTTCCCTATTTTAACATCAACTCTGTAAGCATTACTTATAGGCTTAATTATATTTCCAGTACATAACACAAGACAGATACTTCTCACTTCTGTTTCCCTTAGTAACCACAAATGTGAAAGCTGACTGCAGCACAGTTTGAGGGTCATTTCAAGAACAGAACAGGGAGAGAAAGGCTCCATTTTCAGATACTGATGCAGAAACAGTTATACAGTAAAAGGCACAGATCTATGGCAATTATTAGAAGAATACCAGAAAGTCAGTATAAAGATACAGCTTCCCTTCCCAACTTCATTCTGTTATTTCCCCTGACAGCAATTGTTTATTAATAATGCTGAAAGCAGAGAATGTGCACATAATTATATAACTATTGTTATTTGTTTCTAACTAGTTACCTAAAAGTGAACCAGTCAACAGTTTGATTAGCTTGGGATTTCTAAGGGATTAAAAAAAGGCACCTAAAGGGAAAAAACTACCAGTTAATTCCCTGATTTAATTTCTGTCAAACTAAACTATCAGATACACAGAATTCTAATATTAAAGGCAATACACATTCCAGTTTTGCTTATATTTTGTAATGTAACTTTTTAGCCTGCACTTGCTTTGCAGTAACATTCTAACAATAAAGCAGCAACTTACAGAATATTCAAGAGTTCCTCTGGGTTTTTGAAAAGACATTCGTCGTCCATCTTTCTTGTCTGGGGTCTTCTTCTGGCCAGCATCTGAAAAAAATTGAGGCAATGTGTGTGTTAAATTCATTTTCCTCTCTCAGTACTGTCACAGGCTGCTGACTACAGCCCCGTGGGCAGACATCTAATCCACCAGTTACACAGCTTACTCCTGCTGATTCCAACAGACACCAGCTGCTAAAATAGGGACTTCATTCCTCTGCAATGCTTTAAGAATTTGACCAATACAAACAGCTGATAACTGGAAACCAACTAACTGCAGAAGTGCTTGCTGCTATCCAGGAAGCAGTTAATGAAGACTCAACAGGACATTGACCCCACCAGGCAAGCAACATTTCTGGAATTGCTGTGTTTAATTGATCTCGTATATACCCTGTCTGCTTTCATCTGAGGGGAGATGGTCTGGAGTTCCTGTATGCTTGATCTAATCACTAGAGATTTTTTCTTGCTGTGTGATAAGTACAGAGTATTTAAAGTTTTTTTATAAAATAAAGAGCATCAGTATTAAATTGATAATTATCCTTTCCGTAGCAACCACATAGAGCTAGTAAATAAACACTAAAGAATCTATATCAATAATACAAATTAAGAACTGTTCTTTTTATTGGGGCAGTGTATTTTGATGACCTGTTTCACAGGCAAACAACCATTTGTGACTGAAGTATACTCTATTATTTTATATTAACTGCCTTAATATTTATGATAAACACATCAATGTTGTTATATGGTTCAACAGAAAGCACATACATCTCTAGAAAAAGTGAGTTTTAATATCTGCATCTATCCACACACATGGATTTTTTTTAGATGAATCTCCTCCACCACATGGCCTCTACCTTCAACAGTCAAATGTCTGCTATTAAGCAGCCCAAAATATTTATGTGAATGCGACACTGCGTTTTCATGCTACAATGGGATTAGTTATATTCCCATTTTGATATATTCAAATTTGTTACCATAATTTACTCAAATATTTCAAGCCAAATTGAATAGAAGCAAGAAACCTTATAAAATGTATTTTTAAAAAATATTTTAGCATGGCTACATTGAGAATAGAAAACTTAGTGTAATCCATTTAAGCCTCACCTGAAGTACTAAGGAAACATGCTATAAACCAACAGTATCTTTAGTGCAGTATTATATTTAATAAGTATCATGATTCTGACACTGGAAAAGAGACTAGACAAGTATTGGAACAACTTTCATACACCCACTCCCAAATTTCTACACAGATAGCCAAAACTATCAAGATACAGAGGGCAGGGAAATCACAATGTAAACTACACAGCAAGTTCTGCCAAAGAAGAAGAAACAAAATGAAACCTTGAGAAAAAAAAAAACCAAAACACAAGAAGAAACCTACCTACCTTGCTATATAGGACAAGTCGCACAGGACAAAGTAGTGATTTCCAGCAGACCCAATATAAATAATCTCCAATATAAACAATCTCCTCTATATAAATATACTCTTTATATAGATAAAAAAAGGATATAAACTTTGGTCTAATTCATCCTTTTTATATATTGAAAAAAGCCAGAGGAAGAATGCACCCATATCTAAAATTGATCTCTAGATGGTATTAATTATGGTAAGTTTTTATAGCTATGAATGACTATCAAGACTAAGCCTACTTCTAAAAAGTTTTTAGCAATTCTAAAAACCTATACACTACTTCTGCACATTATCATCTTCATTCAATACATTAAAAGGTATTTCTTCCCTTATTTACTAATAGCAGCTTTTTAAAACTTAGCTGGAAGAATCATTCATTTCTGATTATATGCATAGTGTTTAAACATACTACAAATGCCTCTGAGGGAAATGAAGCCAACTCAGTAACAATAAAATACACTACAAGTTTGTGTGTAGGCTTTACAGCAGCCAACGTTCTCCTCATCCAGGTCAAATATTTTGTTACCAAAGTTTTTACCTGACCTTGCAGCACAACAGGTGCCCCCTCAGCAAGCTACAGAAAACCTAACAGTTGCTTGACTGTAGCTGTTCCAAACTTTTCAGCCCTTATTAAAGCTCTACAAAGAGCCTAATCATTTTATTTCAAGAGCAGGCTGGGTCAAATAAGACTAAGAAAAAAGTCCAAGGATGCAACTAAAAATAGATTGATCTCATCCAGGATCCTATACATGCCTTAATAATCTATAAATGGAGAACCCTTATTACAGAACAAGATGTCCTCTTCCCCTCCTCCCTGCCATTAGATGGAAGAAGCTCCATACTGCAAATATATACACACACACACTTCAGTTGTATATAGCCTTATATAGTTTGTGGGGTTTTTTTTCTCAATCCAAATTTAACTTTCTTTTTTTCTTCTTTCTGGTTCAGGTGTCTGAAGAGCTTGCAGACAGGTACCACTCAAAAGGTCAAGATAAATTATCTTCTCCCTCTCCAGTAACTGAGCAGCAGAATGAAGTCTTGCACAAATACCCACTTCTGTTCCTTATGTCAGAAATAAAAATGGGAAATTATTTCTTATTCATAGCAGAAGAACCTGCTGCTTTAGACTTAAAATCACAGAATCATCATAAAATATCCTGAGCTGGGACTTGGAAGGATCACTGCGTCCAACTCCTGGCCATGCCCAGGACAACACATGTGTCTGACAGCATTGCCCAAACTCTGGCAGTCTTGGTGCTGCAACCACTTCCCTGGGGAGACTGTTCCAGTGCCCCATCATCCTCTGCTTGAGGAAGCTTTCTCAACACCCAGCCTAAACCTCCCTTGACATGGCCTCAAGCTATTCCCTTGGGCCCTGTCACTAGTCAGAGAGATCAGTGCCAGTCCCTCCCACTTCCCTTCTTGAAGAAGCTGTGGATCACTATGAGGCCTCCTCCTTTGCAAGCTGGACAGGCCAAGTAACCTCAGCCACTTCCCACATGGTTTCCATTCTAGACCCTTCACCATCTTCAGAGATTTGAGAGAACTCTGGTAATTTCAGGAAAGTAAGATAAAACAGAGGGTAGGGGAGTAGGGGTGAGGAAGGCAGGTCCCTGTTGAAGAAACCTTGCAGGAAAGCCAGAACTCCTACCAGGTTTTCCAGAAACTTACAGTCTGCAGTTAGGGTTTTTTGATGTCCTCCCCTCCCACACCTAAGGCAGTAAATCCTACCCTTCCCATCAGTGCCCACTTCCATTCCT
Source organism: Acrocephalus scirpaceus scirpaceus (assembly GCA_910950805.1). NCBI lineage: Eukaryota > Metazoa > Chordata > Aves > Passeriformes > Sylviidae > Acrocephalus > Acrocephalus scirpaceus. Next base: position 18,616,830 of record OU383773.1, read on the forward strand.
TCAGTCTGTGAAGGCATTACCTCCCCCTCACTATATGGGTACAGGATTCAAGTGTTTCATAACCTGACACGATGTAAGTCTCCTGAGTCAACAAGAGATGAAGGCAGGCAACACTGAGCTCTGTGTGTGCTGACTACCCAGCTGGCCAAGCTATCAAAATCCACACCTCTGCCCACAGCCCAAGTGCTCGAGCTGTCTGTTCATAAAGAACGCTTCAATTTTGACCTAACCTCTCAGAAACAAAACTAGGATGTATTTCAGCTGTGAAAATAGGTCAGAGTAGTAGAAACACAAATTCAGCCTCCCTGATGACACATTACTAAGCCTCTATCTCTCACTATATGAGCAGAGTATTCATTTTTGAGGGCAAAGTAGATGTATCTTTCAGCCATTCCAGTGCCCCTAGTATTCTAGGAAGCACATGCAAGCAGAAACAACTGCCAGCATAGAATGCAGTGGTCTGAAAAGTCCTCAGACCCAACAAGAGTCAGTCTGATGCTTTCATTTTACTTATTTTCCAGGTAACAATTGCACAGGAGCTCATTTTGTTAGGTTACATGCAACCATTACTTCATCTGACAGCAGCAAGCCAGTGAGACTAACAAAGGTTGATGTTCTCAGACCACATCAAGAAAAACCTGACACCACTGACCACACTAAACATAATTTCAAGAGTCAAGTAACTTGTTTGACATGGGATCTGTGGTGCTATGTTATCAGAGCTCTTAGCCGTGCTGTTTTAGACAGAAAGAAGACAAGACTTTTTGTAACATCAGGATTCATGCTTTAATTCTCAACTACCTTTTCACAGGACTGGGTGGGCCTTCACAACTGCTTGAAACATTGAAGTGAAAAAGTGCATGCCAGATCCACAAATGACAAGAAAATATTTCAGCTAGGATTTAAAAGACCAGAACAAGAAAGATGCAGAACACGGTGTAAAAATTACACCAGACCAATATTTAGTCTGAATGCACAGGCTCAGAATTTTGAGGTTCAATGACTGTAGCATAAGAATGACAACATATGATCATCCAACACAGAGAGGAGGACTAATTGTTCCAACATACTTATACAAGACAGGAAAAGGGGGTTTATGAACAATATGTTTTAGGAAGATGTAGTTTCCAATAAGGCAGCTTTGACATTAAAATATGAAATAGTCTGTGGCATTCAACTGAAACCAACTAAAGTCAAATTCCAACATTCACAGCAGGACTTCTATAAACTGCCTCTATATGACCCTGCGACACTGAATTTTGGTTGCCTGAAAATATTTTTGTGGCACTGCTAGCTCAAATTATTATTTCAAGAGTGGTATTTCTCTTTTCTTAGTATGCCATCTGAGCTTAACTGCAAACCTTCAATTTGCTGTTTACTGATGCTTTTAGCACATCCTTTGGACTTCTGGCACTAAGAGCTGGTACAAGCTAAGAACTGCTTAGGAGGATCTTCAAGCTCTGCATAGAGTAAAATGTATTCACTTTCTTTTACCCTTTTGGTTTTCTCAATAAGATTAAATCTCAACTTGCATTGTTTCTCAGCTGCTATTATAGTCATTTCAATGTAACAAAAATAACAAAAATCACTTTTTCCAGAGAAATATATTGATAAACCAAATACGTATCCTCTGAGAAAAAGCAAAGAAGCTAGACTCTGGGTTCCTGGGCTGATGGCCTCTGAGACATTGGTTGAAAAGTCCTTCTCCCAAGCCCCATGCCAGAAGAGGTCGAGATGTGTCGGCTCAGTTTCTCAAGGTTGTTTATTATTTCTTATCTAGTACATTCAGTTCCTACCCATCTTAGGTCCTTGCTACAGTGCTGGTTGTCGTCGACTAACCACCCCAAAGGCAGTCTTAACTCTTTATACCAAGTATTACGTGATTGTCCTAGGTTACAATGTAAAATTGTGCCCAAGGTTTGTATTCTATCCCCATGAGCCATTGGAGCCAAGGTGGGGCAGTGTTTTCCTTATCTTCTGTTAACGAGCCTAACAATGCCTTGCCACATGACTCATAGATAACTTCCTCTGGGAGTTATCTCTGTTTAATGGGCCATCAAGGACCCACTGCATGACTCATAGAATGAGATCAGCCCATTGGGAGATGCTCTGCCCAGGGGGAGGAGCCAAGCATTCCCACCTGGATAAATCCAGGGTTTGGGACAGCACAGGCAGCTTTTTATCCACTGGACTCCCAGAGGAGACAAGAGCTACCAGACCTTTCTACAGGATCACTGCTTCGACAAGATCATCTCATCTGGACTGCCGCTACCACCTTAACAGGGTGTCAGGTTGTATTCTGACTCTGTCAGTGGTTTTTTTTACTATTACTTTTACTTTCTTTTATTTCTTTTCCTCTTATTAAATTGTGTTTCTGACTTAGAGTCTTTCACTGGTTTTGCTTTCAAACCAGCACAGTGATCTATGTTTATAGTAAGATACCAATACCTATCACCTTTGTTAGACAGTGCATTTCTACACTAATGCAACCCAAGAGTGCCACTATCACAGCAGAAAACGGAGGGTAAGAAGCAGAAGGGCAGGGATGCGCCCAAATTCCTCAATTTTGCCTCCTTGAGCTCCCATTAGAAACCCCAAAATTCTACATTAACACCTGGTAATTAATTATCATCCTAATCAAACTCTTGTGGCTTGTATTTCTTCATATAAGGTTGGTAACTGTTCCCATGGGCTAAAATCGAAGGCACTAGTACTTTAGATTTTGTGCCAAGGTCTCTGGACCCCTTGCCAGGGTCTCAGACCACCCACGGCAGCTAGAGGGATGTCCTGGGTTCTGACACTAGACAAGTTCACAATTACTGCAAACTGTTTAAAATAAATAAATGAGCTTATTATGATCAAGAAGGTAAGAAAAACATTACTCATCCACCATATCATCCCCCCAACAAGAACCGCACATCTGTGCATCAGATTTAGAGGTGTTTTTAAAAAGGAAAAGGCAGCAACTTTGTCAAATTTTTCTCTAGGACACATTTTTCACAGGATCTTAAACATGCAGCACATATGGGGTAATGAATCAAAGTAAGAAAAGTAGTCTGAAATATTTTCAAATATATTTGTATTTAGCAGTACATGGAAATAACTCACTAATTGATAAAACAGGAAGCACAGATATTACATCTTTATTAGATTAGTTCTGCTCAATAACAATTGGATCATTATAATCTACTCATAAAGAAACAAAAGAGATTAAAGTCAGAAATCTTTATATTCTGTAAGACCTGGTGACCTGACTCTCCTAACAGCAGGGACTACATTTCAGTCAGCAACTGTCTCATTAACCCTTCTCCCTCTCCTGCAGTTAGATATGCTTACAATAATTACAGGAATATTATTTTCTGTTATCTTCCAATGTCTTAGGAACCAGACATGGAGGCCCTAACAGTAAACTACAAGATACTTGTAGTCTGCAGGTTTTTTAGCCAAAATGGAAGTTTTCAGACCGAGGCAATGTCATAATGCCTCCTTCAGTCTCTTCTTGCTAAGCAACTGCTATTCATTCCATGATTCAGTCTTTCCAAGTCATGCTCTCAAAACTCTTGATCCTTATCACTGCTCTTCACATGATGCTTTTGTTCACATTTTTCCCAGTGTATTTTGTGATCCCCCTAATAGACGTCACTCTGCTATCCAGTCAGATGCATAGCATATAGGCAGAAATAATTAAATTTATGATTTCAGGAACAAAAACAATTGAAGAGAAACAAACTTAAACAGGACACTTCTCCAAATGGCTAGGAGACAAAGTCAGCTCTGTGCATCACATGGGCTTTCTTCTAAAATAAGATTTCACATTCAAAGTAAACAGAAATGCTTTACCAAATTTTCAGATTATGCCACAGTATGTGCTAACCAACAGTGAGCTTCCTTTCCTGTTCCATTTGCAATATACATATATACACTTTAATACATTAGAAACTACCCAACTGCAATCTCCACCTTCTGTACAATCTTTCTGCAGTCCAAATACATCTTTTAATGAAAACTTGCGAAAATCTTGTCTGCACTATTAATGCAGCAAGTCAACTTTTCCAATAACAACTCTCCACCTCTTTCAGATATTTAAGCCCATTTAATTGTACGTGCTCAAGCCTACACAATACCCCATCATCAAGCAGCAATATCATGTTATATCCTTAGGAACCTTCAAGAATTTACACTTTGCCTTATCACACTTAAGCCCCTGATAGCCCTTACCACACTTCACCCTTTCTAAGAGTTCAAAGTCAGTCAGCCTATCCTGCTGACTTTGCATATGAGCAGACCAGTTGTAGTGCACAAGGGAACTGCTGTGGATGTGGAGTCATTCGCAGAGCCTCAGTAAACATCTTACTGTACAAGTTGATTGCATTAGGTTTGCAGATAAACTGGGGGCACCAGTCAACATACACAATGGCAGGGCTGCCCTTCAGCAGGACCCAGACAGGCTGGGGAGCAAGTTGAAAGGAACCTTATGGAATTCATCAGGACAATAATCTTCTGCACAGGAAGGAAGAGCCCTTGGTGTTTTACAGTTGGCACTGCTCAGCCAAGGAGCAGCTCTGCTGAAAAAAACCCCCAAGGGTCTTGGTAGGCAGAAGCCAAAACAGGAGCCAGAAGCACGACCTGAAAACAAGTGGGGCCAACAGCACCCTCAGCTGTATTACTATGAACAGAGGTCAGCAGACTGAGGGCACACCTATTATCCTTGAACTCCAACTGCTTTTCGAATACTGGCTCTAGTGTCCCTTCCCCTGTCCCCATTCAATATAAGGAAGGAACCCATAAAGAAAACTGTTTTGGTGAAGGGACACCAAGGTAGCCAGGGGCTGTATGCAGAGGCCAAGAAAACAGCCTCTCCAGTCTGAAGCAGAGAGTTTTGAAGGACTGTAACAGCAGCCATCCTGTACCTTCTAGATAGCTTTCCCAGAGGCATCAATATGACAGAGCTAATCTCTTCAGTGACATAGTAGGAAAACAAAAGGTATCAGACAAAGAAGAAACAAAAATGCTTCCGAGTAGATAGAAGGCAGTAAGACCTAACTGACCAGTGCAGCTGTGCAGTTTCCATATCTGGACATTTCCAAAGTGGAATAAAGCACAGAGAAACCTAGCCTGAAGTCATAATCTTTCCTGCTTTAGCAGGGCTAAACAATCTTACTTGCAATTTGAGTTATCTGTAACTATGATTCCTTCCATTTTTCTGGCATGTAATACAGATACAAAAGGCCATCTCACCAAATCAAGCCAGAGAGAGATTTATACATGTAACACAAGGTGTGTTGCTTACTGATTAACAGAAAATTATTATTCATACATGTAGTGACCTGAAATGCTGCCATGAGTACACAAGTTCTCAATAAAATATCACCTTCTAAACTGTTTGAATGTTAGAAATGGAAAATTAGGATAAAAACACAAACAACGTGACATATTAAAACAAAAATGTAATACAGTCAAAGGATACCAGAATATCAGAAAAAAATATGCTTTAGTCGTCTACTAGATTAGTTTATAAACTAAACTTCAGTTAAACATTTGATACATCAGAATCCTGCTGAAGAGCAAAAACTGCATAAAGAATTGTGAAATATGTAAAAAATTCAGTAAAGAGGTGAGAGAAATAGAAATCAGGAGAATGGAGGGGTATATTAATGAAATCCCAATGGAGTAGTTTTTAATACAGTTCAATTGCATATCAGCAGACAAATCCAAAAGGACAATCAACAGCAAAGGCTGGGTAAAAGGACACAAAATGAATCCTGAAGTTCCAAAGCTTGGAGGAATAAAAGCAAGGAAAGATGCAATAGTACAAAGCAGAACCTGCAGTAAAAGATCATTTAACATGACATGCACCAAGGGAATACTCAAGAAATCCTGTACAGTAGTAGTGCAGAAGTCTGAAGAAGAGCTTGTGCATACATTAACATATCACAAGATGACTGAGTCACCAGCCTGATACATTCCAAGATCACATTTGCTTCTTATGCCTGTACCAACTGAATTATTTTCAGACATGAAAGCGAAGCATTAGCGTCTTTGTAAAGGGTGTTGGTACATTTCATACGTGCTTCATCTGGAACAGACTGTACAAGAAAATTCACAGAAGTGCATCTCCCCAGTTTGAATTCTCTTTCCTACATTATCATACACCTGGTAATTTCTTAAAAATGAGGTATTGAATTAAGATGAAAGGTAAAAATAATCTGCCTTATTCTTATATTTGCTTTATTCTAAGACAGATTTTTAGAAATAAAGATACTAACTTTTACAGCAGGATTTGAAAAATGTATTCTAAATTGGCACTGCACATTTATCTTTCTAATGTCCTGTTGCTACCTTGACCATGGTACAGAGGACTGACAAGCCACACAGTTTACTGGCTATACTGTGTATGGTAACCTTACCAATCAAGACTCCAAAGCTGGTATGAAAGAAATGTAAATAAGCCCACAGGCCACATGGTTCAGAACTGAACAATCAAGTTGAACCTGAGAGAGAAAAACAACAACAACAACAAAAGTTTCAATAGAAGGCAGCTAGAAGAACTTTCCTGACAGACTGGTTGAGAGGAGTCTCTGAAGCACTGATTTTTATTTAACTTCGGTACTTAACGAGAGACACACTGCAGGAAGTCAGCACTACCTGTGCAGTCTATCTTCTCCCTCCATGAAGTGACCACAGAGAGAAGTGAGGTAAAAATATCTAGGAGGGAAGAAGACTCCAGGTATGAAAGTATATCCTCAAAGAATCAAAGGGTTATACAGAAGAAATTCTCTTGAATACATTTACTCCAGCCTCCAGTTTGAAGTAGAATTATTGTCAACATCAAATCGGGTGAGCTTAAAGCTGTCCCAGTGATGGACCACTCTGTGTAAAGTTTTTTTTCTATTGTCCAGTTTGAACCTCCTAAGCTAAAACTCATGGCTGCTGCTCCTCCTTGATCTCTTAGCACTGAGAAGAGTGTGTCCATCTAGGTAGATGTAGGTCATAATTAGATGGTCTCTAAGTTGCCCAGCTCCCTCAACCCCTCCTTGCAGGTCATATGCCCTGTGCCCCTAAATACACTGGCTGGACTCTCTACAGTTCCTCAGTAGCTCTCCTTAACAGCGGTACACGAACCAAAGAGCACATTCAATGTACGGCCTCCGCAATGTCACAGAAAAGAAGCAAAACCATGTCCCTGACTGCTGGTCACACTCTCCTTACACAGCAAAGCAAACAGCAGATTGAACTATGGGATGTGCTGTTGGCTCACTTAAGTAACAGGTTTGTATAGATGAGACTCAAACTGAATGTTCAAGTTAATTCTGCAGAAAAGACAATTCTTAATCACACACTCCCTAAAGCCTGGTCTGCATCTTAAAGCAACTAAAACCACATGCAACTTCAGCATGCTAACACCTACAGTACACAATAATCAAGAAAACTACACTGTTCTAGCTAAGTTTCTAGGTAAATCCAGGCTTAAATACATACATATTAGTTCTTCCTATAAATTATCAAGAAATTATATTTAGAAGTTATATTTCAAAGCTTACAGGTCTTTTTAGAAAAAGAATAACTTTACACTCTGACACTGAGAGTGTCTTTACTAAAGCCAGATTAATTTTCTTGACTTTCTGATTATATTTTATCCTCCATCACAACCATTAAAAGACAAAAAATCTTTATGAAGTTTTTTCATTGACTAGGCTGCTGACACAAACAGTGTAAACTGGATAAACAGGTTTACAGGCTCCTATGGCACTACTCAGTCTTCCAGTGCGTCCTTTCTCCCTATTAAGAAATACTATAGACTGTTGTGCATGTATCTAAAGAAGGGATTTAAAGCACAGCATTTGAATAGACTTGCCTCCCTGAACTTGGAAACCCAATAGAGAAGCTGTTCAACTGTTCAAAAAGACAAGCATGAAACCAGTAAAATTATTAATACTACATTAATTAAATTGAGATACTTCATTGTAGAAGCTAAAAAAGGTTGGTTTTTGTTTCAGAGAAGTTGAAACATGGTTTTAAGGGATTTATGAAGAACTATTCTCCTAACAAGTAATGCACAGTCACAACTGAACCACATAAAAGAGAAAAAAAACCGAAACAAAACAAACTACCAACAAAAAAATACTGAAAGCCCTAAGTAGAGAAGAAAAACTACAGTAATAGGTAGGCCTGGATCCAGAACACTCCAGAGACTAAGCATTTGGAGCATTTAGAATCTGACATTAAGTCTTAAGCTAATGCCAGGGGACCCATCTCTAATTAAAGCAGAGGTCTGATTTCAAATGAAGCATTGTAATCATTGTTACAGCTTCCACAGCACACATTACCAGGGCGCAGGTGGTTTGTGAAAGCCAGCAAAATGCTCAACAGAAAAATTCTATAATCACAAGAATTTGTTTCTGCCCATAACAGAGAGAAACCCTGTGAAGGGGAAGGCAGCATGGGAGGGCCAAGGTCTACTTGCCTTGCACAGTATGCTTTGCCTAGGTGAGGAAAAAAGGCGCATTAAAGTCCATATATGCAGAAACTCACCCTGCATTCTAGAACTTGTCATTAACACAAACTTTAATCATTACAAAAGCATCTGAGAAAATACATTTTCTGCTCAAAGCTAGAAAAAAACACCCCAGAACATTACAATGCAGTCTAAGTTAATACTTTCTCCCAGAAGAAGACAGGGAAAAACAGAGCCTTTCCCTCCAAGAAATCACAGGGATGATGTTAGACTATAAAGATGCTTTATACTAACAGCTGAACACAAGGCCTTGTTAGAGACTAAAAGACCAGAAGATGCTAAAGCATTTTACTGCCATGTTGGTTCCGCAAAAGAGTGTAAGTAATCTTTGTCAAAAAGTCTCTAACCGTTTGCAGAGGCCTTATTCAAGGTACTTCATTTCACTGCTGAAAAACAAGTTACTGTCTCTTTCTCTCTCCTGTATGTTGCAGGGAGGGACATGAAATAAATAAAGTGTGTCACTGTAAATATAGCCAGTTACCAATTATCCTTTCTGTGCAAGAAGTGTGACCCAATGCACACAAACCATGTACATCTGAGTAGTTGCCTAGGCATTCCAATTACCTTGCCTACTACACTGAGTAGCAGACCTAGTTTCCCTTCAAGGAAAACAACTATTTTACACTTCCAAAATAACCTACAGTAACAAAGAAACTTAATGTGTTTTAATACTTCATTTCAGTAGAGACCCGACTTCAACCTCACCTAGAGACTAAAACAAACATTCATTCATCCACTTCACACAGAGCTTCTCAAAACAGGGAGAAAAAGGAAAACATTTACTGTTCATTGTATACTACTCTTTATTACAAAGCACTTTCACAAACTTCATTTCATATGTCTTTTTCTTTCCAAGCAATCACTAGATCATGCTGCTCTTATACTTATGTCATTACTTGTTTTTAACTCCCAGTCAGTAGCATTACCTCTCTAGATTTCTCACTGCGTTCTCCTCTTCCGCATAAACAAGTGTGTGCATTCACTGACCACCCTTCCAGTTCTCACGGTATTTCTTGCCAATATAAGTGCTCACATCAGATACTTACAATACCTATACCAATAGCCCCAACAGCATTATGAAGAAAAGGGGTGACAACACCAGGCCTCTTACGCCCAGGCACAGGACAAGGAGTCATCTACTACTGTCTCCTAACTGACCTGTTTGGCCACTGAGCGGCAGAGGTACTACTTCTGCCCTTAGCATCACCGAGCCTATTTCCCAGAAATACTGCCTGCTCCTCAGCAGCACCTGAGAGGAAGAAACAACCTCGTACACAAAGGACGTCTCAAATCGAGGAGCCTGTGCTCCAGATGCTTTCCTACACCCTGGTCTGCAAAACTACTAGGAGAGGGAAGTTAGTAAAGGAAGTGTAGGAGTTATGTCACGGAAATCAGGAAGACCTTCAGTCGGTTTTCTGCTGCTAGACGCAGCTCCGGTGCAGCCGCTCCGTGGCGCGGCCCCGCCAGTGCCCGGCCCCAGCCCATGTGCCGGCCCTTCCCCGCCCGCCCTGCGCCCCCTTCCCCCGCCGCCTCCTCCCAATCGCCTCCCCCAAGTGCCGCTCGGAGCCGTCCCGGGAGCGGGGCAGCAGCCGCTGTCGGGCTCCCTGACCGGCTCGGCTGCGAGGCCGGGACACGGCGGGGCCGCTCCCGGCTGAGAAGGGACCCTCTCCCCCTGCTGCTCCCCACGAAGCTCGCGCACTCCAGGAAGGCTCGGAAGGAGCAAGGAGCCGAGCCCGCTGCCCGGGAAGGCCCAGGCCACCCGTTGCCCGCCGTTACCCCTCGGCCACCCCCGCGCCCTCGGCCCCTTCCCCAGCGGTACCTGGCGTCGGCTTGGCGGGGCCCGGCTCCCCGCGGCTCCGGCCATCCTGGCAGCGGCCGTGGCGAAGGCCGCCGGGCACGGCGCCCCAGAGGCGGCTGGCCGTGCCGCGGAGCAGGCGGCCGCCCTTGCCGGTGAGGGCGGTCAGCGAGTCCATGGCGGCGCTACCGGCCGGGGGGCGCCATGGCCGGGCCGGGACCCGCGCGCCGCCGGCCCGCGCCGCAACTTGGGCAAACTTTGGGCGGCCCCGCCCCCCTTTAAAGGAGCCGCGCCGCCGCCGCGGGGCGCGGGCGGGGCCGGGGACGGCCGGCGGCCGCCGAGCGCTCGGTCCCGGGACACCCGGGACACCGCTTCCTTCTGGCGCCGGGCAGGCTCGCGGCCACCTGTACATCTCTATGGACTCACCCACAGTTCGGAGAGCTGGTTATGTTTCGTGGAAACTCAGTGCTGTACAACCATGTGCTGCAGCGCTTTCTATGAACTCTCAGCTTTCCTGTCTCAGCATTCTCAAAAGTGAAAATCAAGGCAATCTCTTGCTTTTAAATCTTTCCACAGCCGTGGATACGAAGATGATTTTCCACTATAAGTGTAAAACAGGACCAGTCGTGACACTGTGTGGTTTTGCTGCTTTGTTCTTGACCCCTCCCTCTCTCCCAGTGTCCCTGCCTTGGGATGCCATCCATCCTTGCTTGTGCCAGCCAGCCACGTCCCGGTGCCCTCCTTTGAGTGTTTGCCAACATCGATACCCGACTCAACCTTTGAACCGACTAGGTCACTTTAGACTTCCAGCAAAACTAGGTATACACTTTTTCTTTCTTTTGGAAAAAGACATTTGATTTGTGGTGTTCATTTGTACCTTTGCATTCTTCATCCCCAAGATTCTTGGAACTTTTTAAGTTTTGAAAAACTAAACCTAGTGGAAACATAGTCCAACAGTTTCACAGAAAAAGAAATACCTAAAGCATTGAATCACATTCTTAAGGTCTGCCTTTCAATGTATTCTGCACATATTGAAGCTGAAAGAACAGTCATGTAATGATATTTATACCTGTGCCATAGACCTTGAGAATGCAGAACTGTAAGCTAACATGTTTATATTCTAATATGAGTATGATACAATTATATGCTGCATCTAGCTGCAAATGAAGGCATTGTTTAATAAAAAATGCTCTTGTTGAGCCAAATCTATTGTATACATGCAGAACAGTCGAACAAAGTGCTGAGCTATTTCAACTCTTATTCAGTTGTAGCAGCTGCTCAATTAAATCAGAGTTTAATGTCAGCATTTGAGTGCTGATTTCTGAGGGTTACTTGATTTAAACAGTACACTCAAATCAACCTTTCATCTGCTCAAATCAGTTCTTGCTCAGGAGATAATGATGTTCAAGACTTTTTTCAAATAAAACCTTTCACTGGAAGAGAACAAGAAAATTTTGACAGAATTAGCTCCTCCTTCCTTTCCCCAAGATCTGCCAGTAGAAATGGATGAGTAATCTGTCTGTTCCAAGACTAGTGAATAAATCTGGAACTGTAAAGTCACTGCATGGTCTAAGTACCACTAGATGTTTAGAATATAAACAGTTCTGCCAACCAGATATGTCTTGCCTTAAGCAGTATAATTAGTTTTCCTTTTATGACAGGGTTTCTGCAATGAAAAAGTTATGATTGGTCTTCTGCCCTGCTGGTTCTATTTTAGACAAAATCTATTATGTCTTTGCATAAGAAATGAGTTTACAAATGTGGTGATCAACATATTTGAAACTTCCAGATCAGTTGCCCACCAGTATTCCAGCCACACACACACCTCTGCTAGTGTATTGATTGCATGTATTTCTTCTGTGGTTTGAAATAGTCCTTTTTTTTCTCTCTCTCTTTCAGGTTTATATTTATAGAACCATAAAATCTTTTAGGTTAAAAAAGACCCTTTAGATCATCCAACTGTTAACTCAGCACTGGCAAGTCCACCACTAAACCATGACCCTAAGTGCCACACCCTCCAGGGATGGTAACTCTACCACTTCCATAGGCAGCCTGTTCCAAGGCTTGACAACTCTTTTGATGGAGAAATTTTTCCTAACCTCCAATCTAAACTTCCCCTGGTGCAGCTTGAGGCAATGTTTTTTCATTATATTGCAGTAATAGAGTCTACAAATTCAGGTTCATACAGCATTTTGATGAAGTATTCAAGGTAAATGTTTGATAATTATGAATTTATTTTAGCTGCTTTAACTGGCTTTCCTCACAAATAGTCTAACTGAACTATAAAAAGACTACTTCTTACTGCAATGTCTTTTTCATAGTATTGAAAATCATTGTCTATACTCAAAAGCATCCATTTAGCAATGTTTTTATTTAGAACAAACTTTTCAGTTAAACTGTTTTAACTGGAAAATCAAGATTTAGGTATCAGTGCTCAGGAAGGTAATAGTAATCTTTAAGATATGTGACACTCATAAACTAGTGATAAAATTTCCAGGCATTACGGTAATACAATAATTAATATTATTACATTTATTACATTGTAAGAATATAGTCAGAGCTATACTACTTGCCGTCCAGAGCGACCTTGAGAAGTGGGCCTATGAAAAACTCATGAAGTTCAACAGGTCAATTATGAGGTCCTGTCCCTGGGTTAGGGTAATCCCAAGCACAAAAACAGGCTGAGCAGAAAGAAGCACTGGTGAGAAGGACTTAGGGGGTAGTTGGTTGATGAGAGGCTCAGCATGACCTGGTAATGCACACTTGTAGCCCAGAAAGCCAACTGTATCCTGGGCTGTATCAAGAGAAGTGTGGCCAGCTGGTCATGGGAAGGGATTCTCCCCCTCTACTCTTCTCTCCCACCTGGAGGAGCCACCTGGAGCATTGCATTCATCTCTGGGGCCCCCAACACAAGAAGAATGAGAACCTGTTTGAGCCAGTCCATAGGAGAGCCACAAAGATGATCTGAGGGCTGAAGCATCTCTTCTATAAAGACAGAGAGGGTTGGGGTACAGTCTGGAGAAGAGGAGGCTCCAGGAGACCTTAAAGCACCTTCCACTACCTATAGGGGACAAGAATACTGGAGAGGGAATTTTTACAATAGGCTTTAAGTTGGAAGAGGTCAGATTTAGATAATAGCAAGAAATTCTTTACTCTGAGTGATGAGGCACAGGAATAAGTTGCCCAGAGATGTTGTGGATGCCCCATCCCTGGAACTGATCCAAGCCAGAGTGGACATAGATTTGAGCAACCTGATGTAGTGGAAAGTGTCTCTGCCCATGACAGGGGGCTTGCAATTAGATCATCTTTAAGGACCCTTCCAACACAAACCATTCTTCAGTATGTATCATCAGTGATACTTCAGTATTTCAGTACGTATCATCAACACAGATATCCAGTAGTATTGGCTTTAAGATGCTGTTTCAACTTGGTTATGCCTTAGTTGTACCACACCTATGCTAGCGAGATTTTTAACAAAGATCTCTGCTCTGAAAACTGACCAGACTTAATCCTGTGTCCTTTCAAAAATCTAATATACTGGTTTCCATCTGAAAAGCTTTGCAGCATCCCTCTTTAATTGGTAGGAGCAATGTGAACACTCCATACGTAAGCCATGTGTGTGTCTCTTTTGCTGTAAAGCTAAACCAAATATAAATTGGTTCTACAATATTTATAATTTTTACACTTATATTGATCTTGAGCACCTTTACAGATCATTCTACCTTTCTGTCCTCAAAATGTCAGGAAACAGCCAGGATTTTGCTGAGGAGGACTAATAAATCTGTGTTTGATCTCTGAATTTGCAACAAGGATCTCTTCAGGGTTTATCTTTTGGTCTGTGGTATCAGTAGAGAAAAAAGTATCTCTGTAACTCAGCCATTTAAAATTGTCCCTCCAGAAAAAGGAACTGGTCCTACCTGCTTTTAATTGCTTGTTTCTGTTCCCATGGTATGAGTGTAAGCACAAGGATTCATTTGGCAGGTGAACGAACTGTGTTGTAAACCTGATCAATTTAAAAATACCTTTTAGTATAGTAAACACTAACTAAACTTTTTTTGTTAATTTGTTATTATTTTGTTTTAAGGTTACAATTATCCCCAGTTAGATCTCCAGATTTGTTTGAGCTGTGTGTAAACACCTGTAGAAGCATAAGTTGCAAAACAACAGATGAGTCTAAGTGGCTGTGAGAGTGGAAAGGGAGGGAGGGAGACAGAGAGGAACTTTGATGCCAGCCTCTGTGTCTCCAGTGCCAATGTATATTAGCTCAAAATGAGAAGTCAGACTGTGGCACAAATAGAGATGCCTTCATATTGGCATTATACACAAACTAATGTTCAGTAGCTACAGAAGTGTCTGACAGAATATGTCTACATTTATGATGTAATATTTAATAACACATCATGCTAATCTATTGCACAACCTAGTCTTGTAGCTAGATCTCCACATCCTAAACCAGAGCAGGTAGAGAGCTGATTGAGCTGCATCCTAAAAGATGAGAAAGAGAGCAGGGGTCCATTTTCATCAGATAGAAAGGCACACAATGGGGTAAGAGTATTTCCAAAGTCTGAACATATAGTTTTATATAAAAGTATTTCAAAGGAGAATAAAAATATAAAAAGTGGTAGTGATATCACTTCTTCAGTGACAGATTTGTTGCTTGTGAAAATAAGTGTAAATTGTAGCAACTAATCCAGCAAAATGCCAACAGATGCTGTTCAACTTCCTAAGGGCTGGGCCGGTTTACATGGCTGGTGTACAGGATATGTGTGCATATATACAATATGTCTTGCCAAATTTGCGGTGCGACCAAGCTGCAGGCAAAAGTACACCAGGGACTAACACAAACCCCTCACTCTATTTTGTGAAAAAAGGAGGTTTGTACATGTTTTCCAAGGTGACAGTCTTGGTGTCAGTCATCTGGCAATTAGTCAGCATTCATTTGTATATAAACAACTTCTAGGCAACTATGTAGTTCTGCCAGTTTGAACAAAATGCCCCATTTAAGCTTCCTTAGTCATTCTGGAGGTGCTGACTGTCATGTAACACTATGAGGATGCTGCATGCCTTTGTTAAGTATTCTAAACTACCACCTCTGGTCAAGACGCTACCATTTGTGTGGTTGCAAAACCCATCATTTGCAAAAATATGAATTAAAATCAGAATTTCTCAAAAGCCTAACCTCTTTCTTAATCTTTAGTAAAACCTATTTTTAGTAATGTAAAATAATTCAGGATTTGTTTCAGTTTTTGTTTCCTTGTGAAAAAAGTAAACTCTTAAGACACAGAAAAACATAATGCACTCTGTTTCCAATGCTGTTTCAGTAAAAATTAAGCAGAATGCAGAATGCACGTGCAGTCCCTGAAGGAGGGACCAGAACTCATGCGTGCAGAACTCCCACATTCTCAGGCCTATTTCCCTAGGAACAAACTAATTCGAATGATGAAGTATGGAAGAACACAGTACTAGAAGCAAAAACATATGCGCAGATCTATTTTTGTGATTAAGAATGTTCAAATTATTCCAAAGGGAAATTCAGTGCCAGTATGAATTTGGGACAAGTAGAAAAGAGATAACCAGCAGGTGACACTAAGTAAATGGGTGTGTTTAAAACAGGTTCTTCACAGAGAACTGTGGGCTAGGTGTGGCTGTTCATAAGGTTTCACAGTACTACATCCTCTTGTCAGATTAGGCACTCAACAAGAAAGAAACTCCCATCTGCATACTAGAAATGGCAAACCTGGAATTTCAGACTTCAGCAGGTAGGGATATAATTCTGATTTTACTAACCAGCTTCCTGTAGGATTGAAATGACATGGGGCCCATTCTCTACCTTGACTACTGATGCTGTTCACTGTTCAGCAGAAAATGTCACTCTGAAGGGACAAGACAGAATAAACATAGGTAACAAGGGAATTTGGCAGTCTCTGATTCTGGACTGGGATACTTCAAGTATAGGTTATTTTTTGTATACAATTACTTCTGAAATATCACTGAAAAAGACAGGAAGCCATAACAGCATCTCTTTTAGGAGACATTCAGGTAAATAATTAGCTTTGTTGCCTGCAGTTACCCAGCTTCTCTGCAAAATTATAGAATCATAGTCACCATCCAACTTGTATTTATGATTTTTTTTTCATAAAACAGCAAAAGAATTAGCATTACAAAAATGAATATTCTAAGACTAAATATGTATTTTTCTTATTTTTCAAAAGCATACTTATGTTTGGATGTTGAAATGATCCATTCTACAATAGCATTTCAACATTTCTTAGAATATCATTGATATCAACATGAAAGTTTTCAAATATGGCCTTGAGAACAAATGCATATCATATGGGGACATCTTCCTGTTTATGGCAGAAATTTAGTTTCAGCTGCAATTACACAGCATTTTATATAGCCTACCTTATCAAATAAATATGAAATGACTTCCAGGTCTTCAGTTTGTATTTATCTGGTCAGTAGGAGTTTATTATAAAGAGAACATTCTGTTCTTTCATGGAGTTGTATGAAATTGAATTTGGACCCCAGCGGGTATGGAAGCATGTTCACAAAGACACCCGTGCAGTTTAAAGATGTTCACTAGTTATGGCAGCTGCTGAACAGAGTTGGTTTTCAGTAGACATGTCTTCTCTGTCTTTGTGTCATCAACTCACTGACATTTTTTTTCTTTCATCATGTGTTTTGCAACTGAATGTGGAAAACACTGGCAATATAATTGATGACTTCATAGTATTTACTAGCTAATCTCATCTTCCACAGAGGCATATGTTATGCAAATAATAAATAATTGCTTATGAAAGGTGTTCAGAAAATTGATTATTCATTAGATATTTGAATCATAAGCAAACAGTATTGACTTAATCCTTTTTTTTCCTTTTTGCCATATAAGTGTAACTATTTTTACCTTAAAACTCACTAAATGCTTATCAAGTTGTTAATGCATTGTATTCCTGTAAGGAGGTTGCTTGTTCTTGCTCAGAAACAATAGAGCCAGATTCCAATTCACTTTTTAGATTGACTGACTGGTTCATGATAAAACAGAATGTCCCTCTGGTAGGATAAAATTGTTAAAGTTCAGTCTGGTTCTATACCATTTCTGAAAACTGAGCAATCATAACACCACTCAGATTCCAAATGAAAGCCTTGATTCAGAGCATTAACATGAAAAATGTTTTGTGATCAATATCTCACCACCTCATGACCAGCTGTATTCCTCAGGTTTATAGGAAATGCCACTTACTTTAGAAACCCACAGTCCTTCTTGGGGTTAAAGCATTAATCTTCAGATTAATAAAGCCTTTAAAGTGATATAATGAACTGGTTCTGTTTGAAGAAATAATCAACTGCTTGTCACATACTCTCATTACATTTGGTTGGCACCAAATCAGTTTTTAATTCAGAAAACATTATGGCTTTTAGTAATAGGTTCTGTGTTTTCATTGCAACCTTTGGACCTGAGGATATCTAAGATACAAGATCCTTTCAATTTACTAGAACAAAATTATTCTTCTGAGACACCTGGAAAACACAGGCTTAAGAACAGTGATGAGCAGAAAGTCTATGTAGAAATGCTATCTAAAGTACAGTGATACTTACTAGAAAAATGGGTCCAAAATATCATCAGAATTTAACTTAAACCAGAATAAGGCTAATGGTAACAGCTGATCCTTTTGATTGCAAATTTTTTATTCTAATAAGAGTTACTGATTTTCTATGTTACTTGCTCCTGCTTATGCAGTGCATTCTAGGATTAAGGATTAGTTTAAAAAAAAAAAGACTGAATTCTGTTGCAGTCTTTGATACCTGTTTTTTTTTGTGGTTGTTTTCCCTTAAGTAAAGTAAGCATATGAAAACCTTTTGTACATACCTTGTCCTGAGCCCCCTAAATTTGTGTCGGACATTCCTGAAATTTTTGTCTGAATGAAAACCCAGAAGAAGTATGTTGATCTTACTAAGAGGAAGTTCTGCTTTTTCTTTCTTTTTAAATCTTGCTTCTTAAGGAACATCTGGTGTCTCTCCCCTCCCCCACTGGCACCACATCACAAGCGTACGCCTGATTCATTTGCTCCCATAATATCATGTAGAAAACTTGTGGATGGTTTTTCACTCTGTCCTTTTGGGGATAATTACTACAATTTATCCTCAAAAATCAAATCCATTGCTTCTAGCTAGCTAAATCATTTGAAGGCTGTCCATTACTGTATTATCTCTGAACTAAGAAACTTTATCCTTTATACAGTAGGTTTTCCCCTGAAATTCCCTATCTTAACTCCTGCATGTCTCCCACATTTTCTTACCTTGGCTTTGATTACTGTCACAATTTCCCCTGAAATGATTTGCAGTATGTTGTCTCTTTTATGTTCAGCCACATTTAGTTGCAAGGCTGTGCACACCATTGAGAACCCAAGCGCATACACATCTTTACAAAAACTACTTGCCTCTTATTATATTCCTTCTATTTGCTTAGATGGGACTTTGTGTAGGCTTCATTTAAAACTACTAAAGACATATCTTGCTATTTTCCTTGTATTTCATCTGAGGATTAAATATTGTGAACATATATTGTGTACAAAATCTCAAAAGAACAGTTCTTTTCATAGATAATGAATGGTTATCTGTCAAAGTTTTTTACACCAGTGCTTCAGGATCAAGACTTGGAATTTGTAATTGATTTGACTGACAGGGGTTAAGGGTGAAGTACTAGTGACATGGGTTTTATCAAGGAAATAGGCTGTTGTATTTCTCAGAAGTCAAAAGCTTATTTCTTCCAACTATAGGTCCTAATATTATTAAACTAAGTTATGCTGGAAATACATACAGCATACTAGTTTAGTCATGAACCTTAGTAAGGTCAGCAAACCTCAGTGAGAAGAGAAAAATAACTATTGTCTAGCCTTGATCTATTTTTGTATTAAATACAAAGGAAAATTTCATTTATTTGCACTGGAGCTGGCCTCTTGAGTTCCTACTAATCTGTTGTTGAAGTTCTGCCTGGTTCATATCTCAGTGTCATTGAAGAAGACTCCAAGACTGCTCCAGCAGACATGCTCTGGAGCTGACACAAAAGGAGCTGCCATGAAAACATGCAGGTGTCAGGCTGCAGAGCACAGCAGGAGAGAGGACTCCTGTGTGGGGTGCAGCCAGGTGGATGAGCTGCTCAGCCTGGTGGAAGAGCTAAAGAGGAGGTAGAAAGGTTAAAAAGTATCAGGGGCTCTGAGGAGGAGATTGACTGGTGGAGACAGTCTCTGCTATCCCTGAGGGACCTACACTAGACCTAGAAAGAAAGGATCTCCTCTTGCACTTTCCCGACCACTCTCCACCAATGGGATGGAGAGGGGAATCAGGAAAGAAAAGAAAATAGAATTCATGGATTGAGATAAGAACAGTTTAATGACTGAAACAAAGTAAAAGATAATAATAATTAACAAAGTAAAAGATAATAATCATGATCTACTACTACTACTAATTGTAATAAAAAGGAGAAGGAGGGAGAAATGTGAAACCCAGGAAAGAGAAGTGCACAATGCAATTGCTCACTATCTGCTGACTGATGCCCAGCCCATTCCCGAGCACTGATCAGCCCCCTTCCAGGTAACTTCCCCAGTTCATAGACTTGCCATGACATTCTATGGTATCCCTCTGGCCAGTTTAGGTCAGCTGCCTTGGCTGTAGTCCCTTCCAGTTTTTCTGCGCCTCCTCAATGGCAGAGTATGAGATAGTGAAACATCCTTGACTCAGAGTAAGCACTGTTCAGCAACAACCAAAGCATCAGTGTGTTATCAACATTATTCTCATACCAAATCCAAAACACAGCACCATACCAGCTACTAAGAAGAAAATGAGCTCTGTTCTACCTGAGGCCAGGACAGGATCACTAAATCAATTCTGAAAAAACCCAGCACCACAACATTTTAATACTTTAGTCTTGTTTTATATCCTTTATAATGTTCTTTATTTTCTGTGGGGATTTTTTTTTTTTTTTGCACAGAAAGCTTTGATGGACTCTGTGGTATTAAATGACCTCTGGTGTTACTCAAGACTTCATGAAGAAATTAAATGGTAATAATAAAGTTATAAGACATCTGGATAAGTAAAACAGCAAAAATCAACAACTGTTTTAATCATGGTTGGCAAATCTATAGTTTTCTATAGGAGTCAATAATCATGTGGATAAGAATAATCTGTTGATAGCAGTATACTTGTACTTTCAGGAAGTCCTGCAGCAAGCAAATGAAGCTGTTGTTGTAGGATGAGATGGCTCATCATTTACTATCCTTTAAAGTACAGTAAGAGCCCAGAATTTACAGCAGAGGAAGTAAGATTCTAAATGCAGCCCAATAGAGATGCATGCTTTTGAACTTACTGCGCTATTAGGCTAAGGAGAGAATAACAAGGGGATGGAGTTTGCTGATGATACAAAATTATGTGGAAAAGTAAAATATGATGAAAAAAGTTTAAAATTGTTTCATAATACAAAACATAAACAAAGCAGTACATGAGATCCACTGTTGATAAATGCAGAGTAAAGATAATTTTTCCTCCAAGTGCCTAACTATGTTTATACGAAAACAGTGATGAGCTATATGTGAGCTATCCAGTAGAGATATCTGAAAATGTCAGTCAATAGATATCAAAAAGGCAAAATAAATATGAATTATTAGAAAGAAAAATTGTTACACTATTCTGTAAATTCTTCAAATTAGTATAGATTGTACTGCTGGTCACACTCAAAAAAAGATGCAACATACTCAGAAAATGTACTGAAAAAGCAACAAAGGTGTTGAGCTGCTGCTTTCTAGGAAAGCAGGGGAAATAATAGAATGTAGGTAAGCAGAAAATAGATCAGAGGAAAATTATTCTCATTTCTCATGATAAGAGAAGTAGGGGCACCACCTAATGAAATTACCATGAAGATTTTTTAAAAAGGGAACACTTTGTTATACAACATAACTGAATCACAGAATTCATTACCACAGGATGCTGTGTATGACAAAACTATGAATGGTTCTGAAAGTAATTAGAAAAAATCATAGAAAGCCCATCAAAACCCAATAAGCAAAAGAATGCAAATGCAAACTCTGGTTTCTGGAAATCCCTATGCCACAGACTGCCTAAAGCTCAGAGGAAATATCAGCAAAGTGTCCTTTCAAACTTGACCTCTTCTATATTCTTTCCCTAATTACCAGCTGCTGCTGGCCACTGTGGAAATAGGACACTAAACTGGACATGAGTAAAACATTACCTTCACCTCACCCTGGTCAGCCAGTCTGATGTAAGGACTTGCCATGGTACCACCCTGTGGCCCTGCTCTGGAACCAGGAGAAGTTGTCGGCAAGTGCTTTCCTTGGGTCACTTGCAGTCTGAAGGGGGTGACCTCTGCAGATGGAGGAAGCTCAGAAGATCAGGTCTGGGGTCGCAGGGACATACAAAATACCTCCATCACTATGGATGTTGAAGTAGAGAGAGAGAAGAGCTATTATTTTGCTTTCATTTTTCCCTCTTTTTTAATCTCCTGAAATGAATACAAAATGGTGTGGTTTTTCCACCTTAGTTGCCTTATCCAGAAAATTGGAAATCTCACCAAGTACCAGTGTTGATAACTTAGCTTAAAGAGGAGTCATGAACATAAAGTGTTTCTGGAAAAGAATTCAAATAGACTATCAGAACATTCTCAGATGTCTAAGTCATAAGGGCTCTGAAGTTGTACTCTACACAGAGAAACAAATGTGAAAAAAATAAAGCATTAAAGGACAACTAGGAGATTTTGCCAGACATCCTGGGTATATTATATTATAGTGGCTGTAGACTCCCCTGAGAAGCAAGCTGTGATCCTGGAAGGGCAGGGAATGTATCCTAGAGCAGGTTTAGATTTAGCACACAAATATCCCTCTGTGCTGGAGCAGCTGCACTGCCAAGCTTGCTGGCAGGCAGGGAGAGGAGCCTGCTCGTACCCTGACTCCACAGATGCTGCTTTGCGCTCTGTAATACAAATAGTTGGCACAGGAGTTTCATGGCACTGTTCCTCAATGTGCAGACATAGGATAAGGAATTCTTTGGCTTTCAAAAATTAAAGCTAATCTTCAGAATTCAAGGCCTTTAGGAAAAGAGATATTTTATGGGTTGTTTTGAAATTCAACATAATATTTTACTGTCATGCAAAGTTATTGTCAGGAATGGAAAATTACAATTAAGAGATGAAGTGCCTACAGAGGGAAGGAGCACTGAGAAAATCTTGTAACCCACTATGCATATTTCATTTTTTAAAAATCAACCTGGAAATAGTTTATCATCAAGTATAATGATCTATTCACATATGACTTACCAAACAGAATTATACTTTACCAAAATAAAGCAGCAGTACCCAAGATATGTTTGCCAAAGTCTTACAATGTGTCAGAATTCCTCTAAGGTACAAAATTCCTTCTTGAAAAAGGTGCAAGACTGAGCTAAAATAATTTTAAAACATAGTCAGAAAGATGGTTTTCTTACTATTGATGCACAGCACAAAGCACTGGGAGCTGTTAATTTTTTTTTGCAAAGCACAGAGACTTTGAGCGTGACCATAATTTTTTTCCCCCAAAGTTTTGTTCCTTGACCAAATGAAGAGGAACCTCAGGACTCTGCCATGGAGCTATGATCACTTGTGATTTAAACTTTCAACACTCAGGTGTTCTGACTGCTCAAGCACTTTGATAAATTACCTAGGAACTATAATTTATTTTCCATCAGTTTGAATCAACTACCAGCTGTATCACCTAGTAGAAGGCTACCTTTTACCTTTTAGCTTTTTTCTTGATACTACTACATTTTTCCCTTTTTACTGAGGGAACAGTGTGGGATAACATGGAGAGTTCTGGCTGCTTTTTTAGAGCATCTTTCTGATAGTTCAATAGTGCAATCAGAGTAACAACACAGATTCAGCTCTTCATCCTACTGGAGGCCATAGGAACCAGATACTGAATTATCAGAATTAGTAAAGTATTTTAATAAATACCATCATTATTAAGACTATCAACACTTTTAGGAAAAGTGAAGGGAGGCAGACAATTTGGATTTGTCATTGAGATTGTACTCAACTGAATGAAATACATGGATATAGAACAAGCCAGTAGCCCAAACAATTATTCATTTTAACAGATTTCTGCAAAGTAAAGTCATGGCTTCCTGAGGCTGAAATCCTTTTTGATTAAATGATTTTTCTTCAAAAGTGAATGTAGGCATCACAGGTGTGAATTAGTAGGTGCATAATGTCTACCCACCTACAAATATTTTACATTCTTTATATCCCCCATGCTTCCCATGTCCTCTGGATTAAGAGCATTCTACCTGATTATTCTATTTTGTATATGATTCTTTATTTCGCTGTTGGACTTTGTTTGCACTTTTTAAAAGGAATTTTATTTTCTCTGTTTTTAAGAAACTCAACTGTCCTAAGCTTTAATAAACAAATATGCACCACTTTTTTTCATAGGATGCCCATTTTCAAGTTACATGAAATGAGCAATCTTTAAATTAAGGTATTCCCTTCTAAAAAATCCTTTTAGCCTCAGTACCATAAGGTTTCTAGGCTTTTTACTATGTAATTTGTATTCAGCATTCTCTGCATAAGGACATGCACTAAACTAAACACCATTTCTGGCATTAAATATTTTATTTAAGGCATTAATTCTTCTACAAGCAGATATGTATTTTGGTTTGTAATTTACAGAAAAACAGTAATCTTTCAAATGAGATGTATAGTAAATTTTAAACTGAATAGTATTGGTCTTTCTGTAACTTCTGTGAAGATTAACGTTTTGCCTTTACATTTTGAAGCTACGTTTTGAAGGTAGAAAACAAGATAGTCTCATTTCATTTGTTTTCTTATGCATACAGTGTTTACTTATGTGATCAAAAAGGTTGAAGTTAATTAGAACTTTAAGGCAGCACATTAAAGTTCACTATTTCTCAATGGTCTTACCATGTAATATTACTTTTAAGAGGTGTGATGACAAGGGAGCATGAGCTAGCTATAGCATTCACTTTCTAAAGTTACTCACACTGGATGACACAAAGACTTGCTTGTACCATAAACATTCCCCACCCCTCCTACATGGACTGCACATAAGCCTGCAAAACGAGCTTTAAAATGCTTCAGGGCCTTGGATGGGTGGTTTGGCAGATTTTTACTGCATTAATAGCGAAGGGGGAAAAGCCTTTAGTGGTGATATAAATAGGGATTTCAGGAGCCCTGTAATGGTCTGTGTTCATCATAACAAAGTGCTACCTGTGACATATAATGACCAAATGGTCTGGATGTAGAAGCTGTGTTTCCATTTTGTAAATTGGTCTGAATCAGAACAATGGTGTCTCAGTCAACAAACCAGCATCACTGAGTGGTTAGTCTAGGCAATATTCTGTCCTGGGAAACAGAGTGTATCACACATTTGATATCCACAGCAGTGATTTGACTTTTTAAATGCTTTTCCATTTGATTTTATAACAAGAATCTCCTTCAAGTATCAGCATTATTACCCAGAAGAAAAAGAATTAGGAATAAATTGTGTGCAGCTTGCACAATCACACAAGTCTTTTGAAAGAGGTAATTAGACTTTTGAGGGCAGATTGCCATAGCATATTGCAGATAGGAAAATCTTGCTAAATATTGTGGTCTGCCCTGCCTCTTGCATTTATAAAGGCATCTTGCATCACTTGAGGGTAAAACAGTCTCACAAATATTAAAAAGCAGAGGAGCTATGGTTTGTTTTATTGTCAAGCAATATAGTCCTTTACTCCCCCAAAATTAATTTTTTCCCTTTTCTTAACAAAAACTTTCATACATTCAGATGTTAGTACCACTAAATTCTGACACTCCCCTTTAAAAGAACTACTCTTCTAACACTTTTTCAGACTTGGTGTCAAACAGAATCTTGCAGAAGTTATGAGCCAATGAAAGCATAACAACACTGGCCAGTCAGCCCTGCTGCAACACAAAACACACTTCATAAAAATATTTTATTGCTATCTACATATGTAATGCAGAGTTGTATTTCTTTGATAACAGGATCTTCAGGCAGATCTCCAGTGTCTGGAAGTGCTTTGTTTGTAAGATCTTTGTCCTTTGTTTTCCTGAACTCATGCTTCAAGAAGAAAATACAAATATTAGTCTAAGTTAAGTGCAAATAAATCCATAAGGAGGAGCCCCAAGATATTTTCAGAAGACAGTCTTTTCTTCTACTACTTTCTCTACTTCTACTCTTACTACTACTTCTACTAGTCTTCTACTTTCTTTCATACTGAAAGATGTGCAATCTCATCCAAACATACCTGAGATACTTCACATTTACAGATCATAATAATATTTTTAGGAGGGAAAAAAACCCCTGAATTTCAGTGAACAGTTATCAGCAAGTGCAATAGATTCTCTTTCCATTAGTTAAAGTTGAAGAATCCTGTGATGAAGAATCATTATTTACAGCAGAGTAGAAAGCAATTGATTCTGTTGTACTTCAGTAACTACATTCCTCTGATATCCTTTTTTCTTTTTCCTCTTTCATGGTTTTATTTACATAAAACACAGGAAATTATTTAACTAATGCTATTGTACATCTCTAAATTAAGTTTTTAGATGCTCAGTGGGTTGGTTCTGTAATAGAAGTATGGTGCACTCAGTGAAAAGTGGGCATTGCACAAGTTGAGACTGAGCTCTTGCAGATCTAGGGAGAAAATGCTTGGTTTCTTTAATAACTGATCAAAATAGCACAGCAAGGAGAAATCAGAAAACTTAAAGTGACGAAGTATTTTCATGTATGATAATAAACAGTGGATTGCCTACTCGGAAATCTTATTCTTTGCCTAACCACTAGACAAAGTATTTGAAAGAAAGTGTATGAACAATCCCCTCAAAAAATATTACCTTTCAAAATATGGCAGTCAATTAAAACAGTATTGCTAGAAAACAGTAATAAACTGCCTGACTCACCCAGTTTTCTCAAGGACACATGCTAGATGTTGTGAATGAAAAAAACAGCTGTTTTTCAGAGTTACACTGCTAAATGCTTCATATAGTTTCATTTATAGTTTTACACAGTTGATTTTAAAGATAGACACTAAGGAGCCTGAAGCTGCATTGAGGAGACACCAAATTGTGTATTAGCTTAGTATCAAATAGCATCTTTAGAGGCTTCTTTTCTTAAACACTTGGTCTCACTTGATTCCTTTTACTATCAAGAACTGTGTACTGTATCCTTCAGGGTGGTACTGGGGGGAAGGAGCTAAGAACTGCTCCACGCACAAGAAGTGACGTCCTGTGGCCTTTTATTTCACTGTTAAGAAGGTCTGACAAAGAGTGTGAACATTTAAGGCTGTATCTTCAGTTACAACCCACAGCTATGTCTTTACAAGAAAGCAGTTATTTACCACATCTAATATGATTTCCTGCAGAAAGAGCAAGGTATCATTACATGATTTTCCAAAGAAAGGACACAGTACCATGAGTCACATACCCTGACTGAATTCCTTATATGTACAGGAACAAATCTTGCATTACTGACCTCTAAGAAGGTATAATCTCTGGTGTTAGCTTTATAAATCATATCCTGGAAACTTCTGCACAGGGCAGTCTCATGCAGGAATGTCGCTTCAGTACAGAAGTATTTGATGACACTGGTATAATTCCTTAACTCCAAGGCATATGAATCTAGTGAAGGGGCATGATCAAAAATGTAAAAGATGCTCTGAGCCAATTTCTTCTGGCTACTTGGGTCATACTCTTAACTCAGCTCTGTTTCTGGGTCAAGAGGGGGTTTGGTTGAAGAGCACAGAGTGAGATGGAAAGCACTGAATGGGGTTCAATGAGATTTTACAGCAGAACTCCTGTGGTGCTACTGCAAGTCTTGAACTTTGCTTCTCTTATTCCACTCCAAGATCTTATTACCATAAGATAAATAAAGATATGAAATCTTTATTTCTTATTAATAAATATTATTAAAGATTTATTAATCTTTATTAAATGTTAATAAGCTGGCCAGTACCCTGGGCAGCAGAGGGTTAACCAAGAGAAAAGTGAAAGGGAAACATTCTCTACTTCTTAATTGTTTGCAGAGCTAACTCAGCATGCAGTAGAACAATTAAAGAAAGCATTTGACCAAGATTTGTTCATGCCAGCCACACCTTTTCTTGCCTCCTCACAGAATGCAGAAATGTGTGTCTCCCTGAGGACATTCTGCTGAGTTTTGAGATGAAACATCTTGACAGTGGAAAAGTACAAGTCTAAATATAGTACATTTTGTCAAACTTTGTTTAAAGGAATGTTCCAGTAGATAGCTGTTCAAAAATGCACCTTGCTATTCGTTCCTATGCAAACCCCTTTTATTAACAGGGATTCTGCAAGCCAGTAATACCAGTATGAGGCCATATAAGCGATTGTTTTGCCAGGTATTCAGGCCACACAATGGCCTTTGGCTTCACAGTCATATTTGTCATAGTCTGGAGTGCAGGAGGTCTTACTATTTTGTTTCTTCCTTTTTGTTTACTCACTGGTTCCACTTCTCTGGCATGTAAGAAACTGTGTCCTTAAAAGGCACAAAAAGTACAGTTAGCTACTTCATTTCCAGAGCATTTCTTTCAATGATGGATTCTAACCCACAGCTCAAAAATTTCCATTTATACCTAAGGAAGAAAACTTTGCAGTGAGCAGGCAAAAAGAAGGAGACTGTAACAAGTCTTAGAGACATGGAAATTCAGTATCTGAAAATCCACACAGTAATTGACATCACAGATATCAGATATAGAGTTTTAAGGGGAAAAAAGGAAGAACTAGTAAAAAGACTACTTTGTCTAGCAGTCTATGCTTCCATCACTTGAGTTCCTTCTTTATACAAAAAATTTCATGGTACCACACATTTCATACTGTCAGGAGTAGTGGAGACACGGGCACAGTTACTGGAAGAGAAGGAAAGAAGCATATTCATGCAATTTTTATTGCTCTCCTTAAAGATTTTCTTGGTGCAAGTGAAGGATTCACAGGAGACACTTCATCTTCTCCCCCACTTCTGTTTTTGATCGAATCCCTGATCAGGAGAAGGTGACCTCCAGGAAGCAGCATGCAGGGGGTAACAGGCAGGTCAGGATCTCCTCATGAATAACATCACTTCTCTGGGAAGCCTAAGAAGTGTGATTTTTCACACTTTACTGAAGCATTAAGTCCAACCTTTCACTCCTCTGTGGCCACATGCATGGATTCTGCCTCATCTAAATACCTAGAAAATACTTTATATTCCCCTCTCTGTTTTCCTATTTGCTTCTAAAGCTACCTATTCCTTGCAGTAGGTTTTTGCTCACATTGCATAAACAGCTCTTCAGGCACTGCTGTGATACAGTATGTGCCTACTGGAATGAGAATGAGAGAATGACAAGAAAACTAAAATTATGAAGACACAAGAAAAAATCTCAGCAGTGATGAAACTATACATGGTTCATTTTGCAGCATCCCAAGTTAGAAGATGAGGTTTTACATTTCAAAAATAGTTTGAAGCAGAAATTATGTCTTCTGCACACTCTGATGACAGCAGTTCTTTCTACTATTTTTCTTTGCAGCAGTGAGACTTAGCTGGAAGATATGGCTCCAATTTCCAAGTAGGAAACAATATGGTGGGGGATACCCTCCTCCCACTCCCCATCAGGATTTGTTAATAGTAGGTGAAGACCCAGTAGGACACAGAAATGAAGCTGATTTTTTCACTTCTTTTCCTCCTGGATCCCAACCCCAGAAATGCTTAGTTAGCCCCTGATCTGGCTCCTGGCACAAGACTATTTTCCTGCTAAGGAAGCACAAACATTTCGACCTTCCCCATTCCTCTTTGGGAACTTATGTGCTGGCACTGTTACAAACTCACTGACCTCTGTGGAGGGACCCACAGCCTCCACTGACATAGATTATGAGAAACTGATGCCATATGTGGCAACAACAATGGCACAATCTGAAAAGAAATTCACAAATGCTTGTACAGAACTTTGTATGTAATGTAACTGAGCAATGTAAAGCTGCAAGTCATTCCATGGCTCAGGCTCTCTCAGTGTCAACTGTGAAGACTCATTTATATTTAGTTAAGGCTCATCCTCAAGTTTTAGTCTATCTTTGACATCAAATTTAAACTACCTTTTCTTGGGGAACTCTTCAACCTACAGGCAGTACAGTTCTGGAGGATGGGACAGGATTGGAAAAGATTGCCTGTATAAAAAAATGCTTAGATAAATTTCTCCAGTATCCAAAAACATGCGTGATCATTCCCATGAAAGAATAATGGGAGATTTGCAAAGGATTCTGGGCGTTCTAGCTATTTTTCTGCTGAGTAATTTCCATCTGTGGTAATCTTCCCTTGGAGCCACACTGGAGACAGAACTTGCTCTAAATTCAAAATGAGGAAGCCTAGAATTTTGTATTTCCAGGGAGTTTATATACACAGCTCTCCTTTTTTAACTGACTTTCTAGAGGATCTTTTTAAATGAACAGAGTGTTTATTTATTGGATCAAAAGTTTAAAAATGCTCTTTAAAAATGCTGACCATGTATTATAGCCATCTGAAGACATGTTCTATCATCCTCTCAGAAATGGACTGACAAAGGAAAGAGCCTCCAGAATGCAAGGCCTGGGGAAAACAGTGGCCCATAGCCATGCAGAAGTGTGTCTAGAGAAGTCTCTGTCACATCAAGTCCCAGCTGGGGCACAGATGCTGTCCCCATCCAGCTGAGAAGGGTGGGGATCACAAGCACAGCTACAAGCTTCTTTTAGTTAGTAGCATGAAATCTTAAGTAATTTCTTAGAAATGCCTAGAACTCTAACCTACTGCATGGAGATTGTCAATCTGTGGCTTTAAGAAGGCTGTCTGTCCCAAAATAATATAATTACTATTATGAATAGGATCATAGTATGATTTAGGCTGAAATAGACCTAAAAGATCAAGACCAACTGTTAACCCAGTACTGCCAAATCCACCACTAAACCGTGTCTGCAAGTGGCACAGCTACATGTCTCTTAAAAACCTCCAAGGACACTGACTCCAACACTTCCCTGCACAGCCTGATCCAATACTTGACAACCTTTCAGAGAATTTTTTTTTTCAAATATCTATTTTAAACCTCCCATGGTGCAACTTGAGGCCATAATCTCCTTTCAGATAGTTGTAGAGAGCAATAAGGTCTCCCCTGAGTCTTCTTTTCCTCCAGGCTAAACAACTCCTGCTCCCCCAGCTTCTCTGTTCCTCAGAACACTTGTGCTCCAAACCCTTTACCTCTCTGCTGTGTTGTATTTCCAGCAGATATCTAGTAAGTTGAAGTACTCCATGACAGCAAGGGAAAGCGAATACTAGACTGTTTACAGAATATTTTCTTTGGCTCTTTATCTTGGTTGAGAGGTCTAAAGGAGAATCCCACCATGATAACTGCCTTGTTGGCCTTCCTACTGATTCTGACCCAGAAATACTCAACCCCATCCTCACCATCATTAAGCTCTGGACAATCAAAACACTCCTGACATAGAGGGCTACCCCAGCACCTCCCCTTCCTTGCCTAACCCTTATGAGTAATTAATAGCTGCCCATTGAAGCATTTCAGTTGTGTGACTCATCCCACAATGCCTCCATGATGCCATGAATGAGGGTAAAACATGAAGGCTGTTTGTATATAAGACAGCATTGTACACACACCAAAAAACCCGTAAGCCACCACACTTATTAAAACAGAAGTTATATGTTTGTTTTCTACTTGGCTTTAAGGTAGCAATCACTTATCCAAGTGTAAGTGTATTCTAAAGACATAAGGTTCTCATTTTCTATGCTTCTGAAGGAGTGCTGTGTAATTTCCTTAGTAAAGGGTGTAGATAAATATTCCTGCCAAACTTACAGGCAGGAGCTGAAGATCATCTCTGACTCAACTTGGATGCACCAGTCTGAACCCTAAAAATTCTGGTTTCACTTTGTTCCAGTAGAGAGTCTTGATCTACCAGAGACAGATCCTCCAGGAAAGACAGAGCACTGAGAATTTCAGAGTCTTCCAAGCTGTATCTCCTGACAATTACCATCCTGCATAAAGAAACTGCCATCACAAACTGTATCTGCTATGCTCTTCAAAAAATTTTGCCAGTAAGTAAAGATTGAAACTGTCAGAAGGGCTCTTGACAAGAGTAGTGATTTTTCCCTGCTCTCCTCCAGTACCTTTTACCTTCTATAGAGAGACTCTTCAGTGCCGTTTGAATTTGCAGGTGGCACTTCTGATGCTATTTCCCTTAAATTTTTGCACTGCACCTATATGCCTACAGAGTAGGCATATGAGAATGCAGTTGCTTTCTCTATGACAATTTTTCTTCCTTGAAATTGTTTTTATGTCATCTCAATAGAGGATAAAGGATATGCAGAACTATGCAAGGAGAGCACATTTAAAACTAGGAGCTACAGTCCCTCTCTATCAATTAAGATCTTAAATAAGAGCAAAAAAAGCAACATTTTTGATAACTTTTCAACCCCTGAATTTGAGTTCGTGTTGAAGGAGAGGACTGCATTAATTTTAAATTGCTTCTCCTTTTTAATACAGGTGATCTAAAGATATCTGATTGTTTTCCTGTAACAAATGATGCAATGCAACAGAACCCACACTCAAGCAGTAAGAGCAGCTCATGTAACTCTGTGCTGATGGTGACTTCTGAGTACTCTGGATGCAAGCTGTAAATTTTGCCTGAAAATGTTTTGAGGGCACAATATTAATACTAAAAGGAATGCCCATCAGGACAAAGTTAGTTTAAGCAAAGAACATTTAAAATGCATATAGGAGTAATTTGAAAATCCAAGCCAAAAGCTGCCAGCAGTGGAGGAACTGCATGAGAATCCCTCAGCACTAAGGTGAGCACTAGTTTGCTATCAGACTCAACCCCAGATTTCCCTCTTCAGACTTTTGCCAATATGCAGATTTTGTACATGATCTAGGTCTGTGTATTGCAAATCTGCATTTCAGCTTCACAGATGGTAAGTTTGGTCTTCTGGATGGAAATATTAAAACTTGTCTGAGAAATTTTATATCTGGGCTTCCTTTCAAGAGAATCTCAAATTATGTTCCAGTAAATGCATCTATTTCATTAACTGGCCAAGCCTACAGTATTAAAGCTCAACTCCATTCTTCATTCTGTAGCAGAATGTGGCACTGTTGACATTCTGATCAAATCTAAATATCCTAGGGTTGTAAAATGTAAACCATAAGAATAGTGACTTGCAATAAATCTTTGTAGAAGTGAGGAATTCAAATCCACAAATACAACTTTTCTAGTTATGTACTAAGGTAAAACTACATTTTATGGGGAGACAATATGTTTGCAACTACTTGTGAAGTTTCCAGTAGTAATGCAATCCTTAATTCATATTTACAAAACTGACATCCTCATTCTTGGTGATTCAGTAGATTGTGAAAGATTTTCTTAAAAAAAAATATTTCAATAAACCTTAAGATATATTTTCATCCTTTGAAGGTAAATTGAATAATTCTTCCATGAAAATGTACTACCTTGACATGGAATGGAATGAGAAAAAGACAATTCTAGTTGAAACTTTATGTTAGGATATTGGACCTGTTTGAAAGTATATAATTATTTTTCTTGCTCTTGCTGTTTTATTGAGGAAAAGAGTTTCAAGCTAATACTTCCATACAGCTATGGTTTCACATTTGATAATTCTGTCATTGCTAAGAATTCTTTCTAATAGACAGCACCAACCTCACACTTTAACCTGCTGCCTAAGATGAAGGGGGTGGGACCTTTAAAGGTCCCTTCCAACCCAAACTATTCTATGGTTTTGTGATTCAAAGACTAAGACTAATCTGTCTTAGTCAGATTAGCCTAGACTGCAAATGTCCAGTAAATATAAAGTATACAGACATCACAATAATTTTAAAGGCAAATTGCACATGCTGGAACGGAACTAAATAATGAAACACATGGAGTACATAAAATTTATTTATTTTGTTTGAACAAAATAAATTTTTCCTTGTGGCAAAGGAGGAAAAAAAATGGGAGAAATGTTACTTGCATTGCTGCTTGTAATAAAAAACTAAAATAATCTTTCAATATTTTGTTTAGATCTTCTTTCACATTTCAGCTATCACTTATAACTGAAAACTACAATAATTTATGGTGACATTATACATTCATATATATCCGTATTTTAATAATTTTTCCCGTATAGCAGATTGTTTCAAATTATAGTAATAAAATATTTTGAGCACTAAACTGTTTTGCTAATCTTTTGTAATACATGACATTCTGGAAATAATTATTTCCAGTTCTCACTTTTTCTTTATTTTTTTTTTTAATTTATAGCTGCACAGGTTTATAAAGCAGATAAAATTTCTATATGAAATTCTGAAATACCTGAATTATTCCTGAAAGAGTTCAGTGTAGTCCCAAAGCAACCTACAGTTACCATAATTACTTTTAGAGAAATTAAGTGTGGTTAGACACTGCAAAAATAGGGTTCAACGCTAAATCATATTTACAGTCAGTTGAATCTCTGCTGTTCTATGGCTGGTTCATCAAAGCCCCGGTCCACAGAAACCACATTGCTGGTCTAAAGTATGCCAGTAGAGAATGTCCCTAAAATGTCAGCCACCATCTGGGAACAGCTTAAGCACAGTAGCTACTGCTCTGATCCTTTCTGTTCCTCCAGTATTCTTCAGGCAAAGAAGCCAAAACAAAACTACCTCAATGACATTATGTAATTTATAAGTATCTGTCTGCATCTTGTCTAGCTTTGTAAACTACCTTTTGCTATTTTTTTGTCTCCAAGTTATCCCCAACTTTTCCATTCTGACCTCTTCCATGTCTACATCTTCACCCATATGCCAAGATCCTGGGCATTCACAAGATGCATAAGCTTGGGTGCAGTCAAAAGTGCTGGAAGAAAGTCCTCACAGGCATAAGGGGGTCACCAAGACCTCAGGACTACTGATCCTCTACAGTATTCTGCATTGGATACTCACTGGCACCTTAGGATAAAAAAAATTGGCATAGGAGTGCCTTAGGTCACTCCCACGTAGTGACCCACAAACTTGAGCTCCCTCAGGGCTTACAAACCTTCATGTGTAGGAAGGTTCTTGGGAAAAAAATGAAATTAATTTTTCACCTTGAGTTAGTTTTGGCTCAGGTAGTTTTTCACTGTATGCTGCACAGACTGATGAAAATTTCCTCAGTTAGCATTGGACTACCTCAAAAGCCAGTACTAGCAGAGCCTGGGTTTGAGCTGGGACAGATGCTGTGCACTGAACATAGATAGTTGGCAAGGCTGGGGCCAGGGGGCCTCTGAGAGTTCCATTAGAGGGCTCCTCTTACTGCTTGTTGTTCCCTCCCTTCAATCTTTGTTTGGAGGCTGACGGAAAAATACAGAGTATGGTTTTCTTTGGATAGCTTCATTGCTACTCAAGGAGCAAATATTGCTGCCAGAAACATGTAGTTTCTTTGGGGAAAGGTGGGCGTCTTGTAGAGGACAAGAGGCTGATCTTGGTATTGGTGATGAATCACATACAAAACAGGGAATCACATATAAAGTGGGCTTGAAAACAAGAAAATGTTTCCTTTACTGCAAGATTCACCAAGTGGGCTCAAGGTACTTGAAAAGAAATCTCTAACAGGTCTTCAGAAGACATGGCCTGAACAAGAAACTGGTTAGTTGAATGAGAGATTTATAGGAACTTTGGGGTTTTTTGATGTGTATTTCCAAAGTTCATACTAAATTGTGGCACATTAATGTATATAGATGTGCTTGATCTCAGACAAAGCATAATCTAAAAAGGCAGGGTATATCCAGCAAAGTCAATCTAAAAATAAGTATGAAAAAAAGAAGGAATAGTCTTGCTTTGCAACTCCGCTCTGTGTCCCAACAAACATCTTATGTTTTGGGGTTTGAAAGTACTGATTGACAATTAGATCTAATCAATCTAGCACATTTAAATGGACTTCTTTTGCAGGTATGTATTCTATTCATGTTTTGATATCCTTAATTTCATTCTTATCATCTAGTTTTCATGTCTGATACATATACAAAGTAAAAGAACAAGTTTGAAAAACTAAGAAACTGAGTCAATAACAAATGTGTATTTCCTGTTTGCATGCTCTGTACAAAGGAGCCTGTTCTCCCCAAATATAGGTGCCTATGGAACTGAAACTGTAAAAGTCAACCTCTTCAAAGAAAGTAAATTTACAAAAAATGCAATATCCTTTGGTGGAGTTCATGTTTCAGAAAAGCTTCTACAGTCAGTGGAGTTTTAATATCCCAGCACATCAGTCTGCAGTCAACTCCAAGCATATGGGCCATGGGCTGAAGCTAAAGCTAAAGCTAGAGCAGTGTCATGGTCTGCACCGTCACAATGCCATGAATGAGGAAAGACGGCAAATCATGCAAACAAAAAGAATGTGTTACATTCATTTCCTCTCCTTACAGCTGAGTAATTTCCACAAGCATCATGCAATAGCTCTGGTTGCTCTAGCCACAGGCAGTACATGTCCTGCCCACACCTTCCTGCATCAGACACATAAGTGAATCAAACACAAGTTCATTAATCAGCCATGATTCCTTCTCCACAGTTTTGGCAAGCTTCTGAGAAGTACTAATCAGAAAATAGATTTTCATTTTCACAGCAAGGTCAAAGTTCCACATTTTATTTAATCAGGTGACACAAATAAATCCATCAGAACATTTTTACATAAGGTTCTGAATGCACATTCACAGATCTGCAACTAGAATAACAGAGCTAACATTCTATTATTCCTGTTGAAGTTAGTGACACATTTACCTAACTGTACATTTCAAAGAAAAATAAAAAAGCTTCTTTTTTTACATGAGAAACTTAAATTACTGGGTTTTTTATTATTATTATTTCTAGGAATTAGAACTTTCATATCAATTTTTAAAATCACATGAAGGAATATACATTTTGAAATTCATAAGTGACTTCACTTAACAGCAAAGTTAGTGTTCCTTTCTATGAGAATCAAGAAAATAAATTTTCTTCTACATATACACAGTTATTGATAAATAAATCACTTTGTATCTTTGAAATGTAACAAATGCTAAGCCAAATGAAAAATAAAAAGCAAATGATAATTGAATTATCAGTATTAAACTGATGCCCTGTTTTCTTTAGCAATCAAAAAACTCTACAATAATAAATCCATCACAATGTTGCTTGATCTTAATTAACAGACCATTAAAATTGTTGTCAGCTGACTCTTCAGCAGGCCAAGCTGCAATCTGCTTTTGCAAGCCCATACTGAATGATTTCCCAATTTTTTAAGGATAAAGTATGTTCAGGCACATTTTGTAGAACACTAAAATTGACTGTAATATTGGAAAATAGCCATAAAGCATGGTTTGACTTTTTAATGAGACATGTAACATTATCTTCTGTCAGCCAAAAAGGCCCTTGATTTTAAAGACAGCTACTACCTTGCAATTTTACAGAAATATGCAGCTCTCTTGTCCACTTACAATGAATGATAAATGACATGCAAATCTCTAAAGTTTCTCGCACAGTTCTCCTTTTTAAGTTATAATAAATCAAATTATCTTAAAAAAAAAATAAAAATCTTTGCATCCTACAGTGTAAAATTACCACAAAATATTGTGTTATCCTGTTTCTTTTTTCCTTTAGAAACAAGGTCATTCCTCTGATTCCAGCATGATGTAGCATATCATATCTGTGAGCCATGAGCCATGCTCAGCAGTTTCCTTTTAACCATGGCTGCGCTGCCTGTGGTGGCCCAGCAGCTGCAGGCAAGGCATGAAGAGCTGACACTGAAGCACTAGGTGCCTCCTGATGAGCCACCCTCCAGCCAGCCCTTCCTTCTCCTGGACATAGGGAAGGGACCAGCCACCAGCTCAGGGCACTGGGATACGCATTGGAAGGGATGGGTACAAGGTCGCTGAGATGAAGAAGCCCTCAGGGAGGATGAGGGGAGGAACGGGACACAGCATGAATGCTCTAGTTCTGACCTGTGCCTTGCTCACTAAAACACAGGTGTGTGTGACTACTACGTGCAGAGTGACTTGTATACTGACAAAATTTGGATTGAATTATGCTCTTGTACAGCTGATCTGAACTAATTTTTGCCATATGCATGTGCCTTGATTCTGCACTGACATACTTTGCCTTCTGGAGGCAAGCAGACAACATCAGAACACCCTCACTGCTAACTAGGATTTACCAGCTTATGCCAGAAACAAAGAGTTGAGGTTGGAAAAGATATAGTCATACAGAAATTTGGAAGAATTATAAATGACAATTTATAAATTCTATGAAACCATAGAATCATAGAATATCCAGAGTTGGAAAGGATCCACAGGGATCCTGAGTCCAACTCCTTGTCCTGCACAGGACAGCCCCAAGAATCATGCATGTGCAAACACATGGTCCCAGCATTGTCCAACCACTTCTTGAACTCTGTCAGGCTTAGTGCTGTGGTCACTTCCTGGGGAAACTGTTCCAGTGCCCAGCTACCCTCTGGGTGAAGAATCTTTTCCTGATATCCAACCTCAACCTCCCAGCTCAGCTCCATGACATTTCCATGAGTCTTCTCACTAGTCAGGAGAGTGAAATATTGGTACCTGTTCCTCCTCTTCCCTTCATGAGTAAGCTGTAGACTGTGATGAGGTCTCTCCTCAGTCTCCTCCAGGCTGAACAGACCAAGTGACCTCAGCTCCTTCTCATACAGCTTCCCCTCAAGGTCCTTCACCATCTTTGTTGCCCTCCCTTGGACACTCTGTAATCGGTCATATTGTGTCACCCAAAACTTTCTCCAGCACTCGAGGTGAGGCTGCCCCAGTGCAGAGCAGAGCAGAGCAGGACAATCCCCTCCCTTGCCTGGCTGGCCATGCTGTGCCTGATGTCCCCCAGGACAGGGTTGGCCCTCCTGGCTGCCAGGGCACTTCTGGCTCATGTTCAAGTTTCTGTTGACCAGGTCGCCCAGGTCCCTTTCCATGGCACTGCTTTCCAGCATCTCATTCTGTCTGTCCATACATCCAGGATTGCCCCATCCCAGGTGCAGAATTCAGCACTGTCCCTTGTTGAACTTCATATGGTTGGTAATTGCCCAGTCTTCTGATTTGTCGAGGTCTCTTTGCAAAGAATCTAATTGAATCCTTAAATGTTCCATTTTTGATCAGAACCTATGTTACCTGAAGGCACTTCGTATGATGATCCACATCTTTTTTTCTGCT
The DNA here is from genome assembly GCA_910950805.1 of Acrocephalus scirpaceus scirpaceus. Classification (NCBI taxonomy): domain Eukaryota; kingdom Metazoa; phylum Chordata; class Aves; order Passeriformes; family Sylviidae; genus Acrocephalus; species Acrocephalus scirpaceus. The sequence continues at coordinate 18,655,372 of OU383773.1, forward strand.
AAGCTGTTTTGCCTTCATGTACTTGTTTATTTCCAGAGTGAAAAATGCGGTAACTTCTTCTGATAACTAATTCTCTGTGCCTTTCACAAAACCCTATATTTCAGGGGTTTTTTTCTACATGAATTTTGAAGATAAAAGTTTAAAATATAAAAGCATACACATAAACATATGTGTCTCCAATACATTCTAAATTACTAATGTGGAGCAACATGATTTTCCTAAAATAACAATGTCTCTGATGAGGTACAGCAAAGCAGTATACTTAAAATCACAGACAAGTGATTTTAAGTCAGGAAGCACCAAAGCACCATCAAGAATAACCTGGCATGACATAAGAGAAAGAAGCATGCTATTAGGGAAAGTTCAGACCCTGGAAATGTGAAAGGAAAATCATATTCTTATTCAGCATTCATGTGCCTTCAGGGTTTCACAGTGCATGTCAGTACTAGTGCTGTTGCTACCACAATTTAGGACAAGTAAGAAATTAAAACAGCCTAATCTAAATTAGGTGAACATCAGTTATTAACAAATACTAAACCATTATGTAAAATCTCACTGTAAAAAAAAGGTGTCATCTACATGGACAGAAATCTGCCCTATTCATGTCTCATAACAGGGAACAGCTACAGTGGCTGGCAACCAGCACCCTATAAGCAGAATGCCTGCCTATGTTACCCTGCTCCAAGTGCCTTATGCCTCAGGAGAGCCACAACACTGCCACCTGTCAGCTGATATTTCAGGTTGTACCTATGAGGAAGCAAAGGCTCAAATGGGGAATGGTCACAGCAAGAAACAGTGGCTGACTGGAGAGATTGCTTGTGTGCAGAGCCACTAGCAAGGCTGTGAGGATCCCCATCCACATCTCCTGGAGCTGCCTCACCACTAGGTTCCCAAAGGGAGACAGCAGTGATTGAAAATATGGGTATTTCAATACACATGTGAGGTGAGGAATGGGACACAAGATCTGTGGCTGGAACTGCTGAAGAAAACAATCTGCCCAACAACTAGAAGTAGCAGTAAGGCAGAAAAAGAGATTTTGAGGTAATCTTTTGCAATATGTCTACATTATGTGAGAAATTAAAGATACATATGCTACCTGCTGGGACTCTGCCTGATTGCCAGCTATATCTGCAGATGACTTCCTATAAAAGTATCTACTCTGTGGAGTCTGAGGAGGTAGACAAGAGCAGTACTACACAGTAACTTGTTCACTATTAATAAAACTTCCAACTTAATGTAAACAGATTTTATTTACCCTGAAAATCAGTCTTGAATTGTTCAGGAAGAAAAATAGAGTTTTATGTTGTTGCTGCAGCCAATGAAAATACTGAAATCTGCATTAAGCCAGTGCTCTAATAGTACTAAACCATCAGGAAAACAAAGTTCAATGATTAAAAAGAAGTAATTCCCCGTTTTCTGCCTTTTTTATGTGAAAGACCTGATTGATGGAAAACAATCAACAGAAGCAGTTTCTAGCCAAGAAGCTGCTCCCACCATCTGGGAGGCAGCAGGGGCAGCCGCACATCAGCTCCTTTGCTGCTGATTTCCATTTATTTCAGGGTAACAGGTTTGGCTTGAAGTACAAAGTGCAAGGCAGATGCCTCTCACCCTTCATCCAAACAGTGACCTCAGGGGGGAAATACCTGCATTCTCCCTGCATCAGGTCTTGACAGGGCATCAGGTCTTCCAGCACAGAATATGGAGGAAAACTTTTTGTGCATTCCTGTAAATGGGTTGTCACAGGTATGCGCTCTTTGCTGGTTGTATTAAAATTTCAAGGTGATCAACATCGGAGTATAATGAACACACTGAAAGCTCAGTTGCTTAATTGAATTAAATTTCTCTCAGACAACCAGCCTTATTCCTGGATGAAAATCAGGAATAATAAAAAAATAAGACCTATAACAAGTTAATACTTCAAATCCAAGTACTAGTACAATACAGCTCATGAAATCAAAGCTAGAGATCTCTTTTCCATATAAAATACTGTATTTTTCTTTGACCACCTAGGGGTGAGTCACACTAGTCATAAGCAAACCCAGACACATGAATTGGACAAGTAAACAAGACCCAGTCCTCCTCTTTTGTTTTTCCTGCAAATTCTATGTTCATTTGTCCTTGCAGAAATGCATTATTCCAGCATCATAGCAATTACAGTGAGTTAATTCCAAGCACTGGTATGTTCATTTAAAGACCTTTCTGCACCTTAGGAAAAGGTATCAGGTCATCAGAGTCTTGGCTTCTGAAGCAGAGACTTTCAGACCCCTGAAGACACAGCAGAGCCCCGGAGTGACCCAGGGCTCAGTGTGAAGAGCCTCCAGGGTGTGAGGCACTGCCCTTCATCCCAGTCTGACCTGGCACACACGGGTGCATCAATATGCAAAGATACACTTTGGATCAAACATAGGCTTTTGGCCAACCTGTTTGGAAGATGCACTGTGACAGAACAGATTCAGTAAGAAGGGCTCTCTGTCCCAAATTGACTTTTATCAAATACAGGTGCAGAAGATTTCCATCAGTAGTTATTAAGAAACACCTCATTAAAGAGGGAGAGGAAAAGAGAAAGAACAAAGCAGGCTTATCTCCCAAATCATGAAAGGAACAAATCCACAAATGCTGACAAATTTCTCCTAATTAGTCTTTAGTAAACATCTGCTGCCTCATTAAAAAAAAAATAAAATAAAGAAGAAAAAAAACAACAAAAGAATCCAACAAACAGCCCCCCCCCAAATAAATATTCTGCTTAGTAATAAATCTGTGTTATCTGCCATAGACTTTCATGAGGGCAGAAAACTGGAAAACTGTTCTCTTCAGATGTTACCAAGGTTATTTATCTAGACATTTATCATTACTTCTTTGAAGTTCACATGAAAAAGATCCTAGAAGGTCCTAAAAGGATATAATCTATATTTTACTATTAGTGACTACAGAGGGTTTGCAACTCATTCTTGATCTCACCCTAATCAATGGCATTACTCATTCACTTTGATAGGCACAAGATGAAACTCTAAAGTTCAAGTCCTATTTTCCTGAAATCAACAAAATTTTCTATCCATTTTATCCATCCATCCTGGGTTCAGGATTTCAACCTGGAGCTTTGAAGAGAACAGAAAATAGTCACTCCTCTGCAGAGGCCTAACATTGTGTCTGTGTGCCTAAAATCCCCTAAATCTGGTCTGAAGGCTCTGTCAATGTATAGTGCTTACATTTCTCACCTGAATAATGGCAAAGTTAACCCCAGAAAGTAATAGAGTTATGGCATATTTTAAAATTTAAAAGTATATAAAAGTATAAAAGAACTACAAGTCTGTCTGCTTTTTTTTCCCCCAAACACGACTGCATACTCTGTTAGCACCCTGATAGCAGTCTACACTCATATTTAGCCCTGAATTATTGAATGGCAAAATGTTCCCTACTTACACTCCAATACCATTTACAGACATTGTGGTATCAGTTGCACGGATTACACTGGTGCTATCCTATTTCCCTTGTTTACAGGGGGAAAGTTTTTCTTCTGTTAAGAAAAGAAAAAAAGCAGGAAAATAGTCCTTTGATAACACCAGCTGTCTAGACTAACTGCATTATAAATAGACCAAAATATTCTCTTCCATATTTGGTTAGGTAGGAAGAACCTCAAAGATTTAGTGTTCAAATTATATCTTGTACACTTCAGACTCAGCCTAAATAAACATGTATTCATGAAATTTCAGGCGACTCACTGGCCAACACTTAAATGCTGCATATATCCCATTTGCACAGCTCCCACTGCCTTGAATGAGCTGGTCAAATTTCCTGTTTGCTAGTTTAGCATTTTCTTCACAAAAAAATCCCCAGCTATTTCTAGACAGTCTTCTCTAATCCAATTTAGATTAGGAGTAGCCTCTGGAAGTCACTCCAAAACATCCACTGCTATCCCTTGATTCAGTGATGCAGTCACCTTGCCAGAGGATGCATTCAGTTTCTCAGACACTGTTTGCCCTTGGTAGCTCCATGCTGGGTGTACCCAGTCATGCCTTCGCATTTGTGGGCCTGCATGAGGCTTCTGCTCCCACTGAGGTGAGCCTGACTGGTCTAGATCCTCTCTCCTGAAGACAGGTGCGCATTTGTTTATTTCCACAGTTTCTCCGGGAAACTTCCTGATCTGCATGACCTTTCAAAGCGACAGAGAGGCCTTACAACCGGCCAGCTCCTCAACACCTTCAGATGCATCATGGATTCATGTAAATTCTGATATAATCTTCGTATTTAATTAAGGAACTGTCTTTATAATTTTGACCTTACAGATAGGACTTTTAAAACATTACATTGTGTATTCACATATAGAAAAAGAAAACCCAGTTATGTTCTTATTTGGTTTAAGAATACGAAAAAATGTAAGGCATATATATAAACCTGTTCTAACAGTAAGCTATGTAGCTTCAGTTTATCCGAGGCATTCTGACCCCCTGGAGTATAAGGTCTACTCATTTTCCTATTCATCTCTTCCACCTTTTTGTTCTTTGCTCCTCTTGTCATTAGTTTTGTTTACGTTTCTCTCAAAAATTGGGGATTTTCTTCCATATTCCTTATGACACCTCAACCACACCTACTAATACTACAAGCCATACGCCTAAGCTCAGGAAGGCTATGATAAGCTTTGATTACACTGTAGAAATCACTGTAATCACTGTAATCACTGTTATCACTGTAATTAACCTTTTGCAATCATATAGAAAACAAGGTAAGAACAGAAAAGATCACACACAACTCTGCTGTCCTTAAATAAGTAATAAAGCAACTCTTCTTATTAAGGAACAGTATTCAATTCCAAAGTTTTTGTGATAATAGATGTCACAATACTAGTGTTACACTCACCTAGTCCTGGTATATGGGACATCCAGGCAATGGTACTACAGTAATTCTTAATCCATGAACTTTACATAAATGGAAAGCCCTCAATGTTGCTACAATAATTTTTACTCCATGCACTTCAACTATATAAATGAAAAGCCCTTTATTTTATGTATAAAGTACAAAGAAGCAATGCAGAATCTCTCAATGAATTCTATGCATGAACACAAATTCATCTGAAGCACGGCAATAGGGCTTAACTTCAAAGCATCCTGGTACCAGGGCGAAGACAGAGTCTGAATGAGCAACACATTGTAGGGGAAGTCCCCGATGAGTCAAAACGAGCCGCAAACTTAGTATTGCTCAGGAATCAGCTCAGCTCTCTCCCCAGCCCAGTGGTGACACAGAGGCAGGATCACAAAGGTTAACTGGAAAGATCCTGAACCTGCTGGTCTGGATGGACAATGTAGACATGCAGAAATCTTAACAAGAGATGGTGTCAGTGACTGTCATCCATCAAGACTCTGATTTCTAGACATTAGATCTTGTCTCTAGACAATGGCAGTTCATAAACTGAATGGGTGTGCTAACAACCCTCATTCAGGCTACAGGAAAGCCACAACTGAATACTTCAGTGGACTGAGATAATGAGCCAATAGAAGCTACTGCCCAGGGCAATCCTGCACATGATAAAACCTAAGGAAGGCGATACTTTTAATATCCCCATCTATCTTATTTGGAAAAAAACCCCCAGAAAACCAAACAAACCGAACAAAAAACCCAACAACTTTAATTTGTTCTCCATTTATCCAGGGAGAATAGAAGTCAACATATCCATTAGCTTCCGCTGTATCTGAAATTGCCTGAAAAAACATAACAGATGAGCCAGCACAGTTCATTAACTCAAGGGCAATGCTGCTTTTGTTGCTTCCAGGATCTGTGGACCACCCAACCACCTGAGTTACCCAGGGCAACAATCCTCCACAACCAAGGCAGCTCACAAGCACACTATGAACTGAGTAACATGGGCATACACATGGCTCTGAAGAGTGTGTTAAATCCAATGGGATTTTCTTTGCTCTACTACGCCTCCCAGAATCACTGCTTTGCACCAACAGGCATGGATTCATCAGCCCAGCTAGGTCAGAGACAGCCAAGTGCATCTCTGTTCAAGCTAATGTAGTCTTCTAGATATGAGAGCACTGACAAGTAAAATGAAGAGATGCAAAATAGTTCGAAGAGAGCCAGGCTGTTCTTGACATGGATGGCAAGAAGATCCTGCTGCAGCCTAAGCAGCTCCACTCAGTGCTGCTCTCCTGCCTTTGCATCATAGGTCACATGCAAACCTTCCCTTATCCAATTGTCACAGATCACTCTCCTCCCCCTCCCAGTCCCCTGGGAGGTAAAAGCAGGCTATTGGAGGCAAATCCTCAAACAGTCACTTTCCCAGAGAGACCAAATAGGCTGCATGGATTTTTTTGGGGTCAAGGTTTTTTTTTCTTTCTTCTTTCAGAGGCTGTTTCTTTTGCCAATATTATTTCCTAGAGAAAATCCTACACTCACTTTAACAGGTAGTACTAAAATACTCACCAGTCCTCTGAAAGCTAAAATCAACCTAGTCTGTGAATCCAAGAGAAGACATATTAATGAACAATAAAAAAACCCCACACAACCTAAAAAAGCCCCAAAACTCCTCAAATAAATTCAGAGTTTTTCCTGATTTTCTCTAATATATTTCTATCTGTCAAAAATTAGTACCAGCAACATCTAGTTCTACATAGTAAAACTATGATATTCTAAACCCATATAATTATTACCAGTAAATAAATTTTTAAAGTACTACTATTGTATACAGATATTAAAAGACAAAAGGTAATGACAAGTTATTTACTATATTTCTAGAAACTTAAGGCATAGATTCATTTAAAATACACTGTAGTATGATTGCTTCCTCAGAGTTATTATACAGTTAACATTTCATATAAAATTGAATGATTAACATGATAAAACAAACTTACTTAGCTAAAGAAAAGCTCTGTCACAACATTGTATTTTAGGCACAACACTGTATTTATAAACTCTCCCGAAAACATACTGAAACTGCCAAATCTGTGCTTGACACACAATTCATACAGCCCTGCTAAGAAATGAGTGGAACCAGGCAGTGCTAGGGATGTAGGCGTGCAAATGCCATCTGAAGACATTTGTGGAAAAGTGCCATTTTGGTTGTGTAATTGGAGGCCCAGAACTCTCATCAAGGAACAATTATATTCTCTGCTACTCTGGCAATGATCTGATTAATTCAATCTAGTTGATAGATGTCCTTAGCAATTTTGGTTAGCAAATTACTTCATTGTATTTGCAGGTGTGACTTTAATGCTATTTGGGGGCTGTGCCATGTCAAATAGCAGGATTTGTGCCTGACCTGTGTCTAAGAAAGTTATCTACATCATATGTCAAGAAGTAAGCTTGCTGAGCACATTGTGCCCTTTAAAATGCTATTCCAGGAAGAAGCAGTCACCATGCAAGTTGCTTCCACAGTTCACTACTGCAATTGCCTGTCCTACATGAATTCCATAGGCTAACAGAAATGATCTCATTTGGAGCACAAAACTAAAAGAGAAAAGTAGAATTAAAATACCTAGCAAGGAATCACTCACAAAAAACCCAACCAAACAAAACAAAAAACAAAAACAAAAACAAAAAAAACCCCAAAACAACAAAAAAACCAACAAATCAAACCAAGCAACCAACCAAAAACACCCCCCACCAAACAAAACCTTGAGATGTTTGTGTGCTATTTTTAAAGGCTATAAATATTTTCAGACAGTGTGGCAGAGTTCTGTGCACTTTCACAGGAGTTTAGAATCTTTGTGGTTTCTGCAAAGACATACAGAACTAACATTTTCTTTTATTTTAAATCATCCTTCCATTATTCATCTCTTTTTGTATGCATAGAAATTGCAAATCCCGCCTCACCTCATTTCTACTCATTTTGTGTCACATAAACTTCCAGTCTGTCATATCTGCAGATCTTGTAGTCATTTAAATATATATCTGAACCCTGAAGGCCCAGCTGTGTGCCCTGAGGGCAGAATAAAACTACAGCAAAATATGGTGGATGCTAAGAAGACTCTTTTATCTAGGGAACATGCACATGCCCCATTCTTTAGAAGTGACTGCTCTAAGGGCTTTGAGCTCGCTCCCCCTGCTCCACAGGCACCAGCAGCGTGCTCTGTACAAGCCTGGATGGGTCTTGTTCCAGCTTCATCCTGGATGGTTCACAAAAAAACCCAAAACAAAGTCCTCAGCAACCTTTCCCTTCATATAATCAGTTTGAAGGTGGAAGCAGTTTCTCCCTGAATCCCTACGCACATTCTAAATGATGTATGTCTTCTAAATTAACATACCATACAGTCATAAACTCATGGCTACTTTGTCTTCAACCATACAGCAACTGAATATTTACAAAAAGGAAATAAAAAGGCATATTGTGTTGACTGTTGGCTTGTTTTCAAGGTACCTATATGGTCCAAGTTTGGGCTGGTGTCATTGTGCCTGATAGCCCTCCAAGGTACAAGCACAGGTTAGGCAGCCTTCAGATGGAGCTGTAGGTTTTGCTGGCAGAAGTCAGGAAATGCTTCCTTGTGCCCCACACAGCTGGTTTGGTACCTGTTCTCCATGACTTGCAGCAGAATATAAGAGCAATGATGGTACAGAGACTGGAGCACTGCAGACTGGAGACCCTGCTTAATTAACATGACAGACAGACTGCCCTGATGCAGCCTGAGCACATTCTCAGTGCCTTCCTACCAATTAAACACCGCTCTGGAGAGTCCACTTCATGGGTGAGAGATTAATGTTTACTTTATGTTTCTCCACCTTTCAGTCTTGGTGCCACAGCTGCTACTACAGCAGCCCATCAGTATTAATTGGTATAGTCTTTTATGATACACTTGAACAGTAGAAACCATTCCCATATCACCAATTCATTTCAGAGGAACAGATCCTACCCAGCGCCACCAGCCTAAATTAGTTCTGGGCTAGTGACTAGAGTGGAAAAGCTTGATATCCCCCTGTTTTCAATGAGCTCTTACTTGCATAGTTGCAGAATATTAGCTCAAATAAGTGTAACACTACTTTTCCTATCAATACATTTTTTTAAAAAAAATTTTATTTAAAAATGTAACATTCAGTGTTCAGTTGGGAAGCTTATATTCTCCACAGAATCACTGAAAAGCATTTGACCTCTGAAGAAAAAGTAAGTACTTCAGTAAATTCAAAATATCATAACACTGAGTTATTATTACACACAGAGAAATAAAAATTATATAGGTCCTGCAGTTTTAATATTTAGAAAGAAAATAATTTTTCTTGAGAGCATGCATGGTTATAATATATGGGTTTGTAAGGTAGTTGCTGTTCATCTTTTCACAAAGGACAGATTTGGAACATTTTCTATATATATTCCTCTTGCTGCACCAATAAGATCACCTCATATAAAACATAAACTGCTGCATAAAACAGACCATTAACAGCAAGTTCTTTAAATACCCTTCTGTGAAGTACAAAGACATTAGATAAATAATAAACTGTAAAAAACTATTGCAACTTCAGAACATCAAAAACATAAGCTGAATCTTGTCTAATGGCTCACAGACCAACTAAAGATCTTACTCAGCTTGCTACAAAAAAAAAAAAAAAAAAAAAAAAAAAAAAAAAAAAAAGCTGTGTTTTCCACTTGCCTCACAGACAGGCAGATTTGGTAAATTCATCTACAACAGCAAAGCTTTCTGCAGAGAGGCAAAGGCTGTTGTGAGAGCAGAAGAGACACAGCTCTGTACAGGATCCATTTATACCTTAACATGAATGCTGGATATCCTTGGCTGAGTTTATCACTTTATACACAAAGCCAGGTATCTATAGGCAGGACTACAGATGTCTTCAGACCAGCCTCCTGAGCTGGTTCTAGCTCCCACAGGGCCAGCTCAAGCCCACCATGGGCACAATCATCCTTTCCTCCATGCTGTTTATCTCCATGCCTTCCTCAGCAGCCTGTCAGATGAGAAATCTGAGAGGCTGAAGAAGGGACGGTGTGTGTCTCTGGTCCTGTTTGCAATGCATCAAGCACTGGAGGTTCACTAATGGGGCTCCAGGATGTCAGAGTAATGAAGAGTTTGACCACTTTGTATTACTCGAAAACTGCTAAATGAGGTAGGTACTGGGAAGACACTGTGTTCATTACAAATGCTGTCACTGTTTAATAATCTTATAATTAACTTGAATCAGTCAAAATTTTTAACTCAAAAAATAAATAATGGGCTTTAACAACGTTGGGGTGTCCTCATTATCAAATTTTAGTAAGTATCCAACATTTGAAAAACTTAACATGATGAGGGAAGTGGTTAATTCATTCTATGTTCATTAGTAAAATGTTTGGAGGTTGGAGTTTTTGTTCTTAATTGAAATCTTATAAAGTTTGAGAACAGAATATACAGAAGTATTTCTGTTTTTTTAATGAGCCACTTTTCCACATTACATCTCCTGCCTAGATAAATATGAACACAAACTATTTCTGTTATCACTGTTATGAAAATCACATCATTTATTTACACAATAGACACAGAGCTCATGTCTCACAAGTTGTGCTTTCATACTGACAGTCTAAAGTAGTAGCTGTAACAGAAGAACTATGCATATCTTTAAAAAGTATTTTGCTGCCACAATAATGTCACAGCAGAAGTTAAGAACTCTTAGGTTTGATTACACATAGGCACAGGACAGATGTCTACAGATGGTTTGGGGTGGATGGTTGTGAAACCACAACAGCTGCACAACCGTGTGCAAGACAGACCTGGAGTGAAGAGGTTTATTTCTTTTGCTGCTATGACTACTTATTGCACTAACCAGAACATCATTTCCATTCCCTTTTGTGCCTCAAGAAGGCTTACTTCAGTGATCAGATCTTGATTCACAAAGTTACTAGAAATTCCCACACGGTGCCCTCACTGCAGGTTTTTGATCGAAAAGAGGAGGCAACATTTTAGCTCTGCAAACAGCAAAAACATTGCCTTTCCTAGTTAGCTTCAATCCTGCAAAGTGGTTTGGCTGAATTCTTTCCTGAATATTGTTCAGCTGTTTCAAAGAAAAAACAGCACACAAAGTAAACTATTATTAAAAATCACCCATTTATTAAAAATCACCATAATTTGAAGGGTATAAAAGCAGATGTAGACACCTTTAGGGCACCACAATGGTAAATAGCTGGAGAAAGCTGAATTAAACATTTCCAATGAAGTTAGCGCAATTCAAGTTTAAAAGGAATTCCAGTCCTTGGATTGAAGCTGTGAACTCAGTGGGGCTAATGTGCAGTTCTACTTTTGGTGCAAATCTGTTGTGAAAAGAAGGGGTGGAACAATCAACCAACTTTTGTCCCACGCACTCCTCTGCACGGGCAGTGCACTGTGCACACATATGTCCTGCCTGGAAGGTAAGAATCCTGCCAGACTGTTCCTGCTGCCAACTTAATTCCATACTTGTATTTGAATCTTTGTAATTCCTGACACACCACCTTTATGCAAGTGAAGCCAAATTCTTCATTACTCCCTACAGCCTCCTGAATGGCATTGTGCAGAAAAGATGGGCAAATTCTGCTTAAAGCTTTGATGAAGAAAACTGAGAGTCAACTTTATGAACACTGACAGCTTGTGCAGATTTTTACCTTCATCTATGTTCACCCCTGAACATAATAGGGTAGATTATATTGTATCTAAAGAATTGCACATTTTTGCCTCTGCCTCCAAGTTTTGTGAAGCTTACTTGCTCTTAAATTATCTGAATTCATAAATTCTACAGAGCTAAATGGAAGACATTTAATCTAATTTGATAATCAGATTTTTAGGCATTGATGCTTTGAAGTGGTTAACTGGGTAACAGCTAATTTCCCTGTGGGATGAGCAATGCACTAACCTCTCCTCCCCCTGAATGACAGCAGCATATTAATATCTGCTGCATTTGAAAACTTCTTAAATCACTAGCCATTAAGAAACACTAATGACTTGACTGTTTTCATACATAATTTATTATGAAGAGACTAATGTGGTCTGTACCAGAGCATGTCTGCAACCCCTGAATCTGTTGAATTTCTTCCAATTCTAGTGACTTCAGCTAGGATTTCCAGTTGGCGCAAACTATCATCTGCCAGCACTGTCCTTTACCAGGAAATTTTACTTATCTGGTTAGGGCAGCCTGCCCTCACATATTTATAGTGTTGTTCACAGGCCAGAAATATGAGCTGGAATCAGGAAAAAGGACTGTTATAAAAAAGCAGAGCAAATAATCTGCCTTGCAAAGAAGCTAATTTCCCTGCTGGTATTATCAGCATATGAAAACAAAGGGGATCAGCACTCATACAACAAGTTGACAGTTACCCATTTAATTTAGCCCATGTAACAGTGACTGAATTTGAGTTCTATGGAAACTGTTCAGTTCACTTGAACAAGAAATTTGTATATATTTCAATTCAAATTTTAGAGCATTACAGAACTGGAAGAATGACTCTTTATTTCTTAAGAAATTAATTAATCTCTTTGATTTCAACAGCCTTTTTGGTGAGGTTCTGCTCAGAAAGGTGGTGGCAAATTTCTCGATCCTGCTTGCATCAGTGAAACAAAACCCAAGATGAAACGTGATGAACAGAAATCATCTCAATTGATAAGTTTGAGCTGAACCTGTTCCTGTAGTATTGGTGGCAGCAGTATTACAACAGTTTGTTGGATTATGGGCTAAACAGAGTAAAACCATCCTTTTTATATGTCACTTAAATATAACAAGAAAAAAGTACATTTAAACCCTCTATCCACCAGCAAATATTACAGCTGTCTACAAAGTACTCTTCTACCAAGTTTTGTTTAAGAGGAGTAAGTTTTATAATGTATTTATTTTATATACAATCCTACTTCTTCAAGTGAAGAAGGATTCACTCCAACATCACAGAAAATATCAGAATGGCATGTAAGGTAAGGGCTCTCATAAACCTCAAGACATGTAGCACAACTTAGAGTGTTTATAGAAGCTTATAGAAAGAAACCCTAATTCTGTATTAACTGTTTGCTGTGAAAAGGAAGGAAAGAAAAAGGAAAGAAAAAGGAAAGGTGTGGAAAGGTGCGGAAAGGTGCGGAAAGGAAAGGTGCGGAAAGGTGCGGAAAGGAAAGGTGCGGAAAGGAAAGGTGCGGAAAGGAAAGGAAAGGAAAGGAAAGGAAAGGAAAGGAAAGGAAAGGGCAAACATAATTTCCTCTCCCTCACCTAAATGAGAAAAGTCATTTCCAAGAGTGGGAAGACTTGTTCTCTGTTTCTTATAGATCCTTGCACCCCAGAAAAAAGAAACTCTGGTAGAGGGAATGCAAGTATTAAACTGAAAGCATTGGTTTCCCCACCATACATTAACTTAGCAAGTTAACCATACATATCTCTGAGTGGGATATGCTTTGGAGGCAGCTTGCTTCAAGTAATGAAATCTGATTACACTTTAACTGAAGACCCTGTTTTTAGTAACAAACTTGAATAAAGCTACAGAAAAAATTATTTAAAATTGCTAATCATTCTGTATGACTTTGATCAGTGCTTCCTGAATATACTGCAAGGGACTGTTTATTCAATTTTCTCTTCCTATGATAGTAGGCTGCATGACAACAGGTTTATTTTGCTAATATGTCTAGTGTTAACAAACAACTGATACTACTTGGTTGTGAAACTCCTCAGAGTTGCAAATACCTTCTTTTGTTAATATGAATTTCCCCACTAGGATGGAATCACATTCCTAGGTACTTTTTTACATAAATTGCTCCAGCAGGATCATCACCGATGTCACACATAAATGAAATCTGCCTTCAAATACCATTAATTGATGCTAAACCATTCAACATCTTTGTGGACAGCATGGATCTGCTGGTGACACCAAGCTGTGTGATGTGGTCAGCACACTGGAGGGAAGGAATGTCATACAGATGGACCTGGACAGGCTTTAGAGATGAGGCCATGCAACCCTCATGAAGTTCAACGAAGTGAAGAGCAAGATTCTACACCGGGGTCACAGCAATCCCAATCCCAATCCCAGGCACACCCACAGATTGGGCAGAGGAGTGATTGAGAGCAGCCATGGGAAGAAAGACTTGGGGGTGATGATTGTGTGAAACCTCAATATGAGCTGGGAGTATGGCCTCACAGCCCAAAAAGGCAACAAAATCCTGGGCTGCATTAAAAGGACCATGGCCAGGAAGTCAAAGGAGGTGATTCTGCCCTCTGCTCTTGTGAGACCACACCTGGAATGCTACATACAATTCTCATGTTACCAACATAAGAGAGATATGGAAGTGTTGGAGCAAGTTGGGCCATGAAGATGGCAGGCTGAGAAAGCTGGGACTGTTTAACCTGGAGAAGAGAAGGTTGTGTGGAGATCTCACAGCACCTTCCAGTACCTGAGGAGGGCTTACAGGTGAGCTGGAGAGGGACTCTTCATCAGGAACTAAAGTGATAGGACAAGGAGCAACAGGTACAATTTGAAAGAGGGGAAATTTAGATATTAGGAAGAACTTATTTGCTCGTGAAGGTGGTGACATACTGGAACAGGTTGCCCAGGGAGGTTGTGGATGCCTCTTCCCTGGCAGTGTTGGGGTTGGATAAGGTCTTAAGCAACCTTAAGAGTGGGAGGTAAGGGTGGAACTAGATGACTTTTAAGGTCCTTTTCAACCCTTAAATTCTATCATTCTGTGAATAACCTAAATTCAAACTGCCATAGCAACAATTAAAATAATTATCCTGCATGCCTTGGGGTGTCACCAAAATAACATTGATAGACATTTGTTAGCACATTGTCCTGATTCTTCTCTCATCTGTGCTGTATTAGAAGTAGGCACGTTCAAAGAGATGGATCCTTCTGCCATAACCAAAACATGCCTCCCTGATACCCAGAAAAATTGTGAAGAACCCCAAAAGCAATCTGTTGCTCCTCTCCTCCTCCCTCTCTCACAAAAAAAAAAATCAATAAAAGCGCCCTGACATAGGCACTGTGTTTATGATGGAACTTAAAGCAGAAACATGTTAGTTATCTCTGAAGATTTCCAAACACTAGCCTTAGGAGGAAAATGATGCTTTAAAACAGTGTTGTAAAGCAAATAATTGTTGAGCCAAAGTCCTGTAGCAGCAAACCCTACATTTTATGCTGTCACCTGATGGCACTGTTATACAGCCTGCTACATCTCTGTTCTCAGCACTCGGCTCTGGGAGCACACCTGGTGCTGCATTTACCTGGGGTTACACAGGAGTTCCCAGGAGCTTTGGGACGGAGGGAGCCAACTGACCTAGACCCTGGGTTTTGTTTTGGACTTCAAAATATAGCTGATCTCCCAAAACAGGAATTTGTTGGCTTGACATTTGGGAAGAACACGTATCTAAACTCCATCTCAAGGCTGGTATAGATAATAGCAATTTGCGCGTAAGTTTCGTATTTCTGATGCTTCTTCCATAAACAACACACTAGCAAGCTAACTGAAAACCTGGGAGGTTTCAGTGGGACAAATACCAGAAGAAAGCTGTTGTGTTACTGCAGATGGTTTTAAGGGAACTTGTTTCACTGAGCAGGTTAATATGAAGATCATGTAATATAACCCCCAGAAAATAAGAATAACTGAAAAGATTAACAATCTGTCCAGTTTGTAGAAATAATATTTTTAACTGTTTCCTTTAACAAAGAGAGAATAATCTATACATTGTGCTAAAGACCTCAAATCATACCAATCAAACCTGCATCTCCCATCTTCCAGATAGCATCCTAATTTACAGGCAGCTGATGAAAATTCAAAACTGAAATATCAGTTATGCTAATAAGCAACAGATATCTCTTCAGTGTATGAGGTTAGATACCACTATACATAATTTTGCATTCATACATATGATGTGTATTGGTTGGAAAAACATGATCCCACTGAAATCTCTAACAACTAAAAATCAAATTATATTTATGTTTTCCCCCTCTATTTTTACACCCTATTCACACATAAGTCATCCTGACAGTAGGAAAGGGGCAAATATAAGTCTACAGGACAGTGGGTACCTAAAACATGCTAAATATTCCCACCTTTCCCCCCCCCCCAAACTATAACTGAAGCAAAGTACTTATCAGAACTGAGATTTCTGTATTTTTCCTAATAAGGTACATTACCTAGAAATTCTCTCCCTGTTCTTTAAAATTAAAAATGTCTTAATACCAAATGTGATCGATAGGAATGTTTTCAGCAGAACAAGGATCTGAGAAGGCTGATTTTATTAACAGAACATTGGATTATGGTATGAGACAGGGCTTTTCTGTCTGATGTTCTGTATCACTACTTGTGCTTATATCAAGTGAATATTTTTTACAGCTCCGCTCCTCTTCACTGCCTGGGCTCCACTCTCATTTACTTGCACATCTAGCCTTGTGCTGCCCTCTTCTTGTATTGGTGCTTCACTGACACTCTATTCCTCATATCTGTGGTGATGCCATTCCTTGTCTCCAACATGTTTACTGCTGCAATCAGGTACCTCTTTCTTTACCCAAGCAGAGTTTAATAACTCATTGTTTATTCAGATGAATTATACATCCCTCAGACATATTTATTTTAACCCTATGAAAGCTTCTTTCAGCCTTTCTTTGCTAAGCAATATAGATTGAAGTTGTAATAAAGAATTTTTGTTCCCTCTCAATGTAAGACAGTTTCACTATTCATGTTTAAAAAATTAAAGTATCCTTTTTTCAAGTCGTCCCTAACTGTCATTTAGCACCCTCTCCCCCTTGAAAAATACAAAAATTAAATAATTCAAAAGAACTTGCAGCATCTTGTTCTTAGCAGAGTAGAGAAAAATATTTATTGCTTTGAAAAAGGAATTTGCCAACTATCCAAAAGGAAATGAAGCCATGCTTTTTCTGTCTCTGCTAGATGAAATAAGAAAATCAAAGTAATGGTATATGTGGCAGTAAAACAGTGGAAGAGATGAGGCTCTTAAAAGACCATCAAATGCAGGAACCTCATTCAACAAATACTGAGACTGGGTTGAACCCAATCCACCTTTATTAATGGGGCTTACCAGAGAAAATGTTTTCTGGCAGGTTATTTACATCTGATATATAACATGGTATTCCCTAAGATTACACTATTCCACTTGGATATAGTCTCATTCAAACAGGTAATCCTTCAGAACCACCTTGTCAGAGAAAAAATAAATTCTCCACTCTTGGAAGATCCCCCTGTAGGGTTCAATGTGAGCCCTTTACTTCTCAAATTATCTATCTTTACTCTCATATTTTTTACTTGTGATGAGTTACAGTCCCACTAGTAACCCTAGCAGAAAAACATGGTCTTTAAGGAAGGCCAAACTGCTTGGGCTTGGTTTGTTTTCCAGCAAACATTGAATAAGAAATAAGCTTTATATTTTATATTTCATATATTGTCTTCTTCTATCTGACAGGTTTGAAATGTGTGCATTTAATATTGATTAAAAAATCACAAGAATTCTGTGCAGATTTATATCGGTGTCAGATAACAGGACAAAGCTGTTCTACTCTAACTAAAAATATCAAAATCAACTCAACTGTGCATTATGTAGTTGCAACCACACAGGGATTTATCTTTTTCTACAGGAGTTGAGTTTGGGCCAAACCACTAGATGAATTTTTGTTAGCTTAGAGTCAGCAGTGGTGTTATTCAGCATTTTCTCAGGGTTCACACTGGTGAAGTTTCTCTCCAAGATTCCAGCAGATTTCAGTACCTAACTGATGCTAACATTAGCAGCTATGTTGGGAAGTCTTGACCTGTGAACAATCACTGTCTCATGTTTTATTAAAATGAATATTTCTTGTTTGAATAGAACATGTCATCTAGTTTGTAGATGGAATTTAAGTAATTTTCTCAAATCATGATTTTATCTCCGAGTACATTTTTGTTTTAAAAAATGAGTGTAGGGAGGAGCTATTTTCTCTGAGATTTATTCAGAGCAAGAACATCAGAAACTTGGCAAACTATCAAAAAGCCAACCTCAGCACTGCTTCACATACAAGTGTAAAGGGGAAAACATAATTCAAACTGTAGATAGGCGACAAAAGCACCTAATTCCATACCCAAATGGTCACACAGGTTCCTAAACAAATGTATGGCAAAAGTGCCTAAGAAACTGCAAGTCAACAACTCACAATAGCTCACACTTGCTACATTTCCTCTGGCAGAGGAAAGAGATTGTCATTTTATCTTCTACAAATTAAAAGAATAAAAGAATCTCTCAAGCATTTTAATGAATGAGATTAATTGGAAGCATAGCAGGCTAGTGCCACTATTTAGTTTTCATGAATGTATCTGGCCAACTAGTATCTAAATTTATAAAAAGAATTTTTTGTACATGTTGAATATTTTATGCTTCTAAAGTCTTTGCATACTGCTGTGTGCATACTGCTCTGTAATTGTGGAATGTTCAACAGTACAATAACTCCATGAAAAAATCCAACTGCTTTTCCTGGTTCAAGAAAAAAATCAGCGTGTAGCTACTCAGTTCTCATAATGTTTTTGAGGAAAGAAAGCAGCCAGTTTGTTAAAATCCAAAAGGACCTTCACAGCAAGCTCTCCTGGAGGTGATCATTACTCAGAAGATCTGTCTGCTGAAGATCACATCTCACTCTTATTTATCTAGAAACATCTTTATCTAGCAATATTTATCTAGCAACATCTAGCAAAATAATATGATAAATAATCAAAAAACATGAATACGGGAAAGGGTAAAAATTTGTTAAAAAGGAAGAAAAAACCTGACAGTTTTTTGAAGCCTAATGCATGCTGCAAGATGTTTGGTAGCCTTCTGGGTCCTTCATGTTTAGGACCCAGAAATATCAGGCAATGGGTAAAGTCTGTTCTGGCACAGTATAAATGGCTTGAAATAGATCTTTGAATTGGATCCTTCTCGCAGGAAAACAACGTCCTTGATCAGGAGGGAGACAGTCCCATCCCATCAGCACAGGCCACCTGGTGGTGGAGATTGAGGTAGGTCATGCCTCTCAAGATCAGCATCACTGCACAGCTGGATTTGGTCACTTTATTCCAGACTGGCTTCAGTTTCAGTGTAGTTATTCTACAATACATAAGATCAGATTTTGATCTTAGATGTCATGCTCACATATATGCTAGGAAATGTATACGAGAAAACTCAATGGCTTCATTCACCATCTCAGTGTTAGCTTCTAAGGGTCAGGAAGTCACTTTGTAAACTGAGGTTACCGACAGTATTTGTGGTTTGATCCTTTCCATAATATCTTTATCCACACTCCTTATCTCTGCAGGGCTTTTAAAAGAAAGTTGAAGCGAACAAGTAAAAAAACATATGAAGACATTCATAAGTTTCTGATTGATGCACCAAAATCATAGCTTTCATTATATATATATAGAGAGAGAGAGAGAGAACTGAAACAATCCCTGAAACAAAAATATCACACTCCCCTCGGCCCTAGAGATCTTCCATGATATTTTAAGAACTTTTAAACATTTATTTTCTGAGAGTGGAGAATCAGAAAAATTCAGCTACTTTAAACTGTATTTTAACCATAAAATATAACAAATTTTTATAATCAATTTTAGTGCATTTATTTTAGCTATATAGAATTGTCAAGCTCTCTGAAAACATTGCACTTGATTTCAGAATGAATAAAATATGAATAATCACAACAGGTGCCTTGGTGTGCTAACATTCCCTTTACGTAAAGAAGACGGAGTTGTTGGGTCTTAAAAACCTCTAAAGATAGAGACTGCACAACCTCTTTGTACATTCTCATGCACTGACAGGAAAAAGGTTTTTCCTTATAATAAGCCTAAATCTCTTATATTTCAATCTCTAGGCTGGTTGTGTGTTGTTGTTCTGCCTTGCACCACTGCAAAGAGCAGACTACAGGAACGTCATTGGCAGCCTTCTCCAGCTCCTTCAGCTGTTCCTCACAGGGCCCCTGATGATCTTGGCGACTGCTTTTTTGCTGCCTTTAGAGTTTTTTCCCAGCCATGAAGTAGTCCAACCACCTAGGCCATAGTGTCCCAACACTGGAAGATGATGACCATTAGAAGTGAAGCTGAACAGCCTATAGAACAGCCCTGGAAAATCCTTCTTGTCCTTTTTGAAAAGAGATCTAGCATTTTCCTTTTTCAAAACATCATGGGCCTCCTTTCAATGATGAGAGCCTCACAATGACCTCAGCAGTTCCTTCAGCATCTTTACTGTGTATTCCAATGGGTCCCATGAATTCCGATGGATCAGGATTTTTCTCAAAATCACTGACTTAACCCTTCCACTACCAGTAGTAATTGTTCTCCCAGAATTAATGTCTCCAGATTCAAAAGCCTCAGTCTTATCTGCCTCTGCTCTCACTAAATCACCCAGCTATTTCAGCACTGAAATCAGTATTTTCTTCCTTTGTTCTTGCACTGCTAGGGGGAAGACTTTGCTATTTCCCAGTACTCAAAAGACTGGTGCTCAAGGCACATTATGTTAGAAATCATGTCCTTTTTCTTCAGTCATTTTTCTCTTCTACAGAAAAGCTCCAATGAGAGAGAGACTGAAGGTGATGCCACCTCTATCAGCTGAGAGTTTATAGGTCAGATCAGGGTTTTTTTCTTCCCCCAGAGATTCAAATTTTAGTATCCCATGAGTACACATGATTAGCTGATCTTGCAAGCTGGGTAGCTGCCTACAGAACTATAAAAGATTTCATCTTTATCCTGATGTAGAGCTAGAAAATTAAAAAATCCTGAAATATTTTTTGCCCAAAATGACTCAGCAGATGATACGATAGCATTCTATATGATTAAAACCAAAACCAGATGCTAAGAAAAGGGAAATACTGTGATGAAAGGACATTAATGAGCATCACTTTTCTGGTGGATGCTGTTTCTAAAGCTCAGAACTCATTTATATTCAAGGGATATGCAGAGTATGTGTAAAGGACAAAAGAAGGATACAACATTAAAAGCTGGCTTGTAGTGGCTCCAAGTTTGAAATACTAAAAAATAGGAAAACAAAGACAATAATAAATGCTTGCTTGCTCATCCAGAGTAGCTATGTGATCTGAATCACTAATAAAAATCTTCAGAAAGGTTGAATGAGTAAAAATTTTCCATAGTTACTGTTGCTATGAGAGACACTTTCCTTATTACCCACACATTCCACAAATTATTTCCCTTTCCTTATCACCCATAAACAGGTAATGAGGTGCTAGGAAAATGGCCTCCTCCTCTAAAAGTTTCTGAAATCATATGTGAAAGAAGGCAATCAGAATGATGCTTCTCATAAAGTATAGTGTTCAATAAAGAAATAATAAGTGAAGTGAATGGGACAGAGTGAAACTCTGCAAATGTGTCCGAACAACATCTGGATCCTCTGAGACAGAGTTGGCAGCTCCATCTCCATCTGTCCTTCTCTAAAAGGGAGAAGATGCAGCTGAAATTTACAGCACCTACTGCATCTAACTCCACCACCTATCTAACAACTAATATACCTGTGTATGTTACGTGCTTTGCTGGTATGAGCAACAAATAAGCAAAGTAATTTGGGAGCCACTACAAAAAGGAACCACATTCAATTATGCAGAAGAGTAGAAGCAAACATATTCAGTGGTCAAATGATAAGAACGTTATTTGGAAAGAAAGTGAAGTATTCTTTGCAGGAAAAACCTCTTTACAGTAGATACACCATATATCAGATAATGTCTTCTAAAAAAAATATCTTTCTAGAGCATCCCAAATAAAATCTTGCACAGCAGGAAGGGATTTGCACACTGAAGACAAGAGTACCACAAGTCACAATGTCTGTCTTTCAAACAAGTTTTATGCTTATTTTAGAAGAGAAGAGACAGCTTCCTAACTCTGTTCTTAAACAGTAACTATAATAGCAGGTAGTCCCATGAGGTAAACTCCATGAAACTCTGAGCTTTATTGTAAATAAATTTATATTTTCAGGTGGATCAATGTTGTCCTTGTCCAGTTTTGAGTCCAACAGCAGATTCACTGTAATGTCTGACTAGCTCTCTCACAGCAGCTCCAATAGTTCCAGCAGCGTGAGAGATCTCTGAGATATGAAATACCACTTGAACTTATGTTAATGCCACACATTAATTTTATATTGGGAGATTCTGTGATACATATAAATTTAGTAATAAATGTGTATGAATTCACATTTAAACATATTTTTGACATATTTTAAAGTAATATTTTTATGGAAGCAAACTGGAATGTATGCAAACAGAAAGAAAATTAATCTACTGAATATCTAAACAATACATTATTTATTTATGTTTCCAAATCATTGTAACAGTCATGGCTTAAACAGACTCACTGGAAGGAATATAGCACAAAGGTTAGGTATAATTGTATCTACTAATACAGTAGTAGATACTGTATACTGATACAGTATATAGCTGATCACTTTTCATTTAGCTCTTCCTTTCATAACAGGAAGAATGGATTTATTAATCACTTGAAAGAAACATTATGTTTTAGGTTTCCCCATAAAATCATCTCCATTATACTCTCACTTTATAAGCACCCTTTTATACTACTTTGTGCATTAATAATAATTCCTGTGACTGGTTATAACTTATATTTCTATGCATTAAATTCTTTGGAATACCCATCTTCTTTTCACAACAATACATTTAGAAGTACTAAATTATTAGTAGTGACTTGGGGTGCTGGTTGGCAAGGAGCTCAACATACCCCAGCAATGTGCACTTGCAGCCCAGAAAGCCAAATGTACCCTGGGCTTCATCACAAGCAGAGTGGCCACAAGGTCAAGAAAGGTGATTCTGTCATTCTACTCCACTCTGTGAGACCCCTCCTTGAGTTGTGCTTCCAGCTCTAGGACCCACTGGAGCGAGCCCAGAGGAGAGACACCAAAATGATCACAGGGCTGCAGCACCTCTCCAATGGAGACAAGCTGGGAGAGTTGGGATTGTTCAGCCTGGACAAGAAAAGGCTCCAGGGAAATCTTACAGCAATGTCCCAGTACCTGAAGAGGGCCTGAGAGAAGGATGGAGAGGGACTTTTGGCATGGGCAAATAGTGATGGAGCAAGGCTTTAAACTAAGAGGCTTGAGTTAGATCCTAGAGAGAATTCTTTACTGTGAGGGTGGTGAGGCAATGGCACAGATGACCCAGAGAAGCTGTGGACACCCCATCCCTGGAAGTATTCAAGGCCAGGCTAGATGAGGCTTTTAGAAACCACATCTAGTGTTAAGGTGTCTCTGCCTATGGCAGAGGGTTGGAACTAGATGAACTTTGGGGTCCCTTTTAACCCAAACCATTCTGTGATTCTATGACTAAACTAATCCCCTAATCCCAGCTAAATTGAAAGTGACTACCCACTGAAACTTTGTCTCTTACAAACAAGATTAGGAACTCACATGAAAGGAAAATCAGTCTTTTCCCAGTTATCATTTTGGTATTAGCTACTAGACAATTGTTTTGGAAACTTAGTCAATTCATATGTATTTATTCAGACTTGCTTATCCCAAAATCTCAATTTCTCTTCCACACTGGTTTTATATTAGTTAATTCAGAGTAGTAATATCACAGGGTGAAGCTAGCAGAAAATATTTTCTCTGTTAAAAATTCTACTGACCTCATTTTCAAGAGAGTATGAAGGAGGAAAGGGCTTCGTGGTTTTTTTTGGGTTTTGGGTTTTTTTTTTTTTAATAAGTGGAACGTGAAATAATATTTTAAAAATGGACCAGTGTAGGGAAGGGAACTTTAGCAATTAGTATTTCCCAAGTGTCCTCATGCTGTATATTATGTACACATATACATACTTAGGCATTTTGTCTAAACTACTAAGTGTGTGTAGTTGTAGCAGCACCTTCCACTGATGACAGAGATTGTGCCAACAAAAGATGTCTCCTGAGGCAGTTGATAGTTGTCTTCTAAATGAAATGAGCTGTGCTAGCAAGAGCCTAAGCAGCAACATTTGCATTAAGGCTTTTATTAGAAGATACAATGAAGAAAAAAAAAAAGACTGCATCCCTCATCTACCCACCAATACTGTACAAAAACATTTTCTAATATGAACTTCTGTCTTTTTTCATCATTTCTTTTGCCTGATCAGGAAAATATTTTTATGCAACTTTCTTATTTTTAAATCATGTATTTACTCTATACCAGTGCTTCAGTTTTATGTTAATGGCAAATAGAACAAAAGAAGGTCTTTTACATCTAAAAATCAGGGTTATTAGGTAGACAGTCCACTGAGTATGTCCTCTTAGAAGTATCTAAGCACTATACACCAGGCTTGCACAGCTAAGTACACATGTCAAATGCATCTCAAGTATCTATAGGATAACATTAACTACTTCATTCACCTTAATAAATTGCCAAAAGTGTATCCTGAGGCATCATACCGTGAAGTAGTCCTACAACCCTTCAGCTGGGTCCTACAAACAACACAGCTGTGATGCAGCCACCTGAGGATGGCTGTAGCTCTTGTAGCTAAAAAGGGCATTAAGCTGATACAGCCTTACTGCTTTGAATTCGTTACCCATATCATTCTCCATTGTTTAATATTCCAGTCCCTTTTTTCGGAGTGCTGAAGACCCAGGCACCTTCTTTTTCTCTTTTAGGGGAGTTGCTCAACAAAAAGAACTTCAGAAATAAGTGGCCTGAATTTTTAAGTGCCTGAAGCATCTAAAAAGTCTAATTTTAGGTTTTTATTTTTAAGTGTCTTGGGTGCTGTTTCTAGAGTTCTCCAAAAAAAACTTCATCCAACCCACCATGCAGACTGTTTTTCCTACATTCATCTTAATAATCTTGAGGTTCCCACTCAATTTCTTCACATCAGTTCAGCACTGGAGGTGCTGGAGCCTTCCTGCCTGCTGAGCCTGCCATATGGAAGAGCTATTTATCCCCCTCACTAACTCTCCATTTTTTATTTCATTTCAGCCAAGCACACAACTTGTTCCCCATTGCCTATTCCTATCCATTCTTTCTTACTTACTTTTCCCCCACTTTTAAAAAGTGCAACTAGACTCACTAAGTGTGGAAAGCACCTGAAGTGTAGTTGGTGGGAAAGATGAAATGCAAAATAAGTAACTTGTTTATAGCTGTCTAAAGTAGGAGCAGTGTTGATGAAATTTTAAAATCTCTTGGAATTACCAGATATTCCTTCCTCATTACTCAATCAGTTTTGGAGGGTCTGGGTAAATTTGTGTGCACATAAGGTGGCACAAAAAAAAAATCAAAAATATTCTGATGCTAGAGAGCCTTTAAAAACACAACCTCTTAGACAATTGCTTGTGTCTACTCACAGTAGCTGCAAGCATACACAAGCTGCTACAATTTCTTCTGCAAAGCATATGTGTGCAAGGTAAATGCTCACATCTCTTGATCTGCAAAGCAGAGTGTGAGTTATAGAAAGATCTATGAAGTGCTTCCTGCATAGCCAAATAAAAAAAACATGTATTTTTAAAATACCTTTGATTTTTTTAATACTTCCCATTAATCAATCAAGTAAAACTGGTTACACATTTCTTACACATAATTGTAAGTTGCATGGCTACTTAATAAAATGGGCAGATGTTAACAAATCCAGCTAGGCCGTGAAGTAAGTTTTAATTTAATAGACAATGTGATGCAGGCAGATCCATTTTAAAGAAGAAACTGTTTATATGCACAAGTATAAACATGGATGTGTTACTTTTTTATGTATTTGAACTTGGTTGTCATATCTATAAAGTACTTTACACATCATGATAATTACTTAAAATGAATTCTTAAGGAGCAAGAGAGTAAGATGAAACACATTTGGCACTTGTTAGCTCAAACTCTGTTACTCACTGCCATAAACACTGTCATTTACCAATTTGTTCTGAGGTTAATGTAACAGAATACTAATTTTAAAATAAAAAAGTCAGCTGAGAGCATTAATTTTCTAACATATTTTCTTAATCCATTTACTTGATCTTGAACACGGTGCTTTTAGTAGAATGACATGAAAACAAGGGCAAAACAAAGTAAACCTCTGTGTAATTGTATTGAGTCGGCAACAGATCTAATGTGCTTGTTTATGCTATATAACAGCCAATCATACACAAAGCATCACAGGAATCTGGGTTTCTTTCTATTTTAAAATATGGGTCTCTTACAGATGTGTCAGTACATTCATACTCAGTAACCAACAAATTATTTGATTAGATTTTAACTATTAGAAATTATTTTTGAGGGAAGTCACAGAAAATTTCTTTTAAGTCAAGAGGGTGATATAGGTCATAAATTAATGTATGCTCTAAGAAGATAATTATTCTTTCAGGTTACCAAAGCCATAGACTCAATATTGGAACAACTCAGTCAGTACAGTAAACATGTTCATCTGGTATCAGTACTGTGCCATCTAAGATTAAACCATTCATTTTCACAGTCATCATGAGTGTGTGCCATCAAACATTTGTGCAACTCTTTTCTCTTTAATTTGCCTATCAGCAAACATCAAACATGATGCCTTATGCAGTAATACTGGCTCTAGCAACTTAATCTTTGTGATTTCGACAAGTCACATAGACAAGGCTGTATGTATAAGAGCAGAGAACCAACACCTCTCTCATACTGGGTCAGTCCAGATGGCTCTGGACTTTCCCAATACTCTATACAAGGATAACAGAAGATGATATTTGGAAAAAAACACACAAGTTTGGCCACTTTCTGTTGTCTGTTCCCCTCATACTTCCCTAGGGTCTACAACTGTTGTTCACTAACATCAGCATCTGTTTACGGGCAAGTTGCCTATGACTGCTGTTGTCTATGGACACGCTGTCCATGTTCCAGCACGACAGGCAGAGAGGCAGTGGAGCATCCATCCCTGGAGATTGTCAAAACTCAGCAAGACAAAGCCTTGGCTGTTCTATCTGGTGTTGGCTAAGGTCCTGCTTTAAACAGGACACCAGACTATACAACCTTCAGAGGACTTTTCCAGTCAACAAGTCTGTCAAATAAGTGCAGCACAATATACAAACAAAATCAAATGTATAAACAACATTCTGTTACTCCAGCACAGAGGTTACATCCTGAGCAACTAGTGCTCACACCTTGTGATCACCCAAAGCACATACTGATTGGAGTTCACATTACAAAGATTGTGTAAAGAGTCCCAAAAGAAACTGCAAAGTCAAATTTAACAAGTAGATAAACACAAACCTTAATCTGTAGTTCCATATGCAGATTGTGTTTTGGGTGGTCACATAAGAATATTCAACTGTGGTCAAATTGGCAATAATATGTTTTAATACTGAATTACATTCAGAACTCATTTTGATGATGTGGTGGATTTCTACTTTCATCATTACTCTTATGAAACTCACCCCATATTCCAAATCCTGCTTCATGTATAAAGCAATCTTGGCCTATCTTTGATATTCTTGTAAGATCATTTGGAGAAAAGAGGAGAAAAAAACACCATAGAGCAAAATTTTTGGGCATCAAAAAATGCAAACACATTTAGTCAGTCACCACTTAAAATACAGTCTTCATTATAAAAAAGGGTAGATTGCTAATCAAGTTTCCTTCTTTAAAAGCAACATAACTTATGATGACAGCCAGTTTCAAGGGATCAGACATAACACAATGAAAGATGTCTAAGGAAACACATTTTTTGTTACCTTTTAGACAAGTTAAAGACATGTAAATAGTCCCCTTGGAGCACAAGAAACCATCACATTGTACTGCAATAATTCAACAGCTCACAAACTATTGCCAAACAATAGGACAAGAGGAAATGGGCAGAAATGGATGCGCAGGAAGTTCCACCTGAACACGAGGAAGAACTTCTTTACTGTGCAGGTGACCGCAAACAAGAACAGGTTGCCCGGAGAGGTTGTGGAGTCTTCCTCACTGGAAATATTCAAGAGCCATCTGGAAAGAACCCTGTGCCATGTGCTCTGGGATGAGCCTGCTTGAGCAGGGAGATCAGACCAGATGACCCACTGTGGTCCCTTCCAACCTTGCCAAAAGGAGTCAAGCACAATCTCAAAATTATTTATGGGGTAGCAGGCTGCAAAACATGTTCCAGGGTGTCTAAGATGGTTTTATAAGACTCCTGGAGATGCTGACATCCCAGATGAAGGTCCAGAAAACCAGAATATTCAGAGAAAGATACCAATAAGCCCCCTAAATAATTCTTCACACTCAGTATGCATTCTCCATCTCCAAACTGGAAATCCTTTTTAATCAGGAACCTTCTGAACAATCTCTGCTGAAAATTCAATGCAATCCATTATAAGAATTATATTTTTCCTAAAGCATTCCTTTCAAAATTGTTTTTATGCTTTCTTCAATACTTCTTCTTATGGAATATAAAAATAAAAGGAGTAAGAAAAAATTCAGGTAAATAAAGCAGGTTAATTCTTTAGAGCAATTAGATATCAGAATTAAGATATGATAACTTATTGCACACTGTGAGCATTTGTAAACTCAGTAGGTAGTTTGCACGATTAAGCAAAAGAAATAAACCACAAATAAATAGTCAGACCCTGCTTTTGTAACAAGTGTATATGATTTTTTTTCTGTGAAAGAAATCTCACCAATGGTGTAATATCTCTTCAGATCACTCCTCCGTGGGTTGCGCCTTTGGGTGTTGGTGGCGTTGTCCTGCTCCTCCTCGGAAGCCGCTGTCTGAGTGGCAGGTAAAGGTTTGCTGGGCTGAGGTGTCTGAGCTTCAGCTGCCCCTGGGTTGCATCCTGGCCCACTAATATCTACCGACTGGGACTTCTTCTTTAATCTAAAGGCAATTTAAGACAGTCAAGTATTACTAATCATCATTCTATACTCAGATTCTGCGTGGAATAACAGTGATATTGTACTGTTCATTGTACAACAATTTGTGCATGTCACAGCTGAACACGGAACAGCAGTGATAAATTAGGTCTCGCATTAATTTCCCCTTTCAGATTCTGCTAAATCAGTTACAGCACCCATCTCCCAGGTACCTGCAAATAGTAAACTGCCCTCATACCTGCTTGAAGGATCAGTCCCTAGTCTATTTCCAAACCAAGCTGCCCACCATTACCCTGTCTTTAAGTTGCTTGTCTTAAGTTTCCACAGATGAGGGGAGTACAAAGAAATTAAGTAATTTGCACAAAGTCACTGAAAACCTTGAGAGAAAAAAATTGATGTATGACCTGAATTCAGACGTGGCTCTACAACTGTATTTCTCATTCTGCAATATTTTCAACACATTGTTTCTCAAGAATCCCACTAATCTCAGGAATCATTTTTGCACTGCAATAGCAGTGGACAAAGGAGAAGAAATTCTCTGTTCTGCAGAAGAAATTAGTGTTCAACTCATTATTGGCATCCAGGTACTGTATGAATTATTAACCACTATTCTCTGAGCCCGATCATCCAACTAGTTTTTTACCCCTCTAGTTGCACACACATCTAGACATAACATCACAACTTGTGCACAAATATATCCTGAGACAGTGTCAAAATGTTTTTTAAAGTTGAGGCAAATGACATTATCACTCTCAACTCCTCTTTAGATCTAGATATTTTATCAAAGTTCTGAGAGAAAGGCTTAACTAATTCTCAAATCCTACTTCAGACTGGGGTGAGTACATCCCCATCACTGATTCACCATAGTTCAGATATCTCCACTATCTCTAGCAACATAAAATAGAGGTTACTATGCTGCTAAAGTTAATGAATGACCTATTCATTAATGAATGACAAATGACCTATTACAATAAAGTTCACAACATACACATCGGATTTTGTCAATAGGTTTCTTGAATTAGGTCTCTATAAATGTATATAGCTGACTACATGATTTGATCCTGGAAAGAAAAGAGGTTTATGACATTGCAGTGAGACAGTGATTTGAAAGGAAGGGATCATAACAACTCTGACATTTTGAAGCAAGTGAAGTAAAATGATGAAGTTCTCCAATGCTAGAGGATAATTTTATTAGGCTAACAATTTAATGCTAAGCAGCCCCCTCTTAACTCTGCACTTCCTTATTTTTCAAACATTTTCTTCAGGTATTGGTTGCAATTAAACAGCATGGATTACTCCATTCAGAATGGAATCTGCTAGTTTAAGATATTAAGTGATTAAATATTGTCATAATAAGAACTACTATGAATAGATTGGAAAATACACAGGTCATGATCAAACTCTGGAAGATATGTTAATGTATCAACGTGCATGTAGAATATTATGAATGACACTATGAGGGCAAAATAACTATACTCATAGAGGGTATTGCTTAGTCCAGGGAAAGGACTAGAAGTTAGAAAATTAGCAGTTAGAAATTAAGATCTCTGATTCAACAAGACTACTTTCACTAGAACCTTTTTCTGGACTAGTTCAGGGTGTCTTGCATTTGAAGGAGTGGTTCTCAGCTCCAATGACTCTGCTCAAATAGTTCAGGCTGACAAGGACATTTATCCCTCCTACGTATAAGAAAGGCTGTACTGCATCATCTAGACAAATATCTCCAACAAGTCCATCAATGGATATGTTTCCAGCCTCCACTGGATTCTGGTTTATGGGTTTTCTGAGTTAGATGCTGCACCTTTGGAGTTATATTTCTTGGTTTGTCCTTAATTACTCCAGAGCTAATTTAAAGTTCTGAGGTAGGCAGCATCCAGCCTTGACAATTTCTGGTTTAACTCTGTACTGTGTTCATACAGCAACACCAGTAGCTTATTTTAATGACTTATAAGAGTGACATTATGAGAAACAATGAACAACTTCTGCTCCACATAAACCAGCTGCTTACATTTGCTTTTGCTGTTCGAAGAGCCCTACAGATACAGGAAGAACTTGTCACAGTGATAAAACCACCTTTACTTGAAGGGTTTTGGTCGATGAACCTGCATATGGAGTCTGTGGAGACACAGCTTGGGGTAAACTAACAGCACTATGAGCACTGATACAAATAAAATCAAGAATGGGCAGGGCATCCTGTCTGAGTAAACATTGTGTGAGAAGAAAACAAAGCTTTTTTTTCTTGAAATGATGTTCCTGAAACTGAGACCTTGTTTTGAACCCTTCTAGCTTTAAGCCTACAGCTGGTCAAATATATTTACCTAAAATGAAGGCTGGAATATTTCATTGAATCATTAACAGTGAAATGTTGTTCCATCATGATGTTATTCTGCTATATTGTTGAATATACCCTCTCTGAGATGATATAAAAGGTCTGTTCCTTACCACTAGAAACCTTTGAAGATTTAGAGGATGACTTTTGAGAAGAAAATCACTAGTTTTTAAGAAGTAATGCTCTACCTCAGACCACAGCTTTCACTGTGATTGCAGGGTATTGCTTCTGTGTTGTACAAAATGGCTGTGGGCAAAGAGGCTACAAAGTGTTTAGCACCTCCCCATAATCCTGAGGCCTTCAGATCAATAAGTGTACATATGTCCTGAATTATGCAAGTCTATGTTCTGCCCCAAAGGAAGACAGCAGGTGAGTGGAAATAAATTTTACAAATTGAAAAATACTGTTGTGATTTATACTTTCAGCTGTGTTATGAACACATTCTTCACCACAAAGGCTGTCTGAAGGACAGCCCAATTAATAAAGCTGTCTGGAGGTAGCTAATAAAATAACTTGCTGCACTGTGGGGAATACCAGCAGATTGTTATTACAAATACACTGTCTATTCTTCTAGCATCACATAGGAATAAAGGGATAATACCTGTCATCTGCACAGTAACATTTTCAAATGGCCTTTTTCAAGTGACTTATGATTAATAAAAGACTTGGTTGAAATGCCTGTAGCAAATTAATGTCAAAAAAGTTATCTATTCTTGCAATTGAGAGTAATTTAGAAGTAAGACTTCCAAAGAAACCAGTATCAAAATTAACAAAGCAGGAGCATGACAGCCAAGCAAGTGCACGTAATATTGTCAAACTGTTCTTGAGAGACAGTGGTGACAGTGCTTTTGCTGGCAGGAAAGACAGAAAGATACAGGGTCTGAATTCATTCAGACTGCAATAACAGGGTTGGCTGAGTAGGACACAAGGTCAAGCAAGGACACAATTTTACAGCAATGACTTGACAAAAATAAGCAGTTTACTCTAATGCATCTTCCTTCAGCCCACCTGAACTGTATATTGATACAGCCATGGCTAGCAAATAGTTTGAAAAAAACACTGCAGTCTTTGAACTGTGTCTTCAGTAGACCACCATGTCTTAAAAGCAAGTCTGAGTTCTGCATGCATTTTGAAGCCAAGAGAATGAATTCCCTAAGCCTGACCCTTCTCCAACACCCTGCTTTATTACTAGCCTTGTGTTGCACTTGGTTTTGGGTTTTCTGCTGGGGTTTTTTATATATATTACAGCTGCACAGTTGGGCTGAAATGATTTATTCTTTGTCAGAAAGGAATCTGAACATGAAATGCCTTGGGATCATATTCCTCATTCTTGCTTTGTTTCAAGCTGCCTGCTTGTAGAAAAATAAATAAAAGATATAAGAATTTCTGTGGCAAATCTTTTTTATCTTTTATTCTGTGTATTTTGTAGAAGCCTTCACCTAATTTTTCAACAATAGGTGACACAGGTCTTTCAATATTGCCTGGTGTGACACAAAATGGTGCTGCTGCAGCCTCCCAGCTGACAGCCAGATAATGATGGCTGCAAAGACAGCACTGCACTGGTCAGGCTGGGAAATACTTTTCTGATAGCAAGGACAAAGTCCTAACTTGACTGAGATCTGAAGTAGAAGGAGCAAAAATTTCCTTTTCTGCAGCTATCCTTAACCATAGTAACTCTAGGGGAGAGAAACAACAAAACTAAGAAAATCTGCATCTTTTGGGGCATATGGAACTCTGAGCTGGTTACTGCTGCTGTATTCTGGCTACTGGCAGCTTCTGTGAATTATGGTTGTGCTGTCAAGGGATGTTGGAAGAGACAGGCCTGCTCCTAGCAAAAGTGGCTTGTTCAGAGGAGAAGCTAACATGGGATAACTCTGAAGGACCAGTTGTTGACAAGTAATCAAGGCACTACATCCTAGGTCTAAAGCTGGGGTTACTCAGCTGCTGGTGACCAGGTCTGGAGATGCTGTGTTTGCTTGGAGCACAGCTGAGCAACACCTTGGTTTGACACAACCCTGCTCAAACACACATTTGATGCACCTGTTTGTGTAGTTCAATTGCACTATGGCTAATAAGCTATTAAACTCCCATTTTCTCCATTTCTATCTCACTGTGTTTTCCTAGGGCACACACTACTCACCCCAATAACTCCAGCTGTTGAAAACTTTCTATGTAGCCTTAGTACCTCTAATCTAGTGAAAAGAGGCACAAACCCCAAATCTGCCTCAGCACCTCTGGTTACTAATCACTGAGGGTTTGCTCATTCAGCTAATCCAGGAGGAATGTGCATGTCCAAGCTGTGTGATATGACATCCCTGTAGATATACACTGACTAGCTGTTGAACTTGCTCTTTATTTCTCTGTCCTTCTTCTGCATACAACTGCAAGGTTTTGTACTGCATCTTAGAAACCACCTGACAGATGCTTTTACCTCCTCCTGCCCAGCTGACACCCTGAGCTCCCCAGCAGCACCTCCCAGGAATGGGTGACTTTGAACAGTTTCTTACCAGTTCCCTCAAAAAGAAAATGCCATCAGGTGTTTAGTAGGCCATACATATAGGAAGTCCTGGGGCTAGTGAATTACCCAGAAACTGCTGTAGAATTTATGAGTATTAAAATTTCATTCCTGGAATTCACTCTCACAAGCCTATTTCATGCCTAAAACAATCCATGCTTTTTTTTTTTTTTTTTTTTTTTTTTTTTTTTTTTTTTTAAATATTACAATGTCAAACTGCATTTTTTAAAAGCAGGATGACAAAAAATATAAGACACTATTTTCTAAAGAGATCTTGAAAGCACCCAAAACCATCATGGCTGGCAGTCCAGTCTGAGGCAAAAGGGAAAAACGAAAAAAGAAACATTTTAACGATTTATAGTGGAAACAAACAACTATAGGAAGCATCTCAGGAGCTGGGAATCTGTACAGTTAAGTCTTTGCAAACTTCTAAGTAAAAATCCCTTACTGCAACAAAGATTTGTAGGAAAGCCTAGCTCATTCTTATCTACTGAATACAAAAAACCCTCTTTGTGCCCCTTGCGACTATTGCAGAGGTTTTACTACATAGTTAATAGGAGAAGCAAAACCTTTCATTTGAAGAGTGATGCTTATTCTTCAGAGATGCATTTAGTATTTTTGAATGCTCAGAAGAGCTGGTTATGAATTTGATTTCTTTCTAGCAAGAAATGTGATTCAAACTGATGTTGACAGCCAGGTTTTATCTGATTTTGAAAAAAAAATACCAGGTAAACTTCTGTTTTAAACCCAACACTGCAAAGGTCTGACAACTTAAACACAGAAGGCCTAACCCCCTGACATCTGCAAAGAGAGCCCCCAAGACAGTTATTTTATTCTCCTGTGGACACACTGGTTGTCCCCCACAGCCAGGACAGAAATCTGCATTTGCTCATGGTTGGGGCATTTTCTGGCTGCTTTGGCAATTCAGAGGGATCAGGTAAAGAGCTTGTGGTCTGCAGTTAGGCTCCATTTAGCATCTGACACTTCTGTGTGCCTGCAGCTTGAGGCAATGCCATGGAGGGCTGCTAGAAAATCTTTTGTTTAATGCTCTTGAATATGACCTGGTTGTAGCTCTGGCCATCCCCTCCCAAAAGGAAGATAGCAGAATTAGACTAGCACAGAAAAAAACACCTGTGACGATGACGACAAGTTGGTTCCTCATGGCGCAAGATGAAATAGACTGTGGGAAGGAATTACCAGCAGGGAATCAGCCCAGGGATTTCTGCAGCCATCAGCAATCAGAAAGGGGGAGGCAAATGGTTTTACACTGACAGAAATTACAGAAGAACCAAGGGAAGACATCCAACATGTTTGGAGGAAACACATCTAAGTAGTTCTTTGAATGGCATATATAATTGCATGACAGAAATAATTGTACAGACCAGGGGTATCATTTGGTATAGAAAAGAAAGGCACGAGTCAGGCAGAAAGCATCCATTAGAGGCTATGAAGCATGCAGGTACTTCAGCAAGCAAATTCCTTGAGCCAGGGATTGCTGGAAGGTGGGGGTTTTTCACAGGGAAAGAGCCACTCAGTGCATGCTACTCTATTATCACCGATTATTCACTGCCAAGTACTGCAGGCAACTGAGTGCAAGAAACTTGCAATTCAAATCTGAATTGGCCATTATGAATTGCAAAAGAAAAGACACCATACACCACAAAACAAACTAGAATATAAGACACCGCTAAATTAATGTCTCACAGTAAACAAACAAAAACCTGCAGAAAAGCCCTTCAGTCTGTTCCTTAATGTGTTGATCATGCAGCAGAGTTTTCAGAAAATGCAAGCAGCATATGAGATCATTTGACGGCACAGAGCAAACACAATGTGATCTTCACATGGATGGCACTACGAAAGGATTAGGAACGAATTCACACCTACACAGCTCACGAGGCAATTCAAAGTGGCAGGTATGTATTAACAATGTAACATTGAGCCCAGCTTCAGGAAAGAAAACATGGCAGGCATGAGAGCTATGTGAAAATAATAGAGGCATTTCAACATCGTATTTTGCTTTATACTCTTCCGCATTATGTATTTGAGCAAGTAGAGGAAGCATACAAAACACCCTGTTTTTCCCTTTATACACATTACCAAAAATTACCAAGCAAAGACACGGCAATTGTTAGTCATCAGAGTACCACAAAGCAAACCAAAACCGCCTCCTCTCCACCTCCTAGTCATCCTTATGGAAGTGGCCCCAACACATGCAGGAAAATTGCCACCATCCCTCACTCTATAACAAAGGACAATGTCAAACCAGAAGTTTTGACCAGTCTTCAAGGAGAAGATGAATAGTACCTAAAAAAATTGAAAAATAGCATTTTTTGCAGTGTGGAACAGGCAACCCACACCCTTTTAACAAGATTTATAGACAAAGCTGGAGCTTCATGGGTTTCAAGGGCACATCACAGAGTAAAGACTTACAAAAATGAACACAAACCTTGTGATTATTCCTGGGAGCATGACAGCACTGCTACAGGTAAACCCTTGGAAGATCATTTACAGAAGACATATAGATTGGTGGCTGCCAGGATAGATCCATGAACTCCAAGCGAGAGAATCCAGAATCCACTTGTGGTTCAAGTGTGACAAGGCATTCTCACTGCCTGGGAGAGAAGTGTTAGTGAGTCCACGGGCAAAGGAGTCAAAGCACTCTCCACACCACACATGGACCTGGAGATGTACATCCAGGAGAATGAGGCATGGCAGGAGTAGGGAGGGAGGTGATGATGATGATGGAGAGGAAAATGGCAGCAATCACACTAAAAACATAATGCAAGTCAAATTGTCATAGCATATACAATTCATTCTTCTTTTCCTGCCTAAGCCTGTGTAAGGATTAACAGCTCAAGATGATATGGCTTCTCCATGGCTGCATAATATTTTACAGCTGCTTTACATGGTGGAAATAATATGCTCTGCTACTAAGGTTTGTGTTTTGTCAGGAATGAGAATTTCTTGATCTGCTCTTTCAGAATTTTGAGAGGGTGGGTTGCAATGCTGTACTATTTGCTGACAGATATTTTGATTCTCGACATGTTTTAGAAGAGATGTGTAAAGTAAATTACTATTTTGAATATCACTATTTTGCTAATAGCTGCTATACTGTTATTTAAATAACTCCCACTAGTTCCATTTTCACAAAAGCTCTTCAGTGCATTATGCAAATCTACTTCAGTACAATTTTCATGGGTCTTGAAATTTCCAGCTCTGTCATATTCAGCAGAGAAAAATTTTGCATAATAGTTTAAAAGTGATAATGATTTCTATTTCGTTCTTATTTGTCTCATTAATACTGCAGGATTATATCTATTGCAGCTTTATTTATAAGAATGGATTCAAACTGTCCGGACTATTTTAAGGTTGTATTTCTAAGAAAAGTCTTTACTTCACCTGATTAGAAGGTTCTGAAATTGCTTTATTATAGGCTATGCAACCAGCACCCAGATCCAATTCTCCTGAAAATCACTGTGAGATCATCACACATCCTGTACTATGTCACACATCCTGTACCATCTTCTCTCCCCTACAGAACTGAGTTTTCAAAGGCCAGTGCATCCAGTGGTCTGGGAGCTACATGGTATATATACTCTTAGACATACAGAATACCTTGCTGATGGTGAAACCATGCAAACTCATAATATTTTTCCATGTAATTAATTTTGTCATAGTATCAATTATTTTCTGTGCTAGCTCCAAGTCATTTATACACAAACAAAGCTGTTTTATCCATGGACTTTAATTTAGGCAATTGCATTTACATTTCTGATTCCAACCTTATGCTTGACTGTTTTCTGATTTGTTTACAAGTCAGCTGCAATATCCCTGGGCACTTAATGTTCCTGAGATTGCTGTGCTATATGCAATCATAACATGCATACATTTATGTAGTCAAATTTGGAAGAAAAAGGGCTTTTTATTTCTCAGAGAGATGGCAGAGCCAGTTGAAAGTTACAATGCTTTTACAGTACCACAGATTTGTGTTCTAGTTCTACCATCTCAACGAATAATCATCAGCGCAGCAGGCAACCACAGCTCAGGTTCATATAACATGCTGTGGATATGCTTGTCATAAGACATGGAAATGCAAATCTGCACTTTCTTCTGCCTTGCCCAGTAAATTATACAGCTTGAAACAACTTTAAGACTTCTTCTGAAATATAAAACTAATTCATACTTCATTATTATCTCTATTCCATGAGATGTAAATGGGATAAGACATTCTGATCTCATCAATGAAAATTCAGTGAGGTATAAAGGCATTTTGTGAAAAGAGAATTGATAATAAACCATCAGTGATTGAGATCCGGCCAGCAACATCTGAGTCCAGGCAGATAAAACAGCACTGAGGCTGCAGTGCCTCCAGTCAAGTGGGATCTTTTGGTTTGTCCTTCCTCCTGCAGCTGGGCATCCTGCACTGTCTCCTGACAGCCTCTGCCTTGTTACACGGGACTGCTTGGCAGCTGGAACGCCAGCCCAGGGCCAGAGGTGCAGCAAGCCAGAGAATCCTTAGTGAGACATACTGCAGAGTGTAAAGACCATGCTCTGTGAGCTGCCAACAGATCACAGGGCTGAGAAGGGGAGTCAATTCAGGGCAGCAGAAGCACAAATCTCACAAGAAATTATCCAAACTCTTCTCATGCTCCTTGCCAAATGGAACATCTTCCTTGAGCAATATTTATCCTTTTACTGAGGTTGAAGTGCCCCTTGGGAAAGGTCTCTACGAGGAGTCTAAAACATCTAGAATTTCTCCTTGCCAGTAACATAAACTGGTTCTCAGATTGTTCTGCAGGATATAACGATATCAGGTAGATCTCTGTGGAGACATCTAACTTGTCAAAGGCAAGAGAGTTGCCTAGTTGGAGACTAGACAAAATGAGAAATCTTTCCTCATCATTGCCAAAGTGGAACTGAATTTTTGCCTTCCAACTTATGCATAATTCAAGTGAATAATAAGTATCATTTGAGAGAAAAGTGCAGAAAACATATAGAGACAGTATAAAATGAGCTTTATATTGGTTGGGTTTTTAAAATATTTGATCTATATACCACATCCTCCAGTGAAAACGTGTTAATTTAAGCTCTGTTTTCTTGAGGGAGTTCCACCAGGTACTGGCCACACAGGTTTGAAAAATTCTTGTCTTGTTCTTTTGGCAATTCTTATTCATAAATCAGGTTAACCTATACTAGATGGGAAATAAAGATCTTCAAAGATACAAGAATATTTTATATTTAAGACAAAATTATCCTCCTACCCTTCTGTCAGAAGACCTTCC
This sequence comes from Acrocephalus scirpaceus scirpaceus, assembly GCA_910950805.1. Classification (NCBI taxonomy): domain Eukaryota; kingdom Metazoa; phylum Chordata; class Aves; order Passeriformes; family Sylviidae; genus Acrocephalus; species Acrocephalus scirpaceus. Next base: position 18,694,134 of record OU383773.1, read on the forward strand.
TGCTCTAAGCATTGAGCTCTGATTAATTATAGCCAGCTTTCTCTTTTCATTCCGGGTCTTGAACATGGCCAAGCAGATCCTGGCATTTCCACCAGAGCTACCAGAATGGCCCAGAGGGCTGAGTGGGGATGCCAGCCCATACTCTGTTCATTCAGACACTGCAGCTGCACAGGAGATAGAGATCCAGAGCCCCAGTAAAGGCCCACCAGACACAAATAGAAAATGAGAAGTCTGTTAATGGCACCTATTGAAAAAGTGCTATCTTGGGCATATATGTTTTCATCTCTTGTCATCCTAAGAAGTAAGCAATGCCCCTTGATATGCTGACTAATAACAGGTTGTGCTGAGAATCTATATATAAACAGATAGGTTGTGAAATACTGCATACTTATTTAAAAACAAATGGAAAACCCAAGCAACTATTTTGTTTCTCAGTTTTGCGGAAATAGGAGGAACATTTTCAACAACTTTTTACTTTGTGTTCACAAGCGTATAAAGGTTGTAAAGACATTTCTGTATGTCTTCACCCTCCAGGCACAGCCCACAATGATGATGATGCACCCCTTTGGCTGCAGAAGGGACTGTGCACCAGGGGAAGATTTGCTGCACCAAGCAGCAGGAGACACAGAAGCTGCAGAAGTGGGAACCAGGGCATAAGCATCCCCAAGACAGAATGAAGTAGCTCAAGTAGGCATAGGCATGTGCTTGCATTGCATGTGCAATGATCAAAGCATATCACTGGCTGCCAGAAGCCACTGAAGGTATAGCTAGCGGATTTCCACTAATTTTAAATACCCGTCGTCAATAAAAATGCCATCATTCATTTGGATTTTTCCCATTTACTGAAAATAAGGTACTCCTAGACAACAGAAAATGTTGTCACCACCAGGTCTCCTGCTGGGAGGCCTTGTCTGTGCACAGTGCCAGGGCTGCTGGGAGTGGCATAGGTGTCCCTCTCACCTGAACTTCAAGGAGGCAGGGTGGACAATCCACTTAAAGCTGTCACAGAAAAAATTAATATGTCCACCAGTACTTACACAATTCAGATTTATATAAATATGTAGGATTCTTTAAAAGATGCATATTTTAAAAAATTTACTTTTTAAAAATATTTAAGCATACCAGAAGACATTTTCAAGACTTTCCTGAAAAAAAATCTACACCTTGTTTCTATACCACATAGTAATGATTTAACATTAAGAAAGGATATCACCTAAGAAAGGAAAGTACTCTCTTATTTTATAAAGTTCATTTTGTTATCTACAGACTGAAGGCTTCATTTTTAATTTGAGTGTTTAATAAACCCAACTCGACATAATGCACTGCAGTTATCAAGTTTGTCAGCATTTTTGCAGAAGCTGAACTTTGTTCTGACAAATGTTGCCAGTCAATTAAATGAAAAGAGAACAACACGATGAAGTGTGTTATTGCTCAGTCTTTAATAAACCAGTAGTGTATTCCCGAATCTCTCCCAGCTTCCTGACAGGGGTACTGATTCCATGACATCCTTGGGTCCCTGCCTGATGTTGAGGCCACCAGCAAGGTGGTTCAGCTGTCTCCATCCTGGCAAGGAGGTGACCATTAATGCACCCCATGGCTCATCAAGAGATACCACCCAACCTTTTTTTACATGTGCAACGTAAATCTCCAGCTGTCAATTTTAACGTCAAGAGTAAAAAGAAAGATCTGACTTGCAGGAGGTTAAGGTACCTGGGCTCTTCTCAGCATCCTACTCTGGCAGAACTATATTTCTTGAACCAGCTGTGGAGGCAGGTCACAGCTTGCCAAAGACCACTTGGCTCAGTAGAAATATGCACATGCGGATGTTCAAGAGCAGACAGCTTGCATCCTTCTGTGGAGTGATCTACCAACCCACTACACCATAAAAACACCTAAATATTAAACCACTGATTATGTTGCAGAGCATTTGGAAGCCTTGTAAGAAATTGCATTAATAAACATGAAGTAGCTGATGCCTGAGAGGCAAGAAAATGCCCAGGATGATACAAGCCTGTCCAGATCCTTTGCCTTAAGGCACTGATCTTGGAAAGCAAAACATTTCAGTGCAACACCACAGAAAAATAAATGATCCCTCTCAGCTTTTCCCATACTTTTTTCAGGACACATCTTGCCTCTGTGTTCTTGTGCTTCAACGAATTCCTCTGGCTCAGCAGTGTTTGGGCTGTTGTGTCTTCAGTAAGAGCACCCTCTGCCAAGAGCATGGGGAGGATTTTTGGGACCACAGCACCTGGGCCTGCACACTGCAATAAGCACAAGTGTTTCATTCTTTCCTTCACAGAGATTTACAGAGGAGCTGCTTGACATTTAGGAACAGTTACTGCTACAGTCTTGGGGGACTGAGCAGGAAGGAACCTGCTCCCAGCAAGAGGTTGAGAGGAGAAACCCAGAAGGAAAGTTCTCACAAACCCTGCAGTGACATTGCAACAGGTTAAAGTGAGATGACCAAGCTTTATCCACAGATTGGTGATATTAACCTTGCAGCTGCAGATGGGAGAGATGCTGGGCCAAAGAAAGGAAGAAGAGGAAGGAAGGGGAAGACAAGCAGCACGCCCAGACAGCCATATCTGCTTCTGTCGAGGCAGCAGTAGCTGCTGCCCAGGCTGCAGCTCATGTATTTTGGGAAGGGCCTCACCATCACTCACGCCTTTTCCCTTTGCAGGTGGGACCCACTGGCAGCACTTACTGAGATTCAAGAAGACAGTCTAAAGCCATAATTCAGTTTCATGCCAAAGTAAGGACATGTCCTCTCCAGCAGACATGGATGACCTTTCCCTTGAACCACTATTTAGATTTATGCCTGTGACAAGCAACAATCTTTTCCTATTTTTTTCTGCTCACAATGATACAAAATAGAGTTGGACAAGCATAGAAACAAGAGATTGTATAACACAGCTGCCCTGCAGTGGTTTTTGTTATAATTTTTAAATCAATAAGTCCAGAGAGCAAAATAAGCACTGTAGCTACACCCACTGCCAGACAAGGGCAACCTATAGGTACAGTAAATGACATTAATGAAAGAAGAATCCAATCAAAAAGCACTATACTGAGTTTTGTCAAAGCACAGGGAAGCTTTTTTTTTTCCCTAGTCCAGAACAAAGAGCACCTCAAGGCTGGTGCCTGGCTGACATTGCCAGGTCAAGATCCCCATGATCAAAGATAAGCCTCAATGGGTAAATGAATAGAGAAATACAGGAGATGAGGAGTTAGTGCCTCACAGTGTGAAAAAAAGAAGCCAAGGAGAGATTTAAACAGTTTCAAAGGATCAAAACCAGAGCCCAGAAGACAAATGAGGCCACAGCATGTTAAATGAGGCAAGTGAGTTTGGAAACATTTGTGTATTTAGCTTCCTAACTAGAGCTCAGCTCCGAGGCAGAAGTGTTAAACAACCATCTGATCAGAATTTGTAAGGAAACAGCATACAAGCTAAAACATGGAAGCTGAATTTAGATGCATGTAATAAAACTGTCAAGATTTTAGAAGTCCTGTTAGATAAATCAGATGCTTTTTGTCTATATGCTAAATGAGAACCAGTAAATCACATTTCCTTTTCAGGAAGTACTGGCAGTATTTCAAGATGTATTTAACTAATCTCACAATGTGTGGTTTTTTTCCCTTGGTTAATCTTCTATGAAAAGGAACCATTAGGAAATCAAAATATTATGGCTAAGCCTTGCTAATTGCTCTTAGGCACAGAAAGGTAAAACCTCTTTCACCTCACATGTGAAAAATGTGAGAAATAGGAAGAACTTAGGAACATAAAACAACAGAAAATAAAAATAAGAGAGTTGAATCAATTTCCTTCATGCTGTTCAATAGCCCCCTGTATATATATATTTATAGACTTAGTACAGATGCCAGTAAGTTTGGGACTAACTCTTTACCACATTAGTGGTAAAACACATCTATTAAAACCTGTGTAAATCTTTACACAAAACTCAAAGGAATAGAAAAGGAAAAAGGCAGAAAAATTGCTCACTCTCCTGCCCATCCAGACTGGATGGAGGCACTGGATGGTACCTGCCCTCACTGAGCATATCCTTCTCCTGCCTGCTGTACTGCATGGATGGCTCTGCTCCAGCTGCATGTACCAGCCAGGGTCCCCTCCTTGAAACCCTGGGAGCATAAACATTCAAGCCCAGCTGCTTCAGCACACACCTCAGTGCTTCATGAAGTCAAAACTTCCACTTTCAGAATAGTTTAGGCACAAAACCCCCAACTTTCCAACAAAGTCAAAACCCAGAAGTAGTCAAGCTTTGGATAGGGAAATTCTTAGGCTTACCAAATTTTGTCTAAAATGCTAATTCCCTCTAGAAGAAATGCATGGTTGTGGTAAACTAACTCCAGAATTAACAGACTTGGTCTGGCTGTAAGATTAATGCCAGGTTTGTATTTTTCTTATAGAAATATTTTAAACCAACCACAAAGATTCATCATTTAGGAGATACCTAAAATCAGACAGGAATCCAGTCCAGTGTCTTTCTTAGTAGTGATCATTACAGTGATCTCTTGCTGATCCAGTCCCACAGCTTTTCCAAGATAATTGGGTGCCCAGAAGATATATATTTAGAACATTGTTGTACTCATAATTTATGTGAACAAAATACAGAGCCCCTTGACCTTCCTTTACATTTATTCTGCAGGGCAAAATAAGGGTTGGAATTCAGTAAGTCATTAAAGTATATATTTTCTGAGAATATAAAGCTTTTAATGTTGATATGGCAGAAATTAGTAATTTCCTTCTACAAAACGACATGTAATAAACAAGTGGAGAAAGGGTAGATACAGTGTGTTATGCATGAGAAATGACATCATCTGTGCTGCAGCTACTGCATTTCATCTCTACAGAGTGCTGAGAAATCCAGAAGTTATATAACTTAGTGAAAAGCTGATTGGGCCAGTGACATTTTAAATCCCACTCTGTGCAAATCAATTGTGAAATGTGAAAGAAAAAAAACTTCTCCAGGAACCAAAATCTCCATCCCATAATTTATCTGTATATACGTACACTTTAAAATAAAAAAGAGCAATGAAAATTTGAAGAAAAAGGGACTGTGGGAGGGAACTGGAAGGACAGGCAGAGCAGAGAAAGAACCAAATAATCACAGATCATTTCAAGATACTGTTATGAGGAAGCAAAAAGACAATTTATTTTTATGGTACCCTTTTGATTCTGCTTATGCTAAAGAGAAAATAGGTAACAAATCAGCAATTTACAACACAGAGATTAATTGGAATTAGAAAGCCAAACAATCCTTACGTACATAAAAAGCATAGGCTTTTTTAACCTGGAAACACAATTCAGTCCTACTTGGATCAGTCTTTATTTTTCTAAGGGAAAATGGCCCCACCAAGAAGATTTAAAGCTATCTGTGATTGGAAGAGGATTAGGAAAAGTCAACAGACCTAATTTATTTTCCATTCATCTTAGTAAGAAAAAACAAAAGACAATGATACTGACTCAGGAACCATAAAATAATCTCTACAATCCACAAAAAATTGATTTTTTAATATTTGCAATGATCACTCTCACTTTTTATCCATTCAAACATGGGTTACCACAAAAAAAAAAAAAAAAGGATCTGGTAATTCTCATTTGATTCATATACAAGTGAAGTGAACCTTCACAGAAGGAAAGCAAAAGAAAACATTTTCTGTAAAAGGGGTGTAGTGGGTGAAAAGCAGCCCATTCAAAATACACCCAAAGCACATGAAAAGAGAATTCACTGAATGAGTGCCAAATTAAGAATCATATTCCTTCTCATCCAGAAAGCAGCTACTGAAGATGTCCACCAGACCAAGGTCTGCACATCTTTAGGCACAAAAGTACATCTGGATCTAGTCCTGGGAGCAAAGGTGCAAGCTGCACAAGGACATGGAAACAAAAGGCACCACTGCCCATACTCAGAAAAGGAAAACCTTGCACTGAGGAGAATGCCAAGTTAAAACTATTGCTTAATCATCAGCATACTACAAGCATTTTGATGAGCTGGTCTGTTATAAAATCAAGGCTGACTCTTGAGCACAGCAAGCTGGCAAAACACAAACCTGCCCTACCTGCACAATGCTTCCTACAGGAAACAAAGAGCAGTTTATTTTACCAATAAACTTTGCATGATAAGGACAGCTGCCAGCTGAACCTGGCATTTGCTAAACTTGCTTTCACAAGAACACTTTTTTCTCCCAGAATTATATTTAGTATCTTTTAGAAACATAAACATGATGAAATGTTCACTGCATTTTGTTCAGCCATTGCAGGATTCCCCCCACTAAAACAGCAGCAGCAGAATTTTAATGACTGGAAAAATGCAGCAGGGCTGTAAGAGAATATTGTACTGCAGCAAATCACTGCTTCTGGAGGTTTCTTTCACTGTTACTCTGATCTCCTAGATCTGCTACAGCACTGATACATATTTCTGTAAAATGCAGCTCCTAGCAGAGATTAATTAGGGGAAAAAAGGGCTTGAGAACTTCTTAATCAAGTTTTATAATTACAATACCTAGGAAAAAGCCTAACCAAAAGCCCAAAACCAGAATTCCCAAATAGTTCCCAGTGCCATCTGATATGACTTCTTTCTTTACTTCCTTCTTTTTACTCCAAATGCCTTTGAATTTTAAAGTATCCATACATTTACTGTACCTTTCTGCCAAACTGCCTTCCATGGAGCAATTAAATTTATAATTGAGATCTTCAAGTCATTACAAAGCAAATTCAGTGTCTTTTGGAATGATTGCAGGGAATGAGATGACACAAATGAATTTTATGCCAAGACACTTTTGAATGCATGCATTCAATACATATCACACAACCCCTCATAAGCCTGAGGGGCTGCTTCTTCCACAAAAAGCACTTCTAAGATTTTCAGGGAAGGCATTTTCAAGCTTTAAGATGAAGTTCTCAACTGTACTGTGAATGAGCTCATCAGTCAAATATTAACATTTTAAACTTTTTACTGGAGGCTAGATTTGTAGATAGCCATGTTGGTCCAAAGAACATTTGCCTTTCTCCTCTCATTTTGTTCACTAGTCATTAGTAGAGCTAGACTGGACGTTCTTTGAGACTTATTCCTCCATTTGCATCTTAAGGCTTCTGAATAGAGACTGACAGGAAGCACTTTATCTCTACCTTCTTACAGTTGATGTTATTTATTCATCAGTGCTTCAGTTCACCACTCACACAGATTATTTAGTCACTCATCCCTACTCAGAAAGAGTCATTGATAAAATTGTGTTTCACTGGGGGTGACAAAGCTAAAAATTCAAGTTGCTGCTTCCAGGTTTTGTCAGAAACTTCAAAATTGCAAAAACAATATTCCTGCCTTTTACTGCCTTTTTCACTTCATCCTGACACTAATGTCTAAAAAGTTTCCACACAAATACAATATTAACTCACAACAGTTTTTTACATCTCCATTTCGTCACATCCATACAAATGGCACATTTTTCAGGATGTGTAGGCTCAGCAGACAGTAAGTGCTGTCTTTCATCTGGCTGACCCAGTAAAAACACAGCAAGTCTCCTGCTTCCCATGCTTAGCTCTCTCCTGATTCCTCCTCATGCTTCCACCAAGCAAACAGCTCTACTCTGAAGATCCCCTGCATTTTAACCTCCTTGTTTTTCTTTAATACTTTTCCATTCATACTGCCCCACTACCTCCATGATTTCAGGACTAAAAGAACACAAAAAAAACACAGATAAGAAAATTCATAGGACTGAGCTAAGCTATTTCAATAATTATTTTCACATGGACTCCTCTCTGCAGGAGGGTTGGGGTTTTTTTGATTTTTTTTTTTAAAGAAGAAAAAATGGGTGGCAGAATAATATAAGCAATCAGATTTTGGAAAGCTTCCAAGAGCAAAAATGTCAGGAAACTACTGCAGATGCAGTAACCTGCGCATTTCAATCAGGAACACAAATAATAGCTCAAAATCTATTTAAACTAGCCGTCCACAACACTGATAAGAAATCCTTTCCTTTTTTTTTCTTAGGCCTTTATTTAAGCAGCTGTTTGAAATGATCACCCCCTGACAGAGGCCTTCACTCAGGAAGGCAGGGCTCTGTCACAAAAGGTGTGACAAAAAGACATGGGTCATCTCTGCCTTGTCATTTCAAGTTCTCTCCCTCTTGCTCTAGCTAACTGCTTTCCCACTCCATAGGCTATTCTGAGTGTTCCATGCATTCTGTAGCCTCCTCTCCTCTCCTCTCCTCTCCTCTCCTCTCCTCTCCTCTCCTCTCCTCTCCTCTCCTCTCCCTCTCCCTCTCCCTCTCCCCCTCCCTCTCCCTCTCCCTCTCCCTCTCCCTCTCCCTCTCCCTCTCCCTCTCCCTCTCCCTCTCCCTCTCATTTCTTCTCTTGAGAGGCAATGCAAGCCCCTCAGCACAGGTATACCCCAGGCTTTCCTGAGCCCCAAGGAGGCAAACACAGACACCTACCTGCATCTTGCATGATCATGGCCTGTTTCTGGGCTTTTTTGTTCCTGTTGTTTTCTTCCTCACAAATGGCTTTAAAACAAAAGGCATCCCCTCTGTTAATGTTATAATGTGGATGTGTCTTTATAAACCAGCTGGAACTGTTTTACCCATTAACCTGCTTATGAGAAAATGAGAGAGCCTTACTACCAAAACATGAAGTTGGAAGAACCTTTGTCAGGATGCTGCCAGCAGTCTTAAAGCAAAAAGTCTGCTTCAGAAACTGTGGGCACTTTCACAAACCATACACCAAAAAGAAAAGCTGTTTTTAACTATTCCTAATCTCAGCAAAACAAGACCTGCATTAAGAAATGGCAGCAGCATTCAAAAATCATTTCTCCATGGTATTCCTCTAATACCAGGAATGCTTGGCTAAAGCAATTCATTTTCTAAGTGGCTTTCTCAGCAACCACTTGCCATGACACTGACATCAGCCTTTGTCAGGTCAGGGCCTGTCTGTTGTGATGAGAGTTTCTCTCTTGTTACTCCAGAGTTGTCGGTGCCTTCACAACTGCTTCACTCAAGAGATTGCTTAATCAATGCCATTATTTAAAGTGCAATTCAGCTCTGAAAATAATAAAAGAGAAGGTTGAACATTTCCTTCCTCAGGTGCAAGTCTCTACTTCCTTTATCCAAAGACTCGAGACTGCCAAAGAGGGCACATTATCACCGATGAAGCCAACTCCCTTCATCAAAACTGTTAGGCTCATCAAGGAACCTCATCAAGTATTTGAGGTTTTTACCCCAAGATACTCTGTGGAGAAGGAAAGCTTCTGCTTTTCCCTACTTCTCATCCCATCTCCTGTCCCTCCTACCAAATATACCAGGGACAGACTGAAATGAAAACCTTTGGAGGCAGTTACCTTCCCTCATCACAAGCCATTTTGCTTCTACTCCAGTGACTCATCCAGTGCAATCACATAAATAGGAATTCTCCAGTTTTTCTGCAAGTCACATTTTATTTTCCATGCTCTTCATTTTCACCAGTTGTTGAGTGTACCAGCTAGTTCTTAGAGCCATCCTGACACATGAAATATGAGAATATAGCAAACCACAAAATTTTATCAGGGATAACAGGCTTGTGAAACTGCAGTTTTAAAGAAACTTTGCAAAAGGTTTTTTCCTCATAAACCCCATGAATTACACTATGCAGTTTTAGAGAACAAAAGGGTTTTAATCCTGTTGGAAATTAGGGAACTGCAATACGTCTCTTTTTCTGATTACAGGAAGCATAGAAACACTGAAGGTCATCTCTGAAAGGAGGAATACATCCCTAATTTCCCAGAAGAAAACCAGTTTGAGATATAAAAAACTTCTTCCACTGACATTAACTACAAATATGGCAGGGAAGCAAAGCAACACCAGGGCTGTTAGCAGGCATCTCTGAAGTCCAGAAAGTAGGTGGCTAAAAGTAACAATTGGAAACAGATAGGCAATTTATTCCCATTTAGCTGTCATTTACAGGAAGAATGAATGTAAAAGTAAGAACTTAGTTATTTTCCCCATAAGATGATGTATCACTGACAACACCTAAACCTCTTATATTTAATATCATGTAACAGTGAGCCATCCTTGTGACAAATGTCTCTTAAAACAAAACAAAACAAAAACAAAAACAAAACAAAACAAACAAAAAAAGGCATTTAGTTATCTATTTGATTCTTGTCTCTGGTAATAAATTTAATGTTCCAAAGCCCATAGCAGTAAAATATATAGTAAAATCATAACAATGATTAATTGTTTTGGCCTCTTAGTTGCATCTTGAAATAAAGGTTTCAGTTGGGAACATGCTGACTCCTAGTTTAAATTTTTGTTCTAGAAGTGGCATCTAAGGGACATGTATTGTATTTCAACACTTTTAAAAGGTTGAATGCAAATTTAGGAACTGATCTTAGCAATGACCTTAGGTTTCACCATTCACCTTTACCAAAACAACACTGATCATTAAGATCACCTTCAAAACAAACCAAATCACATTATGTAGCCCATGGTGTTAACATCTATGCTATTATAAAACATTAATAATACAGTTTTGTTTTTCTGCAATGGTGCCTTTCTTCCTGTCCTTTCAAGGAGAATACATGGGCAGCCTTACAACTGACATAGGCCCAGTCCATTGTTCTTCCTCACTTCCACCTTGTAAACTGTCAGATCAAATTTCTTCATCTTGAAATTTATGGAACAGAAGCATGTCATTAGAAAGGCTCATTTCCTAAATTAAATGGTTAGCTAACATCCTTCTCTGTATTACATAAAGGACTTAAAAAGAAAATGTACCCAAAAAAGAACTAGCTATTAAAAAAATGAATAAAAAGAAGAAAAAAATTAGACCACTCATGCTGCAATATTTTCAGTTTGGTATTTTGTAAGAAGCTCTATGTACAGTACTGCTTTCACACCCAACCCAAATTGCATGGTATCCTCTCCAGCAGAAAGGTTCCACAGCAATTTCTCTTGTATTTTCATAATGAAAAAGGTACATAATGAATAAAGAGAGGTATGAGCACTAAGACACATGCCCATAAATAAGAGAATACAGTTGGGCAGAAATTATTGTCTAGAAATATGGAGCAGAAGAATGCCCATTCTCTGTAAGATCTATTGATGAATGCAGATATACCAGAAAATTGATATGGCAATGAGACCTCTCCACTAATTTAGGCAGTGCCTAAACTCAGCTTCCTACTTGGGAACTTATTGCATCACTGGTCAGAATCCTCCCAGCTGAAAAGCTACAGATTTACTTCTCCATGCTTGCCCCTTATCCTCCACATCTCCACCAAGTAGGTGGAACACCTTTCTTTGAAACATGCAACAAATCCACTGTGCTCAGTTCCAGACCTTCCAGCTTCAAGAACTTGTGTGCAAGGAAACTAGATAGCATTTAAAGGCTAAAAAACACAAACAAGAGAAAAAATTATGTACTGTGATATTCATGGCATGGACACTACAGTTAATTTTGTCTTAGCAACAGTTTTAGCATCAACCTTTCAAGAAAATGAGTGTACATATGTACCTACACTGCTTTGGAAGGCAAAGCTTTATCAAGTATATCGGCTCAGTTGGTATTTTCCAAATAAAGTAGATAAAAAGTAAAGTACTGAGTTTCTTTCTCATTATTTACATTGACATGTTTCCTGCCCATTCAGGAGGAACATTTAGATTCAGACCACTGAAAAAGTACAAGTTGTCTCCCTGTTCTGTTCTCTGCAGCACAAATCTTTCTTTTCAGCAGTTTTCTGTGCTTTGAAAGGCAATGCAATCAGATTCTGAGTGGTAGAATGGAATTACTATTTCAGGCCATGAATTGCACTATTCCTATTTAGAGGAACATCCTGTGTTCAAAAGGACTGAACAGCCAGAAACACCTATTGAAATCAATGCTAGATAGTGCTCAGAACCAAAGCTAAGGAATACTTTTTTTTTTTTTAAATGAAGAGTTTAATTTCAGCATCCAAAATGTTAGTTCAGTATTAACCTCCAAACTCAAGGATTTGAGCTTGGTTTTGTTCACAAAGTAAAAGCCTTTGCCTCCATCTTTACCAGACAGTTGCTAACACCTCCACCTGTGAGTGGAAAGTCAATAATGAACTGAAAGTCAGTAACAAGCCAGTCAGAACACAGGAGGGCTATTGTGCCAAACCTTCCTGCTCTGCACATCTATAACATCTTCCACTGCTGTTCATCTTCTGGTCATATTCACCATCAAATACAAGCAGAAAAAACTAAAACCAAAACAGAAGCCACCAGCCACGCAAGGTGTAGGCAGCTAACTGGGACAGAGAGCAGTTCTGGAAAGTGACATCCACAATTACCCACTGTCTTTTCTCTGACTGAAGCCTAATGGTTGATATGACCAATTTGGGGTTTTGCCATAAATCTATGACATTAAAAAAGGATCCATTGACATGGAATGTGTGGTCTGACTAATTAAGACAAATTGAACTGTGAGTCCAGGATGCAGAGATAGAGGCTGGCAATGTGGTACATGGACACCCAGGTGCTGAGCTTTCCTTGGAACACCATATCCGTCCTCACTCCCCAGTAAGCCATATTTGAAAGAAAGCTGGGTTGTGAAAGGATTATTTAATACTAAATCACCAGTACTGAGAAGCTCCTACCATCTCTGCACATCCATTTTCACAATGCTTGTGTTTTCTGTCACTGTTCTTTAACCTTCTCTCTTCTCATGTTCATAGCTTCATATTTGACCCACAGCTTCCCAAAACACCACCAGCTCCTTAGAGTGTCCTCTAAAGCTTCATGTCATGGAAACCACCCACAGCTGAATGATATCACAGCATACCCAAGCCTGGAGCCTGTCCACTTAATGGACACAGAGAGGAGGAAGAACCCACAGTGAAATCCAAGCTGATCTATTAATGAGAGATGTATTTCATTCCCAGTGCTCATTGCTTCCCCTCAACTCCCCACTTTGTCGGTTGGAAGTGGTATCTGTGTACACCAGAGGAACTGTTATCTGTACCTCCAGCTCTGCAGGACACCCTTCTCAGAAAGAGCAAGGAATCAGGAATCAGCTAAAAGGAGAATATGCATGACAATATGGAGAAGAATTCAGGTGCTATGAAATCTCTGGAGTTTCCACCACTGCTCCTAAGGAAACGCAGGAGTGATACTCTTCTAACACTGCATCCTCAAAAGCCTCTGGAAAGAGAGTAAATACCATGCAGCTCCTCTGGCCACTAGATCTGGCCTTTCACTCCTTTGAATGGACAGGGATACCACAAAAGTATTCCTTCTACCTATGATGGTGGACATACATCTATTACTCATAAATAGTTTTTCTCTTTGTATGTTCAGTACATGTACATCCTCTTTCAGGATAGATATCCTAGATTAGTAAAGCTTGACTGGCAGTGGGTAACACCCAAGTATACACTGTGATGTACCTCTGCTGATATATTTTCCAAACCCTCAGAGCAAAGGAAAAACACAAGAATGAAAACTAAAACACTTTATTTCTTTTTTCTAAAGGAGGTGGTAAAATAATTAGTCCTAAGCTACAGCAGCTATCTTCCATGTTAAATAAACTCTTTAAGAAACCCTGACTTGCAGTAACAATGAAAGGAACTAGGAAAATCCAGAAACTAACATCCTGATGTGGCAAAAAAAAAAAAAAAAAAAAAAAAAAAAAAAAAAAAAGGCAGAAGTGTGCTTGTGTACTCACACGGGGCTCCTTTGGTGCAAGTAAAGGATGATGATGTGAAGACTAGTGTCATTCAGTTCAGGACACAATCTATTTTGACACAACCTACATTAGGGCCAAATTCTTGTACCAGTGTGAAAAGAAGCAGAACCATATTCCTGATGCAGCACTGCACTCATGAGGCTGGAACTGAGGCTTGCATTTCTGCAGGCACACAAAAAAGCAGCAGGTGACAGTAGAGATTGTGACACATTTTCCCTGCTGACCTGCTGTCATCAAGGCTGGACTCTACAGCCAGACAGAAATATTCACTGCAACCTCACTACTCCATTCTGCCAGGAATGCAAGACTGATACATAACTGCAGGCAAATTCATGGACTTCGAGATTTTAAGCCCTCTCTAAGCCCTGGTTAACATCCCTTCATTTATTCACCATGTTGCTTGGAGAGGAGAACAAGAATCAGGCTCATTTCTGGTAGAGCTATACCAGAGAAATAAAGCTTGGCCATAGGTAGGAATGACAAATTAAAATAAAAGTTTTGCCATTCTGTCATTGAATCTTGCTAAAAGAACTATCTGTAATTCCAAATATAGGCTGTTCTTAAATCTTCCATAGCAGAGAAGCAAACAAAGACAAGTAATAAATACCTGCCTTTGCAAACTGAGGGGTGAAGTTATATAATAGCTGACTAAAAATCTGAATAACTGGGGTTTTTTTAATTTATTCACCACCTTGTATTATGTGGAAGGTGATATGACCATTCTATGCAAAAGCATGTGTATTGCATCCCTAAATATTTGGAAGAACTCTAAAGATTTCACTATTCTACATTTAAACCTAATATTTGCATATTAAGGACACATCCTTCTGCAATGGGCAAATTGGGGTTTCCTTTAGGCTGACTCATCCACTCTGTCCTCCCTTGCACTCTACCAGGTCAGACAGTTGATTATCTGACGGGTACTGTGAATTCTAGAACAGTTAATACATTACACCAAGGGACTACACATTAGACTTCCATACTCCATTGCAAGCACAAGCAGAAGCTACATGCACTTGCATGTAAGGTTACATGAAATTAATCCTTTCTATCTTATATTTTTAATTGGGTATTCAACTAAGTTTTTTCAATGCTTCTTCACTTTGAAGTTGCTCTTGATATTTTGCACAACTTTTAAGTGATCACAAGTATTGTACTGGTGCTGAACAGAATAATATATTTTGGCGCCTGTACATTATCATTTTCCCTTGTCTCTATTTTATTTCTCCTACATATCCTATGTATTATTTCTTCATAACATTTGTCTTTGTTCTTCTCATTCTTGCATCTCATTTATTTTGTTGCACTATTTTCTTTCCATTTTCCTTTCTCAGTAGACTGCCAAAAAAGTTTGCAAGTACTTTAGTTTTACAATGTCCTAGCTCTATTTTAGGGATGCTTTAAAAAATAATCTTAACTGATGAAATTTTTTGTGAACCTCTGCTCTCTCTAAGGGAACATTTTTATGCCCTGTCATCATAATGTTGCATAATCAGCAGTCAGAGAGCATCATGTGGACATGGATGAATTCTGCCTGCATTGGCTGCACAGAGGGCTCAGACTGACATTACAGGACTTGTCACATTCTGTTCTGTGCAACAATCTAGAAGAATCTTCCCAGAGAAATGGGGTATCAATAATGTCAAAACCAAAACAGGTAAAAAGAAACAATTTGAGAAGGCCCAGATAAAAGAAAGGGCTAGAATTTATAATATATGTAGGCAAAGGTGTCTTTCTTCTCATTCTGTTGCATTACTATGGCAAAGCCCTTCTCTTCATGGCATGTTTTGACAGGTTGCCATCCAATTTTACCCATTCCAAACGAACCAGTAACACAAAGTAGAAGTGGACCTGGCAGCCTGTTAGCACGGCATCCAAGCAGAAACTTAAAATGTCAGCTGTATTCAGGAGTGGAGAGAGAAGTGGCTCTTCACAGAAACATCTCTATTGGAAAAGACTTAAGAAAACATAACAGAAGAGCATGGAATGTCTTTGTCTATAGTCTAATTGGCTTAATTACACTACTGTAGGACTGCTTTATTCTGCCACATCTATACGTCTTTTAAATACCTCCAGGGATGGTATTACGACCCGCTTAAATAAGCTGAGTTAGTAGTGGTCTCAGATTACAAAGGAGGCAAAGAGAATGTTTTTCTGTTTAACCAGAAAAATCAATGCACTTTATTAATGTGCCCACAAAGCTGATATGCGATAATGAGAGAGAAAACAGAGAGGAAGAAAAACGATACAGGGAGAGAGAGAGAGAGAGGGAGAGAGAGAGAGAGAGAGAGGAAAGATAGGATATCTACCACAGATGACAGACAGGAATCCTTGTAGCTTCTCTCACCAACAGGCTACCATAGGCAGTCCTAATAGATACCGCCTTCCGTGGAGAGGCCTTGGAAGGGCTCTCCTCTGAGGCTGAATATAGAGCTCTTTTCAAGGCGAGAGGCACCCAGCCAGAGCAGGGGAGAACTCTCGTGATTGTGGTCGAGGCCCACATGGAGTAGGGGGAACAGGGCAAGCTGGTCCTGCTGCATCTCAGGCACAAGTGGTACTGAACTCAGGGGCAGTGTACCGTGGCCCCCATTATTCCAACAGGATGTAGATCCAGCGAGTCACATTCCCAAGCAAACACACCTGGCCAGATGGTAATTCTGAGGGCAGTTACATCAGCCTTTTGGGGTCTCAGCCCCACCCCCATTCCCCCAAAGTTTCTTTTCCACGATGAAAACGTGAGATATATCGAAGATCTTCGGGCCAACTCTTACAGATGGTGACTCCATCTCTTCCCTGAGTAGCCTCTACCAATGTTTGGACAGCTTTTTCAATAAAGAAATTTTTCCTAATATCCAATATAAAACTCCCCTGGTAAAGCTTGAGGCTCATCTTACCACTTGTAACTTGGGAGAAGAGACCAACACCCACCAGGCCACAGCCTCATCTCAGAGAGTTGTAGATATCAATAAGGTTACCCCCAGCCTCCTTTCCCTCAGGCTAAACAACCCAAGCCCCTCAGCTGCTCCTCCTCAGGCGTGTGCTCCAGACCCTTTCTCCAGCTCCCTTGCCCTTCCCTGGACATGTTCTAGCACTTCCATGTCTTTTTTTGAAGCAAGTGACACAATACTGAACACAGTACTCAAGGTTGAGTACTCACCAATGCCGAGCACAGAGGGCCAATCCCTGCCCTGGTCCTGCTGGCCACACCACTGCTGATCCAGGCCAGGGTGCCATTGGCCTTCCCAGCCACCTGGGCACAAACTGGCTCTTGTCCAACGCCTGTTGCCCAGCCCTCCCAAGCAAGTTAATGAAAAAGACTGTATTCACTGACAATCATTGAAGTGACAGAAAATTATTGGAAAACCCTACATTTCTCATTTTTTAGAAGTTAACAACAAATACTTCCCATTTTCTTAAAAAATAACAAGTGTGAGATCTGCTTTTGCTATATTTTTTACATTATTTTCATCAGTTCTAATGAAAACACAAATACTACAGTAAAGTGATTAGTCTAGGAGAAAACATCCTATTTTAGCAAAAGCCACAGTAATCTTGACATTAGTGAAAACTGTCCTATAGGTTCTTTCCCTCTCTTAAGGAACTCTGAGAACCCTGAACATTTTAAAGTCTATAAATACCAAATATATATAGATATACCTTCCTGCACCTAATATGAAGAAAGGAAGTGGACTGAATTAAAATACAATCTATTTTCTATTTCCAAACAGGCACACGAAGGAAGACTCCATTCCAGAAATTCATAATAAAGGCAACACACATATTCTCAAAACTGACCAAAGCTCTTCATCTTCTGTCTATTTTTTAAAGATACTGGATAGAAAAAATGAGAATCTTAATTTTATCAGCTTCTATTAACTCTGCAGCATTCATATCTTGAGAGTTAAATTCAAATACTCCTGTCAATAAAAATGTCCAAGAAACAGACCTATTGTGGTATTTTTGCATTTCAAGATTTAGTTGATTTTGCACCAACAGCATTTCCCATTCTCTACAACACATCTGGGTTCTTCCAGAAGCTATCATAGCAGCTTAACAGTAACTTGAAACATATGGCTACTGTGAGAGGAAAAATAAGTGTAATATCTTTGTTTTCTTGTTATTTCATCCCTGGGAATCCAGCAAGTGGCAATATTCCATACTAGAGCATTATTTATTCTGAAAAACTCTCTCCTGCTTTCTGTAATTCTTAAGCTTTTTTCTGTGGTCTTCAGCCCGGATCCTATAGCCTGACAAATATCTGCTGGGATGAGCAAGAGAGGCTGAAGGAACTCTAATGCATTTCACAAGCAGAAATTCATCACTATAAAATAACACCCCTCCTTCAAAATACTTTTAGATTTCTTGTCACAATTCACATACCATTAGACAGGTCTAACTGTCAGCAGGGATCAAATTTAGACACAAACTTTAAATAAATTCTGTGCAAGTGAAAAATGGCTACCTATACAGACACTATTGGCAATTAAAGATGACAAATTATTGCTGCAGAAAGAAGTAGTTTGAGGTCAAAATGTTATCACTATAGAAAATAATAATCATAGTTTTGCTTTTGAATAGAAAAAAAAATGGCTCATGTCTACACCTATTCCTTGTCAAGATAGAAGTTATATTAAAAAAAAAAAATCATACAATGCCAGCACAAATCTTCTAATTCTGTGACAATCAAGTTAGGTATTTCCCTTTTCAGCCAGTGTCATTTTTTCCTTTTTTTAGGAACAAGAGAGCAAATTTATTTCAAATGGAGCACCACTAGAAACACAGGATTGTGGCATCATGGCAGGATGGAGAAATGCTGCTACCTTCTTGAAGTGTCTCCTTCAGAAGCTGCTCAGAGCAGGCCACAGGAACAGCCATTTCAAGTCCATGCACACACACGTGCCTCAGCAGAGGAAAGACAGGAAAGGCCTCCTGTGTGATATTTCCCAGCAAGGTTTATTTCAGCATGCCGAAGGGATCATGGACAGAAGACCCAGACCATGTGGGCTGCCCTGGCTTAAGTATGGGGTCCAGGAACCAGTGGTCTGATGGCACAGGGGCAGTACAAAGGCAGGGCAAGGGGCAGCAAACCTATGGGGGGATGAGGGATAAACAATTGGGGAGGGCAAGGCCAAATAGCCAATGGGGGAACCAATCCAAGATGCATTGGCATCTTGGATGCAGTAGTTCTGCAGGGCACCATGGGCGAAGTCCTCTCTCAGCCTGTGCAAGGAAACTCTATGGTACATTCTTCCATGACAAAGCCTGGAAGTTTCCCTTAGGAGGTTTTTAGGGCTCCCACACAGGATTTTGAGTGTCTTTTTTTCGCTGAATGTCTGAAATATAAGCTACAATGTGGCACATGCTGGTATGTTACATCAGTAAATTATTTTGATTATATTTAACATACTTGGAAACAGTAAAAAGTATTTATCAAGGAAATGCATCTTAATTGCTGATGTTACAGAGTTTCTAGAAGGTGTAAGGAAGATCAGTGTGGAAAAATAAAATAATGATTGACTTTTTGAAGTGGCAGACAGTAATAAATACTGGGAAAACAAGTGCAGACAACTTAGGAAGTATAGATTGCTGTGGTGGTTGATCCCACCTGGCAGCCAAGCAACCACCTAGCTGCTCACTCTCTCCATCTCCAAAAGAACATGAGAGAAAATAGGAATAATGAGAATGAGAAAACCTATGGGTAGAAATAAAGACAGGGAAATCACTAACCAAGTACTATTGCAGGCAAAACAGCCTCACTTCAGAGACATTTAGCTTATTGTCATTAAGTATAAAAAAATAATTAATGATTCATATATTGGGAAAGAAACAAAAGAGGAAGAAAACCTTCTCTCTCTTCTCTGCCACAACCTTATTCCAAACCACTTTCCTTATCCTTTCCTGGTCTGCACTCACCACTGTGGGCTATACTCAGCCTCCTGGGTGATAGCCAGAGGATAAAGGGTCAGATCACAGGAGTTTTTCCCAGTCACTCTCTTTTTCCCACTCTTCTCTTCCACTGCTTCTTCCTTCTCATTTGTTTCTTCTGCTCCAGCACAGGCCTTCCATGGGCTATGGTCTCTTTGGGAGAGCACCTAGTGCAGCATGGGCTCAACCAAATTTCCAGTTGCTCTTCTGTGGAGCACCTCCTCCTGCTCTGGCCTGGCTGCTCTGTCTCCCTTCCTGGGTATGGGTGTCTCTCATCCAGGCTGATTGCACAGAGGTGCCCTGGGAGGCCGATGGGCTCCCAGCAGAGCTGGGATCTGCTGTGCTGAGCACAGGGCAGCCCGGCCTCTTCTCACACAGCCCATCCCAAAGCCCCCCTCTGGCAAAACCTTGGCAGGGGCACCAAATACAACTGCTAAGTGTCAGAAACAGACCAAAGATTTTAAGTATTTTGAAAAGGGCTTTTGTAAGCAGAAAGCATGGAGGGTAGTTTTAAAACACATGCTGCATTTCTAAACAATGTAAAATACTTACCTTAGCAAAACCAATGAAAAAGAAAGATCTTATTATATATAATAAAAATAATTAAATGAGAAAATTAAGTAGATCTTCAATATTTTATTAATTTGCAACCAATTGCTTATGTCTTGAGTAGTGAATTTCTCTGAAAGGATCAATGAATCTGGAATTGCTTATTGTATTGATATCTCACATGAGAAGGATCAGATTTTTTTCTGAAAATAAGGTTTTTCTAAAATGTTTTTAAACTTCTTAGATTTATACTGATAAAATTTGTTACTTTTTATATTGTATCATTAAAACATTCCTATAAAGCTATTTCTTAGCTTTATCTTCATACGTACTTTTTTTAATACATGTTAGTAGAAGAAAAGAACCCTAGACAAATGTAGTTGATGGCTTTGGCCATTTGCTTCTCAAGATCTGTTTAGGAAAATTGTAAAGTTTGAGAAACTGCTTGTAAAACAAATAGTTTTTTCTGTCAGGTCTTCTTTTCCCTCTTCCCTATTCCAGTTTCATCTTGCAGCTTCTAACTTCAGCTAGAAGAGGAGGGAAATGCTTCACAAAGTTGCAGGTACCTTAGTCTGCACATTCTGGGGTGGATTGGCCAGAGACCTCTAGGCTCCACAGGGTACTTCTTACAAACGTTTATTTCACTGGCTTCTTGTGGAGTTCAAAGCCCATCTGAGCTCCTGCTGCACACATTAATATACACAATTTGATGGTGTATTGGAGAAGATCAAGGGATTTTGAAATTCTTCTTGATATTCATTGGAAGCAAAACAAAGAGTAGTTGTGGAACACTTTTACTGCAACAGCTTAATCTTCTAGTAAATCTGATACTGTCAGGCTCTGACAGTATTTGATGTGAGTTACCAAAGGCATGAAAGCAACGGTGACAACATTCCAGAGTACTGCGAGAAAACAGCAGTGGAAAAATTCAGGTCTTGACCTAGAGCTACTTCATCTGGCAATAAACAAACTCCAGAGAATTTTAATGGTTGAGTGATTTATATTCTTATCAATTTCCAAATAGTTTCTCCCATAAAAACAAAGTCTTAAGAACATGACTGCTCCTTAACTTTCCCATACACAACTACATCTAACAATTAATCTCAAGCCAAAACTACTGCAGAACATAAATCTGGAACACATTTTGGATATCAATCAAGATGCTTTTAGATGCAGCGAATCCCTACACCCAAAGTGTGCTTCAAAGCTACACAGTTTCCCAAAGGCCAGAGCACCCCACAGCAGCTGCAGGAGAGGAACCAGAGGAAGAGACAGATCTAACACCACCTGGCAGGCCATATCCAACCAGACAACTCAGGCAAGGCCTTCCAAGAGCTTTGAAGCTAACAGGGAAGTTCAAGGTCTGATCAGAGATGTGCTGGTAGAGACATACTGAGCATATGCTGGCAGGCTACAACACACATTACAGCCTGTTCTTGGTTCTTTGTTGCTCAGAATCAGTGGCTCTACCTTGGCCTGGCTTGGCTAATAAAGAGGTACCAAACATTCAGAAAAATCCCTGCAGCACAGCTGGACTGAGCAATATGTCTGAGAACAACCATCTGAACCCCATTTCTCACCCGGTTCAGCAACAGGCTCTTGGAATTTGTTTCCTCACCTATTGTCAGTGACTTCAAAATTGAAGAGCAGCTGATATGAATACACACTATACATGGAAAGTTACAAGTTCAAGAACAACTGGCATCAATGCTTCTTCCAGATAAGAAAATGACACCATGCAAGTACCACAGCACTGACCAACCTCAACTGCAGTGACACAAACATATGCAGTGGCAAACACATGTCCAGAGAGCTGAGTGATACACTACATCAGCCAGGATCAGGCAGATCTGAAAAATTCCAGCTTCTTTCCACCATTAACACTATCTTCCTTACCTTTCCTCTGCCAGGAGATCAACTCTACCACAGGTCCCAGCTGGGAGTGCGGCAAAGTCACCATCTCCTTCCTAAGGGCCACATCAAACAATGAGCTCAGTCCAGCCCTATCTATTCAAGGAACACACATCCTTGTCACAACAACTGGTTTACACGTATGTGTGCTGCAAACATCAGAGAACATAAAATATATCTAGAGCACACACTTACGCAAGCTTGGCTTTGCTGACGTGGAGGATGACAGCATAAATCTAAAAACATTTTCAGCTTCTCTTTGAAGAGAGATTTCCTTTCTCGGCTAGCATTATTTATTCAGTGCAGAAGAGTCACTGGGTTTAAAAACAGGATGACTCATACTTGTTTAGATGTTTATAAGTTATGTGCAGTTATGGAAGATGTTTGGAAAAAATGTCAGGAAGGTTTAAATACTGTTCTTTGAAGGTGCAGTGAAGTGATAGTTAATGTATTAATTTCTGAAAGCAGCTAGTTGAGCACTAAAATCAAAGTGACTTGGCTTTTTCTGTCATCATTTTATCAGTGTACACCTCTAGCTAACAAAGATCTTTTAAATATAAAACAGAGAATTTTATAACAGTGTGCAGTGTTTAAACACATAGAAAACATGATATGGAGTGTCTTGACATTGCAGCCTAAAAAACAGCACCTCAGCGCTGTTTTTTACAGCAAAGACATACAGTTGTGGCTGATAGGACTGTAGGGTTGATGTAATAATGCTCAAATAACCCAAAAATAGGGTTGTTTCTTCTCCTGTCTGTATAATCAGAGTAGCACAATTTATCTACCACACACAGTAGTAAAAATTAGGAAATTATTATTATTATTATGTATTATAAAATTATTATTACTAATGGCTTTGGTTTCTCCATTTAACTTGGATCCCAAGGCCAGAAGAAGAAAGTTGTGTCATGCCATGCACTACTAGCTGCTCTTGAACTGTGCTGCTCTGTACTCACGACAGTCCCAACAACCCACAGAACATGAGACAGACAAATAACTTTTATGCCATGTGGAAGCGTTTGTTCTTTTTTCTCACTGTAGGGTCTCATTGAGTCCTGCTCCACGTCTTTTTCTATCCCCTAGAAAAGGAGGCAAAGCAAAGAACATGCATAGCACACCCCAAGCTAAATCTCCTGTTCTCTACCCTTCACAAAAGCTAAGTAAAGACAAACTAATCAGAGGATAATTAGTTACAATTTGCACAGTTTTATCACCATAAGTAAAAGAACTTTTTCTCAAGATTAAAGGGACTGGAAAGCACTATGCAAAACCTTTCTTGACTTTTTCTTCTCAGGGGAATTTTTGCAAAGTTTCCTTCCAGTACTTCATGCAAGGATCTGATTATATATTTTAATTTACTTTCTCTGTAATTAGTCTAAAAAGCTGGGTCATATGAATATTTAAGCTACTTTAATTTGAGCAAATCTTCTACAGGGATACATACTACATGAGTTAGAATTTGGGGCACTGAACTCAGTATGCCTACTGGTTTAAGAAGCACTAAACAGCCTTGGAGGATGGACAACTGCAAATGAGATTCTGATTTTCTCCACCTCAAAGAAACCAAGAATTCATGCATTTGCTTAAATTTTAAAAAGGTCTATAGAGTAAGTTCTCAGAATAGTAATCTATGTCATGCATAAAGATATGGTCAAATGTTCACCTATCAAGCAGCAGCAATGATTTAAGGGAATTGTACCTCTGCTACTGAGATGTGATAATTCACCACAGTGCTCTTATAAACTGTATTAAACTAATTTATCTTCCCTTCCACTGAAACAGACCACAAACACTCATATATTTCAGTAGAGGGACCAGCAACATTTTGAACAACTTTGTCTCGTAAGGAAACAATTTTCTAAGAGCAAGGCTTCCTGGCTGGATGCCAACCTAGCTGGCAGTTGACAGCTGGTAGTTATGTAGGATCCACTGTACAAAGATCTGAATGCCTCCTTCCACTTGCACTTGGATCCTCTGCCCTATGAGCAAAGTAAAACTTTGTCAGTTTGGTTGGTTTCCCTAAACACCACACCAGCAGTTAAGGCAGCAGAGGCATGCACTCCCATAACAATGACAATATTTAGGACGGAGACAGGGTTAAGAATTTTCTCTAATTCACTGTCTTGGAGAATTACACACAGAAGTCACTTAGCCTTGCTCTAAATTTCAGATACACCAAAGAGCTGCATGACAATACATCCACCTTTTAAAACAACTATATTGTGATTGGCAGCATTTGCTCACTGCATAGCACAGTCAGGATTCAGGACTTCCTCAGAGGTTTTAGATTTCTTGTTTTTCTGAAGAGTATTTCATTACTAAAGCAAGATGAGTGCTGTTAATTTTCTAAAAGTTTACAATCTTGTGTTATTGTGTTTCAGCATGAGATAACTATATTACTGACAATTTCATTAAATATTTTTCTTTATGATTCTGATGTCAAATATTGGTGATATATTTTTCCTTGATCACATTACGATGTCATCACTGTAAATAGTGAAACATGCTGTTTTATTGCACTTCTTGTTCTTCTTTAATAAAATACATTAGTCTAACACTGTATTAATGCACCATTTGGTTTGGTATTTTAAAATTTTAATCTTTAAAAGATTATCAAAACCACATGTTCAAAAATGCTGCAAATCTAGAATCCAACAGCAAGTCTTCTTGCCCCAAAATTTCTCAATATAATATTCTTTCAAATGGAACTGTTTATTCCACAAGTCTATTGGCATCTGAAATCAAGGAATTTCAAACTAAGCATCCATTTTAATAAATAGACAACAGTCTGTCAGTACTACTGACAACTGTCAAACGTAAAGGATTTGTATATGCTAAATTGAGCTTAAGTCAAATAATGGATGACTGAAAAAAAATCTTAGAAAGATAAAAACAACAAAAAAATTACAGGAAGATTTTTGCATCTGTCATAGAAGGGAGACAATTCCTTCCAACCATTTACTACTAACAAAAATGTTGAATCTGGAGAGCTGACAAAATATCCAAAATCCAAAATGAAATCTAGTCTAAAATGAAAACCTTACTTAAAAATGAAAACATAAACCAGGGCTTGCAGTATTTTACATTTAATGGGCATTATTTTTACAGACTTTGCATTTCTATTGATACCCACTTCTACCTTAAGTGTAGCATTAATATGAACATAATATTGATACTACTACTAAATTCTTTGCTTATAGCTGTATTTTCTGGAACTGTTCTTAAGCAGTATTACAGAAGAGTGTTTCTCCTTATCACCCAGCCATGAGCTACTTTTAGATTTGACAAACTAATAATTTGCTGAAATACATTATAGTCAGGCCTTCTATAATTAGGTCAGTTGTCAGGTCCTCCACCCATTCTCACTTTAGGTTCCTTGTAGATTGTGACAGGTATTTTTCTTTCCATGCAAGAAGTCCAGTGACACTGTCTTTTTACTGTTACACATGGAGGGGATTCATGCTCTGTAACAGACGTGATGCAACTAATACACACATTTCTGTTGCTTAGTACTTTATCAATACAATATTCATCAGTTTTTATAAAGATCAACACTAATCTGCCATTTAGAAAGCCTCATCATCAGTAATGGTCATAAGGCAAGGAAGAAATACTCCCACCTTACACTTACAACTGACATCCAAGAGAGATTAACATGAAAATGCAATTTGGGAAAGGCTTTGCTTGAGCCAGTTCCTGTCCGATGTCCAGACTGCACAGGTCTAACCAAGCTTGAGCTCAGCTGTGGGCTCTGTGCAAGCTTCAGAAGAGCAGCAGGAGCAGATCTGAGTAGCACAGCTGTAGATCATGGAATCATAGAACCATTCTGTTTGGTCTTTGAGTCCAACTGTTTGTTACCCCAGCACTGCCAGGTCCTCCACTAAACCACGTCCATAAGTGCCACTATTACCTGTCTATTTAAAATACCTCCAGCGATGGTGACTCCAAGCACTTCCCTGGGCAGCCTGCTCCAATGCTTGACAACTCTTCCTGTGAATTTTTTTTTCCAGTATCCAAACTCCCTTGATGCAGCTTGAGACCATTTTCTTTTGTACTATTGCCTGTTACTTGGGAGAAGAAACCCCCACCTTGCTACACTCTCCTTTCAGGTAGTTATAGAGAGTCATAAGGTCTCTCCTGCCCCTCCTTTTCTCCAAGCTAAACAATCCCAGTTTCCCCAGCTGCTCCTTATAAGGCTGGTGAATAAACAGGGCCTGGCCACAACCACCTCTGCTCAGACAGGTTTTTAACATATAAGCAGTATTTTTCTATGGTGACCACATGATATGAGAGATACTCAATAGACAGGATGGCAAGGCTTTTATCAACATCACCAACCTTTGGGGTTGGGATGTGGATTTGCAAAGATTTCTCTTGAAGATTACATTCACACAGAGTTCAGGACAGGGAGTGTGCTGCTTTGCAAGCTATCTCTTGAGCCGTATCACTGATGATGGCACAGATAAATAACAGAGACATCCTCAATTAATAGAGATGACAGAAAAGAAATCTATGGATATGCCAAGAGGTAAAGCAGTTGAGCACTCCTCCCCTTTTGTCTCAACCTTCAAATTGTTCAGGATCACAAGATGTTTCCTTCCTACCCCCTCCTTCTGGACATTCAGGTAACTCTTAGGTATAGCTCCTTCAGGAAACAAGTTTACCACAGTCTTTCTTGCACAGAGCTGGAAGTTCATACTGTGTCTTGTTTGCTGAGGCACTTCTTCAGCCTCAGCAAAGCACAGACATGCAGATCAGTTTGCATATTTCTCTGTCTCTTTTCACAGACTGTCTCACACTAACATGCTCCTCACCATCTCAAGGCTACGCTGGCTATAAAAAGAGTTGTGAGCAACTAGCAGCAGGCAACCAATCCTGCAGCACATTCTGGCCACCATGAAGCAGATGTGGCTTTAGAAAATGTGTGCCTGCTTTAAATCCTGAGCTTTGGGGAGCTTTGCATCTCAGAGAGCACATGGAATAAGAATTAATTAATTTCTCATTAAAAAATTTAATGACAAAATAGATTATGCTCACTCTCCTAATACAGCTGGGAATTTATCCTTGTCTCCAACCTGTAGTTTCCCTTCTGGTAATGTTCTGTGCTTGTTTCACACAGTAAATGTTTGGTAAAGTCAGCCTTGTTCAGAAGGACAAATCCAGAACAATAAAACAGACGTCCAGCTCCTAAATAACTCCTTCATCTACTTTGTTTCACCTTCTGCTTGCCTGGCAGTTGAGTTCACACAGTCTGTTTTTCAGTTCCTAGGTGGGGCTCAAGCTTTGGACAGTTTTACTGCTCTTATAAGTGTTATTTAAGCACTTCATAGCAATGGTGGAAAGAAAGAGAGAAATAACTGGACACAGAATGGGAAGCTATGTCCTTTGCGTGTGCCACTGACATTGGATGACAGTCAGGCCAGGATGATGGAGGACACAGGAACAGCAACCACTGTACATGATTTGGGTCTTCCCTTTCAGCACAGTACTTGCATTACTTTGCAGTTCAGCCTTCAAGTTCACTCATTTGCTGGGCTGCTTCTGTACAGGCTGTCTGCATAGACAGAGTCTTAACATTTCAGGTTTAAGGTGCACTGTGACCCCTTTGAGAGACAAGTATTTAGATTTTTTCATGACAAATGCAGAGGTTTGGGATTAGTATAAAAACCTACCTCTGTTTTACAAAGCATTTGAAATTGTCTTTGCATACAAACAAGGCATGCAAAAAAGACACAGCAGATTTTTCCAATATTTTATTTGTTGGGCACTAACATATGGACTCCTACACTCAAAATAATCAATCTTTTACTATAAATTGGGCAGTATATGGGCAAAAAAGATACAGCTTTGTCTGATTCTAGCTTTCCATCTTTTCTTTTTGCAGTTAAATTCATTAATTAAATGTAGCTAAAATAAAGAAAAATATGGCAGAGAGTCATGAAAATTTTCATAGCCTACCACTCAAAACTTCTACAAATGTAAATGCTCACCACACTAGTAAGAACTGTAAATTAATATTTGTGTTGAAAACTTCTTTTACTCTAGTAATCTGAATGTGTATGAACAAAAGTAATACAGAAGCTATTCAGATATATAAACGAAGCAAAATTCTACAAAAATATCATTATGTATAATATGCATACAGACTTTAAAGTGCTAAAGAATACATCACTGAACATCTAAGTCCTTCTGAGCTTTTCTCTCCCCCAGGGACTGATCCAAAACCTGCTGACATTCAGCTCTGTTGAGCAGAGTTGATTTTAAGTGGCCTGACCCAGAGAACTGCTTGGGTTAGACAATCTCTGACACACCAAGGAAAGTGTCCCACTGGAAATCAAAAGATTAAGAGCTATCTCTCTTTTCTCTTGGCTCTCTTCTGTAGTTACAACCAAAAGCTTTGGCAGTTCTGTTTTAGAAATAATGCTATTTTAAAAATATCTCTTCAGGCCTAGTATTTTTTCTGTAATTTTGAAAAAAACCTCTAAATAAAAACAAGAAAAAAATTGTAAATCAGAGGAGATATCAGTTTAAAACAGCAATATTTTCAGTGCCTCAAAAGAAGAGCAAAAATATACTATGAAAACAATCTTACAGAAGCACCCTATGCTATTTTACATCTTAATACAGTTTTCAGTACCAGCACTTTTCCTTCTCTACACATTAAATCAGAGGCTAACGGGCCTTAGTAACTTTAGAAAAGAAATTTCTTCAATTCCCATGATATCTGGCACATGGTGAGCACTGGTAATTTCAAACACTTACAAAAACACATTGCACCTGCTTTTTGTTTGCTACTTTCTCTGCAGGATATAATTTTCAAAGAAAACATTTTAAAATGTTTAGGAAACAAGATGTTGAACAAAATTAACTTATAGCATTATGAAACCACATAAATATCAATTCTGATGTAAAAGATATTACAGACAGCTACTGTAAATCTCCTTGAAATGATAGCAAATCATTCTAAAAGAACTATGCCTTATTTGATTGCAAATTAAACACAAAGCAACTACAGGTAAAAGCTCTTGGATGCTCCACATATACCTACAGTTCCTGAATACCAAGAATCCTGATTTTCATGCAAGTTTCACAACACCACAGTTATACACCTTACTGACTGTGAGAGAAAGGGCAATATACGCTTTACACAGTTCACTTGCAAAAGGTTTAAATACATTGACACCTTCAACAGAATTGGTATTTCCAAGCATTGATTTTGAAAAGCACTGTTATTGGCAGTTTGTTATTCTACACATCCAACAGCATTCAAATAGGTATTAGCTACTACATTTCTATCTTTGAGCAAGCATGGGCAGCTGAGCAGTCAAAACTCCTACAGCAGATTCCTGTCTTATCCACCAGGAAGTCACTGCAAATCACGGTGTCAGAGACCAAGCAGCAATCCTGTGTTCCACACTTCAATCAGTGCACAGGCTCATCAATATTACATGGACTCTCCTAGCTGCATGCAGAGCCTTAGGAAGGCAGCCAGGCACAGCTCAGCTAAGCAGGTATGTTTGAATTGCAGAAAAAGAGGGATTTTTTTGTTGTTGTTGTTTTTTTTCTCTTTTTTTTTTTTGGTTTAAATATTGTTTCAACTTCCATTAAATACCCAGTATAATTCTGACAATACAGGAACTGTAACACCAGCCTAAGAAACTCTTTTTCTCTTTGTCAATCCTATTCCCAAGAGTAGCCAAAACCTGGAACTTACAGAGAGAACATAAGAACAATGGCAAACATACTAGTCCTCTGTATTTATCCTGCTGAAAATTGGTAGCTTAAGAACTTGCTGAGTAGATCAAAGAGATTATATCTGGACCACTGTGTTTGATCCTTTTTTCAACCTACTTATGCTTTTGGTCCCTGCAACAACCTGTGGCAATTTACTTCTCTTGAGGTGAAAAATAAGTTCCTCTGTTTCTGTGTCTGGTACCCCATTCCTGGGCCTGGAAATATGTCTAGCAGAAACAACATCTAAGACAAACACCACAATATAACAGTGTGCTGATCACACCCCACCCCCTCTCTCTTCCCCTTTTCAACACTGTGGCTGTCACCAGGATGTGATGACCTTGTTTTAGAAGAGATCACCCTCCTGTCAGCAGTACAAGACCATTTGCCCACCAGGCACTGCCAACCAAAGTTGTGGGGAAACTCATTAGGGAATAGGGAAGGGTACCAGCATGTGAGATATTGCCCATAAAATCCAGCAGCTACAAGTTTTAAGTGGGATACACACTGGAACTGCTGCTGGACAGGAAAACCTGTGACCCCTGGAGGTCTGGAGCATCCCTGTATTGCCTACTTCCTCTGAGACTTAACAATTCCTGTTAAGTCTTTACCTTAGGTGAAGTCTGAGCCTAGACTGTAGTTATTGTATCACACACAGATTATTAAGAGTTTGACACAAACTGTGGCAGGTCTTGATAATGGAAAGCCCTAGAAAGTGAGAAAGCTACATTTATTACTAGAAATTCTGTTTGACTGAAAGCTATGATAATTGCTAAGGATACTCTGTAAGCTATGCTAAGAGTAGGTAAGCTGCACTAACTGCTAGAAATAGTAGACAAGAATAACTTACGCTGATTATTAAAATTTGAATGTAATAATAATTATAACCACAACACTGTGGCAAATCTTTACTCTGCCAAGGATCCCTACAAGAATCTGTATGTCACTGGGCAAGAATTTCAAACCTACTGACAGCTAAATGTAATGGATGCTTTATCAACATTATATGTGTGTATGTATACGTATACACACGCTCGAACCAGAGTCCCTGCATACTTTCTCCTTCTGTGGAGGTCATGCCATACCTCTGAGCAGCTTTGCCTCCCTGCTCTGCCTGTCCCTGGTAAAAACTGATTAAACAAAAAAATCCCCTAACAAATGCCAACATTTTGCTATATACAGCAAGCATCCATTTCCATTGGTAAGCACATGCTAAAGCAAATGTGAAAAACTGATTAGAAGTTTTCCACACAAGTACAGACAGCTGAAGATGGCCATCCAGCTAAATTCAGGTTTGTGTATTTGCTGAATTGTTGTTTTACTTGAAATAGGAACATCCCCCCCAAAAACAACAACAACAAAAACAACAACAACAAAACCTGAAACAATTAATTTCACTTTATTTGTTATATTACTCCCATATGTGGTTTTCCCAATATATAGTAGCAGTGCTAGGATATTCCTTACTCAAAGTAAGCATGATGAATTATAGAAATACAAATGAACTAATTATTCTGAAGACAAAGCTGCCTTGGGGAAGCATAACTTGAAATAAATATGTTAACTCTGAGTTGCATGCTAAAAATCATACCAGTTCCAGCACTGGTAATAATTATGCATTCTGGAGTCTGCAGTGCTCAAGCAGAAACCTAGGGCAGGCCTGTCTGCTGGTTAACAAACTACCACAGCTCAACTTACATAGTGTAAGAGTAACCAAAGGCTCACATTTTGTGCTTGGAAGAGCCATTTCTGTCATCATGGAACACGATTTGCCCTTTCCAGGATACAATATAGTGCTTTTCCTTGGGCCTCTAAATGGGTGTCCAAATGGCTTATTTCCCAAGAGATATATGAAATGCAATTAACATACTACATAATCTTTTGTGAACTCTCAGCTTTCATCACCACCTATCTCTTCTGCAACCACTAAGAAAGGTGGATCTATCTTATTTTGAAGCCTAAATTAACATGCAACCTCCCACTATATCTAAGTAGGTGAGCCAAGGAGAACTTGGAAGCTTCACAGAGCACTCTGGATGGAGTCTGAGCCATATAGCAGTGACCTCACTCAGATTTTGGTGATTTGAGAATGAGTCAAAGAGGTGTGGGTGAGAAGGGTCCTCGTTCGATACAGTGAAGAACTCAGAAACAGAAGACAGGCACCACTCAATCTAGAAATGGCCATAAGGCACAGTGTAAAGTTTGCCAATAAAGGCTAAAATCTGTACTGCTGGGACCAACAACTTTGTTAGTTCCCTGCCAGACTTTGCTACTGCCCTACCCAAAAGAAATATGTGCTGCAGACATGAAGTTACAAAATTAATTTTAAAACAAACTGATCCCTTCTGGATAAAAGTGAGTTAAAGAGTGCTATTCACATGTAAGGAAGGACAGTTTGCTAAAAAGGCCCTCCAACCCTAGGACAGGCTCCATTTTGCTGCAGGGACAACATATCCTAAAATACGCCAAATGCAGGCATCTCTGGGGTCAAATTACATTCTTGACCATTTGAGAAGTGCCAGCTCTTTAGTTCTTGCAAAGAGATGCAAATTCATATTGAGTGATAGAATTAGCCTTCAAAAGATCATCCTGAAATTTGAGAAAAAAACAGGGCACACAGAAAATGTCTTGCATGCAAAAAAAAAGGTCCTCTCTTCCTTCCAAACTATCTGTCTTAAGGGAGAGGTGCCTCAGACTTTGACCACTTGACAAATTAATATTAGATCATTTAGACCAAGTTCCTGTTTCTCGCATCAGTTTTCTAC
Organism: Acrocephalus scirpaceus scirpaceus; assembly: GCA_910950805.1. Lineage (NCBI taxonomy): Eukaryota > Metazoa > Chordata > Aves > Passeriformes > Sylviidae > Acrocephalus > Acrocephalus scirpaceus. The sequence continues at coordinate 18,726,714 of OU383773.1, forward strand.
TTTCTGGCTTGATATTACTTAATTCAAATAGTCCTGTTCAAGACACTAAAAAGAAAACTGAAAAGGTAAATAGCCAACAGGAATGAGCCAGACACTAATACTGCCTGAGGCACTTCTGCTGAGAGGCAACTAATTAGCTTAAAGACGCCCAGATGAACTCAGCAAGGGAACCACTAAGTCCCCCAGGTAAAAGATCTGGAAGATGTAAGATATTAAGAGGTCAGCCCTATCATTTTAACAGCACAAATTCAAAGAAATAAAACTTGAATCAATGATTCAGCAACAGAAAATCTTTCTACAAATACTTGTCTGAAAATTAATTTTCAGCCTAAAATTGCAGTCACACCAAAAATCTTTCTGCAAAAACTTGTCTGAACATTTGGTTTCAGCCTAAAATTACAGTCACACTGAGAATTTAATTATGTTAATATTATGGGACTTAGAAACTTCAGATTCATTCATCTTCTGATTTTTGGAGGCAGAGTGGGACAGGAGGAAAGAAGTATAGACCTACATCACCATCCTTTTAAAACAAGTAAGCAAAAAAATACAACAACAACAACAAAAAAACCCAACCAAACAGATTAAAAGAGGAATAAATAAGAAAAATATTGCAACCACTGTAAATTGAAATAACAACTCACTCATTTCTACAGGGCAGGAATTCTGAAAGAATCTATCAGGGACTTGGTATTGAACACAAGTTTGTATGAATCATGCTTAGCTGCTGATGGAAGTACAACATTATAAAGCTCTAATATATGTCAGGAAGACCTCGGAAGCAGAGAGCCCATCAGTTTCATATCATGGTCAGCCTTGTTGCTCTATCTCCCCAAGTGTCACTGAGATCTAATTTTTCACCAGCCTAACATTTCTACCAGATTCTAACGTTTGTAGTGGCCCCTGGGACCTGCTCAGAACAGCCCAAGGAAAACGAGAAAAGAGGGCCCTTCAGGCTGCTGCTGCCAAGAAGCTGTAAGATGTGTAACAGCCCTATACAAATCACTTCAGGTCTGTCAGAGCATATTCAGACAGCTTAACTTGCATGATCACACTGTGTTCCCTGGTGCTCCTATATTGCATACCATAATAGAAGTCACTGACACAAGCAGGGCACGCTACCCTTTCTTACATACATAATATAGCATCTTGCCAGATCAGGCATGACAGCTGCCTCCATCTGCTGGGAAGGGGCAATTTTGTCGCAGGGGGTTTTGTCTGTGCTCTTCTGCCTGTTGATAGCAATCTCAGGAGAAAAGGGCATCACCAGCAGGGCTTGACAGAGTTCTGCAGGGATACTGCCATGGCCACTTCTGACAAAGCAGGAGCCCTCTGGCCAAAGCAGCCACCAAGGATTACATGACCATGAAAAGGTTCAAGAGAAACAAGTTCACACTCCCTGAAAAAGGCTGAGAATGGCAAGCCCTGTTAGGCAGGGCTGCATATCTGTGGGGTCAGGGCTGCAGCCAGTGCTCCCTCTCACTCCTCCCAAACCAGAGCAGAAGTTAGAGGTTACTGGGGGCAATCACAGCACAGTGGCTGCAGAAAGGCAAGAATGCTCAGAGGCTCTTGCACAAGAGGCCTGGGGGACACACAGCTCCCTGAAATGTGGGTCAGGACATGCAGAAGGGTCCCCGTGGGCACCTTCTAGAGGCTGGGTATCCTTTCAAGAATGCTGCTGCAGCACAGACCCTTCTGATTAATGTCAAGGTAGAATTAAAGGGCCTTGAGTGTAAAAGGTACCACAGAGTATAACAATACAACTGACACCTACTCCCTGCAATACACTTTCATAATATTTTCATATTATTTGCATGCTCTTATGTGATGGTAAGTGAATGAAGGTATTTGGCACTGATTTTGCTAAAGAATTGGGCCTTTGGATTAACAGCAATAATGTCAAAGTAATTAGCCTTAAATAGATTTTTATCAAAAATTTGTTGAATAAAGTTCTTAGGGGATTAGACACAAGTTTAAGTCATTTAGGGAAAAAAGATTTAACTTCTGTTTAGAAAAAAGTTCAGGTAAAATTTTTCTTTCATTTCAGGGATGTTGAAAAAATTTGGGTCAGGCTGTTATTAATTTTCTTTCCTTCATCATCTCAACATCTTAAAAAGGTAAAAGCTAATATATTGTTGGAGATAACATATGTTGGAAAGCCCCATATTCTTTGCAAATAGCATATGGTTTTACACTGTACAAGCACCAGGTCTTTACTTTGGGGATTCACATCTTTATTGACATAACTAGTTTTAATTATTGTATCATCTATTGGGGGAGATGGTGTTATATTCCAGGAAGCACATCCATGTATATTTCAGTCTCTGTGAATTTGTTCAAATGCTGGAAAAGAAAATCATAGTATCATTTAGGTTGGAAAAGACCTTTAAGATCATCAAGTCCCACTGTAAACATAACACTGACAAATCCATCACTAAACTATGTCCCTAAATGTCATATTTATACATGAAGAGATAGTCACAGCACTTGCCTACTGATTAGCTTGACTTTGCCTGTTATTTAATCTCTCTACTGATGAGAGGGGAGTCAAGGGAAAATTTGTCAGCAAAATGTGATGTGAATTAATACAACTCTGTGTGCCAAACACTGTGCACTTCTCTGAATTCAGGCAGAGAGTTCATTTGAGCAGAAGCTGTGCATTGGGGATTAGGCTGCTTTTGTTAGAAATGCTCATGAAGCAGAACTGTCCTCAAATGGCAACAAAATTGAAATTAGGCACTATGAGAAGATCAAACATCTGTATCTGAAGAAATAACTAATGATATTGTTTATATTCTTCTTGATTTTAAGTCTAATATATACCAAGAATTTTCCTTTACCAGAATGAAACATTGAGTTAAAACTTCAAGAGTAGAGGAAGCTAGACAGGAAAGGAAAACATCCATAGTAAAACAAAGCAGGAACTCCTTTAATAAAATTAGCAATCTAGAGCTACTGTGCAATATATACTCGGTGCATCTATATGCTAATGTGCATATATGCCTGTTTTCCTAATACCTCCACTGATTGTATAGAAAGCATATGCAGGAAAACAAAAACCAAAAAGCAAATGGAGGACAACGGATGATCTTTTTTTCAGTTTGACACCTTGAGTGTAATAGGATTTGGGGAAATAAATCCTGGTTTTGATGCTGCAGTTTTCTGAACAGCATAATTTCTTCTAAATGCTCAGTTAAGTAACTAGAGCAGATGTTTATTTTGTTTAATCCCAGTTACAAATTATTGTTTAGGTTCCTGCAAGGATTGTAAGGCAAAATATTTCTGCACCCTACAGCTAGAAGGAAAAAAAAAAGCAACAACACAATATTAATAACTGAGAAATTTCTTACAATTTTTCTTCGTGTAAAGATATGTGTAAAAATACATGGAAGTATTAAATACAATTGAGTCTCTGCCTCATTACGTATCTTAGATCAAGTCAAACCAATGGTATGGGAATTGTTTGTCCAAAGTGACTGTGAGTTCTCATTGCTTGATATGCAGATCAACTCTCATGCACTGGCATGAGAAGTTGTGTTTTCACTGGACATAGTGCCAGGTTTTAGTGATGTATTTATCAGTTCTTGAGGCAAGTTAAACAATGAACCATGAAACATTGGAAATTACTTACAACCAATGAGCCAAAGTCACAAAAAGGTTTCTAAAGCTGTCCCTTATATGAACTATCAAAATAAACATTATAAACACCAAGAAGAACACAGACGTTTTGAGGCTTTTTCTTTATTCTGAAAACTAAAATTGTTCAATGCAAACAAGGGTTAATGTAGTAGTGCTGAGTCTGGTCTGTTGAGTACAAAAAGTGGTGCTAGACATGCATTTTTGTTTGACTTTTAAATCTGAGAGATCCACTCCAAATTTTTTGTTTTAAAATTTGGTCTCTTTGGCACCTGATGTTTGTGTGTGGTGGGCCTAGGCTGTCTGTCAAGTGCCAGCCCTACTGCTCTCATTCCCCCTTCTCAGCAAGACAGAGGGAGAAAATAAGTTGGAAATGCTCATGGGTCAAGATAAGAACAGGGAGATCACTCACCAATTACCATCACAGGCCAAACAGACTCAACCTGAGGAAATTAATTTAATTTTATTACAAATTAATAACAAAGTAGGATGGTGACAAATCAAAAGCAAAACTAAAACCACTCTCACCAACCCTGTTCCTTCCCAGGCTCAGTTTCACTCCTGATCCTTCCATTTCCTCCATCCTTTTTCCTCTTTCTTTTTACCCCAGAGGCACCACCACATTGGTGATGGGCTCAGCTGTGCCTTGCAGTGGGTCCTCAGAGGCCACCCACAACTCTGACTGATACCCTATACACACTGGCTGTTTTAAGACATATAAAAACCTGTTTCTTTGGATCTTACTTACAACTTTTAAGGAAGAATTGTAAATTCACACCTCCTCTAAGTTACTTACAAGTAACTTTAGATACAACGAATGATCTCTAGAGAGGTCTATGAAACAGAAGTCACAAAGGTGGGCCTGGCTCACCCACCCTTACAGCTTCTTTCGGTGCAAACATTGCATTTTTCAGAGAGAAGAAAAGCCTTTTAAGATATCTGTGACACAAAGTGGCGATTCAGAGGGAGGAAAGGGAAAAGCATTTCCTCAGGAGGAGAAAGAAAAATTTTTGCATTAATAACATTCTATTTTCTGTCCAAGGCGGGATGAGCAAAAACATCCTGGATCATGGTTGCTGAAACAGAGACTATTCAGAGAGCAGAGATGTGAGGGCTGTAATATCACACCACGTGAATTTGTGTGGTTGAAAACGTAACTGCTGTCACTTTGTGAGGTTTATTAACAATATTGCAGTTTCATAGGAGGAGTTGTCTTCTGCAAGTCCCAAGTAAAAGCATCTGATGGTTCTTCCAGGATATTCATCTTTCATTGAGCTCTCAAAGTATACTGGAGAGTTTTCCATACAGCCAGGAGTTTGATCTGGTTTGCAAATGACCTTTAATTCTCATCTAGCCAAAATCTCTATAATGAGCAGGACATCTTCAACCAGATCAGGTTGCACAGAGCCCTGTCTGACCTCACCTTGAGTGTTTCCAGGGATGGGGCATCTGCCACTTCTCTGGACATGTGTAATAGTCTACTTCAACGTTCATAAAAAGTTAATCACCCTCCATATTCAGAATAGCTCCAGTAAATAAATATATTTGCTCTCTAAGTATAGTGGTTTCACATACACTTCTGTTTCTGTTGACTAAATTTTGTGTAGTGGTCCAAATGTTTTTCCTCCTGTGAGATACAACTAAGGAGAAAAAGGCAATGCAGGTCCAGTATAAGGTAAAACAGATAGATTTTATTAACACACACTAAAGGAAGGGAAAAGAAAAAAAAAAGAAAAGAAAAAAAAGAAAGAGAGAGAGAAAATGAAACTTCCAAAACCTTTCTCCTCCCCCCACAAACTGTTCACTTTCTCACAAGCAACATAGAGAGACAACCTGTGATTTTCAGTCAGTTTCGCCATTTGGAAAATAGTCTTTCATTACTTCTTTAAGAGAAGGAGTCTCTCAAAGAGACATGGATCCCACTGACAACCCAGAACAGTTCCCTTGTGGGGTTTAACTGTCATGAAAACTGCCGCCTGTGGAAACCTGCTTCTGTGACCCCTCCATTAGCATTTTCCCAAGCTGCTTCTGGGACATGAAGACTCAGGCATATTGGGGTGTTGCCGTTTAAAGATTCTTAAATCTAGAGGCAAAGGATTCTTCTCAGGGAACAGAGCTGTCTCTTCAATTCTTCGCTGGCACAGAGGGCTTCTCATCTTTCTCTGTTCAAATATCTCATAGGACGACAGGATCACAGCTACTAGTTCTGATTTACTAAAATATGAATATCGATCTAATATCGATACCCAACTGTGACGGACAAAAGACTCTCTAACAGCTTAAGTTAGAAAGTGTATGTTTATTACAATGCCGGGCAGCGCTGGGATATTTCCCTAATGAGCGCTACAAAGATCACAGGTGATTACAAAGCCTTTTATCCACAATAGTGTTGAATACACAAAATACAAATGCATATTCATACCCTTGTCACCTCCTCTTCTCCGCTTCGTATGCGAATTAACAAAAAGGCTATTAAGCATGCGTAGTTTGTTACCCAAAATGAGTTGGGGGTCTATTCTGGGGAGGGGTCACTAGAAATGAGGAAGTAAAATGAGTCTTCCTCGTTCTAACCTTTCAACCTTTTGCTGTGTCATGACTCATGGATCCTTGGTAGGACTCCCTGCTTCCTGTTTTCCAGGCCTATTTCAATAGGTTGTTTCTGAAAACAGGAGGTTTGCAATTGTTTTGCATTCCTGGGGTATTGATTAGCTTCTGCAAGGAAACTTTACACAAACAGAGTTGACAAGCAATGAATTATTTGATCCGGGATAACTTATCTAAAATCCAGTCTCTCTTTAACCATCCTCTAAGTTTTAACTGATTTCCGCAAAGCTTATCTTTTCAGCTAAGTCAGCAATAGACATAGTTTTTCTAAGGTCTTCAAAATTAGTGTCTCATTTTCATATCTACTCAGTCTATCACAAATACCTTTGTTTAAATCCACAAATAAACAATAATCTCCCCAAATGCATATTTTCTCCATGATTTAAAGGATTGATTTGTTACAAAGTAGCCAGTCACTGGGATTAGGGTAGCTGGGGATTTTTTTTTTCTTTATTGAAGAAACAACAACTGGAAACAGGGACCTGAGATAAGCCCAAGGACCCCAGCGACAAAGCAGACTAAATAAAAAGGGACAGCATACATGCTGGGTGGTCCTTTGGTCTCAGGGACCTCTGGAGGACCCCACCTCTCCCCAGGGGACTACTTTTATATCCTCCAGGTGGATCCAAATCATCTGTCTTCTAATTGGCTCCTGTCTATGGGTCCCGACTGGTCCAACTATATGGCGCATTGATGTCACTCCTTCAGAAGCTCCCTCATGCTATCACCTCTCAGCTCCCCCGCCATGGTGGTCACTCACCACAAAGTGAAAAATCCAAACTCCAAACACAAACCCAGCTCAAACAACCCCACCAAACAACAAACTACAACTATCCCATCCAACTTAATTTACCCATGTTATAAATGCATAGTATATAGTTGGCTTTTCGCAAATATTAAAATGAATATTGTATGTAGAATGTAGGAAGATTGTACTGTATTCTCTTTGTTAATAGAATTTAGAAATGTGATGGTATCTCATTGTGAGAACATTGGGGTCTATTGTTTAAAGATTGCTTCTGTTATCAGTATCTTGTCTGACTAAAACTGACCAGAACTCCAGGAGAAGAATTTATGGACCTGTGTTATCAGATGGAATGGAGACGAGTCTGCTGGATGAAGTGGGGAGGGGGAGTAGGGACTAAAACAAAGAGATTCTCACTCCAATGGAATGTTTGAATCATGCACGTGAAATTTTAATATGCATCAGGCAGATGTTTTTAAAGGGAAAACTTTTGTTAAAAAGTGTGCTGCTGGCTGGTTCTGTGCCAGACAGCCTCGGCCGAGAAAATGTATTTTGCTTTTATCTCTCCTAATTGTCTATTTTCTTAAATTTTTTATTAAACTTCTAAATTTTTCCAAAAAGGTCAACCTCGTTTTTCACACCCACAACAATTTCCATGGCCGATGAGATGTCCAGCCAACAGGCCACTCCTCCATCCTTCCTCCAATCAGTCCTTCACTCTCTTTCTATCTGACTACGTGTGCTGGGTCTTCTCTATGTTCACTCTGCCCGTCTCTCTTCTCTCTCAAAGAAGAGTTAAGCATTGAAAGCTTCATTTTGTGCTAAGAAAGAGTTAAATCTGCCCAGGGTCTTTCTCTCTCTCGCTGCGCCTCACAGGTGTTAGATTGTAAGGCCCATGCTGGTGATGGGGAGGAATCCTCTCCTCCCCCGTGCCAGCCGCCGCGACCCTGGGCGGCAGCCTCCTGTCTTCCCCCCCACCCCACAGCACCGGTGTCGGGGGGAGAGAAGCCCACCAGCACGGGCCGGGCCCGGCCGACTCCTCTGCCAGCAGCGGCTGCGCGACCCGGCCGGGCCCGGCCCCAGCCGCCCAGAGCGCAGCGGGGCCTGGCCCAGGGTCCGCCACTGCCAGGGAGAGTTACCTGTGAACCTGTGTTCGTGACTGGAAGGAAAAGGGGAGTTTCTCAGGAACTCCCGATATTTAACCCTGTATGTCCACGGAGACATAACTATTTTCAATTGGTTCCTTTCCTGGAACTTCCTGAAAACTCACTTCCTGGTGAAAACCACAACACTAAGGAAAGAGAATATGTAAAATTTTCACACAATTACAAATATCTTCAATTAATTGCAACCTATGGAAATATTCTTTCTTTTCAAGAGACCTATGATAAATAAACATTCCTTTGTGATAACCATGCTACATATTCAAAAACACAAAGTCGTTTTTTCCAATTTCAAAGCAGAGGCTTTTTTGCCCCACACCTTCCCAGCACTTATGCAAATTTGTAGACAATCCAGTCACATCCAAAGATATAAAAAGTCAAGAAGTGCGTCTTTTGTCTGTGCTGCCATGTCCTCCGTGGCACTACAAGAGCCGCTCAGAGCTGGAGCAGAGAGGAGCATCCTTTACAACCCCAAGCCAGGAATGCGGTGGCCGGGGACAGCAGCGAGGGCTGGGCTTGGCTCAGCCTGTGGACCAGGAAGCACCTATGGAGCAAGTCACACTGCTACCTAGAGGACCTATTTATTTTACGTGCTGCTTCACTGCAAAGGGTCCCATAACCCTGTGCAAGGATCCCACCCCTGCAGGATTCCATCGCCCGCTGCGGTGGGAGAGAGGGGGACAGCCACTGCGCACCCAGCGCATCCCCACGGATGGTGAGGCGGGCCGTGTTGAAGCACAGCTATGTACGGCTCTTAAAGCATTCTGTACAGCCGGGAGGGCACGGGAGGGGGACCAAGAGCGGCTCTGTAATCGTCTCTGGCGCACGAACTCCACCGGGCTCACAGCTCTGTTCGCTGTCGGGCCGGGGCGGGGGGAGCAACGGCGCCACTCCTGCCCCTGCCCTGCCCCTGCCCCTACCGCTGCCCCTTCCTCTGCCGCTGCCCCTGCCCCTGCCCCTGTCCCTTCCCCTGCCGTCGCCCCTTCCCGGCCCCTACTCCTGCCACTGCCCCAGCCATGGCCCCGGGCCCGGCGGAGGTTTCAGCGGGCCCGGGGGCGCTGCCGGCGGGCACAGAGCCGTCGATGGCAACATCGGCACTGCGGGCTGGACCAGGCGAAGGTCAAAGCGTGTGGGTCCGCATGTGCTCCACAGACGTGTAACATCACCTGTTATGCCCGATGTCACTCTGGGTTGGGTTTAGCCCTGAATGCCAAAATAAATTTTAGTTTCACACATAGAGTGTTCCATAGGATGTGGAATGCTATGAAATCCCCAGCACAGGGGACCTGTTATAGTGAGTCCAGAGGAGGTCAGCAAGATGATTAGAGGGATGGAGTACCTCTGCTATGAAGAAAGGCTGAGAGAATTGGAATTGTTCAGTATGGTAAAGGGAAGGCTTCAGGAAGCACTTAATTGCAGACTTCCAGTTCCTGAAAGGACCCTACAAGAAAGTTGGACTTTTTACAAGATCATAGCATCATAGAATCAGAATAGGTTGGTTTGGGTTGGAAGGGACCTTAAAGATCATCAAGCTCTAACCCTCCTGCTATGGAGAGTTGGAACCCATCCTCTGCTGGTTGTCCCAGAACTGGGTGCAGTACTCCAGGTGTAGTCTCATGAGAGATCTTGAGATCAGCTTTTAAATAGACTGGTCAATATACTAATTATTTTTGTTCATTCATGTATCACCTGGTACTTTCAAACAAGCAGTGTGAAATACGTCACTACAACATTATTAAAGCAGCAGTGTATTTTTTAGTGGGCAAGCTCTACCCTATTGGACCTATGTGCACCACACAGTGCTCCTGTGAGTACAGAAGTAATGTTTGTGGGGAGGAATTTTGACTGATATGTGCAACAGACTGCACATGCCAATGCATTTGATCCTCAAAAATATCACCAAGCACTAGCACCTGTCCCAGGTGTTGTGTATCCCTTTCTACCATGCATTTGGGCTATGCACAGTGTTGTCGATTTGTTCTTTCATACACAGGACTGTAGTCTGAGGAACAGGAGGAGAGAGATTTTGTTAGCATCTATTGACAAATTAGAAAAAAGGCAAATTATAAGGCTGCATAGAGAAATGTTTAGCTTTTCTAGCTAACACTTTTAAGTCTGAATGACACTTTTGTTCATGTTAGTTTTCAATGAGACATTTGGTCCCAGGCCAGCAATTTTTTATATCACCTAGCAGGCAGTGCTAGATGCATGCTTGTGTCAGAAGGCTGGGGGCTGCAGTATATTTTAAAAAATATATTTTTAAGGAAAAATTGTTCTTTTTTTCCTTCTTTCTCTTAAGAGAAAAAAAGGGAACCAAATAGTTTGAATTAGTCTGTTCACTCTGAGACTTCTCTGAAAAGAGACTAGATCTTGTCAAGACCTGACAAAATGTTTTGGGTGTTTTTTGCCATTTTGGTTTTGTTTTTTTTCCACCCCACAGAATTATGCTGTTCCATCAGGGGTAAAATGTTTCACAGGGATGCATCAAGTTCAATGGAAAGGTTTTTTTATGGCACATTTTTGTCACTTGTGGTCCATTTTTGTTACTTCTGAAAGAAGATGCCAAATTAAAAAAAAATAAAAGAGCTTTTCTAATCTGAAAGACACTTTCACACAATTTCATTTGTGATGTTGATGTGAGGGGTTTGGATGTGTTCCAGCACAGAGCAGAAACACATGGCAAAATGAACTTGTCATTGTTCAGAAAGTTCAACTTGGAAATCATAGATCTGTGTCAGCATGGCATTTGTGTGGCTGGGCATCAACATAAACACCTCTTTATTTGCATGCATCATGGCAGATTCTTAATCTCCTTTTAGATCATATTAATTTAGAAACAAACATATATAGACCTTCATTCTGAGGCTTTTAGTTAAAAGGCTGTAGCTGTTCTGACAACTTCCATGTGGCCCAGGCGACAGTTAAGAGCAATGCTCTAGAAATGCAGGCTGTATTTTCATATTTCAGCGTTGAACAGTGGATGTAGACTCTTGCATCTGGGGATCTATATCCAGACCATGTGTCTGTGCTACATGAATCTGTCAGATTGAGGTATATGAAACTAACAACGTCAGCTGCTGCCCTTCTCTCTCATTTCTCTGACACTGGTGATTTCAGGCATTTTATTGTACTCATGCAGCATCATTACTCCTACAAAAAATACTTTTTTTAAAAAAAAAACTCCTACAAAAGCCCACATTTCAGATGGAGATCATTGACTTGCCCAACCAATATATCCCCAAAGAACTGTGGCGCTGTGTTGAGCTGGTTACCATGTGTCTCTCACAAGCATTTTGTGTTCAAAGGATCTTCCCAAGGGGGAAAAAACCCCAGATTCTTGCTGGTTACAGCCTTCTGTCACTGCCTACCATGTGACACAGTGCACAGAAACAGTTTAATTACAAAGGGATAGAAAGCTGTCAGACTTAACCCAAATCTGAGAATTCATGGATAAAAGCCAGACAAAGTGTCCTATGCCAACATAAAGAAGCAGGGGAAATAAAAGAAACCCAAGCCCAGCAGTGAAGGTTCAGCAGCTGGCTTCTAGAGCAAAGTATTGCTTGGCATCTTGTCTTGCACATCAGAGAAATACAACTAGTCCTAACAAACAGGAGATCTAGTTGGAAATGTATTTGGAGTAGATTTCTATCCCCCACTCATCTCAAATTTGCAAATATTCTTTTCTTGTATTAGACTCTTGAGAAAAATGGAACTTCCCCTGATGAAAAATAGCCACAGTGGTAGTAGTTTCAGAAATACCCATGCATGCTTCCCATGTAGTAATATTTCGTTAATGGTTTATCCAGGACTTATAGGACCTATAATTTTTACTTTCCATATTCTTCCCATGTAGTTACAGGTTTGAAAAGCACAACAGATGGAAGAAACATGAAATAACTGTTTCTCACTAAATTTCCAATGCATTTGATATACTAGATTTATCCCACAGTACAACAGAAAACTGCTTAGAGCAGCAATGTGAACTGGAAAGAGTTACTAAGGTGATGCTTGTCATCAACCCAAACAGGGATGATCCTATTAGGGCTAATAATGAACAGATTTAAGCAAATATATAATCAGTCCATGGAGGTAAGTTTCCCTAGGCTAAAAAATCCTCTAAAAGCCTCTTGCTATAAACAACTCTAACTCTGCTCCTAATGTACGTTTTCTTTCTACATGCATTCCAAGGGCTGATGTGGGCACAGAAGCCTGCAGCTTACATTCAAGATAACAAACAAATAGGAAACCAGTGCAACATAGCTAAAAATAAACAAATTCTCCCATTTTGTTGTTGCCGTAGTGTGGTGCTATTCACATGCAGAATGGACTGGGAACCAGTTTGTTTCTAACCCTCTTCCTCTCCAAAAAGGCCTTTCTTTTTCTTCCCTAGCAACCATTTAAACACCACAAAGGCAGAAGATATATGAGCTTCCTGAATACAAGGGTTTCACACTCATGTTGCTGTTGCTAGACCCAGGCCATCACCGACAGAACAGCTGGACCAACACTCGGCGTGCAAAGGTCAGGCAGGCCACGTCAGAGTCACTCCGTCTGCCCTCACGTTACTGCAGTAATGGCTTCTTCTGTTTAAAAGTAGTTGTCAACTGTCAAGTGGTATTTATTTCTTCACTCAGAAAGTAGTGCTGTACTAATAACAGCTTAGAGATTTTTAGTACAACAAAGGAAAAGAAAAAAAAACCTACATCAAAACAAACTCACTCAGAAACACAGCTAACGTAATCTACGATTTTTTTTAACCATGAAGCCTACTGTGGAAACAAAAGAAAACATAAATATTTAGTATGATTATGGAATAAGCTGTTCTAGGGTTCATACATTATCATAGGCATAAGTAGACATGTCCCTGTTGAGAGAATATATATCTGAGATTCCCTGGTAAGAATTACAGCAGTGCTGTGTCTACTCCAAATTAGCAGCAAATTAACTAAGGATGCAAGTGTTTTTCTTACATTATTCCCTTCCAGACAGCTCAGAAAGACCAAAATAAGATACATAAATACTAAAACATCAAAAAAGTAGATCTTGCACACATAGCTTGAGTGCTTTGCAACCTTAAGACCTGAGAAGAGGGAGAAAGAAGAGTAGAAGAGAAGCTGGGAAAAGGATCCCTGCTTTGCTCTGTGGCAATGTAAAGGGAAGGAAGAAACTAATACTTAAAACAAGACATGAATGCTGTGCTACTGCACTATTTAGCTTCTTAGTGCACCACAAGGAGATTTGTGGGGTGAAATTCTTTTGCCTGTGTTGAGGGATGAAAGTAGTGACAATCCCAAACTCTCTGCAATTGTTCACGAGGAGGGTACCAAAACAGTGAAAGTTTCCATATGTTTCCTAGATTCTTTCTTGCAAGATTATCTAGTCTAAAATATTAACTTTTGTTGCTTTTTAAATCACTGATGAAGAGAGACTGACATGAGTACCCGGTCTATCACATTGCACTGGGAACCACCTTCACACTAGGAACAAGTATTTGTCTAAACAGACAGGAATTGTTGTCTGAATTCTAAGTAAGTTTGTTTTGATAAGCAAACATTTCTAGCTTTCCTTCATCTTCACTGTCAAGGAAAGAAAAATGTTTTGTTTTATGTGCCCAAGCTGAATTTATAGCTTTTAGGAAAATCTTTCAGAAATAGGTAATAGTATAAATAATTACAGAAAATTGGTCTTATGGGAAAAAGATCAGTCTTAAAATTCAAACAAGACAACACCTTAATATTTACAGAAGAAATATGGAAAGAGGGGAAGGGACAAGAATTACACAAGGGAGGAATTGAATGCCAATATAATGATTAGCTCTGTCCTTCTGCAGAGCAGCAGCAGATGCCTCAGCTCCTGCAGTTCTGCCTCTGGGAGGAGGCAGGAGAATCAGAAACTAGTAAGATGCTGAAATAATTTTATTTGCACACATTTACACCCATCTGAGGACAAAACTGGTCAAAGAAGACTTAAAGACTGTTCTTTTTAATAATATTTTCATGTTGTAAACATGTGGTGAAACACATTATCTTCCAGAACAGACTAGTAAAAGGACTAATGCAGCAACTTCTTTTCTATTCATAATGCTTCTAGCAAAAGACCACAGAAAAATTCAACACAAAACTGTTGTTTCACACAAAGGTATTTAGTCTAAAACTAATAACTTGGTCAGCTACTACAAAAGGATGCTGTATTATTACTTCCCTTCCCTAATATTATTGTTCAACAAATATTGAACTGTTTCCAGTACATCATTTAATGGCAGGCTCCAGCAGACACAATGTATTTTATTAATTATGTCTCCAGTTTTGTATGGAAGCTTTACAGTAGAAGACTCACTGTTTGGATGCTGAATATCACCTGACATAATAAAACTCTGACTTAAAAAAAGGGAAATAAACAAATAAGATGGTAAAGTTGTAAATCATTCAGAAAGATGTTTGGCTTAAACCATCAATCTCAAATTTTCATTACCTAAGAATGAAAAAAAAATGCTTTTCAGAAAAAGTCACAGACTGAAACAATGGTTAAAATATCCCAAAATAATCTTTTCTTTTCATGAAAAAAGAGAAAAATACCCCATTTGTTTAGGCATTTCTAAACTTTCCCATCAAAATTTAGTCTATATACAAACAGATTTTTTCTTCAGCTTTTCAAGAGGAAATGCTACCAAACTAATATGCACTTAGTGTCTGTTCCTAAGCTCTCATTTGAAAGAACAAAACAGAATTTAAAAGTTCATAAAATATTCTTTACAGTATTTCTCTTTAAAAGTATTTTACTATTCAAATTGACCATAGTCAATTCAAAGCTTCTCTTGTTTTCAAAATATTCAAAGGTTATGGATGCCTATTGACCATTCATTTTATGTGGGTTTAAAATTAGACTAAAACCACTCAACATTTTTGCCAATTTTTTTCAGCACAATCTGACATCTGCAATATTTGCTGAATGAGGATTTGAGTCCCCACTCAACTTCTGCAAATGCTATGAGTATTCTTCCTTCATTTGAAGGATTAATTTTGCAAATGACACTTTAAGCACTTCAAGCACAATGGGATAAGTCAAAAATAAATTCTACAAGTGCAAGAGGCCAGTGCAGATGTGCAAGAGGCCAGTGCAGATGTGCACGAGTCTCATTTCATTCCCCATGCTGACAGTCTTATCGTGTCCCATAAAAAAAGGCCATTGAGACCACCACACTAGTAATATTAAGCTTCATCTCTCCCAGCTGGAAGGGCATTCAGGAGTATGTAATGCAGCTATTTTATTTTCACCATAATTCTTTTGCATGTCTGGGCAATGTAGACAGAAGGCAGAAGAGGTTGTCCACCCATATCTCAAAGAAGACCAGCCCTCTAGTAAGGATTTTGGGGGGTTCCAAGAACCTCTCACAGAACTACAAGCCTGGGAGTTCCCAGTGCTCCCAATATTCAGTTTAAGCATTACCCCATGTTGTTTCTTGTGCCAGTGCTTTAGCTATCCCTCCTAGCCTTTCACCTCCAGACTAGGGAAACCAGACTCTGATTTAACAGTATCAGATGCTGGAGCTAGCAGGGACTGTCACCACTCCTGGGGACACAAAATGAGCAGGATGCCTGCTCCACCTCAGTGCCACACACAGGAAATAAGTGCTGTTGAGTTTGTGCACAAGCAGGTAGGATTCCTCACCTTTTTACACCTCTCTGGCATTTTATAGCTAGTGCAGACCTACACTGCACAACAAGGAGCAAGACATGGCATCACTGCAAAGGAAGCAACACCACCCTGTCATGGGTTTGAGTCGCTGGCCTAATGCCAGTGCAACCATGAGAATATAGTTCTTTAAAATACTGCTGTGAGAGAGACTGGGAATAAAGCAGAGCAGGCTCCAACTTAGAAATAGAAAGAAAAACTTTATTAACTTACACTATAAAGGAAAAAAAGAAAAGGAAGAAACAAAATCTAAAGTGAAAAGAACCTCCTAAACCACTCCTCATCCCCCCACCATAATTCTTACCAAAACTTTCTGAGACAAAACCTGGAACTCCCAGCTTAAAATATTAAGGGAGAGGAGTCTTTCTTGTGCCCCATAGAAACTCCTATAAGAAACACAGTCTCTTGTGGCCTACACTCTTCACAAATGGCCCACCCGATAGAGAGGAAATGTGTATTTGAGAAGCCCTCCGTCCATGGACAGTGCTCTCCCCACCATCCATGGACCAAAAACTGCTTGTAGGGTTCCCTTTTTAAGGATGCCTTGGGACACAAGTCCCCCCCATTTCTCCCTTGGGGACAAAGGGTTTTCAGAGCAGAAGCCTCTTCTGAGGGCACCACCACACCCTCTCAATCTTCTGTTCACTCACTCTGGCACTGGCATTTTCACCACACAGTGCCCACCTTGCATCCCCCTAAACACAGTTTCCATAAGTTACAGGAGCATTAATGCAGTCTCTATAGCTACTAAAAGGAAAGTCCGGCCAAAAGCCACTCCATCATCTCTTCTTCTTATCTTCTGCTGGCATCACAAGTCCCAGGCTGTCTCTCCCACCACTTACAGAAGCCACAGCTGATGAATCGTCTTAGATAAAGCGGTGCTGGTCAAACACTCCAGGGAGGGGGTGGATCAGCACTGAAGATGTCCCAGGTGATAGATCTTCCACCCCTCCATTCTCAAGTCGGCCTGGCGGGCTGGACAGTTCTCTTTTTTTTTCCCCTCTGGTCTGGAGGAGAGGCCCAGCCAAGACCAGAGCTCACAGGCAGCTGTGCTGGCCCAGATCCAAAACCAGCGAGGCTCAGACAGCAGTGCCAGCAGGCCAGTAAATGCTGTCCAGACTCATCCCCCCAGGCACAGGCAGCATGGCAGGCCTCGGCCTTGGCCAGGGGAGGCCTCCCCTCCCCCTCCACAGCCAGGAGGAGGGGAGCCTGTTCACTCTCTGAAGGCCAGAAGACAAAGAGGACTACTTCACCCCCTTCCCAGCCTGAAGTGTGTGTTCACAGAGATGAAATGACTTTTCATTTGTTCACAAGGTGACAAGCTCTGAACTAGCACTCTCTCACTTCCTAGGGCGGGTCAAACCACGACACACCCCAGTCTGCAGGAGTCCCTCTGCAGCTGGGGATGTGTGCTCACACTTTCAAAGAAATGTCTGAATGCAGTCCTTGGTTTGTTTTTGACCCTTACTCACTGGATATAAAAGGTTGATTTACTGGTCCCATGATTTTCTATCTAGTTTTACAATACACAGAAAAAATGAGTTCAGAAGTTTCTAATGGGTTGGACACCTTCAAGCTCACTGTAGGCACTGGAGTGAGAGAAAGGGACTGCAGGCAGAGCTCAGAGCCAGGGCTCAGTACTATTGAAGATTGTTTAATAGCCAAAGGCAAAAACACCCCGAAGGTCAGTGACGTTCCCCTCTCTATTTCCTGAAAGCAGATGGTGGAAGAGTTTGGAATTAATAGCCCTGCAGCGCCCAGCTTGGCACCAGCTCCCTGCAGAGATGATCAGCCTTTTCTGCTGACAGCCTGCGAGACAGCTCTCGATCCACGTGGCAGTGTGTGTGCCCAAGAACCGCCCTGCAAATAAAATCTGGGAACATATATCACTGAATGGCATCAAGTGCATTAAGAAAACCTGCTTTCTTGTTTATAGAAGATTTTGCTGTGCAATTCTGTGAAATTCACTGACTCTTTTTTTATTTGGTAATTCTAATAAAGAAATGTGCATATCAAATCAGGCCCCAAACAGTTTTTTGCTCCAATGAACAATGTAGCAACGCAAAATACTTCTTTTGGTAAAAGGCCATCCTCTCCTCTCCTACACACATTTAAAATGAACTGTAAATGTCTATATTTAGATGCAAAAGCTAGTTCAAAATCTTTTCTCCTCATTAAAATGTGATAGCATTTACTGCTACCTAAACATATCCTTACCACTCACAGAAAAATTCAAGACCTCTGTTTCTTTTTACTGTTGTCATCATAGTGGTTACCAATAGATGCAAGAAAACCAATTAATGCCAGTCAACAAGATTTTTTGAAAAAAGTTTTGTCACTTCAATGTTCTTTTTCGATTCTCCAAGATAATGTGTTCCCAAGTAAGGTTGAAAGATTTTGACTTGGAAGGAGACAGCTCAAAGACAGACTTGGTTATCTAAAGCCATGCCTGCCTTCTCATAAAACCTGGGTCTGGTGCTAGAGTAAAAATAGTTTAATCTTTCTCTGTTTGTATGTGATTGAATTAAAACACTACCAGATTAAAATGACATTTCTGATGATAAAATTTATTATTTCTACTTACTTCCTGAAAACTTTGAAGGGGAACAAAAGTAACCCTGCAGCTGAAAAATAAGCTCCACAATGCTAAATTAATGGAGTTCAATCTACTGAGCTCATAAAGAAAGGATGAAAGGTGAATTGTCACTGAATTTAAATGATTATGTATGGAAAATACTTAGAGGAAAATTACTTTCCAGTCTTGAAAACAAATTCAAAGTATTCAACAGTTCTAACCAGAGCTTAGATGAACAAAATCTTAAAAAGATTAAATTTCCATACAGTAAGAGAAATTAAACCTCTGCCTATGCTTGAGGTAAGGAAAAGAAATTAGAAAGGTGCCAGTCCCCAAACCCAGTGACTCTCATTATCTACAGTGGCAATACAACTGTCCTTTAGGTACAATGACAGCAAAACCCAATATAAACACATGCTTTATAATGAGGATTTTTTTTTTTAGATTATTCCTCAGCAGCAAAATTTCTGTAAAAGAGTTTGTACATTCAACTGTTTATTTACTTTTATAGAAATTTTTGTGGGGGGAATATAGGAGGTGATAAGCAGTCCAGCTATAATGCTACCAAGGGCAAGACCACAGAAATCACATGAACTTTCATGTTATATGCCATAAAATTACACTTGGTTAACAACTTGTCCAGACTCACTCCTGTCACAAAGGATGTAATACTCAATGTTCTAGGTAGGTCAGAAGTAGTCATCCTAAGCTGACAGCAGCAATTAAGAGGCTGTGTTTTTGAAGGATTTTTTTTTTTTTGTGGAGTAGAAATTGATTGAGGTTACATGGAAACATTTAGTTGAAGTATTCCTACTGTTTTAGGAAGATGAATTGGAGAGCCATTGGTCCTAGGAGCCACCTATCTAGGTCACACAGCCCCTCTCTTCTCTGCCATCCTCCTCTTACCTCCTATGTTCCTTGAGAAAAAACAATCTCTGCTAACAGTCTGCAGCATTATCTGAGCAGCTTCCCAGATTCTGCCCAGCACATTCACCTGACATTTAGGGCATTTCTGTATTCTCCTCCACAAAAGAGCCTGATTTGTTCAATGAGTGGTATCTGCTCTGCTTTCATCAACAGAAGGATGCACTGAACACAGTGGGAGTTAGGAAAGTCCAAAGCAAGGTGCCTGCACTCTCTGTTCCAGAAAATACTTTTAGTTAAAGAACAATGAAGAGCAATGTGCAGAAATTCAGGACCTACCTGTGATCTAGCTCGAAGCCTCCCATGTCTCCACACAGAGTTCAGCTTTCTTGGATTTGTCACCTTTCAGCTGATGCTTCTTCTGCACTGTGCCTCTCCAGAGCCCACAGAATGCCCTATTTCATAGTGTTGCCACAACTTTGTACCCCCACCTGACTTCCACTGCTGGAACCTTTTGGAAATAAAAGCCAGGAAAGGCAGTAGACTCTGAAAACAGGATAATATGCAAACTGCAGTGTCCAGCAGAGATGTAGTATAAAATAAATTTATAATTTTGTTTCCAGACAAAGACTACTGGAGGAAAATCCATATAGTACTCAGTTTTTGGGGTATTTTAGTTTCTTAAATACTACCACCTAAAAAAGTGCAGTTACCAAGAAGTCTCAGTAATAGCAATAACTACTCCTGAAATAATGGTTAAAAATTGAGTATCCTCTGGACTTGAAACCAAACTAACACTAAAAAAAAAATTATAACTGTATTTTTCAAAATAATCCAGGCATCTACTCTGCATGTCAGTTGCAATCCACTACTAATACATCAGAGCAGTCCTATCTCCAGCACACAAGCCAAGCACTCTCTAGGCCTCCTGACAGCTCTAATCCCAAAGCCTCTGGTCCACCAAAACTCAAATACTCATAAAAGATCAAAGTCAGAGCTTGGAAATTCAGTACTGCTCATGTGGAACTTTGCATGCCCAACAGGACTATTTCACAGCCCTTTGTGGAACAAAGTTCTGATTAAGAACATTAGAAAAACAACAAAAAAAATCTAATTATAATTATGATTTTTAGTGCCACAAATTATTTTTTATTTCAGATTATTTGTATTATTATTAGTCTGCTGAATTATTTCATATGTGACATATTAAAATATTCTGTCTCAGCAAGTAAAAAGAACTAAAAAATTTTAAAAAAATTTACAACCTTTTAAGTTCTTCTCTTCCTCTTATAATTTATCTGAAGAACTCTTGGTTGAGCACCTCTGCAGGTTTTCATAAAGTTCATTGCATAGTCAATTACAAGGTCTGTGAAGTAATTCTCTCTCATTCCCAACCTATTGTTATAAAAACAAAAGATGAAATATGCCACAGTGAACAAACCCCCATCAAGAACTTGCAGGTTAATCTGGTGCTATAAATACAGCTTTAACATACATCCCAATCTCTTCCCCTGAACTTCCAGAAGAAAAAATAATCAGTATCTCAGTGGAAAGAAAAGGATATGAAGTTTTAGGAGATTGTTTTGTTTCTGGAATTTTTTTTAATTGAAACCTTGGTTTATCAGAGTAAAGCAGGCATTAACCTTGGCAGGATGGCTACTGTTACTCTGTTGTAGCCCCTCCCCACAGCAGTCAGCTATCAAAGCTGTCTGTGAGAAGCTGTCAAAAACTCTGTGCCATTCCTACTGGGAGTACAACTAAAAATACCAGCCCAAATTAGCAGTGTGCAAAGACAGTCATCAAGCACCTTAACACCTTCCTGGCAGAACACATGCAGAGCTTCTACTCAAGTTTTATTACCATGTACCTGAACAGGGTATCTGTATTGAACCACAACAGTTCAACCTATTTTTAGGTTACTGCTGGGAAAAACAAAAAAACAGCAAAACAACAGCAAAAGTACTAAAAGGAGCCTATTCCAAGAAGAGTTCCTCTCTCTTTCATATATCAATGCAATAGCTAATGTTGTCTTTTTCCTAAAGTGGAAATGAAACTCGAGATAATTTTAGTAAGGAGGTAATATAAAAAAGGATCTTTATTTGGAGGCTTTCAAGAGCAGTTATGAAAAGATATCCAGGAAAGTTCATCCCCTCCAGGGGTGAATACACATTTATAGGTTTTAGGAAATTAGCATAATTGATAAAAAGCACCAGTTAGGAGGACAAGTGGTGATGCAATTCCCCCCCAGGTCAAGCCCCTTCTCTGGAGCCCCACTTCAGCACTAGTTGTACTTTGTCCATGAAATGTATCTGGAAAAGTTGTTCTCAGCCTTGGTTCCCAGGAAGAACCAAGACAGCACAGAGCCTTGTACCTCATAGAGCTTGGAGCTCTGGAATTTGTTTTGTCCTTCTGCTTAGGGAAAGGCCATGGAAAACTACTGGGAAAACTAGTTACTTATACAATAGGCTACAGAGCTACAAATATATGTGTGAAGAATACAGAGAACATATAAAAGGAAAAAAAACCTGGCAAAACCCAAATGAGCATCACTACAAGTAGCACACTGATGTGTAGCCACTTTATCAGCATCTGCAATATCCTTTGGAAAAGGTGAAGTTTTGAGACACTAAGCTCTGCTGCACTGTCTTCATCTCCACAGACTCTTTTTACATTCCTATTACCAATAGACACTATTGAAAACACAGACCACATGTAGTCATGAAACTACTTATATCTCCTTCTGCAGCCACAGTTGCTCCTCTATTACTGCTTGTTTTTAACTTCCAAAATCCAGGTCTCCACTTATAACATGATTTTAATTACAGGAGCTGATGCAGATACCTGATTCAGAATTGCTCAGAACAGATGATGGCTGATAATTTATAGTTATTTGTGACACTGTTTCACCTTACTAGTTGAAAGGTTAGTTGGTTTTGCTTTTTTCCCCTGTGCCCATTTGTGTCAAAGCAACATCACACAGGAATGAGGCAGTTTGGGATTTTGCCAATTCAGAGGATGCTGCTGTTTGGCTGGGGTAGGAGAAGGGAACAGCTATTCACTGTGCCTCTGACCATTGGGAAATAGTGGCAACAAAGCCAGCACTCTGACTGTGAACCTGCCAAACATTTCATATCACTTTGGTGATATGAAATTACCTGATTGCTTTAACTGCCCTTTTTTCTGGGTTTAGCAGGGTCAGCTCTGGCTCCAACTCTACCTCTTTCCACTACACCTTCTATCAAATGGACGCACATCTAGACCTCTAACTGTGACGCTTATCCATAAAATCCTTTTATTTCCTTTCATTGTTTTAATCTCACTGTTCATCTCCTTGCCTCCAGGTAATGCCAATATCATTTCAAAGCCATTTTTAGTGCCACCCTTGATGCTGGAGTCTGAGCTATGCAGGCAGCTGAGCATCCCTATCTTCCCTTTTTCAGCACAACCAACAGCTTCATGGATTCACAGTGGAGAAGTGAGCAGCAGCAAATGCCCCATATACTACATGCCACCTCCTCCAGCTGTGCTGCTGCTGCCTCCTCTGCTTCCTGTCAGCAGCCAGCACTCAGATGAAGACCACACATTCATTTTAAAAAACCAGATAAAAGTATCAAAAACTCCAGTTCCCCTTCAAATTTAAATGAATTCAACTCTTCACTGAATCACCTCTGAGGATTATCTGGTTTACACATTTCAGGATAGAAGATAGTTACTTCTATTTTGTGTCATTTTCTTCTCGCTATATCCTTCAGATCTTCTAGGTGGCAGCTAACTCATGTTCAAGAGAAATGGGAAGAAGAAGGGAGTAATCACTATGCTTGTTCTCTGCTCTTCATTTCAAAGTTCTGTGGAACACTGTCTCTTACAATATTCCTCAGGTTGATTTACTAAAATATGAATATCGATCTAATATCGATACCCAACTGTGACGGACAAAAGACTCTCTAACAGCTTAAGTTAGAAAGTGTATGTTTATTACAATGCCGGGCAGCGCTGGGATATTTCCCTAATGAGCGCTACAAAGATCACAGGTGATTACAAAGCCTTTTATCCACAATAGTGTTGAATACACAAAATACAAATGCATATTCATACCCTTGTCACCTCCTCTTCTCCGCTTCGTATGCGAATTAACAAAAAGGCTATTAAGCATGCGTAGTTTGTTACCCAAAATGAGTTGGGGGTCTATTCTGGGGAGGGGTCACTAGAAATGAGGAAGTAAAATGAGTCTTCCTCGTTCTAACTTTTCAACCTTTTGCTGTGTCATGACTCATGGATCCTTGGTAGGACTCCCTGCTTCCTGTTTTCCAGGCCTATTTCAATAGGTTGTTTCTGAAAACAGGAGGTTTGCAATTGTTTTGCATTCCTGGGGTATTGATTAGCTTCTGCAAGGAAGCTTTACACAAACAGAGTTGACAAGCAATGAGTGATTTGATCCGGGATAACTTATCTGAAATCCGGTCTCTTTTTAACCATCCTCTAAGTTTTAACTGATTTCCGCAAAGCTTATCTTTTCAGCTAAGTCAGCAATAGACATAGTTTTTCTAAGGTCTTCAAAATTAGTGTCTCAAGGTAAAGCTCTGCAAGGCTCTGACAAACTGCTTTGCTCAAAGAGCCATGGGCTGCCTGTGCTAGCAGTGCCTCCAGCCCTCAGCAGCAGCTTCTTCTCCTCTCCTTGCAGTGTCTGGCTCATCAAGGGAGGGTAAAAACACCTTTTTCCTTCTGCAGAGGCAGCACATCAGCTGCTGCTGCAACCCTGCAGTGCAGAACACGTGCCCCACATGGACTGCAAGACTTTCAGCACAGTCTCTGCCATCACAGCAGCAAACACAGCACCAAAACTGCTCATTCATGTGTGAAACAGTGTAGTAAGCATTTTAGCTAATCAATCTTGGACTGATTTAGTTACAAATTTTCAGGTGTAAGGGATTCTGAATCCAGGCTCTCTCAGTTCAGGTACCAGTGCTAAAGGCTTTGCTTTAGCTGAGGTAGAAACGCTCATCAGGATGTTGTGGTATAGCTCAAGATTTTGGCATTCAAACAGACAGGGTGGAATAGTTACTGTAGTTAGCAGTCCATCAATAAGCTATGATCTAATTTAAAGTGACATTTTTACAGTTCTTGCAGAAACAGGATAATTAGTGGGTCAGCTTTTTAATAAAATATGACAGGAGTTTTTAATAAGATATTTTTCTTTCTTATATTCTTATTAGAAATAATTAGAAATTTAATTAACAATTGATGATCAGACTCACTGATGAAGCCATTACAATCCATGTATAAAACAGGCTAAAAAAGGCCTAAGGCTAAAACAGTCCCTAAAAGTAAACTTACATTAAGGCAAAAATCCTACAGACAAGATTCTCAACTTGAGTTGAAGCTATCCTTCTTTGTAACAGAGTAGCATTGGCTTCCACAAACAGTTATGGCCTTACACTTCCTGAGTAGAGAGTTAGGTCTCTTGCAGTCTAACATTCCTTGTGAGCATCTTCTACTCTCTGGTCAAAAAGGAACTACTAGAGTTAAAAATACTTCAAAGTATCTGACTGCATTCTGAAGTTGTTTCACCTAGCAGTGAGAGCTGTCTCTCATGTATTGTGTGTAAAAATCAGGATCTAAACAAACCTTATTATTTGAGAAAAAATCACAACAGCAGCAGAACAATGGCTATACAACAATGACTCAAGTGACAATTTAATAAAATACTAATAATTCTTCACTCAATTACCAGTTTGCAGGAGTCTGGGATAGCTGAACTTCCTTCTAAAAAAATATCAACCAAACAGCAAATCTCATTGGAGAAGAAAAAACAAAGATGGTTATTTCTCTACTATTCAGAATGAGGAGAAGCTTCAGCAGGCATAGGAACAATTCACTGATGCTTGTATGTCATTTTGAAGAAATAAAGCTCATGCTTTGATCACCAGAATTACACCACTCACTCAAAAACTTAATTTAAACTGCCTGCAGTTAGGAAATTAAAACATAATTTTTAATAACTGAAGTGCGCAGAAGTCAGCTTGAGACTCTCAAGGCAAAGGAGAATAAATCAATAAAGATATCAACAGCCCATCCTCCTTACCCTCCACTCCTGGTACCATCAATCTGTCCTAGATCAATTATTGAGATATCTTCCTGCATGGCCTTGTTAGCACAACTCAGGGTGTTACAAGGGTAGCTTATCCCCCCCATTTGGCTTGGGTAGGGGATTTCAGGCATGGGTGGTTATGACCATATGTGCAACGTGACGAGACCTCCATCAGCACAATTTCCACAGCCACACAAAATCCATCCCAGGCACCACAAACATGGAGGATACTAATGGAAAGTAGGGAGAGCTCTCCTTTCACTACAGGAAAATGTCTGAGGCCTGGCATGGACTACTATATGTGCGTCATTGATTTCTACCCAAAATCAAATTACTTCATCTCTTGATTGATTATCACAGTGGCAGGAATACACCACAAGGTACAAGAAAAAAAGTTGGAGTGATCCTTGACTTCCCATAGGGTACCTTCAGGACAACTGGCCACAGAACCTACAGATATGAATCAGAAGGGATTTATAGTCTATTTTAGCTTTTTTGTGCTTTTAAACTTTTACAGAGATGGGGAACACAAATAAATTATGACTCAGTAAATAAGCCAGAAACTTGTAATGTGGAGCCACTGAAATTCTGGAGTTCTGCACAGATTTCTTCCCCTAGGTTAGCAATCACTTATTCTGAGTGCAGGAATACCAACACTGGAAAAGGCATTAGGTGCCAATTTCTTTAGATTACAAGATCATTTAAAGTTCAGATCTAGCATTAGTCCTGAATAATATGTTATTGTTATGAGGAAAGCTAAGAATTAATTCATGCCTGTGATGATATTTTATATAAATCGCTGAAAGTTAAATATAGTGAATATACTAAGCACTCCTCGCCTTGGTAAAACTCAGATTGCAAAACCCAAACTCAGGGAAACTTCATTTGCATTTGAAGACACAGGGCGAAGTAACACCTTTTTGGAGTGAGGCAACGCCACAACGATGAAGATAAGAATGATCATCACCCCCTGACAAGATAACGATGCCATCTGGACAACATCACCAGACCCGGATAGAAACACAAAGGGCTTCCAATAAGCCCAAGAAGGACTATTCAACGCGAGCAGAGAAGAATAGAAAACACCGGATACCGGACAGTTGAATAGATTTACATCACTGGGTCCAGCCTGAGGGCACAAAAACTGTATAAAACCCAAGCTCCAGCAGCAGTTTCTCGTGAACCAGGGGAGGGCTGTTTGCCAGATAGACCGCTGAACCGACCCTGTTCACCGGTGTCGACCCCCGGGCTCGGCATCTCTTTTTATTTTTATTTTAGTAGTAGATTTTTACTTCTTTGCAACCAAATTGTCATTAATAAATTTCTTTATATAAAACAGTTCGGCTATTTTCGCTTATAACAGTTATGATCAGTTACCAACCTTTTTTTTTTTTTTTTTTTTTTTTGTAATAGCTTTAGGCCTATAAAGCCTCTGGTTTAGCACAGGCTAGGAAGATGACCATGACCATTTTCTTCCATCTGTGTATTTTAACCTGGCAGGGACACTCAACATGCAATTACACTATAAAATTATACAAAACAATTTTCATGCCAGTCTCTCTGTATTTCTGTGAAGAAACATGAAAGCCACTTATAAAACAATTTCAAATACCAACTGTCAATCTGCTTGCAACACCAAAGAAGCAACCCTTGTTTAATCTCACATTATGGATCCTGCTGCCTGGAACTCTAAGTGTTTGATCTACCCATTCAGTTTGCTTTACTTTTCGTGACTTGGCTCAGACATATCAGTCTGCACTGAATCAGGCCTGCCACCTTCTAAGGGAGAATTGTATATTAGTAACATTCATTTCCCTTCCTTCATTGATTAAAAGCTGTGGTTTGTTCCTTCATTGTCTGTGTGATGATGTTGACTATTCCCCAGAACATTTCTTGCAATGCCACCAGCATTTGAGGATATATTACCCAAATGTAAATAGAAACTATATCATTCTGGAAAGTGAAGATAGAGCTGAGGACACCAGCCATATTGATTTTTATTGTGTTTGTCTGTCTCTTTATATCTCTGAAAATCCCTAGTGTTTCTGATATTACTTTCTAACAGTGCATTTTTCCTGTTTCCCACTGAAATAAATGTCAGCAGATGACAACTTAGTCTTTGTTGTTGCCGTTTGGTAATTTAACTGCACTAAATAAGGAACAGAATCTGATTGCAGAATCTTTTTGCACTAGCTCTGTGTTATCTTAACTTTTTTTTCTGCTGTCTTACTAGGTTGAAGATCAAAAGCGTAAATGGTAAACCTGTTATCAGCTTGTAGTTCAGCATTAACCACTTAAACTGTGACTCAGCAACTTTGCAAAGATGACAGGTAAGGCTTATATAAGAATGACAGTTTTGGCAAACATGATTAACTGCTTAGATTTAAGGGGTTTTGACAAGATTATCTAGGGGAAATATAAATAAACAGTCCAGCACATTATGCAGAATCACAGAATCATTTAGGTTGGAAAAGACATTTAAGATCAAGTCCAAGCATTACCCACTACATTCTGTAGTATTCCCAGCAATGTAAACTAATTTCTGCCTATTTTCTTGTACAAGACCAACTTTTTTGTCCTGTGCTGCCAACTCTTCTGTTTATTTTGGACTGTGCCTTTGGTGTATAAACCATCCGTAGGGTTGGTTCAGCCTCCCTGTTCACCTCAAGACTAAATACCTCAGTTCTGGTCCTCTGTTCTTTTTAGCCCCTAATCCCATTTATACTGTTATACTGTATTTCCAGATGTCCTTTAGAAATAAACATAAAGACTAAGAGAGCCACAGCACCTTAAAAGAGGAGTTATGCTGCCTCTGGTGGTTTTTTTAACCACCATTTCCTCACCTCGTTCACAGCGGATGCAGACTGTTCTGGAGGAGTCTCATGGGGCTCCAGGTCAGTGAATATGCTGGTGGGGGAACATGGTCTAAGATCAGCCCTAAGGGTAGGAAACAAGCTATATCAATTCCTCTTTAAAATAATTTAATAAAAATAAGCATAAATTAGCAAAGAAATCATATGCACCTCAGCACTGTTGATTACCCTAACAGTTTATAGTAGCTGTTCTAGATCTTGAGTAGCTCTGAGAACTAGGCCCAATACATAAGCAAAGCAAATTTTTAATACCTATAGGAAACCAGAAACCCCAAATGCTAATGTCTGCAAGTAAAACAGAAGATTCAGTGGCTAAAAATTTAAATGGTTGCTAGTAAGCCACATGCCTTAAGACTTTATCAAGGCACTGTCAAATCAGAGACAATTACGTTTTTGATCTTGCATGAAGTTGTCACCCGTCACCTTAGATATTCATTTTTATTTATTGCAGCTTCATCTCTTGTGCAATGAGTGACTCAGGCTGCTCCAGGATCCAGCATCTTTCACAGTAATGGGTTCACTAAAGCTGTAGCACTGCTCTTGGCTTCTGCTCAGCAGTTGGCCTGAGGTTACAAACTGTACTGTTTATTGAGCCTCATTAAAACCACTGTCATGTGGAATCAGCTTAGCTTGGCTTTAAGAAAATGTAGAATTGCCTAAATGGGCAATTCCTTTTGTAGTCAGAATGCTAAGTTTGTACCATATTGCAGTGATTCTAATAATGATTTTAATCCTATTCCATGAGCAATAAATGGTCATACGTGTTCGTTGGTTTAAAACCTGACTCTGCAAAAGTAGTAATTATACTAAAATAATTTGAAGTTGGCTTGCAATTAATGTTGAAAAACAATATCAGTCTAAGCAACAAAACTCAAATCCTAATCACACAGGAGCTGTAAATGCATAGTATGAGTCCAATACTTTTGGCAAGAAACCAAGGAAGTATTTTAAATTTCATATTTAATGTTCAGTTTATCTAGACTGGCCCAGAATATTTATTGAGCTGTTATCTCACATACTATAACGCAGTGATAAAGTGGGTTCTGCATGAGTGCTATTAAATATCCTCAATGTGGCATTACAGCTGGTAGCCTTTTTGTAAAACAAGACCTTAGCAGCTTGTGATATATTGTACAGTAATTGATATAACAAGCCTGTGATATATTATCATAGTGTTCCTGCTCCAGAAGCGGCGCTGGCTTCTTGGAGATACTGAGGAGAAAAAAACTTCCTCCCAATATTCCATTAGAACTATTTTATTGGTCCATCCAGAAAGGAAGTGTTTGAAAAGAAGTATGACAGAAAGGAGTATCTAAGCAATCATTATAATGATGCAACATGGTTAACAGTTTTAAAGGGGCAAGAGGGACAGGTTTAATAAACATTTCTAAGCCTTTTTGCTATCATAAATTGTGATAAAAACAAAAGAGAAAGAATGAAGTCAAGCTACAATAAGGAGATAATTCTGAGCAATAACATCAATTAACAAAGAAACCATCCAGGCATTGAACTTGCTTCTGCTAACATCAGCAGCAAAATCCTTGGCAATTTTGTAATATGACATCCAATGCAGGGAAATTAAAACTTCCTTATCAAACTAGATGCTGCAGTAATTTCCTCTGGGAACAAGGCTCTTTCTTTCTGAAGTTATTCCTATTATAGAGTATATTTAAATGAATTTTCACTTACACAGAGAATGGACTTCCCTCTCTTGTGTTACCCAAAACTATTCAGAGCTGGGACTTAGCATTAACTTATGTAACTTATAGATGAAAGTCTAATCTCATGACCAGAAAGCCCACTGTTAACTCACTGGGCAATGCCAGTGAAGGGAGAGTGGAGAACAGAAACAAGAATAAACGTATGTTTGGTGTCCTTGGGGTATAGCCACTGGGAAGCATTACCATATTCTCATGGACCCAAATTACCTCCATAACTTGTCGACCCATCTTCTTCATATTCTTTCTTTGAATTCTCTTCACTTTATCAGTTTTCACATTCTTTCCTGTAACTTCCAGGGTATTGATCTGAACTACTAAACATATATGAAAAGAAGACTACTAAACATATGTGCCCATCAGAAAAAAATCAGACATATTAATTTCATCTTGTATAGGGAATACTTGATTGCTTCTACATTTCTGTGTGACTATTTTAAGTCCAGACATAAAATCGGAGAAAGACTGTGAAAATTCTCTGCTAGCTTGCTCACAGGGGAAAATGTAGTACTTTCCTTCTCCTTTTATTCTGAGTTACATTTTTGTTTGTTACAAAGTGAATTTAAGACACAATAGTGCATCAGGAATTAGCTCTTCCAATGTGACATTATCTTTACACTTAATCCAATGTTTTTCTGACTGCTTAAATTTAATGCCATTATGGTTCTTAGCTGTAAATCATACTCTCCAGTAATCATGGTTTGCAACTATGAAGTAACCAGATCAATTCAAGTATCCTTTTTCCAGATGAAAATCAGAACCTAGAGGAAGAAGTGAGTCCAGCATGGCTTATTATTCTCCACTAACCCAGCAGGCCAGAAAGAACTGTGAGAAAATGAATGCAAAACTCTTCAATGTCACATTTGATATAATGATATGAATCTTGTCTTTTCCTTTTCCTGTTTGAAAAGTTATGCAAATTTCTTTTCATCTCTCTATCACTATGATCATTTCAAATGAACAGTAATATGATAGTCTGTTTTATGGCCTCTTTAGTATATTCTTAAAAGTCTAGGCTTTCTTTTTTTGTTACTGTATCAAAAGTGGCTATTATTAAACTCTAAAAGAGAGCTTAAAAGTCAGTAATTTTAATGAAAGAAATCAAGAAAACTGTAACAATCCCACTCCACCTCATGGTGACACATAAAAGCAACACATAAAAAAGAATTGGCAAGTTTAAAAGCAGAGAGATGATGGAGATGGCTATGCAGGAAGCAGTAATAAAGCAGCACTTCAGCACTGAAAACCTCAACTGTCCTTTCATTAGCTAAATGAAGCAAACATTTAACTATTGTTTAAAAACAAAACACAAATAATTAAGAAAAATCCTGATTTTCCTCTTCTATTAGATGAAGTAGTTCTATGCTGAAATAAAAAGGCACACCCTCTTTATGACCCAAGAAAATCTAAAACAAAACTAAAGAGGTAAAAATAGCAATACATGTGTTTATCTTGTGAGTAAATTTTCATTCAGTTGTATTTAAACACCTCACACAGAAGTATGAATTCTTATGTTTTGATTGTGGTCCATTACTATGGCAGATGAAATGCCAGCTAACGTGAGTCATTAGACCTTCATCAAACAAGCTCTTCCTTCACTGCAGAAATGGAATGGATGGAGTGGTAGGCTGTAACTATGATGTCTGCAGTCTCCTCTTTGCTTGGCCATGACTTTAGAAGCAACCTTGGCAGACCATAAGGTTTCTAGAATGGTATATCACTTTCAGCCACTTTTTTCTAGCATGAGTTGTGTGATTTAGCCCCCATCGCATAACAAGAAACAAAACACCACAAAATCCAGCGTAAAAAAACACTGTGAGAACAGGGTTCCTATTACTGACAAGCAGCCAGCATCCATAAGCAAAACCCAAAAAAAGCTTCTTCCAGACCTTTGTCAGCCAGAAGTTTCATTCCTTGATCAGTAGGGATTTTTCCTGTAATCCTTAGAAAAAACATCACACTGCCTTCTCAAAATCCTTAGTGTTGCTTTACTGCTGACTAATGTGAAGGCCTTTTTGAACTCCCTAGAAATTTTGTCTCTGTGACATCAGCTCCACAGGTTAATTAACTTTTTGTGTTAAAAAAACACATGTATTTTCAGTAGATATAAACAATCACCTTTTAAATTCTTTGAAAAGTTTGGGGCCCTAAGTATGACTCACAGCATAAAATGCACTAGGGCAAAGTGGATTTAGGTAGCCTTCCCTCTCTGCTTTTCTTCCTTTTCAGTTACCTTCTTCATTCTGTGGTCCACTATTCAGTTTTCCCTTTTGTACTTTTGCTTCAATTTTATTTTCTAAACAAATACTTAGAAGAAAACTAAAACTTATTACTATGATGTAAGACAACTGGAGTGTTTTCCTCATATTTTAAAAACTGCCATTTCTTATGTCCTATGTCTTTCCTTAATAAATAATCCTGAGTCTATTCATTTTTCTAGAGCTGTCAAAATATTTGTACATATGTAACTTCTCTGTTCCTAATTTTCATTCACTCCCCACTCCTTTCACCTCTCTTTTCTTCATCTCCTTTCTTTATTCACTCAGTCTTCTTCTTGGCCCTCATTTATTCACAGTAGCACAGTGAGGAAAAAAAGCGAGCAGAGTACTTACAATGAACTAGTTGTGCTCAGAAAAGAATACTAGAAAATTTTATGTCCATTTAATGACAAAAAGATTCAGAAATAATTAGCATCTGCAGGTCTGTGTGGCACTGAGATATAAGATGCAGTTCTGGCTGAACAAAGCCCTCCTCTCCCTAAGAACCCCTGGGATAGGCATGGATAACAGCAGTGCCCATTGAAAGTCCAGGATCCCCATGACCACAAGCCATGCCATCCACATTACAGAAAACATCTGTCATTATTTTCACCTCATCTATCATGGTCTTCAGAAGCAAAAGACTCTGCACAAGCACAGTGAGAGACAGAAATCTGAGCCATACACTAGATTTGGTATGTTTACTAAATACTGAATTTAAAGGTGGATATTAGATGGCTATGATAAATGAATCCTCTATCTGCCAAACATTTTAAAAAATTGATATCCATCCTGAAGAGCACATGTAAATCCAGATTTTTGCATGGCAGAAAGCTGCCCTTCCTACATTAATGAAAAAACTGGAGGACATTATTTTACTCTTGAATGCACCAAGCAGCTTCTGTTGAAGCTAATGTACTACTCACAGTGGTAACCGCTGCTCTTCATAATAACCAGCTGTGGTCACTGGGTACTTTAGATAACACTCCACAGTTGTGTAACACCCCATACATCTCATAATAAGTGCCATACTTTGTGGCACTCTGCCATGGCCTGGGCAGCACTACTGGGCTTTGGGCAGAACATATAGCTACTCTGTACTTTGACACCTACCCACAAAACAGAGCAGGCCACTCTGTGGGAAGCTGAGAGTGTATATCTATTCTACCTATGATTCTCAATTCCTGAGTCCTACAGATTCTTTCTGAAGCCAAATGTAATCACTACTTCTTTACATCCAAAGCATACTCATAGAGGACACCTCTCACCTTTTTGCTTTCCTATCTACTAAAGCAACTATTTCACTACCATTATGTACAGAAAAAAGGGACAGGGCTTTTTAAATAGCATACAAATATAACTCTACACTTCAGGAGGAAAAGAAAACAGAAACACTGCACTGCAAAAATATTAGAATACACATAATTTTCAAAAGTTCCCAAATATCTGACAGTAGGAATGAGATTTTTACCTACATAATGTAATTTCTTATTTTTCTTATATTCCCATATCCTTGCTTTTACTAAAATGCAATGTTTTAAATTAAAAGGCCTCAGCTTCTTCTCTTCTTAGGAGAGATTCCACTGGGAAGGGAAGAGTAATGCCTGAAACAAAGTGGCAGCAGACTATTCTGATAGCTATTTCTGATCTGACTTTAGCTGAGAGGACCCACCTGGCTCAAGGGGTTACGTCTCACATCTAGTGGCATGAGGGCACAGAGATCTCTCACAAGAAAAGGAAAAATGATGCTGCAAATACATGCCTGAAATTTCTGGAGATTTGTGAGGCTGTAATATTGCTAGAAGTCACAGGCCATCTGCCTTTACATACATAAATCTGAGAGATTTTCATGAAGAAGGTACAGCATACAATTAAACCCTTTTTCAGGCATTACAAAGAAAGCCATTTGATCTTGTCACAACACTAATGCCTCAAAACATGACTTCACTTGGCTATTCCTGGCCGATTGTCTCCAGCTAATGATACAAGCAGGAAGGACCATCTGAGAAATCCTTAATCAAAACACTAATTGAAAATGTGTTATATCCACAGGTCAAGGTCGACTTTTTCCTTATGAAACACATACAAGACAGCCAAAAGGACAATTTATTTAAATCAATTAGTAATACCTGCAATGATTTACTGCAATAATAGAGCAACATGCACATTTAAAAGAAGCATATCTCCTCATCTACGTTACAAAGCTCTTTAAAATAGAGCCAGGACAGCATCCAGTTCCCTTTGGTACCAGTAAATAGTTTGAAGGTTGAAATTACATTCTCTGTTGATCACTGGAAGACAGGGATGGGGGCAGACTATTGAAAAATTTCAGTGTCCTTTTGGCTGCCTTCCAGTCCCATCTCTAAGTGGCTGCTATTCTATTTAATGTAACTGGAGTCTACCTTAGGATGAGTATCTTTCTTCCTGACAGTTTTTGTTCTTTTTCAAGGCAGGGGAACAGCCACAGACCAAAAAAGACTGCCTCTTGAAGCCTCAGATGAAGAGCTCAGGAATGGAATGAACATGGTCAAAATGCTGCTGCATGACTGTCTTGTAAACACTTTCACTGAAAATGCAGATGATATAATAACTGAGGTTCAGAGAATCCCAGAGACAGAAATGTTTTTCAGTTGAAAAGATTTTAAAACAGCAATTGGTTTTGAGGAAAATCTATTCCATAGCTGCAATACATGATAAGTCATAAAAAGATACAGTCTTACTGAAAGATTATAAGCTGTAACTGATTCTTGTAGGAACAATGCAAGCATTTTCAATATAGACACATGCTAAACAGGCTAGTTGCATATAAGAGCTTCAGACTTAATCTGGGATTCAAGAACAAAACCCAACCTGCTTAAAAGGTCTTCAAAACCTTCACCCATAAAAGGTTATATAAATTCTCTAAGTGGACAGCCCTGGGTTAATAGCTAACATAATTATACCTTGTTTGTGCTGACCACATAGCAAAGTTATGGCAGTGCACAGGTTCAATTCACACATATCAGTCTGTGTCTAACCCACAGTGCCCTTGAGGCACACACTACACATACAAGGGCACGTTCCACCATGAGATTGTTTTTCATGGCTACTGGTTCCAAAATTAGCCAAGCCCCAAACTGACCAATTTCTGCAGGTAGA
Organism: Acrocephalus scirpaceus scirpaceus; assembly: GCA_910950805.1. Taxonomy (NCBI): domain Eukaryota; kingdom Metazoa; phylum Chordata; class Aves; order Passeriformes; family Sylviidae; genus Acrocephalus; species Acrocephalus scirpaceus. Next base: position 18,762,068 of record OU383773.1, read on the forward strand.
GTTACAAACTTCCCTGGCCTTCAGGCTTCACCAATTACCGGTGCTCCTCATGGACCTTCTTCCTGCTCTGCACTGCAGATACTTGTGCAGCACAGCGGCTCTGAGGCACACAATAAATTGGTACCTTCTGCTTGTTTTATCTGCAAGAAGCAAAACACTAAGGAGTTTAGCAGACATTTATGCTCCCCAAAATAGCCAGGACTGATTCATATTTACCCTGACTCACATAAGTTACCACAATCACATTACTTTCAGCAAAAGCATCAGTTAAAAGGAATTTGTGTCAGGGCCACAAGCAAAGAACTATTCCATTACAGCATGCCTGTGCTGGGAAGTTGTTAACATCTTCAGCAATTCCCTTAGGAAATGTCAACAGCAGCACCAGAAAAAAGCAAACATATTTGTTTGTCTAAATATTAAGAAGAGCCTGGAACAGTTTCTAAAATGTCAACAAGAAAACCACACTCCAAACCAGCATGATTTCTTTTTGTTGCAAACATAAATAGTTCTTATGTTAGCTTGGAACACAGTCAATGGGGAGTCAGCCTGGGTACCAGAGTGAAGCAGATACTCCTCTTCACTGTGTGCAAGGAACATATTAATCATGCAAATAAAAAGCCTTTTGAGGGAAGGAAGAAAAGATACTATGTCTCTTTGGGATAAGAAAAGTAAACATGCAAATATCATGCTTATAGAAAAAGAGGGAAGTCTAAGGAATGGCTAATATTTGACAGCTACTGTGTTACTGTTTCCTGTACACAGTGAAGGGTGAAGTATCTTGCACATAATGTATTGCTAATTTCTTTTACATACTGCATAACATAGTCACAAGACTCTAGTATTGACAGTTGCATTAACAAAACCCACTTTCCAAATGTACAACGCTCTTAAGAAACCTTCCACATTTTATAATACGTTAATCATTATTCAATACTTTAGTGTTCTTATTACATAACAGATGTGATATAATGTCATTGTTATTCTCTTTATCTTTGCTGTGTGATAATTAGCAGTGCTGCACTCACTGGCTGCACTATTTTTTTTATTGCAAACAGACCCATATGAAATTAACTAGAGGTTCATTCCCTCTGCACCCCAGAAAAAACATTCACTTGTGTATCAGAGATCAAGTGGCTGCCGATCCCATCCATGCCATCTGGAGAGGAGAGAAAGGCTGCAGTGTTCAAAAGGAGTTGTCAAGCATAGCTAATATCCAGTACCAACAGGCCTGGGATTTACTCTTTCCATAGAATTTTAGTAAGTAGAAAGTGGCTTTATGACATGGAAATAGAAACTGAGCCACAGTCAGGTACTGTCCTTTATTCAAAGCTTGTTTATTACCCTGCAAAACATCTGGAAAAGACAATCACCTGCAACACTCTAGATAATCCCATATGGTTCTCCCTTCTCTAGCTAGCACAAGGCAAGCCCTTCTTGAACTGTCCCTTCACTAAATCCTCTGTTAGCTACATCCAGCTCTCCACTGCCAGGTCTACCAGCCAAACCCTATTTATCCCTGTTTAAGCTAAAATGTCTCTATCATGTCTCAGCCTTCCTGGAAACTGCCAAGAGAAGACATAGGGCCTCCACCACAATTATGTGATAAACTACTTTTGTCACTGGTTTTTCCACTTGAGAGTCTAGGATACACAACATCTGATTCATTTATCATAAATAATTGTCAATACTCCTACCGGTTCAATAGTTTGTTTGCTATTGCCTTTGTAAATAAGAACAGAACTTTAATAGAGTATAAATGTGCAGTTGTGCTTCAAGTATTTTAGGAATTTGCTATATAAAAGTAAAAATAAAGTCCCTGTTAACAATAAAATATAGTTATTCTGTCACTGTTAAGTTTCCATGCCTATCACAGCTCCAATGATTTACAGGTTCTTTTCTTTTTTCACTTTTCTTAACAAGCACAAAGATATTTTTCACTGCTGAATACTTGAGCTGGAAACTGAAAGTCAGGTTAGATGCTTACTCATCAATTAGTAATTAGGATTTTGCAGGTCAAGTTCTGCCTCAGTGTCATCTATCAAGTTACCTTTTACTGCAGCCGTGTTAAATACAAACCCTGTACTGATAATCATAAATGTAACTACTTCCATTCATGGGAGCTGATGGTTACCAGACAGAAAGAGGACAGGTTGGGAACAGAACTGAGCTCAGCTCTTCATCTGAATGTGTTCTAGTGAAAACAGACAAAAAATCCTCTGACTACCCCCAGAGATCTTAATGCCTTACCTTAAGTAGGAACAAAAGTCCACACCCATGACTTTTGTGAACAGCAGACATGAGACATAAAGACATAAAGACAGTTCTATCTTTTTGTTTTGAAGAACTCTTCAATTTCACTTGGAGTTAAAAGTATTAAGAAAAAAAAATAATCCAACTCAACAGGCAGCAATCACAGAGCAATGAGTTCTCTAGTTGGTGCTCCTGTTCCTGATGAGAAGTGATTTGTGAGGAAAGAGAAGCTGCATCGGCATCCATATACAGGGGATAGAAGGAATCCTACCTCCCCTGCCTCACACATTGATGCTGTATCTCTTCTGGATCCTGCTGATAACATATGCTCCTGAGACATCTTCTCTTATTATCACAGACAGTGCAGACATGTTATGCCAGCCTTCTCTAGTATTCCTGATCTCCTATAAACACCACATGGTTCCACACATTTAATCTGCTTTATGTCTTCAAAAGGAAGATATTGTTTGGGGAATTTATGGGAATGTACTTAATTCAAAGGAGGCTTATGAGCATTCTTGCTTATAAGGTGTTTTCAGGATGAGTTATCTAATAAGAAAGGCCCATTAAATTGAGTAAGATAATTCTCAACATACTTTGAATAGAGTAGATGATTACTGTTCTTTCTCACTTGTGCCCCTCAGATTTCTAATTCCCACTGGAACAGAGGGAATATGCCCAGAAAAAAGCTTTTATTACTATTCCTGCTTGTGACTACAACATGACTTGAAGTTCTGCTGCAAAGACAGCTGGCAGCTGAGACAACATGGTTCTGATGCAGAGCAGTCTCATTTCCAGCCTATAATCTCTTTCTGCTATTGATGTAAATATATTTTTCATATAAATGAGTTAGTGCTATCCCTAAAGATTACAGGGGGCAGGAAGAGAGCTTCCCCCCTTCTTGACAACATTTTGAGTCTATGTATCTCTTTATATTTCTCTTTGTGCAACCAAAAAAGTCCTGACAACAGGATTAGAGATACTTGTAAAGTTAAGCACATCTGCTTTTGCAGAACTAGGAGCAAAATGTGAAGTTATAAGAATAGTGAAAAGGCACAATTATTTGAAGTCAAGTCTATATTTAACCACATTTAATCTCATTATCACCCATATAACATGCTCCATTTTCTCCTTGGAAGGAGAGGCATCAGTCTTACTGGATACAGTAATTCTTTTTGAATACTTTCTGAATTCTTTCAGGGCCCTAGGGAGACACCTGAAACATAAGGAGGAAAGCAATTCTACTATTCAAAGACAGAAAAGCACTAAAGATTCCCTCACTTTGTGAGAAGCTTTACTTAAAGCAGGATAGAAACCCAAAATGCCCAAGGAAGGGCTACTGAGTAACAGGAGGGATAAGCAAAGGTGGGAGAGAGGCCTTTCATATCAAGGGATGTTGTGATGCCTTTTACCTCCAGTACTGGGGGTACTGGACCCAGCATTTAAATATATCAACTGCTGCTGTACACTGACAGCACTGCAAATCACTGATTAGGCTGGGCACCAGCATAAAGCAAATATGAGAGACTATCAACAATGATACCTTTTCCAAAGAGTTTCTTCTTCACTTGCTATCATCAGAATATGTACTCAGGAACCAGTAGAGCAAACCCTTTCAATGGGTAATACCAATGCACTTTACATCCCAGGGACTTTCTTTTTAGTAGATAGGAACACATCTGCTGGACCCAATCAACATCCTGCAACACAACAACCTCCAGCCTCAAGTCTGATGAGTCTGGATGTGCAATGGACAGCAGCTATGTAAATCTGTGCCAAAGCATGTGGGGAATACATACATCTTTTTAAATATGACATTTTTATTGAGGTTTTCAATTCACTTACTAGAGCTCAATTCAGTCAGTATGGCAACTGCATACCAAGTACCACTACATTCTGACCAGCAAGTCAGGCAGATCTGCAGATTTTTAGGGAACAGAGCTAATGCTACAGAGCATTAGCTCTGTAGGTAATCAAGTCCTGGGCCAAAAAATTCTCACTGTTAAGGGAAAGCTGTCCAGGAGTAGGCTTGACTAGATTCTTCACCAAGGTCACAGTATGTTTGGTATGCACTTAGTTATGCTTTCCTGTGTGCTCTACCAGTCTGGAAGCCAATGTGTAACGTTATCTTTATGACTTAGACTTGATTTAAAGTAAGACCTGTTTAGGTAATTTTCCAGCAATTCAAGACACATTCAGTCAGCTTTACGTCATCAATGTCTTGAAGCAGGGAACACAAGGTTTTGGAGCTGCTGGCTGAAGACCCAGACACCCCTGTGCTGACAGCAGAAAGAGTGTAGGTTGCAACTGCTGCTCATTCTGCTCATTACTACGTTATGAGTAGACTTTGATGGTTGAACTTCTGCCATCTGTAGTTCTGCTTAATGGACTCAGCCCATCTTGCTAGGTACCAAAGCTGGAAAAAGTCTATCTCTCTTCAGCCCACCAACTACTGTTTAGAAAAAACCAACCACCCAATCAAACAAACAGCACCACATTGGCTAAGACACTTATTTCAGCACATATAAACATGTTTTGTGACCTTTCCAGGGCCCTGTTTCTATAGAATTTAAATATATTACTAATTCTAAATATGAAAAAATTGCACCTTCCAGTAAGTCAACCAAGACTGCTAAAATGCATTACAACATAACTCCTGACTCCCAACACAACAAGAAGCATAACACTTCCAGTATGTTACAAGAATATTGATTATACAGGCTTGTCTTTTCATTCTGATAGGCTTCAGACAAGACCGCTTGTTGCCCTAGAATGAGTACAAGGATAAAAGTGCAAAGGTTCAGGACACACTACAGCATATCCAAGATACAGCATTAATACTCTCAATTCACAAGCATTGTTACATAAAATTGTGCAAAATTATGGCACATAATTTTAGGTTTAGGTTTGAGGGGACCTTTAGCTCTTACCTGCTCTAAAGTCTTGCTCAAAGCAAAGTCAGCTTTGACTCTGAAGTCAGGACAAGAGAGAGCCCTGTCCAGTCAACACTTGTGTGTCTCCAAGGAAGGGCATGGCCAGTAGGTCAAGACAAGTCATTATTTCCCTCAACTCAGCACCCATGACATGGCACCAAGTATTGGGCCCAGAACTTTGGGGTCCCCAGTGCAAGAAAGACACTGACAAACTGGAGCCAGAATTGGTTTCTCCATACAGAAGCAATAGTATCAAATAAAACCAGTACCTATTTTTGGCCAGTCTAGTAGAGACAGTCACCTTCTTTTGCCATTGGAAAATATTGCTTCTTAAGGTTCTAAGGAAGTATTATATAATTTAACATAAATTATTTAATTGATATTAGATTCATATCTAGTATCAATTTAATAATTTCTATTTAAAATAAAAATATTTTATTTGCCATTTCTGACAGTCAGTTTCTGGTTGTCCCATTTCAATTTTTTTTCTCTAGTAAGTTTATATTCCAAACAAAGACACTGTACTTTAACCTGATGCTTCCAAACAAGCACACCTCTTGCCTTTCATTAATTTACTTTTACTCCCAAATCCTGACCAAATTTGTAAATTTAGGTTCCTAGATTCAGTTTTCAAGCACATGATTTTTTTTGAAAAACATCTTCAGCAAGGAGACATACAATTTGTTTCAGTGTCACAGTCTCCTTTCAAATATCAGAGAACTCTTACCATGAATGAATTGTACATATCTCAGGGGGATTTTCATAGATATTACAGGAAACAAAGCCTTAAGCAATGTCCTTGTGAAACATACTGCATACCACATTTTTATTAATTTCTGTACAGCTTCAAATGTCTGCTTCATGGCTTATGGAATAGACGTGCAAAAGTACCTGCTTCTTTCTCAACACACTAACACTCAGAGAATGCAACAGCTGCATGTATAAATAAACATCAGTTATTATGGTTACCAGAGAGTCAACACAAAATACGTTTTCATTTGCAACAGTTTTTAACACCCACTGTGTGTAGAAAAACATTGTATTGCATCACTAAAAATATCTACAAATAGACAGTAACAGAGCCGTCACAGCGTCCCCCTGTGGGTCAGGATGGCCGAGCGGTCTAAGGCGCTGCGTTCAGGTCGCAGTCTCCCCTGGAGGCGTGGGTTCGAATCCCACTTCTGACAATTCGGTTTTGAGGTTGCGGCTGAGGATTTTGGCTTTGCCCACTTTGGAACAGAGAGGCTGAAGGAAGACTTAATCGCACTCCACAGTTTCCTGAGAAGGGAAAGGCAGAGGTGCTGCTTTTATCCTCCTGGTACCCACTGACAGGAGGTGCAGGAATGATTCAAAGCTGTGTCAGGAGAGGTCCAGACTGGACACTAGGAAGCACTTCTTTACTGAGAAGGAAATAAAAAACAGGAACAGGCTTTCCATCCAGGTGGTCAATGCCCCAAGCCTGTCAATGTTCTGGAGGCTTTAGGACAATCCACTTAAAAATATGCTTTAACATTTGATCAGCCCTAAATTGGTCAGCAGTTGATGATCACTGCAGGTCCCTGCCAACTGAACTTTCTATTCTATTCTGTTCTATTCTAAAATTTAAAAATGCTGTCTCAAATTAAAATGGAAAATCTAATTGTTTCAACCTAAAGCAGGGAGCAGTTTGTAGTGCAACCCCCAAAATCTGGTGGGGTTTTGCTTGCTCTCCACCACCATGGCTGCAGGCCAGGCACCTCACCTGTGCAGTGAGAAATGTTACTGCCCCAAGACTGGGCTTCTGCTGCTTTAGGGAGTGGCACTCACCAGCCAGGCAACCACCCGCATAGTTATGGTGCTTGCTTAAGTGGCAGGAGAAGGGGAGTGAGCAAATGTGAGCACAAAAAGCAGAGTGAGCACAAAAAGCAGAAGGCAAAAGCTCCCTCTCTCCCTCTTTTGTCAGAGGTGACTTGTTATTTTGGCTCCCTATGTTTTCTCAAACTACAGTTTCCAGCTCAATGTTAGATGCTTTTTTCTTACTTTTACTTGCTGTACAAAATAGTCTGGATATTGCTTTGTGTTCTTGATTTTTTTAAATTTAAAAACCTCTCAAAAGCAGATATGAATCAGTGAATGAATGAAATTTTCATGTAATATATTTAAATACACATTAAGTGAAATTCTAGAATATAAAGTATTTCTGAGAAAGAAGATCACAGTCAACAGTCACAAGAACATTCTTCCCATGAATGGAGACCAAGATTTTTAGTTACTGTTAAATATCCAGCACTGCAAACACTCAGCAGACATACAATAATGACCTCCAAAAACACGTAACACTAAATCATTATAAATGAGCTGCTAAAATAGGTGAATCAATGAATTATTCCAGGGGAAGAAACAAACTGAGGTAGTGTTTTAATTATGTGATAATAACATAAACTCTGACAAAGGTAACTAATTCCTTCCATCTGCAAGTACTACTAAAAAGTCCTTGAGTAGAGCTCTTACCTGCACAAAATACTTCTCTACCACATCTTGTATACAGAAGATATATACCTGTTTTTCTCCAAGACTTAACCCATGGGCTGGTGCTAATCCATTCATTCTTACTAGGCAAGCAGTAGTACAGGCTGTCAACGTATACAGAAATACTTTCATCTCCTCAACTGTTAAATTGTTTAATTCCACGTTCCTGACAGCAATTCTACCAGTACTGGAATTATGAAAGCAGCACAATTGCCTGTTATGAACACACAGAAAGCCCAACATGTCTGGATCTGCCAAACGTAACAAATCAATAGGCAGCCACCTAAATCAGTAACCCTGAACTGTGAAGTTGCAGGATGCAGAGCAGCATGGTCTTCCTATGGGATCCATTTCGGACAAAACCTGAAATCAACATCATCAAGTCCCACCAACACAATTTACAATAGCAGTATATTATCTACCTTATAGAGGCATCAATCAATATTATTAGAAGTAATTTGATATAAACTAAGAGTGTAGACTCTTCCTACAGTTTGAAGAAAAAATATAACTAAGGTAGATATATATATAGATATACACATAAACCATTAAATAATTGTATATCAGAAGATAAACAGTAACTTTGAGGTCTTGAACCTCCTTAGCTTCATTTCAATTATAATATGAATATTGAGATCATAAGAATCAGAACAGGTGTACCTACAGTATGAGACGGTTTGAGCATCCTAGATAACTGCAAATGAGAAGACCATTAAATAATTATGCATTCAAATACCTATTCAGGACTGTAGCTTTTTTCTACAATTCCTTCCTGATGCTACTTTGATCCCCACTGAGAGGCTTACATAGGGGGCAGAGAGAGAGAGAAGTACACAGGGCTCTGGCCACAAATCACAATAAGAAAATCCCTAATTCCAGTGGCAGTTCACAAGTTACTTCAGTGGTCCTAGGATTCATCCCATGATGCAAATCTGTGAAACAGCAGCAACGTTACAGATGCAGAGAGCCACAGGATAAAAACTCTGCAGCCTAGAACTCTTCATAGTTTGTAGTTAAGCACATTTCCATTCTAGCAACACATTGTAATGGGTAAATTATATATACAGATAAGATTTAATTTAGATTTTCAATATAATCACAAAATAAAACGTAATATTCTTGCAAGACAATTCTTCCGTAATTATGGACTATAAGAATGACCAAAACTAAAGGGGGGGGGGGGGGATAAATTCCAGGCCATCATAAACAGGAGACCATAGAACTTAATTAAGAAATCTTTGTATAAAGTTCAATTCTTTATTCTCAAGAAGATCATTTTTCCTGGATTAAAAGCCTGAACAGAACAAAATAATCTGTCAAATCCTTTATTGATATTATGTATGTAACAGTCACTTTTACACATATGCACCAAATTTTGGCAAAACACACAGAAACTGACAGAACTGACATAAACAAATTCTGTAGAGACAAGTCTCTTCCTATAATTTGCTTTCAGAAACTTTCACAAGATGGACTAGACAGAGTCTAAGGAGGTATTTGAAGGAAAGAAAAACAACTACTTAAAAAAAATCTGATTATCAGCATGTATGCTTGGTATTTCATAATGTCATGCTGATATCTGCACTCTTTTATATCCAAGCTATTTAGTGAGGCTAGGAAACTCTTCACATGAATATATGCAGCTCTGTAGTCAATTTAAAACTGAAATAATCATATTAGCTAGACAAGATCTTCAGACATAAATAACTTTCATTATTTAAGCACATGATCAGCTTTTTCTGAGATAGATACTGCATATATCTTAGCCATTGCAAGTCACAAGGATTGAGACCAAACTCTCAATATTTTCATATGCTGTGAATATTTCCTGTGAGAAAATGTCACAAGGTGAGAAGTACAGAAAGACAAAGAGCTCAGAATTTTTTCTCTCTATGGCATAGTGCATGAGGCAGAGCTTCTGATAAATAAGATACAGAGAATGGAAAAATCTTTTCTCTCTCTTTTTTTTTTTTTAGAGAGGGACTATACACTTTTTCAAACAAATGTATTTCAGGGTGCCAATCCAAACAGGAGGTAAAAGCCACAGAAAGATGTGCTTTACTAAAGGCCAGTTTGCTTTAAGGAAACCTCTATTAACCTTTAAATTAATAAGGAATAAGGATTCCCGTGCAGCTCCACCCAGAGCTGTACATGTGAGCAGAGCCCTTATTGACCAGAAGGGGAAGAACAGAGGCAGACACCACACTCTCTGTGAAATTCCCTTGAAGTGGTTTCAGGGAAATAGATAATTTTATGGCAAGCTGGGACTCTACCGTTACCACTACTGCACCATCCTACATGTGAGGATATTGCCACATCAAACTTATTCCTTCAGATGAAATTTTTTCTCACGAACAAATGGTTATCAGCAAACTTTCCTCATCCTGGTTTTATGAATGTTGCCTATGGACTAGGAGAGAATACAGAACAGCAGAGACCATCTCATATGTTCATCACAAAAGCATTAATGGATACTCAGATCTGATCTGATCTTGGCACTCAGCATGAGTCACTGAAAGACTGAAATAGATGGAAACTACTTCCAGTATTTCTCTCCTGACACCAAAGCCACACATCACTTTGAAAAGATTTAGATGAAGTTCAGACAAGTATATGCTAAGTATGTGGACACTGAGGGAGTTTTGAGACATCTCATTACTTCTACTGCTCATTAGTGGATAAGACAGTGTATTTCCAACACTTTGTGGTTTTCAAAGTTTTTTTTTAAACCAAAGTAAAAAAAATAATCAGGATACCACAGCTCACCTGCTCCCTTTGTCATTGAAGCAAACCTACACTTACAGTTCAAAGCACGTCTGAATTTGCGTGAATCTTACCGAGAAACAATCCATTACCAGCTGCTAATGACCTTTTTTTTTTTTCCTTAATGAATCTACCTTGAAAGGAATCTACCTGGGGTTCCATGTTGTTCACAGTTATTAAAACATGAAAATTGGACTAACTCTGTTAAGGACATTGATAGTTAATTCTGATGTTAATTAAATGCCAGCTTTATGAACTGGAACCAACTCAGACAATGCAAGTCAATTGTGGTATTAAAGATGATGCATGCAGCAGCTCATCTCTCAGTACAAGTGTCCTGGATCTCTACTGGCATAACTCATACTGCAGAGGGGCAGGCCCAAAGGGCAGTTTTGACATGAGGAAACAAAGGTGCTGGAAAGTGAAAGTAACACAGAGCTGTTTCTGATAGCATAGAGATCCTTGTGACAGCAGAGGCAAAAAGTTACCTGCCACAAGCCATGCTTGCATCTGGATCTCCTACAGACAGACACGGTCAGAATATGGGGCAGCTTGTAATTCTTTCTGCTGCTAGTGCTCTTCATAAAAATTATTGGATAAAACATAAACCAGTATTTTTTGGTAGGCGTGCCTGTCCTTAAGCCAGTCTTGCTACATTTGCAAAAGTCACATTCTCCTTTTAAAGGTAATGCTGTCTTTTTACTGTCAGCCAAACCATTAGTTGTTTGCTGTTAGAAAATAGGTAACCCTTATCACAGAGTGGTAATGTCACACTCATGTTTAACTGGAACTTAATTTCCTGTTCCTTCAGTGCTAGTGCCAGTGCCAGTGCTAGGCTCTGGCATCTCCCACTCTCCCCAGCACAGCACAGCTTTAGTTAGATGGTCCCCATTGCTGCTGCACAGCTACACAGACTCCTCACCAAAGCACCCAGGATCTTCAATGCCTCTGCAAAGAGGAGGCCCACCAGCCTTACATCATAGAACTGATAAGAAAACAAAACCTCATGCAAAATCTCAGTGTCAGGACTCTCCCTGGGCTGCCCTGCCTGGATCACAGGTGTAGCTCCATTGCCTCCTCTCCTAAATTATCTGTCCTCCATAGTTAGACTTACTCCTTATCTGCAGTCTAGCCAAATATGTTCTTAACATGCACTAGAACATCCATGCTGGATCAGACCAATGGTCAGCCTAGCTCAGCAACCTCTGAGATGGTGGCCAAGACCAGCCCTGAGACAGAAATCAATGCAGACAATGATAATCAGCAGGACAAACAGTAGGACAAAGCTTCATTGCTTTCAGAAATATGAGGTTCAGAGGTTTCTTATTGTAGAGGTATTTCTTTGTTTCATAGCCTGCAAGAGGGTCACTGGGGCTGGTGGGACCTCTTGGGATCCTCCCCACTCAGAGCCAGCTCAGAGCAGCAGATTGCTCAGGGCCATAGCCAGTTTTGATTGACTGCCAGGACAGAGACCATATCATCTTGTGACAAATTCTTTCAGTGTTTAACCACCTTCCCATTAAAAAAGTGGGGTTTGGACATTTTCTGAAAGTTTTAGCATTCTCATGCCACTGCAAAACATTCCAGAGCCCATCTGTGCACTGTCTTAGGAACTGTGTGCAAGCCAGTGTATGGGAAAAGGCAATGTACCTCATGTCTTCCTACACTCTGAACAGGACCACTGCTCTACCTTAATGTGAAGCGATGAATTTATAAAGGTTTTAAGACCATAGCAAAGGTTTTAAGACCACACTATTCATTACTTTAATTAAAATACTCTAAGATACATAATTTTTCTGGTTTCTGGACTTTCCCTATGTTGTTCATAAGGATTCCTGTCTTTGTCATGAGCTGTGGAGGCATCTAGCATTGCTCCATAATACCCAGAGAAAAAGATCATTCTGTTTACAACTAGTTTATCATAATAAATGCCAAAATATTTCTCATGTCTCACAGTAATAGAAGTCAGGTAAAATGCAATGATTTGCCAAAAGGTAAATAAAATTTTAATGCCATCTTCAGTTCTTGGAACTACTCTCATAGCTGTTTTGCTGTTACTGTGCATTTGTTGCATTTATTTCTCCCCCTACCACAAGACTCTCCATCTACTGTATACATTTGAAAGAAATATACAGGCCAAGAAGGAAGCTTTACCTATTCCAGTCTTCAGACTCACATTTTCATAACAATAGCAGGAACCGAGAAAGATATTAGAATAGAATTATAGAATTGTTTGGGTTGGAAGGGTCATATAGTTCCAATCCCCCTGCCATAGGCAGGGACACTTCCCACTACACCAGGGTGCCTCAAAGTCCCAAATGGCCTGGCCTTGAACACTTCCAAGCACCCACAACTTCTCTGGACAACTTGGTCCATGGTTTCAACATCTTCACAGTAAGGAATTACTTCTTAGTATCTAATCTAAACCTACCTCCTTGCAGTTTAAACACATTTAAACCCCTTGTTCTACCACTATACATCCTTGTAAAAAAATCCATCTCCAGCTCTTCCATAGCCCCTCTTTAGTAAAAAAATCCATCTCCAGCTCTTCCATATGCCCTCTTTAGGTGCTGAAAGGTGTTATGAGGTCTCCCTGGAGCCTTATCTTTTCCAGTTTGAACAGCCTCCAGTTCTCTCAGTCTGACTTCACAGAAGAGGTCTTCAGCCTTCTGACCATCTTTTCTTCTCTTCTCTGGACTTATTCCAATAGGTTAATTTCCTTTTTGTGTTGGGGACCCCAGGGCTGGACACAACATTCCAGGTGGGATGGAATTCTCTGATTCTCTCACAAGAACAGAGCCAAGGACCAGAATCCCCTCCATAGCCCTGCTGCCCATGCTGCTTTTGATGCAGCCCAGGACAAGTTTGGCTTTCTGGCATGCAAACCCACATTGTCAGCACATATTTAGCTATTGATCCACCAACACACCCAAGTCCTTTCCTCAGGTCTGCTTCCTCAGGACCTTGTACTTGGCCTTGTTGAACTTCATGGGGTTTGAATGGACCCACTTCTCAAGCCTGTCCATGCCCCTCTGGATGGCACCCCTTCCCTCCAGTATGTCAACCATGCCACACAGCTTGGTGTCATTGCCAAACTTGCCAAGAATGCCTTCAATCCCCCTGCCCATGTCACCAACAAAGCTGTTAAACAGCAGTGGTACAATACTGACCTCTGCAAAATGCCACTTGTCACTGCTCTGCACATAGATATTGAGTGCTTGACAGCAGCTTTTTGAGTTTGAACAACCAGCCAGCTCCTTACCCACCAAGTAGTGCATCCATCAAATTCATGTTTCTCCATGTTAGAGCCAAAGGATGTCATGTGGGACAGTGTCAGATACTTGGCACAAGTCCCAGTAGATGACATCTGTTGCTCTTCCTTTATCTACCAACACTGTAACTAAGTCATAGAAGGCCACCAAATTTTTCAGGCATGATTTGCTCTTAGAGAAACTATGTTGTCTGTCACCAATCACATCCTTATTTTGCATGTGCCTTAGCACAGTTTCTAGGAGAATCTGCTCCATGATCTTGCCAGGCATAGAGGTGAGACCGACTGGCCTGCAGTTCCTCAGGTCTCTTTTTTTTCCTTTTTAAAACTAAGGGTCATGTTCCCCCTTTCCAGTCAGTGGGAACTTCACCAGACTGCCATGACTTCTCGAGTATTATGAATAGCGGCTTAGAAACTTCTCTGAGAACTCACTCAGATCACATGGATGCATGTCATTAGGTCCCATGGACTTGGGCACCTTCCTTACATGGTCTTGAACCTGATGTTCTCCTCCAGCATGTGGTTCTTCATTCTCTTGGCTCCTGCCTTTGCTTTCTGTGACTTGGGCAGTGTGGCTGGAGCACTTGGTGAAGACTGAGTCAAAGGATGCATTGGATAGATACCTCAACCTTCTCCATACCCTAGGTAACAAGGTCACCCATTTCTGTGGGTCTGATACTTCTGAGCCTGAGAGAATTTTTTAGCTTGTTAGTAGCTGTTAAGTCTTTTCCAAGGGAAATCTTCTCAACAAGTGTCTTTCTCAAAACAATCTTGTATAAATAGCTACTTTTTCTCATAATAGCTTTGCCCAGCTGGTGTTTTTCTGCTTCTGTAGTTTAACCAATAGAATTAGAGAGGTGTCGTTCCTATACACCAATCATGTTCATTTTGTATCATAACATCTTATAAATAGTAGGAAGAATTAGAAAAATAAAGCCTTCTAATGCTAATAAAGTTCTTCATCCTTATTTTGTGTCCAACAGGAACACATTTCCTTCTGGAGAAGGCCCACAATTTCCCTAGTCTGTCTTTTATTACTGATGTTCATATAGAAACATTTCTTGTTGCCCTTGGTGTTCCTGACTAGATTTGATTCTATCAGGGTTTTAGTTTTCCACACTTGACCCCTGGATTGCCCAGACAATTTCTCTGTATTCCTCCCAAGCTACTTGTTCTTGCTTCCACACTCTTTTCTGAGTTTGAGTTTACCCACTCTTGTTCATCCTCACAGGCCTCCAAACATTTTTGCCAGATTTTCTATTTGTTGGGATGCATCTCTTCTGAGTTTGAAGGTGATCTTTGAACATCAACCAGTTTTCTTTATCTCCTCTTTCCTACGAGCCTTTATGCTATGGTACTCTATCAAAAGGAATACTTCAAGAAGGACAAGGTCTGTTTTCCTGAATTCCAGGGTAGTGAGATTGCTGTGCACTTCATCTGCTGCCACATTCCCCTCCAGCCTCTCTTGTGTGGTGAGAGCAAGGTCCAGCATAGCACCTCTCCTTGCTGGCTCCTTTATCCCTTGGAGAAGGAAGTTACCATCAATACTTTCCAGGAACTTCCTAAACAGTTTATGCCCTCCTAAGTTGTACCTCCCACAGATATCAGGTTGGTTGAGGCCCCTCATGAGAGTCAGGGCTTTTAAGATTATGAGGCTGCTCCTATCTATCTACAGAGGGCCTCATTCACTCAGTTTTCCTGTTTGGGTGGCCTGTAGCAGACCCTATAATGTCACCTGTCCCTGCCCTCCCTTTAGTCCTAAGCCATAAGCCATTGGTCAGCTCTTCTTCCATCCAGAGCTCCATGTATAGCTGGTCATTGACATAAAAGGTGATGCCCCTCTCCATCTTTCTTTCCTGTCCTTCCATTCCAACACTCCAGTCATAGGAGTCATCCTGTCACATCTCTGTGATACTAGGAAATCAAACAGACTTCTGTGTTCAGAAAATAACCTTGTCCAGGTCAAGAAAGAAATAAAACAAATTGGGCTTTGGGAATTGGGGAAGCTTCCATCTGACAGTACAGTTCACAGAAGAACATGCATTTAAACTAAGAAGTCATACTGTGGAACAAAAGAGTTCACCACAACAAGGCTTAAGTGTTGTTCTTTCACTGTGGTTATTTAATGCAAAGAATAACTGATAGTTACATTACAGATGGAAGATCAAACAGGGACAAAAGCTGTGTGGTCATCTCTAGCTCCTCATAGAGTTTGTTGAAGAGATTCAGACTGGGTGTTGAGAAAACATCATTTCTTCTGGAAAAACATTTAGTGAACAATAAAGCAGGTTTCTACCTTGGTTGAAAGACACATAAAAGGGTGGAAAGCACTCTGTATTAAGGCCTTAAAAAGATTATAGAGATTAAGGGAAATACAATATGACATAATAAGCCCTGTACAAAAAAAAGGGTTGCCCCCTTTGAGCTTTGCTGTAATGCAGATAGAACAATAAATTATATACCAAACATTATCCAAAATAAATCATGGACCATATCTAGTGGTAAATGAATTATCCTGCACCTCAGAACTTCTCTTTTTCATAAAGAGCAATCCCTCTAGACAGTTTGAAGAGAACTGAGTGCACCTTTTTCCCTGTAACTGTGAGAAAAAGGAAATAGGACTGAAATTGCCATGTGATAAGTTCAATTTCAACAGCTAGAATTTTAATATGGCTATATAGTTATAAAATATTTGCTATAAAAATTTATTTGTATTAATGAATATTTTGATGTTTGCAAGCTTAGAAACTGCTACAGAAAGGACAAATCAAAAATACTGTCTGTAGGCAAACCAGTTTCCAGTGTTCTTCTAATAATTACAATTAGGAAGCTTAATGAAATGCAGCATATCAGATTCGTTATACAACCTCTACTTCTCTAACTGGTACTACCATGACATCTTACAACAAGTATGGGGCAAATGGGTTAGATCTATAGAATAATGTTATAGTCTTCCCTTCAGACTTCAGATTTTTTGTCCCTTCTGATAATATTTTAGAAAATATTTTCCAATTAGTTGAAAGCCATTTAGTGCTCCCAAATTACTCCTCAATGACTCTGGAGCAGATATACTTTCTTTTTCCCAAATGCCTTTGATTTCTCCTCTGCACACACAGACAAGCGTTTAATTAAAACTTTCCACTGAAGTGGCATTAGTTAGACACACAAGGCATACCAAGTTGCTCTTAGGCTTCCTGCCAGAAAGACAGCAGTGCTGATGTTTTCCTTCATTTACTTTAAAAGTGTCAGCAAAACAGGCAATTTATGACCACATAAATATGGAGCCAACAGCCCATGACCTATCTTCAGCAATACAGCACAGACACAGACGGTGAGTTGGTCCTGTTCCCTGGGACTGATTCATGTTGAATGTAGAATCAGAATACACTTTACCAAAGTGTCTTCTGTAAAACCATAATAAAATACATCACCAGTACGAGTGTTTAAAAAGGTATCAGGGAGCAGCATAAACAAATCCCATTAACAAAGTATGGGACTTGTGCAGATATCTATTATTCACAATGCTGAAAATTCAACCTGGGGATTTTATACACATGTGCAGATATATTACATTTTGAAATGAGGTTTGGTTTTTATCAGGAAATTGGGATTTTTGTTAAGAAATAAAGAACAGGGAGAAAAGCCTTTTGGTCAGATACAGTGTTGTCCTTATGGGCAGGGATTTCAAAAAGCATCCAAAAGACCAGAGACATCTGAGAATTCATGTAATTGCCAGAAGCACCTGAAAAGGTCTGTAAGACACAGCAACTGCTTTCATTATAAGGTACCAGTTCTGCTTCAGAAGGCTTCAGAGATGCATCTGGCAAGCTAACCCTGAGAGAAAATGTATTTCTGACCAGCTATTTTTCCATATGAAAATGCAGCAGAGGTTGGATGATGCCACTTAGCTCTGTTAGGTGCTGATTGTCACATGTGTGCTTTTCATATTGAAGTTGGACTTAAACAAGAGTGGTTTCAAACTGAGAGTAAGTTTCACATGTAGCAGCAATACTAATTATCTAATCCACAGACTTCATTTCCTAAAAATCAGAGAAATGTTACTAAGCTATTTTTGCAGCCAGAATCTAGCAGGAGCAGCTCTGCTAAGACTAGATATATACCACTAACAGGAGATACCTGCAAGGCACTAAGGCCCAAGCTCAGCATGAAATCTGAGCATGAGGAAAAGTTCATCCTTGCCTGGGAAATTTCTTCATGCTTTCCTGAGCCTAAAGAAATGACTGAATTGGGGCATGAGTACCTTCAACTGACTTCATCATTCAGCAAGACTGACCTTCAGTTTATACCTTGGCATATTTTTCTTCCGAATGCACTTTTTAAAAAAGAAAACAAAACATTTTCCTCATCCTGAATACTCTTGCTAAAGAGTATTATTAGAAAATTCATGTGAAATCCTGACTTCTACAATAGGAGCAAAAGGATTCCTCTGATTATGGAAATGCAGCAATTTGCCCTTCAGCAGGAACTTGAACTGATTGTCACGTGTGTAACAGGATGTAACAGGATGTACAGGGTGTAGCTGGATACACATCCCTATATAGTAAAAAGACAAGCCACACACACAGTTTATCTTAAGGTCTTATTCAGAATTTCTGGGCCTCCTGAATCTTCTAAAGCATAAGGGATCTGGAACCACAACAAGAAAGGTGTCTGCAGTTTTGCTCACACATTTATTGTTTGAGATCAACTGAGAAACAAATACTTTTCATTCCACTGCAAAGAAAACAAACAAATAAACAAAAAAAACCCTGCCACTAAGATGTTAGGTCCTTTCTGTATTTTCAAGTCCCAGCCTTTGAAAGTTTCTTCCTTTTGAAGAAGAAACTTGTGGTATTAAAGATTATAGCTGAAGTGCAAGTGTAATCCTATAATTAAATAATCTGCAGGCAACAATCAGAGACTTCTACAGAAACTCCAAGATATAGCAAATAAATACATTAGAATAATTAAATACTTCTGAGTATTAGATCTAAAGCATGAAGTTGGTGTGCCAAGTTAGCTGGTGAGCTCACGTAAATGTCTTTAAAAGGTTCTACGTGAGGCAGAGTAGAGCGTTATTGTAAAATAGAATTCTGTAAAAATAAAATTGAGAACATATAAACAGTTTAGAAAAATTTAAATTTTCAGACTTCAATTTCTTTTATATTTTCATTTCTTGCATACAATATATTCAGGTATTAATTCACTTTTTCTAATTAGGGATGCAGTTGCTTAATGCAAATTTTTAAAAGTTGTTCATCATTGTGTAAAATTTTTGTGACTTTGTTTGTATAGACAGGAAGCCAAATTTTCATTGAATCGTTTGTTAAACTAAAAATATGTGTTTTCTATCTTTTGTTATATATACAATCATTCTATTGGAGCTTAAGCTTCAGCATATGAACACTTATTGGGCTTTTTACATTGTATTGGGTTGGATTGGGATGCAGTTAATTTTCTTCACAGCACACTGTATGGTGGTGTGTTTAGAATTTATGATTAAAAATCTGTTGATAACACATGAGTGTTTTGGCTACTGCTTACACAGTATCAAGTTCTTCTTTGTTCCCCACTCTTTACCCCTCTCTGTGTCTGTTACAAACTGTGTTACCCATGTAGATCTGTATTCTAGACTGTATTGGTTCTCGTTGAATAAAATCCAAGTCTCACAGCTGCCTTATCATTTTACAGTAGTCAGCCTCCAGATCCCTAAGCAATGAAACAGTGCAAGAAATAAAAAGTTTGTATTTTGGAGATGGTAGTAAACTTAAAAAGAGTCCATGTCAATAGATATTATTTTGCAGTTCACTGCCAAAACAAAGTTCAACAATAAAAAATTAATTCTGTAACAGAGAAGAAGACAGAAAGTATGTATAACTTCATTCAAAGAGTGTCACTTCCAATTAAAAAGCAAAAGAAAGGGGATGGTGAGCACCATGTGAATTTAGGTCAAGCCAGATAATTATTTTTGTACACTTACACATCCCAAAGAAAAAGTTTTGGCATATGTTCCTAGTGTTCACTAATGGACAGAGCTTTGTGGGCATCCACTGGCCATGCTTTAGAACCTGGCAGGGGTATCAGAACAAACACATCAATAGTCCAGGACTAATGCAATTAAAAACATTAAATTTAGAAACCCTGTGTAAGCATAGTCTCCCTGCAACTATAAGAAAATAAGAAAGTAGGCTTATATTATCTCAAAAATAATCTTGAAAACACTGCAGTCTGTTCATATCAGGAGTTTATAAATAAACATTATTTCCTTTCTAATCAAAACCAGATATGAAGAAGTCAGTAATTGTCAGTGACTAAAAAGCTGATGTATCTTTCCAAATCTCATCATCCTCCTAAATCTATCATACTATTTGTCCAGCTTAACTCTTATCTAAGTTTCTTAACATAGCAATATGATTAGACACTGGAAGAAAGGTTTGTTTTCTATTTATCACAGGACTCAAATTGCTGCTGACAGACCTGGCTTAAGAAAATTGACTACAGCCTTCCAGGATGGCTGATTGGAGTACGATTTGGAAAGAAAATTATTTGCCTCCAGAAACAACTGCTGTTTTATGAAACTCTAAGACCGCTGGCCAAGACTGACCTGGCCAACCACGATGAAGCATCAAACCAGCCACCAGCACCTAGCAGAAGCTACCAGCTGCATTGGCTACAGTGCCTCAGGCTGGAATCAAATCCTATAAATAAATGCTCTCCACAAAGAAGAGTACAGTAAAATAAAGGCTGAATCCATATCAGGGCATTCAGGGTCCCTAGAAATCAGAGTCCTTTCCTATTTTTTTTTCTCTTTCTTTCTCCAAAATAGTTGAGTTAAACCTGATAACACTAGCCCTCAACAGCCTAAGTGCTGGCAGCAGATCACACAAGAGCCACTCTCTTATCTCTATGGATCTTCCTGAGGTTCAAACCAAAGGAGGAAAAAGAGGCACCATACTGATTGCACAGAACAGAGTTGGATGTGACAGCTAATTTCTAATTACCCAGTAGTGGACCCTCAGGACTAGTGGACTTCACAGGACCATCGTGGTACTCTCTGCAAGACCAACTCAAACATATACTGTGCAAGGCTCTTCAACAAAGGGACAAATGGATGCAGCTCCAGGAACAGAGCAATATCACACACACTTAAGCAAATGTCCTTGTACTCCTCACATCCTGCTTCTCCCAATTGCTTCCTTCAGTCTGCTAAACTCATTTAGAGACCAAATGGCTTGACTCTGAGGGCTGGATTTGTCACTTAGGCAATCTTTTGAAGCACTCCAATCTAGGCTAGAGAAGGAAAAGAAAACTGAGTATGCCACACAGGAGAAATACCTCCAGTTGCATGGACAGAGTTTAAATGAGCTATATAACATCAGGTCTCCAAACTGCAGAACATAAATAACTGCAGGTAAATGCCCCTGAACATCATGACAGTGGTAGGTAGACAGTCAGACCGACCTTGATGTATCTTTCCTGGGGATGCACTGATTTGGGACCTATCTTTGCAGAGCATTTTCCACACATACAGTTGGTTCCCACAAAGAAAAATTCCTTCCCTAAAGTTACTTAAATACTTTTCCCTTCCACATGAGGAGAACAGTATCAGCAATTGCTCTTCAAAGATGGAAATGAGGACACAACATGAATAACACAACACACAGGAACTCCTTGGCATATGTACTGACCTCTGCTATTTCAGTGTTGGTGTTTATTGTAGATTAAATTAATTGGGAAAAAATTAGCATGATAGAGAAACAGATGAGCGCAGAATACAAGAACAACACAGAGAAACCACAACAGTTCATTATGTAAAATCGTGGGATTGGCTCTCAAATTAAATTGAAATTAGGAGGAATTCACCTCTTTGTTAGCTATGTCAGTTCACATTAAAAACACAATCTCTTATAAAGCAGCTGAGAAATATCTGCCTCATATACAAAGTTTGTCAAAGTTGTTGTGGTTGGAGAGTCACATTCATTAGCCCATCCAACAGGGATTATGCTCTAAAAATTAAATTTATATGCAAAAATTAAGAGAAATTTATCAATAAAAAAGCAGTTGAGATACTATATGCACCTGATAACTTCCAAAGATCTGGTGACAGGAGATAACTCAATTTTTCAGTCAAAGTTATACAATTTCATGAAAAGTTTCATGGAGATTATAATTAGTAATGTATTATTAGAACCAATTAATATCAATTTTTTTCAAGAAAATAAACCTTAATTCATCCTTTCCTCCAGAGAAATACATTTTTTTCTTCATTATACTTCCAAATTACTACAATATTTCTTTTTAGGAAAAGAACTAATGTATTTAAAGATTTTAAAAAATCTCAACAGAGGCAGTTTATTTATAGAAGTTTATAGCCTTTAAAAATATTAACTAGAACCTCAAGATTTTCTTGGTTGCAATAAATAGCTCTCTTTGAAAATTAAATTCCAAATGTACCACAATAGTTAGAACAAAACACCTGACAAGTATTCAATCACTGCCTAACTAAAACATGGTACCAATCTCAAGAATACTTGACGTAATGTCCCAGTCTACACATAGAAGGCTACTATAATGGAGGTCCACTGTGACTCTTTTCCTCCAGAAAGCAAAACATCCTTTAGTTATTGCAAGTGATTTAGAACAGTCTGCATAAAATGAGACATAGCAGAACACAGTACAGCGGAGAAACATAGAGCTTCTGTTCCCCAAGTGCACCTTTCTTCATAAAACCTTGTTTGCAGATATGGAAGAGAATTTCACATTGTCTGTATTATTCTTTATGAGGAATTTTCATTTGCATAGTAATCAAGATAAAAATTGTGAGGGAAAAGATAAAAAACAAAATTTCAAGCCTACCAATCAAACACAATTCTTAATTTTGCCATTGCTTTATAACACTAAGAAAAGATAAAGAGGTGATCCTAAGAGGGAAAAATTCTTTAGATCAGGCGATGAGTTCATAAGGGGTTAAACTACACATTGGCAAAAATAACTAACTCACCTAAATATAATGTAATATAATAAATTATTTCACTAAGTGGAATGTCTTTGATTTACTTGAGTGTTAATATTCTGCAGAGACAACTAATTAAAAGCAGAAATGCTCAAATGGGAAGTTTGTAATTGTTACTGTACCCTCTTCAGCAGTTATCTCAAACTCATCACACTGACAAAACAACAGATTCTGTCCTTATCTAAAAATACAAAGTTTTTTTTTATTGGAAAAATACCCTAAAAATGTATTGCAAATGCATCTTGTTTGTATACAAGGTAACAGTCTGGAGTCGGCTGCCAGTCCCACTTGAGCCAGACACAAAACACCCTGATGAATTCTTGGCCATGTGAGCAGAAGCACAGGGGAACGAGGAGCCCTGGTAGCACCCCAACTCCAACAGGGCTGCAGCTGACACTGAAGCCTTGTGCAACTCAAGCAGAAGCTTCAGCAAACCAAACTGACTTTTCTTATCATTTGCCACCTCCGACTCCTGCAGATATGCAAGATGCTGTGTCATATGTGCCTCTTAAGGGCAAGGCAGCCTCCCCTCTTCAACAATTCAAAAAAGTGAGGTATTTCTCCAGGTACCAGATTAAAGATGCTCTGCCACTGCACAGAGCAAACTTTTCACTAGGCTGCCATGCAACTGGGGCATAAGCCTTTAACTGAAGTCTTTGACTAACTTCTACTAAAAACCTAAAAGTCTGCCAACAAGTACAAAAATCAGTGAGTTCACAATGAGATGAATGGTCTACAGTATCTCTGTTATGCAGGGAAATCACACTCCCTTGCCTAAGACCCAGAGGTGTAGTAGCTGATAGCCTGACAGGATGCCTCAGGACGTTGTAAGGGCTCCTGTGGCTGTGGGAACTGTGGGGGAAGCAGGGGCACACAGTCTGCTTACAGACACAGATTACCTGATTCTTATCAAAGATGCAGGAAGTAGATACCATGGACTCAAAACCGTTGATTTTTTGGAGACATTTGGGGTACGACATTGAATCACAGAGTAAGAGATGGATGTTACCTTTTATCGGTACAGACTCCCTAAAATGACAGAAAAGAACCTATCTTACACTTTTTCTTTGTTGTCCTGGTGTTATTTTCCATAGTAGAAAGCAGGAGGGAGGTCCTCCAGCACTAGTTCAGTGTCTTATTTGGCTTTCTTGCTTTGGGGATGCTATTTGCCATTTAGGCTACCTGGCCTGCATGCCTTGTACCTGACAAAGTACACCAGAGCTTTACAGCAAAGAAAACCTAATCATTATAATAGAAAAAGTAACCTATCTAGCTGATGTGTTCTGTATAACAATATTTTTAGAAAATACAAAAATTTCAGATTAGTTACAACAGCCATACTATTCTGGTTTTTTGAGATGGAAAGCATAACAAAAATACTGGAAACTGACCTCTTAGTGCCAAACATGATGGTGCGGGCTTGTTTCACATTTATGAATGCAGTGCTCTGCACAGGTTGTTTATATTGACCTGGATGAGAAGAAAAAGACATATTTTTAAATCCAGAAACTCAGGACTTTGATTTTAATATCCTGAACAATAAGAACATTAGTAAACATCTTCTAGTGAAACTTCAGAGAATACCTGGCAATTTTACAGAAATAAAAAGGTTAGCAAAAGTATGCAAAAGCTAACAAACACAAGATAAAGGTTAAAAAACCTAAGACTAAATCCTACTAGTAGGGCTTAAACCTGACATTATTAGAGCAGTTACTCAACAAGAGTTAGGCATAATACTATATGATAGTGCAACATCTAAAAGTTTTTGCCTCTTACAGTGAAATTCATGTGCTTTAAACTGAAATGCACATGCTTTAAAGCAGCTAAACAGGTCTTCCTGAATTTCCAGTCCAAATAAAGCTGTAAAAATTTATATCTTAAGTGCATTTTGGTGCTCAATTTGTTGAATTGCTATCTCAGTAAATTAGTAATTTTTTTAGAAAAAAACCATTATAATAAATAAGAAGTTCCTTGGTGTGGGTCTACTTAATACAGACCTCAGGAAATAGTAGTAGTAGAAATAGTAGTAGTAGTAATAGTAGTACAAAGGGAAATTCCAACTTTTACATAAAAATATAAGATTACAGAATATTAGAATAATTAGGTCAGGAGAAACTGCCTAGTTCAGCCTTCAGCTCAAAGCAGGTATAATTAGATCAGGCTGCTCAGGGGTGGGTCCACTTGGGTCTTGAACATGTCCACAACCTCTTCTGGAAACCAGTTCCTGTACCTCATCACCACCACAGTAAAAATATTTTTCCTAACATCTAATCAGACTTTTCCATATTATACCCTGTGTCCACTGTCTCTAATCATATCTGTATACCTCCAAGAAAAATGTAGCTCCATCTCCTCAATACCCTTTACTCAGATACTTGTTGACAGTACTAAGGTGGTCTCTTGCCATCTCTTCTGACCCTGAGTTGACTCAGTTCTCTCAGCTTTCTGTTGAATGCCATTTGCTACAGCCCCTTGGCCACCTTATTTGGTCTCCATAAGTTGACATCCTTCTTGTTCTGTAGCTGGCTAAGCTTTTGCCCATGCAACCGAGGGAAACAGGTGATTTTCTTTGCTGTGAGGGCACACTGCTGGTTCTTGTGCAATTTGCGGTTCCCTAGGCCCCTCAGATCCCTTTCTGTACCACTGCCTCCCAGGCACTGCCTTCCCAGCCCATCATTTTACGCAAGATTATTCCACCCTATTGGCATGCTTTTGCTGAACTTCCTAAGATTCCTGTCAGCTCATTTCTTCAGCCTGACCAGGTCCCTCTCAGTAGCAGCATTGCCCTCCAGCAGCTCCTTCCCCAGGCAAGTTGGTGCCTCACTCAGTGTGCGGGTCCCCAGGAGCTCTGCAGCACCACACAGGGCGGCAGCAGCCTCCCTCGATGAGACCCAAGTCAAGGCCTCCAACATGCAAAGGGCTTTAGCACCATGTGACAGGAAACATGCCCTGCGGGGTGCTGAGACCACCCCTGCACACACACCCTCCCCACTACTGCAGGCAAGTTTGAGCAGAGATGCTGCATGTCTCTGCTCTGCTACCAGCTGTGGCAAGGTTGACACTGCTGCTCCCCAGAAGCTTCACCCTCCCAAAGCAGGATTCAGCCATTCCTAGCAGTGGCCAGAAGCAGCTCCTAGCAGAACTGAAAGCAGAGACTCAAAATGCTGCACAAACTGGGAAGAGCAACCATGACAAGAAGCCCAGGCAGTGCTCTGGATGCCCTGCATCCTCCCAGCTCCACAAATCAAGTTGCTTTTGCAACACCTGTTCACAGCACTCTGGTCCATCACCACCTAAGGAGCAGCTAAGTAGCACCTGGAAAGTGCAGGCATGTGCCAGCCCTTCCAGCCTGAAGCTTCTGCCACCAGGTCCTTCCCACAAGAATGCAGCAGCTCCAGCCCTGGTTCACTTCCCTTGTGATTGCCATTGCACACACCCACTGCCCTCACAATGAGCACAAGTAGCACAATGTTAGTGCTAATGAAACCTTTCTGCCCTTTTCTCAAATGTTCAGTTTAAAGCAAAAACAGCTTACAAATTCAGACATTCTATCCTAGTTTAGTTGATTTGTTTAATGTAAATGTGATATCTAAATACAAATGTTTTGTCCATGAAGAAGCTGTGATTACATGATCTTGACTGACACGAAAATTTTTGTCTACAAACTCCCTTCTAAATTTGTAAGATGCTCTGGGGGACTTCACATCTCCATGTCAGATCAGATAAAATGACACCAGGTGAAATGTCTTGTTACTTCCAGATGAGGAAGCAGCATTTTCACAGCACTAAATTTCATTATGGGTTGGGGCAATGACATTTTTGTCTCAATTTACCATCTGCTCTTAAAGAATTTTCTTTTTTGGTTTGTGTAGGGTTTCTTTTGGGTTTGTTTCTTTTTGTTTTGTTTTGTTTTGTTTCAATGTGTCTCCTTAACTTGTACAGCTGCAACGAGTTGAAGGTAACCTCCCTCTTCCTATGCCCTCTTGTTCCAGAATCACAGCCTTGCAGCTGGGCAAGAAGCACAAGTATCATCAGCCTGAAGTACATTTTCCTTCCCATGTAATTATTCTCCCTGCCACTTACTAACACCAGTCCCTCTACACTGAGAGCATAACAAATGCCTGCTTCCAGTTAGTTGTCTTGATTGGGAATTTCTAAAGGCTTTAAGTAGGCCAAGTGTCCACTCCAATTGAAAGTCAATGGATTTGGGGCATACACATTCCCTGCATGTTCTGAAAAGTCACACTCCAGTTCCCTATTTGTGATTGTTAGGCTAACCAGAAGCTATGCCTACACTATCAGATATGCAGCTCAGAGATGAAACATGGATGAGATTAGGGATTGCAACTCAGCCTCTGCACCAGTGCACGTATTAAGTGCCTCAAGCCATTCAGATAGCTGATTATACAATGTGGAGCCTAGATGTGTAAATGTGCTAAGAGATCTGAGTCAGGCATTCCTTTTCTCACAGAAATAAAAAGGTTCAAGCTCCAGAATTCAATTTTCAGAAGTATTTAAGTTCTGACCTAGAAGTCCAGCTCCCACATTTAAAAATGGCACAGTGACTTACGATCCTGTGAGCATCAGTGGAATTTTGACATTGAAAATTTTAAGCCAAATTTATTCAGTCATTTGATGATCTTTTCCATTTCCACTAAAGAACATCATTCATAAGCATCTTACATTAGTAGGTAGGACTGCCTTTATATTTGCAAGAACTTTAACTGAAGGGCTGTGATGCTTTCTGTCTCTTTTTGGATATAAATAAAAACGTTAGGGATTGACATAAGTATTGAAGTTCTCAGGAAACAAGACAAGTTATGTGAGGGAAACCAACAGGTATAAAATTGATGAGTAGCTGAAGCAGGTTCCCTTCCCCTGAAGGTGACTGGTGCAGAAGAAGGAAGAGGAAAGTGTTGGATACAGAATCACTGAATTGTTTTGGTTGGAAAAACCCTTTAGGATCAAGTTCAACCATTAACTCAGCACTGCTACCTATCAGCAGAAAATTTGTTGGCCTCATCAACTTCTTTTTCCTCCAGGCACAATTATATCCTTTTTGGAAAAAAAGAAAAAAAGACTGATACAGTAACCAAATATATTAAATGAAACAATAATTCAGTAATTTAGACTTTTTTCCTTTGCGCAGAAAGCTTTTGGTTTTGCACAGAAATGTTTCCCATAGCATTTCACTGGCTTATTGAGGGTAACTGTGTGTCAACTGCTGCCTTTCAGTTGAAACTACTCCCTCTCTGGTGGAAGGTACTGTTCTCAGGGCAAAGTGGCATAACAGCCTTGGAAAACCACTCTCACTTTCTTGTGAACAGTCACTTTGCATGGAAGCAGACGCAAAATACAATTTATCTATACTTGGAGATAAATTCTGAAAGCTATGACTTTCAGAATGACAACCTTCTTAACAGCAACACTGATTTCTAGAATGTCTTAAAGATGCCACTAAAACTGGAACAAAGTATCAGTGGTCCTTTTCATTTGCACCAGATATATTTCAACATAATTTACAGAAATTCACACTGACTGCTTAAAGACATGCAAATCTGAGCACAAGGATCAAGAATAAAAATATTTAAGAAACAACTGTATTATAGCAAAAAAAAAAAATGGCAAAGGATGTTCATACAGAATTACACAATAATATCTTTATCAAAGACCTGGAGGAGGCAATGGAATGCACAACCATCCAGTTTGCAGATGGTCTCAAATTAGGGGAGACCAGTTGATATGCTTAGGGACAGGGCTGCCACCCAGGGAGAGCCAGACAGGCTAGAGGCATGAGCTGACAGGGATGTCATGAAATTCAGCAAGGACGAAGTCCTGTATTTAGGAAGGGAGAAACTCTTGCAATGGCATAGCCTGGGCACTGCCTGGCTGGAAGGGCAGCAAATTGAGCATGAGTCAGCAGCATGTCTGGGCAGAGAGAGGTAAACAGCATTCCAGACTTTATTAGCAGGAACATGGCCAGCAGAGGGGAGGGATCATACTGCTTTATTAAAAAGTCATCAGACTCTACCTGAAATACTGCATGCAGTTCTGAAGCCTGCCCTTGATGCAAGAAGGACACTGATAAACTGGAGTGAGTTCAGGTGAGCACTGAACCACATGGCCCAGAGAGGCTGTGCAACCTTGCTTGCTTGAGTGTCTAAAAACCTACCTGAATAAAGCTCTGAACAACCTGACCTCACAGCTGACCTTCCTCTGAGCAGGAGGATAGACTAGAATCCTTCAGAGGTCCCCTTCAAATTGAGTTATCCTGTGATCCTATAAGTCTAGGTATAAAGAAGGGAAAACATAGAGGGGGATATGAAATGATGGTTGAAGCTGGGATAATTAAAATATAATGCTGGTACAAATAACAGATAATAGATTGTCTTCTTGAAGCAAACAGCAAGTGTAGCCTCTGTCACTAAATCTACACAATATATTCAATGTGGTGGTGTATCTGTGCTCTGTCACTCAGTCCGTGTTAGATAATCCACCTCTGCTTGTAGGCAATTCAAGATAAACTCTAACTACTGTAATAGGAAAGAATTTCTTTGCGTGCCCTCTGTGGGCATGTTAAAGAAATGTATTGATTTTTAAATCAGAGAAAAAGACAGAAAAAAATAAACAACCATTTGCCCTGGGTATTTTACCTTCCTTCACCTTTGTGATAGCACGAAGAGCTTCATTTCCTACGATTTCAGGATAAAGGAACATACTTCTACATCTTTTAAATGGTCTTAAAATCCAAGTTCCTTGGAAATCTAAAATGGGGAGGAGGGGGAAAGACTGTTAAAAACTGCTTGTCCTTCTCTAGGCACAACTGCTGGACCATCAATTATTTATTATTAATTAAGCAGTGGATGTGCAGAAAACAGCATGAATACAGAAAAGACTCACAGGCAGTAGCCAGGACTGATCAGATTTTCATTATTTTCTTTATTTACAAAGATTTATAAAGCTTGATAAAGTTTCTCCCACCCCTCCCTTCTTTCCAGGCTCAACTTCACTCCTGAGTTCTATCTCCCCTCTCAGGCAGCACTGGGGTGCGGAATAGGGGTTGTGGTCACCCCAAAATGCTTAATCTCAGCCACTCCTGCTCCAGTGTGGGGTTCCTCCCACAGGAACCAGCCCTTCATGAACTGCTCCAATGTGGGTTCTTTCTTTGGGCTGCAGTTCTTCAAGAACTGCTCCAGTGTGGGTCCTTTTCAGGGGATGCTGTCCTTCTGGAACGGACTGATGCAGCATGAGTGCCCTGCAGGGTCACAGGTCCTGCCAGAAGACCTGTGCCAGCGTGGGCTCCTTTCCACAGGTCTGTGGGCAACAGTCTCCTTCAGAGCTTGTG
This sequence comes from Acrocephalus scirpaceus scirpaceus, assembly GCA_910950805.1. Taxonomy (NCBI): domain Eukaryota; kingdom Metazoa; phylum Chordata; class Aves; order Passeriformes; family Sylviidae; genus Acrocephalus; species Acrocephalus scirpaceus. The sequence goes on from OU383773.1 coordinate 18,792,151, forward strand.
CATTGCTGTGGCATGGGCTCTCCACAGGCTGCAGAGTGGATATCTGCTCCACCATGGGCTGAGGGAAGGCAACTTTCTCCTGGTCTTCTCCACAGGCAGCAAGGAATCTCTGCTCTAACACCAAGACCAACTCCTCCCCCTCCCTCTTCATCTTAGTGTCTATAGAGTTGTTCCTCTCTTTTTCCCCTCACTCCTCTCTCACAGCTGCCCCACAGCCTTTTTTAGCCTTTCTTATAATCGTTATTACAGAGGCACCACCAGCATCACTGATGGGCTCAGCTTTGAGCAGCAGCAGGTTCACCTTGGAAAACCTGGAACTAGCTCTGTGAGACTCTGGGATGGCTCCTGATGTCATCTCAGGGAAGCCACCCCTACAACTTCTCCGCTACCAAATCCTTGCCATGTAAACCTAGTTTTACTTCTGTCTGATTATAAGCCATTGGAGAAATTGTATCAGATTTCTATATATCATTTGCTAATGCTGCAGACAAAATATAACACAGTTACATAACTTATAGCAGCAGAGGGAGGACTACAGGGATCATATCCACATAAATAAAGATGTAGAGATAAGACCATTCCTGGGATGAAAGCTGATGAACTGCTCTTTTCTGTACTCCTTTGCTTTATTATGAAATGTAGTGACACTGTAAGCTAATCCACTATTTCACAAACATTGTATTTTTTAACAGATAAACGCCCTCCTCAGAACAGAATAATGTCAGCTAAATGCGATCAGCAACAGGGAACAGAACTGTACAGACTTGAGTCTCTAGTCAGCCAAACCAAAGGTAGCAACTTCTGGAGGATAGAGAAATGAAGATGAGCTTTGGCTGTAATTCTCTGAACTAATTCAAGAGACTAGAGTAAGTATGACTACGACAAAAAAGAATATGTCAAGTACATGAGTTTATTAGCTATTATAAAAAGAGGCATAATGGGGTTTTTTGCACCTTATTACAGATGCTAGAGACAACAACAATAGTAGTTTCATCTTAGGAATACATAGATTCTGTTCTTCAAATTTTGACTTTTCAACTAATCCTTTGATAATGATTTTCATTTTAACTACAGCTCCAGTGGTAATTACTTATATCTAAATTAAAGATGTCACCTAACTCTACAAAAATAGTGACTTCAATATATCAATTTCTTATTAAATAGACACTCAAACACTTTAATTTCATTTAGCTTGTTATTCAAAAACAAGAAAATAAAAAAGAATGATGTTTATTCAATAAAATGTGAAGAGTATTTGTGCTTAGTCACTAGCTGGTTGAAGACTGTACCCCAAGACGTGATAATGCACATTTTCCTAACTCTATTAAAGAAAGCTCTTCTCAGTTCACTTACTAAGCCTTCCCTCATCAGCTGCCAAGTCTATCTATTTATTCCTATGTTATCAACACCAAAATATCCCTTTCATTCATAATCACTGTGGTTGTCTCACTGCCATTCACTTAATGACATTAAGGGTTTTCATTCTTTTGAAAGTCACAAATACAGAAATGACAATATAAAATATTTACATTACCTTATTCTCCTTTCACAGATTATATAGATGCAGTTTTGCTCCTTTTGAAGATGAAAGCTATACAGTGAACTTGTCAGCTAGAATCAGATCCAAGAGTGCTGCTGCCTTTAGACTGTGTCACTCTCAGACCAAAATTTTGGGCCAGATCTGTAAGAACTAGTAAAGAACTTTTTAAATCAAAGCTTATCCTTTCAGTTTGGTAAATAACTGTATTCTACTTCTTGGCACTATGCAGCTTTCACCCCACCAAGCACAGCTGTACCTAAGGTGGATTTATCATAACACAAAAGGCTTATGTGTGACTGTGGCCCCTAAAGGTAATCCTTCACTAATTTCTCTCTCAGTACCACCCTGAAAAACACTGTCTGCAACCACAGTTCTAACTTTCCTCTCTTAAAGATCAACAGACCAAGTTCTACTGTTCTTCTTTCCAAGGCAGAAGTTACAAAATCAACTCTCACAGAAGATACTATTCTTAGAAGACACATTTATTTATTTATTTTACAAAGTCAGCAAAAAATAGAGAGGGAAAAAAAACCGAGGAGTACCCCAAAACTGAAACCAGCCAAGGATATGCTCAATGAAGAACATGCTCAACTTTGTAAGGCTCTATTTGGCAGAGAGGTGGAACAATCAGTGGATCACAGGAGTGTCAGAAATTTAATGAACACAGAAGAGCGCTAAACAGCTAAAAGTTATCAGGAGATAAAATATAATGTATTTAAAAAATTTCTAATACTATTGTCCTAACTAAAACCTCAAAAGATGGAGATTGTACAACCCGAAATTCTTTGTGATTGTAAACAATAGATATTTGTTCCCAACACCAGAATTCTTTGATACAACTCAAGCTTGTTATTTGTTACTTTCCCAGCAGACACAGAGAACAATTCTTTACTCTTTCTCACAAAAGCACTTCACTTATTTGAGTGCTTTTCCTGTGTGTCTCCAGTGTTTCTTTTTTACACAAAACATCCACTTAAAATAATTTTTTTATTAGACATCATGTTTTTTAGGTTTCTAATCACCCTTATTCATATTTTAAACTGTGGCATGGAGATGGTATTCAGTGCAAACTGAGTAAAATAGGAATTATTTACTATCCTGCATATGGCAGGTTCTACATTCCATTTTGTTATTTTTTTCCTTCCTCATCAGTCTACATCAGTAGCTAACATTCAGTTTGCTGTTCTTCTCTCAGGATTTTTTCCTAGTGTTCCTACACAGCTAATCATTCTTCTCTCATATCTATAAATTCTTGGAACTCAGCACTATATCATACTTCTCAAAAAGAATTTATTAATGTGATTGCTTCAGCCAGCTTCCTATATATCTTAGTGTGGAAACCATTAAGCACATAGGAGTTAAGGTTCTACTAATAAATAAAAACAATAAAATATCTAGTCCAACAATCATCTGTGGGGCCAAAATATCTTTGACAGTAAAGCTAGAACAGGTAGACTGAATGCAGTTTGTTTTACCACCATCACCCTGCTCACTGTCATGTAGAAGTACAGGAAATACTGCACTGCTGTTAACCTTTGCTGTCCTCAGGCCAAGAGCAACTCAAACAATAAGAGAATAAAATGATTTTCCCATCTCTTACATCTTCAGATATGAAATGTCTTATCCGAATTGCACTAGAATACAAGATATTTCTGTATTTTCTTGCCATGTCTTCTTTTGTCTCTTAACTCTTGTTAAGAGAGTTTTTAATTTATTTCCTCTACTGCCCTCCCCCTGCTAAAAAAAAAAAAAAAAAAAAAAAGGAAAAAAGTCAGATCCAGACTACCAGAATCTCATATTCTGCAACAGCAAGGTAGCTTTTGACCAGAAAGACAACTAAAAGGTTTTGCACAGTCCTGAGATGTTACAAGCTTCCCAGTCACCTATGTCATACATACCTTTCTCTAGCAGCTTTGTAAACATGGGTACAAGGAACACATCATAGAATCGTAGAATATGTTCAGTTAGAAGGAACCCACAAGGATCATCAAGTCCAACTCCTGGACCTGCACAGGACACCCTAACTCACACCATGTGCCTGAGAGCATTGTCCAAATGCTTTAACTCTGTCAGGCTTGGTGCTGTAACCAGTTCACTGGGGAGCCTCTTCCAGTGCCCAAACACCCTCTGATATCCACCTTTTTCTAATATCCAAACTAATCCTGTCCTGACACAGCTTCAGGCCATTCCCTCCAGTCCTCTCACTGCTTACCACAGATGAGCCCCAAAGTCCTCAGCCACTCCTGACAGGATGGTGACTTACAGCCCTTTCACCAGGTGTGTTGTCCTCCCCAGCCACATTCAAACACCTGCACACTCTTCTCAAATGGTGGGGTACAGAACTGTGTTCAGTGCTCAAGATGAGCCACATCAATACCAAATAAACAGGATAATCCCCTCTTTAGCCCAGCTGGTCACGCTGTGTTTGATGCACCGCAGGATGCAGTTTGCCCTCTGGACTGCTGGGGCACACTGCTGACTCCCACTGGCATGCTGTCCCACATCCAGCACCCCCAGATTCCTTCCTGCAGGGCAGCTCTCCAGCCACTCCTCTCACAAGTTATACTTGTGCCTAGTGAAACTTTGTCCTAGATTCAAAATCTGGCATTCGGACATGTTAAATTTATGATTAGGAAGGTAGCAGAGCAGACACCAAGAGTTAAAGCTGAGAATTAATATGGTCCCTTCAAGTATAGAAAAACATCTCTCAGACCACATAGGCTGTTGGAATGAACAGCCCATAATGCTACTCACATCAAATAGTTTATTAATAAAAAATAGGATATTTAATTTGGCATTTGAAAGTATGTTCCAAGAAAATTTTGCATGGTATCTAACTCCTCCTGGCAAAAGGCTAAATGTGGGAATTACAGATCTTTAATATAAACACTTGTGCCTGTTCTACATTTTAAATGAGGGCTCCTCCATTCACCAATGAAGGTATTCCTATTTCTGCAAGAGGTTTATAACACCACCAGATTATAAAAAGCCTAATCAATTCAAGGATGTTGAAGGAAGTTTTATTTTCATTTTAATAGTTCATAATTTGCTGAAGTTAAAAAAGAGCAGGGAAGGAGCTTTGTACTTGCCTAATTTTACTAGTCAAAATTTGACAAGGAAATTGATACTGTTCCAAGATTAAATACAAGAGTTAGAGAGATGTCTTTTGGCATCTATTGGTACAATACTTCACCAGATCTTTTCAGGGAAAAAGATCTTTTTGCCAAGAGTGCAAGATACATGGTCTGAATGAAAGGGAACAAACTCACAAACAAACCAAAAACACCATGAAAAAGTCCCAGCTCATTTTAACTGTTTGGAAAGTTTTGGTACCATCTCTTGGGTAGCTGTGATGCAGAATAAATGAAGGGTCAGTCATGAGGTCTGCAGGCCACTACTGCAGGCATGCAGAGTCCCCTCTGCAGGGCATGTCATTATCTTGGTGTCCAGTAGAAACCACCAAGAGTCTTCCACAACCAAAGATTTTCCTTTGGGATCAAAGGACCATATCTGATGTTCAAAGCAGAATACCAACTGTTGCATGCAGGACCAGTAGAGAGAAACAAAATAGGTACTGGTATTGGAAGTGCAGTGATCTGCTGGAGACTCAGAAACCCTTTTTTGTAAGAATAAAAGCTCCAAGAAAGTATTAGGCAAATGTCTTTTTACTTGTTGAATCAAACACATGGCTTAGCAGAACACTTAACAGCTATAACTCACAGTCCCAAATTACAGTAACACCCGAGAGTACTGCACTTGTCCTATGTCACAAGAATGAACTGCCTTTTTCCCCCCTTCTTATACTATTGTTGCTCTACTGGAATTGGGTTCTCCAGAAGTCACTAGTGGACTTCTATGTAAGATGAAAACAAAATAGGAAAACTAGATTTCTAAATGCTTACCTTCACTGTAACTCTCAAAATCTTTGCTGTAACAGAAGAGTACATTATCAACATTTACATGCAAACTCGCAGGAGAAGAAATCATAAGCCTTAGATTTCACCGAGTTTACTTCATGTTTTTCTTTGGAAAGCTCTTTCTTGCCTCAAATCCATGTAAAAGTAATAATTTCTCTCAAAATATTTGGAATGGATATACTAAGAGACATCTTAATCCAGTCTATCAAGTTGCAACTTCTGTGGGAGTCTCAGGGTTACGTGAGACTCATTTTTTCTCAAGTGCTCATGAATTCCCCATCTGCACACCAGCTCAGACAACAGCCCCTCTGGGTTCCAGGTGTGCCTAAGAGATGGCTGTTCTGCAGGCTTGGAGAGAGGGCTGCCCGGATATCAGTTAACTATAATGAAAATCAGGTCCCAGACAGCCAAACTACCTTCAAACATAGAATCTACAACTTTTTTTCTAGGATGTTTTTAGGGAGATGTTATCACAAGAGGTAAGACTATGGTACCTGTTGGCCCTGGCATTCTAAAAGATGGCTACTAGAACAACTGAAAATAATCCTTGTCAAGGATAATGTAGGTATTACGGGAATTTGCAACCAGAATAAGCATTTTGAGTAATATGGGAAACTAATTACAGCTGGTTAAGAACAGGTCAAGTTAATGATTTTGGGGTAAAATCTCCTGGAGTGGGTCACATTAAACTGTTGGAATAGCTTCAAAGGACTCCATTGAGAGTATCTCCTCAAAAAGTGCAAAAATGCCCTTTTTTTTGGGGAGCTGAGACCAGGAAATCCCAGTTGCAGAGATGCCATAGCCTTCAGCAAGCCAGAAAACCAGGCAACCTGCAGGCACTCTGCAAATACTGGCACATCTAATTAAAAAACTGAGACTATCACTCAGTGTGTGCAAGTGAAACTGTTCTTGCATTCTCTTTCCTGGCACATTATTCTAAATCAAAATTTATCACAACTGTTTAAGAATCTTTGGAAAGTGTTGCTTTTTCCAGGTTCTAAACATTGGAATGTTCTGTTTGGACAACAGCCTGCATGTCCATGTCACTACCCTTTAAGAGTCTACAGCTTCAATAAAATCAGACTTAACTACAGGTTTTGAGAGTAAGACACAAGCAATAAATAGGTCATTCTGGTTGCCTCTGGAGCCGGAAGAATTAAATATGTCTGCTGCATAGTAGGTTCTGAAAGAATTAGCAACAACTTGTTAGACGGAAACAGGCAAAAGCCTAGTGTTGCTTTGCTGTAATAAAAACATTGCACATCATCACTGATGATCAGGAAAATGTTGTAGGATAACTGAATTGACCCAAAGACTTTTTATACCCTTGATAGCCATCCTCCTTCCCTTGAGAGAGACAGTGTCATAGTGTTCTCTTTCTAAGACAAAAAATTAAAAACAGCATTTGAAAACTAAATAATGTAACAAAAGCTAAAGGATTTTTCCAAATCTTTATAATCAGAATGCTATAGTTTGTCTCATAAACTTTTCAAGATACCAATCAAACCAAAAGCTAAATGTAAAATGAATAAAAATCAAGCATCAGAAAACAAAAACTTAAGGAAATTGACTCTAAGAAACACTTTGAAATTCCAAATTCATCAAAAACTGATAAAATTACTCCTGCAATTATCTAAATACATGAAAAGTCTTCCTACAAGCAGATAAATGTGGCATTCTTGGGTTTATTTGTCTGAGAGAAGAAATCAAAATCTAATCAATAAGAAGTCTTGATCAGCTTTATTTATGAGCAGCTTGGAGCAACCATACATAAGTCAGATGTTGAAATACATTTTTTGAAGCCTTGAGAAAAAAAAATTAAACATAAAGTCACCCAGCTGTATAGAGAAGACTAAAAAAACATTTTTTCCTCCATCTGTGCTAACTTGCAGTTCCTTCTGCCTGCTAACAAAATGAATTTTGTTAGTTGGTTACTTTGTACACAACAATGAACTGTAACACTTTCCCTTTTTTTAGGATTTTTTAAAATTTATTTCACCAGTTAAGTATAAGTAACAAAACTGAGGATCAATTTATTCTTAAGATCTTTCATATAGGTCTGCTGGGAGGCACAGTCAGCAGCTCAGAAGTGAAGTCAGGAGGGATGTCATTGCCCTTGGGTAGCCAGCATTCATCACAGAAGGCAGCCTTTATTGTCCAGTGTGTTGAAATAGTTTCTCAGTAAGAAAGGCAGCATGTAGTAGCATGATGACGTGCAAGATAATGCCTAAAAACACAAAACTGTTTGACAGGGTCTGTTAGGAGTGAGTGTTTACAGCGGCAGTGGAAGGGAAGAAAGGCAGAATGACCTGGTTCTCTTTTTAGTCATGAACACTGGTAAACATTTTTCATTCTGTATCATGTTCAGGGAACCAAAATAAGTTTCCTTCCATTATGCAGTTCTTATTTGGTCATTGCTTGCTTACCTCTCTTCTGCAGTCCTTTTCTAAACTCTGCCATTTATGACATCTTGTTTTCTTGGCTATGAAGCCAAGATAGCAGGTAGGTGCAACAGATGCTTCAGTCTGCTGTAGAGTTACTCAATTATGCTTTACAGAGTATTAGTCCACTGATTGCAAGACACAGTGTGCCAGGACATGATGTGCTGCATGCCACCTTCACAGTGGTGCAATATTCTCCAGTATCTACTACTGGAGTATCTACTCTTTTACTTTGGGAAGATGTAGGACTAAGCATAAAGAAATACAGCATCTCCTGCAAAACTTTGGGAGACTTCACAAAGCAATTAATATAAAATCAATTAAAAGTTCTTCTGATAAAGATACTACTTAGCCATGTGCTCATTGATCAGCTTCAGGTATACTTTTGGTTTAAAAAGGAAGCAAGAGTAAATGGATTAGTTCTCTGTTATTCACTTCTGAATAATACTAGCTACTTGTTTCTGCATTTGACATTTTAAAATAATGAGGTAAAAAGATCATGTAAAAGGAAAATTAGTTGCTACAGAGCAGTAGTTAGATCCACAGTCACCACTACACTCTCACTCTGCAGCTAGGATTCATGGATCAAGTGCTGATACTCTGAATGGGCATACAGTAAGAAAAGCTATCCAGGGACTTCACTTCCCACACAAAAGGCAACAGGAATACCTTCACCCCACTGCCAGACTAAAGCACCACTGACACAAGAATAGATATGATTGACGGCATAAACTGGGTTGAGGAAAATGCAAAAATACATAGTCTTTGTGAAATCTGGTCCTATTTTCTTGATAAAATTGCCACAGTATTACCCAACCTGACACTTTTTTGGTTGGTTTAATCTTAGAAAGAAAAAGGTATGCAAGCAAACTTCCAAGGATGAGACACCTCTGAGATTCTCACTAAGTAACTTCTGCTTTCTGTGTGAGAAATTGCAGATACAAGCCACTAGATTACTATTTTACATGTCACAGCAGTAATCTTTTTAATAATTTTAATTCCTTTTCAAGTACCTTTTTAGAAAACAAATCTACTTGATGTTCCTTCAGTCTTGCAGATGTTTTACTTTCATGCAATTATAATATAGTCATATTGCCTCTCAAGACGGTTTCTACTGAGAAGCACAATTAACACTCAGCACTTTAAAGAGGTAGAATTTAAGACTTTTGGTGTTCACCCTTTTTTAGCCAGCTAAATGACAAGTAGGATTTATTTTGCACAATAAAAACAAGAATTAAAATGCAATAGAAAAACACTACAGACTCAGCAGAGGAACACTTAAATACAGCTTGTTATTAATCAATTTATTTCACACAGTGGTTTGTAAGCAGCAGAAGTGTATGTGTACTGTGAGCCCATAAAAATAATGGGAGGGAAAAACTGGACACTAATTCTTAAAGGATGCTGATCACTGAGGATTAAAAGCATTGCATAAGAACATGAAAACAACACTAGGCCCTCAGCTATGGGATGATTCAGTTATTTGAGAAATATATGGCAGAAAGCCCTGGCTTCCATTTTTATTTGTGTAATTTAGGTAATGGGGAAAATGTATTATGCTTTTCTGAAGCTATAGTGATGAAGCACATCTAGAACGAGCAAGGTCAACAACTGTATCTGTTTACAAACAGTCAGATTACAAATCTGCTAACTTGCATCCTGAAAGCTCCTTACTAAGTCAGATTAACATGGAGTTTCTGTTTATCATCCTGACATAGCTAAAGAACGTAGCCCAAAGAATACAAATCACTCCATTTTCAACACTGTAAACTTCACTAAGAGCTGCCTATTTCCTGAATTTACAGTAGAATGTGTACAACATTTCCAAAAAGGTATATAGAAATCATCTATCCAGGTACATCAACTGTAATCTCATCTGTTGCCTAAATGGATTTCTGAAGGTTGAAAAAATAGTTACTATATTTTATTAATAATTTAGGCCTTCAGCACATGTATGTATGCAAACCAGAATTAAAAAACTCTGGCCAGCAATGAATGAACAGAATTTGCACCATGTTCAAATGCATAAATCTAGTGGGGCACACACCCCACTTATGGAGGTTTATGGAGATTTTCATTTTAAGTCCTTCAGGACTAAGTATATGCAGCAAATTACACTGAGACAAGCAGATTGCCTGGATTGCCCTGTCTGTCACCCCATCAGAGGGTATTACAATAGGCCTACCTTTTTGGGAAGCAGAATTACTGTTTGGAAGCATATTTGCTTCCATCAGAAATCCCATTTTGCAGTGAATGTTGTTTTTCACAGCTCTAAATGTAGTTTTTAGAATTTACATCCTTCCTTTCACTATGATTAAATTAAGGATGCAGAAGATGATAGAAATTAAAGACTCAATATTACACATACACAGAACCTAGGAAAAATGTTGATTTACATATTCTTCCTTTTAATAGACTAAATATCCATTGCTCTAAGCCCTCAGTCTACTGCTGGGTTAGAGAATGCAAACCATCACTGTTCAAGACACACTGGTTTATGAATACACAAATACACACTGAAGAGAAAATAGAAATGAACAAATATGTTCATATGTACATATGTTTAAGAAAATGAACTACAGGTGAATAAAGCAGCCCAGATGGCAAGTGATAGTGCCAGAAACATGCTCTGGGTCCAGACCTTTTCCCAGAGGGGCCTCCTAGCAGGCATCCCTGCAAGAAATTACAATTTCCCAAGATGGGGTGGGGAAAATCTGGAAAATAGAAAGATTGTATGGAAGGAATAAACTCCAATAAGACTGTGAGGAAAGAGAGCAAGTCACTCACAAAGTCTACTGAGTATCAGATTTTGTCTGTGATTAGGCTAATCTTTAAACTATTGCATTTTTATTTGCTGCTATATGTCTGTGACCTAACTATTGTATTTTGCAGCAGCCAAATGTAGGTAAAGGTTAGAAGGATCATTCTTTCTGCAAAAATAGTCTTATCTTTTCTTTTTTTCCTAAGCAGTTTACAAAGAAAAATTAAATCTAAAATGAAAAACTGCAGCTCACGAGACGGTCTCCAAGATTCTGCTGAAGAACATTTTTTTCTTTTTATCTTATCTCAATGCTACATTTTTCCCTGGTTTTCTTCCTGATACAAAAGGATGCTGCTGGGCTTCCTTTTGTCAATTAGAAACAAGATCTCAAGACAAATCTAGCAACAGCAGAAGAAATTATTCCCTCCATGAATACTTCACAGTGATCCTCTGTTATATGACAGGAATTTTAGATGAATTTTTATTTTGTAAAAAATTGCTCACAAAAGGCTGACTCTAAATTACCAACTTTCAATTCCATATGGAAGAAACAATACTTCACACAATACTTGACACTTCATCTTCAATACTTCATCTGACAGCTAAAATGCAATTTAAAAAAAATTAAACCTTCCCATTCAAATTGAGCTATAATTTCCAAATAGTATGCACAATAGTACCTAAAGAATTTGCAAGAAATCTAGGTCAAAGCAATTTTATTTTTGACTTCGTGAAATAAAAAAAAATAAAGAAAATAGATGAATCCACATGAAAATTAACACTTTTGAGAGAGAGACAAGTAAAGTCACAGACATACTCAAGACAACATAGATCAAAAAGGACATGAAACAGTCTGAAACTGTATGTAAATGCCTAAATATACTAAAAAAGATTTCCAAAGGAGTCACTCTTTATTTAACATACCACTGGTCAAAGCAGTCCCATAAGAAACAACTTCAAAACAAGCTGCAACAGAATAACAGTTTGGATTAATATCTTCTCCAGATGGAGTTTCCAACTTAATGAGCAACAAGTGGGATGAAATCTTGCTGCCAAAATTACATGCACTCCATTCTGAACAGAGGAAGAAGCACAGAGATGAATAGAACACTTTAGGTTGTACTAACCACCCTAAATACATGACTAAACCCAGTTTTTATCCTAAGCACTTGAAAGGACATGTATGATGAATGACTCAAGATATTAACATCAGGCCATTCACTAAAACACAGACTACAGAAATTCTGAGGAAATGTGGTGTGACAAGGCCAGAGCTGGATCAAAAAATCCAATCAAACTTCCTAACAAAAGCCTGTAAAATCAGTTCAATGCTTATCCTGTACTTAGAAATTTGCTTCACTCAAATAGAAAAAGCAGACTGATTTCACAGCAGAGAGCTTCTTGACTCATTAAACTGAGGTCGTAAAGTCACTCTCAAGAAGAAATTAAAATATAAAGCAAATTAAAATTCACCACTGCAGTAATGAAACAGCACACAGGTTTACTTTGTCAAATGAGAGATATTGTAGAAAATATATGAATCACACTGACAAGGAAGTAATTGAGTAAAAACTACAGCATTTTCAAAAGTAGGAGACATAAGATTCACATTTAGATACTCAGGAAATTCAACACCACAACTAGAGAAATTTAAAAGCAGGTTAAATCAATTCCAAAAGGATCACTGTAAAATATCAGAGAAATTGCTCAGTTTGTTAGCATACTTCTAACATCTAGTTTTGTGGCCAAACACCTAACAATGACTCTTGCTTTTAGTTTTCCTATAACATGTACACAAACAAAAAAGAAGTTAAAGGGTTGAATTGAATTACCCATAATGCCACGTACAAATCATGAAAACAATGAATAGTCATTCTCAAACTAAACCTGAAAAATAAAGACACAGTATTTGTGAGGGCTGAATTTAAGAAAATAAGGTAGTATGTCAGGTAGTTTCAGTCATCCATGGATAGAAAGATAGACATCCTCATTGGAAAATTCAAGAGCAAAGTTCAAATTTAGCTATGCAGAATTACGTGATGGAGCCTGGAGAGATTATGCCTTGTGTATACTGTGCCCTAGCATGCAACTTTCTGTCTGATTTCAACCTCATCATCACACACAGCTCTTACTGACTTCAGTAAAGGCCCAAGTATTTTTGAACTTTTAAAAATTATTAGGAATCCAGCACTGCAGAAAATCATGTCTAGCAATGACTGAATTTAATTCTATTTAGGAGCAGCTAAGACTCAAGATTTAGAACAGCAAAAAATATCAGCACAGAGATTACACTACTTTGATCTTAGCACTGAAACAGAGTAGCCAATTATATGAACCTTTTATTGTGACATTTCTTTTGTTTTCTGGCCAATTACAATTATTATACAGGCATAAGACAGGAGCCACAAGTACCACATATACTTTTAAGTCATAACGTTTTGCTATCATCACTAGGAATGCTACAAATGCTACCAAAACTAGAGTTTTCTTATTTTGAAGATAATTTATGCCATGACAATTAAGTTCTGTTGAAGCCCATACATCTTATGAAGCTGTAATTCCACTAAAAATTCACCAGAGAAACAATCTAATTATTTGGTTTTTCAGAGAACCCTGAAATTATGAACTGCTACTATTGCCTTCTGAGCTTTTACCAGTCAAGTTGTTTGAGAATATTCCTTAAAAACTACTTGGGACTGAAAACAGCATGGAAACAGAGAAGGGACTGAAATAAACCTGGATGGATTTAGAGGTATTTGCATTATAATATTAAAGTGCAAGAAATGCTGAATGACAGCAAATGATAATTGAAAAGAGAGATCACAGATAGAGAAGTCTCATGGGAGAATATCATGGAAATGGCAAGTACTTCAATTTTAAGATGGATTTGCAATTGTCTATTTGTGAGTGTTGATAATACCTTAAGATCAATAAGACAGAAGTGAAACGTGGTGCCTGTATTTAAGTCTCCATTTGCAGAGTTTTAAGATTTATAAATGCTCACTTGGGACATTTCAACTACAATACAGAAGAAGAAAATGGGACCTAGTTATGCCTTTGTAGTAAAGCTAAATTATACAGTTAATGTTTTTCTAATTAAAATTTAGAATGGGTTTTAATTTTTTTCCTATTCTTTTTCCTAAGAAACATATATCTAGTTGCTTCTTAATGTTCCAACTTTTTTTGCAAGTCATTAATATGAAAACCATCAAAAAGGTTAAGTAAAATCTTGTTTTTTCTTATTAGGTTCAACTCTATATGCAATGATATCAATAATAACAGTGCTGCTTGCTCAAGTGCTACTAAAATGACACTGGACATTCATTCCACTGCTTAGTAGTCTGATTTTTAGGATTACAATAGTAGAATTGGAATGAGGATTGAGCAAAAACATCACATATTACCTATCAAACATTTTGACGGATCACTGAATAAAGGTCAGAAACCTGCCTGCTTTAGGAGGCTGTTCTCAGCAGATTAAAACAGGAGGTGACCAATATGGGAATCCCCTAGGCCTCATTAGCTGAGGAGGAAGGGAGTTTATATGTACTCTTGTTATTCCAGGTGGAAGTCCAAAGGAAAGCCTACATGTGCGTCATCCTCAAGCTTAGCACTGTTCTTTTTTTAGCCAAAAGGGGCTTATCTTATTACCCTTCTTAGCTGTGATGTCCACATATAACCTGAGAACTGCATCATCCCAAAAAGTACAGGCAGCACACAGGAAATGGGCCATCCAGACACCTGTGCCTTGCAAATGCCTCACTGGACACTGTTGTTAGTTCAGCTTTGTACACCTCATTAATGTAAAATCATACTGCTTCCTTTCTCTTAATTCAGGTAAAATTGATTCACTGTAATAATTAAGCCCATGCCTATGAGTTTCAAAACCTCATATGGTTCTGTTGAACTAGAGTGGAAGGCACTATTTTTTCTGCCTCACTGGATGAACACATGAGATTTTCACCAAAAGCTGATGATTCAGGCTGCCTATATTTGTGCATAAATAGTTTCTTCTATTCTGTTTCAGGTATGAAAGTGCAGCTATTACAAGCAGTTTTCACATAATTTCAGACTGTCTGAATTAGGCACTTTTTCCAGCAATATTCAACTGTGGCATTTCCGAAGCGATTCAGGGAATAAGAGGAGTGAGACTGACAGTGTGCATTCTTACCAAAATTACCTCAGCACTATCCCAGCAGAACATATCAGGGCACAAATTACCTTCCGTTCACTGCAAATGCATGCACATAATGGGGGTGCTGGAGAACAACAGAGCCCTCTGACAGAAACCAAACACTATCACATAATTGAAATAAAATTTCAACACTTGTCAGAGGTTATTTACTTAATGTTGGTGCAGGCTTACAGATTTTCCACTCATGGAGAAAATTCACTACCATGACTATGGCCTCATAAGTAAGAGATGGATCTGCCTGCACCAATATAATTACAACAGTTTCTCAGTCACAGACAAAAATCTGCCCCATGCTGATACATTATGCAGAACATCTATAAAAATGACTGTGCTGATAGCATTAAATAAAAGCTATGACCATGGAATGGGAAATGTCATTATTGATTCCACAATACTAAATGTATCCTTCATACAACAAATAGAGGGACATGAAAAAATGAACACCTTAAAAAGATAATTAGAAATTCAAAAACAAAAGATTCTACTGTCTACTCATTATTTTTATTCAGGCCACCCAGTATATAAGCCAATATTTACCAAAAGATTTGAACTGTGAACTACAATGTTTCAAGGTTATTCCTTTCCAAACATAAACAGGATTTTAGCAGGAATCAAATTAGTTGGAGGAGAATGAAGGGGGGTTTTGCTCTTTTCCTGTAATCTCTTTGCTTTACTGGCAAGCACAGTAGAGCTACTTGAAATTTTTGAAACAAAAGAGTTACACAAAATACTACTGTATAAAAAACTTGTGCAAATTATTTTTCTTGCCACATCAGGCTGGACATTGCAAAGAACAAAATTGAGGCATTTGATCCTATCTATACTACAATGAAAATACTCAAGGGTTTATATCACAGAATGAGTTCTCTCTTCTGACCACACCACCAACAGCAATATGTTTTGCAGCTGTTCTGTCCATTGGGGTGGACAACATTTATGTACCACTCACATGTAAAAAAAAAAAAAAATCATAAAATCAGTGTTGCTGCATCAGAAGAAGCCTTATGTATTTTTAAAGCTGATCAAGAAAAAAACTACAAATTCATACTTATAGTAGAATGGATATCCAGTTCATGGCAGCTTAATTCCACCAATTAGCCAGAAGGTAGAAGACCAAAAATACACATGGACTTAATTATAATAAACATATAAACGTATGATGGCTGCTTTTTCTATTGACGAACAGAAGGTAGGAATCTTCTCCACACATGGTTCAAATCTGTTAGCTATACACTATCTGACCCTTCACTAACATGTGGGAAGAACCTATTTTTCACTACTTGTTGATTTGTAGAGCTGTTCAAGGGAAAATTATCCAGCATCTTCCATAAGTTAAAATAAAATTAGTCAAAGTCTGTCCCTATCCCAGACTCTAGAGCCTGATGAAGTAGCTTTTTAAGGGAAGGCTTAAACTTCTTTGTTTTACTGAGGGACTACTGTTGCTTTGTACAGTTTTATTGGATTTAGACCATAAATTCATAGTAAAAACATCAGTTGATAGAAAAGATCAGAACTAGAACTTCCAAATATAGATAGAATGCAAGAAGGAAAAAAATTACAATTTCAGGAATGAATTTCAATGTAATAGTACTCTGAAAGAGACTAAACCATAGTTTCTGTAATCTCATGTCTCAAGCTCAATTAGTTAATACCTTAATTTAAGGTTGAAATTAAATGTTGTTCTTGTAGCTTACCTTAAAGCAACCATTTTTAAGTCATTTTATGAGACTAAGCTCCCAAAGTACAACCATTCTTAAAACATTCCCCTCGTGGTCTCACATAAACTACTTTTTTGCATCAACATTTTTTGCAGAAAGGAAAAATTAGTGTAGCCAATTAGCAATACTAAAAGTGTACCCACAACTAAAAATTCAAGAAAGCTGAAGTATGTAGAGGCAGACTAGATGATTTGGAGTAGGCAGAGGAAAGTTTTGACCCAAATGGTCACCTGAGATCAAGTAAAATAAATCATTATTATATTGTATAAATGCAAAAGCTCATTTGCACAGAGTTAAACTTTTTCTTCATACAAAGTGATACATATATTTTATGCATCATTACAAGTAGGCTCTCTTCAACATCAAGAGCATAGCTGAGACAATATCAAAACAACACAAAAAGAAACTTTTTCTAAATGTCACATGCTAAGGAACAACGCCAGTAACCTTGTTTTAGCTGTGATGATTTACCAGAATGAAGAAGACTTGCCTGTGTTCCTTCTAACTGCTCTTGCACAAGGCAATAGATGTGTGTTTGGAGAAATCATCTTAGAAGGTTATATTCTAAAGTCCTTCAGGAATAGTGTTGTGTTTCTATTCCACAATCAAGAAATGGATGATAAGCTTGTTTTCTTTGGAGAAAATACTATCATTTTATCTTTCCTTACCTGTGAGGAGGTATGATTAACAATGCACCAAGAACAGACTGGAGAATGCAATAAGATTGTCTCTCACATTAGCCCGTTACTTGTATCTTAAGCATAAACACATTTGCAGGATTCAGATGTCCTACAGCTCAGAGTTGGTCACAATCATTAATTTATCACAATTCAATTTGTATTAAACAGGAATCTTCCTACACAAAGACACATGACAAAACACTAGTGGTTTAAAATTGCAACAGTCCAGAACTCCAAACAAACTTCAGTAATATAATCCTGGCATGGAAACTGAATGCTTGATGCACTGAAATTTGCATGGTGCCACTGTTTAGGCACTGCAGTATAAAATGTCAGGTACAAGCTTCTAGTACACTATAAGCTGCTTACACCAGCTTCACTGTCTTGAAATCCTTCTAATAGTCATCATTAAATGATTCAGGTTGGAAGCGACCTCAAAGATCACCTAGTTCCAACCCCCCTGCCATGGGCAGGGACAACTTTCACTAGACCAGGCTGTTCAAAGCCCCATCCAGCCTTGCCTTGAACACTTCCAGGAATGGGGCATCCACAGCTTCCCTGGGCAATCTCTGTCGGTATTTCAACATTCACTTAATATGAAGTGACCCAACTCATAGGTATTAAACCACATTGGTGATTGCCTTTGCCCTCACACGGGTGTAATACTGGCTCATTTTGGAAAATGTGAATTAATACACCTGGAAAACAGTTACATAGCTTTGGAAAATGGAGTTATTTTGCTTTTCACAGGAAGTTTTTAAAACCAAATCCTCTTATTATCTAGAGATCTACTGGCTTACACAGAGGTATACATTTGGAAAACTAAAACCAGAAAACTGGTCTACAACATGACTGTTTCAAAAGAGTGGAACAAATAAAAGAAAATTTTTTTCTTCTTCTTTCTTTTGGATTCACTCAGATAGCAACAGAGACAGGTACTTTTGCCGTAGTGAGTTGTAATTAAAATAACTGCAAAGGGGAAGTAGAAAACAGGATGCAATTAGCAGTTACAGGAATTTAGAGATCATGGAGATGGAACAATTTCCTCCCTATCAACGACAACTTTCATGTTTCCTCAAGATTTCCTTTATTTCAGCTGAAGAAAGACCCACGGGTTCCAACCACTGGTATCTTATGCTCCCCAAAGAGGTGACAGAAGATGACATATAAATTAATTAGGAGAATTCATTTTTACTGCCTGTTGCCACAAAATCTTACAAAACCTCTGCCTTTGGGTGTGTACCTAGAAGTGACTGAGGGCATACTGGGAAGAGCAGTAACAAGTTTGCATTCTGCTTGTGCTACAATTTTACCATGTCTGACTCACAAGACCCTGAAATATGGGGAAAGCAGAAGGTAAAGGAATTTGGGGAAAATACATATGGAAAGGTGAAGGTGTCTTTTCTGGGTGTTTCTCAATATTACTATAATTGCAATATCTTCCCTTTAAAGTTTCAGTGAGGTCAAGCTTTATGTCTAAGTATAATCTAAGCCTCATTCAAAACTTCCTGCAACACTTACTGCAACATTTGTGACAGAACTGCTGTGAGACAATTTGTTACTCACTGTGTCACAGTAAATAATCAGATACAGATTGCCCACAGAAGTTGTGGATGCTCCATTCGCTGGAAAAGTTCAAGGCTTGGTTGGATAGGGCATTGGGCAACCCAGTCTAGAGGGAGATGTGCCCATAGCAGGGGATTGGAACTAGATAATCTTTAAGGTCCCTACCCATAATGTCTGTGTACATTTCATTACTGCATCACTCTCCTTCCAAACATTGCAAACTCCACCCAGCCATGCTGGCAACATGGCAACCTCCACTGGCAACAACAACCCTCCACTGGCAACAACACTGGGCAACAACAACCACTGCCTCCATCACTGGGTGTGACCACTTTGCAGACCTCTGCTAGTGTTGTTGGACATGATGTACGTATGTACAGTTCCAGCAGACACACAACATGATTTTGATACTATTTGCTTTATGGAGTGTAAAGAAAAGTATCACACTCACCAAAATCAGGACAATTTGTATCTTAATTCTGTCTTGCTGCTGTCTGTATTTACTTACTCTCACTAATGATGATGCAGACTTCTTCTTTCATGGTCACATTATCAGTAGAAGGAGCTTTCCTCCCCCAGTTCAGAAGGCTGGTTGCAGTTTGATGAGGACTTACTTAGGTACCAACACATCATATACTGTGGCTGCTATTTTCAACACAGTTAAGAACCACAGGTCACCAAGCATCTAAACAATCTTCTCCAAAAGGAGAGATGAACAGCTTTACACAATTTTCAGCTATGTGTTCACAGAGCACTTCACTTCTTTCCACCAAGGCTGTTTCCACCAACACTCAGAGAGCACCATTTACCAAGTAAACAGATAAGGTATTTGGTGTCTAGTCAGAGTTGTTCAGTCTATAGCCTTAGGGTACTCTAGTTAAGCTCTGCTAGGATGCCAGAAGTATCAATTTCCTCAGGAGCCTCCCCAAGGTGGTCGCTACAGTATCAGAGTATTTCACCAACATTAATGAACTCATCTTTCTATATCATACTATGTTGTGCAGCTGGTAATATCTTCATTTTACAGATGTCACTGCCACTTCAGTTTGTGCCACCTCAAAATTGTCCTTACAATTTCTTATACTTAGCTATTCAACTGTTCCCATTTTAGAGGTGTTCAAGGTGCTCATTGCTTCAGGTAAAACTTTGCAGTGAAGCACAAACTCAGGTATGTAAGATTACAGGTGAGGCAGACCTCAGTGAAAAAGAAATACAAGAAAAAAGAAAAAGGAGGTATGACAGTTTGCATATGGAAAGAGTTTCACAGTCAAGTGTTCCACAGGGACCAGCTAATTCCTGCTACTATCATCTTTTTTGGCATAATGAAACTGCATACAAAGAAAGACACAAATTTTTTTTGCCATGGTGATATAGTAATGGCAACAGAAGGTGTGAGTGGGAATTCTAACAGTAGTTTAAATCCACACATAAAATTAGCGCGGTTATTTGAAAACTATTCAAGCAGAAAGTACAACAAGGGGATTGAGGTTTCATGTGGAAGTGAGATAGACTACTAATGAATTAGCATTAGTCCTATGGCTATAATATTTCACCGCAGTTAGTGTTTATAGTGACTCCAGGAAAAATGAGAAAAGGAAAAAAAAAAAGTAATCCCAGAGAAAATTACTGAAAACCCATGGACACTAACAATAAGAACCCAATGGAGAATTAAAGCCAGAAGAAAAAATCATTTTGTTTCCCATTGCATCCTTTTGTCTTGCTAATCCTTTTTGTAGACCTGGAGAAGAGTTGTTTCCTTCTCTAAAGGGGATTTAAAAGCTGTTACAGTTTCTCTTTTCAGAATCTACAAAAGATGTAATATTAATTGGTCAATCACCTTGGAATATCCTTTTGTCAACAACATGGACGCCTTGGCTTTCTGTGCAACAAAATGCATAAGACCACTTGGAATTCAACTGTCAAAGATTCAGATGACTGAACAGATTGGGTTTACATCAACAGTACACAAACATCAATTTCTGAAATAGAACAGTATTAATAATTTAAAATCAGAAAGAAGATTCACAAGTGAATCCAATTGCACTGCAGTGACTATAAATACTAACATTTTTGGTATGCTCTGTATTATTTATGAAATATGATTTATTACTAAGGTTTTATATAGCTATGGTTAGATTAAGGAATATCTAATAACGAATTTACAGTTATTTTAGGAAGTATCTTAATGGACTCTGATTGTGTTATGCTCTGGGGAAAAACAGTTCTGACTATAGAATCAGTCTTATCTTTGTATGCATGTCATCTATAAAGTTTATGTAAAGATTTCTGGATACTATTTATCTATGCAAGTACTTCAGTTGAGCTATGTTTTACCTAGGAAATTTGTTTCACATCTGTGTGTCCCAAAAGCATTTTATAAGGAACACAGAAGGCAGACAATTCTTTTCTGTTTCCACAACTCAGGTGCACAGTAAAATGAATGAGAATTGTATATATGTCTGGAAAGAAAAAGCATATCAATTAAGCAGCCGTGCTATGTGTTTGCATTGCATATTTTTTCTCCAACTTTGGTGCTTGGGTGGGTGACATCACCCGCTGAAGACAGACATGATGGTTTCTAGTAATCTGTCCTGATGGCTATGAGAATACCTTCCAGAACAAAAGTGCATACAAACTATATTAACTGAACAAACAAGATGCCTACAATTTCAGGAGGCAATACTTCCAGAGTCACCGCAAGTTTGATACAGAACTGCTACAGCTTTGTTTTACATGGTCAGTAAGAAATACCTTACATCCATGATTGCAAATGTCAACTGTTCTTCACAGGGATGCAGAGGGTGTATGTCCCAGGCTGACCCAAAGTGCCAGTTTTTGGGTAATGAGTAATATGTAATAATGAGTAAACTACAGCAGTGGATCGTGCACAACTAAGGCTCACATTCACAGCCTAAGATCCCATCTTCCACAGAAATGGTCTAGCTTTTGCTAAGGTCTGCTTAGAGTCCAAAACCTCTTTGATTGCTCTTTCACTGTTGACCACTGATAGATTTACCAACAAAGTATAAGACAACTTGTACCTAGTTCACCATCAGAGATTTCTTTACATTCTCTCCTTCCTATTAGGGCCCTGACTTTTTCTTGCCCTTACCATTTAATTTGTGAACAAAATAAATGCACATTAGGAAAAGCACTTACATTCAGGAGGCAATAGGTATATAGCTTCCAATAGACAGAAAACAGTCTAACTGACCAGACACAAAAATAAAACAGGATTGAAAATACATAAAGAGCAAAAGATTTGATGAACTCAGTCTTATCAAGAGGCCTTCATCAATTGATACAGATTTTTCTGCTAAAAAAATGGATAATAAATAGCTCTTTGAACGAGCAGATAGCGAGACCTGATAGCTGGAAGTTGAATAAAAACAACACTAGCTTAAAAATTAGTTATTAATAGCAAAAAACTTGGGCTAATTAATAACTGGAAAGGGCACAATGGATTTATAAAGAATATTTCTTTTCTAAGTGGTAAGTCTCATTCAACTAGGAACTTACTTGAGTCATCCAGTTTCTATTACATTGCAAGTCACTACAAGTCCCACAAGGTCCCTTCAAGTTTTACAATGCCCATGGCTGTCCTGGGGAAATCTCCTTGTTCCTTCACAAGTTTTAACTCTCCTTTTGAAATCAGTCAGGCTTCCAATGTTGAATAACTATTATGCGGAAAGTACTAACCTTGGGGTGGGGGAGGGTACTGAATAGGGCCCAAATCATATGGAATAAAAGCTCACCAGAAATATATAAATCGATTTAGACTTATCCCTCTAAGCCTGAAAACAACCAGCTGCAGCAAAAAGAAAATAAAGAGGAGACTGATACACCTTTCATATTCTCAAGCTATTCATGAAGGAACTCACACAATCCCATTTTTTCCCCTCATGTTACCATCCCTGGGGTATATGGGCAAGCCATTATACATGGCCCCAGAGAAAGTCCAGTCCTTTGTTTTGTGACAGGCAGTGTTTTTGCTCTGCATTCATGCTGTGCTGAGAACTCCATTATGACACACATCCAGCTTGTAGGTAGCTCTTCCCTTTGCTCCTATGTCTAACACCTCTCTCCTTTCATGATTTCTCAGTCATCAAATAATAAAGATAATAAGTGTATTCCTGAGGAGTAACAAAGTGGGGCTGATGGTCCTCGTGACATTTAAGAGTTAGGGAGCCAAACCACAAATTAGTTCTCAGTATAATATCTGTGGAAAATGGAAGACTGACACAAGTTTATGATTTTTCCCCTACTTCTCTCTCTCATTTTACCCTATTAATAGGTAGTAGAATAACAACAACAACAAAAAAATTAAATATGTCTTCAATCCCTGTTCTGCCAGAGTAATATAAGAAAGCAGGAGGTCATCACTTGCTTCAATGAGTAGTTGAGAGATACAAGCAGTAGATTTATGTATAGGAGAAACTGATTATTTGTACTGCTGAGGCCACAGATAAGGTTTTTCTGTGACTGGGGCCTCTGCTCCATCTGAAAGATTTTAACCTGCAGATCAAATAACTTCCTGTCTTAAACTAACTGTATGACGCTTCACGAGATATCCAGGAGCTACCTTCTCTGTATCTATATCTAATCTTCAGTAAAACTTGTTGGAGCAGATGTTAGAATAGCAGGGTAATTTACAGCTCACTGCTACATGAGCCACACAAGCATCTGGCCCTGGCACAAAATATCCCGATGGTATTGGGAGAGTAATGTCTGTTTTGAACACCTGAATGTCTTCCCCACGAGCTTCAAAACATGCGCAGTTCTTTGCCTATCTCAAAATGATCCTTCTGTCTCTGATGGCAACAGTTTACACACCAGAAACACTCTACTTAACAAATTTCTGCCGAAATTAACTAGGAAGCCATCCCACTTTTAAGTAAATAGCTCTACTAAAGAAAAATATCAGTATCTCTTGAGCTAAGCCATTAACAATCATGTAGCAATCTTGTGCTCATCTGACACCCGACCATGCTTGTCAGTAGTAACTGTCTGCTTCTGTAAGGTTGTCACCTTCCATATGTTTCAATAGTATGCATAATTTAATGTTTTTGCTACAGTAACTTAAGAAACAACAGTAATTCACTAAAGGGTGAAGGAAAAGTAAGTCACAGTAGCTCATCAACAAAAATAAGTGCGCAAAGACCTTGTGAATTAGCAGCTGATCACTAGTGCTGATAATCCTAGACTACTGCCTTCTGCTACCAGCCTTAAATATGAAAAAAAAATTATGTCATTATTATCATCAGGGTTTGAGTCTTTGGGGATCGGGGGGGGGGGGAGGCGGCAGTGAGGACCAAGTGGGGGGGTAGTTTTTAAATTAAATTCAGCTAAAAAAAAGGTATTTTTACATTTATTCCCATCATTCTGTTATTCCCCCAAATCCAGGACAAGTAAGTATGTATATTTCCTTCAATGCAAGATGACACACTTTGTTAAAACAAACAAACCCATGGAAGATATTTCTTTAGATTAAGCAAACAGTGGAGAAAAAAGTTTTCATGGAAAGAAAGATATGCACTGAGAAAGATTGGTTACTTTTTTTTTTTTTTCCTTAAAGGGAAACATAGCTATGCAAACACTGCAGTTGCTAACTAGACATTCTCAAACAACTAATACGTTACCCCATTGTTGCTATAATAATTTTCTCATCTCCACTGGCTGGGCTCAAACCTGCACAAGAAAAAAGAACCAACTGAGACTCTACAGGAATTATAATTCACAGCATAAATTTTAAGGATATCCTTACATGCTCTATTAGCATGTGTTTGGACTATCAAAGAACCCTTATCTGGTTAGGATGCTGAAATATTTCTGTTAATATGTATGAGCTCAGGAACTAAAATAAATAGTATTAAAACATCCTAACAGTAAAATACAACCCTAATAATTAAACAAATTATTACTTCAAGAACATAAGGAAAGGCATTTTTAACATTCCAACTTTGATGATTTCTCATATTTTAAAGAATTTTTTTTTAAATGGTTGGTATTACTTCAGATCAAATCTAATCACGTGGGAAAAATGGCAGGTTGCCATGCACAAGAATTTCCCTCCTTATTTCTCACTATGCTGTTCTTTCTTGCTGCATTCTCTTGTTGTCTTTGCAGCAGGCAAAAAGCATCAACTCAAGAATTCAATTTTTCCCCATTATTGCATACTCATAAAAATGGAACTGACAGGACAGCAGTTTATTCATGCACAAACCAGAGCCAAATCACACAAACTGGCTTTCAGAAACCCACGGATCAATTGTTACTCTCTGAGAGCGCTGCGTTGAGGATGGAGGTGAGGGAGTTTCGTTTTGGAGAAGGGAAAAGTTGAAGAGTTGCAGAGGTACGGAATCCAGGAGCCCTCCAGTCTCCACTGCATAACGCTAATTAACAGACTCAAGAATATACACAGTAGGAATGGCATCTTCTGCGTCTGTAACTATTTTAAAATGCACCTAAATTCTGACGAGGCATAACATGCAGATATTTATGACTTTCATGAATATTCATGTCTGACTACTACACCAAATCTAAGTCACTGTGCAAAGATAAGCATGGCTTAAAAGTGTTAAAAGTCGGGTCATTAGACTGACAACACCGACAGGCATAGCCAAATGAAAATTAACACAGACTGTCCAAGAGCACCTTACTGGCCCTCAGTCCCATTCTTTCACCAATGACACGCTAAGCTGCCCAAATTTCCCTTCCCCTATTATGACTTTAATTAGAAAACTATCTTAATGCAACTTTGCAAACATCAAAAAGCTTCCTTTGAATAGAGAAGCAGCTTCTGAAACCTTTCCTCGATTTAGAGCACAGGAAGAGAAACTAGCTACATCATGCCGCTTTCAACGTTAAGTGAAAAACTTTACATTCCCTAATATTAGGAACATGTAGCGTTAAACCGATTTACATGTGAACGGAACAACAAAACAAGCATTTTTAAAATTAATATAAAATACCATTTTCAGAGATAAAAATCTCGGGACATACATCGGTATTTTTTGGTTAATGACAATAAGTTAAAATACGTTTAAAATAAGTTAAAATAAATTCTTCTACACTGAAAGAACACCCAGAATAAATTGTCACGCGAGACAGCAAAAAAACCTGTGCCATTACAATTTCTCTCTGAAAACTGTTTCTTTCCTGCGGTACCATCTGTTAAATCAGAAACTCCTTTGAACACCGCAGCCTCGCTGACTCTTACGGTGCGCTGGCTGCGCCGATACTCGCTAGGCATTTTCGCATCGCGCCCTCTCCGCGGGGCCAGCGCAGCCGCCCGCCTCTCTGAGCGGCGCTCGCAGCCGCGAACCGGGCTCGGACCGCAGCGCACCGCGCTCGGACCGGCCCCGCCGGCCGGCCGCACACGCACCGAGGGGACGCGCTCTCCCGCTGCCGACCCGCCACGGACCCGCCGTGGCCGAGCCGAGCCGGCCAGGCCGCGAGCCGCTGACCCCGGGGCGGGCTGCGGAGAAGTTGCGGCCGCCCCGAGGCGCCCACGGAGGCGCCGGGGCGGGCAGGGGCGGCCGGTCCCGCCGCGCGTCCCGCCCGGCGCCAGCTCCCCGGGGGAGTGAGCGCCCAAGCCCGAACCCGAGCCCCTGCCCCGGGCCGCCCCTGCGGCGCGGAGGCGGCACAAGGCGGCGGCTGCCCCTCGCCCGCCCGGCACCGCGCCCGCCCGGCACCGCGCCCGCGGACAAACTTACTTGCGGGCGGCGGCGGCGCCCGCGCCCTCCTTCCCGCGCTGCGAGCGAGCGCAGCCCCGGCGCGGCGGCCGCTGCCGAGCGCGTTCGGACATGCTCAGTCCCCCCGCCGCGCGGAACCTACCACCGGGGGGGGACGGGGGAGCGCGGAGAAACAGGGGGCAGAGCTGGATGCTACCAAGAGGACGCGCTAAAAATAGGCGCCGCAGAAAGGAACAGCTGGAGCTTAAAGGGGCGGCGGCCGCCTCGGTCCCCGCAGCCCCGGGCAAGGGGCGCCTCCACCCGCCGCAGAGCCCTCCCCGCGGAGCCAGAGGAGAGGCTCTGCAACCGGGGCCTGCGCTGCCGCGGGGGCTCCTGCCCGCGGAGCCAGCGGAGGAGAGGCTCTGGAAGCGGGGCGATGCCGGCTATGCCGACGATGCCTGCGCCACCGCGTCCGCGTCCTGCCCGCTCCCTCCCTTTGCGGCGGGAGCGCTGCGGTGCGCTCGGCTGCGGCTGTTGCCGCCGAAGCGCGCAGGGGTGCGCAGGGCGCCGGGAGGGCTCTGGGGAGCGCCTGACGGGGTGACTGCCGGGCTTTGCCCGCCTTCACCTCAGCGCCCGGCCGGGAGCCTACCTCGGGGCCGGGCCATTTACCTCGGGGCCACCCCGGGAAGCAGCAGCTTCAGAAATGAGCTCTAGATTGTGAGGGAGAGGATGCCGAGCGGCGTTTTGATGCAGTGTTTCTCTGGAGACATCTCCATCCTGCTCCGAGGCGTTAGGTTGTGCGGACGAGGGTTGGGGAGTGACAAACACTTAGGAGCTCTCCCATGAAGCTCAGAGTAGTCAGATGAGAATGTGACAGGTCCGAGGCGAAAAGCGTGAAGAACGGCCCTCCTAAATATAGTTTTCTAGGCTGGAAGATCTATGCGGCAAGAGAAATTACATGATCACCTCTCACTGACACTACTGTGTTTCAAAACTAAGCTGTTGAAATTAAAAGTCGCCTAAGTGTTTGTGAATGGGAAATTCTGACGGGGTTTTTAACTCATGGCTTATCACTCTCTACCTTCCTAAAAGACTGACAGGAATAAACACAAGAGCACCACATTGTTTTAGATTTATTTAGATACTACAGAGCCTAATATTGTATTACCTTAGCAGGAGTTCAGAGGTATTGTTGAATTTTGCTTTTATGGATACAGAAAATTGCTGCTGCACACACACACACACACAAATCTTTACAAAATACTAAACTACTTCTAAAAAAAATCAGACAACATCTACATCATGATAATTTGCTATTCTGATGACATCATGTACAATAGTATGTACACTCAAGTCCACATTCAAAATGTTTCATTTCTTTCATTAGACATGAGAGATCACTGGAAGTTTATCTTCATCAGAACTCTAACACAGCCTTCAGCAAAAACTACTGCAGAAAAAAAACCTCAGTTACACGTAGGTGGGTATAATCAGGAAAGGAAGTGTTACTTGTCAGTACTGTCAAATAAAGTGAGAGCAAGGAAGCAATTTCCCTCGCAGACTGACATACAATGGGATAGATTATTAGACAAGATTGTGTAGGTAACTACTGCAGTACTTTGAGAAATGAAAGATGACATCACAACAATTATAATATTAAAAAGGAAGTGAATCAGGTTGTATTGGGGTTTTAAGGCCAAGCTTTTATATGAGGGTAGGGTAGGGGGTGTACAGGAATATGGAGAGGTACAGGGATGGCTTCTGTGAGAAGCTGCTGGAAGCTTCCTCCATGTCCAGCGGAGCCAGTCCCTGAGGGCTCCAAAGATGGACATGCTGCTGGCCAAGGCTGGGCCAATTAGAAATGCTGCTAATGCCTCTGTGATAACAGATTTAGGAAGAAATTTAACGAAGATATATTGTCAGTTGTAACTGTGGCCAGAGAAGAGCAGAGTGAGAATATGTGAGAGGAACAACTCTGCAGACCAAGGTCAGTGGAGAAGGAGGGGCAGGAGGTGCTCCAGGCACCGGAGCTGAGATTCCCCTGAGATGCCCATGGTGCAGCCCACAGTGAGGCAGCTGTGCCCCTGCAGCCTGTTGAGGTCCAAGAGGATGCAGAGATCCACTGCAACTGTGGAGAAGACCCACCCTGGAGCTGTGGATGCCTGGAGGAGGCTGTGACCCTGTGGAAGAGCCAGTGGAGAGAGGGTCCCCCTGCTCCCAGGCTGGAGCAGCCTGCCTTGGAGGACTGCACCCCATGGAAGAGTGGCTCACACTGCAGCAGTTTGGGGAGAACTGCTGCCCATGGGATGGACTCATGTTCCAGCAGTTCACAGAGAGCTGTTGCTTGTGAGAGGAACTCACATTGGAGAAGTTCATGGAGAACTGTCTCCTGTGGTAGGGACCCATCTACTCTCCCTGAGCAGCAGGAGAAGCCTCAGGTGATGAAGTGATTATAACCCCCATTTCCTGCCTCATTGAGCTGCTGAGGGATCAGGTAGATCTCGGAAGGAGGAAGGGGTGAGGGGGAAGATGTTTTCAAGGTTTTATTTTACTTCTCATTATCCTGCTCTGATTTTGTTAGCAGTAAATTCAATTAATGTCTCTAACTTGAGCCTGTTCTCCCCATGGTGGTATTTGATGAGTGATCTCTCCCAGTCCTTATCTCGACTCATGAACCCTGTTTTATATTTATTTCCACTCCCTTGTCTATCTGTGGAAGGGAGTGAAAGAGAGCAGCTTTAGTGGGCCTGGCATCCAACCAGGGTTAGCCCACTACACAGGTGCACTAATTCTTCTCATTCTCATTCTCCATTCTCCTAAAACATGAGATACACTGTATTCTCTAGTCCATGTCTAGCAGCCACCATTACAATATGTATTACAAAAAGTTGTAAGCTATGCAGGAGGTGTAACTGTACAAAGTGAGGGGGGGAAATTATGTAATTCTTTCAACTGAAGCTATTGATCTTGAGATAGACAGCAGGGGAAATAGAAAAGGCAGTCTTCTGAATGCAGACTCAAATTTGGGATAACAGTGAGATAATGTATTTCTGGCTGCAGCTGGATCTCTGCAGGAGCAGTAGGCAGCCTCTGGAGAATTTCCTAGAACAGTTTGCACCTTTACCATCATACAGCTCTGGGTAAATGAGGAGACTGAAGGATGTCCCAAGTCTCAGGAGAGTAGCTTCCAGCTAGGGATTCCTACTGTCTAGGGAGTTCAGAACACTCTTCATCATGAGAACAAATGTTAAAATAATGGCGAAGAAAACATGAGTTTTCCTGCAGTCTGCATTATCATTCTCCTCCTATCTACCCTATATGCATAATTACACTATAATTCTACCAGTTTTCTTTGTTTATGAGGAATCTCTTTAAAACTTGTCAAATATAGTTGCTTTTCACAGCAAGAGACAAACACATATGGATTTTTCTCACCCAAACCACAGTGTCGTAAATTGCATGAAATTTTATGTATTATATTATATATATATATATAAAGCCTATGATAGCAAGTTCCAGCATTCAAAAGACTATAATCACCCAGATGCAGATTACCAAATTGGACATTAGCAAGTAAGTGGTGGTTGCATCTGCTGTATCAGCTAATGAACTATATTTAGAGGTAGACACCCGTCTGAATATTGAAAGCTGTTCCTTTCTTCTTCAAGTTTTGCTCAGCAGAAATATCCATATAGTTGCATCTTGTACTGACACAGCAGCAAAGATTTAAATATCTGCTTGCTTCTGTGTCCCATCAGACAGAAGGGGAACAATTCTTCATTGCACAGAAAACGTGCAGCTTTGCACTCCATGCAAAGCACAGCACTTTATCAATCTCTCTTTATATTGCTTGAGGAAGCTCTAGTGAAATCTTTCTTTTACAAATGAAATAATTCTGTATTGCTGATGAACTGAGGCTCTGACATACCAGTGATTGCTTCTGGCTCTCAGACTTTCACCTCAGCCCTCCCAGCTGTCTCCTCTCATTGTTATTTTCAGTGCTTCCCCTTGACAGCAATATTCAGATTCTCTGCTGTCTCCTTGTGTAACTCAAAGGTACATTCTAGCATCCTTACCTTTCAAGTTCACCATCCTAGGGAATTTTTCCATGTTGGAGTACTCAGGCTTCCTGTGTGGTAGACAGAATATTTTTTTTCTTTGCTTATAGGACAAAGCTTATTTTCAAGGGATAGGACTTGGATGTTTGAGTATCATAGATTGATCATAGAATCATAGAATGGCTTAAGTTGGAAGGCACCTAAAACATAATCCAGTTCTGCCATGGGCAGAGACATCTCCTACACCAGGTTGCCCAAAGTTCCCATCCAGCCTGGTCTCTCCAACACTTTCAGAGATGGGGCATGAACACAGCTTCTCTGGGCAGCTTGTTCCAATGCCTCACCCCTCTAAGAGTGAAAATTTATGCCTAATATCTAATCTAAACCCCACTCTCTTTCAATTTAAAGCTATTACTTCTTGTCCTAACACTACCTGTCTCTGTAAAGACCCTCTTCAACACTCTTGGAGGCCCTTTTTTCTGGCAGTTTTCCCTAAGTTCTCCCTAGAGCTTTTTCTTTTTCAGGTTGAACAAGCTCAACTCTCTCAGCCTGTTTTCAGAGGAGAAGTACTCCAGCCCTCTGATCCCCTTTGTACCACTTCTCTGGATTCAGTTTGAGGGGTCCACATACTTCTTGTGTTGGGGGTCCCCAGAACTGGATGTGGTACTCCAGAACAGATTAGAGAGGCAAAATCAACTCCCTTGATCTGCTGGCTATGCTGCTTTTGATGCAGAGTGTGGCATCAAATGAGAGACATGCAGAGATAATCCAGCTATCAGTTTTGATCCAAATGGGAAATGTTCTTCTGAGTAACAAAAAAGATTTTATGACTGATATGTGTAAAGTTGTGCTCAAGGCAAAGGATTTTGGGTTACAGTGAAGAAGCACAAAATAAAACTAGATGGCTGATGCTTCATAATGCATTTAGATTGGAAAGGGGACCAGCTCCCAACAAGCTGAAAGTATGGAAATTCCAGGGTAGGGATAGCAATGGTCGTATAGGTAAAAAAGCAGGGAACTCTGGCACATGAATGTGGGGCACATAAATCTCCTTGCTGTGGAGACTGCTTTTGGAGGGACTGAGAACAGAAAACAAAGAACGTTTTTGTGAGAACGGGAACATAAACATAGGGATAGAGAAATGTGGGATTTCCATAAGGAATAACTGAGATTATTACACGGAGTCTCTGGGATGAAGGGGAAAGAGAAGCAATAACAAGGCATATGATAATAAGCTTAGAAGAAATAGTCTAAATAGTGTTTACTGAGCTCAGAGTTTTCAGCCACAACTCAGTAACGATCTCTTGGAGTCATTGTTGACCACTCCCTGGAGTTCCCAGTTCAATGTGTAGCAGTGGTCAAAAAAGCCAATGAAGGGTTAGACATCCTTGGGATCAGAGGCTGGGCCTCATCTGTAAAAGTGAAGGACAGATCTGGAAAAGATACAGAGAAAGGCAACTGTCTTGAATGGGCAACTGCCTCGTGAGGGGAGATTGAAATGGCTGGGATTTTTCCATGTGAAGAGAAGCATGAAGGGCCATGTGGCTGGGATTTACAAAATTGTGAAAGCAGTACATATGGCAAAAAGTGGATGAGAATGATTTTTACCAAATCCCATAGTACTGCGTAAACTCAGTGAAAGTACTGCAAGTGTAAAAACAGATGAAACCTTTCACCCTCTTGCCTGGACACAGTGGACAGTGGTCTTCTGGAAAATATAACCCCAAGCAGTTCTGTAGGCAGACCAGCAGGTTCAAAAAAGGATCAGGAAAACCCATAGTGAGCGTACGTGTGAAAGGCTGGGAAGTGCCTTCATTACTTGGAATCCAAGGGCTCTGAATTCTAAGACAGTACTATGGGAACTGATTTCAAAATTTTATTCTTATATACTGCCTTCTTATAGTATCTCCTGTTACTGCTGGGACAGTATGCTGGGCTAGATAATACCTATGACAAATTCAGTTGTAGCAAGTTATGTGTGATCCCCAGGATGGATCATATCTATGCTTCCAACCACGAGTGTGATCTCTGTTAACTCTGGAGGTAGCTGATGGAGTGATGATGCTTTTTAGAATTTAAGGGTTATGCAGCAAAAACTTTCTTTATGTTTGGTAAACAAAGATATTATATAAAAATTCCCACTTCCACTATTAATATTCATCAAGCATTAAGCCTTTGGAGGCTTCATATAAATAACTTTCCCTGAGCTGGAATTCACAGTGGCCAACATCTTATCTCCCATATAAGTCCTGAATGCCCAGATATTTTGCAGGAGCCATTTAGAAGATTTCTATAGAAGGCTCTAACCATATCCCACAATTCTTGACAATTGTTACTTGCTATCAATGACTATACCTTCCATTTGTCACCCAAGGGGTTTTGCTACCTTACGCTCCATAAGAAATGGCCAGTGGACCTTAGTGGTTTGAAACCCTTGGAAATACATCCTTCCATAATTCATTATCTTTATGGTATGCTTTCTCCTTCCCTGACCATGTCAAACATTCATTTTTGTTGCTAAGAGCTCAGAGCAGCAGTTTTTGGTCCATGAGAGGAAAGCAGTGACAACCCACAGATTTACTACAGCCTCCTGATGGAGGAGTTTGATAAGAGCACATTTGTAAGGATTCATCCTGCCATTGCTACAAGGAAAATGCACTGACACCAATGCAAGTGTTTCCCAATCTACATTCTTTATTGCAAAAAGGTTTTGCATGTAAGAAATAGAATTGTTAGAAAAAAACAACTCAAAATAGAGATGGATTTCAAACAACAAATGTCATATTAATTCCTTATTAAAGTGAAAGGAAAATAGCCTTATACACTAATAAAAGAAGAATATGGAATATGTTTACACTCAGAGTAAGTTCAGCATTTCCAGCATTTGAAATTTGTTGATGACCATCATCTCAGACATTTTGTTTATTGTAATCAATATTTCTCTCCTAATCAATCTGAAGTTATCTACTTTTTACTGCCCTTTGTGGGCTTTGAAGTTTTTTTTCCTTAGATATTGAATTTAAATATCCATCCTTGACTCCTTTAACTGAAAGTTCTGCCAGGCAGTTGCAGGCTTGGAAGTGAACATTTTACTGTAAAATTTTTTGTGAGCTGTTCTCAGTAGTGTATAGGAAACTTTTTCAGTTCATGCATAACTTTTATGCATTATGCAAATTTGTATACATGAGATTAATTTCCTTTGTTTTTAAAGACACCAATAATTGAACATGTTATAAAAACAGTCACAGGCTTATATTACTATGGAAATGTAGTGAATGCTTCAGAAAGGTTTTCTTAGTTTTCTTCAGTAATAAAATTAACCATAGATCAGTTCCAGTGTTCCTTCAACACTACTCAAGATGAGCCCCTGTGAAATAGAAAATCATACTTTATCTGTTATTTAATTATTGTAGGGCATACCCAAAATAAATCGAGAATATGAGATTTTTAATGTAGGAAGAACTGCATGTGTGGAGTACTCTGCACCAGGAAGCTGCTGGAAGCATTTGTCTCTCTGAGTGCAGTAAAAGCAGTATGCTATTAGTGCTGCTATTAAAAACCAGAGAAAAGTGCAGCATACTACTTTGAGATCAATACTCAATCTAATATAGTCC
The DNA here is from genome assembly GCA_910950805.1 of Acrocephalus scirpaceus scirpaceus. Lineage (NCBI taxonomy): Eukaryota > Metazoa > Chordata > Aves > Passeriformes > Sylviidae > Acrocephalus > Acrocephalus scirpaceus. The sequence goes on from OU383773.1 coordinate 18,826,314, forward strand.
CTTGCTTTCCCTCGGTAATCTTTAACCAGACATATGGTTGTTTACAAAGGAAGATGAGGCAGTGGTAGTCAGTGGCATACAACCAACATGACTGAGCCATTGGCTGCCTTGTGTAAATCAGTACAAGGACTAGAAGTATTCTGAGATCATCTATGATTTCACAGAAATCATATATCCCACTATTGTAAAAGCTAACAGCAATCAAGGTATGATCATATTTAAAAGGGGGGCCTCTAATAACCAACAGGAATATACCATGGAGAAAAAATGCAGCTTTGGAACTAATTAAAAACTTTCCTTCCATGCGATTTCCAATTATAAAGCAAAACCCATTAATAATATTAATTAAAAAACCAACAAAACCAAATGAAAAAATTAAAGTTTTCAGTAGCCTTTATTAAAAAATAAACTTTCTGAAAATAGCAACATCTCACAGATACTGTTTTAAGGACAATTAGTTACATGCTTGAAAAAGAAAGACATGACAATATTTCATAAAGCCTTATAAATTTTCAATCAGCTCTGGAGACCATGGCTTTTAACCATCTAGAAAAATGGTGTCACCATTTAAAATAAATCTCAACAAACAATGCAAACTAGACACAATTGAAAAAAAAACATGCAATCTCACTTCTTAAATACTACATGTCATCCCTGATATTCTAACTCTGGCAGAAAAACACAGAGTTGCAGTAAGCCAAATGGTAAATTACTTCTGAGCTTGTTTAAGGATAAATGCAAAATTTAAATTCAAGCCACTGGAGAAAATTATTTTAGTTAAACCAAAATCTAGATCTATAGCATATGTGCTGTTATATAATGACATATAGGCTGCCCAAAAATAGCTGGTCACTGTACGTACTTGAAGTGGAATTTCAGTATTTGTATTCAGGCATCATGCAGGATTGGCATCCAGCAAAAGCAATGTTAAGGAGCATAAAGGAGGTTATAAGGCAAGGAAGGTACAAAAAAGACCATGAAACATTCATGCATTGTAGAATTTGCTGAGATATTAATGAAGATGCAGGAATCTGGCTACCTGATTGAATGTGCCCCTTAAGTACTGCACTCAAGGAATCACTGTGAAAAAATTGCCTTGAGATTTGGTAATTTCACCTTGGGCATAACTGGCCACATTTCTTTTGCATGTTTTGTGTAGGCTTTAAGAAAAACTACCTAGAATGAAGCATTAACTACAACTGCTGTCTACCACGGGTGTCATTGGGAGTTTGTTGACAAAATATCAAGGTGATGGAAGTCTTACCGTTGCTGCTACTTAAAATCAAATAGGGGTTTTAGGATCAGGAAGACCACAGCCATGCTTGTCTGGTGAAGGCAGCATCACTATGTTGATGTACTTCTGTCTGTAGTTAAAAAAAGGAGTGACTGGATTGCAAAACTGACATGGCTGCTCTCAGACAATGTGAACATATCCCAGCTGCTGAAAATTTCTTATTCACCTCCAGCTTTGTTTGAAGCTAGACTAGGAAAAAGAAATAAATTGACAAGCAAATTCTCCAGCTACCATAAAAATGCTGAACTAGCTTAAATAAAAATTGAAATTGTCTATATTGCAATAGAAATTACATAAGAACACACCAAATTAATTTTTAAAAAAGGGGGAAAATGGGGATATTTTTAGGAAAAAATCCTTGTGTTTCCTTTTATATTAAATAATAGTAAGAAAAAAAAATCTCTGCTCCACAATTTGATCTTGACATTATAGAAACTGTTTACCTTTCCTTTAAAATATGTATGGACCATTTTTTAAAAATTTCATTTCAAAATAAGAACAACATTAGTCAAAATTACAAAAGTGAAATATTTCAGAACTTTTCAATTCCCTGTTGGAGGGAAAGGCGGAAAAATACAGAGGTATTTCCTTTACTGAACCCAATTTTTGAATGTTTTAATTCCATACCTTTGTTTTTGATAAAATATTTGCAATAAATTTTCTGATACTTAAGACCTGAATGTCCGTATCACTTTTTGCTGCCAGTGTAAATTTCTGGTCCCCATTATCTTTTCTTTGCTGAATGATTCAGAGGTAAATGGCAGCAAACAACCCATATCATATTTTTAAGTAGTATTTAAGCCAATGCAAACAGGAGCTCTGATGATGTTTCTGTTACAGCAAAAATCTGCTGTTTCTCAGCAGGCTGGATGCTTCTGGCATCTCCTGCTTTCAGGTCCTGCTTTGCAAATAGTTTTAGAAATGAAGATAAAGCATTTGCAAAAGCAAGTAAAAGGGTCACAGGTGCACATTACTGGCTGTTTTGATTGTGGATTTTCAAAGATTCTGAGTCACAGTAGATATTTTTAGCTGTGCTTTTAACCACTATTTCTGCTACATTGCCTAGATGGAAATTATTTTAATAGCAGTTTGATCTTGGTGCTCATTTGCATTTAGATCCTTTGTCAAACAAGTAAATCTCTCAAATTTCTTTCAATACACAGAATTCTAGCTGCCTGATTCTTGTACCATTAAGCTTGCATTTTAAAAGGCATACTCCTTATATGTCTTAGGACAGAAATCTCATTTAATTACATTTTTTAATGTATAATGTATGATATACAATTACCAATTACATTGTTGTAAATTCCAAAAAGGGGACTGATAGAAAATTTGTGGGGCTTTATAAAATAAATACCTGTGTTGTTATTGCTTTTTTACATTTTAAAACAACATATACTATTTATTTTTGACTCAAAGAAGGTTTCTGTACAAGAGGCTGAAGTACAGCTTCTGCTCTTGCAGGCCAAGTTTAAATTATGCAAAATTTTAAAAATTTTTAGAAAAATATCAGTTCTATTCAGGTTTGTCTCCAATCCTTCATCACTTGTGATTTCCAAAAGCAAAATGTGATTTTTACCTGTAAATTGATGACCATTGGGGATTACCTCCTGATTATAAGTTTATTTCTGATTTATATCTTTTGATAGAGCTTTTAATTGAAGAATGATCATGTTTGGAGATATTTCAGAAAAGACATATTAGTAGGAAACACCCCATGGGGCAAAAACCTGAAAAGTGAGGCAAATATAGATCTAACAGATCTTCTCTATTTCTGATTTTTTCATGACCTCACATAAAATTATAAATATGACCAACTCACTCTTTGATAATAATTAGCGATGTGAAACAGGTATTGCAAAATTTTATCAGGGATGTAGAATGTTCACTGAGTGAGAAATTGAAGAACAGTTTAGCTCATTTAGCTTTGTAAAGCAGAGACTGAGAGAAGAGATTTTGTTTTCCCTAGATATACAAGAGGAATGGTTCTTGACAAGAGGAAGAACCTTTTTCCTTGTTGCCTTTTTCCCAACATGGAAATGAAACTCGAGATAATTTTAGTAAGGAGGTAATATAAAAGGGGCTCTTTATTTGAAGGCCTTCAGAGGCAGTTATGGAAAGATGTCCACAAAATCCCACCCCACCAGGGGTGAATACATTTTTATAGGTTTTAGGAAATTAGCATAATTGACAAGCACCATTTAGGAGGACAAGTGGTGATGCAATTGCCCCCCAGGCCGAGCCCCTTGTCTGGAGACCCACTTCAGCACTGCTTGTATTTTATCCATGAAATGTATCTGGAAGAGTGGTTCTTGGCCTTGGTACCCAGGAAGAACCAAGATAGCACAGAGCCTTGTACCTCCTAGAGCTTGGAGCTCTGGAATTTGTTTTGTCTTTCTGCTTAGGGAAAGGCCACAGAAAACTACTGGGAAAACTAGTTACTTATACAATAGGCTACAGAGCTACAAATATATGTGTGAAGAATACAGAGAGCATATAAAAGGAAAAAAAGGCAAAACCCAAAGAGGCATCAAAACAACTTCTTAATCTGAAGGCAAATGTTAGTAGAGGAATAAATTACTCAAAATTAGATATATATATATATATATATGTATAAATAAAAAGAGAAGAGGATACTTTTATGACAAAACAACAAGATTCAGAAAATTTCACGGACAGGATTGTGCTACCTGTCTGCTTATAAAGCTAGGGTTGGAAACCAATGAATGGAGAGGTTTTTCCCTTCCTTTGTTTCTGGCCTCCAGGCAGCCCTGGTCAGCCCTGGTATTGTTGAAGTTCCTGAGAGATTGGTCAGCACAGAGAAGAGACTGTGAACCAAATAAATTTTTTATTAAAATTTTTATATGGTACTAATATGGTAAATCAGAAATTTCATTATTATAAAGCATGCTAGAATCTCTACACATTTTCATCCTAAAACTTATTAGGGTTATATTTTTCTGCCTCTGGGTATAATTTGTTGGTTTGCTTTTTTTGCTCCTTTGTGAAGAAAATGAAACGATACATACACTGGAAAGAACCTGAGAACTCTGAAAAGGGGTTGAAAATAGCACACACATAGAAACTGGTGCTATTCTTTTTTTCCTGCAAGTTGTTTATTTACTATCCTAACTATTCACAAATTCAAACTTAAATTCTATTATGATTGAGTTCAATTCTCTTTACTGAAGTGAAATCCTCATCAGCCTTCTTCAGAAAATACCCCAACTGAATATGCTGTCATGGCCTATTCCTGTTTGTTATTTAATTAATGAATGTGAGAGGTGGACCCTGACAATCCCACTGGTGGCCAAATACTTTGGAAGTGGTTTTAAACTAAAACTAGTCAGACTGAGGGACATGGGACATCAATGATAAAATGTCTTGATCAGATGGATCAGAATATACTGACTGACAGTAAAAACAAAACAAAACAAAGCAAAACAACAAAAACAACCCCAGAATTTTGGGGTATTCTGGTGATTTGAATCCAAATTCCTTTTATAACGTGGGCTTCCTCTATGTTTTCAATGAAGCTTCTGAGGCCTATTTCAGTGTGTGTGTGTGTGACATTCATATTGTACACTATCAGTCTTAAGATGTCCATCAGAATTCGTAGCCTTGTGTTAGATGCTCATAATTCCCATCGAGAGTTCCCCGCTGGAAGAGTTTGCAGCCTGAGGATGACATTCACAAATGAGGGGAACCACTTAAGCAGACCAGTAAGAAACTCCAGGGAGGGATATCAGGAAGGAGCTGTATTACCCACAGGAAATGAAAAGGTAATACTGTGTGGTATGGTGAACTCTTCTAAAATGGTAAACTCTTGTTGCAGCCTCAGAGGCTGTGAGGCCTCCCTGGCGGTCAGTGGCCTGAGATAAAGAAATGCAAGTCACGATGAGTAGCCAAAAAGAAGCCCCTTGGAGCCCCCGGACCTCTCTTATCTCTCTGTAAGACTATAGGCCAAATTGTACCCAACTCTCCCATTGGTCCACTTTTCAAAACCCCTCTACCCTCTATAAACCCCAAATATTGCCCTGTTAAGTCAGAAGAGCTGTCATTGCAACCCTTCGAAGAGAATGCCAGAATAAAGGACATCATCTGAGAAACTGCATACGGCTCTCTCCTCTCTCTCCCTGTGTCTGCCAGGGCATTTAGCAAGCTAGAGCTGAATTACACTGCTAAGAGCTGATATTACACTGCTAAGAGATATTACACTGCTGAGAGCTGAATTCACTGATATTGCTTGCTAAGTTTGCCTGAGGCTGGATACCTCATCTGAGCTTCGGGTTGGGTGATTCCGAAAGGTGTCATTCTATCCGGGACTTGCGGCCAGAATTGGACCCTCATAGAGGTATCAAAAAGCCCAATAACAAACTCTCTTCTAGAATGAGCTAGTTAAAACAAGGAATAATCTCAGTGTTTTCTTACCTAAGCAAAAATACACCATGCTAATACAGTATTTACATGATTTTTGGGTTTTTTCTCCTTCATAAATTTTAAACAAGGGTCTATTTTTTCAAGAAACAATTCCCTGCCCAGGACTTGTACAGATCTGCCCTTCACCCACGTAGGTCCTAAGCCATCTGGATGCAATACTCTGCACTCAAAAGCTGCTGTCTTTGAGCTAAAAATCCCACAGAAACAAAGTATTTTGAGACAGGGCTGGTTTGTTGCCTGTGGCTTGGGAATCAAACACAGGTAAAGCAAAAGGCTGTAAGCCTAGATGGACCTTTAATGTTAGATAATGGAAAGAGACCAAGTAAGAGCTTTCCTGATTTTTCCTTTGGAGGAAAAATTTGAAGGTTGTCATTCGGATGTGACAGTTACCATGTCTGTTGTTCACACCTGCCAAAGAGGCAGAGGTGGCAGTGTTTGGCCAGTTCACAATTTCCCAGGTGTATGGGAATGATGGATGAACGTAGTTAGGTATGGGGGACTCTCCTACCATTTATTTGGGTCCTTAAAGGAGCTATCAAGAGATATATAGAGTATGGCAGTATAGGTACAGATGCACAACTGTATGAATACCTACTTGCCAAATTTACTCTTTTTTTGTGATGTATCAAAAGACGAGGAGATATTTCCTTAGAACATTTCTGCAAAACTTAATTACAGCCTATGGCTTTGTTAGATATGCTTTAGGGGTGAAAGTTCAGGGTTATTTCCTTTAACATTTTCTGTATTTTAACAAACCTACAAACATTTTCTGGAACTGTAATTTTTCCCCAATGGTAAAATGCCAAATTAAAAAAAATCTTAAAATTTCCAGTTAATGTATATTGGTGATTCCAGAGTTCTTTTCAGCAGTGTTTCCTCCAGGACTGTTCAAATTCAGATAATAAACACTACATGAATGGATGCCCAATGTGTTTAAAACAGCTCAATGTAACAGAAATTATCTAACCCCACATCTTCAGATCCCAGCATGCCCTGAATACTGTGTGTAGATAACAATGAAGACCACAATGAATAGAGGTTTAATATTAATTATAATTTTTGGACAAAATTAAAATGGAAATTACTAGTTTCTTGTCATTTATTTCTCAACTTTCTCTAAATAGCTAAAGTTCTTCTTTGATAGAAGAAGAACTTTTTGGCTTTTTTGATAGACTTTCTTAAAATTTCACAGTAATCAAATAATTTCAAAGCAAATAGTCCTGAAGTAAAATCCAAAGCCTCATTTCCTATGGATTTTTGTCTACTGTGAATTAAAGAATGAGACTGGAATGAAGCATTTGCTGTCATATACAGAATTTGTAACTGTGCTCTCTGGATTCTCTGACATTTGGTAAATCATGGAGTGACACTAGAGGTATTTTTCTTCTCCTTAGTTATTCTGCTTGGATATGTCACAAAAAATCACCTTTCTTAAACTAGTGCTATTTTCCTGCCTTGGAAGTTTTCAAAAAGCACAGACAGAGAGGAATGGAACAGAGCAAGGCTGCAGTTGAATACATTTCATTTACAAAACAAACTGGGAGGAAACACAAAGGCACCTAGACCTTCAATCCTGCAGCATAAATATAATTTTAACACCTCTGTATGTAATTCTGAATTCCTGTTACAATATAGATTTTTTGCTCATGGACAACAGGTAAAATAGAGATTACATCCAAAGTTAACCCCCAACTCTATCACCCACCTGAAGATAAAAATCACTACTCAAGATTTTCAGGGAACCAGAAAATAAATAAATTCCTTGTGTTTTCACGTCATACTCTTCACTGTTTCTGGAAAGAAAGATGATGGCTTTCACAAGGACTAGGTGATCATATTGTCTAAAATAACATATTCCCCTGAATATAATCAGTGACAGTTTATCAGATTACTGACAGGAGCCTGGTGTGTTTTAAAGACGTATACACATCAAGACAACATTTCCCAGTGACTAATTTACGAGTATAGCGAAGCTGTTCACTGAGTGCATTTGAATACAGTGCAGTCAGTAGATACCATTCTGGGACAGGAATGTGAATCAAACAAACAAATGATGGAGTGAGGACAAATGCTACCTAAGAGGATATGTCACAGAAAGGGCAATGTCACCTTTATGTTTATTTTGAGGGTTACCTTTGAGGTACCTCTGCACTTACCTAGTTTGGAAATTTTTTTTGCTAGGTAAGCTGAGGTACTTTCTACTGTGAAGCTAACAAGTTGTTTTAGAACTGTGAGATGCAGCACACCTGCAATGGTGGGAACAAAGAATACGGCCACATAAACTTGTTCTACCCTTCCTGTGCCGCACTCAGGCCTGTAGTATATTTGCAGTACAGAAACAGAATGACTCATGATTGGTAAGAGGAGACTGGGGAGGTGGTTTGCTAGCTGAAGGACAAAGCATTCACGGCCTGATCCCCTCACCCACTAACAGATGGCAAGAGGAAGATTTATCTGCCTTAAAACGTAGAGAACAAGCTGACACAATATAAGGTTTTGTAAACCTCTGAAAATACTGTTCTCAATGTCATTCTCAACAGACTTTCCTGCTGCACACTAGTTAATAGAGGTTTAAATGTTTAGCATTACTCTTGAAAGTCACAAACTTATAGAACCATTTCAGATGGTTAGTAATATGTGTGGTTGAACTTTACAACAGATGTATTGACAGTTATAATGAAATCTACAGCTTTTAGAACCAGCTGTATAAAGAAATATTAAGTCAAAGATTTACAGGGTGTCAATACAAATTTACTGAGAAAACTTCATAATAAACTTAAGGCTTTTAATATAGTTCTGAACTATCACAAAAGAAACAAGCACCACAGTGAACACTGCACTGAAAAGGACAAGCTATCTACAGAAAGTTACTTTAGAAATTTTTATTTACGATATTCATTATGGAATTTCATTACTGTGAAGTATTTCAATACTTCACAGTAACCTTATAGGAATAAGCAGCATTTTCTTACTTTGTTTCTAAGTTTAGAGTGCAGCAAAATGAAGGCAGGCTTATGATAAAAGCTTGCAAAAATCTTGTTCTTAATAATTTTCACTATGCTACTGCCAAATCCTGGTCATGGCCAAACTCTCTCATTATCAAAGGTTCTGATAGTAGGGGTCCTTATACTTACAGATCTGTTCTGGAAATGAATAGAAATGTTTTTTTCAGCCTCTGCAGTGTTGAGTTTCTCTTACACAAATCCTCCCAGGATTCACAGACATAGCATGTTTCTTTTATTTGGGTGAAGAAACAATTTTAAACCTGAACAGATTAGCTTTACACAAGAACGCAGCTAGAAGAGAAAGAGGTATTGTCATCTCTCAAGTTGTTTTCAAATAGCTTGAGCGATCACCCAGAAATCTGTGATCTAATTGCCTCCTCTGCCTGACAGATCTTAAATCCCTGTCTCCCACTTCCCTGTAGGATATCCAGCAATCAGACTCCTGCATAGTCTAAGGTGAAGTGCTATGTTTGTCTCTTTTGCAGAAGCTGTTTCATTTTTCATGAAAATATCAACGGCTCAATGGACTATTCAGTGAAGATGTGAATGTCACTTGCTGCTCTAATGATGGTATTCAGCTGGGAAGAGGGATACTTGCTGCTAAGGAATCCACAAGTATTTCAGATTAAATAAGTATTGGAGAAAAGCGCACAACACAAGTTGTTCTCTTTTCTGCACAAATTTCCTTATCAACAGGCTGGAAGCAAAACTCACTTCTACTTGCTCTCTTCAACATATAACAGATGAGTATTTAATTATCATTTGCAAGCAAAATAGTCTTGCAGAGGAATCTTACTACAGAGCACCAGACTGCCTCTGCTGCTCAGGGCACTCTTCCGAGAGGTGGGGAAGTGGTTCCCATCTACTCAGAAAGAATGATGAGTGTACAGAGGAACATTCAGCTGTGGCTTTAAGTATTTCTCATCTTAGGTATTTTAAACAAATTACCTCTTAACATTTTGGGCTCCATAAATTCTATTTTGCCCTGTCTTCTTCACGGTTTAGGGTTCAAACTTCATTCAATTGTCAGGCAGTCTACAGTTTGAGGCTTCTCTCATTGCCAGGAGGTACAGATAATGCAAAGAAACAGATCTTTGCTGTCTAAGAATTACTGATGGGATCAAAACACACAATGGGAGGAGCCTTAAACTTGGAAATCAAAACCTCAAAAAACAGGGCTGAGGATGTGTGAAAAATCCTTGAATTCTCTTTATTGCACTTTTTAAAAGGCTTATGAAAAGATATATAAAACCTGCTTTCCCTCAGCTTGCCTTTTATTTAAATAGCCAGAAGGAACACAGGGGGAAAGCCTTTTTAAAAGGAAGATATGGAGACTGAAGGGTCTGAAGCAATTAGTCAGTGGCAGATTACATCCTTCCTTTATTGCAGAACAATCTTCAATAAGATTAATGACAGAAACAAAATTAGTTTAATAAAGAAATTCATTAGGGATAAAATGTTCATGCTATGCATCTACTATTACCATATAATCTTGTTTTAGCTGATTAGATTGTTTTATCAGAAACCTGGGTAGAAATGTAGTGAAAGATGGAGCTCAGCATGATACTTCCAAATTAATCATGTAATAGTAGTCTCAGGTCATGCTGTTTGGTGTGAGTGATGCACATGCAGGAAGAGTTAATAGCACTGCATTTCAGTAAGCTGTCAGATTTCTGTGCTGCAATTTGGATGTACCCTTTTAGTGGGAGGTTACTCAGAGAATATAGAATGATATAGAAAAGTCTCAAGATTTGTCTCACATTGTCTAAAAAAAGGAAATAAGATTCAGGTGTGAAATTTATTTGAGAATGATCACCTGTGGGTTTTTTCTACATAGAATTTATCCCCTCTCATGGCTACGTGAAGAATGCTTTCCTCTCTCTTAAAAAGTCATTTATAGGTCCCCACCTCTTTGAGCCTTAATCCTTTTCTAGAATGCAGAAATACAGGTATACTATATAATATATAATATTTAATATTGGTATACAGATGTTCTTTGATTATTTGAATGCAAAGAATGAAGTGACACAATAGTGTTGTTATCTGGACAAATTACTGGTAGAACCCTTTGAACCCTTAACTGGTAGAATGTCTGGTTAGGTGGTGGGGAAAGGGTTTAAAATAACAGAGAAGATCTAGAGCTGATTTTAGTGAGCATCACAAGTAAGGTAGAAGAGTGTGCTGATTAAACAGTGGAATTGAAAAGTTCCATTCCAACAATCTCCTGAAAAATGAGAAAGCAGTAACAAGTAAAGCTCTTTTTTTCCTCTTGTCTTCTTTTTTTACCAAGAGACCTGAACCACGTACATTTAAAATCACCAAAAAGGAATCATCAAATAAGCTTTCTCAGCTATGTATGTTGACTTTTAATAAAGTTAAAACACAGGGGAAATTACAGAGAACTGGAAAAAAATCTTAAGCCAATATTTCAAAAGGGCAAACTACCCATCAAATCTCAATCCTAGCCAAATAATAGAATGTTTGACATCATCATTAATAAATAATTCTACTCCCCTCTTCTTAATATCTATTTCCTTTATGAAAAATAAAATTTTTCGAACTGATATTTTTCCTAGTTTATGGATCTAGTTGATAAATAATATAAGCATTGTATTCTTTTTTTATTTTTAAATAATTCTGTCAGGCATTTGCCCTAATAGTATTTCACAGTTTTATTAGGAAACAAGAATCTCAATTATTAACTTAGCCTGAAAACATTAAATGGATTCAAAACTTGCTGACTAATGGCTTTTAAATGGGGTTGCAAAGAGAATATGCAGCTATAGTAATGTGTTATAGAGGTTTCCTACAAAGATTGATTTGAAATCTATATTACTTATCCCTAATCTATTTAACATTTTTGTTAAAGAATAAATGATGAAAAACAAAATAATTAGGGCTATTTATGAATGTCACCAAAGCTTTTATAAAGGTAAATAATGAATAGGCACCAATGAAGAGTCACTAGGTTAGTTCAGTAATTTCACAGAAGTAAGTAATTTGCATTTCAGTGTGATCAGCCCAGACTAGCCAGATCAGCCAGTAAGGTAGGTGCAGGGATGTAGGAGAGGCAGAGATGTGTGTGTGTCAAAGAGGAGAAAGGTGGGAGTTGTGGTGAGCACTTGGATACAAGTGTGCTGCTGAATTTTGCAAAGACAGATGTTGTGCCCTGGGCCCACTCTGGATACAGCAAGGCACAGGACAGACTCCCCTATGGCGAGATAGATTGTAGGGAGACAAAGAGACTACAGTACTAAAGGCAATCTTACTCTTGATATATTGCAGCTGTGTTAATTATCAAGAGTGGGAACAGCCTTGCCCTCCCAGCTATGGGTGTGATAAAGAGTGAGTTAGCTAAAGGAGAGTTCAGTTGGAGTTAGAGTTAATTGGAGTCTGCTGTCTGTGCTATGAGGAAGAAGGGACGGGAGGTCGTGCAAGGGACAGAAAGGATAAGATGCTGTAGATAGGACAAACAGGGTTAGGTGGCCATGATAGGGACAGAAAGGAGTGAGCTGGAACAGCAGAAGGAAGAGAGAAGACTAGAGAAAGAGCTGGGGCTGTGTGAAGCTGCCCTGTGAAATTGCTAAAGAGAGAAGGTACAAGAGACTTTTAGATACCAAGGAGATGATGCTTGAAGCTTCTGATGTTTTTACTGAAGCACTTTGAGTGCAGTGTCTGTCTTGACGACCACACTCCCCCTTTCCTCCTTCCCCCCAGAAAGAAGACTGAGGATTCCAGGATATTAAGGAGTGTCAGAGGCTAGGAAGGATTGATGTCTTGAGATATTTCAGGATGTGCAGGGAAGAGGGGCAGGTCGGACCTTGCTCTGGAGAGGCACTGCCCTGCTCCACACACCACACCCCCAGCTCAGAGCTAGAGCATCCCAGCCCCTCGGTGTCTGTCAATCAATCAATCATTCAATCAATCACACACCAGAGGCAGTGCTAACCCAGCTCCTGAGTGGCTGAGTAACTGGAGTCCCATCTGAGGGGAGAGCTCATGTAGGCCTGAGGTTTAATAAACTGACTGAGAAATAAGCACATGTCTATACCCTGCCCCTCTTGGAGTTTATTCATGCTGGAATCCAGGAGTCGGTAACTATGTGTGTGTTTTTCTATATTTTTTCTGTCTTTCTCCCTTTTTTCTTCTTCTAATTCTCTTTTCATGGAACATTTTGGGTAACTTAACATCGAATGGATTTAAAGTTTGCTATGTCGAGTAGACTAGGTTAATGTTTTTGTTAATTTGATGTTGTATTAAATCCTTTGCCAATATTCCTTGACCTTCTATATTTTACCAGTAAACTTTTGTATAATTTTGACCTCTTGAGAATATCTGGTGGGTATTTCTCCTGTGCACTTAACCCAGAGTAAAGGAACCTCAGTAAACTTCTTTACATTTAAGTGTGTTGGGGTCTTGGAGTGGGTCCCACACACCTGTGCTTGAATGGTATGGGTAAGTGTGAACAAGTTGGGTGTTTTCACAAGCAACAAAATGCACCTTAAATAGGGCAGCACAAGCAAGCCTGTGTGTGTTTTCTCAGAGAGCCTACAGCTGCTTCCCTTCTTTGTTGCCTCCCTATCTGTTCAGAACAGCTTTTCTTGCAAACTTGCTGAACAGTAATGTGTGCATTTGAATGCAAAGCACACCATGGAATCTTTAAGCTTCAGAAGAACTGCTACTGGATCTTTTCCCACAAGACTGTTGTGAAGTAGTAATGCCAGGTCTTCCCTTGGGTGAAGTCTACAGTTTAGATGCTTCACAAACTTATTAACCCTGAACTTCTGTGTGGCTGTGGTCATCTGCATAGGGATGTTAAAGTCCTAGAGAACACAAGTACCATCAGCTCAGATACAAGTCTTACAAGGAGTACCTAACAGAGCTGGAGTGTTTTACCCTGGAGAAAAGGAGGCTCGGGAAACACCTTAGCACAGTCTATGTCTGCCTGAAAGGCTGTAGCAAGGTGAGTGTTGGGTCTCTTCTCCCAAGTAACAAGCAATAGAACAAGAGGTTATGGCCTCAAATCAAGTCACAGGAGGTTCAGAATGGAAAAACTTCTTCATGGAAGAGATTGTAAGGAATTGTAACAGGTTGCCCAGGGTTGAGTTACCATCATGATAGTATTTAAAAGATATGCAGATGTGGTGTTTAGAGGTCGACTTGGAAGTGTTCGGTTAACAGTGGTATTCAACCTTAGAAGTCTTTTCCAATGCAGGCAATTCTATGATTCTTTAATGCTTCGTGTCTCTGAGGAAGTAGATAATGTAGGGCCTACTGCTGTCTATCTGAGGTAGCAAACACTGTGTAGTCATCCAGTGCCCACAAATCCACCATGATCTAGGAGGATCTGCATTAGCAATACACCATAAATGCACAGTGGAACAAGTTTCAGGTATACAGATGATGCAGATCAACTTGCCACTTCCATTGGCCCAGGGAAGATCAGCACTACTGACTGCCTTGAGAAGCCCAAGATATTGTAGGTAACTAGAATAAAGGTGTCCAAGTCTGGTCTGAGGAGTGAATTTCCCTGTCTCAAACCACTGTCCTGCTGAAGATAGCCAAAATCCAGGTGTGGTTGCTGCAAATCTGGGCATGAGGTTTAGAAAGATGGCATGACAGGGTGAGGAAGGTGCTGAGCATGACCCTTCACAGCCAAGCTTTACTTACACCCACAGTCTGTAAGCTGCGTGAGGAGCATATATTTGCTTTGACCTCACATCTCCTTCCTTCAAAATGGCTACATTTTAACCAAGAGTGGGTCAAGCCTGGTTCCAAACCAGTGCTTTAGAAAGGAGAGAAGGAATAGCTGATTTCTCAGGCAGCGTGAATAATGTATCCCAGAGTGGTGCAGGAGCTAAGGGCACTTGTCTCCTAGTTCATCTGGGTTTGCCTTACAGGATGGCAACAATATTGCAAAACTGCTGAAGAGTTGTAGAGAGTGTTCTGAGAGTGGTCTGGTGCGTTCTAAGAGTGACCTGAGGGGAGAGCAGGTGCAGCAAGCATGTAAGACATTACACTGTTCAATTGCAAATTTGCATGGAATAATTCCTGTGTTTAATTTTGTCATTACACTGGCTTTCAGCAAAAGGTCATCTGATACACTCTCAAGCTACCCTTAAGCCTTAACACTATTGATAAAAAAGAAGTCACTTCTCTAAGAACTCAAACACTGCTATGAAGTAAAGTATTGCTATACCCTGATGACAGCAGGCTGAAAGAGTCAATGTAGCTGTGATAGCTCTAATACCACTGCTGTAGACAACAGCGCTGAAGAAGCAGGGAGAACAAGACTTCAGTCCTGACAAATAAACAGAAAACAAAACCTGTGGGGACCCTCTGTGTTTACTCTGTCTAGACATAGTTTACATGCAGAGATTCTGGCATGAGCAAGCTTTCATTGTTATACAATATGGTCTGACCTGAAAAACCCTTCATGTTACTCAGCAATTCATTGCAGGCTTGAATCGGTGAACCAAAGATGAAAGATGAGCAGTTTATCCAGTATCAATCAGCTTCATCAAGCACACTAAAATATGAGAACAGATATTGGAAAACTAACAGTTCAGAGTCAGAGTTGGAAGGTCATATTTACATTATCATCAGGAAGACTTTCGCCTTTTCAGAAGCTTAGTAAACTTTGTAGCATAAATGCAAAACTTGCATAGTGGTAAGCTATTTGGCAATAAGGTATGTCAGTATGAAGTTGATATTTACTGAAAGCTCAAATTCTATTAATGCTAACAAAATGCCAGTACCACTTAAGTCAAAGCATCTTTGAAGTAGTTACGCTTGTATCTTTATCTAGTGCTTTTTTAAAGCTGACATCTCAGTTCTTTACACCTTTCATACAATATCATGCTTTTTTCATGTCATACATGAAGGTAATCACAGAGTTGAAGCATGAATCTAATCCACTGCATTATTTAGTGAAGTCTTACAGCAAATGTTGCAAGCCTTGCTCTCTTCCCTTCTCAGTACAGACAGTTTTATAAAGCCCAGCATGTTCCCAGATTCAACCCTGAAGGAACTATGACAGTCTCTTACTTAGTGACAACTTATGTTTTAACTCTGTGCAGGTCGAATAAAAGTCAGACTAATACGTTTTTCTTTCTCTTTCTAAGAATGGCTAGAGACCTGGACAAAGGTAAGTGAGTAAAGAGCGAGTAAAGAATAAATAATATTTCACAGAATGTATGAATATCTATCTCTCTATCTCTTTCCTTCAAGGAGAACATAAAAATTTCAACCACTAAATTCCTCATTCATTCATATGAGAGAAGTGGGAGATGTTTTTTTGAATTGTTTCCTCTTCCTCCTCAGAAGGCTTTTTTCTAGGAGTTCTCACATGCAGAAGTCACAGCTGCTTCTCCAGTTTACAATTGCTCCTTTACCCTATTCTATGGTTCTCTAAGGCAGCATCCTTCAATGGCATTCTAGATTTGGTTGGAAAAGACGAGAAGTGCCCTTGGGAAAAAGTCTCTTGCTCCCAGTTGTCTCTCTGGAGTCAGAACAGGCAGTAGCACCAAAAGTTCTGAATCTGAGAAATTTAATATGATTTGTTGCCCTCACAGTGCACCTGGTGATGTTAAATACTTGGACAATTTATGGATAGCTCTGGCAGTCAGAGAATATATGAGATATTAATTTTTGAATAGTTTGTAATGAGGACAGGTGTGGGCTGCTGTCGCCCTGTGTATTTTCTGGGGCTTTGGATTTTACTGCTGGCTACTGCTGGCTCTTTCCCATGGGAACAGATTCCAATTTTCATAGCAGTGTCTTTGTTGTTTTGTAAACACTAAAGAGAGCTTTGCCCTTCTCACGAAAGTTTCCCAAAACAATCTCTGTCACCTGTTGTTTGCTGAAGGAGAAGAAATGCAGTCCTTCTCTGACCAATTGCAGCCTCCTTTGCGGAGCATCTTATAAAAGCACAAAGATTCAAAAAGTAAAAGCCTTCTGATCACCTAGAACTGTGTGTGTGCCTTTTCCTCGCCGCCCAATCACTGTAACAACTGGTGACCCCGACTGAAACAAATGGTGACCCCTGAACATTGACCTCTGAACTGTCTGACATCTGCTGACCCCGACTGGAACGGCAGCGAGTGGACTTGGAAGCCTCAGCAGTCTACGGCCAAGGTACTGGTTTTTTTTTCCCTTCACTGAACTAAAAGGAAGGAAGTTTTTTCGGTAAACCGGCCCGTGACTTTTGCCAGCTCAGTTTCCTCCATTTAAGCCAGGTTTTTTGGAAAAATGGTGGTCTCTGCCTTAGATCGACACGATGAAATTGTGATGGGGATCTGGCAAAAATTTTTTGAGCTGGAGGGGGGGCAAAATTCCCCAGGGAACAGTTTGAAACTCTATCTCTGGGGCAAAGAGTGTGGCTTGTTTCCCACTGCTAAGGAGGCGTGTTCCGGGGAACGCTGGTAGCTCCTAGGTGCCATGCTACATGACACACTGTATTCTGGACGTGGAAATGTTGCGAGTTTGATATTCTCGTGGAGAAGTTTTGTCGCAGTGATTCAGAGCTTGGAAGGCACTTCCAGTTCGGCTCTCTCTGACAGTGAAGACTTTGCTTCAGGTGCACAGATAGAGGATGGACTCTCGGAAGAGACCGCGGCAGCTAGCTCGGACCTGGAGCCTGGCCGCGAGTCGGATTCCCCCCCCCCCCCCACCCAAGCCTCCGTGTGTGGTTCAGCTTCCGCTTTCTCTCGCGGATTTGACCCTTGCAATGGGGTTTGGGCGCCTCTGAATCGCGCTGAGGGCAGCACTGGGGATGGGGGTGGGCTCGGGACCTGCAGGGCTTCCCCTGTCCCAGCCCCGCGGACGCCGTCTCCCTCCGCGTTCTCGGTTCCGTGGAGCGGAGGGGACCAGCCAGTTCCCCCCGCATCCCCCGCGATGTGGGGGGGGGAGCTGGCTGGAGGCGCCGCCCGCACTGGTGTTAACACCGGACGCGGTGACTGTGCAGTGTCCAGGGTGTCGTCTTACGACACAGCACCCGTTGGGGCCCGCCGGTACCGGTGGCGCGGCCCCTGTGGTTGGAAGCAGCGCCGCGGCTGCGGCGCGGCCGACCCTCGCTGTTGGGACGGGTGCGCCGGTTCTACATTGCCCTCTGCGCCTGCGCAGCCAGCAGCACAGCCGGCAGGTGCCGGGTCGGACCCCGTGTCGGGGGGGCTCGGTCCGCTCCCCCCCGCCCACGGCGAGCGGAGTCTCCGGTGCCCGCTCGCGCCACACCCCCCCGCCCTCCCCGCCTGCGCCCGTGGCTGGGGCGTGGGGCGGAGACGCGGCTCCGCTGGCCACGCCTGTGCCAGCTCCGTGCTCTGCCGTCCGCCCCGCCCCCGCATCTCCTGTGCCGGCGCCGCGGGGCGGGGACCCGGCTTTGCGGGGTGCGCCGAAACCTGCATCCCGCTCTGCTGCCCGCTCCGCCCCGGCATCTCCCGTGCCGGCGCCCTGGAGGGGAGGCGCGGCCCCTCCCCCATCTGCGCCTTGTTCCCCCCCCGCGGTGAGGGGGGGGTGGTGCCGCGGCGGTCCCGTTCCGGGACCAGCCGGGACCCGCGTCCGCCGCAAAACTCCCAGCTCTCGCTGCAGCGGCCAGAGCTGCTGGGGGGCGGAAACGCCGGAACACGGCCAGGACAGGCCCGGCGGCGGCTCCGAAGGGGGCCGGGCGGAGTGCGCGAGCCGCATCAAGACCCGCCCGTGCTGCGGGACCCTTTGTCCGTGCCGGAGCTGGAGCGGCGGTGGCGGCGGCCCGCTCGGCCCCCCCGCCCCCGACCCCGGCGAAAGCCAGGGCTCCGGGGAGTGCAGACACTGCAGTGCTCGCCTTTGCCGCGAATGGTGATGCGGCTGGAGGGAGGCCGATGACCCCACGGGGCCCACGGCCCCGGGTTGGCAGGCCTTCCCCTGCGCCCTCAGGGACGTTTCCCTCGCGTCCGGTCACAATCAGTGACCTGGAGCGTCTTCGAGACAGAGTGACAGCAGAAGTTTTAAAGTCTCTGCAGTACTGGATCACAGTATCTGCTGAGGCAGGCACCTTTGATTCATCACGACAGGGGAAGGCAGGGGCCAACAGAAACCGAGGAAAGAGGAGACGCAAGGTGAAAGCTCCTCTGTGTTTGTGTACTCGGTGTGCTAGTCCCACCGTTGATAAGGCAAACTTTGTTGCTGATGGTCAGCCCTTGCCGATTCTGGGGAACAAGAAGCAGAGAGCCAAGAGGAGACGAACAGTTCCTTCTCAACTCCTGATGCCAGCTTATTTGGCTGGCTCGCAGGCAGCACCTGCGATTTGGTCGGATTTGATGTTTGTATAATAGCAAGAATTGTTATAGACTCTTGCAAAGATTCTAGCCATTGCTTCCACCCAAACCCCAGCCCCTCCGTTGCTTTTCCTGAGAAGACGTGCATTGCTCACTTGTGTTTTTGAAATACACATTGCTCTCTTGTGCCCTGTAAAATACATGTTGCCCACTTGTGCTTTTGAGTCTTCTGTTCCCAGGACTGAGAGTCAGTCTCGAGGGGACGGCTGCTTCGGATCTACCAAGCTACCTCAAGTCCCTGAGCTGCAGTCCTGCCTGGAAAACGTCCCGACATGTGGTGCACTCTGTGCCTCCCTGGTCCCACTTTGTCAGAGACTCGCCAAGTCAGCAGCCTGTGCTGATCATGAACTCGGAAGAACAGTTGCCTTTGATTTGACCTCATGTCATTGTAGCTGTTGCTAACCTCTGGGGGTGGGATGTGCTGTCGTTTTGGGGAACGTGGATCGGGATGAGATTGTTTGATGAAGGCCACTGTGTTGAGAACCAGTGGCCCCTCCTGAAAGGGAGTCTGGTCACACATTGCATTGTTGAACAGGCTCATGCTATTTTGAAGTGGTTTCTTCAATTTAAAAAAAAAAAAAAAAATTTAAACCCAAAAATGGGGAATGCAGGGTGTAACCCTGCACAAGCCTTTCGATTCAGGCTTTGACCTGCAACAAAAGGCAAAACCAGATCAACAAGAACCGGAAAATTCATGACCAGAAAAAAAATCGCATTTTTTTCTTTTCTTTTTCTTTTTTATTAGAGAAGAAAGGGTGAGATGTCGCCCTGTGTATTTTCTGGGGCTTTGGATTTTACTGCTGGCTACTGCTGGCTCTTTCCCATGGGAACAGATTCCCATTCTCATGGCAGTGTCTTTGTTGTTTTGTAAACACTAAAGAGAGCTTTGCCCTTCTCACGAAAGTTTCCCAAAACAATCTCTGTCACCTGTTGTTTGCTGAAGGAGAAGAAATGCAGTCCTTCTCTGACCAATTGCAGCCTCCTTTGCGGAGCATCTTATAAAAGCACAAAGATTCAAAAAGTAAAAGCCTTCTGATCACCTAGAACTGTGTGTGTGCTTTTCCTCGCCGCCCAATCACTGTAACAGGCTGCTTTTCAAAATTCTGCTCCTAATGGAAAGGTTTCTGTGACAAATTTCAGATCCATTTTTAAATTCTAGACACAGATTTCTTCAGGTGTGAATATATATGCTTTTGGCGTGCCTTGTTCTCAAGAGCAGATACATTATCTTACCTAATTTGAAAAGAAAGCAACCTCCCTCTAAACCTTACTATATTGTGGCAGACCAAAGTTAAACTTTGGCAAGTGGTATAAACAGAAAACATGGTACACTGTTGCTAGCAACATACTGTGAACAGATAGTTGTATAGTATGACTTTTAGTTATTGAAGGCATCACTTTAAAGGATTACAATTTCATATAGTATCATAGAATCATAGCTCCAGTGGCCCCTTAAATGAATAACAAATATTACTCTTGTAAGACTTATTTCATACTGTCTTGATCGGTGGAGGCAATATGTAAACTTACTTTACACAGGTATTATATTAGTGAATAACTCATAATAGAATTTACTAAACACCAATAATTTCCAATAACTGTCTGTTTTATAATATGCACTGTTTTAAGTCTTTTCAGTCAAGGAACTTTGTCAAGGAACTACTTGACAAATACCAAGAGAAAATAAATTTAATCCTTTTTTACACAAATTTCAAACAAGCATGATATTCTTGGGTTAATCTTAATAGAAGTATATAGGGCAGAAAAGTTTCTGATAACACTGAGGATTCATTCTTTCTTTAGTCTTTTCAGAGGCAACCTCTTAGAAGGAAAGATAAATTTGCACTGTTCCCATACAATGCACACCAGACTAGCTCTCATTCATTCAGACTCACATTCTTGCAAGTAACAAGATGCAGCATAAAGGTAGATATATTATTCCCCAACGTAGAATAATCCCTGCCAGCTCTGTAAGGTTCAAATACAGGAAGGAAGATACAGTCATATTGCTGAGCACCTCTAGAGATTTTAAGTTACAGAAACATTTCCTGCAAGACTGCTCTTTTCTCAGGTTTTATTTCATCACTGACAATGAAAAAGAATCAACCAACTTTTCCTTCTTCCCACTCCTCCTCAGTCCTGTGTATAGCAAGACACCTTGGACCAATTTCCCCTCATTTAACCCTTCATCTTGTGCCTTACTAAGAAGTTTGTTCTACTGGGAGACTGTTTTTGAAGAGTTTCAACTCCCTGCAACTCTTGACCTACACTAGCAGAATTACACATTTTTACCTGCCTTTCCATGGGTAATGTATTTCATGGTGCATTAAAATATATTTCAGAACATGCAATATCCTGCCAGATTTTCAGTTTACATGAGAACAGAAGAATAATTTGTCCAGCACAGTTTGTGTAGTGGTTCCATCTATCAGGTCATGGGACGTTGCAGGTCAGCACAGGTCACTGTTAAGCATCTTGTATCAGAAATGCCCAAAATTGCATAGTTTTCCTGTAATGCACATTAATGTTGTATTATAATTCACCATGTGCCATAGCTCTTTGGTTGTTCTATGACTCAGAGACCTTGTCTCACTATTAATCATTTCTAAATCAAAAAATAAAGATTGATGTGTGTACTTTCTTTAGCCACAAACACCAATGTAGATAAAGCACTATCATTGCTCTAGCAGGGTTTTGCACTCTCTATACAAGCATATAAATGACTACTCTCTTTTCCACCTTGCAAAAATGAGGTCCCTAAGCAGTAATTGCCCTACTCTGTATTCCTTGCACAAGCTGCTAAATATTATATTTCTAGTAAGGTACTCTTGCATTCTAAAGGTAACTTAAATGCATCCTGCTTTCATAAATAATATATTGGTGACTCACTGATGTATCATAAGATACAGTTAAGTAAGAACCATCTGGAAAACAAATCAATATTAGGTATGGGGCTGTTTTAACATCTGTTGGTTCCTTTAAAATGAGATTGTGGAGACTTGTTAAACAATTGCTTTCCAACTTCTGCTTACACTTACAACCACATCTACCATATTTTTTCCTTCATGAGATTAAGTTAGTTTGAATCTAAGCACAGTGCTGTGGTTCTGAGAAGCACAGCAAATACCAGCCATAGATAGGATGGCGTTGTCATTGAGTGCATCTGAATGGAGATATTGGTGTAACAAATAGTCTTTGGTGTGAGAGAATGATTGAACTTTGCATATACTGAAAAATGCATATACTGAAAAGCAGCTGAAAGCAGTGTAAAAATCTCATATAAATCAAAATAGAAAATATTAGAAAAAGAGTAAGTGAAGAAACTAAAAGTCACAATGATTAGGCATTGCTTTAAGAAGCTTTTAAATAACCTTTTCTCTGGCATGGATTTTTTTTATTTGATTATTGAAATCCATATGTGTAGTCATTACCAAGTGCATTAAAATTATGTAAACACCAGAAAACATATGACTTCACAGAGCAACATGAAAACAGAGGCTTGTAAAATGACTTTACACTGCTTTCCCCATGCTAAGGTTTTCCAGTTTTAGCACATATCCCTCCACCCTTTTTCAGGTTGACCGTGCAGCTGAAACCCCATTAGCAGTATGTACATTTCCCACCAAAAAGTTCAGGTTCTTTCCTCTCAGCTCTGCATCCACTGAATACACTTTTGTTCTGGCACTCCCAAAGCCTATAGTGGGCAGGCAACGACAGCCACTCCTTGTTGGTTCTCTCTGCCTCTGGAAGATAAGAGGGGGCTTTCCACAGGGACCAGCTGATTCTGCCTGTAGACTGTCTTCCCTCCCATTAACCCACCCAATATCTTAGAAATAATGTATCTCAGAATGAGGATCAGCTTACAGATATTTTTAACTCACTTCACTACACATACATGTGACAGGGAAAAAAATTATTCCATTAAGCCCCTGGTGTGAAAATTTGAATTTAGATCAGTCTAGCACAGGTGAAAGCATTTGAACATATGCATTATTGGTCACACTAGATTTTTGTCCTAGTATCTGATTTTCTAGCTATAAAAAAGCTTAGTGGTGTATACTGTCTACATGGCAAGTGAAAAGAAGAGAAAAGAACAAGAGAAGAGAAGAGAGAGAAGAGAAGAGAAGAGAAGAGAAGAGAAGAGAAGAGAAGAGAAGAGAAGAGAAGAGAAGAGAAGAGAAGAGAAGAGAAGAGAAGAGAAGAGAAGAGAAGAGAAGAGAAGAGAAGAGAAAAGTGGGAACAGTCCAGAAGTACAGAAATTCCCCCCAACACCCCTCTTTTTTCATCTGTCATTAACCCTAACAACAACTCAATATTGGCAACAATCCTGTCATAGCAGCAATGCGATTACTCAAGTTATTCCTTACAGTCTGTTCAGGAGCATATAAGGATCTGAGGAACATGGCTAACAAGACACTCGTTCCTTGACTGGTTCAAAAAGCCTTCAGCATTCAATTCTCAGAAGACAGAGGCACAATCTTCTTCCTGCTGTTTCAATTTTATTGGTTGGATTCATAATCTTAATTTTCTCCTAAACTCTGACTTTTCTACACTCTTAAAAGTTGCAGAGGTATCTCCTTAATCCTCTTCCTTCAATATATATAATCCTAACAATATCCCTAAATGTAACCCTCACCTGAGTAGACAAGGTCACCTGTGGGGTCTCAGCTTTTCTGTGCTCCCCATGGAGATACCCATGCTGTTGAGAAGCTACACAATCATAAGCAAGGCCAGAGCCTGCCCACGTTCATTGCACAAAGGCTCCTGACCTGCTTAGCTCCACACACCCTCCCAATGTCAGAAATCCACCTGTGTTGTAGGTCCTCTTCTTGCTCCCTTGCTTGCAGATCAGCTCTGGGCTGACCTAGATTTGACAAGCCCTTCCTGATGCTGACAGCCTCTGCCTGCAGAGCAGAGCTCTGCCAGGTGCCATTGTGTCCCAGAGGAGTTGCTGTGCATGGCAGTGGCTGCCCACACACCTTTTTGCCTCCTCACCAGCCAAGAGACATGACCCAACCAGCCTTGCAGCTTCTTACAGGGAGTAATGCAGCCTGCAGCCAACTTACAGGTGCTCTAAGACATTGTTAGAGAATCAGGGATAGCTTTTCCCTACATGCAAAATGCTGTGTGTGCTGCACTGTGTGAGAAGGGCCCGTGACTGCAGCCCTGCAGTGTCCCTGTACTGCCCCTGCCCCACCAGCAGCAATAGCAGGGAGGCTTGGCTGGGGGACAGGACAGTGCAGCATCCATGAAATCACAAGTGCATCCTGACTGGGAGGCAGATGTCAGCCTGACAACGAGTACATGGTGGCAGTGTCGCTGTCAGTCAGCTACAGCACAGTGCTCATAATGCCAAGGTCGTGGGTTTGATCCTTGTGCAGGCTGTTCACTTAAGAGTTGGACTCGATCCTTGTGATCCCTTCCAATGCAGAATAATCTGTGACTGCGTTTGAATGGAAGTGTGGGCAACCCCTGATGTTCACAAGCTTTCCTCACCTGCAGCTGCCAGTATATCCCCTCCTTGTCAGACATTCCATCCCCATAACTTGTTTATCTTCCACACAGACTGGTTGTCATATGTATATATAGGCAATGGCCACTGCTCTGGGGGGATCCAACATGTTTAGTGATCATTCCCTGTAGAGAAAGTTTCTCTAGGAGAGACACATCTTCTGCACAGCTGGCCAGTACATGGGACAGTCACTGCTGCCCCTACCCTCAGACACTGTATCAATCACTGATGGTGGGAGAGGTCAGGCCAATCAGGGCTGTTCTGATGGTTCTTTCAGGGACAGGAAAGAGTGAAGAGCACTTGGAAAAAGGAGACTGTTCTATGTTAGATGTTGTCACACTTTTGTGCATGGGTATCTGAAAATCCTTCTAGAACCTGATATTAGGGATCTGCATTTAGAACCTGCTATTATTATTTAGAATCTGTGATTAGAACCTCACTGGTTTCTCATATCCACCATCTCCTGACCTTCCTGAGATCCTATGAAACCAGACAGCTGGTAGAGCTAGCCTAGAGGCCTGAAACAAGGACTGTGAAAGGCAAGAGGTGCTGTGAGGATCCTCTTTGTCCATGGTGCCAAAGAAAATTACTGTAGAATAACTCCACCTGATTTCAAGAGCTGTTACTTCTGAACAGCACAGAACATCACCGAAGCAGGATACACTGCAGCTCTGCAAATGCCCCTGGACAGGAATAGAAGATGCTACAGGGCGTGGGCCATTATGTCTCAGTTGAGGCTGTGACAAGGGGGAGGAAAGGGTCCTTGCCAGATACTGGTGATTAGGAAGGAGACAAAGCAGATGTCCTCAGTGTGAAGCCAGTGACAAATCTTCCTTGCTCTTCCCTCCTCCCCACATTGTCCTCCCTCGCAGCTGCCCAGCCTGCCAGCCTTGACCACAGGGGGAGGTTTGTTCTGCCCAGGATGCATAGAGAGAAAAGTGAATGTAACTTCGGGGCTGGAACGACCAAGACATGAACAGAGCACAGCAAGGGTTGGACCTGTAAATACAGTTGCTTTTGAGGGTTGGTATGAGAAGATGTATATATCTATGAAAATTCCTGGTATCCAGATAAGGATAATTTCAAGAGTTATTATCTTTCTGTATGCTTATGCACTGTTATAAATTGGCCATGAGAGCACAGTTACCTACTCCAAAAGGCCAGTGTGGGCTGACTGATAAAAGAGGCATGCAGGGCATCTGAGCAGTTGCAGCATGTGCATATGTACCATGAAAACATGCCACAATTTTTCCTGTTGACCAGGTTCATATGCAACTGTTTATGAGGTAATTTGGGTTGCTTAGCAATGACGTTTGTACTTCTCAACTACAAATATTGGGCCAGAACCCTGCAGTGACCCTGAGGAAAGGGACACATCTGAACACCAAACACCTAGTGTTTGATTTTAGCAAGAGCTATTGCCTAGTCAGTTCATCTGGACTGTTCTCATTTCACCTGCACACGGAAAGGCAGCTAATTGTAAAATGAAAGCAATATAAATGGTCAGGAAATAGGGTCTCTGTGGACAAAAAATACCCTATTATAATAAAAATCTTATGGCAGACCACACAATCTCTGGTCTGAGAGTCTAAAGATGGTTTTAAGAAATGGCCTGTCACTGCTGTAGCACGTGACCAGTAGTGTCAGACTGACTCCATCAACTTTGCATGCAAATCTGCTCAAATATTGAAAGACTTTCTGCTAACTGAAGTCTTCGTTTAAAAAGGCTTCTTAGAACAATATTCCTGAGAAACTTTCAGTGAAGGAAATCTTCTGTCCTTGTCTTAATTTCATAATTGACTGCTTTGAATGAAACTTTCCAAATGTCATCTTGAAGTAGCACCTGGCAGGCAACCGTGAGAATGAGAGTCTAACACAGTTACAAGTAATTGGAAGCAGAGTCTTATAATGCAAAGTGCCAGGCAAGCTTAATAACAGCCTATGTTGCTAACCCTCTATGAGAGAATGGAGTATTTTTATTCACTATATTGGTTTAGCTGAAGTTGTGTAGGTGGCAGATCTTAGCAGGTGCAGAATAAATATTTCCTGAGAAATATCACTGAAGAAGAAATTAATTTGAATTATTAATTAAGGTGTTAGGCTAGCCAAATTAAATACAGGTAATTTCTTATTAATTATTCTGCCATTTCCCTGATTTCTTTTATACCTAGCTTTTTAATAGCACTGTAGACTGTCCTAGGTTACAATGTAAAATTGTGCCCAAGGTATGTATTGTATCCCCATGAGCCGTTGGAGCCAAGGTGGGGCAGTGTTTTCCTTATCTTCTGTTAATGAGCCTAACAATGCCTTGCCACATGACTCATAGATAACTTCCTCTGGGAGTTATCTCTGTTCAATGGGCCATCAAGGACCCACTGCATGACTCATAGAATGAGATCATCCCATTGTGAGATGCTCCGCCCAGGGGGAGGAGCCAAGCATTCGCACCCTGATAAATCCAGGGTTTGGGACAGCACAGGCAGCTTTTATCCACTGGACTTCCAGAGGAGACAAGAGCTGCCAGACCTTTCTACAGGAATCACTGCTTTGACAAGACCATCTCATCTGGACTGCCACTACCACCCTAACAGGGTGTAAGGTTGTATTCTGACTCTGTCATTGGTTTTTTGTACTGTTACTTTTATTTTACTTTTTTTTATTTCTTTTCTTTTCCTCTTATTAAAATTGTGTTTCTGACTTAGAGTCCTTCACTAGTTTTGCTTTCAAACCAGCACATAAACTTACCTCATCCTCTTCCACATTCTAATGTATTCTGATCTGACAGAAGAAATTACATGCAAAAGAGTAGCTTTTTGAAAGCTACCTTTCTGCCCTTCTGTAAATGTCAGTAAATTTCCATGTAATGAATAAAATAGCTGTCACTTTGGTTTGGTAGGTGATTAAGGGAAGGATTTTACCTCTTCTGAAGTGTTTAATAAAACCAATATCAATATATATTTTAAAGTGGTTCTTTCTATACTTATCCAGGTCCTTTTGATACTAGTTAGAAACAAGTCACTACTTTCAACAGGATTGGAGTCAGGCCCTAAACTGTTCTTACAATTTATGAAATCCTGAATTCCATGAATAATTGAGCCATTCTTCAGAAGCAGTTGTAAATATTTTTAGACCAGCTTCTGCGAAGAAACTACATAGACACACATACATACACAAAACTTAGTTAAAACTATGGTAATGGCAATGCTCTGCTTTAATTCAGACTCATGGCAAAATCTGCAGAGAAGCCATGCTGCAAACCTGCTTTGCACTGATTTTTGCACTTATCACTGGCATATCTTCCCTACCTCTTTTTTCTGTATAAGAGGTGCAGGAATGCTGTCTTACATTTTTTGTGAGACTGGCTGCTTATCTGATAGCACAGAATTCCTCCTGCTCTACTTACACTCTCTTTACATGGAAATAAAAGCTAGTGGATGAGCAATTTACCTTCATCGTGGGCTGTCTAATCCAGCACAATCCAGTAAACCAATTTACATGAATAGGTCTTGTTGGCAAACTTTCCCTTCATAATTTCATAGTCTTTTTAAACACCTTCCCGTCTTGACTCTTATGTCACATCTCCAAATGTTTTCTTGCTGTGTAGGCAGCAGACCTATATTTGGCAAAAAAGGGTTGTGAATCCTGGATCCAAAACAGGATACAGAAAAGTCCATAAAAACAAAGCTGACAGATCTGAAGCAAGTCTGCATTTTGGGGGAAAGGACAAAGAGTTTTCAGCAGGAAAATGAAGTTCTGAAATCAGTTTTCAGTTTGAGTGTCTGCAAAGCAAGTTGGCTATAGATCTGTAGTATTCATGCTTACTTAATGCCACAGATGAACCTCATAGATGAAGAATGACTTTGTGAATATGTACTTTTTAGGAAGACTGAGAGAACTGGCCGATTTGTGGTGGCTCCACAGAGTGTCAATGTGCTGTTGCTGCTACTGAGCACTCCCCACCTTGATGCTGCTGGTGGGTGGCCAAGAGATGAAGGCTTTCCAAAGGGAAGAGACAGAGCAACAGTGCCAGGTGCAATGAGCAGCAGGCTAAGGAGGCACAAGGCACTCCTGTAATCAGGAGCCTGCCAGGTAAGGGCACCATTGGCGCTTCGGTAGGATTTGAGGAGTGTGAAAGAAAGCATTGCACCATTCTTCTGTGGAGCAGAGGTAAAGCTGTGGGAGATCTCAATCACATCTGGGGGAACAGAATGAGAAAATGCACGGGGCAGGATATGGATGACAATTCTGGAGGAGAAAGTCTTGACAGGATGCAGACAGAGGGGGTCAGAGAAAGTAAGTATTGACATATTTGCTCACAGTATCATATGTTGAGAATGGGAAGGACAGTTTGTTCCACACTGTGGATATGTTTAAAGAATTAATCAAAGACAGGGAACTGCCACTCTGTCTGTTCCTAGCAACACACTCTTCAGAATGCAGCTAGAGGTCTAAGATGGACCATGTAGGTTTTGAAGCCTAAGTTCAGGTCACTTCAGGAATTATTTTTTTAGCTTCTGCTCCTTTGAAGTAATCTTTTCCAGTCTGTTCCAGGGTATACACTGAGGAATATATTCAAGAGCTAAAATACCAGCAGAAACTGTATATATATTTGCATCCTGTTCTCTAACTCAACACAGAGCAATGTTCTGCTGTTGCACTGTCCTTGGGGGAAATGGCTGTAGTGCAGACAGAATTTCTTGTTGAGTCACCACATGGTGAGGTTGTAGTGATGAGGAATTAATTAGTCTATGTACTGCTGACCTACCTGGTATTTTAATTACAATTATTCATCTAATTATGGTATGT
This sequence comes from Acrocephalus scirpaceus scirpaceus, assembly GCA_910950805.1. Lineage (NCBI taxonomy): Eukaryota > Metazoa > Chordata > Aves > Passeriformes > Sylviidae > Acrocephalus > Acrocephalus scirpaceus. Next base: position 18,855,681 of record OU383773.1, read on the forward strand.
GAAAGGAAAGCTATTTTCATTTGCATTTCTAATTCTTCTAAATGTGGGTGCTACACCAGTCACTCATGCTGAGGGATTGACAGCAAGTACTCTCATCTGAAAATTTGTTGTAGTGAGTGTTGTCATCTCTGTTCCCTTTTTGAGTTGCTAGGCATTATTCTGTGAACTTTGTCATTTCTCCTATGGCTTGTTCAGGGCTTACACCAACATGCCAATTATATGACAATAAAAATCCCAAGCCTTCAGTTCTTGCAACAGCAGCCCTTTGGCAGCAGTGCAACAATGTTTGATGGGACATACAGAAACTCACTGGGGAGCAATGAAGAGGAAGAGAAGAGACTGCCATGAAAAGATGAATCACAGAACTTACAGTGATTCTTATAGCTTTGCATAAGATTTATTAAGAAATAAAAGGGTTTTTTTTTAAGAAAAAACCAATAGGTTATAGGATGTTTCCTAAATCTTTCTGCAGAATTGCTTAGACACAAAGGGAAAAGTAGCCAAATGTTGTTGTTCATAGTGAGGAACTTGGGAAGATGGTGGACCCACTAATGCTGGATCTTCCCCGGTGCTTCTTATTGTTCAGTACATGCCTCTTAAAGTCATTAAATATATGTTGAATTTTCAAGTTGGCAGAACTCATATACAGTACCCTCATATCATAACAGAGCAGCTTCTTTCACACAGTTTTCTGGGGGCTGAAAAAGGGAGTAGTATTTGTGACAAGATGGCAACGATAAGGCAGATATGTCTTTGCACATAGTAGTAAGATTTTATTTCACACAAAACATAGATTCAACACAGCAGTGAATGAGAGAGGCTGCCATATTCATCTTGGCACTGTTTTAATCCTCCCCATGGCCTTTTCATGTAGCCTCTTCTGGTGCTTCCCCTGATCTCAGTTATTCCTGCAAGACCTGTCAAAATTTTCCAAAAAGAAAATTCCTTTTCTAAAAGCTTAGAAAGAGTTATTTAAAATGAGAATTGATAAAAATCAAAATGAATGCACTTGATTAAAAGTATATTTATATATAGTATCTCTTAAATATCTTGTTTGCAAATTAAAAAAAAATAACCAGCAACAAAAGCCTCCTCTCTTACTACAGTTTTTATTTAGACTGCTTTTGTAATAGTTCTTTTCCTCTTTTTGATAGTCTTGAACTATCTCATCACAGCTTTAATTAGGATAACCTTTTATCTGTTTATGTTCTACAGTGACATTTGAAGATTGGCTTTCAGTGAGAGCTTTGGGTGATGTGTACACTGAGGCCTTGGAAACTTCTGGACAAGCTGCCAGCAAACAATTACCCTTCTAAATGTCAATAAGCTAGACATCAATTGTCAGCTTGCATCATTTCTAAAAGCCTGCTGTCTCTGTAGATTACATCAAAAGTGGAATGCACACTTTAAAAAATAGAACTTGATTTTGATCATGTATTAAGCATTTTAATCCCTTGGGACTTGGGTAAAGAGTGTTATACTTCGGAGACTTTAGGTTATTCTTGTAGTGTTCCAAAACCAAAATAAAGATTTATAGATAATTTTTTAAACTATTGAGCAGAGGCCCTAAAGTGTTTTTTTTTAATATAAAGTTACATCAAAAAAGGATGTTTATTGAGAGGAAAAATACAGAATGGCAATTTTAAAGAAGCATCAGTACTAACGTTAGTTTGTGTTATGGCAGCATGGATTGGAAAGTAGTTGTGGCTGATGTTGAGTGCATCTAGTGATGAGACCATGTGTTTTACAGATCAAAAATACTAGTGTTGAAGAAAACACCCTATTTACTTTTCACTGTCATTTAGCCATTTTTTCCCATTTCATATTGGTAAGTTAACTTTTGTATCAGAACAAGAAAATCATTACCAGCAAGGTCTTGAGCAATAAGCTAATTTTAATTCTCTTGGTGTTACACTGTTCCTCTCTTTTGGCACATCCAAATTTTTCTGGATTGGTAGGAGATGTATGTTCTTTTCAGTAGGTTCCATGGCTAAGGTCACTTCTAACATAATATCTCTCTTTATTGCAATGATATACTTGAAGAAGAAATTACAAAGTATTTCCATTTATAAAAATATGAAAATGAATGTTGTACATGATACATATATATATATATAAATGAAAAATACCTTCAAATGTGAAGAAAATAATCCACACAATGATTCTACCTTACTTTCTTCCTACCTTTCCTTTCTGAAGGACACATATTTTTCAATTATTGACCATCCAAAAGAATTTAAAACCTCCAACAGGGCCATAATCATGAAATTACAGAATGGTTTGGGTTGGAAGGGAGCATTAAAGATCATCTATTCACAACCCCACCTATTCAATATTCCTGCTGTAGGCGAGAACACCTTCCACTAGACCAGGTTGCACAAAGCCCCCAGCCTGACCTTGAACAACACTCTGGAATGGGACATTCACAATGGAGATATCAGACCCAGTTCTCTGGATACAGACTGTAAAATCTTAGCTGCTTAACCAGGCTGTGATAATCCTGTCATTAGATCCTCCACCAACTCACACTTCTGTAATGAACCACTCCCTCTTATCTCCTCCGTGTGTTTTAACTGATACTAATTTCAGAGCTAAGGAAAGATTTTCCCCAGAGACATATGAAGCATTTATAATAGTATTTCAAAGATTTATACTTGAATCTATAAATCTGTGACAGAAGTCCCTCACATATTACCTCTTGATCACAGCACTTTACTTTGGCATGTGTCTGACAGACAAATTGATCAACTCTTCTTTTCCAAGCAAACCTCTAATATGCCTTTTTAGGTTCTCTTTTACTTTGGCCTTTATCACAACTGTAGAGTTGCAGGGAAATACATTATGTTAGCTCTATCTGGTAATAAAACAAATGATAGGAGATGGAGAGATCCCTTTAGTGTTGACTCCATTTGCAGAGCTTGGAAGTCATTCAGTGGTTAATTAGAGATACGCTATTGATATAAAATTACTAACTTGACTTCTTACCAACCTTCTCTTTGTCTTACAGAGTTTTATCAAGTGTAATGGATGTGAGATGTACTGACATAACTCTCTACACTACATATCATCAGAATTTTTGTTAATATAGTTGCTACCACTAGCAGCCAATCAATGGATGAGCTGAAGATCTTCATCTTAGTAAGCAAAAGAATACATAATACAATACATTTCTCTTACTGTTGGTTGCTTTTCTAATGCAGACTTTTTTGCTCTGCCACATCAAATAATCTTTGTTAGTCTCTTTTGACTTGAGTAAGCCAAAGAGAATATGAGAATTGCTTGTCTGTGTCCTCCACCGTGTAGCGGTTTACCCCACCTGGCAACTCAGCCCCACACAGCTGCTCACTGATGCTCCCCTGGTGGGATGGGGGAGAGAACTGAAAGAGTAAATGTGAGAAAATTCATGGGTTGAGATAGAGTTTAGTAAGGAAAGCAAAGACTGTTTGTATAAGCCAAGCAAAACAAGGTGTGCATTCACTGCTTTCTGTGGACTGGCAGATGTTCAACCATCCCCAGAAAAGTAGGGTTCCATCACATTTAATGGTGTTTTGAGAACAAAAAGAACATTACTTTGAACATCATCCCTCCCTTCTTCCCCAGATTTATAGGCTGAGCATGATGCCATATGATCGGGGTATCCCTTTGGTCAGATGGGGTCAGCTGTCCCAGCTGTGCTCACTTCCAAATTCTTGTCCACCCTCAAACACCTTGCTGGTGGAGTGGGGTGAGAAGGAAAAAAAGTGTTGACTCTTTGCAAGCTGTTCAGCAATAACAAAAATATCCCTGAATTATCAATACTGTTTCCTGCACAAATCCAAACCACAGGCCCATATCAGCTACTATGAAGAAAACTGACATTATGCCAGCCAAAACCAGCACATGCTGTGTGGAGAAACTAATGTTGCAATGACCTGGCTGTGATGCTGTTGCAATTGGATTTGTGTTCTACAGAATTCATTCATCTTTAGCAATCTAAAACTTAAGTAGCAAGTCAAGGCAGTGATCAAGGCTTCACTACAGTCACGGGATGGAGGGTGGGTAATTCCTCCCACCTACTTTAGACATAAGCTCAGAATGAAATGAAGCATACCCTGGAGATGCACCCAGTCACTCTGCATTGGAAACATAGATGTGCAACTTAGATACAATGCTTAACTTTTAGATTTCTAGAATTGGATAAATCCAATTCAAGTAGCTTGCTCTCGGCTGTTTAACAACCTGAATTAGCTCATGTGAAAGGAAGTGAAACCTACCATAGATGTCCATGGGACCAAACCTATATTCAGACAGCAGTATAGTTATAATATTGTGTTAATGTCTTGTGCTAATAGTTGTGCTAATGATAGTGCTGATATGTGATCACTGAAATTACTCAAGAGATAAAATTGGCTGACAATTATTTCTGAGGATAGATTTCTTGTTGATCCATAAATCTCTATTTCTTTGCCCTTCTTTCATTATCAGACAACTCACTGTTCAGAAAGAAATGTCTTTTCCATTTTAGATTTTTACAGGCTGGATTAGATCACCTCCACTGAAAAACATTATGAAACCAGCATAGTTACCTACTGAGTATTGACTGAAAGTTTTACTTGCAACTGATTCATCTCTTCATGTGTTCCTAAGCACTTACTAAAAAAAAATAGGCCTAAGTCAGATCAAATAGAAAAGGATAGAAGGGATTCAGAGGGATCAAAGTGAGAAAAGGTTATTCCCAAAAGCCTTCTGAAATGGCAGTCTTCAAGTCTTCAGCACTGAACTGAAAGTACTCTACAGTTACTATCTATTTGCAAACAGAATTTTGAGCACTCCAACAGGGAAATGGTCTCTCCTCTGTAGGGATCATTCTACATCCCAAACAAAACCTTGTTTCTTAAATTACACTTGTCTTATGAATTAGGAATTTTCAGCTCTTTTTCTGCATTACTTTTGCATTTGTATAACTTACCCTAAGTGTTGCTATGGTGTGCAATGGGCTGGCACAGCATTGATTGGAGTGATATTGCTCTAGCAGCTGAGCTTACCCAAAATGTTCTAACACTCAAGGTATTTCTGAGCATGCATAAAGCTTCATTTAGACTTGGCATATTGTTTATGATATCTCCTTTTAAGTTGTGCATTCGCTGTCTATCATTATGAATTATAGGCTCAGGATGACACAATCTTTTGAAACAGCTTGGTTCAAAAACAGAGCTACTTTTCATTGATCATCCCCTCCTAAAAATCCACATTTTTTTAGTTTCTGGAGATAGTCTTACTAATATGTTCTATATTTATTAAAGATTTTTTGCAAGTCAACAGCACTTTATACATATGCTTAATGATATAATTTTTTCAGAACTCCTAACATCTCTTTTTTTGGCTTATTCTGAATCTTTCTTACCCATTCCTCATGTAACTCAGACATCTATAGTAGCATTTAATTTACTTTTTTTTTCATTTATATGTTAACTTACATTCAGGCTGTCAAAATGTTTCTGCACTGCTACCTAACATCACCTTAGAGTCATGGTTTAAGTTGAAACTTTCTCAAACTAGACATTCTCTCATTTAACTATTTTAAATTTAGTTAACGCCCAATCACATATATCTCCTAGTGATAGGTTTACATAAAATTATATCACCTTCAGAGACAGCATTTGAGCTTCTATTCCCCATAGCCCAAGAGAATTGGCTGTGCTAATGAGGACCATCTTCTTTTTTACGTATTCAACCTGCACTATTTTGTATAGAAAATTACTTATTGCACCAGGGGCAGGACAGAAGATAGGGGTAAAGGAGAGCAAGTGACAGGTTGTATCTTATTAGTTGAAACATCTTTTAGAGGGTGCAAATATTGATGGTGAATTGCAATAAATAAACATAAGAGAAAACCCTGCTTATCTGACACTGTTAGCTAGTTTAGTGTTCTAAATATATGCTGACTGGACTTACCCGGGGTGTGATTTCAGGTCCATGATCTGAATCATACAAATCTGAGCAGATGTTTGCCTAACCTTTGAAAACATTATCTTGAGTGGGCCATTTCACTAGATTAAGGCTCAGCAGACTCTATGATCTGTATTCTGTGTTACTTTGGTTCTGATACCACTGCAATGATGACAAACATTTTCAACTTTGGCCATAACTCTTAGGGAATTTTTATATTAAAGACAGTCAGTAAACTATGAATCTGTACCCAATAGCTGCCTGTCCTGAGTGTATTTTTCCCTTTATTTTTTTTCATTGAGTAAGATATAGCACTTGAAAAGGATACATTAGTTATGATATTTTAGTATCAAAGGTCTTACTCAGCCATCTCCAGTGAAACAAAATATTAATTCAAGGAGCTCTTTAGCACAACAATAGTAACATAACTTTCAAATCTTCAGAGAGATTGGTTTGAATACCTTTGGTATTCAAAAATTTTGTAGGAATGTTGACTTTCCCCTCTCTTTTCACATTCATTATAAAAGAGTCCATATAGCTTCAGCTTTGATTAGCCCCTCTCTTTCTTGGCAGTACCACATGCATTGGCAAACACTCTCCTGGATTTGTAGTATTTTTGAAGCTGAACAATTCACTGACTCATGAATGTTGGGGACTGCTCATATCACAGTATTAAAAGAAGACTCCCCAGCTGCCAGACACATCAAATTTTGACAAGATGCAAGGCAAATGTGAGACGTCTCTATATCTCCTACTACAAAAGGGTTTAAGTGCTCTCTCACCACTCCCAGTGGCTGTCTCTGGACATTTTGTCACTATTGTAGCATGAGTTGTGGTTTACAGCTACTACTGAATGCAGCTGGTGGGATCCAGTCTGCAACCTTTTGAGATGCTGTAGGCTTTCCGAGGTATCTACATGGGCAGGCAGAAATTGGGCTGGAGCTGGTACAGCAGACCACTACCCTTCAGAAGACATAAAAGGCAAGACAGGAAAGATACCTGTGGCATCTCAAGTGACAACACACACTTGCCTGGACAACTGAATCATACTTGGTAAGCCATGGCAGAAATACTGCAGGAACTCACAAAATTTCAATGTGTACTGACTTACTTCTTTTCAGTCCTGTTTTAAGGGTATATTCTGTTTTAATAGCCGCAGTTCAATGTGTTTTAAATGATGTCTGAAGTGATAAATCCAAGTCACTAGAGGCATGAATATTTTTTTCTATAATTATGCAGTTCTATGCAGTTAGTTTCCCTACTTGTAGTAACCAACCGTCATGCCCCGTCCCCCTCCCTGTAATTTCCAAAAGAAATATTTTAACATATTTATGAGATATTTATCTTTAATTATTCCACTCTTCATCTTTGCAGGGTTTTGACTTCCTTGATCTGGAAATCCTCTATTTCCCGTAGCTGGAATAAAGTGTATAAGCATATTTGCCTACACAACATCCCTATTACAGATTTTGGTTAAAGATACAGTTAAGTGCAACTAATGTAAAGAGATAGGAGTAGAAATACTCACAGTTCTGAAATTAAAATATTTGAAGGGTGTTTTTTTCAGGTTTTTTAGTTCATGTAAACAGTTGTCCTGGATTGCAATGTAAGATGTAATCAAAAGCATGTATTCTATTCCCAATCTGTTGAAACCAGATGAAGAGGTGTTTTTCTTTATCTCATAACTCTGGGGGGTTGAAGGGGCAGGTGTCTTCTGTTAATGGGCCAGCTGTTAAAACCAGGTGGGGCAATGTTCTTTAGCTCTTCCACGACCAATCCTCCCTTCAGGGGGGTATCTTCTGTTAATGGACCATTAAGGCTCACTGCATGACTGATAAAATTACATCAGCCCATTGTGAGATGCTCCACCCAGTGGGAGGAGCCAAGCATTCCTACCTGGATAAAATCTGAGACTCAGAATAGCAAAGCAGCCCTTCTTTTACTGGATTTCCCAGAGGAAGACTGGATCTATCTTGCCACCCTTGGACCCTTCTACAAGATCATCTCTACTCCAACAGAACCACATCTGTCACTTGCCGAGGATTTATTTGGACTGCATCCAACATCCTGACCAACAGGGTGTCTGGTTGTATTCTGACTCTATCAGTGTTTCTAGGATTTGTTTGTTTGCTTGTGGGTTTTTGGTACTACTACATTTGTTTTTTTAATATTCCTAGTAAAGAACTGTTATTCCTATTCCCATATCTTTGCCTGAAAGCCCCCTTAATTGCAAAATTGTAACAATTTGGAGGTAGGGGGTTTACATTCCCCATTTCAAGGGAAGCTGCAGCTTTTCCTGGCAGACATCTGTCTTTCCAAACTGAGACAAGATTACAAAATGTTAACATTAGCAATTACTTGGGTAGGTCCAGCAACTACCTCAGACAAGGTGTAAGTGGAGTACAAAGATGGATTGAATATCTTTCCACAGTTTCTCTCAGCACTATTTTCTTCAGTTCAAACAAATGGCATAAACCAATGTGGAAAGTGTCACATTAGTCAAATAGTATCTTTGCTTTACAGTAATTGCAAGTATTTGCAATCTTTAGGGGAAAGAATAACAGCACTCTTAATAAATACTAATTGTCATTTAGGATCTGGAAATGTGTATGGATTGAAATCCTGACTTAAAAGAGATCAAGATATCATCTCCAGTTCTTTCATGTTCACTTATGCACTTGGACATTAAGAGGAGTCAACTAATGCTTCAAAGTTGCTCTAAAAATTCAGGCTAGTAGTATTAGAGTACATCTGGCCTGCTTTACATCCAAATTTAATTTTGCTCTTCTGTCTTTAGATAGTTATTGTTATCTTTATCTGCTTTGGTTTGAAATGTGCATTAGTCATAGTACCTCTTTAACAAAAACAGGTCATCTGGCTTGATGATTAATGCCTCTCATCTTCAATAAAGCACTAAGAATACTAAAATCCTCATCAGCCTAATTAGTAAGAATGCCCTTGAGCCAGCCACAAGTCTTAGTGAGGATCTGTCATGAGTTCACAAAACTGCTACATCTAATCTTTTTAGTTACTTCTTTTAAATAATATCTGGACATTCAATGGAGATCACAGACACAGAAATCACTGGCTTGGGAGAATCAGTATTTTTTCCCCATATAGTTAATTTCAATGCACTGAGTTCATCACAGTTTTCATTAATGAAAATTGCTCACATGCAGCTGATGATATCACAATGTAACAAATACTGGCCAAGGAAAACAAAAATAGCCAAATATAAAATACTTTACTTAACAAATTGAATAGGAAAGCAATGAAGAGATCATAATCTCTTTCCAAAGATCTCTATTTTGCCATATAGGGAAAAATAAACAAAGGCACAACGGTGAATTTATTTCTGGTTTTGCTTTAAGAAGGACTGTATTGTGCTTTAATATCTTTTCTGAAGTTTGAATCAATCCTTTCTTTTATTTACTTTAGTTTTGCTGTCATAATCACTGAAGTACTATTATTCCTATTTCAAAATGACATAATTTACCAATGAGTCAGAGTCGTAGTCCCATATAGCCTTTCATTGTCAACATACAATAAAAACAATAAAAGATTTGCTTGAAGACAGAGCAACCAATCCATATTTATCAGTGTCAGCTTACTTCATCAGGTCATTTCAAGGCTTGGTTCACCACTATTTAACATTTCAGGAAATGGTAATGAGTACAAGTCTGCATGAAACAGTTCTAGATTTTGTTGTCATGAGCTGTCTGTTTCATTTTTTTTTCCCCCTGGTTACAAAGTTTTGCCCAGAACTGAGATACTGACATTTCTGAGAAGTAGCACAGGATTCATTTTTTATAACTGCAGTCTTATTCTACCATTGATTAATAACATTCCACAAAGCAAAATCAGGTGAGTTTTTTCACTCTTCAATATTTAAAGGTGTTATTAATCTTCAGGATCAGCACTAAGGCGTGTCTTCTATCCTGGAACCTACACTCCTCAAATCCTAAAATCCTTATTTTCACACATCATTTTATTTGTAGCTGTGGAAATTATTCTGTGTGCTCAACATGCTTTATGATTTCCCAGTTGCATCACTGTGGGATGGAATCATAGAATAATTTGGGTTGGAAGGGACTTTAAAGATCAGCTAGTTCCAAACCCCCTGCCTCAGGCAGGAACACCTTCTACTAGACCAGGTTGCTCAGAGCCCTGTCCAGCCTGGCCTTGAACACTTCCAGGAGTGAGGCATTCACAACTTCTCTGGGCAACTTGTTCCTGTGCCTCATCAAACTCACAGTAAAGAATTTCTTCTTAATATCCAATTTAACCTACCCTCATTCAGTTTAAAGCCATTACCTCTTGTCCTGTCACTACAAACCCTTGGAAAAAGTCTCTCTCCAGCTCTCTTGAGGCCCTTTATAGGTACTGGAAGGTGCTCTAAGATCTCCACAGAGTGTCTTCTCCAGGGACAACAATAAGACCATTGTTTTTACTGCAAATGAACCATTTAACTATATTTGCCTTACTGTACTCAGAAGGCTGAAACCTTCTTCTTCCTTTTCTCTGTTAGGGCCCAGTCCACCCCTGGAATTTCAGGGCTGAAATTTCAATTACTGAAATCTAGATAGCTAGGTAGAATTTTATTAGAAGCTTTGCCCCTGAAACAAACCTCCTATATTCTCCTACATGAAGCATATTTCCACTTGTTGCTTGTTACTCAGTGGTTTCCAGTATCAGCAGAAATACTGCCAGTGATACAAGAGCTCCAAGTCACGTAAAACTCCAAGAAAAGGGTTTTTCTGCCCTCCATGCTGCCTTTCCCCTCACAACTATAAGACTGAATAGCAGCTGTAGATTGTGCCAGGCATTCCTGACACCCTCACAGAAATATATTTTCTGGTTTTGCATTGAGTAGGCTTCCTACAAAAAATCATGAAAAGTGATTTTGGCAATATCAGTGGGGTGACTCCACAGTAAAATTATTTCATCATTAGCTGACAATTCCAAACAGAGATGTATTTGAATAGGAAAGCAAGAATGAAGGCTCCATCCTTTAACTTGCTGGGAAGCAGATCCTTTAAGATGCTTCTCTATTCTCAAAAGCAATGCTGCAAATAACAGCATTATGGGTTCTATTCTCTTTCAGGGACTTCCATACCAAACAGTGAGGACTTGTAAATGACAAGATGTTTCATCTAGTGCCTCCTTTCACAAGAGAAAGTCAAGTCATGAAATCAAACAGTGACATACATCCAAGAGTTAAAAGTATTAATAAACCCCCCTGTGTCTGCAATAGATTAAAAAATTATTTGGTGATTTACAAAAAAACATTCCAGTTCATTTTCTTAAGAAGGTGTCAGCTCTGAAGCATTTATACCAGGCAGAATGTAATCTGTCCATTACCACAACCCAACAAGGTATAGAATACATAAAAAAAAATTACAGTTTAATAGGTTCTATTTTCAAATAAAATTTACTATTTAAACCAAAGAGACTTGAACATATGACCTTTTTGTGAAACGTGGTTTTAAAAGATGAAAATAAGAGGTAATAGTTTCAGCACAGTTGCCCTGAATTTTTTGTTGTTGTTGTTTAAGAAACTACAACTCTCTGAGCAACTCCCTATAGAAGTAATTTTTGTGGTTGATTATCTTTGATTTTGCAATGGAAATTATATTTTGAGTCCACTGGAGAAGGAGTTACAATTTTTCTACGTGGTCAGCTGGTTCAAAGCTAAGATACGAATATATATATATTTCTTTTCAGGACCCAAATTTTACTTTTCCTTTCCAGAACTGTTTACTGATATTTCCAGCATGTTACTCTGCCAGTAATGTTTCAATTACATAAATACATTTGTATGTGTCCAGATATGTTTATGGGGTGATTTTTCTCCTTCTAGAATTGTTGCTTTGGTGTTTTTTTTTCAATTTTTATCCTCAATCACTAGTACATGATCCTTTGTAGAGGGTGAATGTCACAAATTGTTAACGGTTTTGCCTCAATGCTTTTGCTTTATTATTTGTCATGCTGTGTTGGTTTAGCATGGATGGTAAAAACCAATTAGTGATCTTCTTTGAAACTAGATAACCAGATCAGCCAATTAAATACAGGTGTACACCTCTGGGTCACATGGCTTAAATTCAGGAGGACTTTGGAAGGCCGCCCTCTTTCTCTCCAAGCCTGGCAGGATGTCGCCTCATGCAGCAGCCGGGCGGGCCAGGCCAGGCCCTGGCTGGGCCCGGTGGCAGCGGGAGAGGGGAGGAAAAAGCCCCAACCATTAACAACCAGAGAGTGTTAAACTCATCCCAGCAGCTGCTCGCCAGGGTGAGATGTTCTTTCCCCTGAGTTTGGGCCACCCCAGATGAGACCCAGGGGTGGAGGGGTCTTGGATCCCGGGCTGATAGCCCTCCGAGATTGCGGATAATGTCTTTTTTCCCAAGCCCCGTTGCCAGAAGAGAGAGTCAGGATGCGTCGGTTTCTTTCTCAAGGTTGTTTATTCTTTCTTATCTACATACATTCCTTTTCAGCCAGTGAGGATGCTACCTACACTGCTGTCCGAGGCTAACTAACTGCGCCGCTCAAGGGCGGCCGTTATCTCTTATACTAATTGTTACATGTTACTTGTTTTTAATATTGTGCCAATACCCATCAACTTTATTGAACAGTGTACTTTAACACTAAACCAATCCAAAAATGCCACCACCTCACCAGAAGATGGAGGACAAGAAGAAGAGGAAGAAGAAGACAAGGGACACACCCAAATCCCTCCATCTTGTCTCCTTGAGCCTCCTTTGTGAACCCCCAAAATCCCACATTATCACTCAATAATTAGCTATCTATTATCCCAATCACACACCTGTGACTTGTAATTCTTCATATAATGTTGGCAATCGCTCCCAAGGGGTAAAATCAAGTGGTGTTTCTACCACTGTACCAGGGTCTCCAGACCCCCTCCTGAGGTCTCGGACCACCCAGGACATCTAGAAGGATGTCCTGGGTTCCGACAGAGGGGGAAGGCATCCATCAGTCTACTGAACTGCTGAGATCCTGGCTGCCTTTCTGGGCCTTCCCCACTGACATGGCTGTGAGATTTTTGCTGCTGCCACCCGCAGAAAGCACATGGCCACCACAGGCCTGGGCAAGTTTTAACTCTTTCCTGCCAGCAGGTGGAACTTCCACAGCACTGGCCTTTCACGGAGCGAAGACAGACAAAGTGATTGAATTATAAGGAGACACAGCATGAAACTGAAGTCAGTGAAGAGAGAGTGAAAAGACTGTTGGGACAAAGGAGGAGGAGTTGCCTCATTTTGCTGGATGTCTGTAGTAAATTATGGAGAATAGACTATTTTCCTGTAACATATGAGTGCTGTTGGGGGGGATGGTAAGGCTCTAGTTGAAAGTGATATGAAGCCTTTTGCTCCTAGGGTAAAGGAGATCTCCCGTTTTTGAGATGAAGATGATTTTGGAGAGGGAAGAAGAGAATCTTTTTTTTATACTAGAAGAGGAATTCTTAAACAGTACCCCTGATAAGCAGATATGGCCCATATGCAGTGTTGGGAAAGCTGCTATTGGGAAGGACTTCACAAAGGCAGGTTCCTGGGTGGCTGTCTTCATGAGAGTTGAGACCCACAAGAGAACTGTTCTATGTTGTCAGTGGGGAATCTCTACAGAAGTTCTAAGAGAGACTGCTCTCCTAAAAAGAATTGATGAAAGATTGTTTTTAAATGGTGAAACTGACTGTAAATTACAGGTTTTGTCTCTTTATGTTATATGTGGGAAAGTAAACCATTGGTGGAGGGGGAAGGGAGTGCTTTGAAAGTTTTAATTCTCTTTTTTTTCCCTTCTTTTGGTGTGTGTTAATAAATCTATTTGTTTATCTTTAAGTTTGGCCTGTTTTGCCTTCTTCCTCCTAATCCTATCTCACAGCAGAAAAATATTTAGACCACTACACTAAATTTAGCAAACACAAACAGAAGTGAACGTGAAACCCCCACACATGCCAAAAGTCCTGGCCTAGCAGACAAATTAGGTAAACCATCCTTTCTCATAAATCATTTAATCCCAAACAAAACCCCCAATTTCAGATGAGAATTACATATTAGTGTTATATATTTTCCAATTTTTCTTTTCTTAGTTGATGTTAGTTTTCTAATCACAAATATTTGCAGCATATAATTAATCTCTTAAGAACAGTACTTTTTATATTTTCGCAATGCAAATAAAATGTCATTTATGGTAAAAACAAATCCACAATCATCAAATTATCTGAGAACCTTTGTAACCTATTCCTTGCAAAGAAAGGAATCCAGTGCTTAGAATAAATTAAGCAGGTTGCTGATAACATTCAGGAATTGTGTATGGAAAGTTACAAACCCAGCTCTCCAGTCCACTGACTAACAGATTTCTAATAGCAAATGAACGCTTTAATACTTAGGTGACTGTGTAAACTGAGCAAACAATATGCATCATCCATCTTCCTCATTTTATGGAGAAGATACTGGCAGTCTCATTCTAATGCCAGTCACAGCTTCCTTCTCTCCACAAATATAATTTGTATCTTCTGCATTTGAATTCTGAAGCTCTTTTGCTTTAGTCAACATTTTAATACATTATTTTATTGCTTCAAGAGAAATCAGAAACTAGGATTTTACTTTGGATTTTTGGACAAGTCTTTTTTTTTTTAATGTTGTTTGGTTTTAGAGACTAGAGTTTCAAAAATGTCCATTTTATTGATAAGCAGTTAAAAGAAGACCGTAGGCAAGCCAAGGGTAATAATCAGCATGATTCCCATTAATTTGAGCTGTGTTGATTTTCTAAGGAACTAATGTGTTAATTGCTGTGTTTCTTACCTCATAGATGTTGTACTAGTCAACTAGAATCCAGCCAAAAATACCCAGATCCATTGCACTTACTGAGTTTCCCAAACAGAGCAGACCTTGGTCCTACAAGGCTTCCTGATTTCTGACACCCTTGTGAGAAGTGCAGTCAATCAGTACCACATGAGCTATGTAGGACCTGAGAACAGCCAGCGCTTGGTCTGATAATTCAGCTGTTCAATAATTCGATCTCCTCTTGTCTCCAACATAATCTTTTTGGAAGGGTGAAAAGATGGAGGCAAAGAATAAAAAAATGAATAAGTACTGAGGCTCATTTTCACAAATACTCCATTCTTATAGAGCAGAAACTACATGGGAAGAAAACTTAATCTTCTTGCTTCATCATAGCAAAGAAGCACCTTATGAGGGGATACAAACTTCTGTTCGTCTCCACTAAGTGAAGAAACACAGTTTTCATTTGCTCTTTCTCTGCTATGGAATTGATGCCATAAGCTTTAGCTTTCATGTTTTCAGATTCTGTGCTGCCTAGGGGTGTAGTTCTGAGCCTCATAATAAGTGCTGGTAAGCTCTCTTCACAGAGTAGGCAGACAAAACAAATCTTTTTCCTGCTGAGGACCAAGGACAACTTTCAGCCCAACAGCATAAACAACGGTGGACTGAAGGGAGGAACAAGAAGGATGGAACCTCGCAACCTGAAGCTGTAATTGGACAATTAAACCCCAATATGCAAATGGACCAAAACTTAGAAATATGTAAAATCTCATGACCGGTTAGCCATTTTGTGACAATTCTTAGTCCACCCTGGGTGTAGCCCTGGTCAGGCTCCTGTCCTGCCCAAGGTGGATTCTGGAGGCCTTTCAATAAGTACTCACTTTATTCTCTAGCTCTGTCCAGTCTCTGTTTCAAGTCAGCCTTCCCAAGGCATCAAAATGGTTCTGCATACTTTCACTCCTTTGGATGAAGGATCAGATTTTGTGCCTACAACTTCTCTGATAATGTGATGTAAAATAAAGAAGTTTTGTCTTATTTCTTCCAGACTAGTGGAGAGAAATGAATGGTGAAGAAATTAATAAGTAGGTTTTAATTCACACTTTTATTTAAAAAAAAAATCTGGCCTTAGGTTCTGTACATTTGTCCATTGAAATAGCTAGAGATAATCATTAAATGCTTTTTGCATAAAACAATTGTACTTACAAAATTTTGAAAATGAACTTTGTCCTTTTGCCCATATTGAACTTTGTCTCCTTCTAGTGGCTTGTTGAACACTCAATCATGTTACTTTCAGTGGGACCTATACAAATCCTGATGCATTCTTTAGGGTTTGGAACCATTAGAGTCAAATCTTGATGAATATTTTCTGTCACCAAAAATCCACTTTAAAGAAAAAAAAAAAAAGGTATATATTAATTGTCTACATAAATATAAACAGTAAGCTATGCCTAAAAAGGAATTTTATGGTATTATCTGATATTGAAAAATCTTCCTGAATTTCCATTTCCTTGTTTTCAAATATATCAGGACTAATTCTACTCTTGTCACCAGCTGATGCCAGGGACCTGCACACAGGCAAAAGAGAAACTGGGAAGGGCTGGGAATTTCATAATTCTCTGAATGCCAACTGCCTTGACACTTCCATCTGGTAGAACAATGCACATTTCTGAGTATATAGATTATTTTTGTCTAATCTTTGCCAAGATTTACACTTGGCAGAGTGTAATTGAACACTTATACACATGAAAAATAAACTACAACCATCACTTGCCCTTTTAACATTTGTAGTACATTATGGCATGATGTCTACTCTATTCACCAAATACATAAGCCTCCTGTTTGTGACAGAGCACGGCAGATGAGATTGGTAAAGATTAGGGAAGGGAAGTTGCCATTTTTGTCTGTTCCAGACTTATCATACCCATCCTAAGTGTAGAATATATTGATTGAAAGATTCTGACATTTCATTTTCTATTATAGCAGCTGTCCCCTGTTTCCCAAATGACAGCCAATAAATATGACCAGTGTTCTCCAGATATTTACAGGTTTCAAATTTTCTAATGGCTCATTATACACTCCCCACATACTGTGTTTGCTATGGGATCTCTAAAAAGTAAGGTATGGCATTCCATCAGACACGTAGATAATCCTGTTATGATTCCATGCCTGTAAGAATATTACTGAATCCCCAGGAAGAATATCACTATTTGTTCCCTGAGGTTCAGCACTTACCTCTTCAGGTGCTGCGTGCCTTCATCCTGCTTGATTGGGAGATATGCTGCCCACTAGGGTAAAGTTTATCTACATCACTGGACCGATGGGAAGCCTTGTAAAGTTAGTTCTGCACATTGAATTGACATCGTTCAATGGAAGGTGTCCTAAACCCACAAATGTCAATCCTATTATTCCATCAATATGATACAAGATCTCTTTAGCTGAAGCCTAAAATCCTTTTACAAAATAGGTTTCTGTATCCTCCATTAAAAAGTTCTACTTAAAAATCTAGGAAATATTTTCCTTCTTTACCTAATGCAGCTCTCCTTTTTCTAAATGTTTACTGGTCACTTCACAATGGCAGAACCAAAAGCATCATCAGAAATAGAAGTACTGAATCATTCTGGATATTCAAAATGTAATTTACATGCTTTTTCCCCACTGAGTAAAAGAAAATTTTTGAAATAAATACTCAAGGTATATAACTCTGGCATCACAAAGCAACAAGTAATGGGTGCTCATGAAGCCCCAGTTGATGCGATGCATAGCCCAGTGGCCAATGCAGCTGGAGCTGAAAATGCACTACATTTGTCTCTGATCTTGAAACCATTTAGCACTTGCTTCCCTGGAGTGATTACTGCAGAACTGAAGATGATTCAGTGTTCCTTTTGATAAATGGTTCTTGAAAGCCCAAGACATGCTCTGTCTGGAAGAATTCACAGCCATCTGCTGGGAAGCTAATGTATTCATCTCGCACACACAAATGGCTTTGTGGATGATGCTTCACTGCTTTGCACTAATGTGACTTTATTGGCATTGAAATCAACCTGCACCACTTCAAAAATGGAATTATAATCTGACCCATGGATTCCATTTAATGACACAAACCCCTCAATTACAACAGCAGGAGAACATGTGGGAAGAAGGAATTCCTGTAATCTCTTCATTTCCTTCTAATTTTTCCTTTACTAAAACTTGCATTTGTCTCACATTGAAGAAGAAACCTAAAAGACCATGTTTCTCTCTGTTTTGGGCTTCTCCTCCCACCTCTCCCCTGCCCCCTCTCCCCTGCCCTGCCAGTTTGATCAAAATCCTTTGGTTACTCCTAATTTCATACATTATTTTGTAACTGAATATGAATAGTTTTTAAATGGGTTAGGAAATCCCTCATATATTTTCATCACTGGCATCAGGATAAATGTTTCCAAGGTTTATGTATTATTTTTAATTGCGTGTTGGTGATGAATATAGTTTTCTTCAAGCTACAGAGATTGTACTATTTTACAAGTGTTATCTGTCTCTGAGACTTGCCTTCTATGCTCAAGAAAATGTATGGAAAAAGCTGAGGCTCACATTTCTGAAGTGCCCCTTCAAGACATACTGCTGGGTATCTTTCACCTTGAGAAAAATCTCATGTGGTGCATTTCTTCCCTTACATTAACTATCTTGAAGTCACAGGAAAGAGCATATTGACCTCAAGGGTGCAACTTTGGATTTGAAGCTGATATGTAATCCAAATCTGTTGTTTCAAGCCTTCACTTAGTAATAGTCACATAAATTATAAAGTCAACATTTTCAAAGCCAGTGATGCAGAAATCATGCACTCCTGATGCTTCATTGTATCAGATCCTTGGTTTACAGTCACAGCAATTCCACTGAAGTCAGAGAACCCACCTTGGCTGTGGGAAGACACAGGTGCAATTGCAAATAACTTTACTAAGTGAGACAATACATTTAACAGTTGTAAACTAAGTAACTTACAGCAAAACCAGGGGTATATGTTTGGGCTTGTGAGTCCATAAACATCAATGGGTATAACTTTTTTTGCTTCAATGAAATTAATTTAGACTCAGAGTCAATGGGGAATTTGGCTCCTCTGTTTGGAAATCCAATAGCTGTTCCATAATCTCTTTGCAGTTTAGGTAAATACAGCTTAATATTGAATTGGTGTTGTTACACATCTTTTTGTGTACCATTTTAATCATCAGTATTTCCGGATTTTCCAGTTAATTCCCTGTAAGCAGGACTGAAGAATTCACGAAATAGCCTTTAGCCACTCCCTAATTTCTTATTGTGTTCAGGTGTTCAATAAAGAGCTAGGTCCTGTTTTCTATAGATGTCCTTCTAACAGCTTTACTCATATATCAATAAAATGTGTTTCCAAGCATAATATTCTCTTGGCATAATCATCTGTTCATTCAGAATTACCATCTGTGCCTTGCTGGAGACTTCATTCTTTTATGAAACTGGCAGTGATGACAAAGTTCATTTGAATTCCCAGGGCATGCAACCATCAAACAGTTTGAAATTCTCTTTTCCAAGCCAGTTTTCCACATTGATAGAACTTAAGAACAGACAATTCATGATTTTTTTTGTTTTTCCTGTTGTTGTTCCATGTTTCATGGAACACTGTCCACCATCCTTCCCCTCCTCCCACCATCATTTTCTCTACCAATTTCTTAGCTAAAGCTTGATAGATGAGACTCCCTGTGAAGGCCATCAGCACTTGTTTTTTAATCAGCAGTACAGATTGCTGTTGACTTAAATGAAGCATATTTCCCACCCAGGGACTGAGCACATTGCCTTCAAGCAGATCATATTTAAAAATAATCCTATAAAAAGATCCTATATCATATAAGGCATGAGAAATAAAAAGAAAAAAGACCCATAAACAAATATCTTTGAATGCAAAGGTAAATATCTTTTCCTTATCATATTTATGACAGGGAAAGGTTCCTTTTTCTTCCTTTTTATATTTTACAACCACTGAATTCACTGCTAGAGTCCTGCAACTTTTGAACCTAGCAGCTAAAAGATCAAAAAAGCTCATCTGTTTCAGTCACAGAATTCTATAGCAGGTGACACGGCAACTTACTTTTTTGCTTATTTTAAAGGTCTTTTTTACAAGGAAGATAAATGTATGGACTTGGTACTGTGCAGAACTTTCAATCACAAATGGAAGAATTAAAATCCCTGATACTCACTAGGAAATATAAAGGGTTGAAGCTACCTAATTCCTTGAGTTATGTCTGAATCACATCCCGGTTTTTTCAGAGCTTTCAGTAAATAATTTGTACAAGATTATATTATACTGTTCCCTGCACATTCTGTTGGCAACCTAGAAACCTGACTTGGAACGTGGATGTTGAGTTCTTGAAGTGCCAAGTAGTAGTCCTTCTCAACGTGGAACCCTTTAGGCCAGCAGAGGTAGCCTAGAACCTGGAACTGGCCTCAGTCTCCCTCTAATGGAGTCCATCTCTCTACAGTAATTACAATTCCTGATGTTTTGCTCAGAAGAACCTGAATTCCAGGTCACCACAATGGAGTGCACTGTGACATAGGTAACACAGCTTGTGGGGGGTCTCTGGCCTGAAGAAATAGACAAAAAGGTGGGACAAGTTCATTCTGTGAAGCTGAACTAGAAGTTTAGTTTCATTGTCTATACTGGGCACATGCCAGGGTGGTTCACTGTTGTCACTCACTAGAAATTTCTTTCCATCCTGTTTCCCTTTGTTTGTGTGAGACATCCTCAGAAAGCTGTATTTCTTGGTGATATTGTTCAAATTCCAGAAAACAACTGCATGAGCAGAGACATGATCTGGATATTTCAATTTGGCATATAAAATAGTTCTCTAGAAATACCTAGAATAAAGCTGAACCACAAGCTGGTGTGCAGTGTGCAAAGTGTAATGTCAGGGAGAGACGAGCCACCCTCTACTTCCCCGGTACCACAAAGCAGAGTCTTGTGGACTTCTGTGTGCTGAAGGAATTATTAACTACTCTCTCGAGGAACAGTCTTTTCATTACCTGAAGTTAGACATTTTTTTCCAGAAAAATTAAGATGTTTCAAACTGTTAATAATTAAATTATTAAAAATAATGTAGGTATAAATCAAGCTGTAGGCTTTTCAAGAGGTGTTCCAGAGAGGTAACAGAGCTCCTGCCTTCCATTAGCTTACATGGAGGCTTTCTATAGCACTGTCACCTTCTTCAGGTCCGAGGAGGCAGCCAGTACCACCAGGGTGCTGCAAGGGCTGGCTGCTGCTCCAGGTAAGCCAGGAGGGAGTGCAGAGAGGCAACAGGGCTGGCAGGCACCCAGACCTCGGCCAGAAAGGGCCAGTGTTTTGAGCAGCACGTCAGGGTTGGACTAGGTCTGGAGACAATGACCAGCCCAGCAATTGCCCAGCCAGTCTGCAAGGCCAAGCCAGGGAGCCCCAGCAGTGGGGCTGGATCAGAAGAGGAACAAGAAGCTACTCCAAGCTCCTGCTGCCAGCAGGGGAACTGGCCTTGGGCTCACGACCCACACCTTCACCCTCCAGCTGCATCCCTGGGAGGGCATTGCACTCAGGGCACTGGCAAGGTCTGAGATAAATAGAAGCTGCAAGTTTTAAGTAAAAACTTTTATAATAACCAGCCAATATAGCTGAAGTGTATTTAGAAAGAAATTTGTTGAGGTAGGCAGTACTACAAGTTTTCTATTGATTCTCTCTCAGTCTCTAAATGCTGGTGATTAATTTACACCCTGAAGCATGATTTTTACCACAGTCATTAGTGGGAACATAGAAGATATTGAACTCTCAGCAAAACCAGTGATATAACCTGTGCTATTTGGCATTACTATGAGGGGGAAAAAGGTATGAATATTGTAAAATGCATAGTTTAATGACTTCTGTGATATGAGTAAAGAGTTCCATAGTTTTTCTAGCACTAACAGGGGGCTTTTATTTTTTATCCCTGAAACCTCATCTCCCTGTTATGCTGGACAGATCAGTTTAGTTATATCCTAGCTATTAATTCTCTTGTAGCTATGGATTTAGGGGAATAATAAATATACATTTCCAAGATCTACCAAGGCAAAGACAGGGTTATTTTTCTGTATGCTAGATTTCATGAATCAACAAAAACTGGCACAAAAGCTCCCAGGCTTGATTAAGGCACTCGTTTACCTAATGCAGTATCTTGTTCTCAACTCACAGAACTCAAATAACAGCATGTTTCTGAATTTTAAACCTAGTGTTCTGCAAATTCACTTTATATTACATAAATAGCCCAAAGTGATCTCAAAAGCTTGGAAAATCTGGTCCATCTTATGGTCTTGCATAGCTTTGACTGTTTACTGGGGCACTTGCCAATTGACATCATAAGAGACAGAAAAACACTTCAGAATTTTACTGCATTTTTCACCTGTAGTTTTGTGCTAAAACCAGTGAAGTTTGGAACATTTCTGGATCCATGCCCACAGCTCACAATGGCTAGTCAAAGATTTTGTAAGGCCTTCTGACTTGGCTTTACAAAATACAGTCCAAAAGCAGATCAAGATTTCTCAGTAATTTAGAACTGTATTGTCATCTGAGAAAAACAGCTAGAGTTAAGCACTTAGTATGAGGAGAGAAAGGGAAGCAGATAGAGCCGATGTTCTGCTGTGCTGAAAGGAATGCATTACTTGAATGCCCCAGGATGGTATTTCAGGTTAAGAACCTTTGTTCAGTAAATACACTAACTTTGGCAGTTAATACTTCACCATCTACCCTGAACAGAGGAAAATTAAGCTCTAAGCTCCAAAACTTAGGATTTTCAAAAACATTTAAGGAAAGGATCAGGTAGAACAATTTGTATTGCAGTTTTCTTACAGATAAAAAGAGATTTTAAGGATTTAGTGTATCCAGTGTAATAGAATCTTCATTGGCTCTTTAACTTTTGTTTTTTTTTTTTTACCTTAGTAGTGAAGAGGCTTTGCAGATACTGAGCCCATGGTGCTTTACTAATATAATTGGTCTCTTTAGGTTCATACCTGATTCTGTTAGGTTTGTCTCCAAATCTGTGGTGTTATGGAGACTGAGATGAATTAGGTCTTCCATCATAGATTGCTCCCCTTCAAAGTAAGTTGCATCAGACTCTGTGAAAGCCAGAATCACTTGTTTTGCTCAGGAAAATTCGTACAAACATTTGTCAACTAAATAGACCCTACCACAATAAATTCACAGTATATAGAACTGGTAGTATAGCTATCCCTGCTTTTAGTATAGAAATTATCTCAACCAAGATTGTCCTTAGACAATAACATCTTTCTAGCAGATTTCCTGTGGTATACAAGAACACGCAGAGGTTACAAAATCTGCAGTCACACAGTGACTGTGTTACCTTTCTCTTTGCTGAAAGTGAGTTTGAATTCTGAATTTATAGCTGGTGAAGACAGATCCCACATATTAGCAACTTGATTGGTATTTTATACCACATAGTTATGATGAAGGAAATACCCGCAAAATGTCACCTTGACATGTCACTTGTGAAATTTCATGAGAGCTGAAAAAAGGCTGGAACTTGCTTTTCATGTAGTAACCTAATAATTTTAGAGATCTTTTTTTTAGAAATGTAATGCAAACCAGTATGTTAAATACTAATAATACACAATTAAGTTAACATGAAATTAAGACTTTTTCTTGTGCTTACAGAGGACACATAGTCCCGATTATCATTGCTGTCATCTGAGCACTACACAGCCAAATGCAAACAGGCACACAAAGTAGTCACATTAGAGAAGGAATATCAGCATAACCAACTGCTTGCTTGTTTCTGCTTGCACCAGTCTGCCAGAAATTCTGGAGCCAATGCACTGTACCAAATTATTCACACTTAATTCAATTCCTTTATTCCACAGACCTTTGTTTCGTAAAATGTTCTTTTAATTTGGAAGCAGAGGGAATGCCTTACACTTCCTCATCCATGCAACAATTTATATATATTTATATACATACTGCACACATATATATGGATATATAAACACAGGAACAAATGAAGAGCTTTGTTTTTGGGGTTTTTTTTCTTTCTTCATCGCTTTAAGCATCAGGAGGGATGACATTGCCTAAATAGCTTTTATTCACAGCAAATGATATAATTATGTGATGCCACTGCTATCAGCTACTATGTGGATTGTGCATTGTTGACACCTGTTTATTCTTGTGCATATTATTTTTGACAGCTTGAAAGGAAAATTATATTTGAAATTTTTAAGGAAACATGATTCAGAAAAAATCAGTGGCAAAGAAAAAAATGTATTTAAAGAGGTGTGGGTTTACGTCTTTTTTGTAGAAATGGCAGTTTTCCTTTTCTGCATAAAAATATTTTATGATAATCACTATGAATGGAAAATACATCTAGTCTGACTTTAAAGTTTCTTACCCCAGATGCTAAAATGCTATTAATAATTTTGGTCAGGAAAATTACTCTTGAGTCCACAGACAAGGGCTTTGGCTTTACTTTTCATATGAATTGCCTGTGGTGTCATATCAAAGATGTGGTAACTGGGTAAACTAATGCTGAGGTTTGCATAAAAATTATTTCTTATGAGATATTTGCCATCCATTCTAACATTGTCAGTCATCTTCAGAAGGAAAGAATGAATTCTAAGTCAAAACCTAGTGATAGCAGAGAAGTTCTCTGTACAAATTATCAGGAACAGACTTTGTATATTGTGTATGTTGGGTGCACCGGGTGTGATAATAGCTCATTTCCCTATATGAGGAGACGATAAGAAGTCTCAATATATTGTTATACCTGAAGCATGAAATTACTTATTTTTAAGACCCAAATTAAAAACTCCCAAAATAAACAAAAGGAAAAATTTCCTGGAACATTAATTGTTATGACTGAAAGTCTGTACCAGCAAAGTAATTGACACACTACACTCAAAAAATCAAGCAAACATGAATGTTTACTTTTTCTCTTTCTAACCTGATAGACATGGTATAATTTTAGCAAGATTTTCTTAAATTAATGAAGTCTAATGGAGACAGCTGATTGGGGAGCACTTCATGTGCATATTGATTAATATGTGTTTTCTGTATGTGTATATGCATTGCAAATCTGATTCCACGTACTCAGAGCCATATGTTATAGCACTTCAAAAAATAATATCATATTTTACATTGTGATTTTACAGGCTTGTTTGTTATTTAACCATCCTTAAGATTATAATTACTCCAAATTATTTAACTGCAAGCACAAGCTAACTGGAGGATTTCTTTACCAGGCTGTTGAATATCACCTTGCACTGCCATTGCATATCATCCAGCCATATCTATGATTGGTATAATTTCTCTGTCCTTAGCTAACTGGATTTTTATTCCTCAAAGAAATTCCTTCACTGTGAGGATGGATACAGTAATTTTAAGAGGGTGTAAAGTCCTTTTTTTATATATACAAGAATAACCCACACACACATTTAATTTTGATCTTTGCTTAACTCCCCAGCTGCCTGGGGAAAGCAGGACAAGGCATTTGGTGCAGGTGAATGACAGAGCTCAGGGAAGGCAGGGGCATGGACTTGCTTTCTCTCTTCCTGAAGAGCTCCTCACTCCTCTCTCCACCTGAGTGGACACTGAGTACCCACTGACTACATGGAAATCAATACCATACAAGATGGCATTTGATTCGTTTCTAAATTAAGATGAATTAGGGCTTTCTGTCTGTTTTGAAGGGACAGTCCCAGCTGGCAAGGCATGGCTAGTGGTGAGCTTTGCTGGAGGAGCCTATAGGGAGCATGGGGAGATCCTCAAGCTTCCATGGATAAAAATTAAAGTTTTCACACTCTTCCATTGTAACTCATGCACAGAACATGAGAAAATAAATAGTATATTAGTGGCTGATAACTAATATTGAGGAGCATTCAGAGGTTCAGTTAGAGGTAGTTTAGAAGAAATTACGCCTAACTTTTCTTGCAGGTGAGAATTTCTGCCTCTGACCCCATGTATGAGTTCAAGCTCACCCAAAACAAATCTTTGACTGTGAATCATTTGTAGGGTTTTAAGACATAGAGACATTCCCTTCCATGGTCACAAGTGTGCTTGTCTAGGAAATTAATTCATGACTGGGTCTGTGGAAAACCTAGCTTTTGTTTAATAAGCAATTAGGACACTTCATATATGGCATCTTGGTACTACTATGCCAGAAGTAATTAACATTTCTATAATGTTTATATTTGTTGTATTTTTCCATGTATTAATGATAATGTGCTCAGAGAGAATATACATATTAACATTACAATATTTAGATAATGTAATTTTTTTCTTTGCTCTCCTCTACATCTACATTTTATTCTTATCAATATAGCTTTCCACATTTTATTGTATGACACAGCATGCTTTTGAAGCCAAAGTTTAGAATAAATCCTATCTGAAGTTTTGCTGGCATATGAAAACCCACTATCTATGGAGAAATTGGAGGCATTTCAAGTGATTGATACACAATAGCAGAGGCAGATTTGCAGTGATCTGAGCAAACTAACATTAAGTATGAGTCTTAAACTACACCAGGAAAAAGAAGAAATCACAAGAAACAGTTTCTAGGAGTTTGACTCTCATCTATATTATCCTCTAAATCATAAAATGAAGAGGACTTTTTAGAATGGATTTTCCAAAAGGTCATTTTTTTTTTTGCATTCAGTATAAATTGACACAAAATTTCATTATGAGTCATACACTGCATTAGAGAAGTGCATTGTGATTATTAGTACTCTGCATCATACTGGCAGTGTGAGAAACCGAGACAACCAAAGATGAAGAACATGAAGGTTTCCCCAAATTCAGAGCTGTATCCCAGGTCACTATAGGTAGCAGTAAAGGAGCTGCAGCATACAATCAAACATCTTCATGTGACTGCAGAGGCAGTTCCCTGAATCAACAGATGTGTATCAGAAGTGAACACATTCTAAGAACTCTGCCTGAAATTGTGTAGGTTTGCCATGACAATTCAAAACTTTTCTTTATGGCTATGCAAGCCTAATTATTTCTTACTTGGTATAAGAAGGAGAATCTGACCTGTAGCAGCCCATAAAACTGCTGTGAGAATAAATGGGGAGAAAAAGTCAGTCACATGGGAAGTTCAGGCTACAACTGAATTCTTTGCAGTAGTCTACATACCGTGCAATACGCTCTGAAATATGATATCAGCTAAAGCTCCACAATGCCTCTCGGGTGTAACCTTTGAGGGTATGTAGTACTGGGTTCTTATTTACTGTACTGTGTTTGTGTGACAAGGTTTTAGTAGCTGGGCATAACAGGGTTGGCTTCTGAGAGAGGCTGCTAGAAGCCTCCCCCATGTGCAACAGATCCAAGACAGATGTGCCACTGGCAAAGGCTTCATCAGTGGTGGTAGTGTCTCTGGAGTAATGTATTTAAAAAGGTGAAAAAATACACCTGTGCATCCAACTGCAACCAGAGAGGAGTGAGACTGTGTGAGAGAAATGGCTCTACAGACATCAAGGTCAGTGAAGAGGTAGGGGAAGAGGTGCTCCAGGTGCTGGAGCAGAGACTTCCCTTACCCCGTGGTGAAGACAGTGGTGGGGCAGGCTGTCCCTGTGTCCATGCAGCCCATGGAGGTCCATGGTGGAGATGAATGACCAAAGGAAATTGTCACCCCACCAGAAGCTTCCACTACAGCAAGCAGACTTCCGGTAAGGTCTGTGGATCTTTAAAAGGAGAAGCCCACACTGGACCAGATTCCTGGAAGGACTTGTGGTCCTGTGCAGGACTCACAGTGCAGCAGTGTGTTCCTGAAAAACTGTGCTCTGTGGAAGGGACCCACACTGGAGCAGCAGCAGAACTGTGACCTCTCCATAAACTGGAGAAGTTTATGGAGGACTGTCTCCTGGGAGAGAGACTCCATTCTGGAGCAGTTTGAGAAGTCCACCCCCTGAAGGAAAAGGTAGCCCCCACCCCATACCCCTGCACCACTGGGGAGGAGAAGGTAGTAGAGAAAATCTGGAGTAAAGTTAGGCCCAGGAGGAAGGTGGGGAGGGAGGTAAGATGTTTTTAAGATTTGAGGGTTTTCTTCATTATCCTACTTTGTTTTTTTTTCCCAAGTCAAGTCTGTTTTGCTCATGATGGTAACTGCTGAATGAACTCCCCCTGTCCTTATCTCAGCCCACAAGCTTTTTATTTATCTTTGTCTTCTGTCAAGTTGATAGGAGTGATAGGGTGGCTTTGGCAGGCATCTGGCATCCCATCCGGGTAAACCCATCACGTGCAGCAAATTTTCCTATGGTAACTACACTGATAGAAATATTGATTATATACCAGCTGGTTTTATCCATTTTTTATTTGAATTTATACATATGGTATCCTCTTCACAGTTGTGCAAATATTTATATGCTTAGTAGTGCAAAAAAACCCTTAAGAACTTTTCAAATAAGATGAGTTTTTTAAAAACTGGAGATGAAATTATGAAATACACAAATCTGTGAGTCATCATTGCTATCCACCATTATTGTCACATCCACAGCTAGACCAATACCTTTTGAGAGCTGCTTATTTTCAAGGAGTTACATAAGTGAAATGATGAGAGGTTTACAGCACGTTTTATCTGTCTTAAAAGTATTTTTCTATGTTCTAGTGCTCGGAACTTGTGATCTCCCTTCTGTCTGTCTTTTTCTTCTGGCTATGCAGTGCATTAGGTGTATATTTTGATATTTCTTCTAGATTTCTGATATCTTAATTTATTGTCATGTCCATTTGATTTGGTTCTCTGGTTAATTCCCTTTCCTTCCTACAGATGGTGAGAACAGAGTTTCATTTTGCTTTTGACAGACTACCTCCTCAGTGACAGAATATCAGTACTGGAGAAATTCTTAGATTTGAATTTTTAAATTTGTGCTAAAGAGACTGATGTGCAGAACAACTGTGAATGTACTCTAAATAGATCCTACTTCCATTTTGCTTCTACTTTAATCGATATCAACTTTGTGACTGTGTAGGAGTTCAGCATCAATTTTGCAAGACTACATTTTCATTGCTTGCATTCCATTTTCTTTAGTATGTCTTGTTCCCCAGGCTGTATTTGATGCCATAGATCCTGGGTTCTCTCAATTATCTGATCTTTTATTTGCTCAGGACCTTATTTTGACAGCCTCATTTAAAATGAGCAGTCCTTTACTCCATTATTCCTCATTCACATTGAATTCAGTTGGCATCTTACAGGTCATCTTTAGTGCAAAGATATTGAAAACTTGTTTTCCCATGTCTGCAGAAAAGTAATAGTTTCTACTGTTCTTTATTAAATGATGCATTTCAGGTTATGTATTTGCCTATATATTGTAGCTATTGATGTTTCTCCATGCATTGTACCCATTGAATAGCTTTCCACTCTGGAGTCCACTGATTCTCAAGAGTCAGTGTACCATTTTCCCTGAGACAGGTTTTTTACAAGGTGGTGATATAGATCTCTTTCCTTTTCAAAAATTTATTTCTTCTTTCTCTTTGTCTCATTTTACTCATTTGCTTCTTGATTTCCCCCTTGTTTTAATTTAATTTATTCTTCACTAGTTGTGCAAGTTTACTTGTGAGAGTGAAACCCTGGTTTATATCACTGAATTTTAAAAATCTGAGGTTCTCAATTTATGATAAATTAAGAAAAACCTTCAGTGATTCAGGCTTTCTAAAATTTCAGTAGTCCCTTGAACATGATTATTCCTCTATACTTACTATAGAACTCCTGAAATAGGTACTTCAGTTATTGAGGTTGTAGGTGGAGTGAATCTAAATGCTATTTCAAGCTCTCATGCATGAGATGAATGAATGCGTTGCTGCAGAAGTTAAGTCAATTGATAATCATGTTTCTAATCTGGGTTTGCTTTACTAACTTCCAGCATCTGCAACTTGTTGCTCCTTTGGTACAATGGAATGGGATTGTTAAGCAAATTATCCAGACTCCAAATAAACTTAGCATCTGTCTTGGAAACCTCTTCTATTTTCCTGTTGTTTTTTCTGCAGTGCTGATAGTTTAACAGCTTCCAACAGTGCCATGTGCTGCAGGAATGCACAAAGGTACCCTCCATGTCTCAGCTGTTTCTTCTTCATCTGAAGTCCAACAGTTGCACTGGGCTTCTCAGGCTTTGGAGGCAAAGATCCTTCTGAGATCCTAAATCTTTTTCTCTCAAATACCACATCTTCTCATGCAAGTTAATGCCCAGTTGTTGCTCATGAATGCTTGATTTGTGCTTGGCTGTTCTCACCTGTGTGCTGTTGGCATGGGTGCCCCTGGGCAATGAGGCCATAGAGCTCTGCAGAGCTGTCCCCCCTCTGTAGAATTCTCTCAAATTATGCCTCTTAACACTTCTGTTCTGTTCCATTTTAAGAAGACAAAATATTTGAATCCAAAACTATGCCTTGATTCTGCTTGGGCAAATTATTTCTATAGAAGTGACCCCTAAGAAATAAACCCTAAATGTCAGTCAATGCCTTCAGAAAGCCATTCTCCAGAAATTCTAGTTGAGTTCATTAGCAATGGAGGAAGTTATACAAAGAACAGTGTACATTATGTGAGAAAAACATTCTGTAATTATAGAAATCCTAATATCAGAATCCCTTCCTATGCTTATTATTGTATTTCAGGACAAAAAAATGCACATATATTTCTGATTTCAGTATTGCTCTATATCCCTGTTTACAGAACCAGAAAATCTGTCTAACGTTCAAGTAATTTTTTTTCTTTATAAATTATGCTGATCCAAATGTTACTTTCTAGCTACAGGGCTCTGATGCAGCTGGTGCTGTCTCACTCACACCAGTAAGTCTTTTTCCTGTACATTTTTGTCATCTGAAAACCATATGTACTTTTTAAACAATATATTTATATCCTTTAAGTGATTCATTGAACCAGCATACTTTTGTTTCCTGTTCTTCTGCTAAATTCAAATTAACTTTTGCTGCAGTGCAGAAATGAAAAACAAGTGCATCATGTAATCACTTGTTTATACATAGAATCAATATATTCTAATAGAGATGTAAGCTCTCTATGGCATGTGAACTTTCTGTCTACCTTGTTCACTATTACAGAATATTAGAATTGAAGACACCGGCTTCTTACAGGCTAACAGTTTTCATGGGATTCATACATTTACATTTCTGCAGGTAGACATTGATCATATTGTAGTTTACCGCAGAGGGTAGATTTTTAGTTTTCTCTACGGGTGATGCATGGTAGATATAAAATGTACCCACCCAGCTACCTCCAAAAATCTTATCTCTATTATTGCATGCATAGGTAAATGTGCAGTATTTGTGTTAATGACTTTCAGCAGTGTAAGTTCCCTGAAGCTGTTATCTCACATCAGCATCAGAACAAATGTGGGTACTAAGCAAAGCCTGGCTGCTCCCCTTTGCAGCTGACAACCCAGTTTCATCTGTCCAGGAGAAAGACCCCCTTTGGTGATGCTCAGTCTGGTACCCTTAAACTGGTGTTTCAGAAGAAGAAAATATTCTTGAGCTGAAAGTGAATTCATAGGCTAAGGATATGTGACAGAAGGAAATAAAAAGACACAGGTGCTTGTTGAACTAGTATTAGTAAGCCAGAATCTAAGGAAAAAGCAGGAAAAAGGAATGATATAACATCACGAAGGGACAAAAAAAGCAGTCGAATGTTTAGCTCAGGTTTTCAAGATAAGCGATTTCCAATGAGTGAAGGAAGCCAACATTTCACTGCTGACCTCTCCTCCATCAGTCACTAACAATCATTTCTCAAATGCCTTTGTTTGGGTCTTGAAGAAATTGATGCTTAGCCTTATATCATTTTAGTCTTGCCTTTCTACTCTGTAAATAACTGCTATACACTCATAAATAGTTCATGAAATTGCTTTCAGAAGGTCTGCATGTAGTAGAAGATACCCAAACCAAATTGTTCAGGTATTATGCCTGTTTTAAAGGTAGGAAACAACATATGTCTTAGCCCTACCCCTGTTGTGTTGCATAGAGACATATACAGACACTGGTCTTTACAGATTATTTCTCATTAGTAATTCAGCAATATGAATTCTTTTACACTGGTAGAAATAAGATGATGAAAAGCAGTGATCCAGATGTCATTTAGATGCATCTATTCCTACTTGTTTCTTCTAAGGCCCTTGAACGGGTTTCAATAATACCAGGTTCTGGGAAGATTTTTTTTTTAAAAGCTCATATTAGAGAGGAAAGAATTCTTTGAACATAGCTTTCCCAGTGGGATACTTTGTTAGCTTTATTGATAAATTCCAAAGGATTGTTACCGTCATCTCTACTGCTAACAAATGTAGAATTTGTGTCTGTGTATCTGTGTATGTGTGTGTGTGTGCATGTAGAAAGATAAAGGTAGCTGTGCTAGAAATCCTCACACTGCTCCAGTCACTCACATCATATATTCCTATGCACACTGAAGCATATTACAATTTCCAGTGGGAAAAGGGAGTCTTTCAAATGAACACTAACAGCCAAATGCTAGGATTATCACTTGTCTTCTCTTTGTAATTGTAATGTAATTGACACCCTACGTTGTATTTCCATTTCAAAGAAACAAGGACCCCTATTCAGCAGCTGTGCAATCACTCTCCAATTACCACTCCCATTGAGTCTACACAGATATTCCTGGTGGCCCAGGTTTTAGATTTCACTTCTGTATTAGAATAAAACAGATTCATTTTAAAGGTTAGTAATTATGCAAGTGAAAGACATTTTTAATGGCAGAAAAAATTTTCACATTCGTTCATGAAATTATGATAGCCAGTGCAGTGTCCTACCAACACATTAATCTAATAATAGAGCTACTGTCATGATTAGTTTTGGCTTAGATCTAAGCCACTGCTTATAGCAGTTTAACACATGCAGTATCACTTACCAGTTTTCTTAATGTAGTTGTGGTTAACATATCTGTGAAAATAAAATATTCAATAGCATTACTTTTTTTATCCGAAGTAGTACGCCAAACTCTTCCACTTCTATTGTATCTACTTCTTCAGATAATAAGTAGCTTTCCATTTTGAAAATGACAAATTAATTGTTTGCTATTCAGACAGTTTTCCTCCTAAAAATATGTGTCCTGAAGGATATCATCATAGGAATAGGAAGTCAAGCTCCTGAGTGAATTAAAATTGTGGAAATTTTAGTTCTGTATTAGAATACAGTCTGAAGAGGGTGATTTTCATTGATTTGGAGAACAAATAATACAGTCTTGATGACTAAGAGAACTTAACAGAAGTTATGATCCTTGCAGGCTGCAAAAGACTGTGAAGACCCCTGTGCAGTACCTGTAGCCCAGGTCTCAAGCACATAAAGTTTCTACTAATACTAGAACAGAGCCTGCGTGGTCTAAAAGAAAAAAGACTAATAAAAATACATAATACAGAATTATTGAGAGACAAAATTTAGACGAAGAAAATATGATATACTTAACAAAAGCCACTGCAGGTCCTATTTTTTCTGAAGTAATTCAAAATATTTATTACTACCTCAGAGCTAAGATACAATGGGAAAAAAATCCCTTCTTTACAATTGCAAATGAAGAAAATAATAAGTGGTGGCCCACTTATTTTTTTGTTCAAATATTGCAGAAATGTTCTAATAAAATTCTCATTCTGTATGTCCTTCATGTTAAACTCTTGCAATGGTTTTCTCTAGGCAGTTTTCTATGTAATATAACAGAGAATTTACCCATTATCTTTTACAGGATAAGTTATATATTTATTTATTGGTGCAATTAGATTTATTTTGTCTCCTTCATTTGTGAAGGCACTTTATAGAAAGGCCCCATTTTCATTTTTCCTGCAGTTCTAACAAAAAGCCCTTTCTGGGAACTCATGCTAGGTAATCTAATGCAGTTTCAAAACTTTGCATAAATGAAGGTGAAAATGTGTGGATCAGAAAGGAAAGGCAAATGCTTCTTGAAATGAAATATCTCAATAACAGAGAGGTAAAGGTTTAGATTTTCTCCAAAATATTAGTATTTCATGTGGCATATAAATTGTATATTCCACATGTCATTTAAGGAGTATAGGGAATTCTCTGAGAAATATCATGTCTGGATATCAGCATCCATGCTGCTTTCAGATTTACTTTGTTTGGGCAGTGAAAAAGTGCCTATTCAGATTTTTTGAAGATATTTTGAGCCTTAAGTCTTATTTTTGAGCCTCTGTACAAGTAGTCTATAATTTAGACCTATTTTCTATCATGTTTTCTAGCTGTTCACTCAACATGGTTGTCCTGCTGAAGGATCACAGATTCCAGTTCTTAAGTTAGCTGTCACAGGAACTGCACTGTGAAGTGCAGTATGAGAGCTTTCTTAGTATGGAAACTCACTTAAGGTTCTTATTTGTACCTTGAGCCCACCAATAAAATAATGTATTTGTCTGTTCACCAGACCTTTTTCCTTTATAGGTCCAGGATTCCACAGTTATGAAATCATTCATCTATTTATTTTACTTTCAAGTGAAGAAATCTGATCAGTATAATTTCTGATGAATAAGTTAGACTTCTTTAAATATGTCAGTCCTATATACAAGCTTTTTGTATTTGTTGATATGGAGCTTCCCAGTGTTGTGGTTTAACCCCAGCTGTTTACTAAGCCCCACACATTTACTTGCTCATTTTCCTTCTTCTGCCTGGTGAAGAATCAAAGGAGCAAAAGTGAGAAAACTCATGGGTTGAGGTGAGGACAATTTAACAGGTAAAGTAAAACAGTGGAATTCATTCACCATGCCCCATGGGCAAGCAGGTGCTCAGCCATCCTCAGAAAAGCAGGGCTGCTCCCTAAGGGTGCCTTGGGAAAACAAATGGCATCAGTGAAAACATGTCCCCACCCTCCATTCCTTCTTCCCCAGCTTTATGTGCTGAGTATGACAGCATCTGGTGTGGGACATCCCTTTGGTCAGTTGGGGTCAACTGTCCCAAATTTGTTCTCTCTCAGCCTCCTCACTGGTGGGGAGGGTGAGAAGCAGGAAACGCCCTGAAAACATCCCTGAATTATCAACACTGTTTCCAAAACAAATTCAAAACATAACTGCATACCAGCTATTGTGGAGAAAATTAACTCCACCCCAGACAAAACCAGCATATGCAGTTTCACTACTTTTTTTCTTTTATTGTAGCTAAAATAATTTAAATTACATAAATACCACATTTCCCATAAAATACACTAGATACATAATGGGAATATATTTATAAAACAGCTATGACTTGGTCTGCAGTAAAGTATTAAAAATCTCTGTCCAGGCTGTTTTATCTGTGTTTATTCTTTGTGTATGTTTCTGGATAGAGCTACATGCCAGAGAAATAGTGAAGAAAAGACTGCCATCAAATACAGTCATGCTTAGAAATCTGAAAACCCACTTACTTAATTTAATCCTGTAATGACCTTGATTTTATTAATTCTGGACTGAATGTTATTGCTTCTGGAGAGTCACAGTACTATTTCCTTCCTTGTACTGGAAAATCATGTTCCTAAATGAGTCAACAATGGGTTTGAAGCTTTGCTGCAGAGGTAACTCACATTATCCTGGACTGGGTTAAAATAAATGGTTTTTTCACACACAACCCTCAAAAAAAGAAAAAAAGGAAAGAAAGAGATTGATAGAAAAAAAAAAAGAAAATGCAAAAGCAAACCCATTTATACTGCTGAATTGAACATAATCTTTGAATTTTTAAGTAGGAAAAAAATTTATAACACTTCCTTTCTTGTTTAGTCTCTGAATTCCATTCCTGTCACGGAGAAGGACAAGGTGATCACCAAGATACTGTCACCCACAGTCAGAAAAGGCCAACTCTTTCTTACTGTGATGAAATCTTTCCTCTAGCAAACAAGGGTCACCAGCTAATCCACACACCTCGTTGAAAGGATTCTAGGAAGGTTTGAGTTAGCATGTCAATTTCTCAATCTTTGTACCAAGGTCACAAAACCAAACTCTCTGAATTACGCAATGGTTTCTCATGTTAAAGTTTTCATTACCTATCAATAACCTGTGCTCAGAGATCAGATCAAAACAAAGTAAGATTCTTTTTTCAGATTTTGATAGTTACAACAACAAACTAACTTGAAAGTTAGAAACAAGAGAATATTGATAGGCAAAGGGAATAAAAATATTCACTCTTTGGTCAAAATTGCTTTGTCATAGTGAATGCCATTCTTTGCCTTGTGTAACATCATATAAGTATTGATGAGCGAATAATCTTTTAAATTCTTAAGTGTGAAGTGTTTCCAATAATTTGAACTAAAAATGTGTATATGTTGTGCAAGCTTCTTTTTTTTTTTTTGCCTTCTATGTAATTAGTTCTTTTCAAAATTTATGCTGACTGGTAAATAATAAGCTCTACATATTATGATGTCCATGTAGAAAAGTACAATTTAAGAATGAAGATATAATATTGTCTTCTATATCATTCTTCTATCTGTTAATAGTTGTTTCTCTTATAGTATCACCTCTTTTCTTAGCTTGAAATAGCTGATAAAATTTTAATTAAAATTTTATTTTTATCTCATTCAACTCTGAGTGACAAATTATCCTGGTGACAGATTTAATGAGCATAATCTTGGAAATTTGCCTATGCAATATACTTTTCTTTCTTATAATCAGTTTTTCATCCTCTGCCATGCAAATCCTGAAAAGGATCTGCAATGACATGATCTTTTTACTACAATGACATATAAAGCTAAGAACAATCAGGACATCTTAGGCTTTTTGGAAAATGTCTTCAGGAATCAAAAGAATTAACACTAAAAGGTATCAAATTAAAATATCATCCAGCTGAAATAATGAGTGGTAGGTGTTCAGAGAATAGAACCAATTTGCTCATCTTAAAGTAAAATTGCTGTCACCATGTGGTTTTCTGACTGAATCATTCAACTTCTTTTATCGCACATACTTTGGCTGATACAATAGTATTCCATTCTCAAAATGTTCCACATTAATAAGCCTCCCATTGTTTCACATAGTGGCATTTCTAAGATGAGTGAACAGCTCACTGAGAAAAGATGCCTTTCCTTTTATCAGACCATTACGAATAAAATCTTGATTATCTGGATCCTACTCGTTGCTGTCTCGAAGAGTTTATGTAACATTACAACCAAAGAAATTATAATGCATAATTAAACTAAATAAAACAGGGACTTTTATTAAAAAATCTTAGAGGTGGATTGAAATTAAAAAAAATATATATATATATATTAAAACCTAGAAAAATTCCTCTTTTTTTGCTGTTTTTCAATCCATCTAAGTTGCCAGTTGGTTGGCTTGATGAAAGAAAATCTGATATCCAGTTGGAATGGATGAGATGGTGAGAATTTGGCTTATAATACAATTTGCTTTGTCTTAGATAATCAGACATGGCAGCAAAATTCTGATTTCACAGTAGGTCACTAGAAGACACTGACATTCCCATGAGTCATTGCAGGGGTGGATGACAAACCTTTAAAATACAAAAGGAGGCATAACCCAAATTTTCTAGAGTTGTGCTGGTTCCATTGGGAAGCTCTGCCATCTTGTGTTCAATTAGAAGATAAATCTGGTTTTCCTAGAGGACAGGAAGTGTAGGGCTTTGTGAGCTCTTACCTTTCCTAAAATAAGTGTAGACATAAACTCATTGTCCTGTGACTAAAGTGTAAAGGTAAATTCTTTTTATCCTCAAGATTGACATTTCTTTATCAGCATGGGTGGTACATTTAATGTCACACATGAGTTTGTGCTAGTTTATCAAACTTCAGATTGCCTAAACTGGACAAGATTAATGCCTTTGTGATAGGTAACACAGCTAGCCACCTGAGCTTGTCTTCAGATTTACAGGATTTTGGCACCACTTAGAGAGTTCACTTCTGTAGATTCCCTCTAATGAGTCAGGACAAAAAGTGCTTCTTTGCTTGCAGAAATGTTAGTTGAATCAGATTATCACTTGTTTGTGCTAAAAAAATTGAATCATGTCAATCATTAATGGATTAGCAGAAAATGCTACAGACAGGTACTGTGAATGACTTCTTCTGGAGCCTGCTGAAAGAAAGCCTTAAAGTCCTGCCTCTGAAGAATCCCTCAGAAGTCTTTCTAGAGAGGGAAGTTTTGCCAAAGCATAGGTCATTATGTAGCAAAAACCAAGGGACAATATTGACTTGTTAGAGATACAAGGCAGAAGGCTTGCTTTTTCAGAGGTGTATGAGATGTCTTTGTGAATCATGAATAAGTTGACTTTGACAGTTTACCTCCATTTAGCATATTTGTTTTAGGAAATTTTGTTTTGTATTAGAAGTTTGAGAGCTGGAAAGTTGCTTGAAGACTTCAAGAGGATGCAGTAGGAACATTGGGAGGTATTTATCTTTAGTGTAAATTGTAATTGCTGTATCATTGTTCTATGTAGCCCTGTGTTTATTGGTATGTTACAAAATGGCTTTTTTATATGCTTGGGAAAATGGTTGTTTTTGTGACAGTTCCTGATAGTTTTATAAATTTCTAGGTTGTCCAAGTTCATTGTTGATTACAGAGTTCAGGAAACAGATGTTACTCAAGTGAGCACAACCAAAGCAACAGTTTGACTGAGAGATCATAGCTATTAATTTTGTGGAGGGGACAAACTAAGTTTTCAAACCTTCATTATTGTCTTAGCTGTACTCTTAGCAAATCAAACTTACTAATTTGAAAATCACTTCATTGATTACCATGTGTAAGTATATATACTCCTTGGTACCTTGCAAGAGGAATTCCAGGGATTATATGAATGCAAAAGAATCACCTTCATTGATATTGATTAGTTACTCCTTGCAAAGAGATGATGCTCTCCTCTGTTGATGTGGATGCTTCTGCCCATGTTATTTTTCCAAGGAGGATGGCCTTCACTAAGCCCAGAATACTGGACATGGCACGTGGCACGTGGAAGTGCAGGGTGCTGTGCTGTGTGCACAGGGAGTCCTGACCTCTTTAAACGATGGTCTTGCATATTGGAGCAATGCTGGTTCTAGTTTAATGCTGATCAGCAAATAAAATAATTCTATGGCAGATTTTATTTTCAAAAGTACACAGGTAGCAGTGAGCACCTCTGTTTTCTAAGGTTCAAGAGAGTCTACATAATGAAAGCAAGACAGAGAGTTAATTTTCTGAGGATAAGCACATGCTTCTGTTGAAATATGTTGAATGGAAACCTGAAACTCAGTCTGTTGTTTAGGTTTTACATTTATTAGAGAAGAAAACACTATTCAGGTTTTTCTGCTGGTGTAAACTAAAACAAAAATACCACAAGAAAATAATCATGAATGGATAAAAATTTATAAATTCCTGTAAAGGAATTTAACTTTGCCAACAAATGATGGTGAAACTACTGGGTACTTGAACATCTGTCTATGTCTCCAATGTCTAAGTAGAATACCAGCCTTTTGCAGCTTATTTACAAACTGGTACATTAATTGATGCAACCTGGCCTTTCAGTGTCAAGGAAGTGCATAATGGTTTTTTTTTCTGGTCTCATTTTGAAGCCTGAATTGAAGAAGTGTGACTCATCAGTTTAACAAGCAAGAGATGGCTAATGTGATATTTGTAATAGCATCCTCTTATGCATTTTTGGCTGTAAAACTAGAGTGCTTTAACCTCTCTAATCCTGTGAGCCATTTTGGTTTGAAGTATAGATTAGGTTGTAGTTTCCAGTGTTTTCTGCCCTGATTATCTGCTCACATTGCTGCTTCCTCAATGTCTGCATTGCAGGTATTACAGTTCACATTTCGATTTAAGTTTTCCTGGGTATAATGGTTCTGTATCACCTCTGTCACTGTTCTCTTTGAGAGCATGTCTGGATTCACTAGGAGTTACTGGAGCTTTACAGCCCTTTTTTGATAAATGGCATTCTACTTTTTGCTTTCAAATATTATATAATTTTGACATCAGTCAATATGGTTTTAGTGTTTAAGTCTTATCTAACATGTTACACAAAATTCTCGTCCTCCAGATCCAGCAGACTGTCACCATGAAACTGAACTTTCCTTTCTTTTGAAAATATTTTGTATCTGGGTTACTATTCTACCAGAACTAAATTATTCACCTTATTTCTGAAATCCATTTGTGTTTCCATCCAGGAAGTGAGATTTAGTAATAATTTCAAATTAAAGGAAACTAGCAATTAGTTCCTGGCACTCATACTCATTCTATACTTATTTGCAAGCCAATATTTTGTAGAAGTGAAGCAACAGAATAAAACAGATAAAATGGTGTTATCTGCATAATGACTGTAAGAGTTTAAAGTATCATTTCTATATCACTGAAAAACTGAAAAATAAAGGATGATCCAATATTGAACCACTGAAACTGGAAAAATATTTTTAGATTATGAATCTGACACTAAAACATTATACCAGAATACAAAGTACTCTCCTGTTTTCCTTACGGTGGCTGAAGAGGGCAGCAATATTTGCAGATTTTCAAGCAGGTGTGTAGGCAAAAGTGCTACTTTAGAGAAGTAAAGGGATGGTATAGGTTATTTATTGTAATACATATGCAGGGAAATATACCAACATATGATCAGAATTTAAAGGCCAATTTTCAGACGTTTTCTCTACCCAGAAACTCCCATTGGAATATTCCTGGACAGGCTAATTAAACAGTTGAGTAGATAAGGTTCTAAACCTTGAAAACTTGGTTACAGTTTTCAAAAAAGTATGGAGGTGAGCTTCTGCAAATATGGATCACACAATGAGATCCTTCTGCTCCTTGAATCTAAGTGTAATCCCAAACCAATAAAAATCATTGATCTCAATAATCTGAGTCAAAAAAGTTCACTTTTAATTTTTGGTTGAGTTGACATTATCCTGAAACACACAACCATGTGCACTTGTTAAAAAAGCAAAAAAAAAAAAGACAAAAATGGGTCAGTACACTGGTCCATTGGAAAAGTTATTAGAGGGATGTGGTTTCCAGAGAAGTGGCCAGAGCAATTTTGCTCTTTTGCGGGAAATAAACTTTTTTGGTTTTAGAGCATGGGTTCAGCAAGACAACAACGTTTCATGAAAACACATAGGACAATAAACATATGATTATGCGAAACAGGCTCTACTCATGCCTTGGTGATTATTTTTCTATTGTATTTCATTCATCGTATACAGCTCTCATGCAAAGCCAATGACAAGCAGTCACTTGTTTTTCTTGACTAATGCTAAATCCATAGTAATGCACAGGAGAAATTACTGGATATATTTTAATGACATCACAAATTGAGCTGACCTAATGCTACAAACATACAGTACCCTGCTCTAAGAAACAATTCAGAGCATTTCCAGCCACAGACACCATCCCAAACATCTGCTACCTGGCACTCTGGGATGTTTAGTGGTTTATAGGCTTTTAAGGTTGAAAGAGAGGCCTTCATCTGATATTTTGCACAGACTCTAAAATTGCTGGAGCAAAAGGAATGATTTCTACAGAGAGTATCACAAAGAAATGTAGTTGGGATGACAAAATTTCTCAAGCATTTTCAAGGGTTTAGATCTTCTGTTTTATGATACTAGGAAGTAGAAGTTTGGCTAAAATTTTACATTAATGCCATCATAATGTGTAACTCATTAACCTTTCTTCTGCTTTTATTTAAACTCCCATGTTTGAGTTTTGTCATGAGGAAAAGAAAGATTCTCCTAAGCTGAAACAACTTTTGTCTATAAAGCAAACATACAGACATTTTTTTCTAATAAGTTCTTCAACTTGTTCATCAGGTAGAAAGCTCCAGACTAAGTACATACCTTACCAAAGATGCATTTCAGTCTTAAATTATTATATTTTTGGCTATTTCCCAGGGAAGTAGCCAAATTTACCTAATTTTCAAATGTAAATGCATTTTGAGGTCTTTTTATCTTATCGTTTGCTAAGGTGAAACCAAATTATATAAAACATACAAATTACTTCAGTGTACTGTTGACTGAAATATGAGAAGCCATTCTACCCAGACTAAATTTAATCAGAAGTGTGTTACCAATCTACTCCTGTATCTATTACTCTAAGTGTTTCTAGAGCAGGAATGTGATTTCTCGTAGACATCAGAGATTGCTGTTTAATTATTCATCCTGAAATTTAATTTCAAAGCTTGTAATCATTTAACTGTTTAAGATGGAATTTGTCACTGAAACAAGCCAAGAGGAGTTAGAGCATTATTTAACACTGACTCATTTCAGTTTCAGCATGCTTAATAACTGGCTCATTTCATGCAAAATCTGCGCAGGCCCCTGGCACAAGCCACCTATGATATTGATTATTTTGATTCACATAGAGTAGGTGAATTTCCCCATTTATGAATAGATCTTTTTTCCTGAGGTGCACCATCTCTATTTTTCCTGTTTTATTATTTATATATCAGGGTGTGTCCTGTTAGTGAGAAGAGAATAGATCTTTCTTCTCTGCCACTAGTTCCAGCCTACCAAGGTAGCTTTGCAATACTCTTGGTCAGTGTGGTCTTGCTAATGCAAACCAAAAGGTTTGTGAGTTGAAACACAGGTTTCACAGTAATCGAAGTAAACTTTCTTTTTTTAATGCTCCCAGATACACTTCAAAAATCAATGCTTACTACATAGCAGAAAGTTGTCTCTGTATGGTCAGGCTTTTTTCTCCAGCATAGTCAGAGAAGTAGGAGCCAAAGCAGTGTGACATGTCCCTGTACTTAAAATACGTCAGTATGTGGTGTCAGCATAAACTAGTGGCAAATAGCTGTTCTTTAAAGCATCTACCTTGTCTCCTAAGATGGCTTACTGTAGGCTGGAGCTATTTTTACAGAGATTTGCTAGGAAGTGTGAGAGGTCATGATGGCACAGATGTTGTGATGCCACTATAGAATTGCATTCAAACTTTGCTTCCAACATTAGCATTAGCATTAGCCAGATTAGCCAGCATTAGCAGATGGCTTTTCCATCCTGCATCTGAGGCTGATTTCAGCAAGTAAAGGCCAATATCACTGAAGCTGGTCTGGTCATTGCCATTACTGTTGTTGATTGAGTTGGTGCAGTGCATCCCACAGCAAGGGAACATGAGCCCAAAGCAGGCACTGCTTTCCCCAGGGTGTGCAGAGCATTAGTCCTTCAGAAGGAAGTGACCCCCATAGTGGGGCTTTCCACACATGTCCAGCCTGAGAGCAACTAAGGGAGCTGAACCACCCTGGACCCATGTCGTGGTATTGGGCACCCTCAGGTGTCCCACCCTTCTCTGCAGCTCCCTGGCAAGTGCTTGTAAGGCAGTCATTCCTCCACACATGTCCACATGGCTGCATGGCCCTGCAAACCCCTCAGAGCTTTGGTCCTAGAGGTTCTTGCACAGGGTTGTGAGAGGCAAAATCTGAAAGCCAGGGGGCTCCCCAAAAGACAAGAGTCAAAGACATGAATTGTGTATTCTTCTTCTGGCTTTGCTTCAGTGCCTCTTTGTGAGCCTTTCTTAAGTATACACCTGTAAGAATGCAATGAATAGTCATCAGTTGTTCACAGACCCTTTCTCAGTGCATCTCAGAATTCCCCAGGATGCTGGAGCAGCACAACATTGCTCCAGCCTCTGTGTGCACCACAATTAAGCCAATTTCACAAATTAAAGGTAACTCAAACTTATCTGAAACTTTGTTCAATGTTATCAGAAATTATCACTGTAGAAAGTTGGAAATACCTCATAAATTAGAGAGCATCTCATTGAAGGAATCTGTGTGAAGCTCTCCTCCAAAATTAAAATATCAGGAAGTTTATATATGCCTTGACTTTTGAATAATCACTTTTCTCTTAAATCTGGGCAGATCTTAAATGACAAAATTAATAAAAAGTTAACATTTAGATCTTACCTCTTCCTTTGTATAGTTCCTACCAGATATGAATTCAAAGTTATAATTCACTTAAAATTGAATACAAAAACACACTGTGTTGGGCCTGCTTAGTCTCGAGAAGAGAAGCCCGAGAAGAGATATCATTAATGCACATAAATATTTCAAAGGTGGCTTCCAAGAGAATGATGTCAGACTCTTATCTTGGTGCCCAGTGACAGGACACAGAGCAATGGCGGTAAACTGAAACACAAGAAGTTCCACCTCTACATGAAGAAGAAATTTACATTGAGGGTGGCAGAGCACTGGAACAGGCTGCCCAGGGTGGTGGTGGAGTCTCCCTCTCTGAAGACATTCCAAACCCTCCTGGACACATTCCTGTGTCACCTGCTCTAGGTGACCCACCTTGCAGGGGGGTTGAACTGGGTGACTGGTTGGTCCCTTCCAACACTGACTATTCTATGATTCTGTGCTATACTATGATCCCTTATCTGAACTTGCTTATAATATGTGAAAACATTTAATTATGAGATAAAGAGGCCCTTACCTTCCAGGGTATCTTTTCTCTTATGGCTATTTTCTTCATCTTCCTTTCCTAAATAAAAATTGCAATAAGATATCTTTAATTAAATACTTGAAGAACACCCTCCAGATCTCTAAACCAGAGAGTTAAATGTACTCCTTTATGCAGATATTACAAAAAATGATTGAACTTTTCAATTTTCTTTAACATAACTGGAAGGCCAATGCTTGAAGTTGGTATGTACAACTGTGCCGCATTTCCTACACTGACTGTGGAAAGTAAAACAAAATGAAAAAATATAAAATGCTAAATCTTTTTGAGGTCAATTTCTGTGCATTTGTTTTGTGAAAGAAAGAATGGCTCTTTCCATTTAGATCAAGAACATATTTGTTGAAGTAATCACATCCTGTAACATAAATACTGCTTTGAGTTTCAGAAGAAATAAACAGGAATAACTATAATCATACTATATGCTGAAGCTAAATTTTGCATAAACACTAAGTCATTTTGCTTTGACACAAATATTTAAGAAAAGAATAAAATGCACCTTAAACTATTTGCCATTTTTGTTCACCTTATTTTAGTGGTTGATATTTGTTGTTTTATTTCTAAGTTTCCTTGGCAAGCCATTAAGGTTTAACAAAAAACT
Source organism: Acrocephalus scirpaceus scirpaceus (assembly GCA_910950805.1). NCBI lineage: Eukaryota > Metazoa > Chordata > Aves > Passeriformes > Sylviidae > Acrocephalus > Acrocephalus scirpaceus. Next base: position 18,900,317 of record OU383773.1, read on the forward strand.
CATCAGGAATAAACACCACGAAAAAAGAGAAAAATATTATATATTATTACTTGTCCAATTGATTTGTAAACACCATTTTGTATCTCCTGTTGCTATTCTTAACACACAACGTCATGAATATTCGAATATTTGAATATTCTGTATTTCAGTGTCGCTGTAAAGTTCACTGAGTCATAGATCAATCAGACCAAGTGGATTCCTGTTGGTAGAAACCAGTGTATCCCAATTTAGAAGCTTATTTGAGAGAATTTGAGACAACAACCTGTCATCTCTTACTTTGAAACAGAGAGAAATAGTAGAAGAGAAATAATTTGAAATAATAGAGAAAGCAAAACAAATTAAAGATAAGCCACAAAATTCTGACTGATTCAAGAGATTGTTCAATTGCATTTGTGTAATTACTTCCTTCTGGATGCACACACACATTCCTTACAGAATTATTCTATTTAGTTCAGTGCAAATTTATATCACATTAGTTAATCAGTTATTTTCAGACTTATTTCATGCTGGAAACAGGAGAGTCCCTACTGGAGGCAGAAACCCTTCCTCTGTTTTGGAAACAATTTGATTTTATATTTTTGCAGTATCTATATTTTCTGAAAGAATATCAAGTTTAGTTACTAAAATAACATGAAAATCAGAAGTTTTTGCACTGTCTTGGAAACAGTTTGCTTTTACATTTTTGGTGGTTAGTAGAATCATAGAATCGCAAAATCATAGAATGTCTTTGGTTGGAAGACACCTTAAAGGCTCCAACCCCCTTGCCATGGGCAGAGATGCTACCCGCTAGGCCAGGTTGCTTAGAGCTCCATCCAGCTAGCCTTGGAGACTTTCAGGGATGGGGCATACACAACTTCTCTGTTCCACCAACATGTTCCAGTTCCTCACCACTCTCACAACAAAAATTTTCCTCTAATATCTAATCTAAACCTACTCTCTTTCAGTTTGAAGCCATTCTTATTGTCCTGTCACTACAGACCCCTGTAAAAAGTCTCTCTTCCTCTTCCTTGTGAGGTCCCCTCAGACCCTGGAAGACTTCAGTAAGGTCACTCCCAAACCTTCTTTTCCAGGTTGAAAAATTTTCCAATTCTCTCATCCTTTCCTCATAGGAGAAGTTCTTATTCCCTCTAATCAACTTGGTGTCCCTCCTGTGGACGCACTCCAACAGGTCAATGTGCTTCCTGTGCTGGGGACCTCAGACGTGGCTGAAGCACTGCAGGTGGGGTCTCCAAGTGGGAGACCAGAGTAGAGTAGCAGAATTCCCCTCCTCATCCTGCTGTCAAAGTGCTTTTGATGCAGCCCAGGACACGTTTGGCTTTCTGGGTTTCAAGTGCACATTGCTGGGTCACGTCCATCCTCTGATCCACCAGCACCCCCAAACCTGACTCAGCAGGGCTATCTCAATCTGTTCATCCCCAGCCTGGATTGACACCAGTGGTTGCCCTAACCCATGTGCAGCACCTGCACTTATTATTAAACCTCATGAGATTCCCATGGGCTGCTTCTTGATCTTATCCGAATCCCTCTGGATGGATCCCATCCTTCAGGTGTGTCACCCACAGGTGTGTCAGCTTGTTGCCTTCTGCAAATTTGCTGAGGGTGTACTCAATCCTTTTGTCTGTGCCATTAATAAAGATATTAAATAGCCCTGGGACCAGTAGTGACCCCTGAGGGACACCAGTTGTCACTGATATCCATTGGAACTCTAAGCTGTTGACCACTGCCTTCTGGGTGTGACTGTCCAACCAATTCCTTGTCCATCTAAGAGTACACCCATCAAATCCCTCTTTCTTCTGTTTAAAGAGCAGGGTGTTGGGGGGGATTATGACAAAGGCTTTACAGAAGTCCAGACAAATGACATCTGTACCCCTTCTCTTGTCCACTGATGCAGTCACTCCATCACAGAAGGTCACTGGGTCAAGGCTTGCCCTTGGTGAAGCTGTGCTGGCTGTCTCAAATCACCTCCCTGTTCTCTGTGTGCCTTAGCAGAGCTGCTAGGAGGGTCTTTTCCATGATTTTCCCAGAAATAGAGGTGAGGCTGACAGGTCAGTAGTTCCCAGGGCTCTCCTCTCTACCCTTTTTAAAATGGGTTCAATGTTTCCCTTTTTCCAGTCACCTGGGATAATTGGTGATTAAAATGTCACTGTTTTCACCTAAAAAATGGAAGATAGAAACAGTTTCCCAGGAGTGGGCATCATACTAGGAGCATGAAATTGAATTAATACATTGTCATATCAGCTTTTAAACAGTTCTGGTTTGCCTTGAATTGGTTTCTTAGGATATTATACACAGAATTAAAATTTGCCATTAAATTTTGTGTTGACCACAACCAACTTGGTCGTTGTTTGGACAGCAAAGGAATTAGTACTGAAGAAAGTAAAATAAAGTGTAATACCCCTGTATTTACTTAATCCTAAAAAAAATGTTAAACAGTGCTCTTTATCTTTTATAATACAGAAACAAAGGAATATACAAAGGCAACATATTTATTAGAGTGTATATAAATAGTGCACATATCAACATATTCATATGTGCACAATTAGCCTGTGAAACTCACTGCCACAGAATAAAGGAAAACAGCATTTTTAAAATTTTTTAAAGGAATGAATCAATATCCTAACTTAATAATTATAAGACATCAGTTCTCATCTACATTCAGGTATCACAGTGACTGTAACACTATGCCCATTCTCCAAACTCACCTACAGAGAGAATATCCTTAAATCCATGAAAAAAAAAATTCTAGTACAAAGAAGAAAAAAAATATTTGTCCCTGCATACATTATTCTAGAGATTTATCTCTGAAATAGCTGACAATGGTTGCTGTCAAATTAAATAAATGTTTAGATTACTTGATATAGAAAATTCTTCACTGAAAGTAGCTATCTGTCAGAACAGTTATACTTCTTCATTTATTCTTTCATATTAGACATAATGAGAGTAAATTACAGAGATAAATGTAAACTTTTTAATGATGCAGCCCAGCATACAAACCATATAGATCACAGTACACTCAGCCATCTAAGAAGATGATATCTATACAGTTCTTTGAGCACAGGCACACAATGGAACTTGAATTCCTGCTTGGTTAGTGTTGTACTGCCTGAGCACAAATCTGTGCTCAGGGTCAAGAGCCTGGAGAAGCAGGAGCCCTGTTTGTTGCCCAGCCTGAGCTTAGCCCCAGATGCCCTTTATGCTGTTTCATAATATCTTGCAAGTAACTTCAGGTAAACAAGTAAGCCAGGAGCCTCTTCTGACAAAACTTAATAACTTGTGCAGGAAGGAATGGCTGCTGGGACAGAAATATAGCACAGGAAATGTATGGGGTATGCACAGACTACACTGACCGATGAACAACCATTGGGACCACCCATGAAGAATATACAGAAATAAACAGAACCAGTGCAGCCTGCAAGTGCTTTTAATAAAATCTTCATGACTCTAAATGCCAGTAATAAAGAAATTCTAGGAAAATTATATAGAATGAATGGCCATAATTATATAGAATGAATGGTCATAAGAGAATAAAATAAAATAATAAAAGAAATATTTAACTTTCAATTAATGTTTCTTGACTTTTTTTTCAAAAATTCCACTGCAGAATAAAGTCATGCTGTATGTTGTGTTTTCATTACCTAGAATCCTAGAATGTGTTGGAAGAAACATTTAAAGTAATTTAATCCAACCCCCTGCAATGAGCAGGGACACCTACAACTAGATTCATGTTGGTCAGAGACGCAGCTCACCTGACCTGGAATGTTCTCATATTCTACCACATCTCTGGGCAACCCATGCCATTGCTTTACTACCTTCATTGTGAAAAAAACTCCACACTTCTTCCTTACAGCTAATTAAATCATCGCTTCTTCAGTTTAAACCTCTATGCCTTGTCCTATCACAGCAGGTCCTGCTGAGAAGCCTATCCCCATCTTTCTTAGGATCCCTGTAAGACTGAAAGACCACAATAAGGTTCCTCCATACCTTTCCCCTGTCCAAGATAACTCCAATTCTCCCAGCCTTGCCTCACAGATGAGGTGTTCCAGCCCTCTGATAATCTTGATGGCTCTCCTTTGGACCCATTCAAATCAGTCTGTGCTGTGTTGGAGCTCCCAGATCTGGTTGCAGCCCTGAGTAGGCTCTCAGCAGAGCAGAGGGGCAGAATCCCCTCCCTGGCCCTGCTGCCCACACTGCTTTTGATGCAGTCCAGGACACATCTGGCTTTCTGGGCTGTGAGTGCACACTACTGGGTCATGTCCAACCTCTCACACACCAGCACCCCCAAGTCCTTCTGGGCGGGGCTGCTCTCGATCTGTTCATCCATCTGTCTGTAACAATACCGGAGGTTGCCCCAACCCAGGTGCAGCACCATGCACTTTGCTTTGTTGGACCTAATAAGGTTACCATGAGCCCAATTCCCAAGCTTGTCCAGGTCTCTCTGGTTGGCATCCCAACCATCAGGCATACTCCTGTGCCAGTATCAGTTGATATATCAGCTTGTGGTCGCCAATGGGTTGTAATCTTTCACTACCTTTGAAAGACATCCCCAGAAACCAACATACAGTAAATCATCCTGTATCAAACTCCAATTCCAGCTATTACTAGACATGAGTAATGTATTAGCACACATTAACCAGGTTTTGTTGGCAGAAGAAATTCTAAGAAAGGAGAATTGAAGATGAAAAAGAATAAGAAAATAAATAAATTTTGGTTTTCTTCTTTTTTAGTTATACTCCTCTTTGAATTAAGGCTCTTCTAAATTGTCAGATACTGCAAGTCTTCAGACTTTCATTCTCTTTTATGTCCTGAGGTATTTCTGCTCACACAGCTACAGCTGCTGAACTGAAGATGGCTGCATCTCCCATTACGAAAGTGCAATGCTTAGTCTGCCAAAAAAGTGAACCCACTTGATAGTTTGGTTGAATCTTCGTATCTGATTTGTTGAATCTTTATGATTCAGATTTCATTTTGTAAAGACTAATTTTCTAATCTCTCTTGTAAAAAGCTGAGTATTTCAGGTTGTATTTCAGGAAACTGAGGCAACATTTCCTTCCTGTGTTTGGAAGTAAAGAAAGTGGAATTGCAGTTTGGGGGTTTGGGGGGCTTTTGGTTTTGTTTTGGGTTTTTTTGGTGGTTTTTTGTTTGTTTGTTTGGGGGGGGGGGGGGGGGTTGGGGGGTTTTTGTTGTTGTTTTGGTTTTTTGTTGGGTTTTTTTTTCCCCCCACAACCGGGTAAATGGGTAATGCTGCTGTTAAAGGCAGTAACAGTTTCTAGAAGCAATTCTAATAACTTCACCCAGGGAGCTTTGATTCCAAGTATGGTTTACAGTATGGCCAACAAAACATAGTTTGTTATTGGAAAAGATGGCAAGGGCATAGATATTTTCAAGGGCATTTATAGCATAGTCTATGTTAAACTTGCTGCTTCCCATTTGCTTTCATGTTTATAATCCAATAAGTGTTTTCATTGCTTCCAGTAGTTTAGTCTTTAATATAATTAGATGTAGTCGTTAAGCTGTTTGATATTATATAATGCAGCAGTTTTTCTTTAAGCAATATCTTTATGCAGGCAAGACAAATTCAGATTTTATCCAAACAAGCAGAATTCCCACAAGACAGTTCAAGTTATACTCACATTAGAGATATGCTAGAGGCAAGTTGATACTGTCCTTCATTAAAGTCTTTTTTGTGGTTTTGGATGCTTGGCAAAGCATTACTTATAATGTAAAGATCATATCCTGAGGTGTTAGATACATATGTCTGGATTTGTGTCCATGTGAATTAGAGTCCACATTGTTGAAAAAAAAATCTCCTGGTACATGTTTTCCTACCCACTGGTGTGAAGATTTTTATTTGGTTTTTTGGATAGCATTGTTATGATGGCAGTAGGAAGAAATAATGGCACAAAAATAGCTACATAGGAATATTATAATAAGAAGCGATATTACTGAAAACTAAACACATAAAACATTCTTCAGTATATTTTTAGCAGTTGCCCTCACAATTTAGCTGAATTAACTTCAGGATTTTTTATTTAAAGAAATTTTTCAAGTGGTGTGAGAACCAATATCTGGATTAAACAATTCTGGCTTTCAGTTCTGGTTTTATTTGCTTTCCTTCAGATATTCTCTGTAGAAATATCTAAAGATGAAAACCTCTCAGACTTCAGTTTACTGCTCCTCCATGAGGAGATACATACATCCCTCCTAAAATTGTTTTGCTGTTGGTGTCACTTTCATACCTGCCTTTAGTCTTTCTTGTGTGGTGGTTTTCTTGTTGTACTGCTATTGGCCAGCTGCAGCCAGAGGTTTCATTGAGAAGGGGTTTCCATTGCTTGGAGATCATTGCCACTGCTCTGGTTCAGATCGCTGTGATTAATACTCCTTCAGGTGTTTGTTGGAAGGTGGATTTCATTTCATTCAGAGCTGTTTGAATCATCCATCTCAGCTGATTGATGCCTAATTCCATGAGTGGTTTTATGGTTTTTAGATTGCTTTATTCTATGATTTTTAGTTTCAAGGCAGCTATACTTAAAAATAGGATTAAGAGGACAGAGCTACTAAGTCTCTAAGTATAAGGCTGGACATTGCCCGTTGACAAGTACCAAAAGAGTTCATCTCTAAAACTTAGTGATTTGAGGCTTGTGAAGGCTGAGTCCTTGGCAGGTGTTTCAGCTATTCCTCCCACAGCAGGACAAGAGTAAAGGTTTTAGTTTCACTGCTCTTTCAGTAGTTCTCAAAACTGGGAGAAATGGTTACTGTGACTCCAGCTACATTCACTGCTCTGCTTTTCTGGAGCTCTGCTCTTACTGAAATGTGAACTACTAATGTGAAAATTCCTCAAGATAATGAAACTTCTGCAACAAATTTAGTCTGCTCTTGATAAAGTGTCCATTCTCCAACAGCTGAAGTAATGTAATATGGAAACAGTATGTATGCAAGTTCATTTGCCTGCAATTCCAAAGAAAGGAAGTATTCAGGTCAGTATTACAGCAGTGAGAATTCACACTTTTCCTGCCTTCAGAGTGAAATGACATAACATAGTGACACATCATCATGGTAGGAAATCTTGTTCATGTATTCCTACCACAGAGTTGTGGGTGTTTTGCTGCCACTTCAAGAGTTTCATAGGAAGTCTTACACATGATAAATTTGTAAGGAACTGTAGCTGCTTATACCTAGAGCTATACAAGATATGAAAGAGTATTAGCATGATTTTTTTTCCAGAACATGAAAGTCATGATCCATGAAAGTCACAAAAATGCCTGTGGGTTTGCTTATGAAATATGGAAGAAGATAAATTTAATTATTAAAATCAAAACCTTCTTTCACTTTAAAATATTCCTTGCCTTCTTCATAAAGATTCTTTTGAGAGAAAACAATTTCTGAAACCAGTTATTTTTACTAGTAGCTGTAGTTAGGTTTTTACTAGTACTTTTAGTTGGGTTTTTATTTAAAATCCATGGGGTTTTTTTGAAAATCCCAAGGTTTTTATTTAAAATCCCAAAAGTTCTTACCACTTGCATTGTGAATGCTGCAAAAGCAGAGTACCTGTTTTGGAGTTTTCATATTTCCTTTGAAGTTTTATTTTTTTACCAATATTGATTTTTTACATTTCTTTCAGACCAGTCTTCTGCAGTAAGTATAAATTATTCTACAGTCCTTAAATACATTATCTATGCTTTGAACCAAAGTTAGTGGGTTTTCTTACTTTTTTTTTAATCTTGTGAAAAAGAGTTCTAAAATAACTTTAATGATTCCATTTGGTTGTTCCCCTCTGAACTTCTACTTCCTACAGTTTAGCTAATTAAGGAATCAGGCATAGTGAGAAAGCTCAAACTAAGGAAATAAATATGCATGGCTATCCCTAAGAAGAACATCTTATCAAGGTAGAAAAAGAGACAGAAACTTCTTTTCTACTACCTGAAGATCTACTTGAACACTCCTGGTGTTTTGTTCCTCCTCAGGGTGCAACTTTGGCCTTGAACCCATGAATAAGGAACCATTAAGCACATCAGTGCTGCACCTCAGAGTGTACCTTGTGGTTCCTTTAGTATAGATGTAGAACAAATTTGTGCACCAAAAGAACCCTTGAAGTACACCAAGTAACTAATATAGACCTACTATATGTGACTCACAGCAGCCGTGACCTGGTTAAATGGGATGGGAAAGGTTCCTTTGGGTAATTAATACACCTCTTTTTTCCTGCTTTTCTCCTTGCAAACACACCCTTTACCCATTAACAGCAAATTTCTCCCTCTAGTAACTTGGGTGGTTTCATAGATTGCATTTATTTGTGGCAACTCTTAGTTATCAGTTCATCCAATGGAAGTTTGTGTTTCATATCAAGAGATTCCAGTGTTGAAATTTATAAATAAATTGCTTAGAATATTATTATTAAGGAGGAAGAAATATGAAGTTAGAATTAAGAACTTTGCAATTTACCAAGGGTAGGAACCATAGATTTAATGTCAATCTACATTTACTATTTTACTTAGGTCTGTCCATGATTTCAGTTTTACTGATTTAATAATACACACTTTTAAAGGGGGAAAATGCCATTGACTTAAAGGACCTTTGACTCATTCCCTATGTGAGAAATATTAAGAAAATGTGCTACTATCTCAGCTGATGTGTGCTACATACCACGAGCTAATGTGGTGTCTATCCACAGGAGAGTGTATGCCTTCAGTCAGACCACGTTTCTTGGGAAGTTCTTGTTCCTTAAAACTGCATATAAGACTTTCATTGCACTAAGGTAAAACCATCTCATTTTTTATGTTTTACCATCCCTAAAGCAATTTTCAGATAATAGAAGTTTGCTTCGATTTTCCTCATGGAATCACTTCTGAACTGTAAACCTTATCACTGTTCTCTGATTTCTATTCCCATCTTGGTACAGAAATGCTTCTTACAATAATCCTGACTTTTCAAGGACTCAGTTCAGAAGAAATCTGACTTTTCAGATCCTGCAACAGATAGAGAGTAGCTAATTCAAGTACTAAAAAACACACAAAAAAGTGAAAATTAACCTGAGTAAAATTGTTACAAGTTACACTGTGGTGGTACCCAAAGCAGCATAGGCAATGCTTGCCCTACATCCTCTCATTGCAGCCTATATTCTGAGTCAGACCATGAGACCTGGCAAATGGAAGAAGTTCCTGCCAAGACCTATAGGAAGACCTCAGAGAAAGGACCAGGGTGTTGCAGGTACTAGTGCAGTAGACAACAGTCACTGTTAACACTGTAAATACTAAACTCAGACAAATAATAGCAAGATATTACGTTTCTTGTGACATACTAGTGTCATTGGAACCAGTATAGAGCAGAGCTGTGCTACAAACCATATAATCCTCACACAAAGAGCAAGAAACTATTTCTGTTCTTGACAGCTTGCAATTAAAATGGGTATAAGAAGGAGAAAGGCTGGGGAAAGGCAGTACACTCTGATGAAGAACTCAATATAGAGACAATAACACTAGAGTTCAGCTCCAGTCTCCTGCGTTGCAGGTTGATGTATTAAACACAATATTGTCCTTCTGTCTTTCTGTGCTTTTAAAAAATAAACAACAATATCAACCACCTTATATCTACTGTTTAACATTTCAAAAGAGTATTAAACTTCAATATCTTAAGCAAATCTCATCATAAATCATTGCACCAATACAATGTCAGGGCACTGCAGATTTTTTACAAAAAAACAGCTATGTGTCTCATTTAATGAAAACAGCAGTATTCTCAACATGAACTATATTTCCCAAGCTTATGTAGTATCTAATATTACAAGTATTTCTCAGAATTTGCTATTGCTTATCATAATGTCCTAGAAAAAGAGCAAGATGATTAAGCAATTTTTTAGATTTCCTCATTTGCTGTTAGATGCAAAATTTAAATCTCATTAATTAGTGACAGAAAATTGGACGCAAAAAATAAAGCCTAGGAAAAACCAGTCCTTATCTTCCTTGAAACTATGGACCATGTTATATACAGCATGTTTAAAGGATACTGCCGTTCACAGTTAAATACTAAGAAGTGCAGAAATGACGGAAAAATCACAGCTAAAACTAGGTATTAGGTATGGGCATGCCCACTGCCACAAAAAAAAGCACAAACAGAATCCACGTTTCTAGGGCCTTGGTCCAAGGGGTTACCAAAACAAAATTTTTTGTCTCTTTGGTTGCTTGTACAACACATGAAGAAGGAACACTGTAGAGTAATTAACAAGCAGTCTTTTCTTTAGAGGCCATGGCAATGGCAGCCAAAGTTAAGTTGTGAAGATGAAGATTTTCTCAATTTGAGAACTGAACCCACACTTCCACCCTTCAACTCCATCATATTCTCTCATCATATTTTAGTGAGATCTGGAATCTGATGAGTAGAAAGTAAAAGATCATAGCCTCCATCTGAGAACAAAATAGTATCACTTTCCCTGGGTAGCTCAGTCCATAAACTGGTAACTCTTGTTTAGGGTGACTTTGCTTGATCTTATGAATCCAAACTGTCTATTGAAAGGTGTCCAAATGCTTTTGCTCACTGTTCCCAGGCTGGTGAGCGGGGCGAGCTCCTGCAATGTGTACACTAAACCTCTCCACTGTGAGCACCCCAACCTCTCTCATCTCCCATGCAGAAGTTCTCTGGTCTTGAGGACACTACACTAAAGATGTTTCTCATTCATTGCTGTTGAATGGATCATCTCTATTCCTCGCTACAATTATTCACACTGGACCTTGCAAGTGCTCCACCTACAACTGGATCACTGTAAAGTTTCATATGAGAAATGTGTATGAGGGTAATGCCTAAAAGATTCAGATCCCCAGAAAGTAAGATAGTTCCAGCTGCCAGACTACTTTACTGGGGAACCAAGGTAACATAGTCCTGGATTCTAATATACAGTGTTAAAGATGCTGCAAGGAAATTAAATTTAAATCTCTCCTAATTTCTGCTCATATTAACATATTTTAGTTTATCTTAACATTGCATGTTTTCTCATTACTATATATACCTTTATTTTATTTTATTACCTTTTTATTTATGCATAGCAGGGGTGGGAATGGAAAGAGTACTGTTTGTATATATGTTGTATGTTCTCTGGCCAGAGAAGCCAAGAGATGTGACTATGCAAACATACATAGCATGTATTATCTCCACATCACCTACATTTCTGTGTTTCATTGAAGTTTAGAAATAAGATCCTCTGAAGGACTCTTGAAACATACAAATTCTAAGACTTTTACTGAAAGTCAGAATATTACAGGATAATGTCTGATTCAGTTGCCAAGTTTCTAGTTCCAGCAAGAGCACAAGAGTATTAATTTACTCTTGACAGTGTGTAAGTTCCTGGGGATATTTTTAATCTTGTACAAATATCCTTCAATAAAAGTTCCTGCTAACTATATTACCAAAGGACAAAGTAATTAAAAAGAAGGTCAATTGGAAAGATCTGCAAATCTTTGATATTAAAATATGTATCACCATTCCTCTGGATTGTGTTTTCTGTAGTCTAATTATTGTAATACTTTATTTCTAAAAAAAATTGAACTTATTTTTCTAGAGTAGATGAACATCTTCAGAACACAGTTATTTAGGTAAAAGAGTAGTATATCCTATGTTTTTAATTTAAGGAACACAGTATGAGGAAGTGGGTATAAAGCAGTGCATATACTTTATCCTTGTCAAAAAAAAAAAGTTCTTTTGCACTTCCAAGGCTTTCAGTCATCACCTCCAGAACTACTGCAATTCTCTGACAGAGACTAGGGGTAGGAAGAGAACAAGTTGGGTTTTGTTTACCATTTCACTTTGGTTATGTACAAACGTCATCACTGGCCTGGGCTCATACTTCAGGTCTTTCTTTCAGTGATTTAAGGCACCCAGCAGGGCCCACATTTTTAATGTGAGTGAAAAGGAAAGTAAAACCACAGGGATTTGTCCAAGCCCAAGCAACGCACCTGTAGAAGCAGCTGGAAGTAGAACTCAAAGTGGATCAAACTGCACTGTTCTATAAAGAAGGGAAAAAAACCCCCAAAAAAACCCCCACAAAAAACCCCAACAACCAAAGCTGTTTATGACTGAACAAGGATTATTTTACATATAAGTTATTAGTTTAAACTGTAGCTAGACTTCCGGACACCATGCCATGCAGGAAAATGACTGCAAATATCTCAGGTAAGTTTCTTGGTAAACTCCCTTTTGTAAAATAGCTCTTTCTTCTGGGCAAGAAAAACCCCCAACAGAATAAAAAGATAACTATATAACTAATATAACTATAAAGATAACTATATACCTAATATAACTATAAAGATAACTATATAACTATAACTAATAGTATGGGATGTGACTTATATGAGATGAAGGTGTTTTCATATATATGTGGCTGCTCAAATTTCATCTGCTCTGCCATTGACACTTGAGCAACAAACCTGAATGATATTATACCTAAAGCTTGTAAACCAGTGTGTCTTTTTTGAATTAACCATAAGGTAGATTTTCCCAATATGTTATGAATATAATTCTAGTTAAAATTAAGGAAGAGTATTCATATACAAGTAGTATTCCACTGAACAGTAGAAAACAAGACACAAGAATAAGAAATATGGTTATGCTGGGAAGTAAGAACATACTCATGTTCCTGAAAGATAAGAGAATCCCTAAAGCTCTTGTTGGTTTTGTGTGAGAAAGGAAGAAAAGATAAACTTGATAACTCCCAGAAATATAAAATAAAAAGGTAAACTCTAGGTTTTTTATTAAAACAAACAAAAATACAATAGATAAAATTGAGGCTGTGGAATACAGTCTGACTGCTATATATTCATGAGGACAAAGTATTAGATATGGAGTATCTTTTAAAAACAGTGTGTTGTCTTAGTTTGGGTATTAAGTCTGTAGAATTTCATGACACAAAATGAAAGGCTTCCCTGCACATAACAAGGTAGTCATTCTTTATTGATCTTTTTGAAATATGAAATACCTAATAAAACATTAGTATAGAAAATCTGATGTTTTCAAATGATAAATGTGAGGAGCACAGGTTAGCAGAGTCATTAGATTAAGTCCCCTGCTATTTCAAACAGCTCTCTCATAGATAATTTTCCATTAACTTAACTAGATCAAATTTAAATGGGTGAAATTGGTAGCTCCCAATTGCTATTTCTATGGAAAGTCTTGTTCACTTATGCTTAGCATAAGTGGCTAAGCAGCCTTCCTTATATTTTTAGCCTGAATTACTTTGTTCGTTGTATGCCAAGATTGTGTCTTAGTTAAGGTAGCTTAGGAGACTTGAACTCACTAAACAAATCTGTATTCTCTAGCACACCCTCCTTATCCTACCCCGTGTTTCATTTTTTCTGTTTGCTTTGCCCTTTCTTAAAAAATTCCTACATATCATTGCATGGCTTCGGTCCGTGGTTAGAAAAGAATGCTTTTATTACTCTCTAGAGAATCAGGTTTTATTGACTAGTCAGTAATCTTAAAGACACAGTTAAGTTTGTTAAAGCAAAGTTTTTCTATCAAGGTAAAAAAACCCCACCTGATTAGTTTTGCATTAATTCCTGTAGCAATATTTACTGCAGCATTGGTAAAGCACTGTAACAAATACTATGGGTGAACAGACTCTTAATTAACATATAATTGTTATTGCCTTGGCAACAGTTAAGGCAACCACAAGCAATCTTAGCTCTTGTTTTCCGTGTGATCAAACAGATTTGGTTTTGGTTTGTATGGGCTCAGGCAGGAAGACCAGTGAAAGATGACTAGAAACAAATAGAGATTTGAACAAATCTATTTGCTAGAAATATATTGAGAAGAAAGACCAATATTTTCAGTCACTTCAGTGAAATGATAAACTGGACATAGTATATTCTCAATGAGCCCTGAAGAGCCGTGCTTCCTGTCAATCTAAAGTAACAGTAAATTAAACTTGTACTATCCTTGCCACCACATAGATCATTGAAACATGTGAAGAAAATAGTACTATTCTCTGTTTTCAGAGTAGAAATATATATTTGATGTTTAATGCAGGGCTACTCTCAACTGGGAAATGTCTGTTCATTGAGTACAAAGAACAATTTTTTGCCAGCAGGCTTTTTAAACCCATGGTTTTCCTATCTGTCTAAGGCTGGTTTATATTAAAACAATGGGACTAAATATTTAATGGGGACATCTTAGTAGGAGTAACTGAAACAAGGGAAACCCCTTTCTTACTAATATAATTTGCTGAGTATTCCATAATTTTTAAGTTAGGATTCATGGCAACTAATTTTAGCTATCCAAAAATTGAGTAGCTAATTGATAAAGCAAATCAACAGAGAGAACCAAATCCAAGAACATTTATTTTAATTTTAAAATAGGTGGAAATGAGAATGGGAATTTGTTCCCATGGGAAACAGCTAGCAGTAACTAGCAGTAAAAATCCAAACCCCAAGAAAATACAGAGCCACACTGGCTCATCACAGAATTTCTGTAGGATATCTCACCTTTGATTGTGGAGGGATCCTGAATGCCCATCTTGGAAGCTCAACTGTTAGATTGCTAAAGTTGGCTGATAATAACATTAGCCTTTAATAACACTTTCTACATTACAATTTCTGACCAGTGAATTAATTATTAATGACCACTGAATTAATTAAGGCTTTTATGTGCTATAACCATAAAGACCAGTCATTCAATTTCTTTATTAACAACACATCTGCTTTTATTGAAAATGCTGAAAGATAAAAACTTACCTCAGTGAGATTCAGGTCAATGAAAGCTTGAATTGCTCATGGTCAGAAATGTATAAAACTTACATCTACAATTCTCTCAGCTGGAAATAGTAAGGAAAGGAAGGGGAAAATCACATATTCGTATTTCCATCCTTGCAGTATCTATGTGCAGCATAGATATGTGGCACCCAACACATTGTGTTATGTAATAGAACTAAACTAGGAACAAGGTTCCTGCTGATTTTTTTCTGGGAAAGAATACTTCAAATACTATGCAGCTTTGAAGCAGTTGGTTGCTCAAGTCACGACTCAGTGGTGCCTGAGCATCTGCAAGAAGTCACACAGATCTATAGTGGCTGACTCATTTCCAGTTTTGTACAGAGATATGTGCGTCACATCTTTGATTAATGGCACTGGTGGTAAGAAAGATAGCATCTAGGAGAAACTGAGGAGGTCACTGCAGTCACACTCATTTGTCAGGCAGAGTCTGGTCATGAACATAATTGTTATAATTGCTTTAAAATTTCCTGACTTAAAATATCATTCTTGCAAAGAAATTTGTACAGAATTCTCAAATGCAAAGGGAAGAATATGTAATTTCAGTCTAAGTCAAGGGTTTTTCAGTATTTGATAAAACTTATACTTTCCCAGTTCTGTAGAAGTGCCAAGCACAAGATTTCTTAACAGAGGAATGTGGTGTCAAAGATCAGTTCAGCAAGTGAGCCTCTCTCTGCCCAAAGTAAAATCCTTGCAGATGTTCTTATACGAGCAGCAAGATTGTGTTTAACAATAAAGACACTCTGCATGGCATTTTCTATGTTGGAAAAATAAAGCCCCTTTTCCAGTATTTTTCTCAGCTCAACTAATATTCCACTATCTAGTATCACCAGGGTTTTGCTTCTGAATATTTTTACAATACTGGATACCAGTTTGGCGTCTTCCATTCAGTGGCTGTTATCTAGAAGATACAAAAAGGCTTTTCAATCTTCCCCCTACTCTGGAGTGAGAGGCATGGGCAGAGGCATCTTGGC
This sequence comes from Acrocephalus scirpaceus scirpaceus, assembly GCA_910950805.1. Taxonomy (NCBI): domain Eukaryota; kingdom Metazoa; phylum Chordata; class Aves; order Passeriformes; family Sylviidae; genus Acrocephalus; species Acrocephalus scirpaceus. Next base: position 18,916,038 of record OU383773.1, read on the forward strand.
AGTAGGACCACATGTGGATTTTCAGGCATTACTGAGGTGAGTCCATGGCCAAATGCCAGAAGATTCCTGCTGTTTGAAATATGACAGCGCCTGTTTCAGCAATACTCCTGAGTCTGCCAATGGCAGGTGCAAAATCAGTGACAGATGGAAGATGTTGAATGGGCTCCTCTGTCTCTTCTTTAATCAAGTATGGGGATTTACACTCTGAACAACATTACTTAGATTTTTTTTTTTCTTAATTCTGTTATTCAAAAATATATCCAATTATCTCATGGCAGGATATATTTCTCAAAACAAACAGTAAACAGAAATAAAGGCTAGCAAATTATATTAGTCTCTTTTGTTCAAAAGTATAGTCATGGAAATGAAAAACGTGTCAGAACATCTTATAGACTTTACTGGCATCTAAGTTTAGAACAAATTTGTGTACAGTTAGAGTTAAATGCCTGAACTGTCTTGTAATTGCACAAGTTTTAATAATAAATTATTGTTTGACTTTTATGTGATTTGATCCTACAATTTTTTAATTGAGGAATACCCCCAAAAAAGTTGGTAGCAGTAAATATGGATAAATTAATCTCTGTAAAAGTTTTTATATTCAGCATTGGTCACATAATTAGAGAGCAATCACAGCAAAACAAACAAAAAAATCACATTACTTGTAGTATTTACTCTAAGGATGTATTTTAAACAACTTGAATACCGAATAGACCACATCATCTGTGCTGGCTCATAGACTTAAAAGTTAGTGTTGCATCTCATGTGCAATGGAACAGGAAATCAGACAGTAAACTCTGCAAGAATAATCAACAATCTTAGGCAGCACCTAGTGTTAACTGAATAAATATGGCGTTTGTGAATATAATTTTTACTCAGGGAGAATGAGGGGAGCTGCCTGAAGGAATGAAAACAATCGTACATCCTGGAATAAATAGTCTTGTTCATTTGTAAATGAGGAATGAATGAAAGCAATGGTTTTTCAGGAAATATCATTGAAAGATTTTGTGTGAATCTGAAATTTTGATAATTTTCAGGAAGCTTTCAGATTGACACATAAACACACACATACATATACACATACACACACAAACCTTAAAAAAATTACATGGTTTTGCTTCCAGCCTTCATCTAAGGATAATTCTTCAGCATTTTTATCTATCACCTCTAAATGCTAAATGTGCTTTTTCTCCCCTCCTGTGTTTTAGCAAGAGTGCATGAGGGGAATGCCAATAATAACAACTGAATGCTATTGCAGGTATTTTATTTTAATTACATTCAGAATACCAATTTATATTCATGCAAAAAATTAATAGAAAAATTTTGCAATAGAGAGAAATCTCTGCCCTGCTACTTCCTCATTTTGTCTGTGCAGAGCCAAAGCCTATTTTAAGTGCAGTCTGTTTCCCTACATTTTTAGAAGAAATATATTCAGTACTTAGGATGAAGCTATCTCATTTACATTTATAAGAAGGAAATTTTCAATGTTTTAGTATCCTTAATGAATATATATTAAAAGGTGCATCCTATTGAACATGTCAACATAAAATTAGCTTGACATAATCTACATTATCTTGTAGTGCAAAACCTCAGAAAAACTCAGACTTTTTGAAAAAGCAAAACAATTCCGAATTTGTTCTTTGGAGATGTGTGATTAAAGTACTCTCTATATTCTTTCCTTCCCCAAGATGAAGATATTGTTCTTACAGATTGCATAACTTGAAAAATCACATTCTTGAGCCACCAATGCTGAAATATAATATAATAAACTTAAATTTTATGAAGTTCAGACATGGTCACGGAGCACATATATCAAAAAGGGTCAACAATATTCTCTTTTTTTAACAAAGTTAAGCAGCCAATAAATTGCTTTAAAATTAGAAGAATACTACTTATTCAACATAATCCTCCAGTAATCTATAGGCATTTTAAATTTTTTTCTTGCAGTGGAGAGGCCACATTTGGGCATTCTCTACTGGACTGCGAAGTGAGCAGTGCAGAGACACTGGCCAGACTGTCTGGTGTCCTGGCTGCAGTCTGGGCCTGCGCTGGTGCCTGACAGAGAGCATCCAACCCACACAGCATGCCGTGCTGCTTCTGCACAGTCTTCTTCCTATGCCCCATGCTTTGCATCTGAGGCACTGCCTCCTCTGCAGGTGCTGTGTACACACCAATGTGTGTGGTTTACTGTTAGCAGTCCCTCACAGCAGCAGACCACGTGTGATTATTGCAGACTGGGCAAGGCAGGCTGCGTCCCAGCATTTATTTCTTCTCCAGCTCTTACCTGCACCACAGGTGAGGTAGCTATCCTGTTACATGGGATATAAATACGTGTAGAGAAAATCCCTAAACAGTAGGATGTATACCCTAAGTGCATCTTAGACTATTTCTGCTCATTATATTTCCAGATATATGACCACATATGCCATGACTCTGTGTGGGAACTAGTCAGCCTTCTAAGGTAAATCACTCTGAAGTTACACGACAGACTTTGTCTTGCCAGAACAAACTTGGTTCATTTATTTTCAGTGTCCTTCATAATCTTATTGTCTTATTTGTCTTTTTCTGTCTGTGGCTCTTCTGACCATAATTCTAAACAATGTGCAAAGAAGGACGAGATACTAATTAAATTATCAACTCTATTACCATTGTTCTCTTTAAAAGGTGTCTTTAATATAGTTCTTTTTTTGACAATACTGATTTTAAAGATTAGAATGTAAATATGCATTCTCAAGATTTGAGAGAAACAATCATGAGTCTTAAAATCATAACTCATGATTAAATCATAACTCATGACTTAAAATCCATAACTCATGCAGTGAATTTACAGGTTAAGGAGATAAGTTGCTACAAAGAGAAGAAATACTAAAAGTGTATGCAAGATGACAGTTGGGTAGTTTTAAATTCATCAGAATATTAGTGAGCTGCACAAAATGATCACCTTAGGAGCCAAAAAATGACATTTTATGAGAAAGCATATAATTTCCAGGAGTGTTTGAACTAATAAATAGCAGTCATAGTATCTGGAACAAAGACCAGTCTGGAAGGAAGTCACTAAGAGTGACATAATATTTTTTCTGTGAGTATGACTCATTTAAGCAGTTAAATATCATCAAAAATAACAAACCTGAATCTAAAGGAGCTACTTCTATTGTCAAGAATGAGACAGAAACATGTTTAAAGCCCAGATTCTGCTGTTCTGTATGTACCTCCTAGAAAAGGGGTTTTTTTTGTTTGTTTTGGTGGTGGTTAAGGTTTTTTTGTTTGTTTGTTTGTTTGGGGTTTTTTGTTTGGTTTTGGGGATTTTTTTTAAGGTATTAAAAGAGGACACTACTTCTGCTAAGCATGAAAACTCTGCCTATAGTTTTCTAGGTTTTTCCCTTGAAATTAGTAGGCTTTCAAATATGGTACACTCAGTGACAAAAATTTAATTTCCTAATGCCAAAAGGAAGCCCCAAAGCCCTCAAAAGTGATTCAGATTCTCTAGTGTATTGTGAAAAAGAAGAAGCTGATTTTTTATTTTCCGAGTCAGGCTTAAGGAAGACTTCTATCATTATTCTCAGTGGGAGTAACTTCTAACTGGGAGCTGCAGGCTGGCCAAAGGCTGTCAGAAGAGTGACACTTTTACCAGTCTTTGTTAAATATGGGGTTTCTCTTGTGTTTGAAACACAAGTTTGTATTTATTGTGGATATCAAAGGTGATGTTATTCAAGAAAAAATGACAGCTTGCAAGAATAAAATTTTAAAAATGGCTGTTTCTGGTGGTGGTGGGAGATATAAAATTGTAGGAGAGGATCACTGACTCCTGTAAGGAAGATTGTTCTCCAACTGGAGTGGTTGTGAAATATGACAGAGGAGGAAAGAGAAAAGTGACTTCAAATATCAGATAGAAATGACACTTCTTTCAATAGATAGCTTTGCTGATTGAAATCAACTGTCTAACTCAAATTAGTTGGTTCAGGTGATTTACTCAAGCTGAGACACTATTCCTGAGTTTCCTTCTGGAAGGCAAAGATAAGAGGATGTAATAGTAATAACTATGTCAGATCAATGTTTCTCACAATGATTAAGCCTTTATTAGAGAAGTTAGAAAACAATCCCTTGCTGAAACAAGGGATTTGCACCATTTGCACTTGCTTGAACATTTCAGTCTTCCATAAAGATAAAACTACAAGGTTTTGATATAAACCTAGGATAAAATTGCCAGAAGTAGAACGCCTGTGATTATATTGACATCAAATATATGAAAGTTCTATGTGTAAGTCTTCAATGAAAGGACAGACTTGATATTGGAGTTCCAGTGCCTGCAATTAGGCACAGTTATAATCCTGAGGATTATTACAAGCACTCAATCAGAAGCCTGTCAACAGTTTCTCTGAAAGCTACTCAAGATGATTGTCATACTTGGGGTGGGGTTTGTTTTCAATGAGAAACAGCATGAAGTTATCTAAAATGTAGTCCTTAACAACTTTCAGAGGTTTAAAAAGAAGAGTAATATAAAAAAAAGAAAATAAAAAGTGCAATCAGTAACAGAAGGAAAGAGAGGGGTTTTATCTTTCTCATCCAAAACAAAGTCCAGTATTCTCAACATTTCATTAAGTAGAGTGCACTCTACTGACAGTAGAATGAAAAGATGAGGAAAAATAAGACTAAACAAAGGGCCATCAAAATCTTCAACATTATGTCCGTGAATGCTACAGAATTTTAAAGCTGAGCTTGCTAAAATAAAAGGAGGAATTGAAAGAATGCTGCTGAGGTAGACAAAACAAGTAAAGACAAAATAGTGGTAAAATTTAAGTAACTGAATTGGAATATGGGAATGGGGTGTTAGAGATAGCTGAATCCAGTGGTCCTGATCCCAGTCCTTCCAGGAGATGGCACTTCAAGCTCTTGTCCTATTAACCCCCTAACCCAGCTTCAAGTTCACTAGCAATTCACACTAGTCTCAGAACAAACACACACACAGAGAAGATGTTTAGAAATAGCATTTAATAAGAATACAGGACTGACCACAGCGATCATGCACAGGACGCAGTAAGACAAGTGTGCTGTGCAGCAGTGACATAATATGCCCCTTGTATATACCTTTCCTCCATTTTGCTTTGTCTCGTCCTCCCTGGTCCATCTTGATCCCTTCTTTCCCCTGTCATTGAGCCATCCCTTGAAGATCCCATAATAAATTTTGTACCACCTCCAAATTTTCTCTCTTCCAACAAAATATTGTCATTCAACATACAATGGATCCCATAGTGAATCCTATATTTTTGCACAAAAGTCCCTCTTAGTCTGCATAGCACTCTGAGTAGATGGTTTCTTTCTCCAACCTCCAACATATATATATATATACATACATACATACATACATATATATATATATATATTTGAAACATTGGACCATAGCCTGATCCTTCTTTTTTGGTAGTGATTTGATGTGCTGCCTGATCAGTTTACTTGAGTTTCTTGGCCTGTCACTGTTCCCCTGGTCATCACCAATCTCTGTGTTTGATTTAATACGATAATCTAATTCATAGGACCAGAAAAATATCCCCGAGGGCACAAGCCTTCTTCTATCACTAGCAACATCCTCAGATAATTTTCTCCACAAACTCTTTAAGCTCCATCTAAAAAGTGAGGCATTTTCAGTTATTGCAGTGATTGAAAAGTTATTTCAAGCCCAATGCTTTGGGCTTAGAAATTTTCTTCTGATTACCTTCTTAGCCATAAAAACAGATTTGTTTTTCTGCCAACTTTGTGTATTATATTAAATTGTTCTCTTTCCCTGTCTGCACTTCCTGTATAGAAACAGTGATGATATCTCATTGCAATACCAATTTATCAACCTAAATATTCTAATTTTGATTAGTCTTTCCTCATATGAAACACTTCCCATTCTCCTGATCAGATTTCCAGGCTTTACATTTAAATGAATAGAAATTACAATGATTCCCCCAAACACACAATTAGGCAGAAAGAGCCTAATGATAGTGTCTCCAGTCTATGAAATAATAACATAAAACCTCTTCAGCATTTTGATCATAAAAGATATTAGGGTTTATTATGTAGATATTTCATAGAGTTATAAATGATCATGGGTTTATGATGTAATTTAACTTGACAACTTTAATGAAAAGGGAGATGATGAGTTCATAGCACCATTTGTTGAGCAGCTTCCGTATAATTAACGCAGAAATTAATAAATTTTCAGCATTACCTTATGGATCAGCCAAATCTTAATACAGTGATATAGTTAATAGCAATGAAAATAATTTTGTCAGATACTTTCTCGCTAATTAGCTAAATCAATATGGTGTTGGAGCCTGACTCACATGGGTTCTTCACAAATAAGTCTTGACCAATAGGAATATCTACTACATTTTGGTTGCCATCTTAACATCAGTTTGAAAAATTACAGTTAAAAGTAAAACTTTGCTGAAATCTGAAATTAAGGAAACATGAATTAGTCTAGAATCTGGAGGAAACCATCCAATTGACAGAATCAGATGCAAGAATAACCTTTCAATATGAGCTATTAGACAAAAGCCCAGGCAGTTTGTCCTAGACATCAGATAAAGCTGGTTTGACACCTTATTGCTACCAAGCTACGATATGTCTGCTTGTGACACCAGGGGACTGGGTGACATCACCTCAGCTGGACTCCAAAACACACAGCCAGCTTTTATCCAGCTGTGTGAGAGACCAGCTGCCATCAGCCCTGCTGCTACAGAGGGCATGCTAGAAGACTACATGGCAACAAAGACTGAGGTGTGAGCAGTGCCTGTCTCCTCTTGGATGTCACAGGCACATCAAGGTGTCACATATGTCACCTTCTCATTCAAGAGCACATGTTCCGGAATGGTGTGAAAACAAAGCCAGCCCATCAAATACTGACACACTGGCCCTCTTGTGCTTCAGATCCCTGTAGGTGGAGTTATCACAGGGTAGTCTTTTAAGTTTCTGTTTGAACTATTACATCAAGTAAAAAGAAATAGTTACAGTTCTGATGCAACTTGCTGGCTGGCCAAAGTGAAAGTTCTGAGTGTGCACAGAAATTGAGCTTATCCATAGAATAGGTAAAGTTTGAGAGCATCACACTTCTACAGGCCTCTAGGGAGATTTCTCCCTTGGGTACAGGAGCAGAAATGGCAGATGCCACCCAAGATTAGAGTTGGCCCAAATTTTAATCCTCCAGTAGATTTTACCACATGGTCAATGGAGCAGAAATTTGGAAAGGCAGTTTTAATATGGTGTCTGGACCAAAGTCAGCAGCACAGCAGTCCAATGAATGAAAAAGCTACTGAGTTTTGTGTCTGACTCTGTTGTTGTTTAATCCCAGCTGTCAGCTCAGCCCCAGAGGGCTGTTTGCTCAGTCTTCTCTGCTGGGATGGGGAAGAGAGTTGGAAGAGGAATAGTGAGAAAACTCATGGATTGAGGTAAAGACAATTTAATAGGCAAAGCAAAAGCCACACAGGCAAGCAAAACAAAGTAAGATATTCACTCATCACTCCCCATGGACAGGCAGGTTCAAACATCCCCAGGAAAGGAGGACCCTATCATACATAATGGTGACATGGGATGACAAACACCATCACCCTGAATGGTCCCCCCCCTTCCTGCTTGTCCAACTTTATAGGCTGAGCATGATGCTATATGGTGTGGGATATCCCTTGGATCAGTTGTTATCTGTCCTGGCCGTGTCCCCTCCCAAATTCTCGTGCACCTCAGCCTCCTAACTAGTGGGTTAAGGTGAAAATTTGAAATGCCTTGACTCTGTTTTAATGCTTCTCAGCAATAACAAAAACATCCCTCTGTTACCAACACTATTTTCAAGACAAATACAAAACACCAAAAATTCCACCAGCTACTATGAAGAACCTTAACTACATCCCAGGCAAAACAATATCCTGCATGATCAACCTTTCATAAATGCTGCTGGAGTCAAAAGACACCACTGATGAACACATGGTGTGTAGCACAATGGGAAGTCTGGAGGCTCAGAGACCCAGAACCAGTGTAACTGATTTCAGTAAGGAAACTGGAGACCTCATGTAGCAGTAATATTGAGCTTGCAAAACTGGCCTTGTACCTAGCAGATGAGCTGTGTTCTTTTCTCACTGGAAGGGTATTGCTGCAAACATCAACACACTGCTTGGCTGAGGAGACAAAAAGGCAGGACAAAATCTCTGCTTACATGACTTAAATGAACACATATTGACAGAGCACCTCTAGTTACTCTCAGGCTAATGTATTTGTTAGAATGATCTCATGCACTCTGTAGACATTGCAGGAAAAGCCTTTGCCCTGTGTGTCTGCCCTGCTGCAGCCCTATGTATGCTGTCTGCTGAACTGGATTTTACAGTCTCACATGTGAAGTGCTGCATCCTGATTATCTGATACTGCTGGAATCAACCCTCCCAGCTGATTTCCTAATCCCTCTCATAATATTGGTGTTACATCAGTTTTATCACTGGCAGACTTTATTCCTGCACAAAGCTAGGTCTCCAATATGTAAATAGGATAGAGAGGAAATACTGGAAAGATTTAAAATGCCCTTTTTTCCTGTCAATTCTCTTTAAGTATCTACTCCAGATTCAAGTAGAAAAATTAATCTCAGTCTATAGATTTTCCTTATTCCTACCTCCTTCAAGGCATTTGTATCAGAGAAAACATAAAAGGAATGTTTAAGCAAATGTGAAGATGGTATAGATTTCATGGGCTCCATGTCTTTTTCACTGCAGAGAAACATCTCTGTAGACTTTCAAATTTATTCAAAATTTACTAATTACTATGTAGCCTTTTGGGATACAGGTAGTGAAATATTTAAAATGCATGCAACCACACTTACAAGTAAAATAGGTGGCACACATGCAAATGACCTTTCCTAAGATCAGTTGACAGTTTTCAGGACCTACAAGCTGAGTTTAGAAGATAAGTGATCTTCAAATCTGGTTTTATTCTGACTTTCATACAATTCATTACACAGAAAAGCTCATTTTATCAGTATATGTATGACTCCCACTTTCCCTCAGGCTATGGGATTTGGTAGTCATAAATAACCTCTGTTGGTGGGGAGTTTCTCAACTACTGCTATGTGAATGCAATTCTGATTTGAGAGATGGTTAAAAAGGTAAAATTCTATACAGATGGGGAGGTAAAAGACCACAAGTGACAACATTCAGCATAGACTGAATAGCAGAATAATGTATACGAAGTCCTAACTAGTCTATCAGAAATGAGGAGGGGGAAAAAAACGGAATCATCAGACACTTAGGGCAAAAACATGATTCAGCCTTCTGGGACTGGGATAGTAGTCCAATTTTTTTTATTCTGGATGGTTAAATATATATTTAGATTTTGTAATATTTTATTCTCTGTATCTCTGGTGTCTAGTAGATCACCAGTTTGTCTTGATTTTTAGCATTTACCAATTTGCTCATTTATCATGGACAACACCTAGCTGTTTACATAAATGTTACCCTCAATGTTCTTTACCCTACAAAATCTGCTAAATCTAGTCACAGTACCTATCAATTTTGCATGCCAGTGAGATCTGTTTCAGCACAGCTGACCTTTACTGTGAATCAAGGATAACTCTGCAGATAACTTTGTTGAAAGAGTTGTTCTATTGAGATGATCTGTGCTGCCTACACAGAGAAGTTGAAAATACTGCAAAGAATGTCTTCCATTAGATATTTTTGCATTTTCCTAGGTAGCTGTAAACCAAAGAAAAATGGATTCTGAAGAATCGCTTAATATTGTTGCAATTGCTTAGTTTCCATTTCCCTCAAACACAATAAATGCCAAATTCAATTGAGATAGACAAGATTCTTAAATAATCTTGTTCATGGATTTTACTCTTTAGTTTTAAAAGGCTGTCTCCCAAGTGATATTTTTGGTAATTTATTTGTGCTTTTATTGAATTTTGCTGAATAATTCAGAGAGCATCTTGGGTAAAGATTTCCCAACTATAAAATTTTATGATTTATTTTCGGCAGTCTGTCAGATATTAACTGGTCTATCAGATACCGTTTTCATTCATTAATAGCACAGAAAGCAGTAGATCCTAGTTTGGTAAAACATTCCATGCCCTGACTCCAAACAAATTCCAAGCAGCATCCTTTCAGTTGTACTGAAACCTCTTACTTTTACTGGAGAATAGCTTTGATTTATTTGCAATGGAGAGGCTGGATGAAACTCAGTCTGGCAGAGAGAAAGTACCAAGACTTTTACAGTCTTGGTACCATAACCTTTGTTCTGTACACTCCTAAAGGGAGATCTGTCAACTGAGCTTTCAAGACAGCAATCTTAACTCCTGAATGCTGCATAAATTCCTGCCTAGGCTTTGGTGAGGTTGTAACACAGAAGTTCTCACTGCTTTCTGTGGTCTTTTCTCTGTTGTAATTTCTATGATTTTTTTAAGTCAACATGAGCAAATCTGAGTGTAGTGTTAGTCAGGTACAGCTCCTTGTGTTCAACCTCCTGTGGGTAATGCTTGTGCAGAAAGCAAAGACAAAGAAAAGAAATTCTGCTATTGTCTGCAGTGTACATAGAAGAAATGAATGAAGAACTACAGAAGACAATGAATTGTAAACTTAATCATAAGGGGAAAACAGCTCTGCACATCATATACAGAGTCACAGTTAATATACAAGTACATAAATCCATTCAGATCAGTGGATTTACAGAAATTTCCATAACTATAAAATTTTGAGTCAGTTTATTTCTAGGTCATCAGAAACCTTATGCTCAAGGCTGAGAAGATGGCTTCAGAATAATTCATCTTTATATATCAGTGCCTACTTGGACCCTCTAAGGAATATACAGTGGAATAATGAATTAATATGCTTTATATTTTCCATGTTGTACATAGAGAATATTGTTTCCATTTAATTGGGCACTGGCATAAAAAGGAAAAATAGTCATAAGAGACTGAAGGGATAATTATTATTGACCGACAACAAAAAAAATTCAAGTAAAGCATGACCCATTGCTTAGATATGTAAGACCAACATATAGAGCATGGGACACTTTCCATTGCATAATCACAATGGTGATGAATTTTCAGGTTTCCTCATCTTTATCACCTACTAAATTGAGTGGGAATAGTGTACCAGCCTTCTCAAGACCTTCTGGAAAAGTCAGAAAAAATGCTGTGCAGTCATCCTTGTGGCGACATTGTAAGTACATCTACCACTGCTGCGCTTGAGGCAAACATTCTGTGAGACAAAAGACATACAACTGACAGATGAGGTCATTTCTTTCCTTTAGGACAGCAAGTTGCCTAAAATTGGAAAGGTCTTTCACATAATGTGCATTAAAGAATGAGAAACATGTCTTAGCCATCTTTCCAGATCCATGATTCAAAGACACCTGCCAAGAAAACAAACTCTTATAGATAATTCTGACAGCCACAAGTCAGAAATGATTAATAAAAACAAGCATAATTTTGGCCACAGATATTAGGAGATAAATGAAGGAGAATGTAAGGAAAGAGCTAGTATTTTCTTAATATTTGAACCCAGAATTGCTGCTACTCTCCAGCAAAGTTATCATAATCAATCTTGTAATTTGTCCACGAGTATGATGGTGTACCAAAAAATCTATACACATATTTATGTGTCTAAGAGAATGTCACTCAATCTGTTTGGACAGGGTACTGACAGGAAAGTCAGGCCTGCCTTCTCTTCAAAATTATGATAGAGTAAAATATAGAAAACATATAGATCAAAACACAAGGATATTTCACAGAAACTTACATATTGCTGCAAATAGAAGCAAAGGAGGAGCTACACTGGAACTTCACATTCTTCTTTCAGTCTCATCTACTTATCATGCCTTTCTTCTAAAGTGCAAGTGCAAATGGAGCCTTGCCACAACAAAAACCTTCATTACATATGAAACCCGCTCTATGTGTTGCAAAGTACACAGTGAGTCCTCATGTGCATGATTAGGTCTTTTTTAATCAGCAAAAGAAATTTTAAGAAGAGCTATTATGAAATAAAGTGAAAAATTTCCCACTGTGTGATATCTGCTCAAGTACTATGAAGCCAGTACCTATGTCTATATATTTATAGATTACTAGATGAGGACTTAATATTGGAATATGAAGAAGACAAATGAGTTACCTCCCAGGTTAACACTCTTAGAAAGGTTCTTCCTTTCACACTTCTCTTTATCAGTTTCTCTACCTTTTCATAGGATAAATTTTTTGACCTCCTAAATACCTTCTCTGCCTTTGGTTGCTTTGAAAAGTAGGACAGGCTAGGAAGGTACTGTGAACTAGGGGAAAAGATTGTTGAAGTTTAGACTGAATTGTACAGGCATTTGTGTTCTTTCTTACTAGAGACGTTTATTCTTTTCAGCTTGCAGAATGACAATAATATTTAGCTGTACCTCAAATGCTACTGCTTTTGCACTCTGGTAAATATTCAAGAACAAACAATACAGAACAGAGCTATACATACTCCAAGCACAAGTGCCATGTTGAAAGCCATCTAAATATAAGATTTTTATATGTTAAACAAGTTTCTACATTTCTCTACAAAATGGATGGTAACATATATCACTCACTATATGCGTATTCATTCAGGCAAACTGACCTCTCAGCTTCTGTACATGGGCACACATAGGATAATAGAAGGAGACAAAATTTCTTCTGTATATAGAGTTAAAATGGTAAAAAGAAGGATACTTTACCTGCCTTGTATTAATAATTGTCTCTAGGGCTCATTTATGCATACAAGAGAAGGCATGAAAGTTATAAATGTTGCTTTATACATTTTTAAAGATATAGAGAATAAACTGGCTTAGCTATATAGTTTAGCTTTTTTTCCTCAGCTGTCACAATGAATACGTCACTATCAAGTATACATAGACTTAAGTTTCTGAATGACAAAGCCAAGATAAGCAGCGCCCAGAGATTGATGGGAGACTGAGAAGATTTGAAAATGTCTCTTTCTGGGAAACCAGTAACCAACCAATAATTTTCATATTGAAAGCAGAGCTACATTCTCCTTGATGCAAGTACTAAAGGGAATTAAGCAGTACTCCCCCATGTCTATGCCAGCTATAAATATTTACCATCTTATTTTAAAGCATATTGAATCATAATATCTAAGGGGATTTTACTGCAGAGTTTTGGTTTGGGGCATGTTTTTTTTGTTTTGGTTTGAGGTTTCTTGGTTCTCTTTTTTTATAAATAGAAAGTATAAGTGAAGAAATTATGCAGCTGCAAGTAAGTAAAGTACTAAAAGTGCCAGGTGTGGGGGTGGGATAGAATGAAATATTCAAAAATTAAAAAGAAGTATGCCAGGATAACTAGCTCTCATGGTGTTACTTTCTCTTTATATTTCCAAACTACATAAACTCTTGAAAATCAGACTCTGGAATGGAAGCCAACTAATTCTTAAAAGCTAGCAGCATCACTACTTACAAGACTGAGCATAAAGACAACACTGCAATTATTTTATTGGTGCATTTCATATGGAAGATTCAGGTCTAAAAGATTGGCTCAGCTCCTGAAAGAGGTAACTGAATAATTTGAGACAACATTCACATGTACTTAGTTCTGTCTGTGATAAAAAGATGAGTAACGATAATGGATTTCTTCCTCCAGGTTTATGTTGTTTCTTCCATTGATTGCTCCCAGTATGTAACTTGGCTCTTCCGTGGAAGAGCTAGCCAGTTTCTGATCCACTTCTAGCTCCACATCCCTCCCTGCTATGTTAAAGACTAGCCATTTAGTTTTCATTTTGTGTTTACTAACATTCTTTCTCTTCTTTAAATGTAGAGCTTTTCTGTTGTCTCTCTCTCCCTCTCCCTCCTTCAGTCTCCCTCTCCCTGCCTCCTTCCTCCTAACCTCCTCCCATTCCAATGCATTAAGATAATTTTGAATTCTGATCCCATCCCACATACCACCTGCTATCTGTCCTGCCTTGGAGCTGTCAGCAAATTTCATAAACATACGTTCCCTTCCATCATGCAGGTGGCTAATGGAAATATCAAACAGAACCAGCTCTGGACCTATTCTCATGGGAGTCCACGTAAGACACATTTTTGACAGCAAACCTCTGAGAGCAGCTTTCCAACTGACTGTGTGTCCCAGCTGGCTGTGCTTCTACCCAGATAACAGGTCCCTGGCTTAGGGAAGGATTGTCAAGCAGGATGGCGTAGAATGTTTTGTTTAAGTCCTGCTCCCCCATTATTCCTCAGAGCAGTCCTTTGCACACAAAGAAATATCTCCATTTAAACATCGCATTTTCTTGATCCCTTTTGGGAGTTTTTAAATAGATTTTGTAATATATTAGTGTATAACTGAAGTTGCTCTGGTGTCTAGTAGATTACCAGTTTGTCTTGATTTTTAGCATTTACCCATTTGCTCATTTATCATGGACAACACCCAGCAGTGTTGTCCATGATAAATGTTACCCCAAATGTTCTTTACCCTATAAAATCTGCCAAAATCTAGTCACAGTACCTATCAATTTTGCATGCTAGTGACATCTGTTTCAGCACAGCTGACCTTTACTGTGAATCAGTACTTTTGTTTTTACATGTAAATAAATACATGCTGACATGGTTCATGAGTGAAATACAGAGAAAGCTTATGATTAAAATCAAAATTGGAATCAAATATTGTCAATATTTTTAGAGCTTGAATATGACTCACCTCAAAAACTGGACCTTCTCTGGAATTCAGTCTTTTCAGTTAAGCTTTTATCAAGAAAAAATCTCAGCTGCAGGATGAAAGTTATACTCTTGGGAACAAAAATGGGAAGGAAAGAAAAGTCTGTTTCACCTCTGAGATTTAAAAAGCAGTTTGATTTTCAGAGATTTTTTCAGAGAATATTGCACTTATTTTTTTTTTTTTTTTCCATACAGAAAAAAATATTCATGATTTTTTTTCACTTAATTGGAAATTTATACTGCTGGGCCACAATACAATACCATCTTGGCCCTGACAAAGCATAAAAGCTATAATAAACTGGAAATAAGAAGAACTATGAGAAATAATTATATTCCAAGTTATCTGCACTATTTTTGTTCAGCTCAAGATAAAATCATGTTAACAAAAAAACTCTATCAAAATCTATCTATCTGGAGAAGAACCAACCAGATCAGTAAAATCAGATGCATTCCATATGCAGAAATTTAATAAATCTCTGCACTACCTGCTAGTTTTGCAGCTAAACGGTAAAATGCCCTAAACAGAGCACATAAGACAAATACTGTCAAGCACGTTTATTTTTGTGGAAGAAAACAGAAAGCTGCAACCACATCTTCTCTGAACTTTGCATTTTGACTGAGTTTTTGCTTTAATTAGTGCCATTGCAATCAACGCAGATCTGGCTGCTGGTGTTGCTGACTTTGTACTTCTCTGTGCTGTCTTACCCTTCTGCTGGTAAAACATGAAAAACTTCTTCCACCTCCATGTCTAGGCCCAGTAAAGCAGCATCCCTTAAGTCACCAAAAGACACATCACAAGGGGATTCTGGGTGTGTGTTTGGAAACAGTTAGACTTCAAAAAACCAAATAAACTATTTTCTGTCTTTTAAAATAGAGATGCTCATATGTCTACAATGGTGCTTGCTGGTGTGTTGGGAAGTGTTGAATTTGCTACATTTCACCTATTGATGACCATGTTTAGAGGCTTATAAATGTTTCCAAAAGTTATTTCCCCTTCCAAGTGCTGCATTGGCAGAACCAACTGCAGAACTGTAGACTCTCTTCAGAGGCTTCACCTTGCTGGTAACAGAGAGGGGCCAAATTATGCCATTCCTCCCTTAGCTTTCTCTCTGCAAGGAAGAACATTCAGCAGGCACCATTGCTCTTAAGGGAGCAGAGCCTTCTTGATCCCTGAGCACTGAACATGAGCAAGAGCTGTTTCCATTTCCTGGACCTTTCTGCCCCTTGGAGACTCTTTATTCAGAGGTGAGCTGTGTGGAAAAAGAAAGAAAACAAAATTCTTAGCAGGAATATTCTTTTGAAAAATTGGGAAAAATAGCCTTCACAGTAGTAAGTTTCTTCTGTGATTTAGTGAGAAGGCCACAGGCTCTGTTTTAATCCATTCCCAATAGAGTAGAGTTTATATGATACTGCACTTTTTCATTCAAGTAATGCAGCTTGCTGTCTGCTTACTGCTGAGCTCTTATGGGAGGCTGCTGCTTACTGCTGACTGATAAATCTTCTTTTAGCTTGGGGCCTTAAATAAAGTAATAAAATTTTAGAACTACTTTAAAACTGCAGTAAAAATACTGGTTGCACCTACTTTTATCTGTCAGTCTCGTTGTAAAAGTTTTTTTGAGGATTTGGGATATCCAACAACACTGTAATTGGAATATATTTTGCAAAGAACCAGATCTCATCATTGCAGATTTTGAAAACAGATTTGTGGGCACCAAACTTCTCTGGTCAGAACCAGGAGCCGACACTAGCTTCCTGGAAGGAAAAAAGAGCTCATCAACCAGATTATGCTACTCAACACACTTCTTCAATGTACACTGATGTGTAAATCCAGGTTGGAAGGTGAAACTTTAATTTGCCCAGAAGAAGCCAATCCATAATTCCTTACACCTGTTCCCCATCAAAGCACAGCTCCAACCAAAGGCGCATGGAGCTCTTTGGGGTAAAAAAAGCATTTTACTGCAGCTGGTGGAAGCTCCTCATCACAAACAGGCATTCACCTACAAAGGAAGATAATGAGATGATACAATGACAATCAGTGAGGAGAGACATACAGTATTTGGTACAGCTCCTCAGACTATCAGCTGTGAAAAATCCCCTTCAGTTCTTCCCTTGATGGCATAGGTAGGCTTGAGGCTATTTAGTTTAATCTGTTGCAGAGGAATGGAGATACTCTATCAGACCACATGCAATCCAATATCCTCTCTCTGGCAATAAAGAGATACGGAATAAGTTGCACTAAGGCATGAGGACTTCTTCTCAACCTTCATATTAAGGATGTCACCCTGATGATGCTTTCTTTCATGTTTTATTAACCTTTACTGCAGACAGTACAGTGAGATAAATCAAGGTCATACTCCAGCCCTTTTTTAACCTTCATGATCATCATTCCACTGCCAGCCTTTATGGTGTAGCTGGGAAGTGGTGGAAACATTTGGACCACATACATGCAAGACAGGTGAGAAGAACTTGTTAGGTGCCCTGTCCAATGCAGAAACAAGTGGGCATAAATTACACGTCAGATATTCTCATCCCAGAACAAAGCATGCAAATATGCAATGAGCATCTTTCAGTTTAGCTCAATTGTTGGACTGATCCAGAGCTTTCCTACATGCAAAACTTCTTCCCATATGCAAGATACAAGTCCAGATTACAGCACTGAATTAACTAACCCGTTTATATAGCAGAAAATTAGCTTTCATAGAACTATCCTGCATGGTGAATTCCGCCCCCCCAGGGCATTGCTCTGGCTTCAGTGGCATTGCATTTGGAAACATTGCTTTGTTTAGAATATTACTAGAGGGAAACCTGGATCACATTGACACTATTATTTTAGCTACAATTTACAGGCAAATTATATTATTCTGTGATGACATGGGTCATAAAGCACACAACAAAGGTAATGTGGATGTGCATTATTGGTTAAATCTAGAACAGTGGACTAACACAGAGAATATAAAATGTAGTATAACTCTCTATTAGAAAAATACTAATGTCCTGTTGCAGTGTGCTTTTTTACTCATGTTTATCCATATTTTCATTGTATGGTTTAACCCAGCACACCCCTGCCTTTTCCCCAGTGTTTGGTCCAACCCAGGTGTTGTATTCCTTCCCTTGCCTAAATCTACCAATGTCATTTCCCCTAATTCCCTTCTCTGCTGTTATTCTGCAGTTAACCTGACCGCGATCCCTTCTGCCTCCTGTGTGTATAAAAACCACTTGCACGTGGCTGATAAGCGTCTTGGGCTTCCACCATGCATTGAATAAAACATCTCTGTCCAACCCCCCAGACCCGTGCTGCTGTTCATCTGTCCCTGCCCTGAAGGCATTGATAACCGGGACCGCAGACTCACAGGGGGTTTGTCGCACCCCATTCAGGGCCGCCTAACCTGGAGAGCCTCTGGGATACAGAAGTACCTTGAGGAAATTCTTCAATGTCCAGGATGCAAGAGGAAATTAAGAAAGCCATAAGGACTGCTGAACTGTCAAAAGGTATGCAACACAGGTTGTCAAGAAAGGTTGTTAGTAAAGCTAGCTGAAAGGGAATTATCAACACTCAGAGGAATTAAGAGATTCACCGTAACCTCAGAGTCTCTCAGAGCAGTGCAGCTTTTCCTTTCCACTGAGTCCATCCTTTCCAGGCTATTTTTCTTCAGGTTGTATTAGTTTTTATCCCCTCTTCCCAAATAAGATTTCACATTAAACATCAACTAGCATAAGCTTCAATCATGGTGTTTAGAACTGTCATGCCCAGGGGCCAGTTCTCTTACAACAGTCTAACCTGATTGTCTCTGTCAGCCTGACTCCAAGGTTCTGTCTTCAAAGACAACCAGGCCAAGGACTATATGCAGAGGTAAACTTGCTTCTTCTGTTTTGAAGTTATGCCTTTTCAAAGCCAATTCAAGATTTTTTTTTTCGGGTTTTGCACTGTATGATATTTACATTACTCAGTCCTGTCAGGAATAGTTTCAAGGAGCTGCCTTCCAGGTTCTTCTTTTACAGGAAAGCATGCATTTTGGTGTGCTTTGCCGTTCCTAGTCCACTCTACTCCTTTATATTAATACATTTGATTGTAATTATGATAAATCAGAAATTTATCCATAAGCTCCATATATTTCCATACATACATTGCTTTATGGCATTTCCCTATCAGTTAATCTGTGAACTTGATAAATACATAATCTTGTATTCCATGCATTCTGTTTTTTCACCTGTCAAGAGGAAAGTAAAAGATGGAACTTGCCCTGGAAGTTATAGTCTCACTCTATGCACTACCCCTGCCTCATAACTACAGTCCTTAATTTAGGAGCAGTGTACCAGGAAGAAAAAAACACCACCACCAGAAAACCTCAACAACAAAACTTATCTAATGAGCATGTTAATAAACTTAACATGAAACACACAGATAAACAGAATTAATTAAGAATTTTAATTAAGACAAATCACATTCCAGTTGCTGTCAGAGGTACTTTAATATCTTATTTCAAAAAGCTTGGGAACTATTATCTAATCCAGTGAGATGGATTTTTCCTGTAACTTCATGCAACAGAGAATTATCATTTTATCTTGCAGTCTTTAACACTATATCCCCCCACATATTGCTAATGATGAATTTTTCATTTCTCCTTTTTCATATTAACGAAAAATGTATTGTGATTTTGCCAGTTGAATATTACAAAGTTCTATCCAGCAACTGAATTTTACAGCAAGGCCCTTTCACTGTTTTACTACTGAATTATTAGATCTTTTCAGAAAATGAAGATCATCATATCATCAGTTTTGTGAAACCTCACATTAGAAACCAAAACCTTCATATTTTTAGGGTGGTAGTTGTACTTCTCACAGAAATTATCTGCTTTGCTACAGTTATCAGAATATACTCTTTAGCAGGAAGAGGTTTCTTGGGCCAGATCAACTGAGTGAAAATTTGCTGGTCTTGTGGTGATGATCCTTATTAATAAAATACTGTATTCTTTGTAGAAGTGGATGTAAATAAAAAACCACTTGGGGCTTGTTTCAATCTGTAACAACTGTGTCAAACAGGGAAATTCAAAGGAATTTAAATACCTTGAGGACAGTTTATATGGCCTTCAGGGGCCATCAGCTGCACCACAGCTATACCCCTGTAGGAACTCCTCAAAGATTCTACTGTATACCTGCCCGTTTGGAGTGACCTCTGGCCATTTCTGTATGTACTGAGACTGCATATTTCATTTCTCTAGCACTGTTACAGCACCTGCATGAAGGCAGCTTTCAATAATATAGATTTAACTCAGTTAACTTATTTTTAAAGTTCTGTGCTTGAAATACATTGTTTATTTAAATTTTGTGCCCTGATGAACATGACACAAAATTTACTGGCAATTAATCTCAGTTGCTCCAGAAATATGGCTTCTTAGCACGGTGATAATCTTTACTGCATCTTACCTTCTTCTCAGATTTTCCTCCATTTTTCTTAAATATTTCTCATTTGACAAATTTAACTGCAAAGGGTCAAGAATTACATGGAAATGAAAGATGAAAACCAAGCACTAAACTATTCTGGAGATATGATATCACTTGTCATTTGAGTCTAAAATTTTATTCATTCTATTTAGGCCTGTGATACCTTAGGCACGAAATATATCTTGGACTCGGAACTTATCCAATTCCCTTGCCATCCTAAAGGATCACAGAATTTATAGTGGAAAAACTTATTGCGCTATCAGGCTCTAGAAGGTTGAAAGTACATTCTGGCAATACAGGAAACATTAAATGGAATATTGATACTTACTTGCATTTAGCCAAATAAATACATTAAATTTATGAGTGAAAATAATATAAGATTGAAAAAGGTTTTAACTCTACATCTTGATTGCCTGTGATTAATTATATATACAAAAAGAGAAATCACCAAATTCTGAACAATAATGGAATTATTCAACATAAAAATTTCATTAAATTGTTTTTTTCAGTACTTTAGTTTTATTTATCTTCTGTTTTGTTCTTTTTGTTGGTCTCTACACTGTGTAGGAGATGATTCAAAGAAAAAGGATAACGAAGGCTCTAAGTTAAAGTGACCATCTGGATTTATCTTGTCTCTCCTGAGAAGCAGTGACCCAGCAGCTATAGCTATAATTGTTGTGCTGCCCAGCACTTCCTTTGCTTGTTGAATACAAGATATTGTATGTAGGTTCTGCAAAGGACAGCTAACCTGCTCGCTGTGCTTTGGGCTGGAGATTGTTTTGTTCCTGCAGTGAAGTTAATAGTGATGGAAAGCTGTCAGCCCTGGAAAGCAGAACTCTGGGAATATATATGCCCTGGGGAGCTCCAGGGTGGGATCCTGTACTCCAAACTTCACTGTGGGTTGGGAAGAGTGCTCACAACTGCTAGTTCAAAACGCAGTCTTTTGGTCCCCAAAATACAACTTATGAATTTGCAGCATAGGGCAGAGCCAGTTTCATATACTGGGATGCCCTTTGTCCATGCATTTGGTTGGCAAATCTCTGATGTCCCAGAAGGAAGAGAGTCAGTGAGACTACTTTTGCAGCTCAAGAGTTAAAGGTAATCCTGTGCTGTGGAAACATGTGCTTTCCCTCACATTCTTCCCTGGCATGTATGGTGGTGTCTGACTCATTGTGGGTGGGAAGACTTCATTCATAATCCATCATGCTGCTGACAGTGGCCCAGCAGTTCAAGATGTGGAAGGGTGAGAGTGATTCAAGGGTAACTGGTGATCCCTAGTTTCACAGGCTCAAACTCCTGAGCACCTAAAAAGGGACTAAAATCACAAATTTGTTTCACACAGCCTGATGAACACAAATTAGGTGCTAAGAGGATTTCATTTGCTCCAGCACCTCTACTGCTGCCACCACCTACACCCTGACAGAGAGAGAGCCTGAGCTGTGACCACCATCACCATCAGATTTGGTGATATGGTCAAGTCATTCAGACTAACTAGTTTTCCAGTTTTGGGTCCCTGTTTTCCATTGTTTCCAGGCTGAGAGGGAGGAAATTGAGCTGTCGGAGACTCTCCAGCATGCTGCCTGTGTGCTTCTGGGTACCACCTATAGTGAAGAATTATTATTGAGAAAAAAATCTTTAAAATTTCACAGTTAATAACCTAGGAAAGAATTTTAAAAACCCATCTGCGTTAGGTCTTGTTACTATTGAAGTTATACAACTACTATTGCAACAGAATAAATAGCAGTAAAACTGCTCTAATAGTGACAGTTTTTAAGATCCTCAATCTTCATGTAATAAAGACAGCACTGCTGACTTTATCCTGAACCATATCATTGGGTTCTTGTAGTCCACAAAGTCCATCTGGGCAAACAGTGCTGGAGGGCAGAGCAGCTGCTCAGCTCAACTCTAGAGCTGAGATTAGAAAACAGCTACACCTCTCTGCAAAAGGCCCTGAGGGTGCCATTATTTTCACTGGAAAACAGCAGTGTAACAAATCCTACAGCCATCAGTGAACCTTGATATCTCTTAGAGGAATAATGTCAACTTTGTACAAGGCAAGCTGTAGGCTGAGAGAAGTGATCCGGGAGCACAGTGACCACTCTGAGAATCCCTTAATCACCACAGATGTACTGTCAAAAGACCCTTATGTGAACTCATCTCATAATCTGAATTTGTAGGATCTGTTCTGCCTTCAGAGGACTTTGTAAAAATATTCATGGCAAAAGATAGCACTGCACAACTGGAAGGATTTTGGCAAAGTTCTCTATGTATGCAACTGCTTCTTGGTCTCCTGTCCTAGGGTGACTTTTTGATGCTTGTATCCCCAATCATCTGTTCTGTGTATTGTGTTCTGTACCTTTAACACAGGTTCTGAGAGCAGAGCAGGGAGAAGGATCTGTGTTCAGCTGAGGCTTGGACAGACTGCAAGACAGAGATCTCCTGTGCTCTTTAGTTAGTTTTAGCTAGTTAGGGCAGAGAAGTTCCCTGGACTGTTTTTTTCCTTTTTCTTAGGATTGTTTAAACCTGCTCCAGACTGAAAAACCCAGAAAAGCACCGAGGGCTCGCACCTGCGGCCCACCAGGGCCTGGACATCTGGAGGGACTGGGACTGATAGGAGACTGAGTGAGCTGAGCTACACCCACTGCAAGGATTTTCTCAAGTTTGCCATCTCTCTTCAGAGAGGAGAGAAGTTCTATTATTTCATATTATTCATTCTTTATGCGTATAGGCATTTTATTTATTAAATAAATAGTTTTTTCCACTTTTCTCCAAGGAAGTTCTTTTTTCCCAAACCAGTTGTGGGAGAGGGGCCATTTAGGTTTGCTTTCCAGAGGAACCTTATTTGGATGCTTCCTCCCAAATTTGCCCTAAACCAAGACAGCAAAAGGTAGCACTGCACAACTGGAAGGATTTTGGCAAAGTGCTCTACGTATGCAACTGCTTCTTGGTCTCCTAAAATATGAACTATTAAAGAATAGTCTAGAAATTGTATCAGTTTTGTGGCCATGGTGAATGAATTATTTACAGAATAAGTAAGACACCTTGCCCTCACAGACATATTCTCTACCAGCTCAGGTCCAGCAGCATCAGATATGAGTGGTGTCTTTATAGAACAGTCTCTGGGATATCTTTATGTAAGTATATTTCATGTTGGCATGTATGTCATCAGCCTGCCATTAAGATTTTAGTTCTGACCAAAACAATCCACATAGGAAGGAGCTGAACTGTGATACTGCCTGATGAAGTGCATTTCATAAGGCAGTATTATTGCAGATTCCCATGGCCATCAATATCTTCAAAAGGATCTTGGTGTAGGCTGGCATATGCTGACAAATAAGTTGTGTCAGAAACACGGTTGCTGACGTCAGATTTCTTTACCAGCAATATATAATCTTAACGCACACTAAGTTCTTTAATGGCCCTGCAAAGTGTCCTGGCAAGAAAATATCTGAATGCAGAAGTTGTCCATGTTATTTTCATTAATACAGATTCACAAATTAGGTATAGCCACACAAAGCAGCATAGTGCTATTCCAGCATATTAATGGTAGTATTGAATATGCTATCAGAAGTTAATGTGACTGAAAGGAATGCCATTCATACATAGATAATTAGTGTTGCTTACAGAAAAGTTTATTAACTTTGGTAATGTACTGTGATAATAAGGCTACCCCACCACAATTTGGAAGATTCTGGTGCTGCCTTGCCTTTTGCAGAGTACCCCAGAGGGTTATAATCTCTAGATGAGTGCAGCTTTGCGAATAAAGCATAACAACAAAAGACTCGCTTCAGTAACAACTAGATCTAATTCAAGATGCATCCTAAACCAAAGATAAATGTAAGCTATCTTCAGGTTCATTGAAGACACACAAGCAGATATATACTTTACAAAGTTTCCAATGCCAAACCACATCTGAAACTCTGCAAACTATTGAAAACTGTTTACAAGAACAGTTCTGTGGGACCTTTTACAGACTTGCTCTGCCTGAATGTACAATTTCAAAGTGTAATCAATTTGAGAGATTACTGCCTTCAGTAAAACAGAATTAGCACATTGAGCCCTATATAAAATAATTTTTCTTCCTAAACTCTGTAAATTGTTACCCTAAGATATTGATTGAAGGTTTCCCAAGGCCAGTAGCTTGGGGGTGCACAAGCTGTTGGGAGGGGACATACAATTGGCAAGCATTTGCCACTTAAGCTCTGGAATGACAACATCTAGATATGGAAAATACGTGATCATGATGATGGCTGAGGTGCAGTATGGACTGTCATCAAGGAAGTCATCAATATATCACTAATGCACGCTCCTGAAGGGTTACAAAAGTTTGATAACATGATGTGCACTTATCGGGCTAGGAATAAATCCCTGAGGAAGGCGAGTGAACATATGTTGAATGGATTTGCAGTGGACATAAACTACTCACAGTTTTTGGGCTGCAAAGAAATCATGAAAGACACGCCTTTAACATCAGTGGCTCCCAGCCAAGGATGGGAATCACACTCAGTGGGAAAATTCAGGTTTGAGATAGATGGGACTGCCACTGGGATTGTTGATGCTTTGTTGACAGCACAGTAATCTACTGTCAGCTGCCAGTCACCTTTTGGTTTCTAAATGAGCCAAAAGGGTGCATTCAAAAAGGAGTTGGTGGCAACAATAATCCCTCTTGCCTGAAGGTCTGTGAGGAGAAGCTGCTGCCCTGGTGGACATGAGATCTATGTGGTACTGTTTTGTATGATCTAATGAAGTGGGTGGCAAAGGCGGTGCAGGTTGAAGGAGTTACACCAGAGCATTTAGAGTGACTGGGATCCACTGGCCCCATTGGCCTCCAACAGCATAGGTTTGGAGAAGGCCCACAGCTGAAAAATTCATAGGTCCCAGTGCCATAGCTATAGAGACATCAAGGCCAGAGGGAGAAGTTTGACCTTACTAATGAAATATTGCACAGGATCTTGGAACGTTTTCACCATGTTAATTGAAGAGATGAACAATAAATTCAGCATCAAGATTTGGGCTTTGGTGTCTATAACAAAGTTTAGCAGGTGCCAGTCATTCATGAGAACTAATAATCAGGACTAGGACATGAGGTAAGCAAAAATGCCTTCTGGAAACAGAAGTAAGAGGCAGATGTCCCTTGGCAGTGGACTCCCACCCATGAGTTCCGTAGCATGGGCTTTGTGGGGGCCACCTGCCTATGGTCATCCAAAAGGAGTAACAAAACATTTTTCTGCTGTCTCCGCATTTGCTAACATTCCTTTCCAGCAGCTGCCAAAGGTGGCTCATCTCTGTCTGGCCAGTGGAGGTGCCCATCCTCTGTCCAGGTGAATGTTCCTCCACATCTCACCCATAGCTCACAGGTATATTTAATACTTCCCTTTATCTACATGTGCTGAAAGAAAAAAGAGCTGTTTCAACCTTACACAAACATTACATGAAAATTGAGAGGCAGATATGAGAAGCAGGTGCTCCTATTGATTCTTTGTTACAGACTATTCTGGTCTGCTTTTTGGACTGAGGTGGAATTTGGATGCACTTCATAGCACGGTGACTGCAGCACAGCAGTTATGAATTCAGTCTCTCCACTGAACAGAGGAATGTGACCTGTTATTTGGACTGCTGCAGTTTATATCACTGTTGGCTTTTGGTTCCCTCAAACACTTGAATAGCAAAGACAATTCTCGCCATAAGAATGAAAGAATATGTTCCCCATCCTTTCCTTTGTAGTTAAGGTTCTCATTCTTCTCTATATTGTAGTCAAACAAGCTGTCAGAACTCCTCTGCCATGATGAGTCTGGGATGGGCAGGATGATGATGGTTCCTTGCTTGAGGCCTTGCCTCAAGCAAGGAACAAGCTCATTTCTCCCCATGACATTACTACCTGCTCTTCACCTTAGGACAGTGGCATAGCTTGCTGTCCTGTGTTACCTGCCAGTGTGAAGAGGCTCTGGGAAGAGTCTGACATCAGAGTGCAGGAGCTGGCTGGCTTCAACGTCTCCCTGGGTGTTAAAGCTCAATTGCAATATTTGCAACTTATTGTTTGCCTAGGTTAATCTCTTTCTGTTTAATACAAAAGTTTTCTATTGGATTAAATTCATTCTTGGGATTTTTTTTTCTTTTACTGCATTACCGGAATAGTACAGTGACCTCAAAACTACACATATGGAACTAAAAAAGAGGAGTGGTTTAGGGTTTTTTATCTTTCTGCAGACCAATTGGTCATGCTATAAAAATGACAGGAACAAGTGACTGTTATCTCTTCTGATCCTTAACAAAGAAGCAACTAAAAAAGCTATATCCTTTCCTCATAGCAGTAGTATTACTTTATTGTAAGATCCACAATGAAGAACTTTAATCTAGATGAGATTTAGCTAGAAAGGAAAGGAAAGGAATCTTTTGTTATAAACTGAAAGGTTGAATTTTATATATAAAAATTGCTATTAGGCTTCCCCTTGTTGATGTGTTAGATACTGACAGTGGTCTATTGTACTCTACTGTCCTCCACTAAGATATTTTATGAAGGTTTTGTTCACTGAAATTAAGGTCCATCTATACTTGTCAAAAAAAAAAAAAAAAGTCAACTGTACAACGTGGTATATGCAACATCTCTGACATTCCCGACTCCAGCTCTGCTACTTCCTCTTTGCCGTCTTTCGAGTCTCACTGCAAGGTTCAACCACAGGATAGCAGCACCATCTTGTGGGTATCTGAAAAAGTTACAGCAACAAAATTATCAGTAAAACTTCTAGGGGTCAGGTTCCTCATTTTGAGCAGCAGCTGGCACTGCCTGCTCAGGGCAGGGATTCCATTGCAGAACTCAGCAGGGTGCAGCTGCCTGCTGAAGTGAGCTTTGTGAGATGGACCTCAGAAAGCATCCAAAGATGAATTTAGCAACTAAAAAGTCCAGAGATTAGACTTGGCTTAACACTGGCCATAAAAATACTGTTCAGGGTTATAGATGAACATCTGGATGCCACAGTCAGGAATGGAAAATATTCTTGGGGGTTAAAAATACAAAGTTAAAATGTCTGGGTTTACTTCAGGGCACATGAACACACAAAAAAATTTTTCCTGTGTTGTTGTTCATCAAATAATTTTTCTCTCTGCTATTGCCATCTATGTTTGTACTGTAAGTGTAGCAGTCAAGCCAAGTGGCTTGATGTCAAACCTGCATTGAGGAGTGAGCTTTGGCCAGTTTTCCCAAGAACCTGGGGGGGAAAAAAGCCTGAATTCTTGTAATTTTTTAACACAGGTTTACTGCATACAGTCAGTCCTTGCATGACACAGATACAGCCAGGTCCAAATGTCCAATTTGGTCCACAATTCATGGTGAGCATAATCCATGGAGTTATAGATGGAAATATATATCTTGTGTGTGTCCTTTCCTAGGCAGCCTGAGCTCATTTGTGCCAGGGCAATGGGAACTAGGGAGGGTTTCTGTGCTGAAGGAGCAGTGAGAGGATGAGAGCATCTTGTCTGAGCCAGAGGTGGGAGGCCAGAAAGTGCAGCATGCCCTTCACTCTGTTTCTGCCAGCAAGGCAAATACCACCATTGTCTAATGGATGCTGAACAAGTTTCTGTCTTGAGCTTTGCAATAGGGTTGTATTTCCAACACTTGTTTCATGAAAGCTCGTTTTCCCCTCAATCCTCACTAAAAAGCTCCTTTTCACACGGTTAAGTATTTTTACTTCCATAAAATTAAGTTAATTTTATTACAATTAAGAATATAATGAAGTCATATGTCTCTTAATTTTGTAGCTGAAGATATTCTTTTAATCACTTAATTGTTTTAATAAATTGCTACTTATTTAAATAGTATTCTTAGTACACAATATAGTAAGAAAGCAAATATTTAAACATAGATATAAGTTAAACCACATTTCCTTCACTAGAAAACACAAGAATAATTGCAATAAGTTAACGGCAGTATTAAAAGTACCCTGAAAAAACACTCCCCCAGTATTGCCTGCTACACATTTTTACTGAGAAAAAGAAGAAATAGATTTTGTGAGGTTGCTATAAATCTATACATAACTTGAGAGAAACATTAAAAAAACCCTTTCATCTGCAACTTGTCTAAAAATTATTTTATGCTACACTTGGAGCACCTCATCATGGTAACTTACACAGGTGAGGAAGGAATAAGGCTGATTGTCGTGGCTGGTATCTGTTCAATATAACTCTTTCTTTTTCTTGTTCTTTTAATCACTTTTTATAGCAGAGGCTGAAGTTTCAGCATGGTGTGTTGAACGGCTGCCCTCCTGTGGCTGCAGTTTCTCTTTATCTGAAGCTGAGACTTGCCAGGACTTTGTGGATTGTTGCAGAACCAACAGGGA
The DNA here is from genome assembly GCA_910950805.1 of Acrocephalus scirpaceus scirpaceus. Taxonomy (NCBI): domain Eukaryota; kingdom Metazoa; phylum Chordata; class Aves; order Passeriformes; family Sylviidae; genus Acrocephalus; species Acrocephalus scirpaceus. The sequence goes on from OU383773.1 coordinate 18,944,492, forward strand.
GGTCACCCATGTACAGGTACTTTACAAACTTAAAAAGAATGCATAAATTAAGTACAAAACAGCATCCAGAGCCCTTTAGAGGGGGTGCAGAAGAGAAGGCTCCAGAGACACCTTACAGCAGCATTCCAGTGCCTAAGGGAGGCCTAAAAGAAAGCTGGAGAGAGACTATTTACAAGGGCCTGTAAGACAAGAGGCAAAGAGTTTAAACAAAGAGCTTAAACTGGAAAAGTGTAGGTTTAGATCAGATATTAGGAAGAAATTCTTTACTGTGAGGATGATGAGGAACAGGCACAGGGTGCCCAGAGAAGTTGTGGATGCCACATACTTGCAACTGTTCAAGGCCAGGTTAGATGGGCTCTGAGCAGCCTGGTCTAGTGGAAGGTGTCCTTTCCCACAGCATAGAGGTTGTAATGAGATGATCTTTAATGTCCCTTTGGTTGTCACACCTTCCCATTCAAACCATTCCATGATTCTGTGATTCTGCGTTAAGTTGTGTCCTTGACCAGATGATTTGACATGCATTACCTGAGAGTAGGAGATATGTTGGAAGACCCTGTCATCAAAAACTGGAACTGTGCTTATATAAAGTGAGAGATTGTCAGTCATATGACCACAGACCATCTGTGTCAGCTCAGAATCATGAAATAATTTATAATAGCATCACTTTGTTGGTACCTTCATCAGATGCTTTATCAGGTCTGCAACATCTCCACCTGACTATAAGGATGAGTCACACTGGTTTCAGCATTCTTCAACGCCTAAAGCAGCATGACATTCACCACTGATAGTTTTGTAAATAGGGTATTGTTCCAGTTATTGTACCCGGAACTCCAGGCAGAGCATCCTACTACAGTGGTGTTCAGAAACTCCCAACTGCCAGCAATCAGGTCTGGGATCTTTAAATGATGGATGACTATGATGGGGACCCTGTTGTATAAATCAATCACCAAAAGTGTGGCAATATGGATTGTTTCATGTTGCAGCATACATCAGAAATTCAAATACAAACAGCTCTACCTTGGTTTCAAGCCCCTTTGTACATATATTTATTCTGTATTTCCTTTTTTATTGAGTTTTACCAGCTTTTAATAGCTGGGTCATTTATTGTCTTTCCTCTACGAGCCAAATCTGAACTTAGCTCGGCAGACCTTTGCCAGCAATGAATGGTGACTGGCAGGATTTTGAACCTCTAGCCCCAAAGCCATCCATTTTCAGAGCCATCCATATTCAGTGGAGAACACTCAATGAGAATGGTTGCTGTGTCCCTGCCCAGCCTAGCAAGTGCCATGGGTGCCCTGCATTGGCAGTAACCTCACTGCTTTCTGTTTATTTTCTACACAAGCAAGGATCATAAACAAGAAATTGCATTTCACTGAAAAGTTATTTTTAAAAATCAGGTTTTTGTTAATTTTCAAGATGGAAAAATTCAAGTAGAAATTTAAAATAGTCCACCCACCTTATGAACATAATTAATTTTATTATATTAAAATAAGTACAATGTTAAAGACAGAGAGTAAGATAAAGAAAATGTCCCTCATTTTTTAAACATAAATTATTTTCTTTGAAAGTAATTAATTGTCATAAGTGCACCAGATTAGTAAAAAAAATTATTTATCAAAAATGGTATTTTGAAATGTTCCTGGACATATTATAGCTTTAACTTTTGTCATTCAAAAAATCTGAAAAAATCTTTGCAGATTTTTTTTTTATCAACCTTTCCATCTCAAAGAAAAACATAACTGTTGAACAGTATTTTGTCTGGCTTTTGTAACAGTAGTCTTGAATTCAGGAAATAGGAATATACATGAAAGACAAACTGAATATTTCTATTAGTGCTTTTCAAATGCAAATGGAAAGAAATATTTTACTATAGTTTTCGTCAGAAAAGTGGGTAGCAACAGTTCTATCAAGAGTTTTGAGCTGCAAACGTGGCTGGGAGTACTGGTTATGCACAGTGCAGAGTGCAAATTTCCTTCAAAAATTTTATTCTCTACTCACTGTGTCTCACCAGCTCTTGCTAATGTAACCCTGGAGAACCCTTAGGAATGAACAAATTATACCAGAGCTAGGCACAGCTGTTCCCCTACACAAACACAGGGTTTAATGGTAGTTCATAAAAGGGTTAGGCTGTACAGTGCATCCAAATGTAGCTCAACAGAGCTTTGCTGTTCTAGAAAAGGAAACCTGTAAGCCTTGCACATACAAACAGGAGGATGGACTACAAGGTGCATAGGGTCAAACTTTTCAATCCTTCCGACAGTGATACAACCTCAGCTGCTTTACTCTGGATAACCTTTAAATAAGGTTAGAGGAAATGGGGAGAATCCAAGTGGAAAGAAAAGGGACTATTAAAAATTTTAAAATGTTTTTTCATTAGACATTGACTCATCAAGTTTACTCAGTTTTAAAAGAGAAGAATAATGGGAACAGGTAACAAGTACACAGAAGTTAATTTAGTATGGAAGGTAGTAAATTTATCTTACATGTCCATGGTAAATAGGATGGAAAACAAATGGCATAAATTGCACCATGAATAGATAAATACTAAGAAAACTTTTCTAAAAGTTTGCAGACACACAATAGATTGGCAATAGATGTCACAGTGTTTTGAGTACTTATATCCTGAAAGATCTCTTAGACATGCTTCTCTTAGGTATAGGAAGGAAAGTGGATCTATTCTAGGACAGCAAGGATGGATGAGACAAGCCCCAGTGAGGTCACCTATGCCCACAGTTCTGCACTTGGGTGGAAAACTTGCTGCTGGGGCAGGAGCCCTCTCCCATTCTGTCTGAGGTTGCACCTCCCACATACACCACAGATCAACCCTCTCCAGAGAGCCTGCTGGGAACCTTATAACATGCTGAATCTGGAGGTAAAAATAAATGAACAGTTCTGTTTAAAATCAGTGCTTCTAATCAAAAATAATTCCCAGGATTTCTCTGTCATCTTTCTCTTAGAATAACCAAAGCCAAATTTATGAAGTCAGGTTGGAAAGCAACATCAAAGAACACTGGTAACTTTGACGAAACCTGCCAAAGAACACACTTGTGCAATTTCCATACCACGTCTATGCCTTTGAAACTTGAAGGTAGAGAATCAGGAAATTGATAAATCCAAACTAGAAAAGACCTGTATTGGCACAGCCTCTTTTAACACAAATGTGAGGCTTGAAGTTGAACAGTTGAATTAAACAGTTGAATTAAAACAGTTAAAATCAGGCAATAGCTTTTTTTCTGTTCAGAAAACTACTCACAACATCTCACATAGAGGTTATTTTCAAAACTCCAATAAGATATATTAGTGCTATGACATAGTGTTTGGATTTTGGCAGGATTTGTCAGACATTTAGCCAACCCACAAGTTCATACAGTGCTGGGAAGTTCATACAGCACTTGTAGGGTTCATGGCAGTAGTCACACAGCTCTTCTGCCTGCACCTCCACCATGTCCAGTTCTCAGCTCCAAAGGCATTTATAACATTTTCATAAGCAGAAAATATTTCTTCCTTGAAAAGTAAAAAAGTAAATTACATAAAATCTTCTACCTAACACTTTTCCATTTACAAAATGCTTCAAACTTTGCTATACATAACTGGAAAAAAAACCCCAACTCTCTTTTTTCTAAAGACGTAAAAATCCAGATCTGAATTTTCTACTGTCAGGATGAAAAAGATAAGTATGAATCGATTTCCCTCTGCCTGCTGGGAAGCAGCTTCCCAGCTAGTCCCGGCTGCCCTGGCTGGGAATTATTTCAGCTCCGGTTAGGCAGTCGCAGGCGGACCGGCCAGCACCCCGCAGTGGGTCAGGAGCTAAATGAGAGCTGTTGGTGAGGCTACAACGAAGGTAGGAAAAGAAGACTTTGCAGCAGTGCTACAGGTTGGCTTTTATTGTACCTCTGCATCTGCTCAGCATGATGACAAGCCACGAAGTGAGGAATGGGGGTGGGGTAAGTGATTATAAGGGACCAGAAAAAGGGGCGTACACAAGAGGTAAAACCAATCAGGGGAGTGGGGATGGCATACAGACAGCAAACAGGAAATGAGGGGTGGGGGATTTCCCAGCCTGTTCCAATCAGGGACTGACTACCCCCGCCCTCCGATCTTTCCAGAAAGAGGGGAGAGTCCTTCCCAGAGATTGACAGGCACAGGGAGATGAATACATTTGACTGACAGCAGCAGGTGGCTGCACAAACAAGTGCAGGAGGAAACCATTAGGGGAAAGGGATGGGGAAACATGGACTAAACCATTACAGAACTCAGTTAACATTAACAATAAAATAAAAAACAGAAAATGCGCCGCTACATAAGTAAGAAGTGAAAAAACATTGTGGTACTTACACAGATGATTCTTTAACCAATCTTCCTTCAGGTCAGCATGTTTTTCCTAGGGCTCAGTACTCTTTCATATTCTTCTTTGGCAAGTCAGTTAAGCACACTAGGTGATTACAAAACACATTGCATAAGATAATACAAATACTAGCCCCATGAAAACCCTCTTTTCTGCCTTGTATTTTGCTATTTATTGTAGACCTCTTCATTTTCCTGAAAAACATTCACAACTTTATCATGATCCTCAAGATTGGTCTTAGGTTGACCGCACTTATAACATTGCCCTTCCATGTATTTCCGCGACTTTGACCCCGAGGAACTGCTCTTCTGCAATGCTTTGAGAGTCTCTTTTAGATTATCACTTTGAGCCTTGAGAATCTTCTCAAATAGTTCTCCCCAAATGGATGCCACGTGTTGAGGAGTCCCCACTTTGCTGTACGCCTCCACCATCTCCGACAGAGAGGGTTGACCTGGCAAAGCACTGATGATTTGCTTGCATTCTGCATTTGCATTTGCATATGCAAGGCTCTGCAGCAAAAGTGGCTTGGCCCTTTCATCGCTCACCTGTCTATCCACTGCCTGTGACAGGCGATCGATGAATGAGGCGAATGGCTCGTTAAGTCCTTGCTTGATGTCAGTATAAATTGAGTCGGGCACTCTTGCTGGCAGAATCTGTATGATTGCTTTTCGGGCTGCCTCTTTGATGTCTCTCAGCACATCTCGCGGTATATTTCTCACTTGTTGAGCTGGGTCGTCATTTGGAGGATTGCCTGCCATTTGTGCTACTGTGAAGCCTGCATTCGGACCTCCTTGATATCTGGTCCTCAGCTCTTCAAGGGCTCTCCTCCACCATGCATCCCACATTAGGACCTGCGCATCTGTAAGAATCATTGAGGCAATGGACCTGAGATCGTACGGTGTTAAATCATATATGTTAAATGTTCCCTTTAAAAGCTGTTTGAAATAAGGAGATTCCAGTCCATTGTCCCTAATTGCCTTCATTAGATCTTTGATCACTTCGTGATCTAATCGCTCCCACCTTGGATTCTGTCCTTGTGCATCATAATTCACTGGCATCACAAAACCTCTTGTGCCAGTCATCTCAAAGTCTTTTTCCCTTAAGGCTTTCTTTTTAATCTCCGCCCAATCTGTGGTTGTGGGCATCTCTGTTTCTTGGCTTGATGGGCCTGCAGAAATCGTCACCGGTCTGTAGAGTGGAGTCACTTGCTGTGTGGGATGCTACACTCCCATCTCTCCTCTCATAAGGTCCGTCGGCATTTGTGGTGCTCCCATGCCTTGCCATGGCGGTGACACTCCTCCTCCAAGGGAGAGTGACACCCTTTGCATTCTTCCCTGTCCTGGATGAGGCATAGCAACTTGTGACCCTGGTGCAGCGTATAAACTCTGCAATGGTGGAAATCCAGCAGGCAGCGTTTGTCCAAACGAAGAAGGCACGCCCATAGATGTTGAAGGAATGGCTTGTTCACTTGGCACTGTACCAAAGAACTGAGGAAGTTGGGCCCACAGTTCTGGACATGATTCCAACACTTTGCCTATATACTGTAAAACAAGCTGCTTCATGTCATCCTTGGGTATTAAAATTGTTTGTTCCTGATTTGAGGAACCTGCAGCTTCTGGCTTTGGAATCGTCAGAACTCAAATGCCTTCAGACGCCATGATGTGGATGATATCATCCTGTTGTTGTTCCTCAACAGGACTCTCTGGAGCTCTATGAGCTTCAGGGGTTGATTGAAATTCAGCCTGTTGTTGACTGTAACATTGTTGCTGCACTGGAGCTGGAACTGGAATTTTTGAGCCAACTTTCCTTTTGTAAGAAACTGGAAAGTACTGTGGCAGCGTTGCACCTCGGCTACTCGGTGGTGTTATTGTCTCCATGGCCCGACGTGGCATTGTGCATGCTGCACCTAATTGAGACAAGTCCTCTTCCATCTCAGGGATCTCTGTGCTTGGTATATTTTTAATTATCTGATTTAACATTTGCAAAAGGTGTTTTTCCTCAGCTTGAGCCTGCTGGGCTCGCTGGGCATTCCTGGGTTCTGGGCTAGTATCCGCCCGTCCCCCTTCGGCGCGGGGGTGTGTAGGCAGGCTGTCCGCAGGCTGCTGTGGGCGGGCGGTGCCTTGGGGGAAGCCTCCGCCCTGACCACCCCCCGTTCCCGCTTGCATCATCACGGGGGTGTGGAGAGGAATGCCTTGGCCCCGCCCCACCTCGGGCTGCCGTGTCATGGCCACGCGTGATGGAACGCCCCCCTCCGCCCCGCGGCCGTGGCCTCGCCCCACCTCAGGCCGCCCAGCCGCAGCTGCATCTGGGGGAACGCCCATCTCTGCCTCGAAGCTGTGGCCCCACCCCGCCCCGGGCTGCCCGGCCCCAGCCGCACCGGGGGGAACGCCTCCCTCCGCCCCGCGGCTGTGAGCCATGCCGCTTTGGTCGTGTTTGCGATCAGCCCCGCCTACCTTTTCCCATTCCGCGCCTGTTTCCGGCATGCGCGGTGTCCACAGCGCGGAAGCCCGCGCCCCGATTGCGTCTGCGGGTTGATTCAGGCTGCGCTCCGTTTCGCCTTCCGCGACTTGTGTCATCATCCCGCGCCCGTCGCGTCCCGCGATTGCCGCCACGGTGGTCCTGACCCCCCCCCTCGCCGGGGCTGGCCGCCGCCGCCGCCACTGCGTTCCCGCGCCCGCCCGACAAAGTCGCTTCCACCGCGCTATGGCGTATTCCCACCGCCGGTCCCGCCGCCGCCACCGCGGCCGCGCGCGTTGCCTTCAGGTGGCCGCTGTCTTCCCCTGCGGCCCCCCCGCCTCCCGCGGTGTCGCGCGCGCCGCAAAATATTTCCTTTTGTTCCCGGGGCCCTTCTTCCCCTATCCGTCCCGATGCTGTTTCCACCCTCTCCCCCCGTCCCTCTGCCTGTGTATCCATGTCGGGAGGAGGGAGTGGAGCAGTGATTTTATTCTCCGGGCTGTTTCCTAGACCCGGTGGGAGAGACGGAGTCAACTCCGACCTCCGCGGCTCTCCCTGTGTCGGTACATGTGGAAGACACGCCTCGAAAAAGGCAAGATCCATGTCTTCCAACTCGCTTGGATGGATCATAAGTTTTAGCTTTCCCGGGACAGGTGACGGACTCTCGGGGTCCCTTAAAAGTGGTGACAGCTTTTCCCCTCCCCCCGGGGAGAGAGAAGTTCTTGCCTCCCGCTGATGGCGGGTTGCTGACTCCGCCCCCTCTGGGCGAGTAATTTGAGGAACTGTTTTGTCTCCTGTACTCAACTGTGTGAGACCAGTTCCTCCCCCGTGATTCCAGGAAATTGCCTCCAGCACTGCTCTGGCCAGAGTCAAAAGTTTCATGGCCATTTCATCCCTCATGGTAGCTACGTGGTAGAGTTGCCTGTTGACTTCCTGCCAGAATCCTGGCTCGAACAACAGATGGGACTCTGCGTGTGGATAATTACACCTTACCCATAATAATAAACCTTGCAATTCCTGCTCAGTAATTCCTATTGGATGTGCTGCCATCACGCTCTGTAGAGCGGACAAGGCATTGAACTGCTCTTGAGATAGGGAAGCCCCCATGTTCTGTATTCTCAACCGGTCTTACCAAAATCCTAAGGGGTCAGGCTCTGCTGGTCTCTCAGAGTCGATCTGGCTGCGTCCCAAGCACCAGCCCGCGGTCTCTCAGGTGAGGAAGCTCCAGGCGCCTTGGAGGTCCCTCTGTCCAGGTCGAATTTGAGGCTGCTCAGCAGAGGTCAGGCTGTCTTCTCCTGAAATTCACCTTCTGGCTCTGTGTCTTCTGGGGCTGGGTTTTCTGCTGCAGTTCTTTCCACGCAGCTTTTGCCCACTGGTGGAGGTCCACTGGTGAATGCCCACTGGATGTGCCCACCCAGGGACGCCAGAAATCTCGGATCCTGGGCTTGATAGCCTTTCGAGATTGCGGATGTTTCTTTTCTTCCCAGCCCCGTGCCAGAAGAAGGAGTCAGGATGTGTCCATTTAGGTTTCTCAAGGTTGTTTATTTCTTCTTATCTAGTACATTTTGTTCTCACTCGGCTTGGGTACTAGCTACACCGCTGCCCAAGGCTGTCTTCCCCGCTCATGGGCGGTCGTAATCTTTTATACTATGTACTACATGCTAGTTGTTTTTACTATTATCCCAATACCTATCACTTTTATTAAACAGTGCACTTTCACCCTAAACCAATCCAAAAGTGCCACCATCACAGCAGAAGATGGAGGGCAAGAAGAAGAAGCAGAAGGACAGGGACACACCCAGATTCCTCCATCTTGCCTCCTTGAACCTCCATTAGACCCCTAAATTCTATATCTACACCTGGTGATAAAATTAATACTATTCTAATCAGACTCTCGTGGTTGGTCTCTGGACCCTTGCCAGGGTCTTGGATCACCCAGGGCACTCAGAGAGATGTCCTGGATTCCGACACTTTATTTCCTGGGTGTTCAACTGGTGTTCAACGGGCACAAGTGCCACTGAAAACTGGGAAATAAATTCTCCAACCAATTTGCTGCATTAGAAAGTCAACATTACTTTATTAGAGGTGCTTGATGCATGGGGATTTCTCCTCAAACATGCTTGAGCAGCAACCTGACAGGCCAGGTTATGTTCATGAAACTAAAACATACCATCCCATTTCTAATCATTACATGTCCTGAATACATGTACGGGAACTTACTGGATATGACTAGGGGTCTTTTGAGGGTCATGGGTGGTATTTGGTGATCAAAATTCCCTATTATGGCTGCAGATCTTCTGATTTATCTTCTTTTTTTGAGAGTATCTCAAATATGTGGTCAGGCTATGATGCCCTTCTCTTATCATTCTTTACTCTGACACTCTATCTTTGTTCTCAAAACTAAGACATCTACTAGTACATATTAATCACTAGTGTAAGTAAACAAGGAAGCATTAGTTGGCACAAGACTTATTAGTCCCAGATGTAGGAAGTTAACAGAAGGCCACATTAATCTCTGGCATTTGTACTAAGATCTGGATGGTACAGAACTAAGCATTTACCATGAATACAAGGATCATGCACTATTGTGCTAAAGTTAAAAGAATTTTATGACATCTTCCCCCATTGCTACATAGAATCCTTAAAGAAATACAACTTCTTTGGTAACACAAGTTTGAGAACCATTATAAATTCTTTAATTTTTCTAAGCACACCTGTGAAAAGTGATTAAAATGGTCCATACTGAACCTGCATTTCTCATAATGGCAAATGTGCGCCATGCTGTCTAGGAATCCTTTGGAAACTTAGTTTATTTTAAGTAGAGTGGGTTAGGGAGCACTCAAGACAATCAGATCCACTAGCAGGTCTGAAGAGAGCAAAACTTCAATCCTATGGCTGACAATGAATGCTGGCTGACACCAGCAGAGCTGGGCAGGTGACTAGTTCTATCAGCTAAATCCAGGAGAAGTTATATTTTTGAACCTGGAATATTAGATAAATAAATAATTATATTTTTAAAGATTCATGTACAATTTAGAGAAAACATAAATCTCTCCTATAAAGAATGCCAATACAAGAAACTATTAAATTACTCTGACTGCAGATCAAATTACTTCCCCTATGCTTCCTTCTCTGTAACATGTAAATGGAGAAGAGATATTAACATTAAATTTCTTGATAGGCTTCTCTAGACTGTGAACTGTAGCTGCCTTTGTTTCCTCCTTATATACTTTCATTGAACAAAATAACTTTTCAAGCAGTCAGTGAAGAAATGGAAATATAGATATAATGTAGTAATACATGATTATTACTGTTCCCCAGAAAGAACAGGAAGAATCTTGGACAAAAACAGTTTGCCATGGGATCCTCATTGTGCTGGTTTGAAAGCAAAACCAGTGAGAGACTCCAAGTCAGAAACACAATTTAATAAGAGGAAAAGAAAAGAAATAAAAGAAAATAAAGTAAAATAAAATAAATGCAGTAGTACAAAAAACCACTGACAAAATCAGGAAACAACCTGACACCCTGTTAGTTAGGGTGGTAGTAGCAGTCCAGATGAAATGGTCTTGTCGAAGCAGTGATCCTGTAGAAAGGTCTGGTAGCTCTTGTCTCCTCTGGGAGTCCAGTGGGTAAAAGCTGCCTGTGCGGTCCAAACCCCAGATTATATCCAGGTGGGAATGCTTGGTTCCTCCCCCTGGGCGGAGCATCTCACAATGGGGATGATCTCATTCTATGAGTCATGCAGTGGGTCCTTGATGGCCCATTAACCAGAGATAGCTCCTGGAGGGAGTTATCTCTGAGTCATGCAGCAAGGCATTGATGGGCCCATTAACAGAAGATAAGGGAGACACTGCCCCACCTGGTTTCAACAGCTCATGAAGATGGGGATAGAATACATACTTTGGGCACATCTTACATTGCAACCTAGGACACCCATACCATAAAAGTTTAATATTCTTAGCTATAATTATGATAAGATTGTCCAATCTAGTGAACATGCTGCACAAAGGATGTAAATTGTGTTCATCCGAAAATACTTTGCAACAGCATTTGTTTATGAGCTGTCTCTAGTAAATGGGCAAAAAATGGATTTCTTGGCTAGTTACTATGCTATGGACTTTGAGATCCTTCCTGGTCTGATTATGCTTCATCCTATTTCCTAACTTAAGTCAAAATTATTCCTCAGTAAGAAAGACCCATGGTAAAAAACTCCTTTAGTTCCTCTCTCAGACACTGTATTTCCTTAAGCATACGTTGTACACATGCAGGAAAAAAAACTCAATCATTTTCTTGCTTTCTGGTTTTAAACAATTAATTGAATTTACATTCAAATAACTTCAAAACTTCAAAAGTACATGCACAGAAGGCAGAACAGGGAAAGCTAACATCCTGAAGGGAGGACTTACAAGAGCAGAAACTATAGAGGTTTGGTTTGTACACTCAAGTATTTCAGTGTTCTAAATGGAGAGAAATTCATTCTGCATTCAGTGTTTGACAAGAGAGGGAGTGAAAAATAAGAGGGAAAGTGTGCCTGTGAATGCCTTTAATAAAAGTTTATTGATATGTTCTGTTCAACACAATTGTTTCAAAATCCACACTGCATTACAAACATGTGTCAGATGCTCCTCTATCTGGAGTCTAATTTGTGATCCCCAAGAAAATTTTTGTATTTTCTAGCTTTGCTATCTGTAGTGACTCCATAATTTTATTTCTGTGTTTATTAAAACAATGCAAGGAAGTAATTAACTTCAGGTTTATTAGGTATTTTTGCTGTTGTTCTTTTTCTTTTCCCAGAAGTAAAGCAAGACGTCTAGACAGATGGCTAAGGTGTTTTGAAAGGATGGAAATCAGAATGTGATTGAGGGGGATAAGATATTGTTTTATATGAGGCAACAATCTCAACATGCACTTTTTCTGGTATGTTTTTATTCTAGTCACAGTTGGCATCTGTTCAAAATCCCTTTCTCATGGGTTTACAACTTGGATTGAAAACTGACTTTTTTTCCCCAAATGTTGGTAAAAAGTTTCCCAGCATCACAGCAAGTAAACTTAAAAGGAGCCTATTGATAATATCCTCTCAATAGAAGTGGGCAGGTGAATATAGTGCACTGTAATCCAAACAGTTGTATTAATACAATTTTTCCAAGTCTTAGTTCTTTTGCTGAAGCCATATTACAGTAAAGCTCTGAGGCATGTGCTTAGCTTAAGCATATGGCCAGTGATTATTTTTCTGGACTCACTTAAGTACTGTCCAACCTATATTTTATTTCTGAGGGGTGGAAGATGCTTGAAATTTGTACTGATTAGACAGAGCTATTGCAAAAATGTGCAGTTCCCACAGCGCTCATCCTGGCAGCCCAAGAGGACCAGTTTTGTGCTGACCCTCAGTCTTCTCCACACAGGGGAAAACATTGCTTTTCCCTGGTTGCAGTGCTAGGGATTTCATGGCAAGAAGAGCTTTGCAGGCTACGTGTGTATTAGCAGACCTGAGATAGCTTCCAAATTCCCAAGACTGTTCTCACAGCCTGCATATATATTGCTGTATGTATTGACATACCTGCTGTTTTTCCCAGGTGAGAACTAAGGCTTATCCCAAGCAGAAATCAGTCTGGACTAGACAGGCTAGAAGATGTGGGATCTGAAAAGGCAAATTTACATGCAGTAGGTTTCTTCTCCATTGGTATTTTACAATTTTTTTCTCAAAAATTGATGACTGTGTACACTTGTTCTGTAGAGATACTAAACCTACGTGCATTTAAAGGAAATCTCCCAAGCCTTACAAACTACGTATCTAGTTTCTGTAGTTCCCAATGGAAAAAGCTGTTCTTGAATATGGGTGGCTTTTTCCACCTTTACATCTATTCCATGTAAAGGAGTAATGTAGGCATTAATGGAAAGGAATGAGAAAAAAAGTAGCAAAAATGGCAACAGCAGCCTAGACTGGATCATCAGATTTTCATATGCATACCTTTTATGTCCAATGAGATTCATATTTTGCCATCCTGTCACTGATCTCTGTACCTCCCTGCACTTTCAGACAGTGGGTCAGGTCAGCACACCAGCCTACAGTGGGGTGAGAGCCCATCCCAGGCACTCCCAGGGTGTCTGCAGCAGCCAGGCAAGACCCTGGAGCTCACTCCTGAACCTTGGTCTCCGACGGAAGCACAGGGTTTGCTGCCAGCAGGCTGCAAGGCCAGCAGTAGTCAGATTTTTCATTTAAATTTTGGCACCA